>BCKK01000002.1:154808-1403944 GCA_001600615.1 Dioszegia crocea
AAAGTCCCGAAGGGGCAAGTCTATGCATGACGTAATCAGGGAGGGGGGGGTTCGAGACTTGAGTCAGGCACGGGGGGGGGTTCGAGACCTTCCTTGCATCTGTTGAAACAGGTTGAAACGCTGATGAAGCCAGCATCGATTGCAGCCTCAAAATAGAACTTGCTGTAGCTGGCTAGTAGCTGGCTGCTGCGCGCTGCTTGGTGAGCCACTCTACCAGTGACACACTGCTCAATCGTATATCCATGACCATCGCCAGATGTCAAAAGCTCAATCGTGCTACCCGTCCAACCTCGTAATATACAAATACCTGACGGTCCATCTACCACACTCAGCTCGTTACAGCTCTCCAAATACTGCCCCTCCGCCAAAACGCTTCGCCAACCACCAGACTGCCCCAGCTAGCCCTATCCCAGTGGCGATCGCGCGGATAATAATCGCAACCACGAGCGCTTGTCTGACTGCGGAGTAGAAGGTCGCCAGTGCGGCACCGGACCAATTCGTACTGAAGAGATCAGCACGGAATGTACACTTGAAGTAGGGTAGACTCACCGCCTGTCCTGCGCTCTGACGGGTCCCCTGACACTCTCCTCCCATCCCTTGACCACCTTCCTATATCTCCGCCCGAACACCCATATCCAGAAGTTGACATCGGGGTATGAGAATCGTGGGAAGACAGCAGTGACGCCCGGACCCACCCCCCGCCTCCTCCGACCCTTCATCATCCCCTTGGTGTCGACCTTACGGCCCAGACTGCCCCTTCTATCCAGTCCGGCACCAGACCCGCCTAATCCAGGAATCTTCTCGACCCGAGTCAAGCCAGAGCTTTCTCCATTCGACTGCGCCTCAGCAGTCTTGCCCTTCTCAACTGCGCCTTTCGCCTTATCCCACTCGTCATCAAAGGTACTCGTCACTGTGACTGGGGTCTTGGGACCCAATTTTGCCTGTTCCGGATTCTCCTGCAGTGTCGTGTCCACCATGATTGGCTTATCCAGCGCTGACGGTAGGAAAGCGAGCAGATCCAGTGTCATCCCGAGTGACAATCCCCATAACCGGAGCATCCGCTTCTTGCCGCGCTTGTCGTACCAGCTTCCAGAGCCGCCTTCCGCTGGTGCTTCCACCTCGAGAGCAGGGTCGAATCCCTCCGCAACGCAATCTGGCTCGTCGGGGAGGAGGACACAGCCAAACCTGATGATTAGCTATTGTCCACGCCAGTGAGACGCCCAGACTCACTCCATCTTGCCGACCAACCCTCTCAATGCCCAGCGAATGAATTTGTTTCGAGGACTGAGGCGTGTAGAGATGTCGATTTCGATATGAGACCACTGTGCTGGGGGGTATGGTGGTGTCAGAGAGGGTAGGGGTATCCAGTGCACGGACGAGACTTCGCTCTGCCGTCAGCCTAGCCAAATCTAAAACGTACGGCTTGTAACTCAGGTGCCGGTGTGAATGGAGATGTCTGCAAGAAGACTGAGAGTGAGCTTGTGATAGCCACATGCCGCAAGAGGACTCACCGAAAGGGCTCAGAATCATCAACAGCCGTTTCCCCAAACTTGTCGTGATTTCCCGCTCGTCCAGCCGCCCGACCTGAACAAAATCCTTATCCGCCAAATCAAGCCCGACCTCCTCCCAAGTCTCCCTCAGAGCAGTGTATAAAGCACTCTCGTCCGTCGGTTCATGCCGTCCGCCCGGAAACGCAATGTGTGAAGCCCACCGTTTCCCGCCGCTCCCCGTATGACCTGACCGCCGAATGAAGAGGAGCTCGGGAACGGTGAGAGGGTGATTGACCCATGGGAGCCGGAAGAAATCGTCGATGGTGTATCCGACGCCAAAGTCATCCGCGGAGATGAGATCACCAGTGTATCCGTCCGGAGCGTGTCCTTCGAAGACCAAACCTGGAGCAGGCTTCATACGGACGATGAGAGCCACTGAGGCGCGGCGGGGCTGAGTGGGTGGAGATTGGATAAGGCGGGGAGCAGTATGGCGAAGGGACATGAGGAGAGCGTGGACATGCTCGGCAGGAGCAGATTGGGGTGATTCTGACAAGAGATCAGTTCGGACTCTTGCGCCGTTAAAGGTCGTTCGGATTGCTCACCGGACATATTGGGTCAGAGGGCACTGGGATTCGATACGATATAGCTCGTGTTATATATTCATGAGAGCGGTCGGGTAGTATAGCGCAGGCAGCAAAGCTTTCAACGAGCTCAACCCTCGATGATGATTGAGGAATTCCAAGGGTCTCTGATAAGGAGAAACGGTCTCGGGGCGAAGTTGCGTGAAGGCGAGCTAACCGTGACTCGTCAAAAGTCAGAGTAGTGTGCAAGAAGAGCCTTCGGTGAGCCGTCTACCTAGCTGTTGTCGTGTAGAAGGACCGAATACCCTCCACTGGAAAAGCAAGCAAGACCTTTGGGGACAATTCGGTTAAAGGTGCCTGACAGTTTTACCCGGGCTGAGAATCACGTAAGCTCGTTCCTGGCGGCTGGCGGCGATCCCCGCTCATACCAAGATTGAGCACGCCATCGATTTTGCCTCTCCTATTGACAATCCCCCACCTAATCTTATCGATAAGAGATTGCGCCAATGTCCACCACTCACAAACAGCACAGGCTCTCCCTTCAGCGTCCTGCTGGATTACCGCCCCTTCCTCATACCCCTCCACCCCTTTCCGCCCGTTCTGGTACGTTCCCCAGAGACACCTCCAGGACTCGGGACGCGATCCCATTCGAGCTGCCCACTTCGGATCCTGCAGACTCATCGTCCGACTCTGACAGCGAAAATGGCGAGTATACCCTTATTGGATGTCTGGCCGGTCTGTCCATATCTTCTCTTCCGCCACTCGAGGGCAACGAGAAGGGACCCGTTATCTCGCGTTTCCCCCATCCAGCGCCAGCAGCACCGTCCAGTGTCTTGGGAACGCGAGAGGAGCAGCGACGGATCTACCTCGGACCCAAGCTCTCTGACCGCGCAACTGGAGGTCCTGATGCCGGGCCTCTTATCGAGCGCTTCAGTTGTCTATTCAAGGATCGTACGTTTTTGTCTGTCGCGTGAATTACGGTTTCAGGCTCCGGCCGGAGCTTGCATTCCGCTGACATTCGTCAGAATACAACTGCCAGAGCAACCCTAAAGGCATCGTATCCATGGGAGTCGCAGAGAACTTTCTAATGGAGCAGGAATGCATTGAAGTAAGTCTCTATCCTTCATGAGCCATTGGCTCCTGGCTGACTTTCAGCTATTCTCAAAGGCGCTAGCGAAGAATATGTTGTCGTCGGATCTATCATATGGGAATGACCTGTGGGGTAGTCGTCGCATCAAGTCTGCTCTTGCGGGCTTCTACAACGAGTAGGTGTTCGTACCAGTCCTCATGCTTCAACCACTGATATTGTACAGCTGGTTCGACCCTGCTGAGCCCATACAGCCTGATCACATGATAACCGGTAAGTTGTCCAAAATCCACTTCCATTCCATCATGCTGACTTCACAGGTAACGGCTGTTCCGCCGTCTTGGACCAGCTCTTCTATACCCTGATGGATGAAGGCGAGGCGATTCTTATTGCTGCCCCCTAGTGAGTCGCCGCGGCAATCAGACAGTACACCGCTAAATCTCAGTTACACAGGGTTCGACCGAGATCTGATCGGCCGAGCGCGAGTCCGCATAGTCCCCGTGCATATTCCGGAGGATATCGACCCATGCTCTCCTGAAAGTCTTGAGGCTTTCGAGCAGCAGCTCAGCGATCTCAAGAAGGAAGGTATCGTGACCCGAGCAGTGGTAAGCCATATATCCTCCTAACAGGCCTCATCTGACCCATGCAGATCCTGTGTAATCCTCAGAACCCTCTCGGCCGGACATACCCCCGCTCGACCCTTCTTGCATATGCCAAATTCTGCGAAGATCAAGATCTTCACTTGGTCTCTGACGAGATTTACGCTTTGAGCGTGTACGATACCCCGAACTGGCCCGAGGCTGTGCCATTTACCAGTATGATGAGTCTAGATGTGGAGCGGGAGTTGGGAATGGAGTTTGACCGAGCGAGATTGCATGGTGAGTATATGTGTTTTACGGATTGCACTAGTGTGAACGACTCTGATCTATTCAGTGGTTTATGGAATGTCGAAAGAGTGAGCGAACCTACTTGAAGCGCGCTAGCACGAAGGACGAAGAGCTGACTAACAGCTTCTGCGCGAATGGTCTCCGTGTCGGATCTCTCATATCGCAACACAACCCTCTCCTACTCAGAGCAATGGCCAACATTTCAATGTTGATGAAGAGTAAGCGCTCTCCCAGCTTGTAATGATCCGCCCTGACCTCCAGTCTCTTCACCTGCAGATATCATCTGGTCTTCCCTCCTGACCGACACCAAGGCTCTGACTGAGTTCATCACGGAGAACCGTCGTCGTCTGGGCGAAGCTCACGCCTTTACGCGGGGATGGTTCGAGGACCGAGGTGTACCTGTGGCACCTAGCAATGCTGGACATTTCATCTGGGTGAACCTAGGGAAGCGTCTGGGATACCCCGACGGGGCTGCAGGTATCAAAGAGGAGAAGAGGGTGTTTCAAGAGTTGTTAGATGGCGGTGTATACATTGTGAGTCTCCTTGCTGTCAGAGCTGGGGATTCGTGCTGATTGTCAAAGGCACCTGGAACGGCATATCATTATGATCAAGCTGGATGGTATCGCGTGACATTCAGTATTGCCAGGGACAATCTGCTCGTGAGTGTATATGATTGGCTGGGGTGGAAGATCAGACTGATGATACAGGTCGGCTTGGGCAAGATTGAGCGTATTTGTGGGCTGAGTATGGCGTCATAGTGAGGTCCGTTGGGCGATCGATGAGGGGCGAATCTGGACTTTCAGTGGCGACCGCGATCCAGCCCGAACTGGTCTTTGGTGTGGCTTGTAGTCGCTGATTGTTGGGGATCTCATTTACATATCTGGCGCATGAACATCTTGGACATGACCACCAGTCGGGAATATCAGAAATAATTATAATCGAGCGTAGAGTCAAGCGACTCATCTTATAGGTCCTGAATGTCCAATCGTACCAATGACGATCATTTCCGCTTCCACCACCTAGACTTTCCACCTTCTCCCTTCGCCCCATCACCCACTGCTCCTTCCACAACCTTGACAACCTCATCATCCCGCTCCTTCTCCTTCTTCTTCCCCTTGACACTACTCTTGACCTCCACCGACCCATCACCACGATCCCTCGCCATCACCTTACTCCCTTTCAAAGTCCGCTTACTCGGCTTCTTCACAAGCTTCCGACTAGACCCCAATTCCGAGCCCAGACCCGATATCTTCTGCCCCTGCCCATCTCCACCCGATCCACACCCCGACCCCGACCCCGAGCCCGAAGACCGGGATTCCTGCTGCAGCGGTGCGCCGCAATCCGCATTCGAGCTCAAACCCGTTTCGGACCGAACGGTAATTTCCGGCAACCCATCCCCTGGCCTTGTACTCATAGCTGAACCCGCCCTCAGGCGCAATGCCTCGCCTTCCATACTTTCACGCCATACCTGCTCTGCTTCGTGGATCTTGGCCCAGCCACTAGACCCCAGATGCTCTACCCGCTGAAACCACTCTGGAGGCAGGCTCTCGGCTTTACGTTGTCGGTCTGCGCGACGAGTGCGCGAGAGGGTCGGATCGACCGCTTCGGCCTCGGAGTTTACATGTGCGGGATTGAGGCGGGTGAGGGACGTGCTGGAATTCAACGCTGGTACGTGGGGAGACATACTGGTATGGGACGGAGGGAGGTGTGCTGGGTGTAGTGGCGGAAGCTGGAGGTATCGCGAACCAAGATCGGGCGAATGGTGCTGGACGGTGAAATCCCGTCGAGGCGATAGACGATTACGAAGTTCTTCGCTGTTTTGGCTCTGTCCGCCTGGCATCCCATCATATCTCCCATATATCTCATTGTCCCCCTGTGGAGCCGTCTCTCTGGGGGACTGCGCCAACCCTTGCCGAAGTTCCTGGTCGGACTCTTGTGCCGTTGCGCTAGCCATGGAGATCAATACCCTGCCCCAATCCAACGATTCCTGCGCTAGGCGGAACATCTCGTCTCCCGTTTCTCGTGCGTGAGAGGAATGGCGCATAAGGCTAGCAGCATGTGATGACAGGAGATGGGAGGCGATGAGGAGTGGTAGGTCTGCCGCTGGGGTATGGGCGAGAGATAGGCCCTGAAGGGAAGGCGGAAGTGGAGGGAGACCGATAGGTGGTGTATGAGGCGGTGGGAAGGATGTCGTCGGGCTTCGAGGGAGTGCAGGCCGAGTGGCATGTTCTGGTGTTCGAGGCTGGGCAGGCATACCATCAGGGGTAGGGAGAGGGATTGCGAGATATGGTGAATCGCGCACAGACTGGGTGGGCGTTCGCGTGGGGGTCATGGGTAGTCTGCGCCTAGATGGAGAAGTTGGCACGATTGGGGAAACCGACATGCGCTGAGGGTCATCGACAGGCAACTCCACCTGAGTCCTCTGTGACGAATTCGATCGTTTCCTACTTTCCTCCTCCTCCCGCCATACTGCCCCAGGATACCCATACGTCGCCTCGTCCCCTACATCCATCTCGTCCAGTACGCGCGCTATAATCTGCACCGGCCTATGTCCAGGAGGTAAGGGGTACGGAGGAGTAACGGCCGATACGCCTAACTCGGGCGTCCGGACCTCCAGCTCGGGCGTGCGAGGACTGATCGGCCAATCTCCATACCCGTTCGACGTCGAATGGCCATGCTCCTCGCTCGTATGGCCCGTATATGACCCCTCGGAGATGGGCGGCAGGTCGTCAACGTTCGCTCGACCATGGCCAATCGGGACAAGGTCGTCCGTGCTGATTTGCGCATCATGCGTGTATAACTCCCGATTCCGATCTGGGGCAAATGTCTGAGCTGTACCCGTTGTGATATCCGTCCGGAGGGATTCAGATCGTTGATGATGTCCAGGCGAACGCTCAAGGGGTTGATCAAACGGTATGTAGGCTGGTGTACTGGGGGTTGAGCCAGACCAGCGCCGAGCGCCCCATGCCATCCCACCTGGAGAACCTGGGTCTAGAGGAAGGACATCCGATCCGTCATCCCTCACTCCGAACGTCCCGCTAAGCCTGACTGTCGCCTCGAGAACTTCGGCACCCACGCTGAGCCGATCTCCAAGGGGTAGACCATCAGAAATGGGGATATCAGACCTGGGTGATGTGTTTTCTGATCGTACCCCAGACTTGCGCTTGGCCAACTTTGACCGTGTCCGTGTCCGTCCGGTGGATTCACCGCTGAGTTTGGAATCGGTGTGCTCGTCGCCTAACGCGCCAGCTTCACGCTTACGCTCTGCGGTCGCAGTGTCGGAGAAGAGCGAAAAGAGGATGTGGGGGATGATGCGGGATGAGCGTTTTTTCGATGAAGGCGGAGTGTGGGTCCGGAGGATGGAGGATGGGGAGTGGGCTCTGGGCGCTGGAGTGGAGGGAGGCGCGGAAGGTGGTGATTGGGGTAAAGTGGGTGGGATAACCGGTGGGCTGAGACCGAGTGCGTCTTGAATGGTGAGATCCTGTTCGTCAGCACAGATATGTGGAGATTGACACTCAAACAGGATGACTATATGGATGATTCGAGTAGTGACTCACCTTCTGTGGGACAATTTTATCCATCCCTTTATTGCGGTAACCGCCTGGAGAGCCAGAACCAGAACCCACCGGACTGTGACTCGGGAAATATGCGCCCAAATCCCCTTCCGTGTGTTTGCCACCTTTCGGAGTTCCGGGTGTGCTGCCAGGCCTACTACCAGGCGGCGACCTGACCAACTTGCTAGAGGTCCGAGTGCGGATGGGAGGGGGGACGAGCGATTTCTGATTCTCCGTCTGAGAGTATGTGGGGATATTGTGAAGGGTGGGGTGCTGAGGATCGTAGCAGAATGAATTGGGACGAGAGTGGGGAGGGGTGGGAGCGCTCTTTAAGGTCAGCCAAGTATAAGGGGATCAGACTCACTTCTCTGAATCGACGCATAAACATATCTTGCTCCTCCATGATTCCCCTCAATGCACCTTGAACCGCTCCGTTCTCCGTCTTGCCCATCTCCACTCTGACAACGTTATCACCAGCGCCAAGGCCGGCAAGACCAGATGTAGTGGCTGTGCCAAAGCTCCGAGCGTCAGAATCGCCCTCGTCGTCCGTGTCTAGATCAAGGTTGATCACTTCCCGTCCGCCCGGATAGGTGTCGATTTGGGATCGTTGTCTGGGCCGGTGATTGCTGTCGGGCTTGACGGGGGTGAGAGTGGGTATAGGAGGGGTGGAGAACCCACCGGAGTATTGGGCAGAATCCCGCTTTCCTCTCGGCGGAGGCAAGAGGCCACCGGGAGGAGCCACTCCCTCGAATCTTGGAGTTGTAGGCGTTGAGGTTCGTGTACGGTGGCCTGGCGAGGGTGATGTGGATGTGAAGGGGAATGGTCGACCGGGACTCGGGGTGGGAGGCAGCTCGCCCAGGTAGAAAGGCGCCGCTGCGGTTGCCCGTGCAGCCATGATCGTCTCGCCTGACGATACCTGCGAGTACACGCTGATACCGTCCACATCCTCATCAGGCCCGTCTTCACGCTCTGACTCGTATGAGAACTCGCGGAGGGAGGTAGGGTGGGTTATAGGGAAGAAGTCGAGAGTGTGGACGTCTGAGCGGCGGGAGGAGTATGACGAGCGTTCAGTGATGGGCGATAGTGGTCGGTCCATCATGATGGAAGATGAGGGGAGTGCGAATGTCAACTTGCGCCTGGATCGAGGTTGTCCCGATCAGATTGGCCGGATCGGGCTCGCCGTATATAGGACGGTAGTCGATGAGATCATCTTCCTGATGCTTCAGTTGGTTGACAAGCTGAAACGGACGGTGAGCTTGGACGTCGGTCGGTTGGGCGGAAGATGAAACTGAACTTTACTCACACTTTGACCTGTCCTTCAAGGCGTCGGGAATGCTTTCCACCTCCGAGCGTTTGCACTCAGGAGCAAACTCATTCCCCCCTCCTTGCTGCTGGCAGTGTTCTGAGACTTTACCATAGCCGCGATAGCAGTACTTGCAAATCTGCAGGTATACCCTTCTCATCCGTCCAAATCCGCGTCAGCCGGGGCAAGGCCAAACCTGAAACACGCGCACGGACCAGGCCAGCGGGGATTGCCGGTGCCACCAACGGGATCAAAGCGGAAGTATAATCCCCCTTTTAACCTGATTAGACCCTGAATCGACCCAAGCTTGCCTCTCCTCCTTGTCCCGAGCCAAATCAAGTCATCCCAAAGTCGACAGGCCTCCACCTCGTTCGACCACCCGGCCATCCAACGCCGACGCGACTGATTACACCCACGCCTCATTCCTCCCTTCCCTTCCGCACCCTTGCACTCACCCATTGGCGTACAGACCAAATTCGCCACTTCGCATAGGTAGGGCAAAAGGTCGAGTCGATTCGTGCATAGGTGTTCCCCCTTTCCCCTTCCTCTCCCTCCCTCGACGCGCCCGAGTGCACTCTGCACCATGGCCGAAGTTGCCAGCTCTGTCCCTGCGGAGACTCCTGCGCCACCCTCTATGCCTCAAGACGTTCCCGCCACCCCACTTGCGTCCGACCCCAGCACAGTTGCATCCGCCCCTCCTACTTCTCTCCCTGCAACCATTCCTACATCCAATGTGCCAGCCCAAGAGGGCGCCGAGCCCAAGGCGAACATCGTCCCTCCTCCCGGACCCGGTCTGGATGATGAGCGCAAGATGGAAATGATCAGGGGTATGGACCCGTCCAAGCTGCAAAATATCCGCAAGGCAAGTCTTCTCTCACCGTATAATGTGGCCTACACGCTGATACCCGCAGCGTATCAACGACTTGAGCAACCAGGGTCTCAACAAGGATACTTCAACTGAGCTGCACAAGTTGACTCTCATCATGGATCTCTACAACCGGGCCAAGGCCGCTCAGTAAGTCTGCCCCACTTCCCTAGACTTCACTCTCTAACCCGATAGCGAGGCGAAGACCACTGCGCCTACCGACCAAGGGCCCAGCAACACAGCAGCCATCCCCGCGGCCGCCCCCACACCCCATGCTGCCATGTCCCCCGCCCAAATCTCCCAACTTCGAGCTCAGGCACAGGCATACCAGCAACTCTCCCGCAACCAGCCTGTCCCACCTTACCTCCTCTCCGCGGCCCAGGGCCAGCCCCCTGCGGGCGTCGCTGGCGTCCCATCCGGCAATCCTCTCGGCGACGGCATCAATGCCAAAGCAGTTGAGAAGACTGTCGATGCAGTCGTGGCCCAGTCAATCGAGAATGGCCCCAAGCCAGCCGACAAGATGGACGTTGATGGGGAGGTTGAAGAGAGGATCGTCACCCCGCCCGAACCCATCTACGCTATGGAGTTCGACGAGGCATCCATCATCTATCCCTACAATGCCTTCACGGATCCTTCCACATTTGCCGACCGGAAGTTTGATGCCGAGATTGCCAATCCCATCAACAAGCTTCAGCGAATGATGGTCCCTAGCGTCATGCCGAAAGGCCTCGACCCATACCTCTTGATGGAAGAGCGAAATCGCTACGTCGATACGAGGATCAGTTGGCGAATGAAGGAGCTGGAGGGATTTGGCGCTGCAGATGGGATGGAGAATGGCGCCAAGGACGTCCAGGGCATTACCGAAAATCACGGCGAGACCCCTCAGGCCGTCAAGGCCAGGATCGAGCTCCTGTCCTTGCGCCTGTTGGGCAAGCAAAGACTGCTCCGAGAGGATGTCGTCAGGGCCATGCACCACGCCACAGCCGTCCCAGCCGACCGAGCCCAATTCCGACGATTCCGTACCCATACCCTCCGCGACGCCCGAGCGACCGAGACTGCCGAGCGACGCCAGCGATCTGAGCGTGAGCAGCGAGGCAAGCAGCGCCACCTGTCGTATATCAACTCGATCTGCGATCACGGTCGGGCCATTGTGGATGCCGGAATCAGCACGCCCAAGGGCGCTACGGGCGAGAAGATGCGGAAGATGGGTCGGGCCATGCTGAAGATGCATGCCGATACCGAGAAGGAGGAAGCGCGCCGATTGGAGAAGCTGGCCAAAGACCGTCTCAAGGCGCTCAAGAATGACGACGAAGAGGGCTACTTGGCTCTTCTCGGCGAAGCCAAAGATTCGCGTATCGGGCAGCTGCTCAAGCAGACCGACTCGTACCTCGAGACACTCGCCAATGCGGTGCGAGATCAGCAGAATGATGATGTCCACCGGGACACAATGACGATGGATCCCTTTGAGGTGGAGGAAGGACCAGCCAGCGAGGCCATGTTTGGTGCTCGAAGGCAGGACGGAGAGGAGGAAGGTGCGGAGACCAAAGAGGGCAAGGTGGATTACTATGCGGTGGCACACAAGCTACAGGAGAAGGTCACGGGTCAGGCCAAGATGTTGACGGGCGGGACGTTGAAGGACTACCAAGTCAAGGGGTTGCAGTGGATGATCAGTCTATACAACAACAGGCTGAACGGGATTCTTGCCGATGAGATGGTAAGCCCTCAATCTGAAGTTGGCTGACAAGCAGGGTCTGGGTAAAACCATTCAAACCATCTCCCTCATTACCTACCTTATCGAAAAGAAGCGCCAGCCTGGACCCTTCATCGTCATTGTCCCCCTCTCGACGCTTACCAATTGGCACATGGAATTTGAGCGCTGGGCGCCTACCGTCCGTCTGCTCGTCCTCAAGGGGTCGCCGACTGTTCGAAAGGACTCTTACCCTCGTCTCAGGGCCCTCGACTTCCAGGTCTGCCTGACGACCTACGAATACATCATCAAAGAGCGGCCTATCCTCAGTAAGATCAAGTGGATCCACATGATTATCGACGAAGGACACCGAATGAAGAATGTCAAGAGTAAACTCAGTCAGACATTGAACGAGTACTACTCTACTCGGTACAGATTGATCTTGACTGGTACCCCTCTCCAGGTGAGCTATGCGCCCCCAACGCCCTGTCCGCAAGCTGATGGAGTTAGAACAACCTTCCCGAACTCTGGGCTTTGCTCAATTTCGTCCTTCCCAAAATTTTCAACTCGGTTAAATCATTCGACGAGTGGTTCTCCTCGCCTTTCGCAAGCACGACGGGCGAGAGTATTGATCTTAACGAAGAAGAACAACTACTCGTCGTGAAGCGTCTGCACAAGGTGCTCCGACCATTCTTGCTTCGTCGATTGAAGAAGGACGTCGAGAGTGAATTGCCGGACAAGGTCGAGCGAATCATCTACGTCAAGAAGTCGGATTTGCAGACGGTCTTGTATGAGAATGTCAAGAAGTACAAGACTTTGCCGACGGATGCTTCTGCTGGGTGAGTCAATAGCAGTGTGGTTCGAGAATATCGGCTGACATCCTGCAGGAAGAAGAAGAAGCGGTCTTTGCAGAATGCTCTGATGCAGCTTCGAAAGATTTGTAATCACCCCTACGTCTTCCCTGAGGTGGATGAGGACTTCACCGTCGGCAACAGCATCGATGACCAGATCATCCGTGCTGGCGGAAAGTTCGAGTTACTCGATAGGATCTTGCCCAAGTTATTCAATACTGGACACAAGGTGAGTTGATCCTTCCACTGGCTTGGGACGCAACTGATGGGCCAGGTCTTGATCTTCTTCCAAATGACTGAAATCATGACTATCATTGCCGACTTCTTCGACTATCGCGGATGGAGGTACTGTCGATTGGACGGATCGACCAAGGCGGACGATCGACAGGCGTTACTCAGTACTTTCAACGACCCCAACAGTCCTTATCAGGTCTTCATCCTCAGTACCAGGGCCGGTGGTCTGGGGTTGAACTTGCAGAGTGCCGATACAGTCATCATGTGAGTTGTGCACTGTCACTTGAAAGTTGAAAGATGCTAACTTGCAGCTACGATACCGACTGGAATCCCCACGCGGATTTGCAGGCTCAGGATCGGCATGTCTCCTCCTCTTTCTATATAAGCCCTCGCTGATGATCAGTGCCCACCGTATCGGTCAGAAGAAAGAGGTCAGAGTTCTCCGACTCATCACTTCCGACTCAGTCGAGGAGCAGGTGCTCGCTCGTGCGCAGAGTAAGCTCGAGTTGGACGGCAAGGTCATCCAAGCTGGTAAATTCGACGACGTCACCACTGGTGCAGAGTACGAGGCTTTACTTGTGAGTACTTTTGGGCGACATTCCATGAAGATGCTGATGCCTCAGGCCAAAGTCTTCGAAGTCACGACAGACGAGGCAGGGGAGAAGAAGGAAGAGGAGCCCGAACTCACCGACGACGAGTTGAACGATCTGCTTGCTCGAGGAGACCACGAGTTGGCAATCTTTGCTCAGATGGATATCGACCGAAACGCCGCCAAATTGGCCGCATGGCAGCAAGCCGGCAACACTGGTCCTCTCCCTCCTGCCTTGATGAACGAAAGCGAGCTACCAGCGTTCTACCGACGGGATCTCGGCGTTGAGATGGCCCAGGCGCTCATCAATGCCGATGAGGAGGGTCGGGGCAGGCGAAAGAAAACGGACGTGCAGTATACCGACGGCCTTACCGACGAGCAGTGGCTCAATGCTGTCGATGCGTCGGATGACGATATTGACGAGGCGGTCGATAGGAAGAAGGGGCGGGTGGCGCGAATGAAGGAGAGGAAGGCAATCAATGCCGCGCTGGAGGAGGCGGAGGCGGACGGGAAGCCACTCGCGGCGACGAGTATCAAGCTCAAGCCGTTCAATCTGACTGGCGCGGATAGCGAGGGGCTCGAGACGCCAATTGGAGCTGTCGGTGGGGCCAAGGGCAAGAAGCGTGCCAGGCCCAGTGGGAGTGTGACGCCTAGCATCCAAGGGGATGATTCGGGTATTGTAAGTCAAGTTTGATCCATGCTTTTGATGACGTGCTGATGTTTGTGCAGAAAAAGAGGAAGACATTCCAGAACCAAGCTACCGATGAGGAGATTGCTCTCATGCGCCGGTTGTACGACGCGACCAATGCTCAAAAGAGCCCAGAGGGCGAGGATCTCAACATGTACTTCCTCAAGCCTGTCGATAAGAAGGTGGGTTCGCCGATTGCGGAGTATTGGATTGCACACTGACATGATAGGCTTATCCCGACTACTACCAACTTATTCCTCAACCCATCTGTATGACGCAAGTCAAGCGAAAACTCGGTACACCATCCTATACCCTACAGGCATTCCGATCCGACATGCACCTCCTCTTCAACAATGCCCGGGTGTATAATACCGAGGGTTCCTGGGTGTTCAATGCTGCGGAGGACATGCAGGAGTTCTTCGACAATATGTGGGAAGCTGAGTATCCGAAGTTGGCCACTGGTGGGGGTGGCGATGGTGGGGTTGGAAATGGGAGCGGTGGGAAAGGCAAGGGAGGTGGGAATGCGGGACCGAGCAACAAGGCTCTTGCGGGTCTTCAGCAACAGCAGACGGACGAGTCGGAATCGACTGCCCCGAGCGGGACTTCTACACCCATGTTCAAACCTGCTGCTGCGCCCAAAATCAAGTTGAGCTTCGGTAAAAAGAAGGCGGTCGTTGCTGCCCCAGTCGCTACACCGGATGATTCCGACGATAGCGATGCGGACGACAACTACTAGGTGTGCCGTATGGGGATGGGGATAGTAAAAGGATCGGGTAGCACGGCGACAGATGTAAGATTAGGGCTAAGGAACGTGGCTTGTGGTCGAGTAATGTACATCATGATGAGGCTCGCTTTTATACTTGTACTTTATGCAGCTTTTTTTTTTTTGCTCTCGCTCTCGCCTCAAGCTAGGCATGGAACTAGAAGCAATTGAAAGTACGTATCATCGCACACTGATGCATCTCTTCTCCTTGACTCTACGGTCAGATATTCCTCTAACGATCTATCGATCTCGACGTCTATCCGAGGAAGGTCTTGACACGGTCGTCGAGCGAGGCGAACTCCTTGGGGTGACCGGGGTTACCGGGGGGTCCGGCAGGGGTACCGAAGGGCATCATGGCGGTGCACTATGGGATCAGCTGGAGTGTCTTAGCGGGATGGGATAGGCTCGACATACCTTCCAGCTGGAGGGCAGACCGAAAGTCTCGGTAGCGGCAGTCTGGGCCTCGTCGAAGATACCGGCGTAGTGCTGTAGTTGTCAGCTACTGTGTGAATCTGAAGATCAGAGGGAAGCTTCAACTCACCTGCAAAGTGGCACCGAGACCGTTGGCCTCCAAGGCGGTCCAGACGATGTACTGCAAGATACCGGCAGAGTCCTCTGACCAGATCTTGAAGGACTGCGACTTGTCAGCTGTGCCCAAGAACCAAAGCAGAAACCGAAGCGTACCTCAGCAAACATGGGCATCTTCTCTCCCCACTGCTTAAGAACCTCCTGGTCTTCGAAGAACATGACGGTTCCGTAACCAGCCTTGAAGCAGCCCTCAATCTTGCCCCTGCCGGCCTTCTTCTGCTCTGTGACCCATCAGCACAATACACCCAAAGGATGAAGGCAGGACATACCCTCATCAGGAGAGTTCTTGTCGGAGATCTCGGCAACCTTGTCCCAAAGCTGCTCGTGGTGCTTGCCTGTAAGCAAGACGGCGCGCGACTGCTGCATGTTGAATGAGGTAGGCGCGTGCTTGACGGATCGCTTCACGATGGCCTCGAGCTCAGCATCGGAGATGGGGGACTCCTTCTTGATGCCGTAGTAGGATCGTCGGTTCTGTAGTGGGTCAGTGGGGATGAAACGGGTTGGGTCACTCAACGCGACGAGGTGGGAAGGGCAAAGGGACTAACCTCGACAGCGGCGAAGAAGCCTTCGGAGAGGTTTGCGGTAGACATTGTAGGGTATGTGTTTGTGTAGGTGGGTGATATATGAGATGGGGTGGAAGGTATAGATGAGGATGGCCTTATATACCGGAGGTTGGATGATGCGCTCGGATGTATATTCGTAATCAGATGTAATCAGCACCCTTTCCGTTGGAAGCAGCTGTTAAACCGGCTAAACTCTGGAATGGCTGACTGTTACAGAGCTGAATCAGACGCGCATTGCTCATGTATCCAACAGATTCTAAGCTACATTGACCACACCTTGGCCGTCCCATCTCTCCCTCCGCTGACCAAGTATTTATCAATAAATCGGAGCTTCTCCGCCGGCTTCGTATGGCCATTAACAATCAATCGTGTATGGGCATGTGTTGTTCTGTTGTAGATCTGCAACTTCGTCAGCGCCCATTCCAACAGAGTCATCCAGCTCAATCCTATACTTACCTCGACGCCATTCTCTCCTGTACATGCTACAACCTTCCGACTGTCGAACTGTAACGCAGTGACAGGGTACTCATATCGGTGTGTCTCGGCTACAGCTCCTTGGCGTATATCCCAAATCTACATGATCAGCTTCTGTCGCATCCCTTAGACGTGGTGCGGTTGTCGAACTCACTCGTACTGTCCTATCTAGAGATCCAGTGACAACATGATTCTCGTCAAACTGCAGACACGTTACTGGCGCAGTATGACCGACAAGTGTTCGGTGAGCCTGACCCGTCCGCACTGAGTCTGTCAGATGAAGCTCCCGTCCCAGACATCAACAACTCACAGTCCCACATCCTCACTCCGCCATCTCCACTCCCACTGGCCAAGGCATAACCCCAGAATTGTAATCCACCAACAAAGTCCTGATACATCTCCCATGTTCCGTCGGCATACGGTGGTGTCGGGACTGCAAACTGCTGGCTTGTCGCAGCGGCCAGTAATTGCGCGCCCGACATGCCCATCAAAGACGCACCGGGTCCAGGGGACGGTAAGAGGTCGTCATAGTGTACCGAGCTGAAAGATGTGGATGATCGATGTCGGAGTTGGGGTTTGCGGCGGGATGATACGGGAGTTGGGGGAGCAGCTGGGGGGTTGGAGATAGCCCAGAGGATATCCATAGTCAAGACACATTGTCCAGTGGTGACGTCCCATTTCCGAATAGTTTTATCGCTCGAACCAGTAACCTAGACGTCAGCTTGGAAACCATCGATAAAGACATGACATACCAATACGTTATCCTCGTAGTATAACGATGTGACGGCTTTACTGTGCCCTTCCAATACCCTCACACATGGCCCATTCTCCTCCTCGATCCGACTCATAGCCGACATATCCGTATACCCACTTGGCCCCTCGTCCCAGTCAAAGCCTTCCTCGTCGTGCTCTGCTATACGGTCGAGAACATCCCGTTCGTCCTCTTGCCGAGTGATCTTCTGTAGGCGGGCTTCGTGATCCTCCACCAGACGCAGGTCCCAAAGTCGTACCGCGCCATCGCTACCGCCGGTCAGACAGAGCGTGTCTTCTACTTGAAGTGCTTTCACCATACCTAGCGGTCAGCGACAGCCGGGTGATATGAGATCGCAGATATGGCGAACTTACCAGAATGTCCCCGCAGCTGGCCTAGCTCCTCCCCATCACACAGATCCCACACCTTTACAACCTCGTCCTGACCTGCAGTGACTAGCATCCCGTATGGCTCGTCAAAGTCTAGTGCGGTGATGGGTGCTGTGTGACCCATCAAGCTCTGAAGATGTAAGCTTGGCATAAGGCCCAGTTGCGGCAGACTTACCATAAACGCAACTCCAGGCGGAAGATCATCATGCTCGCTGGGCAAGAACGCGGGCCCTCTTCTCCTCCTGGAGCTCTTCGTACTCAGCCCACTAGCCGAGTTGGGTAAAGCCTTCGTGCCAGCAGCAGAAGTGACTTCAGGAGACGTCATCAATTCCTGAACGCCCTCTAGCTCATCATCCAGTTCCAACTGTTCCTCCTGTAGATGAAGTAGGGATTGTTCAAGCCGACGTCGGATTTCCTCGAGGGTGTCAATCTTGGCTGAGACTTCGCCGATTTCCGCATGTATCAACGACTAGAAAGTCAGCTTGATCGTTCGGTGCATACTGAAATCTCCTCCACTCACCGATCGGGTCTGCAGATTATCTTTATCCTGCGCAATTTCATCCGCTTGCCTGACCAAATCCTCCAAATGATACCCCTTCCCTTTCCCACCCTTACCCTCTCCTGCCCGTCTCTTTTCTCTCGCCTTCCTTCTACTTCTTCGACCTCCATCCTGGCCGCTCTCTGAGCCCTCCCCCTCCTCTCCTCCCTCAGTCAACAGCCCTCTCGCCCTATCGCCTAATCTCTTCAACCCCATCTTACCGCCCAACTCCTCCTCGGCCAATCCACCGCGAATTAGCCGACGCCGCTGCTTTGCTAATTCCGATGAGGGTATTGTCGCTTTGAAGCCGCGGATAAGACTCGGCTGCTCTTCCTGTAGCGGACGCAGGCGCGGCTGATCTAGCGACAGTGAAGCGAGCTTGTCGACGGATTCGAGGATTGCAAGAGACGAAGATGTCGTCTTGTTGGCCAACGTTGCGAATCCGCCAGGAAGCGATGTGGGGAGTCTGAGCAGAGCGTTGGGTCGTGGGTTCTGCCCAGGAGGCAGAGAGCGGACTTTGGAGCTCGAACCTGCATTGCCTAGGATTCGAGGGTGCATCAGTGCCGGCGTTACTGCATTATCATCAGCTTCTGGCTAACGGGCAGACTTCAGCTGAGTGAATGACTGACAATCAGACAAGATCCGCATGCTTTCCGATCGTCGATATTCTGAGCCTAGACCGCCCATGATGACTTCTTTAGCCATCGTAGCTGCTGAAGTCAGACCGGAGAAGTACGGCTGGGAGAGCGGGTCGAGTGCTGATCGGAGGGGCCGCCGACCCGTCGGGGTCTCGTCTCCACGGGGCATATCGTGGGTATTCCGACCGCTTCAAAGTCGATTTCAGTAGCTCTGAGTAGGAGCTTAGAGCGTGCCCTTTTCCTCTTAGCGAGGATCCTTGTGAGGTATGGGTTGTATGACAGGGTTGAGGGCAGGATGACGCTCTATGCATGTCTATGGCCATGTTGGCGGGAATCGCCGCTGTGAAGCAACAAGAGGCCTTCTATGGGTGAAATTTCCATCATCATCAACAATACTACTCCTCACACACCCGGAGAGGATCTAGCCCCCAGCTATCAGCTTGAAAACAGGACCGAAATGGCATTAATAACTATAGCCGGCTTTCCCTGCTCGGGCAAGTCTACACGCGCACAGGAGCTCAAAACGAACTTTGAGTCCCGCCTATCGGCAGAAGGATACGCTGGACCTCAACTCCGCGTTGTCGTCGTAGATGACGAAAGCAATCATGTCCCTCGATCAGTATACGACAGTAAGTCTCCATCTGCTTGAAGAAATTGGTGGCCGGCTCATTGACCCAGATAGTATTTCTGAGAAGTCCGGTCGAGCGAATGTGTATTCTGCAGTCACGCGAAATTTGGGACCGGACACTATAGTCATTTGTGATAGTCCGAACTATATCAAAGGGTTTAGGTATCAGATGTACTGTGCAGCAAGGGAGGCTCATGCTAGAGTTTGCACTGTGAGTTGTCGGTGTTAGGTTGGAAAATGTAATGGGAAGTTGATCAAAAGCTTCATATTGCGACTCCTCCAGAATTGTGTCGGGATTGGCACGAGAAACGAGGAGAGTCATCCTATAAGCCAGAAACGTGAGCTGTCCTACCTAGATGACACGGCCGCAAGCTCATCCTCCAGCTTCGACAACCTAATCATGCGCTTCGAAGAACCGTCATCAATGGTCCGCTGGGATTCACCACTATTCACCATCCCCCATTCTGAGCCTTTACCCCTCGATGCAATTTGGGCTACAATTACCACAGGCGCAAAAGCACCTCCTACGGCAGCCGTTCGCGCACCTCCTATAGCCACACCCAACACACTCCAAGTCCTCACATCCACCACATCGGCAATTACCACAGCCCTTCTCGCGCACGTTAACGCCATGCCGGGAGCTACGGAATTTATAATACCCTCGCCGCCGGCGCTCAAGGGTGGTGGGCTGAAGTTGCGCCTACCGATGAAGAGGGTGACGCTGAGTGAGATGCAGCGCCTCAAGCGGCAGTTTGAGGGCGTACAGGTCAAGGCGCAGTCATCGGGGAGTAGGGCGGCGGGGATGGGAGGTGCGGACGATGTGGCGGTGAAGTTTGTGGGGTTCTTGGAGGCGACATGGGATACTTCTACGGGTTGAGACTGGTAGAGGACGCTTCAAGTCATTCACACTTCGGCTAGTTGGACATGACGTCCGGGCGAAGGGATCTTGGACACGGTCCGGCAACCAAAGTCACTGGTCCGCGGCCTGTGCGCTCGTCCAGATGGGTTATACTGAGCATAAGTGGCCGTATCACCACGAGCTCGTACAATGCAATCCTGGCTCTACTGCGAACTTGCAACGCGCGTGGTCTCTAGAGTGGCATCTTTCCTCCACGATCAGACGCTGACTGCCTATTGGCGAGAACTCAATTATTTACAACCCAGATCCTACCCCCCCTACCCCTCTCCAAGCCGCTCTGGCGTCCCGACCCCACCCGTCCCCGTCCCTTCCCCTTCCCCATCCTCATCCCCCTCCCACGCACCCAACACTGCCCGCCCCGCAGGCCTCGTTTCCTCCGCTACGGCCCTCACAGCCACCTCTGCCCTCTTCTGCATGGTGCCGAGGACATCTTCCAATTTCGCCCAGCGCGCCTCCATATCCCCTTCTGCACCGGGATCAAACTCGTCTTCTTCGTCATCCGGGTCAAGCAGGGGTTGATCGGTGTATAACCTTGAAAAGGGTGATGAGGGGAATGCAGTCGCGCGCGGAGTCGAAGATGGGAAGTAGGATGAAGATGAGCCAGTAGGATGGATTGGATGTATAGGGCCCGCGAGGCTTTCACGGAGTGCACGTCTGAGTCGAAGAATCTCGGCTCGTTGTTTGGATTTAGATACTGGTGGTCAGGATTCCGTCTAAAGATCCTAGTAGGATTGGACGTACTTTCAAGCGAACGATTGATGGCTAGTAAGCTAGCATTAGAGATTTCCAAATCTGCAACCTGGATCTTCAGTGACTGACACAAGTGTAACGACGGAAAGCACTGACCTTGCGGTTGATTCTGGCCTCTTCAACTATACCATCCACCGGCTCACCGCTGATATCCTCTTGCAGCTCTCCATCCCTTTCCGCCTTTGCTGAAGTTCCATTTGACCCATTTCTTATTTCCACGCCGGTCATTTCGTCGATTAACCCTCTCCGAGCATCAAGCCCACTCTCAAAGCCAAGCCCTATCACCCTTTGACTCTCAATCCCGAAGTTGCCGCCATTTCCATGTTGACTAGCACGTCGACTGGTTTCAGAACCAGGGTAAGAGCCCCCATCTTGACTGGCATTACTAGTCGTCAGGGCCAACGGCGGCAACTCCACGACCCGCAATTCTGGCTCGAGCGGGAGAGGCGCACCAGCCTGCCGAGTAGAGAAGGGATAGTCCGGCATTCGCCTTGTATATCCCCCTTCGCCCCTCTGAGGTAGATTGGGGTGATGTGGTGAGGGCGGGCATGATGCTGTGGGGTCATGGTCGTACAGCCTGGCATTTGCGATATTGGCTATGGGGGAAAGAGTGGGTGTGAGGGGGTAAGGGCGAGGTGGTGGCATAGTCGCACTCGGGATAGGAGGCGGGACACCATTAGGTCCTGTAGGTCGCCGTACCGGGCTGATGCTTCGCCTTCTGGCCTCATTCGTCGAGGGTCCCGCTCCGGGTGTTTGGAGGTGTTGGAGGTATACCGGGGAATTCGATCGGCCCAGCTGTGGCGAGTGGATAGGCGACGAAACGACTTTAGACAGATTCGATGATGACCCGGATACAACGGAGGATCTACGAGATCCCGCCGATGGTGGGTTTGGGACAGTCGGAGTTGAAGGCGGTTGGGTATAGGCTTTGACGGGTACCTTTACCCTAGCCATCCCATTACCGGCGGTACTATCTTCCCTGCCTCCCACCCCTGTACCCGAACTTTCAGTTGGAAACCCCTTTGGCCGCCCGCCACCTGTACCCCCGCTCATAGCGGACACATTCGTCACTCTTGCTCGGACAGCCTGTGCTGAGCTTGGCATCTGCACATTCTGAGCATAACTCTGATTCAGCGGGCTGGTCAGGCCCGGTGAGGGCAGAGCAGGACTAGGAGCTCTAACTCGAGCTCGGACGCCGCCTGTGGGTGTTGAGCTGGCCGAGGTCGAGGGGAGTGAGGGGAGGTATGGTGATTTGACACGGACAGGCGATCGCGGTCTGCTAGTTGCTGCGTATAGGCTAGGGACGGCAGGTAAGGAGGCAGATGCTCGGATAGATGCTGTAGATTGTGATGGGCGGAGTGAGGGGCGGGAGGCAGTAGGCGTGCTGCTTCCTGATGTAGAGGAAGAAGGGTCGACTCGTGCTCGGAGGGCGGGACGAGAGTTGGCGGATGACGGATAACTCGGCGAGGAGACTGGATTGGGTGGGAACTTGGGTGATGAGGAGATTGGGATTTGAGCAGTAACCTGTCAGGGTCAGATCCATAGTTGTGAGGGCTAGACATCTCCAGCTGGACATACCCTGCGTTTAGGCTTGATGGGCTCTGTCATCTTTCCAAGCCTCCCAAGCCCGGACGGGTCGATTGTAGCTGTTACGACTTGTCCCCCGGATGCTGATCTCTATTCTGAGGTTGGACCCAGTGTAGGGGGTCATCTATACCCTGCTAATGTAGGCATTGAATAGGATATTGGAATTGCAAGCGTCTAAAGGGACAGTGGATGGTTAATAGGCTCAATTGACCGCGACTCCCCTCACAATCGACCCACGGCATTCGTTTCAGATATGTGCCATGTCGCCTTGGCCTGGCGATTGAACAAGCGGCCGATAGAGGCATCATTCTCACCCTGCTCTTGTACAGTATGCCTAGAGAGCCCCGACGTAGACAGAAGCAGCGAGGCTCAATGACACTACAGGGCGCAGACACTGCACAAGGCGCAAGATGACATCCGGGTGGATACGATCTCGCATCAATGCTCCACGCCTCTTCTCTAAAGTACACCAGCTTCCTTCATCTTAGCCACCAGCTCCTCGACGCTCTCAACCTATACAGTGTCAGTCGAACCGCACGAGATGAGTGTATACATGGGGTGGTCATACCTTTCCTCCGCCCTGTCGCTTGGGTGGCTCGGATACGGAAATGGTCTCCAGCCGGGGAGACTGATAGGTCAGCTTCAGATACGACCTCAGCATATCTCCTAACTCACGAAGTCAAGTCCGAGATCTTCTGGCTTCAAACTCTCAACCTTCTTCTTCTTGGCCTTCATGATGTTTGGCTATCGAGTCAGCGGAGATCTGGGAGTGTAATCCGAAGGGCGGTTGGACTCACCAATGATGCATATCTGGGCTCTGAGAGATAGGTCAGCTAGTCCTCGCGATTCCCAATCCGATCTAAAACATACCGTTGAGTCTAGGAAATCAGCATGGATCCCTCTCAAGCACCAAAGAGCTCACCTCAGATCCGTAGTCACAATCAACGGCAATTGCCCTTCTAGCTTCTCCAAACCACCATCAATCTCTCGCGTCACTGCGGTCTTATCACCCGTCACCTCCAGCTTACTCGCAAAGCATGCCTGTCCCCAGTTCAGCATACCCGCCAACATCCCACCCGTCGATCCTGAATCATCGTCAATCGCCTGCTTGCCCATAATCACCAGATCGATCTTGTCCTTCCCGCCTGCACGCTTCTCAATCACGGCCTTGATGGCCCGGGCGACTGAGATCGGCTCGACGACCGTGTTGTCGGCTACGGTGATGTGAATACCTGAATCAGCACCCATCGCTAGGGCTGTTCGGATCGTGTCGACTGCTTTTGCAGGACCGATGGATAGGGCGGTGATGGATGTGACGGATTTAGGATCGCGCTCTCGTAGACGAATCGCCTCTTCAACAGCTGACTTGTCAGTATAGTCCAAGGTGAGCGACAGCGGTATACGTACCGATCTCATCGAAGGGATTCTAGGCTGTTAGCAAGATAGCCACCTATAGGCGAGGATAAAAAAGCTCACCATTGAGTGCTTGACATTTGTGTCTACTCCCTTGCCATCTGTGGCTACTCGGATCTTGCTGATCGGTCAGTAGCTGGCAAGTGTACATATCGCGAGCTGAGGACAGGACAGTCGCGCTGAGCTGGCAGACCTACACAGCGTAATCGATCGACCGCTTGACGGGCACGAGGATATTGATGAGCTTGGGGAGTGTGGGGCGCATCGTGGTGTTAGCTAGTCAAGGGGGTTGGTGGTATTACAATAGATGAATAGATGGGTAGATGTCTGTACTTTCTGGCCAGCTTCGGCCGGATCTTCGTTAACCGGCGCGAACTCCGGAATCAGTTTGTGATAAGGAAACACGTCACCTCTGTCCGGATCTGTCTCTTTTGCCACCCGAACTCTACCCCGGATTCCGGACATGGCTTTTCTGAAACCCTGCCTATCCGGACTTTAAACGCGTCACAGCGTTCTCATGCCTTCACAGGCCTTCACCTCTCCAACTGCATGAGTGACCTCCGCATTCCTCGCAGATACATAGCAAGAGCTTCAATACATCTCGAACCTCTCAAAGCAAGACAAGACCGAAGTACTCATAGTAGGATGACCCGCACTTCGCATAGACCCCACCCGACGCCGGGGTATCCGGTGTATTGCCTCGACTGGGCAGATGACGAAGTGTTGATTCTTGGTGGAGGTGGCGGGGCCAGTCGGAGTGGAATAGAGAACAAGTTGGTCAGTTATTGTCTCTCTATGCCGGAAACTAGTCTAGCTGACAGAATGCAGAAGCTCGCCAAAGTCTCGAAAGACGCGAGAAGTGTAAAATACATCAACGAGCTTAAGTTGAGCAATGAGGAGGATGCGCCAATGACTTTCGCTGTGGATAAGGAGGTGAGCCAGGAGGTGGATACCGCGAACGCGCCACTTACTCGCCGTAGAGCAAGTCAATCGTCACCGGGATCAATGCCTCATCTTCGTCGATACAAGCAGGCAACAACGAGCAGTGCCGTGTGTATACTTACACTGACAACACGTGGGTAGCGCTTCAAGCTCGGCTTTGGTCATGGCTCATGGACCAGATTGGCCTACTCTAAAGGAAAACAAACGATCTCGGCGGAGTGGTCTGACGATTACCCATACCAAGTCAGTCAGCTTCGATGCTCGCCAGATCACAAGCGGTTTACTGATCCGGACAGAAATTCACAGCTCTCTCGCCTAGTGCCAACTACCTGGCAGTAGGCACAACTGACAACTCCGTCTCGGTCCTCAATTTCCCATCGCTTGACACGATAAAGATTGTGAAATTGGATGGAGAAGTTGTTGATCTGAGCTGGGGAGGTGAGGGCGGAGAATGGGTGAGCCAATTTACATGTTGTATGTAATTAAGCTGACTTGGCAGCTCGTCATAACGACAACCTCAGCCCTGTTCCTATATCATCTTGTCGGGTCAGGCGAGAAGCCCAACCTGGAGCTGAAGCAAACGATCTACCCACCAAGCATTGACATTACGAAAGTCATGTTTCGTGCTGCCCGGTATGTCATTGGTCATTGCTACTTATCTGACGCCTCGCTAACAATGGCAGCTTTTCCCCCAGCTCTACTCCCCGACCCAAGATCCACGCCGTCCTCAACTCAGCCCCTCCCGCTCGAAGCGTCAAGGGTCAACCGCGAAAAGCGTGGATATGCACCTTTGGTCTCGTTGCCGGCCCTAGCTCAGCAGCCGTCACTTCTGAAGAAGTACAGACCGGCACGCCGGTCAAGAAGGGATCGGCGGACAAGAATGAAGGGGACGAAGTGGGCAGGTGGGACGTCTTGGGCAGGAGAGAAGTCGCTGGAAAGCCAGTGACGGTATTTGATGTCAGGTGAGCCTGCCGCATGCCCATCGACATTGAGAACCCAGACTGATAAGGCAGCGCGGATGGGAAATTATTGGCGTATGGATGCTCTGATCTATCGATTGGGATGCTAGATGCTGCCACCCTAAATGTGAGTCTGTCTCCACACAGACGCGAGATATAGCTAACCCGCCAAAGCCGCTCCTCAAGATATTACACGCCCACAACTTCCCTCCTACCGCGCTGAAATTCAATCCATCAGCCAATCTGCTCATTTCAGCCAGTGCAGACAACACTCTGCGCGCTATTGTTGTTCCTGCCAGTTTTGCAGGAGGTGAGTCGATGTCGAGCTTGATACGAGGCCTTGGCTGATGTTACAGTCTCACCGGTTCTGATTGCGTTGCTTGTTCTGTTGTTGGCTATAATTCTGGGTGCTGTAATGCGGCGATAGCCATAGATGTATATTTGACGATCTAGCTTCTGGCCGAGACATGAGGTCACAGCTTACAACTGTGGTGGATGGATATGAGAACGCTCCGCCACTTTGCCACTCGATACGCGGTAACATGGGATCGATTAAAGCCAATCATCATACCATGAACGTATCACCCGTCTATGCATCAGCATTTGATGACTCTATCACGCTGTCACTCAATTGTACACGCCTCGGAATTGCCATCACTCTAACGGAGAGTGTGCTCCCTCCAGCATGGAGGAAGTATCGTCTGCCTCACCACTCGCCCTACCTCACATCCTAATTCAAACCCTATCGTACGCCTCCCCACAAACCCTCGGACGATGTATGGCCGTTTCATCGTACTGGTACGATATCGCCGCCACCTTTCTCTGGGCTCACATCAGCTATCGAGTGAACCCGTACCTCAGGGATCCGGGCGTGACGCCGTTCTTACCCGTACGGGATGGCGATGAGATGCGCGGGTTGAGAAGGGCAAAGCGGCGGGCGGTGCGGCATGTCAAGGTGATTGAGATGCGGAAACATCTGTGCGAGGAGGTGGGATGTGAGGGGATGACCCTACATGGCGAGGAAAGCGAGGAAGACGATGGGGACGAGGGAGATGTCATCACGAAAGGAACTGAGCCGGGACTTGTGCAAAACGCACCAGTCTCATTAATGGTTGATCGGAACTCCGACCAGACTGCAGACGCGGCCCGAGCTATACCACAGCTCAACCAGCGCAATCTCGTCCTGCTCGCTCTTCGACTTCACATTGATGATCCAAAGACAATCTCTCGGATATTTACTGGAGATGCACCACAGCCCCGACCTATCCCTTTTCCATGCCCCTTCGTTTCGCGTCTAGATGCGAACACGATCGTACTGGTTCCGATGCGTCAACTATCTACCCCTCGTCCTCTCCCACTGCCATCCCCTCCATCCCTCCGAAAACTTGTCGTTCTCCTCATACCCCCAACGCATGTCCCAGGCGAATTCCGTCTCGCCGATACCATCCCTGCCAGCGTTGAAGAAATTGTCATTTACCTATGGCGAAGACATGCCGCGTCAAACTATGACAGCTTCAGGGGTGCTTGGGCTAGGCAGATGGGCCAAAGGAATTGGGGCCCCGACAAGATTTGGGGTCATTGGTGCAATCTCATCTTGTCGTCTAGTCCTGTGGGATTTGAGCTGCCCAATGAAGGGATTGGGGCGGAGAAGAAAAAGACTAGACGATACGTCTTCGTGGGGACGGGTGGGGTTGATCCGCTATGGCTGGACCTGGCAGACAACAGTCGTAATCGTCCGGTGTTCCCAGAGCAGGATCCTGGGGCGGACCCGGCGCTGTACGAGCAGACGCAGAAAAGATTCGAAACTGGGATGAGGGCGTGTCTTCTTGGCAAAATCAAAGAGAGGAGAGCGAGATATACTGGCGAGCGAGGAGGAGGAGGCGTGGACTGGGAGGCGCAAGTGAAAGACTGCCTCGACAATGTGCGATTCTTGAGCAGGGAGGAGTACCTTGCAGAGGGCAAGTGGCGTGGGGAGTTCACGCAGGATGAGGTTATATACCATGGGTAGAAGTTGTATCGGACTCAGCCCTTGTCACAACGTAGAGTCCAGAGGCACCAATCAGGCACTTGCCCCATTAGCCACTGTGCAAAGACGCGTCAGACGTGGATTTAGCCTCAAGCTTCGGGCGATTAAATATTGGCTGTAACAGTTTACGTTACCCGCGGAAACCGGCTGGACAAGGTGTCTGCTTTAGTCCACGCTATATACATCCAACACACATATCTATACTCACTCATAGCAGACACCCAGGGAACCCCCTAGGCGGTAGAAGCCTACGATGTCGTACTCGGCGACCCCTGCCAGCGGCAGTAGCACATCTGGTACCGCAGTCATCACTCCCAGCGAGCGACACGAGTCAACACCTACATCGATGTCCCCTTCCTCCTCAACCGGACACGGCAAGGGCAAACAGCGCGCTTACGATTCGCCAGACTGGTACACAGACGGTGGCAATGACGAGATGCTCAGCATGGAGACCGGCCGGCTCGAGGCTGAAATTGGCTGGTTATTAGCGGGAGATGAAACGGACGGTTCAGATTGTACGTTTGATTTCCCGGCGAAGATTTTCCCTGCTCCTAGCTTGCGCTGATACATTCACAGACACACTACCTGACCAATATCTGCCTCAAGCCTTGGACAAGCGAAGTGGGACTCGTCCAAAGATACCCCGAGCCTCATCTTCTTTCGCGTCAACTCCTACGTCCGACTCGTTCGGCCACGAATTGACAATACCCTACATTCCTTATCTCCCTCGGAAACGCCGCAGAACATCTCGGACGAAGTCCTTGGAGCTCGCACATGACGATCATGTACCATCGGGTGCCTCTCCGTATCATCGGCCGGGCAGGATAAGAGTCTTGGGATGCGTAGAGATCCCACACGACAGGGCGTTGGCGAGGCGGATAGCGGATGGGGTCTACGTGGAATGGTCAGAGTGGCAGGACAGGAGAGAGGAAACGAGGCAGTACGCGCTTAACCTCGGAATCGGATCTTCCCATCGCGAAGAGACGAGAGAGGAGGAGGAGGAGGAAGTCGAGGTCGCCGTGGCGGCGGAGGCAGCAGGCGTGGAGGACTACCCGGATATCTCCATCGCGGACGATGATAGCGATATCGTCTTCATATCGCCTATCGCGGAGTCGTCCTTGCAAGCGGCACGGATGGAGCGAGAGGATTCGGCAGACTCCGGGTATTTCGAGATCATGGAGGACAGCTCTCTGGAACTCGAAGAGGTGGCGGAGGGAAGCAGGAGGACCAGGAGTGCCGCGAGAAGAAAGGTGCTAAAGAAGAGGAAGGCACCGAGGAGAAGGGAGGCAGTCATTCGAGTCGATCAGGCGCCGAGCGCGATGATGCAACTGGAAGTCTCCGACGTTTCGGAAGTGATGGAAGTGGTGGAAGTGACGGAAGTGACGGAAGTGACGGAAGTAGTGGAAGAGATGGAAGTGACGGAAGTAGTGGAAGAGATGGAAGAGGTTGAAGTGGTGGAAGAGGTTGAAGAGGTTGAAGTGGTGGAAGTGGTTGAAGAGGTGGAGGTGGAGGAGACGGAGATGATGGCAGTGACGGAGATGAACGGGACAGAGCGTGAAGAGGTGGCTTCGGTTGCTGAGATAGCCACCGTGGAAGAAGCGGCAGAGACAATGGAGTCCACTGCGGTAGTTGAGGACGAAGAGGAGTCGCTGGAGGATATGGTGGTTGCTGTAGAGTGGCTGCCACCCCCTCCGACCATTCTGCAGCAGCCCTCTCCGCCTAAGATAGTGGAGACTTCCCTGAATCCTGCACCGCTCCAATCGGTGAGTAGTTCTACCCTGCTGGACTATACTCTTCAAGGTGCCACGCTTACTCCAGAAGATGGTTCGAGAGGAACGATCCTGTCATCAGTGTCGGCGCGAATTGTTAGGACCCAAGATGAGGTGCAGCAATCGGCCCAAGAATCGGCGGTGTCCATTCTTTTTCTGTGGTCCCTGCTGCAAACAGTGAGTGTTATATCTATACTTGTCAATCGGAGATCTGTGACTGATGTTTGTAGAAACTCATATTTCACGTTCGAGCCAAAATCTCGCTGCTTTGTTTGTCCGCGCTGCAAAGATATCTGCGAGTGCAGCTTTTGTGTTCGGAGACGAGAGATAAGACGGGAAGATTTGCGGATCCGGCACGAATCTTCGCCGCTCACTGAGCTTGATTCGGAGGCGGAGGAAAGGATGAAGAACCGAGAGCATACCGGCCGGTCAGATATGCCTTTCAGACCAGCGATCAGGTCCCGTATGCCGACATTGCAATTGCCACAGGCAGCCGGAGGAAAGGCGGGGAAGAAGGGCTGGAAAGGGAAGAGCAAGGCGGAGGGCGGGTCTAAACGCCCGGGTGACCCATACCCGAAGCGGACTCACCCCCCTATCATGCTCAAACTGCGGAGGCCTGATCAGGCGGCACACAATCATTCGCCCCTACCCCCGCATAAAAGAGGTCGACTCGGACGGAGATACCGTTGGCGATTATTCTTCAGAGGAGGACAACGGCGGAGCCAGTGTGGCTGGGTCGAGCGTGTCGAGTCGCGGATACAGCCGATCTCCCTTACCCAATCCATCCCGACGATCTCTCGGCGCGAGTCGACCACCTCTCTCTACTGCCACCCTCAGCACGAACGATTACCTCTCTTCTCTCGCCCCGGTGGGACATGTTGAGGTGGACGCGGAGATGGCAGAATCGGGGGAAATTTCTGCTCCTGCCGCTGAGGCGTCCAATCTCAAAGGCAACGATACGAGCCTCGGACCCCCAATTTCTATCGAAATGCTCGTATCGGAGCAGAACACGGACTGGCCGAGTCATACCGCCGACTCGTCGTCGCTGCCCTCACCAGGGCCGATGTTGGCCACAGCGGCGGGCCTGACCCTGCCAATCGGGGAGCAAAGACCAAGCTGGTCATCGTTTGTGCCTGGACCTGACACTTCTCCCTGCCTCACTTTTGCGGACCTCCCCACTCCATCATTCTCGCCGACGATCAATCAGGCAACATCCCCCTCGACATCAGCTCGTCGGGTACAGGTCGATGCGAATCCCCCTCACGTAAACTCCTCGTCTGGGCCATCTAATCCCCCTCAAAGCCCTTCCTCTTCCGCAAGGGACATGTCGTCCTTCTATGCGTCGATGTTCGGGCACGACTCCTACACGCCGGTAGATTTGTCCCACTTGTCTCCCAAAATGACGATGCCGGGACAGGCGAGGAGATCCGAGAGGCGCCACAGGCTCGCTCAGTCCCCCTTGCGGCGGAAAGCGGGACCAAGCGGTTCCCAGCCAAATCACCTCGTAGAGCTCGGCCGAAGAAGCAGACATTACCACAGGTGCCTGTGCAGCCCGCGCATACATCCCTTGCCTCACCCTCGCTGCCCCAGAACGACTCCGTGCCCAGCCCATACCACACATCTTTTGGGCCCTCCATCTCCACTCCGCCAATGCCCTCTACGCAGCCTTCAATTTTGTCATGGCACGCTACTCTAGCTGCTTTGGGCCTCATGGATAATTGGCAGCCAGCGGAGTTTGTCAGTACGGACCCGCCTCCGGACATTGCCAGTCTCTGCAGAGACCTCAATCGCAGGGCGGGTCATATAGACAGGCACACCTATACCTCGAACCTCATAGCTCCTTCTATGATCGACCCACCGCCTCTTTCCTTCTCCCAATCCACCGCTGCTAGCGCTCTGTCCAACATGTATCGATATCCCTCCCTCACATCCTCCTATTTATCCTTTGACCCGCTGGCGCCCTTCATCAGTGACGGTAACAGTGGGACAGACACGTCAACTGCAACGACCGCTCAACCCCCACCGCCCTACATATCCCCCCCACCTCTCTTGTCAATATCGACGCCACTGTCCCGATCGGTCCTCGAAGACAATGCAAGGGTTGCATCGTCTTCCGGTCCGAACGGTCGAGGAGGAGGACGTACAGGCGTTGCACCGCCATATAGAGCATCGACTCTCGGCTCAAACACCACCAAGCGCAATACCTCAGCACCCATTTACACCCCTTACATCCCAGCACAGTTGGCTTCCGCTACATCACATCTCCCTCATGACACAACGCATAACACCACATCATCTCATAATCATGTACAACAGCGTCAACGACCACTGCCACAAAACGACCGTCACCATCATCATCGTTCCACCCCTTCTCCATTCTCGACCATCTTGTCGTTACCACATTCATCAGAGACGAAGGCGGCATCGGCCCGGGAGGTCGCGCTGGCGATGAGATTGTCAAGATGCAATAGCACGAGCTCCAGTATATTTGGTAGATTGAATGTCGATTCTCATTAGTGCCCATCTCATACCTGTAGAAATAGATCATGTTCAAATGCAAGGAATTCACATGTTACTTGGCTAACAAGAAACGCAAAAGACTATGATAATGCTAGAGACACTTTTTATACACATTTTCGGTTCCCGCGCACCGGATTCAAGCTTTCTTTGCCTCTTTTTCTCCCTCAACTACCACCCGCCAAAACCTTCCTCCTCGCTCGCAGCAATGTGCAGCATTTTGTCCACTTCGGCCTGTCTCCTCCTCTGCTCCTTCTCTGAAATGGTCTCCACGATGGGTTTCCCGCCGTAGCTTCGCTTTGGCGCTGGAGTAGGGATCGACGTGCTCCACCCTGACGAGGCGTCAAATTTGGGTGGAGGTGGTTGCGACCTGAGTGTAGGGGCTATCTGTTGCTGCTGTTGCTGCTGCTGCTGCGGCGCACCCACTCTGTCCGCCCATCGCCCTCGCGTTCCCGGGCCAGGATGCTGCACTGGGGCACTGGTGTGCCCGATCGCCCCGCCAAAGTGAGACCCGAAGCGTGGTCCGCCACCCGAGCTGGTCTCCGATACGTCCGATGTCCCGCTTTTATACGCACCAGGCGAGATAGGCCCACGCGAGGCGTTAAAGGATAGGCCGATCGCGGGCGGTGGGGAAGGGGAGTGGGACAGGGAGATAGGCGCATTGCCAGAGTGCATGGACCCAGTCCACTCTGAGGGAGGCGCGTGAGGCGGTGCTGGGAGTGGCCCGAGCGTGTCGACCGCAGAGTTGGGTCCCGCAAAGGCGTTGAAATTGTTGTCGGTCTGATAGGCAAAGTTCGGCACTTGCTCCTCGACGTGTGATGTCGTCGAGTAAATGGGCTCCAGAGCACGTGCTTGGACGTGGGATCGGACCGGCGGCTGCGAGTACAAGCCGTTCGAGGTATGCCCGCCGCTGAAACCTCCATTTGCGTAGTGCTGGGGTTGGGATTGGGGCCGAGACAAGCCGTTGGACTGATAGCCTCCGTTTGCCTGCTGTGCGCCATTGTAGCCGCCACTGTAGGGCATAGGCGGGGGCTGAGGGTAGTGAGAGGTTGGAGGTAAGGATGAAGACATAGTCCGAGCTCGCTCCGGTGCGTAGCCGATCTGCGAAGATGGGCGGCTTAAGGAGGCGGGGGCTGGAGCGTACCGGGATTGGTGTACTACTGGCGCAGGAGGGGGGATGGCAGGGCCAGACGTAGGGACGGACATCCTCGAGCGACCGAGCGGTATGTTGTTGGTGCCAGTCACTGGCGCCGATGCGCCAATGAAGACTCCCGGTATCTCATCCGCGTACTCGTCATCGACCTCCTCGGACCACCTCTGGGTATCCTTGTCCTTCTCCGACTCCCTCGACTCCGACGCAGGGGCGGGTTCGGATTCTGGTAGAGGGACAGAATTTTCGCGTGGGGATTCCTCTTCCGCCCATCTAGACGCCGTCTCCGCTTTTGGTGAGTCCCCCGAGCTGGCCGAGGCCCATCTCGATAGTCCCTTCTTGGGCGATTCCGCCGAATCCCACCTCGACAGCTTTTGCTCAGGCGATGCCGATCCAGCTTCCGGCTCCGAATCGTGACGAGACGACTCGGGATGCAGCTCCTGCGACACCTCGGATCTAGGAGAGAAGCGAGAGAGAGACTTCTTCGTGTCTGATTTGGGCGACATGTCGGGGATAGCAAAGTCTGCGACCTCGTCGGTGTGCCAACGGCTGTGGACTGGAATCGGCGCGACTTCGGGCTGTGCTCTAGGTGTAGCGGCCTCGGGACGAGAGGGTAGTTCGGGGAAGGCTTCCATTCCCGGAGGAACGGGATCTGGGATGATTTCGCCGAATCGGAAGGGACTGGGGACGGTTACGCTCTCGGAGCCATCAGGATTACCGTGGCCTACCCAGACATGTCTGATGAGATCGGCAGGGGCAGGGTGATCGGAGGCGACAATCTCGTCGTTCGCGTCTGAGGTGATTGAGAATGATGGCAGGGGGTGGTCGAGCGCAACGGCCGGGTCGGCATCAAAGATGGGCGAATCAGGCAGGGGGATATCGGCGGGGTTGGTTTCCTGCCAGAGGTGCACGACAGGGAAGGTCTTTTCCGGGATGGGGGGATCGTTGATCCATGGAGTAACCCAGTCTTCGTCCGTGATCACCAGGGGCTCACGTTCAGGTACCTCGTCCGAATCGTTGATGATCAGAGCAGGCTCGACTGGATCATTGATCTCCAAGAGGGGCCCGATTGGGTCGTTGATCTCAAAGATGGGCACAATGGGGGTGATTTCGATAGGATTGTTGATCTCGACATTGGTTGGGGATAGCGAGAGGGAAGGGTCGGAGCTCAGTGCCCAGTGGAGAGAGGAGAACTCCTTGCCGTCGTCTTCACCTAGATCGAGGGAAAGGGAACCGAGAGATGATGAGTCTTCACCGACGTGCGCATATGGCGGCGGGCTGGGACCAGGTGTGTCTTTAGTGGTAGACGGCTTGGTGGACGTGGCTGAGCTGTAGGATGAAGGCGATACCGAGAGCGGGGGGAAAGCAGCAGCAAGTGAGGTCTCGTCGCCGTGCGGGAAGGGGGCGGCGCGATGCTGCAATGTCAGACAAATGTCTGGCAGACCATTAGAGGTGACTTACAGCATCTCTCTCCTCCGCCGTGGAGAACCTCTCCTTGCATTGCGCGATATCGCAGCCGTACGTCTGCTGTAATACCGGCAGAGTCGGATCGGGCTCTGCAGTGAGAACGGTGTCCCTCAAAGTCGGATTGCTGCTTCTTTGGGAGATTTGCGAGGTAGCGTGAGGGGCAGTGGTAGCAGCCGCGGGTGGTAGATTTCGACCGGGGTGCACTCTGCGGTAGTGCTAGATCTGTCAGCTGAGGGCACTGAGGTGCAACGGTCCACTCGCAATTTTGGCATCTTCTCCAGTCTTGAAGCGCGGGATTCCGCATTGATAGCAGCCAGCCGCCCAGAGAACAGGATGACACGCCGCGTTGTGCTAGACACGTGAGAAGGGGTAACGAGACATCTTCCTAGAATAGCGTACCTGTAACAGCGACAATGGAGTGTCGAACACCCGAAGACAGGTCTCGCAGCTCGTGGCTACAGGCACGCTCAGCTGTTCTGTCAGCTCGTTCCTGAGACCACGTCGGGACAGGGCTCACTTCTATATTGTCTTCGGCCGACGTGGGATGGCGGGGTGCCTCCGGGTGACGCAGAATGTTGTGCTTCGGCCCATCAGCGAGATTCCACCGCAAAACACTGTAAAAACTGACCTGGTCGAACGAGTACAAATCATTGTAAGTGCGGTTGCACGATGAGCAGTGATGCTGCTCGGCGGGCTTATCATTGGTCCTTCGCGTAGGTCTGCGCGCATTGTTCCGCTACGCTGCATCAGCCTCGCCTGACCAGATATCAAAAGTCGACAGACTGACCGCTTGCGGAGTCATAGCCGCGTACGGTGTCCTATTCCTCATGTCGGGGTGCCTCATATCGTTATTCCTCATATCGCTGCTTCTCATGGCTAGATGGGGCGGGGCAGGACGTGTTATGCCCATTTCTCGTCGAACTTGATCATTTTCATGCTCGGGCTTGGGCTCGGGCTCGGGCTCGGTGGGGGCCTTGTGCGGAGGCTCTGGCGAAGGAGACACAACCGAAGGCGGCGCAAGCGAAGGCGACACAACCGAAGGCGACACAACTGAAGGGGGAGCAATTGAAGGGGATACTACAGGTGCAGGGCGAGCGGCCTGCATCATCAGCGACTTGCGGAGAGAAAATTTGCAAGTCCACTCAGGCCGAAATTTCGAGTGAGATGCGAGCTTAGAGGAGGACAAAGACGAGGGAAGGTCAGACTCACAAGTAGCCGCTCTTGAACCAATTCAATGGCCTCATCTCTCGTATTCGTATTCAATGAAGCGGAGCTACTAACTTGCCGCCTCGTCTTCCTGTCTCTCTCCCTCCGTGGTGCGACAGGCGGTGGAGGTTCATTGAAGACGTCTTTCTCGAGTTCGTTCCCCGACCATCGATACGCGTACGCAAAAGCGATCAGAGCGCACAGCAGCCAGGCTAAGTTTGACATGCTGAAAGCTTCGGGATGCCCTCACCCTGCATCAAGGGGGTGTGGGAAATTGGGCGGAGGGGAACAGCTCGGGCAGCTCGGGTGTCCTCGACGATAAACTTCGAGTCGGCTAGCGAGGGGGGTTGGGGGGGGAGGGGGGAGAGGGGGTCTGGAGGGGGTAACGTCGGCTGGCCCAGGTACGTCGGATGAAGGGCAAAGAGAGGAGTGGGAAGGGGGAAGGGGTGGCCGGTTATATATCGTGCACGGTGTCACAAGGTTGGTTGACAGGCGCGTGCTCTGACACCCATTTCTGCTTCCGTGCTCCCATCCTACTCCACTGTGGAGATGGCGGACAGTCATGGGGCTGGTAAGGGCACCAGCACGCTCAATGCCCCGTGCCTACCCTAGGTCAGACGCAGAATGCTATTATCATGTATGCATGGGAAAAAATCAATCTCTAGGACCGACTTTGCTGACCACAAACGCCCGGACCTTTTTCTGCTCCTCACCACCAACGCCGTCAATCTCCTCCGGGGTCTGTGATTCCAGGTTTGGCTGATGGTGATCAGCACAGTCTTTCCCCTCTTCAAAGTCGACTAAGCTTACTCTCTCACGATCGGCCCCGGCCTCTATCAGCATGACGGCCACAGCTCCATGCCCTGATTCCATCGCAAGATGCATCGGCGTATTGCCTGTTGATGTCAGCTGCAGATCCCGTCACGAACCGAGTAATCGTATCAGCTCACCTGCTCTGTCCGCACCATTCAGTCGGGTCTTTGGTCTTCCCTCCGGCGGATTGAGTAGAATGTTGACGAAGGCCGTTGAGCCAGTTGTGGCGGCTCTATGCAGGGGAAACTGGGACGCTCGGTCTTTGGCGTTGATCTGATAGTATCAGCATCGTTCTTTATTCTCATATCGCTTGAATGAAGCCACTAGGGCGAACGGCGTAAGCCATCGAGACAAACTCACATCTGCACCTTTCGCTATCAACGCTTTGCCGATCTAAGCCATCAGCCCGGCCTCTCATGCCTTGAGAAGAATGATCTTACTGGTGTATATCCTTTCGATGCAGCATAATGTCTGACTCTTCAGTATTACTCTCGAGACAAAGTAGGGCATTTTGGCTTACAATGGTGTCTGGCCCTTCTCGTTGGCCGCATTAGCGTCCGCGCCCGCATTCAACAGCTCATGTGTGGCCTCCAGTCTTCCACTCGCGGCTGCACTGTCAGCTATTGTGAGACAATCATGAGATCCATCTCAGCCGCATGGCTGGACACACTCACCAGCAACCATCAGACTTGTCCAACCCATCAAATCCCTAATGTCCACCTCTGGGTGAAAAGACATGAGGAGCTGTATCATCCCGAGATTTCCAGTCGTGCACGCCCAGTGCAGCGGTGTTCTCCCATCCTGGTACCCGAGTCAGCTCTACTTCGGAGATGACCAATGATGAGCAGATTAGCATACCTCGTCTTTTGCATTTATCAGTTTAGGGTCTTCAGTCAGGAGCGATTTTGCCAGACCAGGTTGACCTGTTTGGGTGAGCTCTCGACTACGCGACCTCGGTAAGAGATGAGCCTCACCTTCTAGAGCCGCTTTGTGCAGTGAGAATGCTGACATGTTTGCGAGTGAGGGAAGATGTATCGAGAAGGGTGAGTTGGGCAGACAACGCGCAATCGATGTGGAGGCGTAAATCGACTTGGCGAGTTTGGCGAGACCCGTGCGACGTGTTTCAAGTTTTGGGTCCGCCCTGTCCTGCCAGGCTGGTTGCCTTTTGGACGCTGGGCGGTTGTAACACCGAGCAGCCGGCAGACATGCAGAAAGGAAGACGATCTGCAGAGAAGAGGGACTTCAGGTAGTGTCTGTGCAGCGAGTCGAAAATTTCAGTAGACATCTGTCGTATTCCATGATATGCTACATAGCTGACCCTAAGACGCTTTGTACTTCCTGCCTTTCGTTCTCTCCACTGCTGCCTTTAGTACACCTTCTTCGTGGCCTCTCCGTACTCCTTCCCATAAACTTTCTCAGCCCGAACCGTCTCCTCCCTAACAACCCTCAAGAAGTCCCGCTCATCGGTATACTTAGGCCGCCACCCAATACTCTTACTCCTATCCGCCTTCCCTCGCGCATTGCTGCCCATGTAAAAGCTCCCACCATAATACTTATCCATCTCCTCTTTCGACAGCGGGGTAGGCTGCGACTTGTCCCCAAACTTATTCTCAACGAGCGCCTGACCTATCGCCTGCCCAGCTGCCAAAAGTGTGTATTCACCGGCGATACCGAGGTAAAATCCGGATTTACCATGTCCGATATCGCCCTTCTGCGCGCGTTGATAGACTGTCGTGAAGAGATCTCCGATATCGCTAATGTTGACGTGAGGCCAGATGTTCGCGCCTGGACATATCAGTGATCGGGAACCTTGAAGTCAGTGGTTTGCTCACCCTTTCCAACGAGACCAGCCACACCTCGGTCTAGCGCGATTCGCGATAGCGTAGGCATCTGGTCTGAGAAGCTGTTGGAAATACCCTTGTCGTACACCTCGCCCTTGCCCTGACCCCAGATGGTCGAAGGAAGAATGATGAAGCTCTTCAGGTCTCCCTTAGCGTCCGCCTCGTTGATGGCAATGTCGACTTCCCGGTGAGGCGCCGAAGACGGGATTTCTTCGAGAGATAAGAGGGCGGGAGAGTCTTTGGTTTTAGGGGTAGGGTTGAGATCGGTGTATGTCTAAGGCGTCAACTCTTTTCATCCGCGTCAAATCTTTTCATCCAAAAGATAGAGATCGCGACTTACAATGTCATTCGCATACTCTCCCTTTGCTTGATCAATCATAACCCCCGTCCCAGAAGTCTGGATGAACAGACTCCTGTGACCCGTACGTTCCTTCCGCTTCTTCATACCCGCCATCAAGGCCTTGACGCCCTCGAGATCATCGGCGCTTGCAGTGTTGATGACTACATCCGCCTCTTCTGCCGCCTTGATGAGCTTGTCGTGCTCTTCCAGAGACCCCTGGAGCACCTTGATGGTCGTCCCTGACGGCAGGGAGAGCTGATCGAATAGCGGAGCCTTGTCGGCGGAGCGGACAAGGCATGTGATGGTTGATGGAGGTGTGGGAAGAGCGAGAAGCTTAGTAAGGACTGTGCCTCCCTGTAGAGTCAGCCAGAGTTTATAGGCCAAGTGGGGACAAAAAGCTCACGATGTAGCCTGTCGCTCCAAGGAAAAATACGTTTTTGCCTGCTGTCTGGGACACTGAGGGGGGTGAGCTCTTTGGTGTGGCTCGTTCCTACACTTCACGACTTACTGGTTGCTTTTGATTGTAATGTTCGATACTGCGAGAGAGTTGGTTGTGAAGATGGTACTTGAATGCAGACGCAGCCTTGAGATGGATGACTAGCAAAGTCATACTCAAGTGGAGGCATGTAGTGGGAGGCATGATGTCACACCTATGGCGTTTAACCGGAGTTTAACCGGGTCCATGATTGATTTTTGGGCTGGGGAGAACGCTTCGCCCATGCAAATGCAAGATGGACTAACTATGGTAGACAAATCACAGACAACATACAGCGCCATCGGACATCTGCTGCGCCCAAATAAAAATCCCGCACCTACACCGCCAACGCCTCCACCTTATCCGCAACCCCATCCACCTCCTTCTCCTCCTCCGCATTCTCTGCTCCTTCCCCAGCCTCGCCCGACGCTTGCTTATCATAGCCTTCCCGTTCCTCCTCTTCTGCTCTCTGTACACGGCATCAGCGACATTCATACCCCAAAAACAAAAGGCGTCACTCACATATCTCGCCAACATCCGACTGATATCCCAATCATCCTCCTCTGCCTCCTCATCATCTTCATACAGCTCCCCTCCAAAATCAAACATATCCTTCCCAGTCATACCCGTCATCTTGCCCATGGCACGTTGTGATGCCTTGGCCTTCTCCATCGCTTCCGCTTCCGCCTGCTTCTTCGCCACTCGGGTCTTTTTCCAGACGGCGAAAGTTTCAGGTGTAACGGGTGTGAGGGGTTGTTTTAGCTTGTGGCGCTAGGGGCGGGTCAGCTGTATGGCCCAGGTCCAGCGGGGTCTAAGTAGCTCACCTCAACTTCCAAGAAGTCCGCCAAGGATATTTGCTCCTTCTTTGCCTCCTCCTCTGCCTTCTTCTTGTCCGCCTTCAATACGAAACCTGGTGGTAGCGCATGTCTATAGTGGCATTTGTCACCTGCACCATCAGCTCCGCGGACATGAGATCCAGTATACCGACTCACCTCCTCCTGGCTATTAAAATGTCAGCTATAAGCTCTTTACAGTTTCAAATCTCATCAGTAATAGCCGACTTACGCATTCCCAGCTGAGACGTTAGCGGATTCCAGAGAAGTTCACGAGAGCAAGACAACTCACAACCATCCATACTTCTTATCCTCGATAGCCTGAACAAAGAATTTGCACACAATCTATAAATATCAGCTTTGGTACACGAATCGACATGGAAACAGCTCACATCCGTCGCGTTCGTTTGTCTCTTTGACTGCTGCTCGACGACATCTCGTAACTTCTCTTCGTCCCATCCTGCCATATCGTCTGAAGCACATGTCAGCCATGCGAATCTCAAGTCAAGGGTTCTGCCGAGTACGCACCTTTTGTTTTGTCCAGAGCCTCCTTTTCTCTCGTATCCTCGTAAATGTTGACTTTGGCTGCTTTCCGCTCGACATTTGGGTCGTGTGAGAATTTACATTTGTTCCCTGAAACATGTATCAGCCGCTGTCTCTTCGCCGGCGCCAGAATGCCGTGAGCTAACCTTTCTCGCAATGACCTGCTTTGAAGAAGACACATAGTACCTGGCCACTCGTCAGTTCCGCACATTGTTGCGAAGCGCGATAGAGCTGATCTACTTACGGTCTTTGGATCTGTCCCAAATGCCACCTTCTGTATCTGTGCCGGTCTGAACAGTTCCGCCTCCATCTTCTTTTTGGCCTCCATCCTCGCCTTCTCATCGAGCTTGTCCTGCTTCTCCTTCGCTTTCAACAGCTAGACACATTAGCTCCACCTCCTAGAAATTTGTCCAGTTCCACACTCACATCAGCAGGTGATTTCCCAGCCATAGATTGCTGTTTTTGTATCGTCGCAATAGTCTTTTGAACCTTGGACGACTTGTTCTTATTCTTCATCCCGAACGTCTACAGCCTTGGTCAGCTCCCCAATCCCCCTCGCAATACCCTGTGGCAAAAAGTCGGAGATGGGCGAACCTTGTCATCTTTGATGGCTTTTGGCGGCATTTTGAGGAGATCTTTTTCCGGTGCTTCCGATGCTGTCAGGCGATTACGATGATTCTCTGTCGATGATTGGAGGGCTGTAGGCCTTTTGCAGGTTGCAGCCTTAGTGGGTATGATCTGGGAAGAGGTTGCTGAATTCTGCCGCCAGTCAAGAGGTTGTTACTCAAAATCGATTACCCACGTCACATGTCGGCCGTGGGAAAGTATGTAAGTGACGCGACTGACCTCCACCTCCTCCCTCTCTCTTCCTCCCTCCCTCACTCACTCAACCTTCCACCTCTACTAGAGGTATCATCATCCTTACTAAGCCTAGCCCCGCATCCCATAGCCTTTATCCGTCCGAATATCAGCTATGCCGCCCAAGAAAGAGGCAAAGGAGAAGCAGATCAAGGGCGATGAAGGTACGTCTGACCTTTCCAGAAGGAAGGAAGGCCTTGAGATGGGTACGAGGCTGACTGGACAGCCGATGAGGTGACTTGCTCCATCTCGTATCAAGACAAAAATGTGCTGATGCAGTATAGATGGTGCTAAATTACCTTAAATCGGTAAGTTTACTACTTGGACCATCTTACAACTTGGAGGAAGCAATACTGACTGAGCAGGTTAATCGCCCTTATGCCAGTAGTGAGCTAGCGCCCTCATGCGCGATGCAAAGCTAAGCTCATCAACAGCCGACGTATCTGCCAACCTCAAGAACAAAGTGCCTAAAGCCGCTGCGCAGAAAGTCTTGCAGGCCCTAGCGGGTGAGTAGATGACGTGAGAGTCGTGGCTGTCTTTAGTGCCGTCCAGCTGATGAGGTAGACCGCGGAGATATCACACTGAAGCCATATGGTAAACAGACCATCTTTGTGTATAACCAGGTGAGCAGCTGAGAGCACTCAACCCGGGTCCACCCTTCCTTCCTCTGACAACATTACCCCTGGCCCATATAACGCGCTGACGATCAGGACAAACTGCCCGTCATGTCTGCTGAGGAGATGGGAGCTCTTGATGCTGAGCTCAAGACGGCTCAGGAGTCAACGAAGGACCTTCGGGAGGAATTGAGAGTGCTAGAGAAGAGTGCGTTTTCGCTTCATCAGGATAGCCGTGACAAGCAGCTGATGATAAGATCTGGCGCTATCAGAATCGATACCAAAGACGAAGGATCTACCGGTGGCCATACGCACTATCGAGGAAGAGGTGAGTCGGACGTTGTGGGAGGAAGACGCGATCACTGACGAAGTAGAACAAAATCACTCTAGGCGCTCTCGCACCATACCGATCCGATGGCGACACACCTCAAGTTCAGCCACTCACTACTGAAGAGATCAAGCAGATCGACCTTGACTTCATCCGCTGGCGCAAAGTGTGGGTAGACCGGCGGAAGGTGTACAAGGAGTGAGTTGCAGGCTCGCGTTATGTCGGGATCAATAGCTCACTATCATTAGACTCACATCCCAATTCGGCGAGATGGGAATGATGATCAACGACGACTGGCGCGAAGATCAAGGTATTACCGAAGATGACGAGGAAGCAATCGAACTTGAAAAGGGCGAGTTCTGTAAACCTCAACCGATCGCTCGACCCACTCCAAAGACCGCTCGACCGAAAACAAAACTACTCACTCCGCCTTCATCCGCCAGTACCGCCGTCAACAAGTCAGCACCTGCCTCAAAACGTTCCCTCTCCATTAGCGATGCCGCCAGCAGTCAAGAACCGAAACCGAAGAAGAAGGCAAAAAAGGCGGCGGCGGCGTAATCGATAGGCGTCAGGTCTGAGCTGTGAAGGGGGAGACAAGGGGCTGACGAGTTGTATCACTGCTGTATCATACTTCATGTGTGTATATCCCTCATGTATCACTGCGCACATCGTGAGCAGGCGCATAAGTGCCAGCGGATAGTCATTAGCATCTGATGACACGCAAAGCCCGGTTCCCACTGATGCATAGGATCAAGATTTTGCTAGATTATTATCTCTTTGGGGTGCAACACCCCCTAGATAGTCTGAGCCTGGGCGACACCCTGTCCCTTCGCTGCCATCCTGTTCCCCCTCTTCTCAGCATTGGCATCGGCCGCAGCAGCCTCAGTCTCCTCCAGCGATTGTGTATCGGGGAGGATGACATTGTTGACCAAGAACAGGGTGACAAAGATCCCAACAGCGCAAACGCAGGTACCGACAATGACGATTGTGCGCTACTCATCAGCCTGTATCCTCCTGACAACTAGACGGTTCTGGCATACCTGAGCTTCATCCTGAGCACGCTGAAGAGCCTGTCTCGGCGCCGTGTCAAGCCCGTACTGCACAGCAAATCCGAAAGGGTTGGCATAAGCCGCAGCGGCGAGAGTTTCATTCTGCATATAGACGCTGATCCGGTCAGGGACAATGTTGGTCCACATCGCTCCTCCAATGGCGGATCCGATCCCGCTCTGCCTCGTCAGTTCGGTACAGCCTGCGATAAGGCCGACTTACGGAGAGGTAGAAGACAATAAGGTATGCAGCGGTGATTGCGCCTAGGTTTTCGTGTGGTGCCGCAGACTGAATGACGGCCTGTGCGATCAGCTTGGGACTCTTTCTCGAGGCGGCGCAGTACATACCTGGGTCGGGAAACTGATACAGCCAATACCGAAACCTTTGATTGTCTGAACAGCGATAAATTCGCCAAGACTATTGCTCGATTGTCGGAAACGGATCATGAGACCGAAAGCGAGGGTCTGGACGACAAACCCGAGGATAATCTGAGTTGTCAGTGATCGATCTATCCTCGATTGATGGACTGGCTTACTATAGGCTTGATACGGCGGGTATACCTGACGACCATCGCTGCGAAGATGGCAATGATCGTAGCTGCGAATGAGGGCACAGTCGAAAGACGAGCGGCGGTCTTGACGTCTATTCCTGCGGCGACGACGACTGCAGATGTCAGCGAGGGCTACAGACCTCCGGGTATTGACACTTACAGAAAGTGTTGAGATAACCGCTGACGATCCGACCCGCCATGGGATGAATGAGAGCAATGAGCATACAGCCAATGATTGTCTTGTTGCGCATGAGCCGGAAGGGAATAAGCGGGTGGGGCGCGAGGTAGTGCTCGTATAGGCCGAAAGCGACCACAAAGAGGGCGCCGAGGATGAGAAGAGCAATTGCATGGGCTGGTCATCAGCACCTGCGGCGGGCCACTGGCGGAAACAAGGGAGACTCACGGTCTGACCATCGGGCGGTACGGGAGTTGGCAAGTGTGATGGTGACCTTGATGATCAGTGTTGGCAAGGCAACAAAACTCACAAAGAACATTCCGAAACCGAGAACAAAGAGCAACAACCCGATGAAGTCCAACTGAGAGTATCAGCTGCGATCGCCCTTTTGCTCCTTGTCTGCGGAAGAAGTGAGAGACTCACCTGCCAGAATAGGGCCTTCGCACCCAACTTGAACCTATGCCAACTAAGCTGTTGCCCACGCGTCGCAGCTCGGATCTCAGCCCGGTGGACTCTGGGTGCCCGTGTGCCTCGCCAGAGAACGAGAATGATGGGGATCGCGAAGATGGGGGTGAGGATGATGAAGATACCTACGGCATCAGCCTGGAATGCAGAGCATCACTGAGAGAAAAGAGGCTCACCGTATCCCCATCGCCATCTCCACATCGTCGTATTGTTCTGTAAGAATGCGTCGACAACGTCTCCTGCGACCCAAGTATTGATGGCTCCTGGAATTGAGGGGAAGATAGTCCACCAGACTGGATAATTAGCGATTGCAGCGGGCGACTGAGCTGGTTGCACTTACATCGGTTCCTCAGACTTGAGATGTCGCTTGATTGTCAGCTCCTCCGACCAGAGAGCGGAAATGAACATACGAGATGATGATGTTCTGGAGCAAGAACAGACCAGTGATTCCTAGGATATATATGGAATTCCCGACTGCAAACTGAACTGTGGATCGTCAGCCAGGGCGATACTTGTAACGATGGAAAACCTCACCAATACCATTCGAAGAAGCCACGATGATATACCCCACCACGTAGAATACGACACAGCCGATATACGCATTGACACGTCCGAAGACATCGGCGAATTTAGCGATGGGTGGCTGTGACATCGCTTGGAAGACAGCAGTGACGGTGTTGATTGTTGCTTGAAGTGCATGTTGGCCAAACGACGCAGAAACGGCAGTTTCAAGGAATCGACCCGAAGTAGATTGATCTGTGGCCGTCAGCAATCCATCCATCCATGATGCCGGGCCTGACGGACTTACTAAGAGCTAGTGTATAAGCGAGAAGAGCAAAACCACCGTAGAGCAAAACAAGCAGCTTGACGTTGATCCGATCTGCGAGATATTCCATCTCTACCACACCCTTGGACTTCTCCTCGACCAGCGTGTCATTGGTTGATGAGGCATCTTCGAGTGAGTCTCGGTCAGATGGCGGGGCGGCGAGTCGATCCTTCTTTTCTGATGTAGGCGATGAAGGGGTGGAGGGAGAAACGGCGCCTTCGCGCAGAAGCTGGAGAGTGACGGTGTGGGATTGAGACATTTCGGTCGATGTGGGTATCCCTCAGATCACAATGAGTCAAATGGGTGAGAGAGGATAAGACGGCGGCACGGTATATATATCACCACCCTGGCCCCACTCGACTTGCATTTGGAGTACATACTCCCACTCATCTGACGCCAAAAGGAAAATTTCACAAGTCGGCCGAAATCTCGAAAGAGCGATGACTGCTCCACATGATCAGTACCTTAGCTTGGCCAAGATGCCGCGATATCACAACGCGCTAGTGAACGGCGCAAGACGAGAGGAAGACTTCGCTTTGGGATAGGGAACACGGCATGGAGGCTAGCGTCAAACGATATCTGATAAGCGATTCAGGGTAGAGATGACTTATCTGATAAAAGAACGACATCGCTCCAATTGATGTCGGCCGGATTTAGTGCGGAACCGCTTACGGTATATCCGATCGAGGAATGTGGCGGTTGAGCGAGTGCGTGGAGGGAAATCTCCATCGCTGACTTACGTTGTGGTAAGTCGGCACTGCCGCATTGTCCGTAGCTGGCAGTAGAACATTCAACATTTCGGAGTGGGAATAGGACCCACCGAAAGCTTACAATTGGGTCCTATCAAGCGGTGCATCGTGGAGATGTCAGGCACACCTGATGACGGAACTTATTGCTGGCTGCAGCAGTATCCCGGGTGGGAAGAAGTAATGGCCAGACTCAGCCTGTAGGCTGGTGGAAGCTCACAGAATGTCCATGATACATACATAGTAGATAGATTGCAGATGATACAGATCAAACGAGCATCAATGACACGCAAGGCCCTTGCCGAACGCCCCGTTAAGTACCGATCTGGGAGGAGTCAGCTGAGCCTCAACGTTTCCAAACTTTCAGGTTGATCACTCACCCAACGTCCATCTCGCCCTCATACAAGACATGCCCGATGAAAGCGCCGACAACAATGGAGAGGAATAGATATGTGTTGTAGGTCATAGCGACCAGCATGAGCTGATGGCATTAGATCTCGGCATCTCAGACTCACTGACTACTATCACTAAGCCTGCCAATCGAACTCACCCAGAATGAGATAGCCACGGACAGGGCATACATGCCAGCCCGCATGACCCGTACGTGCGGAGTAAGCTTGACACTTGGCTGTCAGCTTTGGGCCAAGACGCCATCTGTCCGGCCACTCACACTCCTGCCCTACTGCCCGCCCCAGAACCCCCTTCAATCGTCTGATAGCTGTTCGGTATAGCTGGCATGGCAGACTCGCGCCTGCTTTCTCTCCGCCCTGCAGCGGTTCCGGCTTTATCGGCGTTATGCAGTGCGTATGCGATCGAGGTGTCGAATTGCTTGATGTAGTGCAATAGTGAGGCGTATAAGATTGATATTATAATGACTACTAAGCTGACAGACTCAGCCCCAAGCATTATCCGAGGTCCGCTGCTCACGCAACTTACTCACCAGGATATGGCCATGGTCATCCACCCCGTGATGTGCCAAGACGAGAACACAACGCAGACATCCTCGATCTGGTTATTCCACAGCATGTTCATCTGGACGAAGCGTCAGTCAGGCAATCGCTTCCAGCCATCTCGCCCAGCGGTCGACATACCGAGCACATTGGCATATCGCCCATTGGCGGCATCGGCATTTCGTGGCCACCATGGTGTCCCGAGTGCCCCGAATCCATTTTTTTTTCGCCTGCCCTACCGTTTGATAAGTGATCCGTCTGCCCAAGCCTTCGCTAGGGTCGATACTGCTTGTGCTATAGTGATGGGTAAGTACAAAGCAGTCATCTCGCTGCAAGCTCTGCTCGAGGCTCGAAGCGGCGATGTCCGCGCCGAGGTCGGAGGCCGAGGGCGGATGAACCTCGGCTAAACCCCCAGTACTGGGAGGAAATTCGATGAGCACATGAGCATCGAATGTTTACTCAATACAACGACATGAGATGACTAGTGCTGCTTCTCGTTCTCCTGTAGGTGGCTCACCGGGAACGATAGCGTCGGATATGGTCCGCAAGCTGACAAAAGGAAGGGCTCGGAAATGACGGGTCCCGACGAGCCATTGCTTGTTGAAGCAAAGGAGCCGGTTCATCATCCATATCTTGGGTTTGCAGCTGGATTGTGCTCGGGGTAAGTCCAGACTCTACGGCCAGCTCTGCGTATTGCGATACTGAAGACCTTCAAGGTGGACTAAATTGGTTGTCGGGCATCCATTTGACACTATCAAGGTGAGCTCAGGCATACGACGGTGGTTTAGACCTAAGCTGATCAGTATAGACTAGATGTGGGTTGACGATGCCTGAGAATAGCAATCCGTGCTGATCCAGATAGTACAATGTGCTCCGCCTGGCACGTTTGGGGGAGCTTGGCACTGCCTCATTACGACCATAAGTAAAGAAGTGCGTTCTTTTTTGTTTGCATTGATGCTCAGCTTCTGATGTTGACAGGGACCTCGAGCGCTGTATAAGGGCGCATCTGTGCCAGCGGTATCGTGGGGTATTAGTGACTCCATGTTGATGGGGAGGTCAGCTACAACGATGTCCTGCGTCAAAAAGGTGAAGCTGATCCTTCAGTTTGCACAACTATCGGAGATATCTAACGACGAACGGATTTGGAGAGAGGGATCCAACAGGAATGGCCCCGGATGGCCGCAGATTGAGCATCATGGGACATACCGTGGCTGGTCTGTTTGCAGGATGGACAAAGTGCACTACATTCCTTGTGTCTATCCTTGTGTCTATGAGGTGGAAGCTGACTGCTCAGTGCCGTGGTTGCACATCCCACCGAGACGATCAAATGTAAACTGCAATTGCAGATTGCCCAGGCCGACAATGCGCCAAAGAAGTTCAAGGGCCCAGTGGATGTCGTGCGACAGACTATCAAATCTCAGGGAATAACAGGGATGTGGAGAGGACTAGGGGCGAGTTTCATCTATCGGAGTAGTTTCTTGGCGATGTTTGGTGGTGAGTCTCCTGTCTTTCCGGCGGTGATCATAGCTAATGGTCCAAAGGATTTGAAGTGTTCAATCGGCTATTCCAATCTTGGGATGGCACAAATTGGGCGATGAGTCAAGGAATGTCAAATTTCTTGGCTGGAGGATTAGCCTCAAACCTGTATTGGGCCATGGCGCTGCGTAAGTTTGCGCACCCTTTGGCTCCTGTAGTGACACTCGGGACAAGCTCACACTGTTAGCATTAGACAATGTCAAAAACAGAATCATGACCGATTCAGTGACGAAGCCTCGATACAACGGTGTGACTGACGCATATCGACAAGTGTGGACCGAGACTTTCGACCCGGCCAAGGGCTTTAGATGGAACAGTGTTGCAAGGATAAAGAACTTTTACCGGGTGAGTCGAGTGTAGGAGTGACCTATCGAGTAGCACTGACACTTGTGTAGGGGGCTGTCCCGGTTGTACTTCGCGCTTTCCCGACCAACGCCGCTGCTCTCGCTGTATACGAGGCGATCATGCGGTATACCGCTACTGTAGCATAGAGAATGATATACCTACACCCCTCTCGAATCTGCTCTTGCCTCTCTACTTATATACAGGTGCCCAGCGCTAAGCTGATGAGAGATACAACTATCTGTGACTACCTACAACGATTAAACTTCGACGAGCGAACACCTCCCTAGGGTCAAGTCTTGCTCTCTCAGCCTCGTCGATCCGTTCCGCCTCCATTTTCCTCAATTTGCCTATCCGTTGTCTCTCGCTCGCCACAAAGAGCGATATCTCTTCCGCCGATAATTCAGACCTTGTCTCTGATCTCTACAGGTACTCTTGGAGCTTGACGAAGTACACCCGACTCATCACCTCCTTTGCCACGCTGTACCTCTCGAGACCTTTCGCTATCCCTGCCAAAATCGCCCATTGACCACCAAGAAATACCGCTCGCCCCTCCTCCATTTCAGGAAGCCATCTGGAGCCGAACCTCTCCGCCCCAACAATCGTCCACTGCCTGCCTTCTACTACTCCACGCCGCCCATCTCCCATCCATCGCGCCAGCGAGATACCCAGGTTGCGAAGCGTGATTGCCCGATCCCTCTTGACGACCTCCGTCCAGTGGAAGGGCGGCAATCGAGATAAGATGAAGACTATGTCGACGATGTGATCAGGGAGAGTCGAATGTAGGGGGGCTAAGCCGGGAAAGATAAGCAAGGGAAAGGCTGGGGTTCCCGGCTCGATACAGATCACTAGGCGGGTAAGGGTAGGCGCAAAGTAGATGCCTGGTGGAGTACCGAAGATGGGATTTTGAAAGATTAGGCCGTCTATACGGAGGGTGGTAGGTGTGAACAACCGACAGAGGCCGCAAGGGGTAGGTGGTGTGGGTGTGTTATATGGGTGGCACAAGCTCATGCGGTCAACAAGGATAGTTCGCGCTAGTGAACGTTGACCAGCGCGATTGATGTGCTGCTTGCACATATCCGCATGGTGAGGAAAGATTCGGACTGTCGGGCTGAATTGCGAGAGTAGTAGGGTCATTCCAAAGGAAAAGTCGAGCGCGTCGACGGGCAACGAAGTGTGGGGAGGGATGACGCGATGTTTGGGCAATATGTTGACTGTGATGATGGGCCAGCGACTGAGTACGACCTCGCCTAAGATAGAGCGAGAGACGCTCATGAGTCTGGCAGTCGTGCGCTCTGAGCATCGGGCGAGGATCTGGGGAAAGATATCGCGGTGGAGAAGCGGATGGAGGGAAGGGTGTGAAACCGCGGGCACAGTTGCGGGTGGCCTTGAAAGGGGATGGTCATGGCTGGGAGTAAGTCGATGCATACTGTGTGGAGATGTAAGAATGCATGGGAGGCGGTGTGAAGGTTAGCCGTGTTGGGGTGTGCGCCGCTTCCCGAGACAATTCCTGCCATCTGGTGCCTGGATCGTCAACTAGGCACTTCCTTACGTGCTTTGGTTCCAAGACGTACGAGATTGCTGCATGATCCTCAAGGGCGCTGATAATTGGTATAGCCAGTCTACTCCTCTAGGCCGCAGATCACTCCGCATTTCCTTTCGCCTCTTTCTCAAGCTTCGCCAACCGAGACCTTTCCCCTTGGGTCATGGCCGATATCTCCTCTGCTCTCAGCTCGGACCGCGTCTGCCCGCTCCTTAGATAGGCTAGTAGAGTGACAAATTGCACCCTCTCCATCCTACTGGCCTCCACCCCACTGCTTTGCACCACTCTCGTCATCGCCTGACGCACAGCCGTAGTGCCATCCACTTGCGGCTCGCCATCTCCTAGCTTCGGCAACCATCGTCCATTGAGCCGCTCCGCCCCTACTATAGTCCACGTCCTGCAACCCGCCTTCCGACTCGCAGATCCTTCGGTCACCCATCTGGCTATCGCCTCGGACAGCACCTCCAAAGAGACCTTTGGATCCTTGGGTGAATACTCGTAAGACCGCTGGACGGAGGGTTGAGCGAGCAAAAAGACCACTTCTGCGATGTTGTCACTGAGACTGCGGTATAGGTCAGGCATATCGGCAGGAGCTGGGTCGAAGTGAGCACCGGGCTCAATGCAGAGCAGCAGGCGAGTCACACTGGGGGCAAATATCAGGCCGCGGGGGATAGGGATTAGGGGATGTTGATGTATACCGTCGATCCGGATGGTTGTAGGGGAGAACTTCCGAAACAATTCACATGGGGTGTGATTGAGTATGTGATGCTCTAGATCGCTAGTGAAGGATGGGGGAGGGAAGCCCGAGTGAGAGGACCGGCATAGTCCTCTCCGGTCGACTTGGACTGTATGTGCTAGGGGAGCGGCTGTGTTTTGGAGAGTCCGCGGAGGACAGCTGTACGCCGGATGAGGGAGGATGATCGCCATTCTTGCGTAATGAGTGAGCAAGATCTGCATGGGCGCAGAAAAGCGGTGGACGTGATCGGGGAGGGAGGTGCGGGAACGTAGGATGGTTCGACGATCCGATGGATCATATGTTACGACAGGCCATCGGTGACTGACTATATCGGAGAGCACCTCTCTGCTGACTTGCATGAGATGGGCCAGGGTAGTGTCGGATGCAAAGGAGAGGATGAGGGGTAGGATGTCGGGATGGAGAAAGGGATGTGGAGATGGGGATGGCGGGGTGATGGTTGACATTGTTGATCTCGAGGTTGAGGGCGAGATAGTCTCTGGCGAATGGTCAGGCATAGCTGCAGACTCCCGTGTCGAGCTTGCGATCAGTCTGAACAATCTATACGAGGAACATAGATGGAGCGTAACCGAGGTGAACAAAGGACCCGCTGATTGGTGAGCTTGAGATCGGAAAGCTGACGGGAAGTGACGTAATGACCCTGAATTCTGAAACACCCGCCAAACTCCTCATTCCTCGCCACCGGTCCCTGCGTTCATCCGCCTCTGGCAGTCTATGGCCTCCCCGGGACCTCGTAACCATCATCTCTGGCATGTATGTGTTTGATTCTACAAATGACGGTTATGATTCTTTACTTTTCATTTTGTGTGGGATATGCGGACACGGGGTCCAGAACCATCGTTACCGAGCTCGATACGTTGCGGCTCCTGATCGGGAGAAGCGTGCATGATCGCTCCCTCGGTCACCCGCTTGGAGCATGAAAAGGTACAAAGAGCTCGACTGACAATGTCAATCAGCAAAAAGACCAATGTCCCACCTCGGCAGGGCGCCAATCTCCGAACCTATGCTGTACCCCGCTGAAGACCTGTGTTGCCACAGATCCCTGATGACTACAAGGGTATCGCAGTTCTGACAAGTGACATCATCTCCCAAGAGAATCATTCAAGAACGTTGGAGTATCGTTTTGCACTTGCTGGTAATACTGACTGGTTGGCACCTACTCGTCACATCCAACTCTGCGACTGTCGGCGTTCGGGATTAGGCCATTTGTGGCGGAAAGTCATATTTGCCACCCGGTGGCAAATCGGTGTTTTCGGAGGCCAGAGGAGGACCTGTTGATTTTGCACGCAATACGATGACCTCGAGGTGTGCAGTGTGCGTTGGCGGGTACCCACGGCCACAATGCTGACTGGCATACTTGCATGTCTTACAAGCGGTCGACGTCGGGCTACATTAGCATCTCGCTTTTCTCCCCCCCAGACGATTGCCACCCTCCTCCTGGTCAAGGTCGGTAAGGTGTTTACAGTGTGCATCATAAGGGAAAGCGTTGCCCAGGTCAGTAGGTCAAGATAGACGGGCGAGTCTGATTCCAGACTCCGCAGAGCCAGCATAGTAACTGTGAGCGGCAAAGGGATACGTTAAGGTTCATTCTTTCACTGCTTCCTTCAGGTCGATATGGAGCCGAAGCCTAAGCTGACAGGAAGAAGTCACTGACAGAAATTGGCGGTATCGGGGGCACTCGAATCCGCTAGAGGATCAGGCCGGATCCTCCAGGGGCACAGTTGACGATCTAAAGGCGAATGAGTCTGATTGTGGTGACGGCTCCCACCCCAGGCCTCCCAAGCTTAGGGCATGGGACCGCTGATCTCCGGTCATTGGTGCAGGCAAGATAGTCCCTAGAAGGCTCGAGATTCCAGCTACCTCAGCGCTGTCAGCACAGGATCTGCCAGGATCTGCCATCGCGATTTGTTTACACGGAGCATTCTCGGCGAATTGAAATGACTCCTCGGCCTCACCTCCTCTGGAATTTCATCCTTCCTTCTCCCATCACACATCATCCTCTCTGGCCCAAGATGTCGTCCACTCCAAGCTTCGCCTTACCTCCCAAGCCACCTGCTACTATATTAGCGTCGGTCCGCGCCGCTGCGTCCATGATCAGCGGAGGAATCCGTCTTGGCGGTACTCAGTTCGCCCTTCCTATTGCACCGTCATTCCCTTCGGCCCTGCCACTCCTTCCTCCTTCCCTCCCCTCCAGGCCCGCCGGGATGGCCAAATCATCCACTTCTCTTCCGGCTGGGGCAAACGGCCAAGACATCGGTATTCATATACACAACCTGGAGAGCAGCGCAAAGTCCGGTTTTCAACCGGGAGGAGGCATGGACGCTGGAGTGAACAAGCTGGAAGGCTTGGCGGAAGGAAACAAAGACACCATGCCTTCCTCTCCCTCTCCCAAATCTGGCAGCTCTGCCTCGTCTACGACCCTCTCAATACCCAGTATTTCCTCCCAGACGGCGCTCGGTAAACGCAAAGCTTCAGACGAAATTTCCCCTCCAAGGATCCTGATGGGATCAACCGCCCGTTCCGACCGAGCCCTCTCTACCTTCTCCGCCGCCCCTACCTCCACCACACTAGACACTAAGCCCCTCCTTCCTGTCCCGATGCTCCCTCTTCCCCTTCCCTCCAAGCGCTTCAAGAAGTCCGCATCTTCCAAAGCGGTCCTCATCCCCGTCGAACAACTCCCGGTTTACCCTCTCCCTCCACTTCCGCCCATCCGGGACGCAGCCCTCGCGAAGCAGGTCTTCATCCATTCGAGCTGCTTTCCAAAGACGCGAAGCAGGTTTGAGGACTCGCCAGAGAAGCCTACAGAGCACTATGAGAAGCTGGAGCATGTTGGGGATAGTATTCTGGGGATGGTGGTTACCGCTTGGTTACATGAGATCAAGCCGGGATTGTCTTGCGGAACGGCTAGTGTATGTCCAATCATCAGATTGATCGCCTTTAGGGCAGACTCCTCCCGGGCTCAATTGCTGATCAGATACAGAAACTCAAAGCGCACCTCGTATCCAATGCCACCCTATCTCACATATCCGGGATGTACAACTTTCCCCAGCGTCTTCAGGGGGACCCGAATATCCTTCCTGTGCTCCGAGCTCAGACCGACGTCAGGGCAGCAATGATGGAGGCATATATCGCTGCTCTGTACTTTTCTTTCCCTATCGAAGAGCGGCTCGGGGAGGGAATCAGGGTGATCGACGCGTGGCTGAGGGAAATGTACGAGCCCCTCTTCGACTTCTTCTACGAGTACATGAAGTGAGTTCAGGATGCTGTGACATGCGGTCCGACCCCAGCTGACTTATTGTAGGAGCGAATACGAGCAGCATCACCTCACGCTCTCTTCCACCCTTTCTGGCGGTTCTCATCTGTATACCGAGGACGAGATTGCCCACATCGACAACTCATCACAGGGCATGGCGAACCTACTTAAGATGTACTGCTACCGCCAGGACCGAGAGCTACACTTCGAGGAAGAACGATATGAGACGCACTGCGGGATTCTGTGGCGGTTGAAGTGTCTCGTGGATGGGATCGAGGTTGGAGAGGCTACGAGGAGCGGACGAAAGGTTGCCAAGAACGTCGCGGCGTGGGAGGCATGTAGAAGGTTGGGTCTGGTGGTGAGTCTGTCGCTGATGGCTGCTATGTGAAATCCTCAGCTGACCTGCCAGAAGGACGAGGAAAGTGAGCCGGCACTCGCAGCTGAGGGCGAGAAAGGCACAAATGAAGTGGGAGAGGAGACAGTGATTGGAGAGGATAGCTCGCAGTGAGACGCGAAGGGTACCATATCGCAGCTCAGCAGCTGTGAAAATGGCGGAGGGAAGCGTATACACATCGAGGAGGACAGAGGGGCCAACATCAATTTCATCATCGACCCGGACCATAGTACTCGATCCAAGACAATCAACACCATGCGCTATCCCAGACTGTACACATATTCCTCTTCTCGTTGTATATAGAACCAGTTGTACATAGAGTCAGATGTGTAGATCCTTATGTATCATATCGTCAATTACTCGTCATCGCAACTAGCTGATATCAACCGAGCTTTGCCTAAAGATCCTCTACCTTCTTCCCGTCTCTACAAACCCCTCCGCCTACTTCAATCGATTCGTCTCCCTCTTTGCCCTCCCGAGCTTCCCTCCGGTCTTATCAACCGCATGATCCAGATCATCCAGCATCTCATTCTGCTCCCCGATCTCCTGATAGATCTCCTCGCCCATCTTCCTCTGCCTCTGTAGCAATTTACTCAACTCGCCAAGCTGGGCATCCTGATCCCCAATCTTGGTTTGCTGGAGCTGTAGCACCCCTCTATCGTCTAGCGGACGCGTCTCTTCCGTCTCCTGCGGTGGGGCCTTTTGGCCAAAGACCCTCCCGGGCGCTGCTGGGACGTGGGTTCCATGCGACCCAAACAGCCCCGAAGCAGCTGCTCCAGATGATGATGAAGAGGGATCTGGTGACCCACTCGACCGCGAGAACCCACTTCCCCCAGCCCTCACTCCAGCCTCTGCCATCCGTGTCAAGCTCCCCCGCTCCGCTCGGAGATTCTCCACCATCTCTTCCCTTCTCCGCCGCTCTCCCTCGCCTAACCCAGCCTTCAGCCCGCCAAGCTCTTTATCCAGACGATCAAGCCTCGGTCCTAGATCGCGTAAGAGGCGTTTAGCCTCTACTCCAGCTTGCCGACTACCGCCTGCGTCTGACATCCCCGCCAAAGCGTCGCGTTTTAGCAGAGCAGAGCGGACGGAACGGATCAAGGAGGAAAGCGCGGATTGCTCCCCTAGCCATGTTTGGGAGTTCCATATTTCGGGTGCGGACGATGTGGATGATTGGGGATCGGATGTTGAGGAGGAGGATGAAGCGCCTTGGGGACGGGATTGAGGAACGGCGAGGAAGTCAGACCAGCCGTGTGACTGACGCCAGCGGGGGTCTTTGGTAGTTAAGATTGACCGAAGGTATTGTTCTAGGAGCACACGGCGTTCTCGTATGATCTGGAAATCAGCTCAGCAGAATGGTAACTCTGATAGGCAAGACCTACCTTGTCATCGTAGACAGATCGAGTCAAGCTCCAGACGTGTTTACTGGGCAGAGAGCCTGGTGGTTCTTTGCCCGTCGAGGACGAGAGCTCTGCATGGAGGTCGATGAAATCACTATACCGCCGTGCGACTGTCCAGGTGCGGATCGGTGTAGATACTGATATGTCAGCTAGGGGGCTAGACTAGGCAAATACGGTCAGCTAGTGGCCTTTGCAACTCGTAAAGGAAGGCTAGGGCGGAGTTGGCTGCTCACTACAGGAGCAATCCCGGGCATTTAGACGAAGGCAGCGTATAGAGAGTCGAGGCTTACTTTGTACAGTATACGTCGTATGTGGCTTAGGCTGCTGGACCGTCTGTGTGGACGTGATTGTGATGTTTTGAATATCCGACATGGGGGGGCGGAGCGGGTTCGACAAAGGACAACCAGATTTGGCCCAAAGAGAGCCGATAGCGGATCGGGACGGCTTGATCTAGGGAAGATCTGTGGTCTGGTGAGCTATTGTAGCTGATGGATTGAGTGGCAAATGACAAGTGATGGGTCCAACAGATGTATGCAATTGACGATGCCAGGCGACGGGATCCTGGAACCGGGAACGATGTTTCAGAAATCGTCACTCTCTCTCACTCTGAGTCATGCACCAAGCCGCGAGGCTTCCGAACCAGGTAGGTGCGGCGCGTGTCACAGGCCACATTGAGCCTGTCATTCCAACGAAAAGCTACTGAGCTACATAGCTGTCGTGCATAATCGTCCTGAACATAAAATAACAACAGCAAGTCGCGTAAAGTCATTCACCATCATCTGTCGTACCAATCACCCCTTCGTCTACCTCCCATACTCCCCGCCAAGCTCTGACCAGGTCAAGCAGGAGCCACCAACTGGCCGTGGACCGGGTCCACCACATTTCGCAACGTCTCCAACAACGTCTCTGCTCCCCGCCGGATACCCCATATGCCCACTTGCTTGATCCGCTTGGTATTGGCCACTTCGGACGAGACGTGATGGGTGAGGGCTGAGTGTATCTGGTTTGATATGGATGACATGAGTCCGGCTGAGGAAGTCAGCTTTGCCACATACGTAGATGAAGAGTTTGATCCCAGTCGCAGACTTACTCTCAAATAACGTCCAGGAACCGTCGAAATCTCGGAGATCGGCGTCGACCTGACAATGGATAGGCATAAGGGTTCGATTGGCGCTACTGAGTCAGCTTACTCACATACGAGAGACACAGCGAGATTGCACCTACTTGATGAATGCCACAATAGGCCGTATGAGGGCATTGTTCGTCACGCTCAGATCCGTCGTATAGATCGGCACAGCGGCTTTAAGATCCCTAAATCGCAGGTCGATATCCACCGTCACATGTCTACTCGTATCATCCACCGCTGCGGCTGCGCCTTCGTCCCCTTTGGGAGCACGGAGAGGCGGGCGTGCAAGTCTCGCCGCACCAGGGTTGATATTAGACCCCTTAGTGGTGAGGTTCGCGCCGGACGCAGCGGCAGCTTCGACCGCGGCTGCGACTTCAACCGCTCGGAATGCGTCAGATGCCGAAGAGGGTTTGATGACCGGAGTGGGTGAAGGTTCCGAATCGGGATGATCGCCACCTGCGATCTTTCCTACATTCCGTCCAATCTCGTCGAAGATTGCTCGGAAGTCGACTTGCTCGTCTGGGTGGAAGGGGAATTTGATGTCGAGTACGGCATCAAGCTTGCCAGCTGTTATCCAGGACATGGGTCCGGTGTGGCCTGTGGCGTATTGGGCATGCTCGATGGGCAGACCGTCTATCCGGAAGCGAGCCTGTAGGTCAGCCATTGTACTCTCCTCCAAACATCAAGATGTCGACCTACCATGCGTTTCACCAACCCCTCGTCCCCTCCATTCGCCTTACCCAGCTTTTGCGGCATGTGTAGGCTGAAAAGGCAATTGTCGAATTGCCCCGTGATGGCTTCCGCACTCATCATGTCGTAGAACATCCATCTCTTCCTCAACGGCCCAATGGCCGCATTGAAGATACTGACATTGAACGGCCTTTGTCCGCCTGGCTGATAGACCGTGATCAAGGCGTCTTCAACGAGCAGGCTTTCAAATTCGAAATCGCCAGTCTGTGTGGCGTGACGCCAGTCGGCGGGGGAGAGGGGCTTGGAGGTATCCCACCATACCGACCGCCGATCGACGACACCTCGCACACCCTTGATCTTAGCGTCCTTTACCAAGCCTTTGCCGTCCAACCATCGCTTTAGGGACAGGGTGACCTCCACCTCGTCTAGGTTCAAGTCGAACATCGTGTAGTTGTCCGTTTCGGATGCGGGAGAGGAGAGATATGTATCAGGGGAAAGAGATGAGGATAGGAAGGCGGTAGGTGCGGGTGGGGCCGCAATGGAGGCTTTTGTCTGGGCGGGTTTGGGTTTGGAAGCGGAGGCGGTCGTCGTTGGGGATGGAGAAGGGGTGGAAGAAGAAGAGTCACTGGCTCGACGGGATATGTATACGTTCTGAAAAGTGATTGTCGAAGCGCCCCAACGGGGAACGATGGCCGATTCGAAGCTGTCCATCAGCGATGGTTTGGCATTGGCTCGCAGACTAGCTTACATGACAGTGACGCCTGTCTCAGAGGTCATGTAATCGGATATCCACCTCGCAGCGTACTCCTGCAGAGATAAGGAATTGAGAGTTGCGAACACGGCGGACACAAAAGTCGTGCTGAAAGGTAAGCTCCGGCCTCGCAACGACAAAGAGTGGCCGTGAGCTCACGTTCCGATCAAGATCCACAGTGCTGGGAAGTCAGCGTCAGATCAATCGCAAATGACAGTAGAGTAGTCTTACTATTTCCGAGCACGAACCAACTCGCGAAAGCACTCATATCGTCCGTATTGAAACGCCGCCATCCGCGAATCGTGAACCACTTCACTCTGATACGTAACCTCTCCCACCAACTGGACGCCGCTTTGAGCAATTCCTCTTTACTCGGCCGATGACTTGTACTCATCGGCACTGAAGCACGCTGGATGAGCCGCCTAATGAATGGCGAGTAATCCTGGGCATGATCCCGCTTAGGTCCTGCGGGCGCTTTCGGAGAGCCAGACGCAGGCGATGAGCAATGGGGGCAATCATCTTTCCCCGAGCTCGTACTTTGCCAGCGCCGCTGTGCAAGGTGTCGGATACTAGTCGTAGGGGGTTGTTGTCGACTGTCGAAAGACTCTGCCTGTCGGGTAAAGAATGACCGGATAACGAGGTACCGATCTGGCGTGGAGGATCGTGTGGCCGTCACTCGAGCCGAGGAGAGACTCGATCTCGCCGCTCTCAGCGGGAGCAGCACTTTCAATCCGGACATTCAAGCAGATCCGTCTGCTCTTAGTTGCTGCCCGGCGGGGTTTATTACAGCTAGCAAGGGATAGGTTCTCAATCGATAGGTAGGTGCAAAAATGATTGAGCATCGCGGAACACCTGAATTCTGAAACGCCGAATAACGTAACAGCTTTGACAGACACATATTTATAGCCACGTCACATCTTCTACCCGCCCTGGGGGCCATCGACCCCTCTCTACAGCCAGTATGCATGCATGTATATGACCGTAAAATGAGTGCAGGCTGTATGTGCATACGCGGAGTGGATGTGCATAGTGTACAGAGTGATTGGAATGTTTTGTAAAAGGATACCCGCCCGGCCGTGCCTGAGAGGATCCTCGAAGTGTGGGGTCAGAAAGAAAGCACGCAATCTGATATTTTGAGTCGTTTCATCTGCCCTTATCCATCCTTCAACTTGGACCTGTACATTGACTCTCATCCTCCCTCTCCATCCTCGTCCAAGATGTCCCGCTTCCAATCCACAGAAGAGCCTTCCTCTCCAACAGATTCCTCCCTCGCAACTTCCATCTTCGACTCGTCCTCCCACTCCGTCTCGGACGCAGATAAGCGAGCAGCCCAAATCGCCAAATGGCGCTTCTCAACCTTGGCTGCCAATGTCGATACCAAAGATCAGTATGGCGCTAGCTCTACCCCTATATATCAGACGGCGACCTTCAAGGGCGTCAATGGAGAATATGATTACACTCGGAGTGGAAACCCTACTCGTGGCGGACTAGGTAAGCGGCTTACCTCTCGCTTTAACGCTCGGACTGACTTTCAGAATCTCACCTTGCGAGACTCTATGGCGCATACTCTGCATTCGCGCTGTCTACCGGTATGACGTGCCTCGATATGATCCTTCGGCTCGTCAAGCCCGGAGAGACCGTTCTTGCCGGCGACGATATCTATGGCGGCACCAATCGACTATTGACTTACTTGAGCACTCACGGTGGTGTTGATGTCCGGCACTTGGACACCACTCGGCCGGAGCTGCTCTTGCCTCACCTCGGACCGGGCAACAAGTACGTCACACAATACAGAGCCAAGCGGATGATTGCTAATTCCCAGGGTCACCATGGTCCTCCTCGAATCACCCACCAACCCCCTCCTTAAAATCGCCGACCTCGGCGCGATCGCAGCCATGGTCAAGTCACGCGCGCCCAGCGCACTCATCGTAGTCGACAACACTATGATGTCTCCCTACCTCCAACGACCCCTCCACCTTGGCGCCGACATCGTCTACGATTCGGGAACCAAATACCTTTCCGGCCACCACGATGTCATGGCGGGAGTCATTGCTGTCAAGGACGAGGCGGTTCACAAGACTATCGCATTCATGATCAACTCGGTCGGATCCGGCCTCGCGCCATTCGACTCGTTCTTGCTCCTCCGGGGAGTCAAGACGATCTCGCTGAGGATGGATAGGCAAATGGCTACCGCCCAACTTGTCGCAGACTATCTTGATGCGTTGGGCTTCTTGGTCCACTACCCTGGATTGAAGCACCACCCTCAACGAGATGTGCATTATAAGCAAGCGACGGGAGCCGGAGCGGTGTTGAGTTTCGTCACGGATGACAAGGCGCTTAGTGAGCGGATCGTTGGCGGGACGAGATTGTGGGGTATTTCGGTATCCTTCGGGGCTGTCAACAGTCTCATCAGTATGCCTTGCATGATGTCGTAAGTCTATCTTCTCGCCGCGTGACTGCCCGCGCTTACATCACAGCCATGCCTCCATCTCCGCCGCCGTACGAGCTGAACGCGGCCTTCCCGAAAATCTCATTCGTCTCTGCGTGGGCATCGAAGACCCTCGGGACCTGATTGACGATCTCGAATCTGCCCTCCTATCTTCCGGCGCGATCCAACACAATCTCTCCTACTCGCCTCAAAACCCCACCAAGGTTGAAGCTATCTTCGATACCAACCCCTCTGCATGGATCCTCGAGCGTGCGCGGGCGTTCCACCGTCCAGGAGAAGAGACAGCAATGGCCCGGCTGGTCCAGGGTGTTCAGCGGTCATTAGGCCTGGGTGCGGAAGAGCGGAAGAAGGTCGAGGGCGAAGTGGTAGTTTCTGCCCCTGGCAAAGTTATACTGTTCGGGGAGCACGCGGTCGTTCACGGTGTGGTGAGTTAGGATAATCATGCAATCAGTTGTACTGTCGCCGCTGCCGTTTTATTATCGACTTAGCTGACAGCCAGACCGCTATTGCCACCTCGGTGAACCTCAGATGCTACGCCGCTCTCACTCCCCGGTCCGACGACAAGATCGCGCTTGAAGTGCCTGACCTAGGCCTGGAGATGGAGTGGTCAATCGCTTCCCTCCCTTGGAACCTCCTCCCCATCACTTCCAAATCTTCCGACCGTCGCCTGGCCGACAAAGATCTCGATGCTCCTTTATTAGCTGGTATCGAGAGTTTGGTGAGGGATGGCAATGTCAGCGTGAAAGCAGCGATAGGCGCAGCTGGAGCGTTCTTGTATCTATACATGACAATCGCTGGATCTGAGAACGAAGCGTAAGTGTCTGCCACTTTATCCATATCAAAACTGATCCCTAGTTTCTCTGCAACATTCACGGCATCATCCAACCTACCTATCGGTGCAGGCCTTGGTTCGTCGGCTGCCTACTCGACATGCATAGCCTCAGCCCTGTTGATCGCACATCAAACCATCCCCACCCCTACTTCCGTCTTCTCCCAAGAAGAGACAAACCTAATCGACGGCTGGGCCTTCCTTTCGGAGAAAGTGCTCCACGGAAACCCATCCGGTATCGACAATGCCGTATCTGTCCGAGGTGGTGCTGTGGCTTTCACACGGGCGATGGGCGGACAACCTGGTGGACTGGAGGTGTTGAATGGATTTGACAGCGTGCGGTTGTTGTTGACCAACACGCTGGTCGGGCGGGATACGAAGACGCTTGTCGCGGGTGTGGCGACGCTTAGGAGCGAACAGCCTGAGTTGGTCGAAGGGATCTTGAGGAGCGTACAGGGTATCAGCGATGAGGCTAGGGTGCTGCTGGGCGGGGAAGTTGTTGAGCGCGCCAGGCTGATTGAGAGGCTCGAGGTGAGTTTGCTCTGCTCGACCGACATGGCTCCGGAGCTAGGCGATGGCGCCGATCGACAAGACTTGTGCTGACTCCCAGGCCCTGATCAAAGAGAATCACGCACACCTAGTCACCCTGCGTGTCTCCCACCCCGCACTGGAAACTATCGTCGCAGCAACCTCTCGACCGCCCTACGGTCTCTCCACAAAATTGACAGGCGCAGGCGGAGGCGGCTGTGCCGTCACGCTCATCCCTGATGCATTCGACGAATCGCAACTTGGTGAATTGATGGATCAGCTCCGGAAAGATGGGTTCGAGCCGCACTTGACCAGTCTGGGAGGAAAGGGAGCTGGTGTTCTGAGAGGAGGTGCAAGGAAAGAAGGGGTGGTAGGCCGGGGAGAGGATGAAGGGGTGGGAATGCCGCTTAGGGCTGGATTGAGAGAAGTGGGGAGAGAGGGTGTGGGTGCTTGGGCGGAAGGACTCGGAGAGTGGGTCTTCACGTAGGTCTTGCAAGGGCAGGATGGGACTGTCTCGGAGGGGCGTGTAATGTTTCACTAAATTGTATATGCTGTACAGATCAATCTTATGAGAATAGTTTGGGCTCGTTGTTCGTCGGCTTTCAGGTCCTGCCCGCGGACGGGACGATTTCGTTTACAAGACGCTGGTTGATACATCTTACAAGCGAGTCTCAGTCCGCCCTGATTCTGTCTCTGATACCTTAGACTAAGCTGCTTTGAGAGATACTCGCGGAGACTAGATCAACTCTGGCTATGGTCAAACACCAAATGTGTCAAAATTTGATCACGAGCGGAATGAAGGTGGCGTGGGTCAAGGTAGAGGAGACCGGATTTTACGTTACAATGAAATGTACAGTGATAGCTCTATCGGATATCGTACACACGAGAACGAACATTCACGCCATAAATCATACGGAAAGGGGTTGAAGGGTATCTCCTACTCCAGCCGTTCTCCTCTACCTAGCTTCCTCCAAACGTTCACCTATCACCCCAAATCGCCTTCCATCGCCCGGCCTGCTTCCAGTCATTCTAGGCCCCGGTCGGACCAGCGGGGGTGTTAAGGGATCGGAGGACATTCAAGTGTATTTGGGATTTGGTGAGTGTGGGAGGTTCCGGAGTGACGGTGGTGAAGGCCGCCGCCACGTTCTTCCAGAATTTCTCTTCGGAATCTTTGCTGGCGGTTCCGAGCTGTAAATCAGCTTGGGATCATTCGCGTAGACGAAGCGGATCGTGATGACTTGTCACTGGAGCAAAACACTCACATGAGCCTGGGTACCGGTGACTTGTGCGTGGGCCCTCAAGTAACCCATCAACCACGGAAGCGGCAACTTGCCCCCATCTTCCGTCCTCAGAGTATCCGGCTGGACCTTCCACCTCAGCTCCTTCTGAATCGCCGCGAATGTCTCGATCGCCAGCTTGGCCAGATGCAAGTCATCGTATCTCGCCGCGATGACGAAAACCGTCCAGGGGTTGCAATCGTACGTAGACGCGAAGTGCGCCATGGCTGTCCGGCGCATCTGGACCGTGCAATCGAATCGGTCTAGCAGCTCAAGCAGCTCGGATAGACACGCGACGCCATTCCTCTTGCCGATTAGACCCGAATTGGCCGTACGGAAGATGTCCGTGAAGTGGGTCGTCAGCCCGGCAGACGGGAGGGCTTGAGCGGCCAGAACCTCGGCCGGCGTAGGAGCCGGTCCGAGCGGCTGGGTGAAAGTGTCCAGGAGCTCGTTGCCGTACATGAGGTCTACGAATAGCCTAACGACAAGGGAGGAGGAGGAGATTTCGATCGGGGGCTGGGGAGATTTGGGCTCGGTGGCAGAGCCGGTCGAGATGACGGTAGCACTGATGTTCCTATTGACCACTGGAGTGGGCAATTGTGCTGCGGAAGAATCAAGCATGTCCCGGAAGACGCCGCTGAGTGCATCAGCATCTTCTCTCCAAAGGTATAACATTGGAGCGAGTATTGCGGTACAGGCAGAAACTCACCTAGCTGCCTTCAGGTAGAAGCCCCTCACTTTAAAGACAACACCATCGATAGACTTGATCTCGAGCTCCGCATCCTCGTCTGAGTATGGGACCTGGAGGGCGCCGAAGTCAACACGGACCCCGGAAGCAGGGTGACGGGGTCGTCGGTTGTAGTTACGTCTTCCTCGACCTCGGATCATATCGTGGTGTAGTGGATGGAAGGAAGAGGGGCAGGGATTGGATATTGGGGGGGTTGGGGTGATATGGATACTAGTCGAAGAGGTGTGATGGAGGATGGACGAGGAGCCGAGTTGGACTTCGCCTGAGCACTTGAGCTTCGACCACTTTCGAATTTTGGGCTCGAGCTAAATCAAGATAAGATTTGTCTGAAACATCCGAGCGTTTTAGCATTGACCACCGATGGCCGTTGCTGAGGACGCCTGTGATAGACGGGACACTTCATAGCTGCTTTTTATGGAGTGCGGAGGAAGAGTGCATGGCGACTATATGACTTACCAAAAAAGTTACACCATATGGGTGCGTCGAAGAAATCCCGTGCTCTTCGGCTGCATCAGTTGATCTTCTTGAGTCAGTGAGACTCCTTGGAGCTGACTTACATCTTTACATCTGAGAATGTGTGCCGACTGCCGTGAGCGCGTCCCACTGATCTGGGCCTAATCAGGCCGATAGTTGGAGACTCCAAGTCGTCCAAGATTACATTGTCTTCCGACCTGAATTCTGATCCAGTGTTGCGGTGGGGAGCGAGTTTGTCCAGCGAGCGTAGGTAGATTGAGTATGCTCATATGGGAGTACATCGTGGGCTTGACGAGCACCTGCACATTCAGGATATGCAAGCCGCTCAAAGACGCCAGAGACAAGGGAGGCATGCCCTGACAGCCCGACAACACATTCCTTGCTGACGTTATCAAGATGAGTCATGTTCGACTGAAACCTTGCGATGCAACAACGTTTAGGCTGTACCATCCTGCTGCGATTGCATTCTAATTGAAGCTAAGGTCGGCATCTCAGCCCATGTCTTCATCATACCCAGGTCCAACGGCATCCACGCCTTTGCTCCACGCTCAGGCAGGGCCATCTCACTTGCGTCCGGGCCCTGCGTCTCCCGCCTTGTCCTATACCGATTCCCTCGACCCATCAGCCTCCCAAGCCCGAGCCCTCCTTTCGCCTCTATCCAAAAGGCGCCGCAAGGCGTCTCCTATCATCCGTGTTCTTCCCGGAATATTCATCTTGGCGATCTTCACAGCCTTCGTATTCGTCGCGTGGGACGTGAGCTCCGTTGGCGCATGCTACGTGCCTTGGCTGTGCCGGATCCTGGGGAAGTCAAAGTGGAGGGACGACGAAGTTTTCTGGAGGAATACAGGGGCGTATGCGCCTTTCAGATCGAGAGGGACTGGCGGGGGTCAGATCAACTTGCCTCGGGGTTGTGTGATTGATCAGGTCAACGTCGTGAGTAGCAAAGTCCGTTACATTGGTATACCTTTGCTAACGACACAGCTGCATCGACATGCTGCGAGATATCCTACATCCAGTTCTGGAGAGAGTATGCAAAAGGCTCTGGACAAGCTCAAAACGCGAACTATCAAACCGCCAAGACGACATGATGAGCTAAACTTCTTGAATCAGGCAGATCTCGACATGAAAGATTGGCGTTTTGATGAATTGATGGATCAGGGGCGCAAGGCGTGAGTAGCTTCCGAATATCGAGACGTACTCTCGCAAGGTCTCTCAGACTGACCTCAACAGCGCGTGGAGGTCTGGAAAAGAGTTCGCCGCTCGATATCGGAGGCTACTGGACACTGGCGAGGGGGTATTCAGCAGAGCGTCAGGCGGAGCTAGAGTCGTCGAAACCGGTCAGTACTGGCTGCAGGTAGGTCCTTAGACGCAGGAGTCAGCGATTGGGCTCATACCCTAGGGCTTCAAGGATGAAGCATTCAAACTTGTCGGGAAAGAGCGTTTACCCGATGTCAACGTGATCATTCCAGAAGAGGATGTGAGTCTGCAGCCCATCTCTTCCAGAAATGCTCCGCCTAAAGGGTTGCTTGGGTCTGATCGTACAGAGTTTCAACAACACGCTATCTGTTCACAGTTGTCCAGCGTTCGAGCGATTGCGAGTCTTCCGCCATACCCAAGCCTACGGATAGCTGACCGTACAGGGATCCACCGCCCGGGACGGCGCAGCGCGAGGCTGTGTATCCTCTCCTCAAGCCTATCCTTCGTCGCCTCAACTCTGTTCTTCAACCGGAATCCAGCTTGACATATGACGACATCATCAGTCTCGCCGATATGTGCCCATTCGACTCGCAGAGGGAAGGTACAGAGTGGAAGGCGTGGAGTCCGTGGTGTCGGCTGTTTTACGGATATGAGTGGGAGGTCATGGGATATCTGAAAGATGTGCAAAGGTATTACCAAGTAGGACAAGGAAGCGTGAGTGAGGTCTTGCTCGTTTGGAACCCTAAATTGACATCTACAGCGGTACGGCCCCACTATGGGTGCGGGGTGGATCAATGAGCTCATTGCCCGTCTGACCGACGCTCCGGTCGAAGATGAGACCAGCACAAATCGCACTCTGGATCAAAATGAGGAGACCTTCCCGTTAGGTGGCAAGAGATTGTTTGTGGTCAGTGCTTCTTCCGATTACCACGAAAGGAAGCGCTGACACTTTCAGGACTTCTCGCATGATAACGAGATGATTGAAATAATGACTGCTCTTCAGATCATTCCCGTGAGTGCATTACTATCTAGGCTTTGTCCGAGGAATTGCTGAAAGTATAGCAACATCGAGACCTACCTACCGATAAAATACCACGAAAACGATCATATCAGCTGTCCAGCCTGATACCATTCGGCGCACGCCTCGTTGTCGAGCGGATAGCATGTGATTTGGCGGACTGGGAACCTGACCCAAATTCGGGCGATCAACCTGATGGAGGCGGGCGGGAAGGGGATGGAAGGAAAGACTACGTCCGGATCTTCGTCAAGTGAGTCCCGCTTGCAAGCCGTGTGTCTTGACCTGACGACTGCTCAGTGATAAGATACATCCGGTCGATTACATCGATTGTAAGCAGTCGGGATTTGTTGAACATGACATGTGTGAGGTAGAGGCGTTCTTGGCGGCTCAATCATGGGCAAGGCAGGAGGTGGATTGGGAGATTTGCAGATAAATGAACATTTCAAGGCCTCTCGTTGTATATGTGTACTGAGTTAGACGGTCGCTGGGCTCTGGGCCTGAAGCTGGCGATGATCCAGTCACGGTGGTCGAGCATGGGGAGAGATCCTTAAGCTTGTCATCCACCCGGCCAACAATGGTGCTTCAAGCGATTACGTTACGATGTTTCACCCGGATCAGCAGCTCGACATTAGAAGCGAACAATCAGTTTTGCTTGGTCACCTCAACTCCTTCCTCGTCAAGCGCAATGTTGATACTGAGGCTTTGGTACAGATGACAGTAGAGACGTACAAGCCAGCTCTACCTCAAGGGTTCACTTGATACGATGGGGAATGTTTCGTCAATGGCTCGGGCGTAAGTCCAACCTTGCTTCATCAGCCTGAATTTCGAGCTGACACGCACAGGTCCACAGCCCTGGACTCATATGTTGCAGAACTCGGTCATGAGATATCATACGATAAGGGGTAGGTTTGAGATTATGGAAGACTACAGGTTCTGATAGTCGCAGTTTATCGTCATCACGGTTCATGAAGACGATCCTGGCGCGGCATGCCGACGGCCCTCTGGTGCTCAAGATCTTCATCAAGCCAGATCCGTCTATGTCTCTTCGACTACACCAGCGACGACTTAAACGTAAGCTTGCATCCTGTCATCCTGTCGAAGTTATTAACGAGAAGCTGATACATGCAGATGAACGGGACGCGCTGGCAGATCTGTCCGGAGCCAATACGTACCAGATGTTTGTCGAGACGGAGAAAGCAGGGTATCTCATCAGGCAATGGATAGGATCCAACCTCTACGATCGAGTCAGGTGAGCTGTACTCCCTCCGCCAGGACTTGTCGGTTCGAAAGCTCACTCTCTTCAGCATTCAGCCATACCTCGCCAGTATCGAGAAGAAATGGATAGCGTTTCAACTTCTAACTTGTCTACGAGACGCTCGTAACCGCAAGGTATGTCATTTTAGATCATTCAGCCCTGATGCTCAGGTCTCACATGGCGATGTCAAGTCGGAGAATGTTCTGATAACATCTGACCTCGCGGTCCTCCTCACCGACTTTTCGTATTCGTTCAAACCAACCTATCTACCCATCGATGATCCCTCGGACTTCTCCTTCTTCTTCGACACTTCAGGCAGACGGACATGCTATCTAGCGCCAGAGCGCTTCGAGACCAGGGAAGAGCGTGAGAAACGTCAGGCGGATGAGAAGAGACGATTAGAGGACCGGAGAAAGCGGAAGCTCGAAAATGCCAGTCGGAAACTGGATGGGCGGAGGATGTCGGCGGCGAATGAGATTTCGTTGGACGGCGGGGACAAGTTGCAGCTCGACGAGGATACGCTGGCAAACTTTCGTTCTACCTTGACGGAGGAGATGGATGTGTTCTCGGCGGGATGCGTTCTGGCTGAGATGTGGACGGACGGACGTACTGTCTTCAACCTCAGCGAGATGTTTGCGTATAGGAATGGTACTCTGGGGCTGGGAGGCATCTTGGATAATATCGAAGATCAGCATGTCAAGGTGAGTCAGACTTATGACCGATGTCATAGTCGTTGCTGATTCCAGGACATGATAACCCAGATGCTCTCTCGCCACCCGGCAGACAGGCCAAAGTTTGATCTACTGCTCGCCAAATTCCGAGGAACTATTTTTCCCGAATACTTCTACACCTTCCTCGAAGAATATGTCACATCGCTTTCTGAGGCACCAACAAAGAAGGAGAAAGCAGAAAAGGGGAGCTTCGCACAGGTATCGGCGTCAAGCTCGGGCATCAAGATGGATCGGATGTTGCACGAGTGGGATTCTATTGCGGTGCAACTAGAAGGTACAGCCGGGGATGATGGTGAGCCACTTCTGAGGGATGTTGCTGATACCAAGATGGCCCAGCCCTCTTGCTCTTAAACCTTGTCACTTCGTCCATCAGGAATTGCACCTGGCCTAGCTCGAAATTGCACGCACTGCAACTCATCCTCCGCTTAAACCCATACATCGCCGACGAGGACAAAATCGATCGTATCATTCCATTCACGGTCGATCTGCTGTCAGACGCAGTGCCCATCGTCCGGGCTGAGGCCTGTCGAACCTTGATACTGGTTGTGAGTACATCTCGCACCGTGCCTCGAGTCAAAATACTGATCTCCAAGGTGGAGTCTGTGAATTCGGTGACCCCCATTAACGCCGCCTTCATCCCTGAATATCTTCTGCCTCAGATGCGTCAGCTGGCCGGCGATGAGGATGTTTTCGTCCGAGCTACCTATGCGCGAGGGCTGGTCAGACTAGCAGATGCTGCGCTCAGCATGTTGGAGTACAGTCAAGCGGCCAAGGCGCCTCTGTCCGAATTAGAAACATCTGGTGTAGTCGAAGTGAGTCAGTCTTCATGGCTTCATGAAGTCTTTCTGACAAATCAGCCGGACTATGACGCAATGCTACTGGAGATCCAATCGGCCGTCGAAGAACAAGCTACCCTCCTCCTCACCGACCCTTCGATTCAAGTCAAGCGAGCGACTCTGTCCAGTATAGCGGATCTATGCCTTTTCTTCGGCCGGCAAAAGTCCAATGAGACCGTTCTCAGTCATCTAGTCACATATCTCAACGACCGCGATTGGACTCTCCGACTCGCATTCTTCGAGGGTATCGTCGGCGTCGGAGCTTTCATCGGTCTCAAGGCTGTCGAAGAATACATCTTGCCCCTGATGCTACAAGCGCTTTCAGATCCGGAAGAGGCGGTAGTGGCTAGGGTACTGTCGTCTTTGACCAGTCTGGCGTCATTGGGGCTACTGGCGAGGATGAGAATATGGGATATAGTACCGGCAGTAAGGGGCCTGATGTGTCACCCCGATACGTGGATTCGGCAGGGTGAGTACATTCGAGGGCGAGATGAGAAAGTAGCTGACAATACAGGTGCCGTGGGCCTGATCGCTGCTGCTGCTCGAAATCTACCCCCCTCGGATGTCTGGTGTATACTCTATCCAGCTATACGACCAATGTTGAGCTGTGATGTTCTCGTCCTTGACGAAGCTTCACTGCTGTCTGCTTTACTAAATCCTGTGAGTACGACTGATCTGTATATGACGTCGGACTGACAAGCACAGCTCCCCCGAGCCAAACTCGTGGCGATCCGCATAGCTGCTTTAAACAATACCCCAGCAGGATACTGGCAATCGGCGCAGCAAAAAGGCACCGCCAAGGCGGTCATGGCAAAATCTGCTCTTAGCGGGAACATCTCGGACAGGTAAGCAGCTGGAATGACGCCGCTCATTTCAGCCCCCAGTTGAAGGATAAGAGTATGTCAGCTTCGGAGGAAAAGATTATCAGCGCAATGAAGGATTTCATCTACAAACAGGCGCATTCTATAAAAGCGTGAGCCGATCACCAAGTGTAGAGAAATACGGCTCATGAGATTCAGACGCGAAGCAGTCGATCAACAAACACAAACCGAGTCTGCTTTGGTCACCGACAAAGCGGTATCACTCGAAAAACTGGGCGTCACGGCCCAGACAGTATTCATCAGCCCACGTACAATCGAGATCGACTCGAAAGCCGACATTCGTCGTTTACGCCCGCTTTTGGCCTCTGATCGAGCCGGTACGCCGAGTAGAAAATCCTCGTTTGCCAGTCGGAGTCAGCGGGGGGCTATTGACAATCCCCTCGACGAGATCCGGCAAAGACTGGCCGACTTCCCGCACGCCTTACCAATTGATAGGGCTTCACCCTTGTCGGTACCGACTACAATCTCCGAGCTACCTGCCAGCCCGTCAGAATCAGGGATCTCTGATGCGACCGGGGCCCGGATTGCGAAGAGGCGACTAGATGGAAAGACTGCTCCAGCAGTGGCTGCCAGTCATGCCAATGCCATCGGGACTACCTCCATACACGATGACCTCTACTCCGGGCGGTCCACCCCAACAGTCAACAGAGCCAGCACTCCCCGGGCAGGCACCACATCTCTCATACATCCTCATTACGGAACTTCCTACGAGGGTCACGATCCCTCCATCCGGGCGTTCCTTGAGCAAGTCGATCTCGAGACATACCGCGAACCTCTTCTCGATTTCGGTCCTCGCATATCTGCCAATCAGAGGAAACGATCACTCCGCACAAAGAGCAGTCCAGGGCAAGGTGTCACTCTCATCGCCCACCTGACCCAGCATATCGCGCCGGTCACTGCCATCGTCACCTCGCCGGACCACGTCTTCTTCGCTACTGCGTCCGAAGATAGGACGGTAATGATTTGGGATACTGGCCGGCTGGAGAGGAGCGTGGCCACCAAGGCTAGATTAGTCTACGCCATGGACGCGCCGATATCGGCTTTATGCCGGATCGAGAATACCCACTGTCTGGCAGCGGCGGCCGAGGACGGGCAGATACATGTCCTGCGAATACACCTCACAGGGACATCTGGGAGTTCGGTCAGATACACTAAGATTGAGGGGATCAGGAGCTGGCGAGCGGATGTAAATGACGGTCATGTGGTCAAGGTCTCACATTTACAGGGTACGAAAAACCTCCGCATTGTCTCTGTCGATCCTAGCTGATCGTGCAGACTCTACACTTCTTATAATAACATCCACATCCATCATTGCCCTACTCGACATCCGCGGTATGACCATCACCCAGCGATTCCAGCATCCCCTCGAGATGGGAACCATCACCGCATTCTGCCAATCAAAACATTGGTTACTGGTCGCATCGGAACTCGGGATCATTGGCCTATGGGATATCCGATTCGGTCTCCTCCTCAAATCATGGCGGGCTGGAGGGCCAATTACGTCGTGCCAATTACATCCTTCACGAGGTCGAGGGCGGTGGGTGATGTGTGGTATCGAGAGACAAAGGGAGGCGGCGCCGCTGGTGGAAGTGTACGACATCGAGACGTCGAATCTGGTCGAGGTCTTCGAAAGCCGAAGCGAGCGGCTGAGTGCCAAAGAGTCGGCCTACGCTACAGCTGGGCGAGCTGGGCGAGACGTTGACGTCCCATCGAGGAGGGAACTTATCGCCGAACTCGCGGCACGTCAGGCTTCCGACCGAGAGCCACAACTCCAGAAACCTCCCTCGGTACTTTCACTATTCGTTGGTCATCGCTTCACTGCTCTCGCTACGCCGGAAGAGGACGGACGCCTTCTTTTGCCGTCCGCAGAGAAGACTGGTCCAGCCTCATCTTCGCCTGGCTTCCTCATCACTGCAGGCGAGGACAGGATCGTGCGATATTCCGACCTGTCGCGTCCAGCGGACGGGATGATTGTATGCGGATCACCAAAGCAGAAAGATGTCGTTTTCGGATCTTCTGCTGTCGGGGCTGTCACTATCAACTACACCATACCTAAATCAGCGGAGAAGAAGGGACCAGGTGGAGGAACGGCAGCGGCGGAGAAGGCAAAGATGGAGTCTGTGCGAGAGACGCTTGGGGGAAGACAGCCGCTGAGGCCGCACTACGATGCGATCTGCGCGCTAGGGACGGTGGAGACAGGCGTGTCGAGTTGCGTGATCAGCGGGGACCGGAGTGGGGTCGTGAAGGTCTGGCGAGTGGAGGGGTCCGGCGGGGCTTGATCTCGGATGCGTTGGGGGTATCACTGGTATTGGGACTTTGACTTTGTGCATGACTCTACTGGTCATCTAGCTATCGCGCTCTGTCACTAATGATGTGTTCGTCATGTGGATTATCCCTCGGTCTACTTTCCTTTTATCGTTCCCCTTCTGACGGACAGACTACGTCTCCAATGAGGGATTGGACTTCGAATTCCCCTCTGCGAATGAGAACATGTTCACCCCTTGAGGATGATCACGAAGTGATGACATCGAAGGTCGACAGGATGCTGACATGGGTATAGTCAGGCCTGATTTAGCTAAGTGTCAGCCCAATGTCAGTCAGCCATGAAATTGCCGAATGTGGGCCATCTGAGGCCATCGGTGACACCGTACGGCCATCTCCCACGCTCTCCCACGTCAGCTCACGTCATTTATGCCGCAGCCCCGCACCCGAAAGAGGCGTCAGGGCAGTCGGTGGCGGGGCCGGGATGCCGTCACCGGCATGCGACATTCTAGCCCAGATCCAGCAATATTATCCTCGCCGTCTCGAATCTGGGGCTGTGCGTCTTGCAAGTCCTGTCATATCCACGGAATCGGCGTCACTGAGATGAGCTGGACCAACTCAATACGCTGGACATCCGGCATGTGACAGCCGTACATACAAACCCAAACTCTTGAGACACATGCTCGAGTCGGCGACCACATCATCATGGCCGGCGGCGGGACTCGCGTGATGGTCCTCAGCATACTAAATGTCTCAATCAGGACCTTTATGCATAGTTTATAGAGTCCAGCAGCGTGATATGATGCCCCACTGAGGTCGACAGCGCTCGTCGCGACACAGGAGCTGACAGAGGGTAATATATCGTCACTTCTTCAGTGGCACATTGATGCCGTACTCGCCGGGAGCCCGCCGATTGCTGGAAACGGCAAGCTGCCAGCGAGATGAGTTCATGACCTACTCGCGCCAAGGCCCACTCCCGGTGCATAAGATTACTCGTACACTCATATATAGCAATATCTGTACATTGTGTACTACTTGCCTGAATACTTGAGTGTACAACAACGCAGTCGATTTGCGACCGAGCACCACTCCCCTGGCCCCTGACTCATCGAAGTGAAACACGTCTCCTCGGCCGCCACCTCTGCCGACGTTTATACCGCTGAGCCCCTCGGCCCTCGGGCCTCGGTCCTCGCCCTTCTCTTCGGGCCCCTTGGCGCTCGACTGCAAACGCAATCGTTTCACCACCAACACACTACGGCCATTCAGCACTCCACCCTTGCAGTAATCGAACATGTCAGTACCCGTGCACATGATGTATCTGTGAAGATGGATTTGATCGACCACACGCGACTCTAGTCCGCCCAATCCTCTCGAAGCGCACCATGCTTCCTCGAATCCGATCAATAAAGGTACAAAAAGGTGAGCGTTGTCCTGTCCATTGTAGTGTTGCTTGGGCCCTTTTTTCGGAACGCGGAGCTTGATTTGGAGAAGGTTATTTGGGATTGGTGTGTGCAACAGGGATGGCTGTGTGTATGGAGTCGCGACGCCGTGCGATATCCGATCTCGGGCACCACGCCGATAGTCTGGGCGTTTGTTGGAAGCCAGAAGGAGAAGGAAATAGGAACCGGGGTCCCTCAGCGGGGCCTTCTTTTTCCCCGACTCAACGTGAACCTTGTTCTTGTCCCTGTTCTCAGCAGCTTCTCATGATGGACATAGATGAACTTCCCATCTGGACACTGGCTGACTGTCTTTAGATCGCTTATAACCCCCTTGCCCAGTCAGATCCGCACTCGCACCCCCTCACACAATCTCCTTTGTGCCCGCGATCCTCCACAACCCTTTCCCCACAACGCCCCCTTCACAGCACCATCCTGATCGCGCGTCCTTCGCCCTGCTCAGCTGACCTCGGAATTCGGAGCCGCCCAGATAAGGGACAAAGGATTTTGGGGATATCCGAAAGGACCGTCATTGGTCTCAGCTTGAATCAGGACAGGGGCTAGCAAGGTCTCAGACTTTTTGGGGACCTGTGCCTGTGCTGTCAATTGTGAGTGATGCATCCTTTACCTCCCCACCAATTTGCTCTCTACATCTGCATCGGGGCATAGGTCGCTGATAGTTGATAGACAGCCAAGATGGAGACCGAAATCGGTATGGATGTGGCCTGGTGTCTTACCTGTTCCAAAAGTACCGTACGTATGCCCTTTGAATCAGTAAAGCAAAGGCTCATTTTCAGCGCGATGGGCGAAACCCCTACTGTTCTGAGGTCTGCCGGCTCGCCGACTGTCAACCAATGCCCTCCTCGTCATCGAGGTTTCCCCATACCTCACCCGTCCCTGCAGCTCTTTACTCCCCCAACTCCATGAAATCCCTTGATCGGCGACGCTCAAGTGCATCCCCTACAAAAGCTGCCGCATCGCGCCCATCATTTGCGACTCGAGCTACCGCCTACCTCCCATCTGCATCGGAAGCTGCCTTCAGTCCCCCTAAAATATCAGCTAAAACACCTCGCGATCGTCGCGCATTCTCCTTCCCATCTGCTCCCAATTCCCCGCCGCTCCTCTTTCCTCTCAGGGAACATCGCGGAAGTACTACTCTACCTCCATTCGTTCGTAAGGACATCATCGCCAGTATGACTCCGAAGTCTCCGGCCTTGGATTCAGTCAAGGAGGACACTGGCAGGTTTCAGCAAATCCTAGCTGCGAGACTCAGCAAGTCTACAGGAGGGGCCAACACACCTGGGACAGCTGCTGAGTCTGTGTTCCTGTCGACATCGGAAAGCAGCGAAGACGAGGAGGAGATTCCTGCACACCCTCCACTGCCAATCTTGGTCTCACCTGCGCGTGTGAACGATGGGACCGGTCTCACCACGCAATTCTCCACCCTCCGATCCCACCTCTCCCTCGGTCGTGCCAATTCCCTTCAATCCCGCAGCACTTCCAACTCTCCCGTCGCCGCGATGGTCGTTTCGTCTGCCTCCTCGCGAAGCAGGGAAGACATCATCAGCTGGGCGAAGGCGATTGATCGCCGAAATGGGGCGGATATCGAGGAGGAGGATTTTTCGCGGGGTCGTCCAAGGACAACGAGAGTGAGCAGCCTCGCCAGGCTGCCCCCTCCTTCTTGCGAACCCCTTGATGAAGACTCTGCGGACGATATCTCAGTTGAGAATGATGGCGGAAGTAATGGGATGGGTACCACACCAAAAGGCAGGATTGGTTCGGCGCTGGCGGGGCTCAGCGGGTACGGAATGGGGTCGATTGTCAAAGCTTTGACATCGGTGACTGCTTCGCCTCATCGACCCGCTACGCTTCGTAAACCCATCACTTCTGGCCGTCCGGGCTCATCTACCTCCGACTTTGCTGTTGCTCCATCCCCAGCCGAGGTTGCCAAAGTCGATGTCGTCGCTAGCACAATGTCCCCCGACGATGCTCCACCCTCTCACTATATGGGCGGGGGAACAGCCACCTTATCCACAGTCTCTTTCTCCGAGGCGATTGATCCTTCGATCAGTGGGACTCAAGACCAGGTCGAGATCGCGACCGACGATGGCGGCATGTCGGCCACGTCTTCGGGCTTCGGACGCCAACGCCATCGAAAGGTGCCATCGCGCAAAGGAAGCGTCGCATACACACCTCCACCAATTCCAGATCAGAGACAGCGTCCGGCGCTATCCACTCGTCCTGTCACCTCTACAATCTGGAATCTGTCCAGCTACTTTACCCGATTCTCCCCTTTCGCCATCTCTTCCGCCATCTCCCCCTACACCCCTTTCGGCGCACAGCAGAGCCGCCCCTCACCCCCTACCCAGAACTCGAGTGGCTCAGCCGTACCCTCGCTAGTATCGTCGGCGGCCACTGCCACCCCCGAAGACCAGGCTACTGTGCCCCTTCCCGCGGTCCGGTCCCGGCCGGATACCCCTGAAAGTCCCGCTCAGCAGCTGGTGCGATCGATCCCGATGGATATTGCCATGCCCCCTTGCCCCATCGAAGAAAGTACGGACTTTCACATTCAACAATCTCATGCGGATCGTAATCGGGTCCGATCTTCTCGCTCCCGTGCGAGGAGTAGGTCCAGGCGGAGAAGCAGAAGTAGAAGTCCCTCTGCCGGACGAATAGCTGAGGGCTACTTCCCGCCACTGGCGCAGTTCGAGGACTTGGGCAAAGGTGTGGGGATGTCGAATCAGGATCCGGACGCAGATGCGGATGTCAGTGACGAAGAGGGAGAGGTACTCGGCAGAGGCAGAGACAAAGTGAAGGAGCGGGGCAGGGGCCGGGATACTGCGTCGGATAGGGAGAGGGGGCGGGGGAGGGGCAGAGACCGGTCTGTTAAGGTGATATGACCAAGCGGAGTCAGGAGCTTGGGAACACAACGGCTACCACAATTCTCTCCGGGTTGGGTTATGGGTTTATACACATACACGGTCTTGCATTTGTACATTTCATATCACGTCTGATGGGCAGGAGTTGTATACTATTGTAGGCGTCATGGAAGGACCTAAAAGATGCATTTCTCACCACCTCCCTCGACACATGTTATCTGGACCGATGGCCGAGGCACGTAAAGAAACGCTGGCGCGGTGGCGAAAGCGCAACTCGCAAGTGTTGGGATGATGCAAGCGATTCAACTCCAACATTACCTCTCCCATCCAAAGTGTAGCCGTCTTCAACACAATCCGGTATACATCATTCGGTAATGGCTCCCGTCAAGCTCTATGTTTATGATCTGTCGCGAGGTATGGCAAAGTCCATGTCTCTGGCGTTAACGGGGAAGCAGATTGACGGGATATGGTGAGTCTCCGCCTGTACATCGGGTCAAACGCTGCGAATCGCTCCTGCGATGGGATATAACCTGTGTGCTGACGAGTGGATAGGCACACCTCAGTCGTCGTCTTTGGCCGAGAAACCTTCTTCGGACAAGGCATACTCCACGCCATTCCGGGTCAGACTCATCATGGTCAACCGCAACAGATTCTCGATATGGGCGAGACACAGCTGGACGAAGAAACATTCAACGAGTACATCGAGAGTATGTCTGAGGAGTATACGGCGGAGAAGTACCACTTGATGGAATTCAACTGTAATCACTTTACGGCGGACGTTATTGGATTTCTTACTGGTGGTGTCATCCCTGAGTGGATCAGCGGTGAGTCCAAAGCCTCACGCGAGCCTGATCAGTATGGCTGATACTGTTAGGTCTGCCAGCAGAGTTCCTCGCGACGCCCTTCGGGCAGCAGCTCAGACCTATGATTGATCAGATGTTCCGTGGCCGATCCTCCGCCGAGCATCGGATCAATCCGCAGACTGGGACCAGCACGCCTGCCTTGCCTACCCCTCCTGCGACTCGCTCGACCACGCCCTCAGCTGCATCCCTTCTGAACTCCGTCGCGCAAGCTGCTACTGGCACTCCCGGATCGTCAAGCGCTGTGCCAACTCTGAAACCCCTCAGCTCCCCTCTTGCACTCGTCACTTCCCTCTCACACTTCTCGTCAATCCTATCCCAGAACACAGCTGTCATTGTCAACTTTACCAATACTCCAACATGTCCACCCTGCCGTGCAATTAAGCCGGTCTACGAATCCCTAGCGGCGGATCTGGCGCCGACCTACGCCTCCAAGGGCGTCAGATTTGTGGAGATCGAGCTAGGGATGGGCGAGGGCAGGGACATAGCTGGACGGCATGGAGTGTCCGCTACACCCACATTCCAATTCTTCAGGGGCGGAAAGAAGGTGGACGAACTGAAGGGTGCGAGCAAGCGGGATCTGGAGGCGAAGGTGGAGAGTTTCTTGGAGGATACTTTTCCACGTCACAGGCATCGGCGAGTGTATCTTCCGACGATGGAGAGTCTTCCTACGGATCCGATCAGAAATTCGAATATCCCCAATTATTCCGCTCTACTTGGCAAGCTAGAGGGATTTGCAGGTACGGTACCTGGATCTGATGGAGTCAAGGCGTTGAAGGAGAAAGTGGTACCCTTACTGGAAGGCAAAGTGGGAGGAGATCCTCAGAGAAGGGAGGTCTTTGATGATTGGGTTCAGTCGACGGTGGTCCTTCTGGGGGCATTGAAGCCTGGGGAAACTTTCCCTGTCATCGATCTATGGCGCGTGGGCCTGCTCCAACCCGCTGTCGTCAACCTTCTTACACTCGCCTTGTCCCCTACCTCACCCGACACTGCAGAACCTATCGGTCCTATTCTAGCCCTCGCTTCATCGACCCTGAAATCCACAGGATCAGATAGTCCCAAACCGTTCCTCCTCACTGTTCTTCGGACCCTTACCAACCTTCTCGCGTCTCTCCCACTCGCCAATCTCATTCTCGGCACTGTCACCTCTTTGCAGTCGGACCTTGTCTCCGTACTGGTCGACTCCATTCTTCATTCCGACGCAGCTGTACGCTCTGCAGCGGGTGGTGTCGCCGTTAATCTGGCGAATTGGCGGCATAGGTCCGCCAAGGCTACCGGGATGCCCGTCGAGGAGGCAGAGGAGCATGAATGGGAGGTGGAAGTTTTGAGTGCGCTGGTGGAGGCACTCGGAAGTGAGGCTGACGAGGAGGTCAGCCATCGGTTGTTGGTTGCTCTTGCACAGTTGTGCTACCTAGCACCGGGCTATGAGGAAAGTCTAGCGCCGCTGCTGGAAGTTCTGGGGGCGAAGGAGGTCATAAGGGGAAGAATAGCGGGATGGAAGAAGAAGGAGGTTAAAAAGCTTGCGGAGGAGATCACAGGGAAGCTGATATAGTGCATTGGTCTAGTATTCCATAAGCATGTCTATATATCTGCCTTTGCTATCGTCGCGCGTTAGCGAGGTAAAGACATTATCCCAGCTTTCGCGATCTTATCATGCCATTCATATCTTGCCACCTTCATCCTTTAACGATCCGAGACCTGTTCATATGAACTACCTGTTGTGCAAGTCTTGCGGTAGTAGCCTAGTCTTCCAGCGCGGCTCTGCTCCTCTCTGCTCCCACGTTCCGCCACATAACATGGTTACGGCATTTTGCAAACGTGGCACTTTGACCTCCACATTCCTCGTTTCGGATCTTCAACCTCGCCACTCTCACTCTCTTCAAGTCTGAATCTGCTGACTTCTGATACCTTGCATGACAACTACTATATAGAAACTACCCTGCCCTATCTCCTGACATGTACATTCACTCCAAATCCCCTGGAACCGACTGTTGGACACCTAGTGGGCCATTGCGCCCGAAAGACCTGCAGCAGCTGCGTCTCGCTCTGCTGCAGCGAACTCGTCGACCTTGGTGGTCTTGAACTTGCGCGCAGGCACTCTGTCCTCAAAGAGAACGTCGAGCTCTCCGTACGTCCTTCCTAGCAATGTCAGCTCCCTCAGGAGATGAAGCAGAAGAAAAAATAGACTTACCCTTAGGTTCGGGCAAACGGTAGTAGGTCCAGACAATGCCGATGACGCTGCAGCCGGCCCAGAGGTAACCTGACTTGGGTCCCCAGTTCTGACAAGGGTCAGCTATACTGCAGCCAACCAATGGGATAAGGAAGACTTACCCAGGCGGTAGGGTTGAGCATGTAGGGGTTGAGGAAAGAGACAACAATACCACCGACGTTGTCTGAGGCGTCAGCGGGAGTTCTTGAGAAGGTGAGTGACCGGAAAGACTCACACAAGTTACGGGCGAGGACGACAGTCTTTGACCGGAGACGAGTCGAACCCATTTCGGCGACGAGAGCTGACATATCAGCAAAGAACAACAACAGAAAAGCAAACACCACTCACAGTAGCAGACGGGCCCGACAGTGATATCGTATGTGAATGTGAAGATGATGAGGATGGCCCCGGTGGCGTAGCCCTGGCCAGTGCTTTTGGGGATCGTTCCGAGAATACCAGTGAGAAGCATCAAGCCGCAGAGGATCATTTCGCCGTACAAGTAGAGATCGCGACGACCGAAGGGCTTCATGAGGAACCAGGAAGATACAGTCCCGATACCGCCGATGACGAACATGATCAAGTTGAGGGTCGAGGCCTGATAGTCAGTTCAAGTCAAAGCGGGACTGGGTGGAACTCACAGCTTCAGCGGTAAGACCGGCAGACTCCAAGAAATAGGTGGCCGAACCCATGAGAGGCGAACCACAGGTGGTCTGGATGAGCCAAACAATGCAAGCGATTTCGGTTCGACGAAGGTTGGTGCCCTTGAAGCAGTCCCAGTAGGAGGATCCGATTTCGGCGGCCTTCTCGAGTTCATTGGTGTGGTGCATCATGGCGACCTGCTTGCGGGCGAAGTCCTCGGGGACACCAGTGACAAGCTTGTTGATGGCCTTCTCAGCGTCGGCGAATCGTCCCTTTCGGGTCAACCACCAAGGACTGCGACTGTCAGCGCGAGCTAGCATGAAAAGGAGAAGACTTACGATTCTGGAGCCAAGAGGATACCGAAGAAGATGGGGATAGGCCAGATCCACTGAATGGCAAAGGGGATCTTGTATGCCCATTCGGTTGTGTTGTTGATGAGGGCTCGGTTGACACCGGAGCAGATGATCTGACCAATGACCCAGCACAAGTTGACGTAGGTGGTAAGGAAGGGTCGAATTTGAACGGGCATGACCTCGGCGGCGTAAGAGACAGTCATGGTCTGGAAAGTACCCCAGGGGAAACCGAGGAGGAGGTAACCGACGAGGAGCATGGGGAGGTTGACGGCGAAGAATTGGATGAAGAGGAAACCGGTGAGGCAGACGAGAGCGGTCATCATGGTGGGTCGATATCCGAATCGCTCCGAGGCCCAACCAGTCACCTGAAGACCGATAATCTGACCGACGGAGGCGCAAGAGCCGAGAGCGATCTGCCACTGGGCAGGGATCTGGTACTTGCCGCCGATGGGGTCGAATTCACCGAATCGAGCTGACACGTTAGCTGCTGTCCAAGAGTCTGGGACGAGAGACTGACCTGCGAAAGCTTGGTTGGCGTAGAATTGACCAAGAAGGAGAGTGTCATACCCTTCCATAATGATAGCACTGGAACGTCAGCCCATGGCACAAATTACCGGAGAGGAAGGTGTTAGACTCACGCAGAGAAGATGATAGAGTAGATGACACCCTTCTTGTACATCTTCAGCGCATCGGTGATGGACTGAGCTTTCTGACCTTCTACGGCATCGACGGCATCCCCGATGAAGTCGTTGTAGTTGGCTGATATGGTTGGCCGTCTGCCTTTGTCGTCGTAGCCGAGGTCCTCGACATGGTGGCCGCCGCCTAGATTCTTGATATCCTTCTCCTCGTCAAGGTGAGATGACATGTTGGCGGAGTGTGTAGGTGTAGTAGAGAAGAGCTGGGGGAATGTGGTGTGTTGCCGCTCACTCCATCTGACTGGTTTAGTTATATAATCTGGCCAAGACTGAGACAGGAGCAGCTGCCGGTGAAAATGCAGTCGCGAAGGCCCGTGCCTGAAGTTGCAGATCTTCCGAAGATGGGCCTTGGAGCGATCTAGCGGCTCCGCTGCGGAACCTCTTCACTGGCGCTAGTCAACGTCAGAAATAGTGACTTCGCCGATCAGGATCTTGTGAAAATGGCTGGGAGACGTCTAGAATGGCTCTCGGCGCAACTTCGGCCAAATTCGTTTCAGGTTATTCTCAGTCATTTCTCGTAAAAGACCCCATGACCTCCCAAGACCGAAGCGGCAAATGATGGAGTCCCCGGCGGAACACGGTTGGCCACCGAGGGCCACCGCGAGGACCCCGCGTTAGCGCGCACTTGCCGCAGGACTTGATCCGCCATTAGGCCGTAGTCCGCCTTGGACCTGTCTTGGAGGTACTGTGCTCTTGGCCCGCGCCTGCCAGTGTCTGCCCCAGCTCAATCGCTACGCAGGCGAAGTTCTGCGAAGTTGCGCCGGCACATGATCAGTACATTTGCATGTCCCCGTACCGTAATGGTGGCGTTGATCGATTGATGAAGCTGAAGCGCGTGCCTGGCTGCGTGCCTGATGCAGTTGCACAGCCGAATCATCACACGATGCACAAAGGTCTCAAGGCTAGTCTCGTCGCCAGATTCCCCTCGTGGCACTTTTACAAGCTTCTAACTCCCGGCCGTTCTCGGTGAGCTACGCCGCTACGCCTTGATCCACTTATCAGCACATGGTGCGCAGCGCGGACTGATCGAGATCAGACGGAGGAGGGGCCCTATCTGACGGTGCTTTTGTACGATGAGGACTGTATCTGACGAAAACTTGCTGGATACATATCCTATGTAGATACATCTATGTGTTATGAATGGAGTCTGAAATTTTAATGGCTACAGAGGAAAGATATCGATCAAAGTCCAGTGAAAGTAGCCGATTACCGCCTATTTGGCCCCCCTAGTCTTCTTCCCCGCCTTTATGCACTTGCCCTCGCCCAAGTTCCATCCCTTCTTGCATACCGATGCGGTGCACTGACCAGACATACAGGTGACTGCGCCCATTGGGATACCGGGAAGAGCCGAACAGCTGATTCTGTCAGTTAAGGTATGTGTGATATTGACGTTTGACTCACTCAGTGCCGACGATGGCATTTCTCGATGGAGGTGTTCGGGCGGTGGTGTAGACGCCAAACATGCAACCACCACAAGACTCTGGTATATCAGCTTGCCTCAACTTGAAATGCAGGTCTGCTACACACCAAGCTCAGCTGAGACATCGAGACACTCGTACGCATCGACTCCCTCTACCCTACACGCCACCATCCGGTTTGGGCACAACTCCTCGACCAACGCTCTCCGCCTGGACGCCATCCGCTCCTTCAATTTCCGTTTGTGTTGCGCGTCCTGGCTCGGCTTGGGCTCGCGGACGTAGTAGTAGTAGGACGTATAGGTGTCATGTCCGCCACAAGTCGTCGACTCGGTTGAGGTAGGAAGGGAACCGGCGCAGCCACATTGCCATGCGCCAGTTTCGGTCTGGGAAGTGAAGGTGTAGGAGTTGCCGGACTGCTTGCAGTGGTCATAGCACTGGTCGGGCTGGAGGCTGACCCAGTTGGCATCGATCCCGGCGGTCTTCTGGTAGCAGGCATCACTTGCGTATAGGGTGTCGAGATCCTGAATAGCAAAGTTGCCGGCGGTGCACATCTTGCCAACAGAGGTATCGTATTCGGAGCTGGACGAACTGAGGGTGTTGGCGCAGGAACAAGACACAGTATCGCCATCGTTGGCCGGGACCTCGGTGAAGGAGTATGCGAAACCAGCACAGGCAGCCTAACAAGTCAGCGGTGACCCCTTAACATGGCACAGAGGATGACTCACATTACATTTCTCGTACGGGGTGCTAGTGACCGTGACTACGGGATCGTTGGGACTGACAGTGCTGCAGCCCACGAATGTCGCAGACTGTACCCCCGTAGTGAAGAGTAAGGCGACGAGGAGATAGAGCGAGCGTGAGGTGCGCATGGTGACTGAATTAGGGGTGATGGCGGGGAGAAGTTGAGGGAGAGGGAGAGGATGCCTGATCCTGTTTTGCGTGCGTGAGAGAGGCGACACTGGAGGGAGAGAAGCCGAATGGATACCAGATCCTGGCGAACGAGGAAGAACGAAGAATAGATGGGGAGATTGAGAAGAGGGGGAAACAGGGGCAGCGTTGGAAGTCGATGCTGGTCTTTGAAGTCAACGCGAGCGGTGCCTCGCCGCTCCTCCCGGGGTTCACCTGCCTGAAAAAAGATCGCAGCGTCATCAGTACCTAAGGGATGATCTGATATCCAGGAAGATGTACGCCCAGCATCCCCATGTTGAAACATCCGGCATTGTTGAATTCGTCGGTAGGAGCTGTTTGCGGAGACCTGTGAGAGACAGAAACTGTCGTCGTGAGTCTGTACAACGTCACCAGATCTCGGATGGTGCCTAGACATATGTCAACACATACGGCAGGGTGGCGTCGAGGTCTTAGGCACAGGCAAGCAAGGGGAGCCGTTACCATCGGATACAGATTGGGCATGTGTCGCGTTAACACATTATGACGGAGGAGGTGGCTGATATCTCGGCATAGCGGAGACGGTTTGGGGAATGTGGTAACTTGGCATTCGTAGGATGTAGGAACAGATCTGGTAACCGACAAGCGATGTCGTGGTACGCCATGAGGGAAGAGTCAGTATCGTCGGTGTAGTGTGGGGGAGTGAAACATCGGTTGAGACGAGATGCCGAGAGATCCAGCCACTTGACCGGAAGCGGCAATTGTGGCGATTTGGACGACAAACGCCCGAGCTCTCTACGCCCCCCCCTAGCAGACTGAGTAGGGCCGATGTGAACTGTTCCATAGTACGGTCCAGTGAAGGCGTTGGCATCGCAGAGTATGCATACATCGTCCAGCTAGAGTCCAGAGGCAAAGCGGCCAAAAAGCGGGGATCCCCGCTGGTGTGACGGAGATGGGCACAATCTCCGCCTTTAGGAAAGAAAGCAGGCGCGTGACCAATTGCAAGCGAACCGTGTCAACAACCCAACCTTACTCCACCTTGCTTGTCGACATCACAATTCATCAGAATATCCTGCATATATCGGTAGGCCGGTCCTGCATATTAGTGAGACAACCGCTTGGTTCGGGTTCGCAGAGCAAAGTCGGGTGCACACAGAGAAGAGTACTGGCCATCGAAGGTAGGTCCTTTAATTGCTGAACGGAAATCCTTGGGAAAGCCCCTGATCTCATCAGACTTGCTGCACTCATACAGCCCCCTCACCATCCGCATACAAATAACTATCGACTGAGCTCGCTATACGGCTGGGAATACGGAGACACTTATACGAACCTATTCACGATCAACGCGATGTCAGTCTCGCAACTACCCAGCACGCCATCCTCTATCGGCCTCGCCACCCTATCCTCACCCCCGCTCAAATCCCCAAATCCCAACGAATCGCCCAATTTCCGGTCCTCTCCTTCTATACCAAATAACTACCACCCGTATCTTATCCAAACCACCTCGTCTTCGCTCTTAACCCGCTCAAACTCGTCCCCGTCTCGACCGATCACAGATCTCCGCCACAAGCCAAGTAGGAGCATGAGCAGTCTAGCTGCGAGCGCTTCAGAGGGAGAGCTGGATAAGGTGGCTGTAGGCAGTGGAGGTGGCCTATCTCGGGAAGAAAGGGAGAGAAGGAGGAAGTCGATGGAAAGCCCATTGACAAGACCCGGAATGAGGAGAAGTGGAACATTGCCGGTCTTTCCGAGGATGGAAGAGGTACTTACGCCTACCAAAGGCATGGACCTTCCAGTAAGTGATTATCACTCAGGACTGAGCCTCAGCTGATCATCAGATGGATCCCAAAGCCTGGAGTCCCTCCGAGCTCGCTCGATACCTGGCGCAATCACTACGGACAGGCGGACCTGACGGAACGGGTCAGATTCTTCCGGCGCCTCTGGTCAAGGACATCGAAACATGGGTGTTTCGACAGCAGGTCAACGGACGTGCCTTCCTTAAGGGCAATCAAGAGTCGTGGACGTGAGTGTTCGACTCAGCTAAGGAGGCATACAAGCTGATGTCAAAGCTCTTCCTCTCGCCCACCCCCTTTCCTCCCCCTTTTACTGTCCATATCCCGTCGCCTCCGTCGATCTTCGCTTCAATCTCGCCTCTCTGCCGAGCCTGGGACTTTCTCGCCATCACCTCTGAACTCCGACATGCGGAACGGGTCGGTACTTTTCGAAGAGGACGAGGACGACACCGGCGAAATCTCCCCGCTGACAGGGGTCAGGCGCATAGCGAATGCTTACGAGAGCCACGCGTCGACGCCGAATCCAGGAGAGGAGCCGGAGGCGCTGAAACCGCAATGGACAGGCGGGAGTTCGACGAGTGAAGTCTGGCGAAGGTGGGAGGATATGGGTGCTGGAGTCCGGCGGAAGCGAAGGGAGTCGGAACGGAGTCTGGGTGCCGGGAATCTGGCAGACGAGGATGTCAGCCCAGCCAAGAAGAGCGAAGCTTGTAGCTCAGGGTCCGGTGGTGAGGGCATAGTCGAGACCCCTGAGCTACAGGATGAAGAAGAGGATGAAGGCGCGGGCGGGACCGTCAAAGGGCCCCCTCTTGGTCTCGGCTTGGGCCTAGGCGTCAGGATAGATGTCGGACCTGGAGGGAAGGGAAAGCAAACCAGTCCCCCTCCACCATATCGCTCGCCCGATCCTGACGATTCCCCATCTCGCCTTCCCGTTCCACTCGAGGACTCCGCAGATACCCCTCCCTGCAAAACAAAGCTGTCTGTTGCCCCGACTCCGGACCGTCTTCGTGACTCAACCTCCCGAACCACACCTTTGGCCACAGCACACCATGTCCACAACGGCCACCCTGATTCCCCTTCATCCCCCCACATTCACACTTCGGCTAATCGTAACACCGGGTCTGATCCCTACGCGGCTCTGCGACAACCCTCCTCTTCCGGCCGCAAGCGCAGCACACGCCGACTTCCCCATGATCTCCAGCTAGACTCGCAGGGCGATGATAGTACCACGTCACGCCGGGTCACAATCCGGCCCAACCGCGTTGACTCACTCTTCGCACCTCCCTCTCCTCCCATCAAATCTCCACGCGAGGCGGAACTAGAGAATCAGCTCTCTCAGCTTGTCACTCGCGTCAAGGAGCTAGAATCTAAGCTCGACACGGTTTCGGAAGAGATGGGCTCTAGGAAGAGCCACCCGGATGACTCTGCTCCTCCGTCTCCTACCGGCCGAGAGATGAAGCGCCCTGGAAGTCCGGTGGGGTTGCTCCCGGATTCGATACTCGTGCGGCTGGGGTTACTGCCCGAGAGAGACGGCATGCCGGTGCGGATGAGGGAGCTGCCGTGCTATTTGTTCTTGGTGGGAGTCGGGGTCGGCGCAGTCGTGGTCAACGTCTTCATGCGGAGCTCAAAGAGGTAGAGCTGGGCTAGGTTCGGTGGAGAGTTGCGGGTCCAGCTGCGACACATTTCTCATTCTGTATCATATATCATTATTTATTGGATTTAACGGACTAGTTTGTACTGCTTCCCCCATCCATGCATCTTCAGAAGATATGACTCTCAGCCCAGGCTGAAGCTGAAGCGTGCTCGAGAACTGCCCTTTCGGGTTTGGCCGCATATGACGTCGTGTCATCCTTTGTAGGGTCGGCCGATGGCCGAGGCAGTCGACCATGGCAGCTGCTTGCCTGAGCATGAGCCTGCAGGGCGCTGTCCCCTTGAAGTAAGTCCAAGGCGCTGGCGCGGCCTCTTCCCTTCATGATGAGCGCGTAGAGACTGCGCATCGCGTGTGGAATCGTCATGCATCCCGGTCTGACCGGCCCCCGGATCACAATTGAATACTTATAGCTGCGAGATCGTTGAGTCTCCTTTGCATTCATACATCACACTCAAGATGTTGCACTCTCTTGTACTGCTTCTGCCTTTCGTCGCGGCTCTTCCGGCCCGGCCCAACCTCCCCGAGCTCTCAGTCTCGCAATGGACCAACATCCAGTCTGGGTTCCTCAGCGGAGCCAAGGACCTGTCCGAGTGGTCCTTTGCCAAAGCCCACGATGTGATCCACTCGGCCCAGGAGGAGATCGACGCTGTTGTCCACGCCAACGATGGCGATGAGACCCAGGACACGATCTGGAAGAAGCTCAAGGACGACCCTCACAGCTTCTCCAAGCTTACTAAGCTCATCGATGTGAGTCTCCCTCTGCTCAGTCGGGTAGATTCCATGTGCTGACACTTCCAGTTTGTTGGCGGAACTCCAAGGGAGATCTTGGACGATGGCAAGCTACAGATCACTTTCTTTGTAAGTACATCTGAATGATTCTGATCGGACATCGAGCTGACCTTTCAGGCTCCCAACAACGACGCTCTCACCCCGCCAGAGCACCACCACCACCACCACCTTGATGATCACAAGGAGCTTCAATCTGTAGGTCCAATCTATCTCCGATCGGAAACAATGGCTGACAGGTAGATCATGGCCAACCCCTCACTTGCGTCAATCTCCGCAGTCCTCGACCGAGAGCCCGCGTACCTCCTAGAGGACCATCACCACGACCACCACGGTCACGGTGGTGGCGATGATGACGAGGACAAGAAGCGCAAGCGGGAGATCTTCAAGAAAATCGCTGCCAAGGTTCTCGCTTACCACGGCTTACCCAAAGCCTACACTGCATCAGAGCTCGCTCAGAACTCGACACTCGAGACTGGGCTCGTCGCAGGTCGTGATGGCAGCTACGGTGGTCTTCACAGGCGGGTGAGGGTTGAGAAGTCCTTGTTGCCTCCTTGTCAGTTTACCGCCCTCCTTCCGGAGTTCAGCTGACTCTTCAGCCTTGAAGCTCAATTTCTACGCTCGTGTTTTGGTCAGCGATATCAAAGCCAAGAACGGTGTTCTCCACACTCTCAACCACCCTCTCATCCCCCCTCCAAGCATCTTCCAGTCGCTCTACCTATTCCCAGACTTCTTGTGCGTATATCTTGCAGTAGTTCCGGACTATGACTGATGACCTCAGCTCCACCTTGACCTCAGCAACTCAGGGGTCTGGCGGACGTCACTACCTCGACTGGGCATACGACAGGGAGCACTCTGAACCCGGAAAGCCCAAATTCCACGGCACACCCCTCGCTACTCTCTTTGCGCCCGACAACAAGGCATTTGCCCTCCTTCCACCCAAGCTCAAATTCTTCCTCTTCTCCCCCTTCGGCGAGCATATCCTGGCCAAGATCCTCTCGTACCACTACCTTCCTCACTCGCTCGTTCTCTCCGAGTTCCAGTATCATGCGAAGCACGAAAAGAAGTCTTTCGCCGAGGCTGTTGAGGGTGTCTTCAACATTGCCGATGACCCCAGCTTCCGTCAGGAGCTCGAGGTGCCCACTGGTCTCCCCAACGCCACCTTGAAGCTTGTTCTCGAGAAGAAAAAGCTGTTGCCTATTGAAGGTGAGTCTTATCATTTTGCCATCTGTATTGCCACTGACACTTCAGGAGCGGTCAAGACCTCCATCACCGTCAATGGTCAGCCCGTCGAGACCATCGATGTGCCCGCCTGGAACGGTGCCTTCCACGTCATTGGCAAGCTCCTTGTCCCTCCTCACCACCACCATGATGACGAGGGCAACGACCTCTCTGCCCAGGACAGCTGGACCAACTGGGAGCAGTGGCTCCCCGCTTGGGGAGCCGAGGCATGATCTGGCTTCGAGAGTAAGCTGTAGCGTTCAGCAACAAAATTGGCTGCATATAGTAATGATGGCGAGAGATAGTGATCCTTCAGAAGTGTAAGAATAATTCGAATGCAACTTGTGTAATGAAGTGCACAACGCTGGAATGGTATTTCGCGCGGCTCGGTACAGCTAGATACCATTAGTGTTCACTCCGGTCAGATGGAAGAGACGACCAGTCAGTGCCTCAACCAAACCGCCACATTCGTTTTGAGCGCACGGACCAGCCAATCTGGTGGCTCGGGCCTCCCGCCAAACTCTGCCCCCTTCACCCTTTCCCCATTCTCCTTTGTTACTCTATCATCACTTTCTCTTTCACAACAGTCCTCAATCGATACACCCCACTTCCTGTGACGCGCAAATCTAGTACTGTCCCTCTGCACAACCGGTCATCACTTTTGATCACGCGCCCGCAAGCCAAAACGAGGTGGATGACTCCTCTCTTTCCTTCCCTTCACCCCTTTCCAATCGTCATACCCGCTCCATCTTGTCCACTTGATGGTGACAACATCCTCGCCTTCATTCGAGAACCAGGACAATATCTCTTAGCCCGATAAAATGCCTAATCTACCAAAATCCGTTCCGCCCAAACCTGGTACCTATACCTTCACCACCAACGCTCGGGCTGGTCCAGGCCCGTCGACCATGGCTCGCGGAGCAACTGCAAAGGTGCAGGGCGCGGTCGCGTCAGATACGAAGGATAAGGAAGAGGGCGAGATCAGCGATGAGGATGATGGGGCCATACCGGATAATGGGATGGAAAGCCACCCCCGACCTTCAACACCGCCGCGACGAATGTCAGCAAAACAACGCCATAAGAAATTATCCCCATCTGTTGACAAACATCCCTCTCGACGTGCAAAATCTTCATCCCAGCCCCCCATTTCTCCTCGCGTTCACAGCCTTCCCCCTCGTCCGCCCAATGTCTTCACCCCTCCATTGAAACCACCTCCGTCTCTCCCATCCACACCGGAAGACCCCGTGCGGGTCAGAACCGAGCTCAAAGTGGAGGATGAGCGAGACACAGAGATGATGGCGGAGGATTCGGGCGCCGAGCAGATGCGCAGCTCGCCAGGCCTTTTGTCGCCTGCTCCCGCCAGTAAGTCCTGTTTCTGAATCAGTCGATGAATTGAGCTGACAAATTTAGGCATCTCGGTCGAAGAGGCGCGCCAGTACATGGACATTATTCGAAACCTCTTACAAGAAGGGTGCTCGCCCGCCGACCTGATACGACGAGGGGCTACGGCTCGATACGTTACCGCAGTTTGCGAAGACATCGTCGCTAGCGCCAAGAAGCGCGACGTTGTATCGTCATCTCCGGCTCCAGTCGCGAGTCGTCGGCAGGGTAGTAGAGGGCGCCCCGCTCCCAACGGTTCCCTACAATCCCCACCTGGCATGGCGCGAAATCCCAGTCTAGGGTCGGAAACGTCCGAAGAACGGCTCGTAGATCTCTTAATGGGTCCCGCCAGTCCCATCTCTGGTCCGTCAAAGATGACTGCGAGCTCCTCTTGGCATCCTGCCAATTCCCCTCTGCCTCCTCCCCCTCCACTTGATGACTACCCCCTTCAACCCCCTCCGCCACCACTTCGAATAGAGAGTTATCGCCCGCCAACTCCACCTGGTCGAGCTCCGCCGAATGCGCCCACATCCTTGTCGTCAAACGGCAGCGCGTCAAGCACAACCTTGACGGCCACAATGCGGAATTTTTACCCACTCTCTTCCTACTCTGGTTCAGTTTCCCCTGTTCCACCTCCGTCACAAAACCCTTACCTCCCTCCAACACAGAACCCATACCTACCAGCGCCGCCTTCATCGATCCCTCAGCAAAACCCTTACCTTGCTCAACTCGCACCACCTCCACCTCCGCCTCAGCAGAATCCCTACCTCATTCCCTCCCCGGGCCGTCAGCCCAATTCACAGCTATTTGCCCACAACCAGCCCCAGCACTCACAGCCGAACCATTACCACCATCACCACCCACCATCGCCGCCACACTCAAATCCATATCTACCGGCTCTGCCAAATCATCCGCCGCCGCAGAATCCGAATCCTTATGCCTACCCGCAACAGCGGGCTGGTCCTCCTTCCTTCGAGCAGAACTCTTATCAACCACCACCGCCGCTGGCCAATCAGCGCCCCTCACTTCCCCCAAAGCCTATGCCGGCTACATCAGCGTATGGCATGCCGCCAAGGAGCCAGTATGTAGATGGAAGCAACACGGAAAATAGCCAAAATGGCTACAACCCCATGAGCCTTCCAGCGCCATACATCTACTCAGACCACCCAACTCCCGAACCTCTCCCTTCCCCTCGTATGGTCGAAGCGGATCTTGCTGCCAGAACGGCTCTGCTCGAGACTCGGCGCAAGGCTTTCGAGAGCATGAAGCGACGGCGAGAGGCGAATCGACCTGCGGCGTCTGCACCTCCTGCCATCACCCCAGAAGTCCCTCAAGTCATCGACCTTACCCTTGACGATGACGTCTCCATCATTGTTGATGAGGATGATGATGACGACGTGTTGCTTTCGCCAGGGGATAAGACGATCGAGGAGCAGATGGCTGAGCTGGAGCACGAGGTTATGGGATTGCAAACGGAGCAGGCTGTTGCCGAGTCTCGGGCGATGCAGGATGATGTGGATATGGACATGGAGAGCACAGAAGATGGGGAAATTGAGGATGATACCTCGATGGTGCCGACCCCGACCGCGACTACACCGACATTGACAATTCCAAGTCTCGCGTTATCGCCGAGTACAACGCCTGCCGTGAAGATCCCCCGCGGAATGAAACGTGCCAACGCGGAAGATATGATGGATAACCGGCCGACGACACTGCCCGCTCGGGTACCACCAAACAAGCGCCGATCGCTATTTGGTGGTATGCCGCAGAGACCCAATCGGCTAGTCATGCTCCTCGACCACTCTGATTCGGACTCGGACGACGATGACGATCCGGATAGAATCGACCGCATGGCTAGGTTGAAGATCAACTCTGGTACAGTCACGCCAATCTCGGAGACAGCGCTGCTTCTGGCGGAGAAGGAGGAGGGGATCCGGAAGTTGAGAGAGCAAATTGAAAAGAGGATGAAAGCGAGGATTGTCAAGAAGGCACCTGGCGAGAAGGCCAAGGTGGTCAAGGAGATTGAGGTTGCGGAGACGGTGAAGTCCGAGGTGCAGGAGCCGGTGCAGCCTTCCGAGGATGTTGTCATGGCTGAGAGTAGTAAATTTGACGTGAAGGATTATTTGCTGGGAGCTGATCGACAGGTGATGCGCCAGCTGCGGAAGATGTCGCGGTCAAAGTCATCATCCCTTCGGACACTCGTAAGTCATGTTATGATTCCTGTCAAATTTTCGCCGTCGCTGACCACTCAGCTGCTGACACACCAAGTGATGGTGAGTTCGTCAGCTGTCTAGGCTAATTGCAAGTGCTGCCACCTGCCGAAAATTTGGAGGTGCGATCTGCGACGAGGAGCCGTAAAATCAAGATTTAAGCTGATCACGCTTTCCCCCAACAGATCACTAGCTCGTTGTCCCTACCATCCGAATCCGTCCTGGCCCGTGCTTCACAGCAAGTGCGTCGACCTGCACTCAGTACACTGACAAAAGACCCCGAACTCGCACTTTCGCCTTTACTCTCCCCTCCTTCCCCGTTACCCTCAACTACGGATGTCGACATCGTCGCTGCTGGTCCCCCGGCCTGCTAATGGCGAGGCGCAGAATAGTTTGGCTCGAGCGTCAGGGGAAATTGACCAAAATCTGCTTGCGTCTCTCATACTAACTAGGCGGTTGAAAAAGGAGCCAGAGGCCATGCTGTGTGCGGCAGAGACGGCCGGTGGGAGTTGTGCAGATGCGAGTTGTGGGGATATTCATTTGGTCAAAGGGACACTTAGCGGTAAGTTCCAAGGCTAGGGGACGATGTCTAACGATGGCAGATAAAGATCTTGCCGAGTATCTCTCTCATATACATCCAGGGAAATCGATCGGCGACATTCTAGTCAAGCTTGGCGAAGCACGATCGGCAATATTGGGTCTCGAGTCGACAAGTCGTACTGGTCGCTCGTCAACGCGATCTATGCGCAGTGGGCTCGGCGGCAAATGTACCGCACCAGCGTCGACCGCGTCTGAACATACAAACATGGTCAACGTCCAGGAGCTCTTGGCTCGTGTTGATCGACAACTCACTGGCGAATAGCGACATCTCCGATTTCCCTTTTCCTCCCCCTTGCTTTTTCCCCCTTCATTTTCACATTCAACAATATAGTCTAGCAATCAGAACACACTCTAGGTATATAGTCGGCAACGTCGGATCTCGTCTTGACGATCCATCATGCATTTGAATATCTTACGAACCGAGTCGCAAGCTTGGACTCTGATGTTGACTTTGACGAGACTGACCCATTGACAGCGGTGATTCATAACAAATTTACACCGGTCCCTATGTACAGACACCCGATCTTACTGCGCCATCCTGTTCACCTCGCCTACGCCCTGTTCCACCACTTACGCTGACTGACACCTTGCGCCGGCTGTATGGGAGTAGAAGGAAAGCGGACGCTGGGCCGGTGAAGCTCCCTTGGGAGGGGCACAGCCTGTACACGGAGGTTCGGCCGAGTCCGAGGATAAGGACTGGATCGACCTGGCGAACTCGATCGGCTTCCAGATTCTGATGCAGGCTGGGGAAGTCGGCGAGGCATGAAAGGAGTAGTAGTCAGGAGTGGAGCTGGAGCATCAGTGAGTGACAAACGGTGGATATCGAAACAAAGCCAACTCACATTGCTGGACATCAAATTCCAGTTCGGGAAAGGGCGAAGGGGAGAGAGGTCGGTGAGCTGAAGAGGAAGGCCGGTCCACCCTCGCTCGGCTTGCTGTGCCCGAGGTTTGGGAACCTGTCAGGGTGTGATGAGTGGCGTCCGAGGCGTAGATGAGAGTGGGAGATCCCGCGGAGGGGTTGGCGTGTGTTTCGTCGGTAAGTCGTTTTTCCTTCTGGCGTCGATTCTGGAGGAATTAGCTGAGTGTATAATACTCTGGAGGGCTGAAGTCAGGGATAAACTTACCTGGAACCAGACTTGGACTTGACGAGAGGAGAGTCCGATGTGCCTGCCCGTGATTTGACGTTCGGCAGTGCTGGGGAAGCGAGTCTGGAAGGCATCAGCATGAGGTCTTTGGCGCTTTCCGAGGATGGAAGACTCACCTTGCCCCAGAGTTTCCCGAGATACTCGAGTTGTGGCGGCATCATCTTGATCCTGCGGCGTGTCTCGCGGTCCGAATCCGGCGGATTGGATGATGTACTCTTCGGACTGTCAGGCACGAGCATCGTTCCCATAAAGTGGCGAACGACCGGCAGCACGGGTACCATTCGCCTCCTAGCTCCATCTCTCCCTTGTGCTTGTGCCTCCTCCTCCATCTGCTCCCGAACTCGCAACCTGTACTGCCGCTCCATATGCCTCTTCCTCCCTTCGACAATGGCCCGCATCTCCGCCGCTCGCTGAGAGTGATACAGGACTACGGCATTGGGAGTGTGTAGTGAAGGTGGTGGGACTGAGGCGGAACCCCGCGGTCGACGGATGAAGCGGTCAGACGGTGATGGTGGAGATAGGGGGTATGCGTCGTATGGCACTGGGCCTTGAGAATGAGGGCCGACATTGACTTGAAACGGGAAGAGGGAATGTCGTTGAGGGGAATGATGGGGTTTCCGGAGCCGCGAAGGGACAGGTCCAATAATGACGCTGGAGGGGGATTGGAAGGTAGGAGGGGAAAGATAGGGCATGCTGACTCCGCGAGGAGCGGCCGTGTGGCAGCCGCCATCGGTCAGGCTTGTTTCGGTTGAGGGTACCAAGGGGATAACGTCAGGCAGAGACAGGCGCCGTCGTCGGACAACACACATGCTGGGTGCGTGAGTGTGTGGTTGATCTGTCGAGTCTGACATGGTTTTGGTCGATTGAAGGATGCGAATGAGGGGGAGGCAACAGGCGATCGGGCTCTAAAGACTCTTAGAGGTCATCAACGCGATTAGTCGATCGCTCTTGTCCGTTGTGTATGTTCTCCTAGTTGCGGGGAGTAAAGGGGTGACCGTCGCCCTCATGGCACCTGTTTGAGCTCTGCCACGCTCAGCCCCTGTCGACGGATCAAACTCTTCTCGTCCTTTCATCGGCGTCTCCAGGCACCGTGCCTTTCGCGTTTCAGAGTGTGCCTGAATGCTCGATTGCATCCGTCCTATGGTTGACCCCGACCACATGTCCTTGTGATGGATCGGCTCACCTATTTTGCCTATCTGCATGTTTCCAGCTGTCTCCAAGCAACGAACCTAGTTGACGACCACGATGAAAACGTACATGTTGCTACCACATACGACGGTGTCGAGGGCCTTGTCATGCTTCCTCGGTGGCTGTCAGGCTGATGCACGGTTGCGCCTGTGCCTGATCGATGTCCACACAGACGTCCTTTGGGTATTCGGTAGAGAGGGACAGGTGTGTGTTTACTCCGCAGGTCACATGGCGTTCAATAAGCTCGGACGTCCGACGGCGAACCCTGTTTCAGATCTCAAAGTGGCGGCGAGCGCGTGTCGCAAAGGCTTGAGAGATGATGACCAGGCCGCCGGCCAGATTGTACCTTCACAGTATACAGAGTATCGACAGGCTACTGATCACGATGGTCTTGAGATGCGCTATATGAGATATGTGGCCTTGCCATACATATGCAGATTGCGGTACGTCATGGTCAAAGGACCACTGAGCTTCTTTGTGCTCGGCCGATCTAGTCCAAGCGCCCTAGATTTCAAGATCTCTTATCGTCCACATGATACTCACTAGTACACAACTCGCTACACAATCCGCCGTATCCCCCTCACACAATCCCAGCTCGAAGCTCATACGTGCTAGTGTACGGATCTCAGATCTCATCCCCGCACCCCGTTCCCCTCGTGTATCTCCGCTCTGATTCGGGCTTCTTCGAGCATGGGTGGTGGAGTCGCCAAGTAAGGCCGCGAGCATGAGATATATAAGCTGGTCAACTTCTCGTCCAGAATCCCCATCTCATGCTCATCCATCGCTTCCATCCCAAGTCCCCTTTCTCCCCACGTCGCCCAGCCCCAACAACCAACTCCCCACACCAACCCCTTACACAACTTACCCACACCATGTCCCAGTTCGACACCCACTATGAGGCAGGCTCCCTCTCCAGCTCTCCCGCAGCCAGTGACCACTACGAGAAGCCCACTCCCGCACACAAGCAGAATGGCGCCGAGAACAAGAAGGCAGATGTTGGCAACGGGGTCGACAAGCTTGCCTACACGGACGATGACGCGGATGTTGCCCTCAAGAGCACCGATGGAAGGGTGTTCAAGGTGCACTCGTACTTGCTCAAGGCACAAGGGTGAGTCTAGTATCAGCTTGGATCATATCACATCAGCTGACACCACCAGACCCCACTTCCGGTCCATCCTCGCCCACCCTACTTCATCTCCTATCCCCATCGAAGCCCCCACCAAGATCCTGAAACTCATCCTCGACCTCATCCATCTCAAACCCGCCCCCTCCGGCGCCATCTGGGCTTACCGCACCCAAATTCTCAAACTCTGCGACGACCTCCAGCTCAAGGGCGTCGCCGAGCGCGTCCTCTTCAGCATGCACGAGAATGTCGACAAGGACGCGTGGGCGGTGTTCTGCCTCGCTAGCCAGCGCAACAGCCTTGCGCTCGCCAGGTCGGCTCTCCGCGCGATGGATGGCGGGGCTGGGGTCGGGAAGGCCGGGGAGGGGGTGAAGGTCGACAAGCTCAGCCCTGAGGCAGTCAAGGATGTGGCGATCCCGTATCTCCTTGGCGTGTTCGCGGCGGCGCTCAAGGCTGCTGAGGGTGCGGAGAAGGGGGTGCAGGTCGGCTGGAGGGATGTCGCAGACAAGTTTGTCCCGATCTCTGCTTAGTCTACAGTAGCATATCAGCGTTATCATTGTTATGGTTGACTTAGGACTGGTATAACGATCTGTACATGAGCTATGTAATCTCCTTGACTGTTCCAAGGGTTTGCCCATCAGCAAGTTAGATCCTAGTCCGGCGCCAGAAGGTACACTAACATTATACACATAGCCGGGTACTGATATCCGCCTAGCTGACTCCCTTGCCTCCGCCCTAATCCCGCATCGCCTTGCCAATCTCACTCTTCCATCCTGGGGCCCTCTCGAAACCATTCCGGCCCATCCTGAAATCCATAATCGCCTCCCGTGTCTGTTTCTCGGTATTCATGACGAAAGGGCCATACTGCACGACCGGCTGATCGAGGGGTTGACCGGCGACAAGAATGAGATGTGTGTCTTCCTCTGCGTCAAGATGATCTGGGCGACGGAGGAGGACGCCGGATTGACCAGGCTGAGACGAGAGAACGAGGGTGTGGAATTTGGGATGAATGGTGGGATCATTGTCGATCTGAAGGGCGCCTTTGAGGACTGGAGCTATAGCAATGTCGATAGCGAGAGGAAAAGAGTGACTCACCATATGCAAACCCAGTCCATCCTTCCGGTAATGGCTGGAAGACCTCAACCCCAGGCTTGGACAGCTTGAAGTCAAAGAACCAGCAACCGCCAACAGGTCTGACGAAGCCTGTGGTACCGTGAGACTCGCCAGAAACGATTGTGATCTGAACGCCATCTGTAGGGTGAATGGTGTCGATACTGTACAGTCAGCTATTTTGCCTTAATACAAAGACATGACTCACTCTTTTGCTTTTCTCTCCTGATAACTAGGCTCCATCATCTTGTCCTTGGCCGGGAGGTCGATCCATAGTTGGGTAGCGACCACCGGCTCGACGTTTCCGGGCTCGAAGTGGGGCATTTCAGAGTGCATGATACCCCTTCCCGCAGTCATCCACTGCACATCGCCAGCTTCGAGGGTACCAGCATTTCCCATGAAGTCTTCGTGCTTGTTTGTACCCGAGATCATATAGGTGACGGTTGTTTGGCCTCGGTGGGGATGATCGGGAAAGCCCGCTCCGGGATAGACGGTGGCGCTGTCAAGCCTTTGAGATCAGCTCTTTGCCTTTGATGGTTTCCAGATGATGAACCAGACTTACATGAGGAACGGAGATAAGTTGCGGAGGGCAGGGCTGCCAATTGACCGCCGGACGGTAGCCCCTGCGCCCTCGGGTGTCTCCGCGGCGTAGACTGACTTGACGACCGTGCGGGATAGCTGCGCTGCAGCTGGGCCAGTGGATGAAGTAGACATATTGAGACTAGTGGGAGATATGTGTTTGGTGATGTTGCAAGTTGTTCGAAGAGCACGTATCGAGGTCGAGATCATAGGTTGATGTCGAAAGGTCTAAAGGTTGAGAAGTAAGAGGGATGTTGGAATTCCTGTCGCCTTTTATATCCCGAGGGCCGTCAATACTGAGTCAGCAAGTATTGCTCTGGGATGTTCTAGAGTGCTCTTGGATGTGCTGGTCGGTGCATGCCAGATGCTGTGAGCTGACTCATTGATTGATCATGGTGGTTTTCTCAAGGCGAAAGCAAGGTCCTTGGATTAGCGATCCGCCTCGTCCGGCTAAACATCTCCAGGTTCAGCCGCTTCCGACGGAACTTTGTGCGGAAGCTGAACTGGAGGGTGGCGAATGCGCAGCCAACCCTTGAAGATGCTATACATCCCTCTCTGCTATACTGCTAGACGTGCACCACGCAGTAAGACCTGAACTGGGTTTCTGAACAGCGTCAGATATCAGTAACTTAAAAGAACTGGCCGCGGATGGCATTGCTCTACATGAGTGGCGTTCTGAACAGGCCCAATCTTCCACGGCATCTATCCACGTTTGCGGGCCAGGATGCCGCTTCATTCCAGCAGTAAGATGATGGATCGCCGATGAGCTCGAGCACATATTTCGGCTCTTCCCTCTCCGGGATGCCGTGTCAATGAGCCAAGCTGCGCAGCAATGCCAGCAAGTGAGGGGAGTAAGGGAGATGCGGAGAAGTGCGGGGTTTGTCATGATTACGCGAGACCCCTCCTTTGACTCAGGCACGGGTGTGTGGACCCCTGAAATGAAACCCTGAATTCCAGCCCCTGATTCCGGGTTCTACCGCCAACAACAGCGAAACAGCCAACAGAAAAGGGATAGCATGCGCCACTAGTTAGATACCTGCAATCCGTCTGCCTCTTCGGCTCTGTGTATAACCCCTTATCCCTCCTCAACATTCCTTTCGGCTCTTGCATTTAAAAATCGGTCTTTCATTCGTACCATATCGACCAAGAGATCGCTAGGAACGCCGAGCTCGATCACAATTTCCAGTACAGTTACCTGCGAGGGGGTTGGTGTGACAAATAGGACTTTGGTGAGTATGAGAGCTGCCTGCGTGATGTAGTCTACGAGGAGAACCTGTGTTATGATAAGGGGTTGCCCACATCTACCCTCCTTTAAGAACTGAAGCTTCACTGGAGAGCCGCAGAAATCCTAGGAGCTGGGTCGATCTGGAGGACCGGAGAAACACGGATGTCTCACTTGGAAAAGCCTGCCACACCGCTTTTCTTGGCTCGGCTTGTCAAAATGCTCTGGCACTCGCTGACCTGCATAGAATTCCCATCAAACCCTTCTACTCCGACCTCTACCTCGGTTTTATAATCTCCGGGAACTCCGATTCGGCGGCTGCGCACTCGAGCCCTCAGCATGTCGTTCCAGTCTCTCACTGCCTCTCGCGGAGCCGTCCCCACCAGTGCTGCGGTCGTAGCTCCCGTCAGTTCCGCAGCAGTAGCGACTTCCTCTGCGAGACCGGCGACGAGTGCGGCGGCTCCCACCACCCAAGCTGCGGCGACCACTCCTGCGACCTCAGCTGCTGCCCCCGCCACGTCCGCTGCTGCTGCCACCAGTGCTGCCCCTCCGGCCGCGAGCAACTCCTCTTCAGCAGCACCAGCTGCGTCGTCGTCTTCCCCACCGACTTCTTCCTCTGCCAGTGTGGCTCCTTCCTCTTCGAATGCTCCATCGTCCACCTCGTCTCCTTCCCCTTCTTCCTCTCCTTCCTCCGCATCCCGCTCTTCCTCAGCCTCGACCTCGGTCGCTTCGTTCGTCGGCTCGAATGCTCAGACCACCGGCGGATCCAGTGCGGCCTTGCCAGGAAGCACGATTGGCGCTATCGCAGGTGGTCTCGCCGGCGGTATCCTTCTCCTCGCACTTGCTTTCACATGCTGGCGGCGCATGAGAGGAAGGAGAGACCGAGTTCCACCTCCTCCACCCAGGGACATGACCTTCAACACCTCGGCGAGCACAGCTAGAGCTCGGGCATCGTCCGGCGCCATGCTGGAGAAGGGCCTCGGATTGGGTGCGGGGGGTATGAACAGAGGAGACTCGGACGCCACCTGTAAGTCGACCTTCCTCTGGTTGAGATGTCTCGGGCTGACACTTTTGTAGTGCTGCACAACAATCCTCAGGCCCAAATGTCGCGGCATCCTTCCTACTACAATTCCTACCCTGTCGGAACTCCCTCAATCTCCAACGGATCCCCTCCCGATACCTCACCGGAAGTATACCCCGTCGAGGACGCGGCGGTACTCGGAGCTGTTGCTGCTTCGTCTGGTGCAGCGTACGCAGCTTCAGCTTCGGGCAGGTCGACTCCTGGCTACGGTGGTCTAGGGGACGAGCCAGCAAGACCGGCTTCACGAGACGGTCGACGAGTCCCCTCAGTCGACAGATTACGCATGGAAGCACTTGCTACTGCCGGTCGCGGCCGTCCCCCTTCTCCCTCTCAAGGCTCGCTCCAGTTCCCATCTCCCCATCCCGCTCACTACCCCCTGCCGGAAGAACCGGTCTTCCCAGGCACTGCTACTCCCCCATCACCGATCTACATGTCGTCCTCTAGCGGAGGCTCGACATCGCCCATGCTGGGTGCTGGAGGTTACCCTCGCCCCGCTTCCATGTCCTCACTGTCCAGTCGGGGATACAACTACCTCCACGTCGGTCCTGCACGAGGAGCGCCGCACCAGGGTCGACCGATCCAGCTCGAGATGCCCAGGCTACTTTCAGACGGCGGCGAAGCACCCAGTAGCCCGCTGTCGCAAACTGGCGAATGGGGACAGAAGCGCTACAGTGGAGGCCTACCTCCGGTGCACGGTAAGCTTGTTGCCGTCTGGCACTCAGAACCACCCTGACGAAATACCAGACTACCTCCCAAACCCTCACCCCCAATCCCCCACTCAGCCCACATCGCATCGCCGCGCTCCATCCTCACAGTCCCTCGGCAGCATGTCCAACCAGGGTAGACAGCGCACCTCTGGCGGATTTCAGCCTGCCCTAGGCCCAGTCCCGTAGAGAATAGTACAACAAGGATCAAGGGACATTGTGTAGACAAGTATAATCGCCCTTCCATAATTTTGGGTCTCACGATGAAGGGGGAAAAGGTCGTCCGGAGCACATACCGGACTTTACATATATTCATAGGTCAATCATAGGTAAAGCATAGGTTTGTAGATTGTATTGACACAGCGTCATATATGTAGCTGTTTATCGCGCCCATATTCCAGTACTGGCCTGATCAGTGTACGCCCCAAAACCGACTCTGGCGTCTCGAAGCTGGTGTACCCAGCCAGGCCCCAGCATGAGAGGACGCTGAGATATGCGTGGGCCAATCCGGCTCGTCCAGACTTCCATCAGGAACAAGCAATGTCTAAACAGATCAGACTCCCTTTTCAAGAGAAAGCAAACCCAGCAGCACGTACGCGTTCAAGCACCCCTTTCTGCTCAGGCGGGTCATTGGCCTCAGCCCATCTTCTGATCTTCCGCTTGACGACCTTCATTCCCATTCCGAGCTTCACTGTCCTCCTCATCTAGTAGTTCGATCCGAGTACAGTCCTCCAACTTCGCCAGAACGAGCCCGAGGCCCCTACCGCCCCATCCAGTTCCCGGCCCCCCAAATGGTTCAGACCTGGGCAACCACTTCTCCCCCTTTTCCCACCGATCAGTGATCTCCTCCCGTATACTCTCGCTCCGCCAGTACAGGTCCTCCGCTTCATCCTCGTTCAGCGCTTCCTTTGATTGCTCCCGATTGACTTCAAATAGCTCGGCGAGGCTCGCGGGGAATTCTTCCGCTTCGGAGAGGATCATATTGCCTCCACCATCAATGACGTGTAGACGGCCAATGACTGTGCGATTGTCTTTGAGAGTTACGCGCAAGGGGCGATCGAGTAAGGATGTAAGGTAAGAGGTTGCTGACTCGGTAGTGGGCTGTACCGTGGACGAGGGGGAGATTGATTTGGTGTACTGCCTCTCGGCAGACTTGGAGTCGTCCTGGGACGGGTTGGACAATGTTTGTGAGGGTGGAGCTTGCTGAGCTGGGTCACTCGGAGTGGACATGGTCGCCATGATGGTCAGAGGTATCGCCAAGGGAAATTTGGGGAAGCCAAACGGGATTCATGCACCATACCAGCTTGGCCCTGGAAATATCGCGCATGCCTACTGGTTGGCTTTTTACGTAATTTTACAGTGTTGTATGTGACCGAGGGAGCATGAATCGGCTGCTGATGTCCTCTAGCAGCCGCTACATGTAGGCTAAGGGTGGTCAGGCAGGGCGCAGTAGGCAGATAATCAACAACGAGATCCATATCCATATCCACTTATATGGCCCAGGGGAATTGACCGAGGGGTCAGCTGGCGCCCCTGGTCCCGCCACGTCCTGCTACCCTCCGTCCCGCCACTTATTGCTCAGCCTGACTTATCACTCCTCCGTGTCACTGCCCTCAGATCCCACTCTGGCATCAAACCACTTCTCCCAATCTGCCATGCCCCATTTGCCGGCCCCGACCGCCCCGCGCTCCTTGACTATGTCGACAACTTCTGATCGTTCTCCTTGATCTCTCAAACAGTTCACCCACCATCGATCCAGGCTCCCGCCGTGCATCCTAGAAGGACTGAGGTCGAGGTGACCCTCACAGTGTAGGGCGGTGAAGAAGAGTACTAGCGGGGCGGCGAGAGGTGAAAGTGTGGGGAAGAGGCCGAGGAGTTTCAGGATCCGGGTCAGGCGTAGAAGGTTGTGTGGGCGCTGGGAAAGGTTACGGACTGTGTTGTCAGCAGATATACAAGTGTTGCTTCAGTCAAGATTTCCGGAGGGTGAAGTTGACGAGAGCAGCCAGACCTACGTCTTTCCTTGTAGTCCTCAGTCAACGATAGACGATGCGGTCCTTTCGGATCGACGCGTATCCCATAGAATGCCATCATCTGTAAGTGTATCAGCTTGGTGTGGAAGTCAGAGCATACCATCACATATGACCTGAACAGCCGATCGAGGATATCTGCGTCCGCAGCCATGGACCTCTGCTCGTGCGTCTGTAATGGTTGAGCTCGATAGTTCACCCCTTGTTCGGGAATTGGAAACAGCCCTGGAGTCTCAGCAGCAGCTCAATCAGTATAGGCTCAGTAGGATATGTATGAGCATGTATGCTTACACTGGATGTATCCGCTAAAGACCGTCAGTCAAAGATTGCACATCAAGCGAAGGAAGCCAGAATACTTACTGATTGGTTTCCAGCTCGTCGTAGTCCTGTCCATACTGCCTCATGAACTCCTCGTATTTCAGTCCCTCAGGCTGCATGACCCGCTCGTTTCTGTAAAACCCCAGATTAGCCTTCTTGGAAGCATCGTCTTCACCACCAGGATAGCCCGCCAGGAAGATTCGCACGTCTAGGTTTGATGAGCTATGCCGCCATTCGAGGCGTACCGTTGGGTACAGACATCTTGGATGATTTAGAGAACGGCCTGTTAGATGGTTCGTAGATGCGGTACGGGAGTAGGAGATGGGATTTGGGGTTAGTCGTATACAAGCGGGTGAAGGTACGAAAGGTGGACGCAGAGGTTGCCAAGTCGCTCAACATGTCGTTTCATCGGTCGAACCCTTTCATATAGGCGCAGCGTATACCGCGGATGCAGACCGCAGGCACATTTGTAGTTGCTGTCTGCGTTGCTGAACTGAGAAGCAGTACTGTATGCTACTGATGCAAAGGTGCAGCGACAACGATGTCGACGATCTGAGACATTTTCGTAATTTCCACAATTCGACCAACCGTCAACCATACACCTACTCAACACCTACTTCCCCGCTAAACTTGACGCAAATCGACCCCTACCATGTCAATATCATTCCTACCAGCTCTGAGGGCAAGCTCATCGCGCATACCCCTCACCCCCCTCGCCCCTCTTCGTCGACAGTTCCATGCGTCGCCATCCCGTTCAGCGGTTGACATCGGAACGACTGTCCAGTCCGTCGACAAGGCGTTGGCGGATATGAAGCGGGCTGCGGCACAGATGCAGAAGAGTGGAAAGAACCTGGATATGGCAGCCATGTCTACACCAGTCATTGGTATGTCGGCAAATAGTGCAGCATGAGGCGCAGCTGATTCGCGACAGAAAGAACGGTTGAACCCCCCTTCAAATTGAGCTGGTTACTTCGCTCCAAGGGTAGATCATACGCTTCCAAACGCTTCATAAGATTCAGGACGACTCGAAAATTGTGAGTCATAGTTCTCACCAGCAGCGGAAAGGAGCTGACAGAGATGCAGCCTCAACGACATGATCGACAAGGATCTCTTCACCAAGAGAAAGGGAAGCAACTTTTTACAGTCGATGTGGAAGGGCATCCTCTGCCTTCGTCCGACATACAAAGCCGGGTACCTAGTCCAGGACGTGCAGCAGGTATATGAGCGGTTAAACAAAGCCCAAGCGACGTAAGTTTCCTCCTTTAGACGAGGGGGATGCACGCTGATTCGCCTCCAGTGGGGATGAAGTAGCTGTACGATCGTCAGCCACTGGCGAGGCTTTCGCGCTGGCTCAGAAAGTGGCAAAGACGAAACGAGCGATGAAATGGGAGCTGGTCAAGATGAATGAGGAACCAAAATTGGTCAGCGCGAGACTAACGCCGTTGGACGCGGAGGGTAGAGTGGAGCTCGCTCAGGTGGTGGTGAAGTTTGATTCGGACCAGGTCAGTTTATCTTTCCTGCAGGTACTAGACTCAAAGCTAAAGCTTCAGGCTCTAACTATGAAGACTGCCAAGGGAGTAGAAACAAGAAGTCAGCGTGTGGTGGAGAACTGCGTTTTTGAACGGCACCTGCCAGCATCGAGAGGGTGGAGATTGAAGGAGACCTTGCCTACGTCAACCCCAGATGTATGAGTCGAGATGTAGAGGCAACGAGATGCAGTAAGGGATAAGAAGAGCCCTGTCAAAAGTCTGCAGCTCCGATCCTTCGCTCCCGTACCTCGCGAATATCGACCTCGTGGATTGCATACTGAACTGCTAAATGGCTGGATTGCCCCAGGCATGCTCCTTTATCCACTCTCCACCTCTCTCCAAATACTCTTCCCTGGTCACTCTGGCCGATCTGGCTTCTGGGGTAATACTCCACTCGGCCATTCCCTTCCACGCCTCCAGCTTTGGATCGCCACCATGCAGAGACGAGACGATCTTCAGGGGCGCACGGAAGGGTAAGACGGGTGTCAGGGCATTGCGCAGTCGAGGGAGGAAGTTGGGTATGCTTGATGCCCCACCAGTAACGAATATACACTTTCTTGGTCAGCTCAAGTTTCTCGCAGCATTTCAGCACACTGACCTGCATCATCCTTCTGCGCTGTTCCTCCTCAAACCCATTCAGTAGCCACCCAGCTACTTCGCCCAGACCAGCCGAATCCACTCCGAACATTGCGGGTTGAAAGTACGCCTCGGGAACGCGAATCCGCTCCACGTTCAGGTGCAATTGATAGCTCTGCTGGAGGTCGCCCGGATCGAAGCGCTCGGTACCACCTCCTCGAACGAAGGCATTGATCAGGGCGTTCTTGACCTGGACACGGCCGACCATGGTGTCGTCTTCGGTAAAGGAAGCGTCGTGTTGAAGAAGTCTGGCTTCGATCGATTGGAGGGTCGTGAGGTCATCATCTTCCGCATCCGAGTCGTCTCCTCCCTGATGGTCAGCGCAGTGCAAAGGCCCATTGTGGAGAGCACTTACGACTTCTCGGTAGACGGCCCAGTCTGAATCGTCTCGCCCAAACCCATCATCATCTGCAACGTCAGCTCCGCCACCGACGGGGTACTTACCCTCGCCCTTCTTCCTCTTCTTATTAGGGACTTTATCCTCCGCAGCCAGATTCGCGATGGTCTTCATCCTATTTTGGGCCGCTACGGATTTTCGGTCCTTCTTTTGCGATTTGTGTTTCTTCCGACTTTCCATGCGTAGCATGACAGCCTGAAGTGTCAGAATGTATCATTGACTGAAGTGGCCGGTTGCAACTCACTTCCTGCTCCAGCCGCAATTTCTTAGCCCAAGATTCCGGATCTGCTCTCCTCTCTTCATCCTCCCGCCTCTCCTCTTCATGAAGCCGCTCCTTCTCCCTCTGTTTCTCTTCCCGCATCTTCACCCTCGCCTCCCATCCCGCTTTCATGAGTCGCTGCCTTCTCTTCTCCTTGATTTCCTCCTCGGTCAATTCCTCGTCTGGGCGATCGACAAGCGGATACACGGGATCCTCTTCTGGCTCCGCATCCTCGCCGGCGTCTTTCTTCTGCTTGCGCTTGATATCGGCCTCGGTCTTCTTCACCCAAGATTCCAGCTCTGCCTCAGATTCGAATTCGGTCTCCGTCAGGACGAGATCTAGGAAGTCGCTAGGTGAGAGGAGCGATCGTTGCAAAAGGATGTTTCGGTATATTTCCAGATGGGACATCTTCTCGGCAAGCTGATATTAGTTGGAGACCTGAACCCAGACGTACCTTCTCAGCCCTCTGCTTGGACTGCATCTCCTGTAAGCGCTTGCCGTGCTCTTTGCGCTTCTCCGATAGTGCGGAGATCTCAGCGTCCGTCTTCTCCACGACGTCCTATCCTGTCAGTTGGCCCCTGATGCCGGGAATTGTATACTCACCGGAACGGCATAAGGAAATTGGATGATTTTGGTCATAGCTGCCATCGCAGCTGGATCCCCAAGTGCACGCAATTCCACTTCATAATCTGAAGCAAAGAAGCACGTTTCGCGAGCCATGAACTAGGATGATCAGCGAAGTCGACACTCCGTGCGTACCGTAGCCTGTGGAACCGTGACCTTGAGCGGAAACGTCGGATACTTCAGCTGCGCAAGCTTGAGCATCAACTCCGACATGTTTGATCCTCCCCATGGTATTCTGAACAATCAGTAACCCGTTGGCAGTCATTGCTCACCTCTTGGATCTGCTCAGTAACCCTCTACCATTGACGACAGGGATGACTGTGGTCGCATTGTGCCCCATGCTGATGGCGAGCCCGTCTGCGTGCTTTTGTCTCGAGTACGCAAATAGTGAGTCGACACCATACGTGACGGATGGGGCATTGTACATTTCGAATAGAAGCTCAGAAGTCACTGCGAGTCAGCTGTCGGGATACTTCGGAAGCGGCATAACATACAGGCTCGGGTTAACAGCGGGTTCGCAAGCCGTTCAGTCATGACAACTGGATGTTCTATCCTTCCCGTGTCTATTCCCAGCGTCAGGAAGGTGAAATCTAGGGCGGATTCCTGGTCGAATGAGCGTGGTCCATCAGTTGAAGGCTAGAGATTGCCAATTCACCAAAACATCTCCATGGACCAACATCTCCCCGTCGAACATGGACCTCCCACTCGACCGAGAATTGGCATCTGCCTCTACATCCCTTCCGAACAGTAGAACATTCCGCTGATGCTTCCTCTCTTTGTACTTCGCAACCACATTTGGTCGGTCAATATACGGCGTGTCCATACCCGAGAACCCAGCTCGCCATGAGCTTGAACCTGCCGAGTTAGCTAAACACACCTGGCTCGGCCTGTGTGAGACCCACCATTATCTATGCAGATGACTGGATCTTGCGCTGCTATAGATCGATACCTATATGCTGGTTGCGGCGCACCGTCGTACGCCGTTTCTGGAATGTGGATGATGTTCGGGAGGTGTGAGCTCGAGGAAGACGCTTGCGGCTGATCTATGTCCATATTAAGCGATTTCTGTCTGAGAGCGGTCGATTGGTGATGTCAGTTAGGGAGAGGGAAAGAAGTGAAAGCACTTGATGGTAGGTGTCAGCGCCAAAGCTGGAAGCTGGAACTCTCTGCCAACAACAGCTGGATGGTATGCTTGCACGTGACACGGTGAAGACGACCCTTTTGGTAGCGAGGACAACCACTTTGACGGTACATCTGTATATCTGAAGGGCATCTGCCAGCATCTTATCAAGTGCACGCTCACTGAAGCTCATTGCCTGACTGATCACTCGAGCACGACGTAGAAATAGCCGAGCACAGGCTTCCGACCGCCATGTCCCAATGACCCCTTTCAAGCGGTCGATCACATCTACCGCCATCTATCGAGCGCTGCTGAGGCATGTGCCAGCCGTGCAAGGCCTCGGGCCGACGCCTTGTCAGCGCTCTTTGTATGTGTCGGCGCCATCGAGGGCCGCGATCAAGACCGTGAAGGACATATCGACCCTTACAAAACACAAAATAGATGGGCAGGGAAACCGAGTCAAGGCCCTGGCTCCTGAACCAGGGGCCAAAGTCAGAGCTCCAGCGAAAGCCAGAGGCGCAAAAGGTAGCTCCATGAATCTCTTGACTATTTCACCCTGAGGGAGGCTGATATGATAGGAAGCAAGAAGGCCACTTCAGCGCCTTCAGCGCCAGTTTCAGCCGAGCCAAATCTGAAGGTCGACTTCAAAGCAGCAGTCAGTCGAGGAGATGTGCCGGATACACCCCTGGCCGAGCAGGTGTATGAGAACTGGAAAAGATTCCCCGATGCAATCGTGCTCACAAGAGTCGGCAAATTTTACGAGGCGAGTTTCATCCCCAGGTCTCAGCTATACTTTGCTGATGTGCAGTCCTACTTCGCCCCAGCAGTGGACTTCTCTGCCCTTCTATCCCTCAAATTGGCATACAAGAAGTACGTCGGCGGCAACTTCCCCTTCTCCGGTTTCCCGGTACACCAACTCGACAAATACCTAAAAATCCTGGTGCAGGACTTAAATCGCACTGTAGTCCTGGTGGAGGAGTATGATGAGGAAGGGAGGAAGGAGGGCTTGGATCCAATGCGTCGGATCTCTGCCGGCGCTGAGCTCAAGGATAGGCGGGTGGGAAGGGTTGTTACTCCTGGAACCCTTGTCGAAGAGAGCTGGATCAGCGGGGACGAGAGCCGGTATTTGCTGGCGGTATCGATGGATGCAGAACTAGGGGATGCTGGAGATACGAAAGTGTCCTTGGCGTATACCGATCCCTCGACCGGGGAATTCTGGCTTCGGGAAACTATCGTCGACAATATTGAGGACGAGATTGCTCGTATCGCGCCGACCGAAGTTGTGCTGGACGCTTCTTTGCAAAAACTCTGGCTCTCTGGCGGATCGATGAGAGGACGACTTTCAGCGGCCGATCATCTTGTCCAGTTCCTCCGAGTACTTGGCGTTCACGTATCCTTCGCGAATTCAGGTCAGAACACATCCTCACCGGAGTTCATCCCCCTCGAAACCCAGGCGATCTCACTCCTCCGCCAGCATCTCGAATACGCCCTGCGCGATTCTATGCCAGAACTACAAACTCCCAATCGACAATCTGCCTCGAAAACTATGCTGATCGATGCGGCGACCCTTGCAGCTCTCGAGATTCGCCATGCTGTCCGCCTTGGAGTTGCTGGCGGTGCTACAGAAATCTTCGGTCGTTCATCCCCCTTGTCAAGTCGCGGCACTCTGCTTTCGACAATGTCACAGACTATGACACCATCAGGGCATCGGCTGTTGATCCGGACGCTGACGGCGCCTTCGACAGATCTCAGTCTGATTGCATCCCGGCTCGACTTGGTGGAAGCTCTCGTTCACCAGGAGGAATTAAGGACCGATCTAAGGGACATGATTCGTGGCGTGGGAGATGTGGTGAGGATCATCCAACGCTTCAAGGGGCGGAGAGGGGATGGGCGAGATGCTTGGGATGTCCGTAACTGGATCGGCAGCGTGGAGCGGGTGCTACAGCGGATTAAGCGGGATACTCCGCAAGAGGAACGTTTACGGACATTGCTGGCCTCTTTCAAAACCCTTTCGGATCTGGCGGAGGTGATCGAGGGATCGATAGATGAGGCCGCAGTGATGAAGCATGGTCTGGAGGATAGGGAAGAGGAGGACGACATGGAGCTCCAGGCTGGTGATGCCATGGTGGCTGGTGCGACAGCTCGGAAGGCGGAGACCAACAAGCAGCGAGAGGAGAGGGAGAAGGCAGATGCTGATTTTAACCGATGGTGGATGAAGCTGGAGTGAGTTTGTCCTTCCAGCAAGGCTAATACTGCAGTTCGTCAGATGAGCTGAAGACGATGCACGCCGATCTGACCTCCATGAAAGTCGCTCGAGCGAAAATGGAGCGCGATTTGCGGAAAAAGCTAGGTCAGTATTGATCAGCATTCGGTTACTGACCCAATCAGGTGTGGACAAATTGCGATTAATGAAATCACGAAATGTCTTCGTCATGAGTATCTCGGACAAGTTGGACTATGCCAAAATCGACAAGCTTCGGCAATTCGCAAATGTACACCTTAACAAGTCGTCGAAGAACTATGCGTACAACCCATGGACGCAACTAGGAGGCAAGACGGAAACGCACATGGAGGACATGTTGTTTGCTCAACGTCGAGCATTTGATCAATTGCGGGGCAAGGCAAGTCTTACATTGGCTCAACGCTGACTTGCTCAGATTGTAGAAAGAGCGGATGCCATTCAGCACAATTCAGAGTTGATGGATGAGCTCGACCTCAGCTTGTCTTTTGCGCAGACTGCAGCTGAGCTGGGCTATGTCCGGCCTGTTTTGGATGCCTCGTGAGTGAACCGTCCAATCAGCCAGCTTATCATCAGAAACGACCTGGAGATTCTAAACGGCCGTCATCCGACTGTCGAGGCCTCCCTACTCGACTCATCCCGATCCTTCACCCCCAATTCCACCCATATGGACCCCTCCTCACATCTCCACATCATCACCGGCCCGAATCAAGGAGGCAAGTCAACGCTTTTACGGCAGACTGCAGTCATCGCCATTCTCGCGCAAGCTGGAAGCTTTGTGCCAGCTGAGACGGCACGGATGGGCGTAGTGGACAGGGTGTTCTCCAGGATAGGTGCTAGGGACGACTTATTCCGGGATCGCAGTACATTTATGTTGGAGATGGTTGAGTGAGTTTTTGCATCCGACTTGACTGTGGTCAGAACACTGAAACCACTAGGACAGCTGCTATCCTCCGCCACGCGACGGAGCGGTCTCTGGTCATCATGGATGAGATAGGCAGGGGTACGACTCTGAACTCTGGCTTGTCGATCGCCTACGCCACGCTCGATTACATCTTGTCCAATATCCGCTGTAGGACCCTTTTCGCTACACATTACCATGAGGTGGCAAAGATGCTGGCATCTAACGGAAAGACCAGGCCCGGTGTGGAGTTTTGGTGTACGGACGTTGATGAGACTGTGAGTCCGACCGAAGAGAGTCCGCTGAATGGACAGGACGACGCCTTTTCCTATCAGTACAGACTGCGAAGAGGCGTCAACCATCAATCGCATGCTATTGTGAGTAATTCAGTGAACGCTCTCCCGCCGGGCTGAGGCTGATTCCTCAAGAAGGCTGCGCGTTTGGCAGGCATGCCGGACAGCTTTCTTCAAACTGCGCAGAACACCCTCAAAACCCTCGAAGCAGGTGTACAGCCTGCCAAAGCTGTACTCAGCAGGCAAAAGTAATGTTTTGTATCTAGTAAAAACTAGACCTAGAACAAGTGCATAGGGTGTAGATTCTGCACCCTCCCGAGACTCTGAATTGGGAGTCACACTCAAGCTTTGAATTCGAACTTTACCATGGCCATGCATTGTTCCTAATGGGACGACTTTGTAATCGGCGGAATTTCCACTTCCGGCTGTTATGATTAGCCAGTCAAGAGAGCACTAACAAACCATCCAAACAGCCCTACCCTTGCATTCGATGCCCTTCTCCCATCGGATAGCACACACTAGACCCATCACACAGAACATCGAGTCAGGGCACGTCAGGGTCTTCACCGGCATTAAATTTGCAAGATACGTCAACAACAGCTTTACCCTGGATTGACCCCGGAAGTGTGCCCATCCGAAGGGACATGTCACGGCAACAACATCGCGGCTGATTTTCCTTTAGGCTAATTCAAGTAAGAGCCCGATGGTGGGGGAGAATTAACGGCCCTCGAGTGAGGGTAACAGCCTGCGGGCGGCCCAGCAAGATGCTGTGGTGGTCGCAGTGGACAACTTGACTTCCTCACTGATCCATCTCTTTCATCTCTTTCATCTCTGTAATATCCCTTCTCTCGGCCCCCCAACCTATACGCTCTTTACCCCACTCCGACAAGGAATACGCGACCGAAGCTACCGAGAATTCGCCTTCAGCCCAATATCGTCGGCGGAACATCACGCGCAAACGGTCCCGAACAACATCATGGCAGTCGAGTCCACGACTCACCCGCGCGGCGAGTCGAGCTCGCGCCAGGCTAGCAGCAGTCAGCAGGGAGGGAGTGTGTCGCGGAAAGGATCCAGTGCGGGGCGATCAAGAGTGCTAGAAGAGCGGATGATCGGGCAATGGAGGATAGGGAGGACGATTGGAAAGGGGTCTTCTGGTAAGTCTCGCTATGAGATCTAGCTGAGTTCAGGCCGCGTGAAGATCGCCAAACATGCAATCACGGGCAAATATGCCGCCATCAAGATCGTTCCCAAGGGCTTGATCATATCGTCGCGTATGTCAGTCTCGGAAGCGGGCGCAAGGGCGGACAAGGTGTTGCTGGGTATCGAGAGGGAGATTGTGATCATGAAACTTATCGATCACCCGAACGTTCTAAATCTTTACGATGTCTGGGAGACTTCCTCGGAATTGTGAGTCAGATTTGTCGATCTTTACTGACCCTAGGTATCTTATCATGGAGTACGTGCCAGGAGGAGAGCTTTTCGATTACCTCGTCAAGCGTGGTCGCCTCCCAGTCTCTGAGGCTCTACATTACTTCCAGCAAATCATTCACGCCGTCGACTACTGTCACCGCTTCAACATCTGCCACCGAGATCTCAAACCCGAAAACCTCCTGCTCGATAAGGACAAGAATATTAAGGTGGCAGACTTTGGAATGGCGGCTTGGGAGGCTGGGGAGAGGATGCTCGAGACAAGCTGCGGTAGTCCTCATTACGCGTCGCCAGAAATTGTGGCTGTAAGTTCATAGTAAGACTCAAGCTGATGCCTAGGGTAAAGCATATCACGGCTCTTCATCCGACATCTGGTCTTGCGGTATCATCCTCTTTGCCCTCCTCACCGGACGTTTACCATTCGACGATGACAACATCCGATCTTTACTGCAGAAGGTCAAAGTCGGAGTGTTTGAGATGCCGGACGAGATCAAGGGTCCTGCTCGAGACCTCTTGTTCAAGATGCTAGAGAAAGACCCGGAAAAGCGGATCACCGTAAGTTTCAAGTCGGTGCTTGGCTGACATTAGATGCCCGACATCCTGTCTCACCCCTTCTTCATCTCTCGCGCACCTCGTCCCATTCCCGGCCGATCTCTCGTATCACCCCCCAGCCTTGATGAGGTCGACAGCCCCGTCAGCTCCCCCGATGAGATCGATGAGGACATCATGAGCAACTTGAAGACTCTCTGGTCTGGTGCTGCCGATGACGAGATCATCGCGGCTCTGATGAGCAAGGACAAGACTTGGGAGAAGGCAATCTACCACCTGCTCGTCAAATACCGAAACAAGCACCTCGAGAATTACAACATGGATGATGAGGAGGACGAGACTAGGGCTCGGCGCGCCGCACGAAAGGCTTTGACATCCGGGTCAAGCTCGCCGCCGAAACGCAAGGGCACTGCACCCAAGCGAGCTCCCCTCGGCGAGAACGAGACGCTGCAGGACACGGTATCTACCCCTGTCCAACGACCCCAGGCGCCCACTCCCAAGAAGGCGTCGGCGCAACCCGTCTATGAGTCGCCGGTCCCCAACCGCCAGCTCAGTCCTCGTCCGCTCATGGGTCCACGTCCGCCCATGTCCCGTGGCAACACGGCTGCATCGGATGCCTCCCCTGTCCTCGGCACTCCCTCCATCGTCCTCCAGGAGGCGACCCCAACAAAAGACATGCTCCCTCCTAAGATCATCCCCTCCCGCCCCCAATCCGTGCTGTCCTCCTCCGCCGCGGCCGCTGCCGATGCGCCTGCGCTCAATGTCCCCCAGGTCAAGGACGAACAGCTGCAGCACTTCTTCAACGAGGTCGCTGCCCAGCTCAACACCATGAATATCCGCTCTTCTGTCGCGTCCGGCTCGTCCGGGTCCTCAGCTATCATGGGTAGTGACTATCAGGCGTATCTATCCTACCTTGGTGCGGGTGGAGTGGGTGTGCCACCTGCGCAGTCTTCCATCACCGAGGAGATGATGGACACCAATCAATTCGCGGATGCGGATGACGACGAGACCGAGGCGGCTAGCATCCACAGCATGGCCATGTCAATCATCCCTCAACATTCGCCTCTGGTCGGGCTTGGCCTCGGCGGTCCCCCACCTGGGCATGGCGCTCGGCCGGCCCTCTACCCCACTGCCAACACAAATCGCTGGTCTTACGCCTCGTCCAATACATCTGCTCAGCGAGGCCCATCAGCTTCATCCTATCCCCCCGAGTCCCCCACACCCCAGCTGTACTCCCCCGGTATCATGTGGGCCGATACGAACGCAGCTCCCACTCCCCACACCCAGATCATGCATGCTCAGCGTGTCGCACCTACGCCTCCACCCCGCATGGCGTCGCGCGCTGCTCCTGCTCCTCCTCGACCCATCAGCACAGTCTCTACGGTCGATGGACTGCAGCGAGACGATTCGTTTGTCATTGTCACCCACGCCGACACTCCCTCGGTTGACCAAGCGTCGTTTGCCTCCCGCCAATCTCAAAGCTCTGGCTTTAGCGCCCACCGACAGGACGCTTTCGGTATGCTAAAAAAGAAGAAGAAGGTCACTATCGACCCCGTGGCGTATTCTCCTTCCGCTCCATCGCCCCCTAGCTCGAGTCGGGTGGACGCAAGTCCCAAACGTAGCTGGTTCAACAATCTCTTCTCGTTCAAGCCTGCGCCGGCGACGTTACTCAGCCATGCCAACATTGGCGATACGAGGGAACGGGTCAAGCGGGTACTGGCGGAATTGGGAGTCAAGACTGCTGTTGTCGAGATTGACGGTCTGAGGGGATTGAAGTGCAGATTTGATGATGTCAAAGGCGAGTCAATCTACGAGACATCGCTGATAGTAGACTCTGCTGGAATTGTATCTATCAAAGGCGTTCGATTCAGAATCGAGTTTGCCAGGTCAAACGCTACGACTACCGGCGGGAATTACAATACTCTGGTTTCTTTGGCGTTGGAGAAGGGCGCTCAGTCTACGTTTAGAAGTACGTTCAGCTACTTGACAAGGCTGACCTTCAGATATCTTCACCTCTCTCAAGTCATCTATAGAGGACGAACTCACCGCGCCTCCTACTGCTCGCCGACCACCTCCCATTCAGATCCACTCCTATATATCCCCACCTTCCGCCCCACATCCCGCTCGAGCACCAATGTCAGCCACTATCAGCGGACCTGCTTCTAAGCAGATGCTGGCAGCACCACCAGTGAGATGGACGCACTCCGCTCCATCGTCCCCAGTTATGCCATCAACGCCTCGATTTGAATCCTCGCCTCAACCTGCTCGTTCCGCTCAACTACCCCCTGCGATCCGGTTTTAAATTTCATTTTCATAGAGTAGCTTATGTTTTCGTTTTCGCTTTTATGGACTTTCCAAGTGGATGACTTGATGAATGTATATTGAACCAAATTGAGTATATATGATGTTATGATACATGCTCTGCACAACTAATGCTACATGATTGGTGACCGATGTATTGATTCTGCCCTGTGCGGGCTTGGAGAGGGCGTCTCTCCCGAGGTGAGATTACTCGTTGTCTCAGGAATTGCTTCATTGCCGAATCCCCCGTAGCCTGGACTACTGATAGGGACCGTGTTGTTTTGTGGGATCGGCGCGAGAGACCGAGCCCGAAGAACCCGAGGGTTGAGCTGTGTTGGTACTGGAATCGGGGGAGGCGGATCTAGCTGTGCGTTCATTTTTGCGCGTGTTAAGCTTGAATCCTTGGCGGATGAAGTGTTCAGACAGCTCGGACACTTTTGGTATACCAGGGAAACTGAACTTTAGTTCTGGCCGCTTAGCAGTACTCACGCTCTGGGGGCATAGACCTTGAAAGATTGGCTTTCGCACTCCGCAAAGGGCGGCACGGGGGACATGCCGGGATTTATGACAGACAGGTCGAAGACTTTGAAATGCAGGGAATATCTAAATCAGCTTAGCCAAACAGCAACTCACATTCCCTCCTGCTGTACAGATAGATCCTGAACGTCAGTTCTGACAATGTGACGACTCACAGTAAACAGGAACCATAGACCCAATTCCTCACTCGGCGCCACAACCTTCACCGCCGCCACATGTAACGCCCCAAACAGATTCCTTCCCTCTGGTGACGCCTCACCCTCATCATCACTCGCGTCCCTGCGCTGAATCTTCCTGCTCCTTGCCGTCTCGGGAGGTCGAGTGCTGTGATGCGGCGTCGAGGAAGAAGATACTGTGGCTCGCGCATCGGGTGTACGGCTTGGAGCCCATGATGACTGATGCTGCGTCAAGGAGATGTCGGAGGGGGGTGGCAAGCGGCCGTATGAAGATGGACCTGGGTCGTATGTAGACGGTGTTCCGCCATAGGCGTAAAGCGGTTCGTAGGTAGTTGTACCTTCTCCGTCGGTGAGATCTGGGCCTTGTGGAAGGTGGTCGTTCTCTGGTATTATTCCCACTTCGCAGATCAGGCACGAAGGGTCCAAGTCCCTAAGCTTGTCAGCCTCATTCTCAGCCTGCCCGGGCAAAACCTACGTGAGATCCAGATCTTTCTCCGTCCAAAGCCCTCCCGCGTCTCGATGGCATTCTCGGACCCAGAAGCGGATCACAGGAACCGGTGCCAACGGTCGCCTGTCTTTCTCCGTTTTGCGTTTCCCCGATACGGGAGCTTGTACGCAGCGCAGGCAGAATCTAGAGTATAAGTATCGGCCACTCCGTGAGACAAGAATGACCTACCTCACGATCTTGCCCTCAAACACGCCATCTTGTACACTGATGGGATCTGTCCACACCTCGGTATCCACATTGTCCGAAGATTCTCTCGCCGCCGCCAATGTCGAGCTTTCAGACGTAAAGGCGGTGACATGTGCTCGCTTGCTGGACGCGCTACTCATTGCTGGCCATTTGGAAGTAGGGTAATAATCATTCGAGCAATTGGTGCAGCTGATGTACAAGGATAAAAGACGTCTCCGAGCGGAAGGCCAGAGCAACATTCCACCTCGATCGCTTGCCACCCTTTGTCAACTCTTTCAATTTGTCACCCTAAATTTCGGCACTCGGACCTTAAATGAGACGCCACTCGCGGCTCGCTGTACCGTATGCATATATCCCCAGGCCCCTCTACACGCGATATCTACTCTACACAGCATCAACGCCGTGGTCGTGCTAAAAAGCTCCACATCAGGCTTAAATTTTATATGCCGTAATTGCTGATGTCATCATCCATGTGTTCACATGGCGTCCAGGGCTTGCTTCAGGCACCTCGGAGGCTAATATGTGCCGGGGGCCATTGGGGACCACTCAGGTAGACTCAGGTACTCAGGGTTGGGGTCCGAGACGCCATCGAGATCCATCGAAGCGTACCGGCTGACTATTGCTTGACTCGTTTACAAGCTGCCTCCACATCTCCAGCCCCGAACTCAAGATCAAGACCCCCCTCCTTATAGCTGTCTCTGATCATTTTGTCATCCCGCGCCGTCTCCCTCTTCAGATCTTTCGTCACCTCTGCCCACACCGCCTGGATCATCACTGCCGTCGCCGGGTCGACGCCCACTGCCTCATCGTCGGTAAAGTGCTTGTCGACTCGTTTAGACAGCGCATCTACGGCCTTCTTCATGTCCTTGATCGAAAAGTCGCGGAGGATCTTCTTGAGAGTCGAGCGAGAGTATGTGGGATGAATTGATATCTCGCTCGGCGGCGTGTTTTGGAGCAATCGTTCCACACCATCAAAGAAGTCCTAGAGATCAGCGTAGTCGACAAAGTACTCACCATCAATCTTCCAAAGGAACGCCGGATGAGCATTTTTGTGTAACTGCTCATGTTGTCTTCGTATAATCCCTTGGCACGTTCTACGAACACCGCCAGTGCCGGTACGTCTATCCGTCGAAGATCTTCGATGAAGTGGTACATGTTTTCTTACATCAGTTCGACTTGTGCTAGGACTCACCGATCATAATGACGTGATAGTTGAGTTGACCCTTGTCCTCCGCAGCTTGACCTTCGCCTTTGTCCATCTTGGCTAGATGAGTCAAGCTGGCGAAGATTGCAGTCACGATCTTGTCGTACGCGTCATTGACTCGCTGTCTTATCTCGAGGTCACCGTTGCTTTCGACTTGGGCCTCCATCCGTTCGACGAAGAGCTAGCATGAGCAGGGACATTGGGAAAACTTACGGGGAAATGTCTGATGAAGAAGGTCACTCCGCGCCGCTTTTTGCTGCTCGATTTGGCAGAATCGATGACTCTGACCTGTTCGCTCTGCACTCTTAGTATCGGCCTGACCGCAGCTGGAAGGAACGCACCACAAAAGCATCGAATATGCTGTGCTGCTTCGCCAATAGCCGATCGAACAGCTGACTGAAGTAGATACTCGTATTCTCCTGCTCGGCTTCCTTGGCCAACCGCTCGGTCACACCGATTACACCGATGACGGATCTGAAGGTCAGCTCGCTCGACATTTCCTTACTTACATTGGATTACGATCAATACCAGCTTCGACCCAGTGAATCAATTCCATTGGCACGAACCCAAATACCAAATCCATCATACTCCTCACGAGCTGAACCATTCCCTTGCTCATTCCGCCACTGGCGTGGCGGGCAGCCTGTCTTCGGAAATAAGAGTCAAGCTCCATGTGATCGGCAAAGGTGGATTCTGTGTCACTCATATGCAGGAAGGCATTGATGTAGTCTTCTTCGGTGATGACTTGGTTGATGATTTCAGATAACGCCGTTTGGTAAAGCTGGCTTTAGCTTCGTACCGATTGTGACCCACCTCGCCCACTTTCATCCCGTCGTCTCCCTTACGATCTCGTGCAGCGACCGAATCCTTGCCCTTGGCTCCGAGACCAATGACCGCTCGGGACTTTTGCAGGGCTGAGGGCTTATTTTCAGCGGCAGCAGCAGCGGCACTGACGAAAGCTACCTAGTCAGCAAGGCATATGGCAAGACTCACAAGCTTCGTTCGGTTCGCCTGCAGCAGATGATTTGACAGTCCCCATGTGGCCCATCAACATTTCCTTCATCTCGCTCTGATGTAAAGCACTGGCTGTGGAGAAGTAGTCCTGTGGGTCAGTCAGATCAAGCGATGACTTACCGAACATAATCTTTGATACCTCGCCTCATCCATCTCCTTCATGAACAGCACCAAGCCTTCGTACATCATCAAGTATTCGCACATGGTTGTGTGTGGCCGCAATCCTCCCTTGCCTTGCTTGCGGAAATCTGATAACGTCTGATCGGATTGATATTTGAAGGTGATCTCAAGGTAATCCAAGAGCCGTTTGCAGAATTGGGAAGAGGATTCTTGATATTCTCGTAGTCGGTGAATAGTCGCTTGGACTTCCGCGTTGGCTGGAGTCAGCTGTATCCCATACGCGACCTACCAGAATCCATGCCGGCTTGCAGAGCCTTGTACAAAGAGGCAGCAGCTTGTTCCAGCGATTGGACGCCCCGAGCAGTGCTTGGTGATTCCTGTTGGAGAATTCTAAGATCTTCGGGTGGGACTTCTGCAATTTGCTGAACTTCAGCTAGATAATGGGAATTACTTACAAGGAGCTGTCTCAACTCATCCAGTAGAGCCTGTTGGTTGGAAGTCTGGACTTGCAAGCCCCGATTCTGACTTTCGATAAAGCTGATATCCTCTGTCACAGCCTGAGATCAGCAACGTATATCTGCATCTCGACTCACGTTCAGCTGCATTCGATATCCCGTTATCTGAGAGTCGATATCCTCGAGCTCCAGGAGGGCTTCATCGATGTGACCCAAGACCTGCGCTATTCTGTCGTCGGATTCCAGGAAGGCGTGAATATTTGCCTATCGTCAGTCTTGCCTAATGAGACACGTACAGAATCCAGCGCTGCTAGCTCATCCAACAATCTCCCCTCTATCGCATCGGCCCCCTTCTTCTTGCTAGCGTCTCCACTCGCCGCGGTCCAATCGAAACCTTCCAGCATCTCCTCTACGCTCGCCATGACCGCATCCTCCTTGGCTTCACCGTCATCTATCGTGAGACCCGCACCGGGAAGAAGGCCTGTCCGGCTGGTGAGGAGTACCTCTCGGGAAAATGCGGTCGTGAGTGGCGGAGGGTGGAATGAGGCTCGGCGCGTGATTTTCCTCTCACCGCCAAGGGCTTCGGAAGAGGGTATAGCGGGTGAGGGTAGTGTAGTTGTGATGGTAGGAGCGAGTTGAGCAGGCGAGGGTTGGTCTGCAGCCATGGATGGTCGCGGGGTTTGATCTCTGCTCTGGCTCTCAAGACGGCGTATTGGGCGGTCGGGTGATGAGGGTGAGGCAGGTCGATTGGACGACTGTATACGGTCAACGCTTGGCTGCCGAGCACGTTCCACTGATGGACGGTCCGAACTATGGCTCGCAGACAATGGAACCCCCAACCCTATGCCATCCCCATTGCCATATGGCGCCACGACCGGCGTGACCCTCCCGTTCCCGTTCGGTCTACTATCCGGCCGATCAAAGCTAGCTCTTGCCGGCGGGATATCAGAGTCTGCCAAGGGTGACCGACCGAAGCTCTCCGCCCGGGATTGCTGTCTCGCGCGAGGGGCTTGTTCACTCTGATATGACGAGCTTTGGGCGGAAGCGAAGGACGACGAGCTACCTGATCGCTGCGTCTTGGGCATCTGTGGCGGACGGAGATCGGCGCTATGAGCATCGTATGGGATACTCTCCGACGAGCCAGATGCGGAGGGTATTGGCCGAGCTTCGGGGGGAGGAGGGAAGTTGATGAGTTCGGGAGACTGTCCCTTGGTGTAGGTTCTGTAGACTTTAACGATGGCCGTGAGGAATTGAAGTTGATCTCTCGGCCGATCAGTTTGCCAGTGATACCGCCTGATTGTCATGGTAAGGGCGAAATCGATAGGCTGATATCAGCTGGTCCTAGCGCTCGACTCACCCCTATCATCTCGACAACCCTTACATCCTCCAAGTTCCACGTCTTGCCTTTGCTGAACGTCAAATTGCTATTCCGCTTGGCTTTGTGTACCACCACCTTCCCAAGCTTCGTCACTGCCAGCATGAGGTATCGCGTCTTGACCCCGGCGCCACCGCTTGGAGCTCCGTCCAAACCCGAATCATCCTCTTGTACCTTAACGAACGAGATGAGGGTTTCTTCCGGTGTACCGCTCTCGTCAACGCGTGAGAAGAGGGACGATATGATGTGTTGGCGCGTATCGTCTGCAGGCGGAGTACGCCTGCCCGGGTAGCTCATGCTGGGTGTGGCTTATGCTTGCAGATATGGTGCAGATTCCATAGTGTGAGCTCGAAGCTGTCATAGCTCGAACAGGCCTAACGTAAACACGTCTCGGCCGGGCAGAGCACAATCCGTGCGAGTGCAGGGTGCAGATGTGGTGTTGGTGCAATTTGCACCATCCCATGAGCCTTACGCAGCTCCTGCAGATATGCTAGCTATCATACACGAGCTCTAATTACCCCCAAGTCGCCCGAAGAGATTCCCCACCACTCCACTTTCACCCGCCTGGCTCTTGTAACTCTCCAACAGATCCCTCATCATCTTATACTCCATCTTCCCCTCGCCATCCAGCCCGCCGGCTTCCTCCGGATCCAGATCTGGATCCAGATCATCGTCATCCTCGTCATCCTCAATACCGGCGCCCTTCAACGCCGCCCTAAGTTCCCGATCCATCGCTATGAGATCCTCCTCCGTCATGGCATCCAGGTCGGCTTCAGTCGGGAGTCGTGGTAGAGGAGCATTCTTTTGAGAAGAAGGGAGGGTAGAAGAGATGCTTGTTTTCTTTGGCGTTGGAGCTTTTGGTAGAGGTTGGGAAGGGGCGGGAGCAGGTGTTGAGGCGGAGGATTTGCCTTTGCCTTTGGCACGGGCGAGCTCTTGATCCATCGCCGCCATCACTGTTTCGAAAGAGTTGAGTTCCATGTTGGGTTGGCCATCCTGTGGTGGCGTAACATGGGTCGTTGGTATTGATGGATCCGAGGCCGATGTCGAACTCCCGGCTTTTTTGTTAGACAGTTTCGGAACGAAAGCTGTCATCAGCCCAAATCCCAAGCTAGACTCACCTCCTCTGTCCTCCCTATTCTTGACGATCCCAGCCCACATTTCCTCATCCACACCCAAAGCCTCCTTTGCAAATTTCAAAAACGCCTCTTGCTCATCTGCCATATCCACATCCCCTTCTCCTTCCTCATTGACCACCACAGGTTTCTCCTCCCCAACTTCCCTCTGTTGATCCTCCCACACCTTCCGGTGCATGGCCTTATCGATCCCTTCATCCCACCTGACGCTCTTATCCCTCTTCCTGTCCAGGTCGTCCTCATCATCCACCTCCTCTATCCGTGGTGCTGTGTCTGCCCATCGCATCTCCGCAATCTGACGACCTAGCGTCCCGGGTGGCGGCAACGTATCATCCTCATCTTCCGAGTCGGACTCATCGACCACGCCGTCAAACTCTTGCTTTGACAGTATTGGTGGACGCATGGACGGTCCTCCAGCTTGGGGCACCTCGATATGCGGTGTAGGGGCCGCAGATCCAAGCATGACGATATCTTCGTTGGAATCGGATTTCTTGCCCCACTCGCCGTCTTCGAGCGGAGCCACCAAACTTCGCATCCTTTCCTCCTTCTGCGCCGGCGTAAGGCTCTGCCATTCATCCTCCTCCATCTCATCCCCATCGTCGTCATCCATCTCCTCGTCTGACAGCTCACTGAATGTTAGCAGGCCCGGTATCCAGACTCACTCTTCGAATCTCGCCCCTTGAAGATCTCCCTCGCCGCCGACGAAAGTCTGTACCTTCTTCGCCAGATCCTGCAACGCCCGTCCGTGCTCCTCCGTTGGTTCTGCTTGCTCTCTTGTTTCCGCCTTGATACCCTTCTCGGCATCTTGACCCGACGCTCGCATCATCATGCCATCCAGCTCGTCAGGCGAGACTTCTAGCCAAGCCTCACTGTCCTCTTTGTCGTCCGATCCAGCAATTAGGGACGAGGCGTCAGAAGAAGCAATTGACAGCGCCGAGTCGACAAGATAGGCAAATGCCGGCCGCTGCTCTTTGGAACTATGATCAGCTTGTCCACAGATAAACTTACTCATCCGACCGTATATCTTTCCATCCCTTCATGGCTTTCTTCTCCCTTTCTTTCCACTCCTGACTTCCTTCTCTTTCCTGACCGAAGAACGCCGTCTTTTTCAATTGGTCGATAAACCCTTTATATCCCTCATCACCTTTGACATCATCCTCTACCTTTCCACTCCGCCTCTTCCCGCCTTCCCTATACATGATCTCAAACCCAGTGGCAATCTTCACGCCTAGATCCCTCCACCTCTTTTCATCCGCATCACCGTCTTCGCGAACGCTCCACTCTGGTCCAAAGATTCGAGGCGGGTGAAACACCTGTCCCTGAAGCTGAGCGTACGCTGCACGTGTCATGGACACGGACGCTAGGACGGCAGGAGTTGGAGGGAAGTGTGACATCTTGGCAGCAGCGCGAAGTTGGGCAGGATCTCGGACGTAGAATCCCTCGACCGCTCGCTGAATGAGAGATGGGTGAACGGACAGCGCTCGTGCGACGGGCAGTGGTAGATAAGCTTTGGCTCGATGTAGATGTTCAGACAATTTCCCGGGGTAGCTAAAGGTCAGCTTAGGACGTGGAATGACTCACTGAGCAATTCGGTCCCACACTGCCCGCTCCAGTGCCTTGTCCGCCTGATACCTGCCAAGCCGTACTGCCCGTACTGCGTCTTCCTCCGAGATATACGCCTCCGGATCAAATTGACGTTCCTCCGCCTCATCATCTGGGATATGTCGAGCTGAAGATCCAGATGAGCGAACATGGAGTGGAAGTAGATGTAGATGGCCTCCCGAAAGCCACAAGCGGTTCTCAGCATTCTCGGGAGAAACCCATTGTGGCAGATCATTGGCTGCTTCAATCAGAAGAAACTCTCCATCTGTATCTCTTATACTGGACGTCAGTGTTGCTTGTGATATACTCACCTGATGACGATGTCCTCCCATTTTTGGCTGACTTCCCTCAGCAGCCAAACCACCAACCACTCATCATCTACAGCATCACCGACCCGCATTCTCCCCTCTAGCTTTCCCGAGCTCTGCCTCTTCCCTGACCCTGAAGCAATCTTCAGCTCCCAGGCATCTTTGTTCCACAACCATGGTGTCGGAAGTAACGACTTGACGTATTCTGAAATAAGTAGAGCAGTGGAGGTGGGCTCGAGGTGCGATGGGAGGTGCAGAGCGTATTGCAAGGTATCTTCTGCTATTGTCGGTAGAGGGAATACTGGAGGCTGAGATGAGAGAGAGGGGAAAGCTGGGTTCATAATGGAATGAGAGGTAGACGTATGACTGTAGGTCGCAAAAATCCAGTGGACGTCCAACTTTGAGTGGCAAAAATCGGCCATTACCGGCGAGGTATGCGTGTGATTCAGCGAGGTGCGATAGAGTCTTCTTTTGTATGTCGTGCGATCGATGATGTCCATATACCAGCTGCAGGAACCATGGGCTTCAGAGAACAACTGCATAATCGTACAAAATTTACGTTTTCAAAACCAATATTGACAGGTGAAGTTGTATCTGCCTTGATAGACCAATATAAAAGAGATAATGCACACAAACTCGTTGAGTGCGTGATTAACCGTGTATTTGGAAGGGGGGATGAAGGGAAAGGGGATGATCAGGAACGAGACCGAGCATATCGCTTATCGGATTGGGTTGTAGAACCTAGAGAAGTCAGCATAGGAAACGGCCAGGGCTGGCAAGGTACTCACCAAGTAACCAAAGCGATCGAGACGTAAGCCATCATCATGGCGAACCCTTCGAGGTAGTTTGTCCTTCCGTCCGAGATGGCAAAGTTGACGAGGAGTACTGCGATGACGAGGACGATTCTGGTATGTCAGCTTGGGGACATGATGTTGGAAAGCAGAGCTTACGTTTCAAACGCGTCAAAGAAGAGCGTCAAGGGTTGACCGATCGCCCATCCGATCAGAACGAGGATCGGCAGGATACCCAGCGATACCTGAATACTACTACCCACAGCGATGCTCATACTCAAATTGAGCTTGTCCTTGACCGAAACGGTGACGGCCGTGATGTGCTCGACGGAGTTACCAATCACGGGCAAGAGGATGAGCCCGATGAACTCGCGCGAGACATTGGAGGCGGCCGTCATTCCGTCAATAGAGCTGACGAGGAATTCGGCCGTGACTCCGGCGAGAGCAGTCATGGCGATGAGTAGCCCGACGGCATACCAGAATTTGATCGTGGGGACTTGGCGGTGAGGGTCGATATCGGCATCTTCGAGACGCTGGACGGCGGCCGTGGTGAGTGGCGCAGGCGCCCCAGGTTCACGCGGTACTCGGACAGCTCCGACCTTGGGCAGCTTGAAGCGAGTCTTCAAGGCTGGCTTTTCGGATAGTGCCGCAGTGGGCAAGATGGATGGGCGTTGAGGCGCAGGGGGATCCATGAGCATCACACCGCCGCCCTCGCCTCGCTCGACATCGATATCGGTGCCAATCGTCTCTGAGCGATCCCGACCTGAGAATCGGCGGAATCGGCGAAAAGGATGACCGGACGTATCGCGGGATGAGGTAGTGGATGACGTGTCGGAGCTGCTACCCAGCGTAGACACCCAGTGAGGCTTGGGGAAAACGCGATTGTTATCGGGCACCGGACCGGGAAGGGGGTGGAGGGGACGGTTACGCGGCACCTTGAAGAGGTAGGCGTGGGCTAATCGTTAGCTCGTGTAAGTGCGTGACATCTCAAGACGTACTGTATAGCTGGAATGTGAGGAACATGGCGTAACACGCTAGAAGGATGAAGCTCAAACCCCGAGAGATGATGAGGAGGTTCTCCAACTCGACACCGGTAGGTGGGGCGCCGTTGGGAATGCTGTCGACACCGACGGTGTTGGGGTAGGCCCAATGATAGGCTGCAGGAAGGGCGATAGCCATGAGCTGTGTTGTCAGTACATGGCAAATTAGGGCAAAAAGACAACTCACGGTAATACCCAAAAGACCGATTTGCATTTGCGCATTCGGAATGGCGTACATCTGCTCGTGGAATCGCAGACCGCCAGCAAAGTAGGAACATCCTAGGACGAGTAGGACTGCGGGGTCAGTGCGGAGCTTGGACGTTTTAAAAACCACTCACGGTTACTCAGGATCGAACCGATCATACTGGCTTGCACAATGTCGATCTGACCATCGACCAGGGCGATGATGGCGATGAGCAACTCGACGGCGTTACCGAATGTAGCGTTCAGTAGACCACCCCAGGCCTCGCCGACTCGCAGGGAGAGTTCTTCCGTTCTGATGATGTCAGCATGCGCCATAGATCAGCCGACTTGAAACTCACGCAAATGAGATACCAGCGGCCAGAGGGATGACAGCAATCAAGCACATGACGAAGACCGCCACTTCGTTTCGGTGCGTGAGGTGTAGAGCCCATGCCACAGGAATTGCGACTGGAAGTGCACATAGCAGAGGCGCGCCTTTGAGAGTGTTCTGAACAGCGTCAGCTGATGCTCCATGTCTTTTAAGAAGTTAACTTACCCTGAAGGAAGCCTTCCAGGTAACCTCTGGCACCGCTTCGTCATCGTCTTCAAGATGATGAGACGCGGAAGATTGAATGGTATCGTTCGTTTCCGCGCGATTCAGCTCCACCCCCGCCTCCGCGCCATCCTTGTGGACCTCATGGATGTCCCTTCCCTTGACCGGCAGGCCAAGGATAGACTCGGGTGATGGTAAAGGTCTATTGCCACCCGAGCTGCCGCCGTGTCGTTCGCCGGTGCTGCCGCGATTGCTAGCTCCATCCGAATTGGATCGAACGCGAAGGACAGGTCGATGAAAGTCTTTACCGGTTACGGTAGGGAGAGGCGGGTGCTCGGGTTGGGCACTGGCATCGGGATTGGTTCCTTCGATGGATGAAGGTTGCTGCGGTGGGTTGTTGATGTGATTTGTTTGTATTAAGCTCGAGCGCCTTCGTATAGCAGCCTCTATATCTGGCTCTGGTTCTTGTTCTATGAATACGGGATCGACCATAAGTGTATTGAGGTATGTGCTTGGTAGGCGTGAGATAGTCAGAGACTGAGAGAGAGATAAGAAGCAGAGACGCGAAGGGGAGTTCGATCAATGGAGGTAATGGCTTGGCTGACTCTAGTGTGGAGACCCCGAATGCCATCTAGAATATTCCTACTTTGGGTAATCGAGGCGGTGCAATCGTCATGGCGCAAGTCGGACATTGCCGATTCTCTTGGCGCTCCAGCCACGAACGTGGGTGAGTGTGGCGGTCTGGAGCTCGAGAGTGGCTGCGTGAAGCCACCTTATGTGCCCTCACGAATAGAGATGAGGCGGAATTGCCTTGCAGATACATCTGACTCAGGTGTCCAGCTGCTGGACACGCTAGGTGACCAGAAAGGTCATCTACTCAAACAGTCAATGTCCCAAATGTCCCCTCTTCCTGCGCTGCCGGGGTCCCACAGTAGCTGCCTGCAGCCTCTTTACTTCCTCAGATCCCAACTATGCCTTCTTGTTTGCGACACACTCCCTACCGCGTAATGTAAATCCGGGGTCGCACGCCCAGATAGCGCACTGACCATGGGTACAGGTGACGCCGCCCATGCTGATACCGGGCAGAGCAGTGCAGCTGAGTCGTCAGTACGCAGTCTCGCAGTGCAAGGAAATCAGACTCACTCAACACCTGCCTTGGCAGATCCATTCATGAACTCGCCATACATGCATCCACCGCAAGATTCTAATAATCAGCCACAAGACTTGCAAGCATAAAGGGAACGTACCAAGCTCAGTCTCCACATCGACACATTCCCAGCTATCCTTCCCAGGACCAACCAAGCAAGCCTTGCCGGCCATAGGACACAAGCTCTTCTCCCTCTGGCTATCCAATCGCATCTGCTCCCTGATCTGACGCTTGACGAAGGTACTGGGACCGGGAGTAGGGGTGTCGTCGACGTTCTGTCCAGGGGTATGGTCAGAGAATCGTACCAGGGTCCCACGGGCGCATGCCGTTTGGTCCGCATCGTTGACTTCACCTACTCCGTTGTTGGAGTCGCATATACATGTGTAGGTGGGACCGGTGACGGAAGGTATGATTGATGCGCCCTCAAATTGAAGACAGGTGCGGAGACATGTGCTGACGTCGGGAACGTCAACGGGGATTGTGCGCTGGGCAGGGCTGGACGCGGGGTTGTAACCAGTGTAGCAGGTAGGTTCATTGAATGTGCTGAGGGCGATACGGACCTTTTGGAATCAGCTACGAGGTCTAGAATACAAGGCACAACTCACATCCCACTGTTGGGCAGTACACGACATCTTGGAGTCGGTCGCAGTCGCGAATTGCGCTGCAGATGGACCGACATTTGAGCACCCGCACTGGGCGAAATTAGGCGAGAGGTAGGCGTATCGGTAGGACTTGTTGGCGCAGTATGGCTATCAGAGTTAGCTTTAGTCAGGGCGTGTAGATAGGGAGAGACGTACCGAGCACTGTTGAGAACCTCTAATGGAGCTGACGTCGACAGGGTCAACGAAGTTCACCGGAGCGGTATCCATGCACCCGGCATAAGACTCTGCGGGTGGAAACCGCGCAGACACGAGGGATGGTAGGATGGCGACCAGCGCGAATGTAATGGGAGCAAATGACAGCATTATGTGTGTGTGTGTGTGTGTGTGCGTGTGTATAGGCGCGAAGTATAATTTACGTCGTTAGGTCGTTCTGATCTTGTCGTTCGTGAAGCTAAGGAGTGTGTCGTTAATGAGCGTGGTATCCGTCAAGGATATGCAAGTACGTCGAGGAAGAAAAGGGTTGAAGGGTGAGAAAGAAGCTGACTGAGACAAGAAAACAACAAGACGAAATTATACATGCCTCACTTCTCGCAAACAAAGCAAGCGCGTTATCATCCTCCGGCGGCGGCGAATCGCAATATCAATACCTCCGCGACCGCCTGTCCCTGGCTCGGAGACGTCACAGGCCTAGGCCCAGGGCAGGGAGTGACAGTCAGGGCGTGACTGAGTTGCGTGACTGGTCCAGGGCAAAGGGGGAAACGGAACATGGACGCGTCTTGACTAAAAGACAGACGCGTCGACGATAGTCGGACAAGGCTCAATCTCCGTTTGTGGCGGTTCTTATTTGTGCGCACGGGCACTCGGCCTGCCGTCGGGTGGCGACTGGAAAAGTTGGAGGTCCATCCGTTCGAGTCAACTAGATGCTATCTATACACACAATCTGAAATCCCAACATCGACACCAACAGACTACAGCGCCTGCATCACAATGACAAGCCCCACTTCCGAGCCCATCACCGTCGGCGTCCTCGGTACGCTATCCCGTCCTCGAGACTCTGACCGCTAGACCGCTCGGCTAACATCTGCAGCTCTACAAGGCGCATTCGCAGAGCACATAGCCTACCTAACACACTGTCTCCCATCCTCATCCACACAGACCATCCTACCGATTCCGATCCGATCCGTTTCGGAACTAGCAACCTGTTCTGCCCTGATAATTCCAGGTGGAGAATCTACCGTGATTCAATCAGTGGCCGATCGGACTGAGGGGCTCTTACCTGCTCTTCAGGCGTTTGTGAGGGATCCAAAGAAGGCGGTATGGGGTACTTGCGCAGGGATGATCCTTATGGCTGAGGAAGAAGGTGTAGGAGGGGGGAAAGTTATACCCGGTAGAGAAAGACAGAAAGGGTGGGGTGGGATTGAAGGGTTGAAAGTCTGGAGAAATTTATATGGGAGTGAGTACCACTTGGTCCAAGGTCTGAAGACTTCATCCAAAACGCAGCACGCTGACTTTTTCTTCAGACCAACTGGAGTCGTTTGAAGCTCCTTTGGTTATTCCAGACCTATCCACAGCCGAGCGACCCTTCCCTGCAATCTTCATCCGTGCACCCGCTATCCACTCCCTTCGCCCTAGCTCCTTGGAAGACCATACAGCTTCGTCCGCTTCCACCCTCGAATCTCCCGAGACACTCACAACCACAGCCACCTCTCATCTCATAACTCCCGCCTCCACGCCTCCTCGTCAGCCCTCTCCATCTCCCAAATCCTCTATTCCCGTCATAGCCCTCGCTACCCTTCCTGACGAGTTCTTGCCTCCTCCACCGCCATCCGATTCTCATCTCGGCCCGCCGAACGTAGAGGACCTTGGAAAAGTGATGTTGCGACAGGGCAAGAAGATGGTCACTAGCTTCCATCCCGAGCTGAGCGGGGATGTCAGGGTGCACCGATATTGGGTCGAGAAGTGTGTATTTGGTTTATAACATGTCACACTAGCTTTCAATAGATACTAAATCTTTTATGCATCTACATCCGGGATCATCCAAAGATCGCGAAGACGTTACTCATTCTCTACACCTCGAGCATGTAGGCAAACATACATATGGGAGAGATGAAGGTTTCGAAAGAGGAAAAATAATAGGCGTCTAAAGGATGGGACCGCTATTGTGATACTACATGTGTTGGGCTTCAGCGGGATTAAGGGTTTCTACATATCAGAGACTAGGTAGAGGAGGTAAGAGAAGTATGCAAACAGCGGGGGACGAGACTAAAGGATGGTATATCGGACGATAAATCACAAACTGACMCCCCCGCCCCTGCTTGACCCGCTGGTGGTCTACTCCCCGCACCATACGCCCCGGCCCTAAATATGCGTCTCGGCCCCTGTCCAGCCCTGACTTGCCCCAAAAGACCAAAAAAACACCAGATAACGCGTCGAGCGCTCATCCTCCATACGCCAAGCGGCAGATCTGATCAATCCCGCCGGCTCACTCCCTCATGCCCATCTCCAGCGCCTCGCATACACGCCTATGCCGATGTGATGGCCTTCTCGATATCCGCCGGCCGTCTGTTATCGCGGCCCTTTGGCTTGAAGGAGACTGTGTAGACGATGCGATCGGTGAAGAGCTGCATGAACTGCGCTTGGAGGAGGGGGACGATACCGTATACGAAACCTGCTGGTAGCGCTAGGTAGCTAGTACGTCAGCAATAGCTCTGAAATGGGATTCGATGACTTACTCGATGCACGATACAGGGAATGGTCGTAGACTTCTGTCGGCGCTCTGAACACCCAGACGTCCGCCCGGGACGGCCCATCGGTGCTTGACGGTGGTCTGATGATATCTGTCATAGCAGAGGAACATGATGATGGTGAGGGCGAGGGATACACTTCGCATGCGATCTGTGACGGTGTACGCCCAGTCAATCAGTTCGGCGCTGTCTGAAAGCATGGCCAGTGTTGGCAATGGGGGAATGATGGCGTGACGGGATACAATCTTTTCGGTGGAAGTGGCTAATATCCGCAGGGCGACAAGGAGTGTCATGTGTCTGTTGATTAGCTAAATCCTATTGCCGGGTAAAAGAATACTTACCCCATGAGCAGATGAGCCTCGTAAAGACGAAGGACGAGTGATATGAATGGTGCCGTTCGCCTAGCCAGTACTTCAGGAGCAAGCTGAACGGGCTTCATTGCCGCCTTCTCGTGAATGAATTCCTCTCCCTCGCTCAGACTAGAATTTGATGTCTCCTCATCGTCGGCTGAAATGACGCTGGCGGAAGAACTGCCCACTGACGAGTCTGAGGGGCTGGGCATCGTGAAGTCCTCTTCGGCAAAGTTCCGTCGAGACTTCTTCACTGGCAGTTCCTCCCGGATGGTCTGGAGGCCGATGACGGGTTCGGGTTGAGCAGTGAAGACGGTAGGGGTAGGTTGACGGTGGGTCATGGAGAGTTCAGGTTCGGGGTGGGCCGTGTAGTCTGCGTTGAACAGCCGCATGAGTCCGTAGCCGGTATCGAGCGATCCCCACATGTGTCGAATAGCCTGCTTGTATCGCGCGACGTGGTCGTTCCAGAACCCCCTCAGACCACCTCGCTCACCAGCAACGACATCGAGTTGCGAAGCGGGCGAGTAGATGGTCTCGGTGATGAGGTTACCGCCGGTCGAGAACAAACATTTGATGTACATGTGCATGTCCTCGCCGATGGCTTGGGGTCCGGCATCGTGGAAACCGACGCTGGCGGCAAGGGAGAGGGATAGCGAGTAGGCAGATGTAGGGATCTTGGCACCGGATCCGGTGTAGATGGAGGAAAGACCGGCAAGAGCCCACATGATGTCGGTCACTCGGACGGAGACGGGGACATCGTGTGCGTTTCGGTCGAAACAGATGGGAGGGACAAAGGTGCAGCGCGTTCGCTCGTTTGGTGGACGAAGTGCGAATTTGGCAGATATCGATGAGAAGTAGTCTCCAGCAAGGGCGGCTGAAAGTTAGCCTTGCTCAACCTATTTCAACTCACTGTCGGAATCAATCACTGTGACGATAGTCTTTGAAATCCGCTCCTCATCGCCTTCATCCTTCAACTCGTTCCATGCCTGTCTAACCGCCCAGGCCAAGTTTGAGCTCTTCCCTGCAGCCTCGCCGTCGATCCCTCCAGGGTGCAGCGCAAACCCAATGTCCTTGAAGCTGGACCTGAACTCAGCGATGAGCTGCTGGGCCTTGGCTTCGGCGCCATTTTCGCGCGCCTCCATAGCGAGAACGGGGTGGTATGATGTCAAAGCGAGGGGTTGAGTTGATAGCAGATAGAGGGTTTCGCGGAGAACCGAGATGTCTTCGGCGTAGTTGGGGCAAAAGATCAGGTGCTCCACCTCGTCAAAGAGGAAAGCAGTGGATGCAGCCTGGGGAGATAGGAGTCGACGCTGATGGGTATACTCTGCGCGCCAATCGGTCTCGGAATGCGCCTTGACCCCTCGCCATGCTAGGAAAGCACCCCAAATAGTCCTAAATCCATCAGCACTGCCTTTGATCTATCAAAAAGGACCTACCTGAAGTTGACAGTCAACAACATGGCGTGCACAAAAAATAGCACAATGACAAATAGCCATGGCACTATCCGTGGTGCAAACAGGACGAAGGGGATCATGGATAGATGGGACATCATTGGTATACGCTGGAAGACAGCGGGGAGGAACTTCCGCGCGGAAGGTGGGAGTATCGTCATATTGACAGTAATGATTGTGGGGGTGATAAGAGAAGGGAAGGGGTCGGGCGATCGTGTAGACCGAATTAAATGATGTGGCGGTGTAAAATGAGTGAATGTGTAGTTGGAAGGGATGTTATGTTGGAGGGGAACCCCGAGGACAACAAGTATCAAAGGACCGAGGGTGAATAAGGTGTAGAGGGGAGGATCGAGCGTGGAGTGTATCTGAAACACCGTCCGAGCTCCAAGCGCGAGGTGCGGGAGGCAAACTGTGGGGCGTCGCGCACGTTCAAGTTCCTGTAAGGCTTCGGAGTGGTATTCGTAATCCGAATGTTTATGTAGAATGGGTCGTGAGGAAGACAAGACTGGGGCTGAAAGGTATGAGCGAGGTGAGGGTGAGACAACGCTTCGGAGTCGGGCGAAAGGAAGAGGGATTGATCGCTGGGGTTGTGAGGGCGGCGACCGAGCTTTTTGAGGGATTTCTTTTTCACCCGCTTATTAGGGATGAAGCGATGGCGGTGTCGAGCCTGGATTATAAAGGGGAAGGAGTATGAAGCTGTGAGGGGTAAGGGTGGATGAGTTGGTTGATGATTGCTAGAGGAAGGGAGAGGCAAAGGGGAGGGAGAGGCCAGGATGGAAAAACAGGTTGCTATAGGGGGAATGGAATGGAATGGGAGCAAATAGCTTAGCGCGTAGATAATTACCGTAATGGGACTACCCGATATAGAATCATTAGGAAATACAGTTACCCCTTTGGGACGTAAACAATAGCAAACCCTGGATCCCCCCAGATTTGCGGCTTCTCGACTGGGGTCTCGGGCCTTATCTTACCCTGAATCTCGTCCCTGTCCTTGCGGCTTTGTCCCTTGATCCTTGTTTGTCCCTCTGACGTCTTGACGCGTCGAAATGTTTTCAATCGCCACTCATCGCGTCACATCGGCCCTTCTTCACTCGGGCGACAAGCCCGGTCGCCGGCCGCCGGTTCTCAAGATTGCCAGCATGCAGCTCTGCATCGGTAGATATCTTATCTTATTGACATGTCGCGTGGTAGACTCATGCATGGCGTATCACAATCTACCCTACCTAGCTGCACAGGAACATCTTGTACGCCATGTTATCCGTCTCCTCGACGTACGGATATCCCAGTTCTTCAAGGTATCGCTCAAACTCATCTGACGCATCTGGGGGTACCTGTACCGCAACCAGCACTTTCCCAACGTCTGACAATCAGCGCTGGACCCGTTCTTGCATTGCAGGCGACTTACCAGCTCCGTGATTACGGTAGTGGAACATGGTGATGCTGAGGTCTTTCCGTAATCCCGTAAGAAAGTTACCAAGCGCCATAGGCCGCTCTGGGAACTCTGGCAGGATCAGCATTAAACAATGAAAGGTATCACAGTTACTGACCGAATCTGAACACCCGTTCATTCTCGACGTATGCACGCCCACCGACCAAATGCCTAACATGGCTCTTTGCAAATTCGTCCTCGCTCAGATCAAACGCCTCGAGCCCGTGCTCCTTCATTGTCGCAATTAACTCTGCGATCTCTGCCGCGCGCGACTCGGCAGATGGGCCAGAAGCGGAGGACGAGGCGGACTTGAGTAAGAAAGAGGTGATGATGTGTCCAGAAGATGATGAGGAATATCGGTATGAGAACTCAGTCACGGCCCGGCCGTCTAGCAGCGAATGGAATTTGACGAATCTGTTATCAGTACGGTGGCAGCATTGGTAACTTACGATCCTGGCTCTTCTGGTATACGAAGGCACATCAAGACTTCCCTCCGTTCTCCCACCTCGGCACGCTCAGCTACAAATCGTAATCGCCCGAAATTCATATTACCTCCAGAGATGACGGCAACGAATTTCTTATTGGAGTTTTGAAGGTTGTGGCGGATGATATGGGCTTTGAGACCGGCGAGCGCCAGAGCACCTGAAGGTTCCGGGATGGATCTTGTTTCTATTTCGTCAGCGCTTTGCGTGAACGTCTGGGGCTAAGACTCACCCTCAAAGACATCCTTGATGGCCGCGCAGATCTCATCGTTATTGACCAGCACCACACTGTCCACCACCTCCCTGCATAGCCTGAATGGCTCTTCGCCAACAATACGCACGGCCGTACCATCCGCAAACGGTCCGACTTCATCCAACAGCACTCTCTTGCCCTTCTTGATCGACTTGTCCATCGCATCCCCATCCACTGTCTCCACCCCGTATATCCCCACTTCAGGCCGGGCAACACGGCGGACATACGTTCCTAAACCCGAGAGCAGACCTCCACCGCCAACAGCCGCAAAGATCCCATCGAGCGAATCTATATCCGGGATCTGGCGGCATATCTCCATCCCGATGGTTCCTTGTCCTGCAATGACATATGGGTTGTCGTATGGCGGGATGAAGGTAAGCCCGTCTTTAGCTGATAGGCGGAGACACTCTGCCTTGGCAGCGTCGAAATCTGAGCCGTGGAGGATGACTCGGGCGCCAAGGCGCTGGACATTTCGCCATTTGATGGACGGGGTGGTGGTGGGCATGAGTACAGTTGCGGGGACGTTAAGAGCCTTGCCAGACAGGGCGACGCCCTGAGCGTGGTTTCCTGAATGATCAGCCCCGCTTAGGTATTTGTTGGTGTGCACATACCAGCGGAACAGGTGATGACACCCTTGATCTTCTCCTCTTCACTCAGATGCGCCATCATGTTGTAAGCTCCCCGGATCTTGAATGAGAACACCGGGTGGAGATCTTCCCGCTTGAGCCATATCTGCATATCAGCAGGGCGCTTGGGCCTGCAGAGTGCAAAATCCAGCTCACCTCACACCCAAGCCTCGCCGAAAGATTGACGGCAAGTGTCAGTGGAGTCTCTTTAAGAGACAGAGGTGCGGCATAAGTCTTGGCTGGGCTATCAGCCTACTTTCCTCGACGTAAATCCAAAACCCTGCCGGACTCACACATCAAGATCATCTTGAGATAATCAGGCACGGCCCGTCCCTTGCTATCCTTCACCATGACGTGGGCTGGCAATCTATCGTACAGATGCGTAGGCACTTCTTCGTCCGTCTCGCCGTTCTGCACATGGGCAGAGGATGAAGGTGGCAGAGGTGCAGAAGAAGCATATTCGATCGTAGAACCTGTAGGTGGTGATTTGGCGGAAGAGTGCGATCCTGATCGAGCGGTTTTCAGCGCTCGGGCAACAGCGGGTGGGGATAAAGATGTTGCGCTTGTCTTTGTGGTGGGTAGTTGGTGGGTGGTCGGTGGAGGGATGGGGCTGGCGTTGTGACTGGAAAGTCAAATCAGCTTGAGATCTAAGATTGGCAGTCGATGACAATGCGGTGTTTAGGGCTCACTTTTGAGCGGTCCCGTTGCTTTTGAGCCCTATGGCTTCTAGACCTGCTGCGAGGGCTGCTGACATGTTGGCTAGATGTATCGAGGTCAATGGTAGTTGTAAGCACGACAGACGTATAGTCCAACTTTTTATCGAGTCAAGGGAAGAGTCATCACGTGATGTCTCAATCAACAACAACAAAAAAGTGGGGGCATTCAAAACCATCTCCACCGCTTACATCTCATCCCTTACCGCCTATACATCTCAGGAGTGGGCAGCGATGGACTTTTTCGGCGGTCAAGGCCCTACTTCAAAAGGCCCAGTCTCAAAAATAGTCACCAAGAAGGTCATCTCCGTCTCACGGCCGACCTCAGCACCGAATGGTCGACCTGTACCCAATCCCAATGCGTCATCATCGTCCTCCACATCTTCGCCTGTATCACGACAAACAGTCTCCAAGCCCAAATCCGCACCGACATCCAGAGGAGTATCGGGAGTATCGATCTCTTCTGCCTTGAGCAAATCCCACTTGTCAGCTACGTCTTCCCGCGCATCCACGCCGAATGGTGTAAGGAGAAAAAGGACCCCGTCCCCCGTTCGGTCTGAATCGGACAGCTCGGACTCGTCGGCTGGGCGCGGATCTGTCATTCCCAAATCACAGCAGAAGAAGCGGAAACGAGCTGAAGATGCTGCGTCTAGCGGAGCGGGCCCGAGGCTGGGCACGCCTTTGAGTCTGTCTGGGGCAAGCAGGTCAAAGGCCCCTCATGGGCCAAATGGCGGAAAGGACAGACAGTTGTGGTGTATTGATAAAGTCGACGAGAGGGGGGAATGGAGTCGTGGATGGGCTGGATTTGTGGGATGTGAAGAGGCAGTAAGAGGCGATGTATCAGGTTGGGCGGGAGGTAAAGGTGCAGGCAAAGGGAATGTGGAGAAGTACATTGCTTGTGAGTGATGTCGACCCCTGTTCCCCGGGGTTCAGCTTCCGAATGCCATCTCAAGTCGCAAGCTAATGTGGCAGACTTTCCCCAAGAGGGATTTGGTAACCAAGACCCGCTACCCACTGTCGAGCTGTTATATCCCGCTACGGGCTGTAAAGAGCGCTTCGTACTCCTTGTACCTACTTCTGCAAGGGAGTTCAATCCAATACTAGAACTACGGACTGTTCTTAAGACAATCCTGGAGCGTGAGTTCCATTTACCCCTATTGAAACCCCCAGCTGATCTGAACCCAGACTACATCCCTCCCTCCCACAGCCACATCTTCGGCACCCTATCCGATTCAATCGATCTCGATCCCCTCCCACTCCTTCCATCCCGGCTACACTCACCCGCGCCAACTTCCTCAGCCCTCGCTACCCCTCCGCCGGACTCATCATCCTCGCCCACCCCGCAACGCCTCGGTGAGACTATAGGCGATGCGATCCGGAAAGCAATTGCGTCGAATCGGCGAGATGGGCCCGGACTGCTCAAAGCTATTGAGAGGTATAATTCAGCCATGGCGGATCTGCAGCGGAGTGGAGAGATGCGCGAGTGGTTATTGAAGAAGAGTGCGGGCATGGGTGAAGGGGGATGGAGCCAGATTGTGGAGATTGTGCATGAACAGGCATATTCGAGAGTCGTCGGGCCGTATTCGGAGCAACTGGAGGTGAGCGAAATCTCACTCGTGTTACTGGACAGAGGTCGTGATACCTCTCTTTTTGATCCGCGCTGACGATTCAGCATCACCCAAAGCATCCCGAGGAAGTGTCGAGGTTGATCAGTGCTAAAGAGGATTCTTATGGTGAACTAAGGCACAAGTGAGTGACACCTATCAAACTATACTTGACATTTCACCCCCGCTGACGCCCAGACTCATGTCTCAAATCATCCTCGAGACGGGCCTGACAGCATCCAGCACATTCGTCGACCTCGGCTCGGGCGTGGGCAATTGCGTCCTCCAGACTGCCCTTCAGGCCGGATGTCGATCGCTCGGCGTTGAGCTTCTGCCCGTACCGGCTCATTGTGCCCGGCTGCAGGTGGCTGAGGTGAAGCGACGGTGGAGTATGTGGGGGTTAAATGGGAACCTGGCGGTTGAAGTCGTTGAAGGAGATTTCAGGGGGAGCTCGCATTGGTTAAAGAGTGCGGATGTTGTTGTGAGTGTTTGTGTGTGACTTCATGGGGATGTGGATCAGCAACGAAGTTCGAGCGAAAGAGAGCAAGACTGTCCGAAACCGTGTGGAAGATGTGCTGAAGCCATAGCTCGTGAACAACGAAGTGTTCCCCCCGTCCCTAAATGATGAGCTCAAGTACCTGTTTTTGGAGCTGAAGAATGGCGCCAAAATCGTCAGTCTCAAGCCCTTCGTCAATGAGGGTTTCAGGATGAACGAGAGTAATGTGAGTACATTCAGGGGCTGTACCCATTCGATCTTCTCTTCGGATCTGCGCTGACTCCTAGTGTGACTCATTCGACGCCATCGTCCGCCTGTCGCAGCACAACTACTATAACGACTGGGTGAGCTGGAAGGGGGATTCGGGCAAGTACTACATCCAGGTCATTGACCGGAGCATGAGGGAGAAGTTTGACGAGGAGCTGAAGAGTGGAGTGAGGCGAAGGCGATAGGGTATCCTGGAGCGCCATGTGTGGAGAACTGTTGTGAGGGGTTTGTTGGACACTGCCGTTGTCATCGTGCAATAAATATCTGTCAGAATGTAGATCTTTCGAACCGTCGACCATTTGTGAGCGGCAAACTGTGGATCAAGTCCGACGGATGAGAGATGTGTTGCATGCTTCACCTCAGCAATTGCGGATGGATAGCTTCTTCGTCCTATTTCTATCATCTTCCTTCCATCCCTATTCCATCGGCGTCACAGCGACCTGTGCCGATCTCAAAACTCTCGACCCAATCATCCACCCCTCGCCCGTCACATCCGCCACCTCTCCGGGTCCCCATGCCTTCCCGTCCGCCCGCTCGCCAGCATACTCCTTCGGTATCTGCACGAGCGCCTCGTGCGCATTCGGGTCAAATTCTGTCCCCTTCGCGATAACCATCTTAACCACGCCATTCTGCTCAAATGTCTTCCAAAGCGCCTTCTGTGTCATCTCCACTCCTGACACAAGACTCGCTAGTGGTGTTCCGGGCTCGACGGGTTTGGGGACATGGGAGAGTGCGGTAGAGAGGACATCGGAGGTGGATAGGAGGGAAAGTGCGAATTTGGAAATTGCGAATTCAGAGGCTTTCTTGCGCTCTTCTTCGATTCGACGGGAGAGAGTTTGGATTTCTGCTTGCTTATATTTCCTGTCTTTCTGCCAGGTCTCAGCGAGACCCACAGGTGCAGACACGACTGACTCACTTCTAGCTCCTGTATCTTCGTTTCTAGCGCCTTGACCTTTTCTGACTCTCCATCGCCGGCTTTTGCAGCCTCTTCTGGTTTCGCCGCCTCGCTGCTGGCGGAGTATAACCGTATTGACGATACAGCAGCTCGCTGACTGGATAAGGGAAGGGGAGCTGCAGCTGCTGGTCGTGCGAGCCGAGCGGCGGATCTTATGGAGGGAATGGCTCGGGAGAACATGTCTGGGAGTTATAATCGGGATGGATGGACAGGGTCTGTTGGGTGGGGCAGCTGTGCTTGCGGGTGTGTGTAGGGGGTGCGATGTATCGATGTATAGTACTTGCTGGATCTTTCACTTTCATCTTTTTGCCGCTCGCTCGGCCCCGATTGATCCCGATCTTTACGTCAGCATAAGGAGGCATCCTTTGCGGGAGTTGCCGCTTGTAGCGATTCGCGCCTTGTGAGCCAGCCAGCTAGCCAGCTTTAACACGCTCTCATCCATGGTATACACTTGCACTCGCTTCGACTCATCCTCTACCTCCACCTAGACTCCCCTCAGCTAGGAGTTCAGTAGGAAGCTCGACGTGCAACCCAAAAATCCACTTTCTGGAACCACCATGTCGGCCTCACCACCGCCCGCGCCCGAGGTCGCAGCCGAGTCTACCTCTTCCCCTCCCCTCACCCCTGCTCCAGCCGAGATATCCCTAGACCAACCCCCATCCCCCATCATAGACGCAGAGGAAGCTATTCCATCACCAACTACACTCGCCCCCCGCACATCCCTCACCGCAAAACCTAGCTCCTCCACAAAATTAACCGTCCCGGGGAACGGCCGGAACAAGGCTCGCACAAAATCAAACGGAAATTCCACGGGCATTGAGCTTCCTATCCAACCCGCCATGGGGATAACGGAGTCCATCGCTTCAGCACCGGCTCCACGTCCGACGGACTTCTCATATGACCCCAATGCGGCGGATTATGAGATTGATGTCGAGGCGGCCCTAGAAAGGGCGTCGAGAGATGACGATATGCCGGGGAGTCCGACGTCAAAGATAATGAGAGCGATGGCGCCCCCAGGCGCGTCAATGGTGGATTCAAAATGGCCAGTGGTGAGTTTTTGTCCTCCGAGGAAGGAAGGAATGCAGCATGCATGGGTGGAGGTGGAGAGTGGAGGTGTGGCATGGAAGTGGCAGTGTGGCAGTGCCTCGAATTTGCCTTTTGCTGGATTTTGAGCTGACTTTTGCGTGTAGCCCCCACCCAACGCAAGCGTCAACCTTTTCATCGGTAGGTCACGTCCCGCCTGTCTATATTGGCCATTTACTGATCTCCAGGACGCGCCCTACTTGCAAATGGGAACGATAACTGGCCTCTTGTGAGCATCACGAAGCGTGCCTCGATCAAACTGACGTTTTCAGAAACCGAACGACATTGTCAACTGGATACGCAAACACTACCCTGGCGAATGGGACGGAGATGAGGGCCGGTGTTCTGCGCACCGCGTCCGGACGTATCTCGCGCGTAAAGGCGCAGACATGTACTACGAAAAGCTCGCCCAGGCGTCCATCTCTGGCTGGCGGATCCGGCAGAGCCACCTGTGGCGGTTCGAGAATGGCGGATTTCAGGGGCGGGGGATGAAGCAGGAGGAGGCTCTATTGGAGAAGGCCAAGGAGACCGAGGCGGCTATTACGGATAAGCACAAGGCGGCTGCGGCTGAGGCTTTGGCGGCGGGACATCCGGGGGTGAAGACGAGCATGAGTATGCCCGGGATAATGGACGGGTCGCCAGTGACGAAGAAGGCGAGAATGAGTCGGCAAGCAGCATTGGTTGCGGCAGGCGGATCGAGTTTGAGCGGGAAGAGAAGGAATGTCAAGCGGGACGATGTCGATCACATCCTGGCGAGCTTGCAACAACAGGCGGCGGCGCAGGCTCTGCAGGCGCAACAGCAAATGCTACATCAGCACGAGGAGGAACAACAGGCGGATGATCCCATCGATAATTACTACCCTACCAACTACCAAACCTCCTCTGGTCCAAGCCAACAACAAACCCCTATCGAACCTGAACAACTCGATCCCTTACTCTCCGCTGCGACTACGTCTGGCGTCGACAATGGCGCCGACCCTGACGATAACGATGATATCGATATGAACATGGTACATCAGGCCATGCAGGCTGCGGCGGGCCATATCGATGATCTTGATATGGGCATCCAGCTGCCGATAGAAATGCAGATGCACGGCGAAGGGGAGCACGATGACCGCTCAGCGGGTCAATACTTCGGCGAGACATATGGGGCGGGTCAGGGCTATGGACTGGGGATGGGGACAAGTGGGACTGGACAGGAGTACTGGGGTGAGGATAGTTATGGGTATCAGCAGGGGCAGTAAGCCGGCGGCTGGGCCAAGGGCTTGGAGGGGAAATATATCAGGAAGGTGTGGAGGGTTTCGGAGCAGTCATATGTCATGGCTAGAAGGATGGGAGAAGGGCTTTTGGGAGTATATTTAGAGCGCATGGGGGCTTCTTCTGTATTGTATGTACTCGCACCGTAGCGTAGCACAGTGTTCTCGGCGAGGCCAAAAGTCCACGTCACTCTCATGGAGATGGCGCAATCTCCATGCTATCCGGCTGCCCATCCACCCAAGCCATCTATCTAGTTATACAGTGCCTTGTTATTATCACATCCATCAGACCATCAACTGACATAGCACAGTCCGCAAAGCGACCGTCAATCCCCTCATTAGATCCCGGTCGAAACACGCAGCCCGAGAAGAGGACCAAACCCAGCGCCATGCCGCCCAAGTACGCCCTCCCGGCGGCCTCTCCTTCGCCCCCTCCCATTACAGTGACCAACGACGCCCAGGACATGCTCGTCATCCAGGATATGATGGATACGCTCGATCAGCTCCCGCCAGAGCTTACGAGAATCTACTCGGATCTGAATGAGCTTGGCGCTGTCTTGTACAGTACGTGCACCTCCTAGCCCAGTCGTCGTGGACCGGACTGACAATCCCAGCAACCCTACTTCAGCTCCAGAACAAGCTCAACACATTGATAGAATGGGTCCAAGATCCCAAGATCAGCCCTGAGCAGAGGTTCCAGCTCTTACAGGAGATAGCGGAAGAGGCGGCGCGATATAAACTAGGAGCAGATGATAAGGTCCGAGTAGCTGGCGGGGCTAGTGAAGGGGTGAGTTCTGGATATATAGTTGAGCTGATAGTAGATGATGAGTCACCAACGGCACATTACCGCACTACTGGCTTCGTCCACCATCCTCAATTCCGCTCCGCCATCACCTTATACCCAAGCCCTCACCCTATCGCAATTACCCTTACCTGCCACCTCGCGTCGAGGCCAATTATCCCGTGCGGCCAACTCGCCATTCGGCGGACGGGGCTATGTGGCTGCTGCCGGTCCATCGAACGAAGGGGGTAGAGTCGGTGACACACCATCCAAGAAGAAGAAGAGTAGGGTGCAGCAGCTGGGCAAGGAGGATGATGATGTCAGTGCGGGAGGCAAGGATAGGAAATTGGCTAGCAAGAAGAGGAAACCGTGAGTCCGCCCTCAGACTCGGAGCTGACGATTAGAGCCAATCGAGCTGTGTCACCTACCGACTCTCTAGGATCCACATCCGCTTTCGCTTCTGCGAAACCTATCGAGCCCCGTACAGCCCGCCAATTGGCCGCTGCAGCCGCTGCCAAGGCGCGACAGATGCAGCGAGCTGACGAGGACTCTGACGACTCGGAGCCGCGCAAGGGCCCGAGCGGAGTCGGCATGCAGATCACCCCTTCGTCCGACTCGATGTTGCTTGATCGGGGCCTCGGAATTGATCTCGGCGCACAAAGCCGGGAAACAACAGTGGGGCGCGGAGCGGCGAGTACCCATGTCACGCCGGTGCTTGCTCATGCTCAAGTCGGCGCATCCAAGGAAGGCGGCAGGTCGAGACAGCGTAGCGGCGCAGCTGGTGTCGGATTGGGGATCAAGAGGGCCAGGGAGGACGACGATGAAGGCGAGAGTGAGCAAGAGGAGGATGAGCGTCCGAAGAAGGGAGGCGCGGCGGGAGTGGCTGCGGGAACTGCTGCAGCCAGTGGGAAAGCTGCTCTGGCCGATGTAGAGGCTGCAGAGGGTGGTGAGGCAGAGACGGACGGGGCGGTATACTGCGTGTGTAGGCAGGTGGGGTACGGCGAAATGATCGGTTGCGATGCGGACGATTGCGAGATTGAATGGGTGAGTAGCCTAGCGTGAAAGTACGGGTTCAAGCTGACTCTATAGTACCATATCTCATGTCTTGGCTTCGACGCTCCGCCAGAGGGGACGTGGATATGCCCCCAATGTGTCGAGCGGAAGAAGAAGAATCCCAAGCCGAGCAAAAAAGCGAAACCGAGACGGGCAAAGTAGGCCATTGAATCCTGGCTGTCCCCCTTCTTGGGCGTCCACGTGCTTGACCAGTAGACTATTGTAGGGTGATCCCAGATTACGATGTACAATCAGAAATGAGCATGAGTGACCGATATTAAATATGCTGAAGGCTAGCCTTGCAGTGTACTTGGTCTTGTATGGATCACGCTGTCCCAATGTCCCTTATTATATATGATAACCACACTCGATTCTGACCCTATCCTCAGTCTCCCTTCATGTCCTGTTTGTACCAGCCAGCCTCCGTCTCGTCATATCCCTCTTCGCTGCCGGTGAAATGCTGGATGTGGAGCTCGGGGAGTCGGACGAGCTGGACGACGAAGCAGCTAATGGGGTCGAAGATTTGGTAACGGTCGAAGAGGGGGGTGCTGAGACAGCGGGTGCCTCGGACTCCAAGGCGGGAGTCGTGGAAGAGCTAGTTGCGGAGGGAGAGCTGGTCAGGCTCGATGGGGGCGTGATTGAGGAAGAGGCGACGGGAATCTGCCTCGCGGACGCAGCTTCGCCTCCCAGCTGGTACACTGATGCCCTATCCCCACCACCACACATCTCATCCGCCGATCCTGCACAGGGCATGGCACACTCTGATTCGGCCGTGATGGCTGAAGTGGGGGTAAGGGAGTATCCAGTAAAGCATTCGCGGCCATAGACGAGGGCGGCCCAGGTATGACCATTCTCCTCCGCGAAGGCGAGACAGACGGCACTGTCCATATCGCCGCTGGTCTTGTATGCGCCCTGCACGGCTCGCGCACTGACTGCCTCGGTGTAACATCCTCGGTAGTTCCATTCGAGAGGAGTGGAGGGAGGTGGTGCAGTCGACTCGAATATGTTGAGCCTATTCGACCCGCCGCATACTGTCGAAGCATCTCCGGGGCATACCATAGTACACCCGTCAGTTGCAGCGAGGGCATTATTCGAGATGCTATCGCCGCAATAGCATTCCTTCCCGTACTCCACCCCGCCGAATTTGAAGCCCCGAGCACCACACTCTGCTAGGCACGTGGGGATGGACATGTCCTCTTTGGAGAATGTGTAGGCAGGGAGGGCTCGACCGCCTGATCCCTCAGTGAAGCAGCCTCGATTTGCCCAGCCTTCAATCTGGACATCCGTGTTGTTGGGGCCGGACGGGGTAGGAGTAATGATGGGGATAAGGGAGCCGGTGTATCGGAATGTGGTCATCCGATTTGAGCCGCCGCACACTTCGAAGGGACTGCCTGCGCAGGGCATGTCGCAAGAGGAGAGGGAAGCGGGGTTAGAACCAGAGGCGAACTCTTGGGCACATCTACATTCTCTTCCGTATTCGATTCTATAATCAGCACATCTCTTAATAGAACTCACCCTGCATATGCGAAACCCTTGCTTTGGCACTCAAGCATACAGACCTCGTTGGTCATTGTGTCCGCCGTCAAGAGGGGGCCAGTGAACGCACGACCAGTCGAAGCTTGGCCGTTCCAACATCCGAAAGCGGCCCAATCTTGGGGTAAGGTGGATTCACCAGTAGTCGCCGTGGAATTGAAATAGTACATGTTGAGACGTCGTGAACCACCGCATGACTCGCTGGGTTTGCCGGAACAGGGCATGTCGCTTGCAATCAGCTTGATACGGTATGCAACTCACCATGTAGACGGGTCGGCCTCGCTTGCGCCAGTATCCAAAGACGCTCCGCAGTAGCATTCACTATTAGGGTCAGTTGATTCTTGTTATGGATGGAAGCTGCTCACCTGGCCCATTGTGTACCGGCGAAGCTAAATCCACGCGCCTGGCACAGAGACATACATGCCTCTGGCGTCATCTGATCGTTCGCCAACACCAGTCCCGTCAAGGCTCTGCGTCCCTCTGGTTCCGCAACACAATTCCGCTCGTTCATGAACCATCCATCCACCCCAGCATAGACGACAGGATTGGGAAGGACAGTTTTGACGTAAAGTAAAGGGTTGACAAAGAGGCTGAGCGTCCTGTACCCTCCACAATCGTCATTTCGATTCCCGACACACCTGAGATCGCACATCTCCGGTGCAAGAAGAGTGGTGTTGGAAGCCGCATTTCGCATTTCCGAATCGCAGTAGCACTCCTCGGCGTATTGTGTACCCGAGAGGGGGTAGCCGCGCTTGCCACATTCGGCCGCACAGACCGCTCGAGTCATGTTGGGAGCGGAGAATGTGTACGCCTCCAGCGCTCGACCGGTAGGCGCCTCGGAGATACAGCCAACGTATGACCAATCCACAGGTAGGATGGATTTGAAGTCGGTGTAGTTCGTATCGCCCTCAGTATAGTTGGGTGTGGAGGGTTTAGGACCGTCACCAACCCAAAGTGGGTTGTTGCCTGGTAGGAAAGCGAGTTCTCGGTTGAAGCCGATGTCCTCGTCGACCTGGCCATTCTCGGGTCGACAAGACTGCGCCTGGGCCTCATTGATCAGACCGTCAAAGGGGCGACAATCCGTCAAGACACCACCCACACCGAGGTTATCGTTGCATTCGTCAATCGCCCGCTGGAGGACATTGGTGCCGTTGATAAGCTGGGGCCAGCCATTGATGAAATCGGCGTGCAACCCGTAACCGGTGGCGTCGCCATTGGCGAACACCCAAGTGGGAGTTCCAGCGGGATTGAAGGGGAATTTCTGGACTTCGAATATGAACTCGTAGAAGAGCTGAACAACTTTGACGGGGTGGCTAGCGGGACAATCGCCTCCCCCGTTGTTGTTACCGTTTGTTGGCCAGGACATGTGAGAGCGGTGGTCGGGAGAGTCAAGATCGACGCCGTTCCAGCATGTCCGGAAGTTGACCTGGGCACGAAGTCCTGGGAATCAGCGCTACCTTGAATTGGAAACTCACCATCGGGACAATTGTCCTGAACATGTTAGCTTGGCTCATAATCACTGAGATCCTGTCCACATCACTCACCTCAAAGAAGTTGTTCCGCTGATCCCAGGCCGGATCATCCTGATGACCACCCGCATAGTCTAGACACACGAAGCTTATGGCCTGGTTATCGATGTCGTCCGGGTTGAATTCGCGCCTCGAGGGGTTTCCAGACACCATTCTCAAGCCATCGGGAAAGGCAGTCACCGTGTCGTTGGACCCACCACGGGGGAGATAGTACTGCAAAGTCAGCACAGTATAAGGGAGGGACATACGGTGTTGACATAGGCAGCGGGAATAGCCTGATATCCGGTAGTCTCGGGATTGTAATAGTACAATTGAGGAATCCAGTAGTTGGACTTGTCGACCGTGATGGGCGCGGTGGTACAGATCGACTCTTGTGTACTCTCGTATGTCATGGTCTTGTCAAAGTTCGATCCGCCAGCGATGGAGTGCACATGTCCGCTGGCTACTCCGGGATCGACGATACTGTAGCATCAGCGTGATCCGGTGGTGTATCAAGAGCTGAACTTACGGGTCGAGGCGGGTGGTGAGGAGGATAGGCTGGGTGAGGACGAAGAAAGCCTGAGCCGAAGCTGGGAAGAACAGCAGTCGCTTGAGGTGGATCATGGCGACTAGGGTCTACTATTGGGAGGTCGTACAATCTGTAGAGGGATGGTTAGGGGATACATGATCAGTCTTCAACCAGTGATATACGGCCAATCCGCCAGAAAAGCCCTTGACACCCTTCGGAACCTCGACATCTCGTATTCTCCGCTTCTTGCCTGGGGAGGACTCGAGGATGTGAGACTGCCAGCTTTGACTTGCTCTTTGTTGTGCCTAGCGGCGCTCGGCGGAGGTATTAGTCGCTGCTGCACACTCAACGGTGACGACGTTGAGAGTATGCGGAAGGCCTCTAGTGCGGACTTGGGCTGAGGAGGATTTACAGTGCGACATGGGAGATACGACGCCGGAAAGGGAAGTTTCCGCGTAGTACCCATGAGGCACGACAGTGAGGTGCAGTCGCCACAAGCATGCATGTCGTTTGGTGTGCGTTACATGATCGATGGTGGCGGGAAAGCCGTCCAGTATGTAAAGATCCTTGAGTGTTAAGTCAGAGGCCTCAGCAGGCGATGAATTGCGATATCGCCGGCCTCGCAACAAGGATTTAAGGAATGTGTTTTGGTGGCGCTTTTTCAGCTGAATGTGAATCTGACACTTTGACGACGCAGCGTTCAGATCTCCTGGCGAGCATTGATTTTACGAATCATATCATTCGTAGCTGGCATCATAGACGATACTCTATTGATTCAAACCGTAAAAGACAATGTCCTGTGTCCTGAATCCTAATCTAAGTTCTCGCTCCCACCGCCCGCCACATCTTGCAGACTCTATTGCTCCCAGCTTATCCTGCGAGCCATCCTCCCCGACCTGCTCCACCTCCCGCCTCGCTTGATCTTCGCTCCTTTGGTATTCTGGAGGACAGAAGCGCGGTTGTTCCCGCCGCACTTTTCGCCCGTCTTACTCCCGTCGCAAGTGAAGTTGCATTCAGCATCGAGTGTGGAGTTGGATTTGGGGTTCAACCCAACGCCGGTGAAGCACTCTCGACCATAGACCAGTGCTGCCCAGGTATGGTTGTTCTGTTCGGCAATTGCCTGACAGGTGGCCCGATCCATGGGGGATGAGCTCTTGTAGCTACCATTGGGAACGGCCCGGACGCCCGAGCCCTCGGTATAGCAACCTCGGTATACCCAGGTTGCGGCTGAGGTGGGTGCAGCGGGAGCGATGGGTGTCGTGGTGGGAACAGTGGCTGTCGTGGTGGACTTCGCGGTGGTAGTGGAACTCGTGGTGGTTGATGTCTTGGTGGTCGTGGTGGTGGAAGAGGAGGTAGTGGTAGAAGGGGGAGCGGTACTTTCGAAAATGTTCAGACGACTCGACCCACCACAGAGGGTCATCTTGTCGCCTGGGCAGACCATCGTACACCCGTCCGTTGCTGCCCGAGCGCCATTGGCCAGTGTATCACCGCAGTAACACTCCTGGCCATACTCCACCCCGCCGTACTTCCATCCACGGGCTGCACAGGCAGCCAGACAAGTGGGGATAGTCATGGTGCTAGAGGCGAAAGTGTAGCGCGTGAGAGCCCGGCCAGGGGAGCCTTCGGTAAAGCAACCGCTGTGGGTCCAGCCGGCGACTCTGATGTCGGTATTGTTGGGGGCAATGGGGACGGCGACTTTGCCCGTGAACTTGAATGCAGTCATGCGACCGCCAGCGCCGCACATCTGAGCAGGATTGCCGGCGCAAGACATGGAGCAATCGGTTGCTGGGGCTTGCACCGAGCCAGCAGCGAATTCCTGGGCACACCTGCATTCCTTGCCGTACTCGACACTGTTGTCAGCGATGAACGACCTATCGACTTACCTTGCGAGTACAAAGCCCTTGCTCTGACACTCCAGCATACAGATGTCGTTCGTCATCGAGTTGTTGGCGACTAGTGGACCGGTAAAGGCGCGGCCGGCTGTAGCTTGACCATTCCAGCACCCAGTAGCGACCCAGTCCTGAGGTAGGGTCGCTTTGATCGGGGTAGTCTGGTTGAAGAAGTACATGTTGAGGCGTTGGCCCCCGCCGCACATCTCATCGGGTTTCCCAGCACATGGCTTATCGCTGAACCGTCAGTACGACCCCTCCACATCAAAAGATTTACTCACCAGTCTGTGGAAACAGCCTCGAGAGCACCGGCATCGACAGACGATCCGCAATAGCATTCACTACCGTCAGCTCTATCGGAATGAAGGCTCACCTTGACCACTCTGTGCCCGCAAAGGCATACCCGCGGGCCTGGCAAAGATTCATGCACGCCACAGGAGTCATCTGGCCATTTGCCGTGGTATATCCAGTCAACGCTCGCCTTCCAGATGGTTCAGCGACACAGTTGCGTGTCTTCTTGAACCATCCGCTGAGACCGGCAGGTATGACGGGATTGGCGACGGGGATATAGAGTTGGGTGTTGCGATAAAGACTGAGAGTCCTAGAACCACCGCAGCTCTCGTAGGAATTGGCCGCACATCGGACATTACACCTTTCGGTTGGAAGGAAGGTAGTATTGGATGCGCCATTCTTCATGGCTGAATCGCAATAGCACTCCTGACCAAACTGCGTCCCGGAGAGCGGATAGCCTCTCTTCTCACACTCCGCCGCACAGACTGCAAGTGTCATATTGGCACTGCTCAAGACGTATGCGTCGAGAGCCCGTCCATTGACGCTCTCGGCAATACAGCCAACGTAGCTCCAGTTAGCCGGCATGACGGACCGGGGATCGACATACGAGGTATTGCCCTCGGTATAATTGGCATTGGTCGGTTTGGTCATGTTACCGATCCAGAGGGGGTTGTTTCCGGGTAAGACGGGGATTTCGTGACCGAAACCGATGTCTTCCGCGATGAGTGGGTTTTGGGAACGACAGCCTTGCGCCGCGGCATTGTTGATGAGACCGGCAAAAGGAGGGCAATCTTGGAGATTACCACCGACACCGTTGTTGGCATTACATTCGTTGATGGCCCGTTGGAGAACGTTCGTACCGTTGATAAGTCGGGGCCAACCGTTGACGAAGTCGGCGTGAAGACCGTAGCCGGTCGCATCTCCGTTGGCGAACACCCAGGTAGGGCCTTCGGCATTGAAGGGGAACTTTTGGACCTCGAAGATGAATTCGTAGAACAGCTGCACCACTTTGACGGGGTGACTAGCTGGGCAATTCCCACCGCCATTGTTACTGGCTCCGATGGGCCAGGCCATGTGCGAGCGGTGGTCTGGGGAATCGAGATCTTTGCCGTTCCAGCAGGTAGGAAAGTTGACCTGGGCACGAAGACCGTCTGGGCAATTATGCTATCATCAGCAGAGTTCAACCAAAGCTCACCTTGAAGAAGTCATTCCGCTGAGCCCAGGCTGGATCTCCTTGGTGTCCACCGGCATAGTCCAGACACACGTAGCTGATAGCTTGGTCGTTGACATCTTTGGGGTCGAAATCGCGACGATTGGGATCACCCGAAATCATCCGTAGACCATCAGGGAATGCTCGAATGGTGTCATTTGTGCCACTACGGGGAAGATAGTACTGTCTGTCAGCTAAATCAAGGATAGACTCACTGTATTGACATAGGCGGCCGGGATGGCTTGGTAGCCTGTGGTCTTGGGATTATAGTAATAGAGCTGGGGAATCCAGTAATTGGATTTGTCGACGGTGATGGGTGCAGTCGTACAGGTAGACGCCTGCATAGATTCGTATGTCATTGACTTGTCGAAATTTGACCCGCCGGCAATGGTGTGAACGTGCCCACTGACTCTTCCGGGGTCGACAATGCTGTCTGTCAGCTTGGTCAGGGGGTAGACTTACGGATCAAGCCGGGTGTTCAAGAGGATTGGCTGGCTGAGGATGAAGAAGGCCTCAACCGAGACGAGAAAGGGGAGGAGCGTGAAAAGCATCGTAAAGGAGCCAGTCCAGTTGATTATAGGAAACAGCAAAGAACGGCCAGCGTCCAAGGTGTATGAGAAAGAGAATGGAAGGGAAGTGAAGTGAAGTGCAGGAAGAATGAGCGAGTGAGGTGCGCCCGAAATGCCCAGCTTCTTCAAAGACACATGTGGGCGCCACCGCCACCAGCGCGGTAAGCCTTGACATCAGTACAGCAGTCAGCGGCGATCCTCCGACTGGTTTTGATTCTCGCCCTATCGCCCTATTTTCCCTCCGTGCCTGTACGTGGCGTTCCTGAGAGCTGCTGAGATATGCTTAACGTCAGGCACAGGGCCATTGTCGTATGACAGGTTCTGGCAGCAGGAAACCGGGGGCTGAACAGAATCGAAGATCCGAGCCGGAAGAGGAAACTATCATCGCCGAAGAACAAGTCCGTGACGCGTGATCTCTCAGTGTGCCGAAGCTCCGAAGTCCGAAGCTGTAGGTGTGTACAATCTTGCCGACGCAGCGTCATCGCCGGGGGAGATTTCCTGCTCCGGAAGTGTATAGCAAAGAGAAGAGGAATCCTGTGGTGTCGACGGTGTGGTAGAGAGAAGGCGTTCCGCCGGAAAAGGAAATATCGTGGATCCGGGGCTCCGTACAAGTCGCTCTGAAGCTGGAACATGCAGCCATGCTCCTCAGGCAGCTGAGCTTTACATGGTGGGGACATGCCGAGGAGGAGGACCCTTCTGTCATACGCCCATTGACAAGCTTGCCTCAGCAGCCGATTCTTTCCTAATGGCCTCATGAATGGGTTGCAGTGTCTTTTAGCCCATCTTAAACGGCTCAAACCCCGATGTTTCCAACGATCTCATTGAACATTCCGGCAGCTTACGAAATTACAGAAGGTCCCCGTCTCCAGACGACCGATCTGGGACCAAGTGGCTGCGCAGGCAGACCGATATCTGGCGGGAATAGCCAAAGACGCTAGGGCAAAAGCGCCGGCAGGGGTTGGGAAGTTCAGTGCGGTAGTCCTATCGAGCGGTGGTTTGATGGAGAAAGACACAGCCACGCAGATGGCAGAGTGGCAAGAGGGAGTCAGCGAGGGGAGATGGAGCTGGATGATGATGCGGTTGAGTCTAGGTTTAGTTAGAGCGAGAGCTAGGGTGATGTTTTGTATGACGTGTTAAATACAAAGTAGCTAGTTAGTTAGCAAACACGGACCTTTTATAGCTGGATCTATGCACTCGACATCAAACCCAGCTCCAGCTCGCCTAATTCTCACTTGGTGGGAGGGAGAGTGTACAGAATGGGACGCTCTGAACCCCTTGGCCAGTGGCGGTCTGAAGGTTGCTGGTTTCTCCGTCAGAGGCGATGGCAATCACCAAACCTTTCGGCCTTTTGGGGGAGACCGTAGGCTGGAGAGCTAATGTCCATCTATACGTTTAGTTACAGGAGCGAGGGAATGATAAATGCAGACACGCCTGAACCTTCGACAACAGAGCCTGAGCAGCACGCACGATGATCGGCCGATCTGATATCCTCAGCGGGAGTCCGCCCATTTAGAAAACCTAGCACTCACACTCGGTCTCGAACAAGAGTCATGGCGGATCACTCAGGCTTTGGTATCGTATCAAGGCCGAGGAATGACGGGCCGAGTTGGATCGTTCATCCAGGTGAAATTTGGATACACCTGTAAGTCAGTCAACTCCGATCGTCAAGCTGCACCCGGACTCACTCTCGCCAAGACTTTCGCCTTGACAATACCAATAGGCACCGGACCGTAAGTCCTTGAATCTGTGCTGTTGCTGAGGTTGTCACCAACAAGCCACACATGCCCCTTGGGCACCTTGACGAATTGCCCTTGACCCTTCCGGCCCATCTTCAATGGTCGGTCGTTGATCGAGACTGCCTCCCTGGTATCCGACTCCTCCTCCCACGGCTCTTCTCCCACCCATTTCCTGTAATCTCCGCCGCGTCTAGGCTCAACTTCGACCACATCTCCCTCGATACCGATGACGCGCTTGCAGACGGTGTTGCGGGGATCGGTTGGGCTTGTTGCTACGACCAAATCACCTCGAGATGGCGATTTTGACTTTGCCCACGGACGGAAGTAGGGCAAAGGTGATACGAGAACGCAGTCGCCTTCGTGCGAGAGCGTGGGGAGCATAGAGAAACCGCTACAAATACGTAGATCGGCAATGCAGGTGGTGAACAGGTGATAGGCCGCCAGGAGTTGTACTGTCCGCACGGCGGAGTGGACCAGAGGAGGCGGTCTGAAGTACCTCCATCCTGCAGTCATTTGAATAGCTGTAAATGAGGAAGACTGATGGATGGGTCTCATATACTCATCGTAGTTGCTGGTCCTCCATCAATTTGAGTAGACGGGATCAAATTTGGTAGGGCGTTTAGCGCATCCCCTACAGCAGCGTTCACATCCCTACCATCATCCTCCATCAACTCACAAGGTTCACAAGCACGACCAAGACCCTGCCATTGAGAAGGAACGAGGCTGGGAACGCGCGTTTAACTTTCCAAGGCGATCTGATCTTTCGGAGAGGAGGAATCTATCTCTAAAGAGTCATTATACAAAATGGTGAGTTACATCTGAACTTTGCGCCCCATCGAGAGACTGATTGGCAGGTCCGAATCATCATCAAGGGCGGTGTTTGGCGTAACACAGGTACGTCCAGCCTGACGTGTAGAGCTGACAAATAGAGGATGAAATCTTGAAGGCGGCCATTTCGAAGTACGGCAAGAATCAGTGGGCCCGTATTTCGTCTCTGCTGGTGCGAAAGAGTCCCAAGCAGTGCAAGGCGAGATGGTACGAATGGCTGGACCCTTCCATCAAGAAGGTTGAATGGTCCAAGGTACGTTTCTACAGTAAAGCAGCGAGACTATGCTGACAATCAGACGGAAGATGAGAAACTACTCCACCTCGCCAAACTCATGCCGACCCAGTGGCGTACTATAGCTCCCATCGTCGGTCGAACTGCCACTCAGTGTCTTGAGCGCTACCAAAAACTCCTCGATGACGCCGAAGCGCAGGACAATGAGGAGTTGGGTCTAGGTGGAGGCGATAATCCCGAGGCTCAGGCGGCAGAGGGTGTGCGAACTCTTCGGGCGGGAGAAATCGATACCGACCCTGAAACTCGAGCGGCTCGACCTGATCCTGTCGATATGGATGACGACGAGAAGGAGATGTTGTCTGAGGCCCGGGCGCGTCTTGCCAATACTCAGGGCAAAAAGGCGAAGCGGAAGGCCAGGGAGAGGCAGCTTGAAGAGGCGAAAAGACTTGCATTCTTGCAAAAGAAGCGAGAGCTAAAAGCTGCGGGTATCAATCTTCGACCTAAAACGAAGAAGAAGGGAATGGACTACAATGCGGATGTTCCGCTCGAGAAGAGGGCTGCACCCGGTTTCTACGACACGAGCGATGAGGCCGCTAAGCGGTTTTCGGCTCCTATCGGTCAATCGTTGCGAGCCCTAGACGGGAAGAGAAAGCAGGAACTCGAAGAGGAGCAGGAGAAAAGCAAGAAGCGGAAGGGAGATGATGGGAAGCCAAAGGGTCAGGCGGCGCAATTTGTCGCTGCTCGAGAGGCCCAGATCAAGAGGTTGAAGGAGCAGGAGCAGGTCATTAGGCGCAGGAAGTTGAACTTGCCTATGCCTCAGGTTGGGGAGAGGGAATTGGAGGATATCGTCAAGATTGGACAGTTGGGAGAGTCGACAAGGGAGATGGTGGCAGGGGATGCAGATGGTGCAACAGGGCGGTTGCTCGGGGATTATGATACGGTCAGAGGGGCCAGTATGGCGAGAACTCCAAGGACTGCTGCTGCACGTAAGTTCCGTATCCTGATACTAGCTGACACCAGCCGATACTATTCTTGCCGAAGCTCGTAATCTTCGAACCATGACCTCGACCCAAACACCCCTACTTGGTCAAGAGAATACCCCGCTGCGCAGTAACGACGAGGGTACCGGATACGAAAGTGCCACTCCGCGTCACGACGTTACCGCCACCCCTAATCCTCTTGCCACACCTCGCGGTATGCCCACCCCTCGCTCCGTTGATGGCGGCATGGGCCAGACTCCCATGCGGACACCCATGCGAGATAGTCTCAGCATCAACGATTCTACACCCATGTACGGTGCAACACCCCAGGAGGACAAAAGGCGGATTGCTCAAAATCGCCGGGCTCTAAAAGCTGGATTCGCGGCGCTACCTCAGCCCGAGAATAACTTTGAGCTGGCCGAAGATGAGGATGAGGAAGAGGAGGACGAGGATGCGGTGTTGACCGTCGAGGATGCTGCCGAGCGAGATGCGAGGCTGCAAGCTGCCAGGGCAGAGGAAGAGAGGAAAGAGCTGGAGCGAAGGAGTTCCGTCGTCAAGCGGTCTCTACCCCGTCCGGCGAACGTTGACGAGCGGCGCATTCTCGGAGACCTCAGCGAGGACGAGACGTCAAATGTCATCCACATGATCAACCTCGAAATGGCCGCTCTGATGAAGCATGACTCGCTCGCCCATCCCCTTCCTGGATCTTCAACTCCCTCCGGTATCTTCAGCGAGTACGATATGCCTGATGACGAATTCGTCGATCTGGCCAAGAAAGCCATCCACCTGGAACTTGCCCACACCGTCGGTCTACCCGGAGCAAACGAATCTCAACTCCGCATTGCTATCGCCGCGGGGATAGAGGACGATGCGTTCGATCTCTCCTGGTCGAAAACGCGAGAGAACCTCATCCTCCACCCCAAATTCGGCTGGATCGAGTCTTCAGCTCTGTCCCCTACCGACCTCTCTGCCGCTTACACCCACATGATCGGCGCGTCTAAGGAACGCATGATCGCATCAGCGACCACTGCTGCGAAAGGAGAGAAGAAGCTGTCGAAGCAGTTGGGAGGGTATCAAGCCATAAATGCCAAGGTGCGCTCGGGTATCATGGAGGCGATGAATGACATACACGCCAGCAAGCGGGAGCTGGAGACTTTCCTGATGTTGAAGGGGATGGAGGAGGCCGGCGCGCCAGGACGGCTGGAAAGGAAGAGGGAAGAGGTGGCTGTGCTGGAGAGGCGGGAGAGAGATCTACAGGCGCGATATGCCGAGCTCAACGATGAACGAAGAGAGTTGGTGGAGTCTGTCGATCAGGTAAGTTGTTTTTGAGATTTGGCACAAGGTATTCGCTGACGATTTCAGCTCGAGGAGGATAAGGTGGTGTTGTCGGCGCAGCTGGCTCTGGACGATCTGGAGGAAGAAAATGGGGATGTGGAGATGAACGGAGAGTAGGTAGCAAAGATGTATGCTCAGGCTAGGTCACTTGTTAATGGCGACTTACACGATCTCGGCTAAGCAGGACCTGAAACTGGAAGCGAGCTAAAGCATCTTGCGGCGTCTTATTGATTTCAGAGGAGGGAAAATCGCACTGGTCAGTGTGATACGCCGGGTAATCTTCAGTCCAGCGGCCGAGGTCCTGGAATGGATAATGTTGACGAGAGTTGACGTCCTTGTGTTTTGCGCCGTGGTGGACAGGTCGAGGGGCTGACTCAGGCCTCAGTGATTCTTGCCTATAATATTGATACTGAATACTCACACCACTCAGTCCTCTCTGTCTGACAATGGCGACTTGTGTGGACAATCACCTTGAGCCAGCCAGCTATGACGATGCTCACAACGGTGACAACAATGTGGATCGTCACCATAGGGGGAGGGAATTTTTTAGAAGTCACCTATTTTAACCGACTTCAACCGAGTCCTGTACAGATGCCTTGTGGCCGAACTGGCTCCCGTCCCGTCTGGCCAGATTTCCACCCGAAAGTGCGGACGAGCTACCGCACGCGGGATCGATTGCATCCTTATATAGGATCGTTGGTCCGGACACAACACTACATACAATCAACAAAGACAGTCACTTCGGGAGGTACCTTTCACATCTTGGTCAGCTGGAGTTCCCGAGGTGGACACGGGCTGTCCCGCTTTATTGCTGGAGCTCCTCGCTGGCGTTTGCTTCTTTTAAGAGCAGCAGTCATCTGAGTAGTTTTGTGCCACGAGAGTGGCCAGTCATGGTTACAGCAGTAGCGATGGTCTTCAAGTTGACTAGGGCCTCTACATATCGCACACTCCGTAGCATAGACAGTAGAGATCGTTTCCGCTGATAGATGCAAACTCATCGCATGCAGCAATGCCTATAACTAACAGACTACAAAACCTCTTCCCCACCTTCCAGCTCATCCGTCATGCCGAGCTCTTCAAAGTGCTCCAGTAGCTCATCAACTCCAATCTCCGGGAAGTCCTCCTCTTCGTCATCCGCCTCACTGGCTTCCTCCTCAATCTCCATCGGTGCTGGCGCAGCCTTTCCACGCTTCTTGGCACCACCCTTCCCAGATCCAGGCTTGGTGACCACCTCCATTTCCAGATCCCCATCGGCATCCTTCTTTTGCTCCTCGTGCTTGTACAGGTTGATTGCTGCACGCATCTCCTTATCCTCTTCCAGATCCCGCAGGAATAGCTCGTAATCCCTCTCAACGTTCTTCTGGTCCACACCACCTCGTCGACCAAGAGCACCTCGACCGAGAGTGGTCGTGGTGCCCTCAGCGACATCCTCGGCTTCCTTGGCGATAGAGCGGAGCTTCCAGTTTCTTGGCCGAGCCTTTCTGCGACGGTTAGGGTAGGTCTTTCGAACGAGGATGACGTCTGGGATTCGACCTGCATCGAGGGATTCATAGTGGTCGCTGTTGAAGTTGGATTTTGTGAGGTGGTACCCGAGAACAGTGTCTCCGGGCTGGAGGATGGCACCGAGGTGGGTCCGTGTGTGGAAGATACCGTCGTCACCCATACCGTCTGCGTCCTGGGCAGCGTTGGTCGTGCTCGTTCGTGTGACCTGAGCATCGGCCAGCACGTATTTGCCTCGGACGGGGCCCGATGGCTCAACGTCCAGAACGACAAACTCGACGAGGTCCGTGACTGTCGCAAGAGCCTCGAATGGCTGACGCCAGTACACTGGAGCAATGACGTCGGTTTGCTGGAGGGTCATGGGATCGAGGAGGTGCATGGAGTTGCCGACTCGGGAGCAGATGGTCAGGGGACTATCGTCAGTTCAGATCAAAGGACCAGACTCACGTTATGTTTCCCCATGATTTGGCTTGGGATGAAGGAAGGCAGACAAGATCATCTTTGCAAACTGGGACAATTTCGACCGAGTAGGTGAATTTGTAATTGGCCGTGTTGCTCTGTTTCTCGGACGAGATGAGCTGTTCAGAGCTCTTGACTCTTGACATCAGCGCTGGTCTGCTGTCAAACTCACCGTACGGGTACAACGCCAGCCAAGAATTCCACCATCTTGATGGCAGAATTTCGTTCAGAGTAAAAGAAATCCAAACCATCCCGCTTCTCATTGATGGATATGGTATCCCTGAGATTAGCTCAGCCGGAATGTCAACTCACTTATGAGCATTATGCTTCAGGATCAATTGCTCCAGCCACAGGAAAGTTCGCTTATGAGTGACCTTCTGCCTGACCTGAACGGTAGCCTTCCATGTGTTCTTCGCAGCAAGCTTGGTACAAGCGGGGCATTGTCCGGTGTGGACGACAAAGACTAGAATGAAGGTTTGCTGGAGGACGGTATTCGCAAGCACCTCTTTTTGAATGGTGATTTTTATTTTGATTCGTCGAGAGTGTGGCTCAGTCCATACGAACGAAGCGTCGATCAGCCGGACCTTCTGCAAGGGCCGAGAGATCTTTTTGAGACAGAGAGCTACGATTAGCGGGTCCAACCATAGGCTTACCAAGCAATTCTCTAGATTCCGGCTGGGCATTGACCCAGGCTGACGGGGGCGAAGACCACCGCTCGCACCCTCGGCAGAACATCAGAGAGGCCTCCTTGGGGATGCCCTCTGTGATGTCGATGGAATTCCGGAGACAACCTACACCTGGGTGTCAGTCACGCTGATCAAGACATAACTTACAAAGACCAGCTCCGTTTGCGCTCGAAATGACTGTCCCGCAGTCTGCACACAAGATGTAGCTCTCCTGTCCCTGCGCGGATGGTTCGTAGTCCATTAACACCATGATGTATAGGCAGTGAAGGATGTGATAGATGAATGACTATTGAAAGCGGACAGAGCTTTGCGGAAATTCTTCACTTGGCTCAAAGGCGGGTGGCAAATTTTGATAAGCATACACGTCATGGCATTTGTGTTGGTCAACTATAACACATCTGGTCCTACTATAATTTACTGGCCGCTGCTATGGGTCCTCTTCAGGTTCCTATCCATCAGCATAATCACGGCATGTAGACTCACGTCTTCGTTGTTTCCTATAGGCATTCCTAATCCCAACCCACTCCGCGAGCTATTCCTCATTGAGCTCATCTTGTTCCCCGATAACGTCCGACGGTGGCCTATTGAGCTAGCGCCAAGCAGCGTTGATCCTCCTCTTCTTGCAGACGCCGGACTGAGCGGAGCAGCGCTCGGTCCAGCAAGATCCCTCAAGAAATCATGCCGGCCGCCCATGTTGTCTGAGTGACTTGCCAGACGATGCCGATAGGTAAGGGGTGTATCCGTCATCATCGTGCTCGTGACTCGTGGCCGGCCAAGGGGTGTAAGGGAGAAGAGGGAGGGATTGCCAAAGTTGAAGTCTATGTGGCGGGAGGGGGTGGATGTTACATCAAAGGGGGCGTCGTCTATGCGGGGAGTGGTGAAGCGGGTATCAGAGGGGACGGGGGTTGAGGGGGTGGGTAGCATGCCCGGTTCTTCGCCATACGCCCACATGTCTGTGCCGTAGCTCAGTATGCGGGAGCGATGATTCCGGCTGGTCGGCGAGGCGACTCCTCGATTGGCAGGGGTTTGTACCGAGGGTAAGACGGGGGAAGGCGCCAGAGCAATCTGGTCGGAACCCTTGAAAGCTGACGAGCGTTCCTCCGATTGGGCATAGGCTCGACGAGGGGTTTGCGCTGGTGTCGATAGATTAAGAACTTGGTTCTCGCAGTTTGGACACCACCACCGATTGGGGAGATGCATGTCGTCGACACCGTTGCACAGGGTGTGATGCCACGTTTGACAATTTGTGCAGACGACCATGGCGCTGATTCCGTTGGCGGAGCGGGCGCCGCATGCACATGCCATGACACCGACGGGGAGAGGAGGAAGGGATCGATAGCGCAGTATAGTGAGGAGGGCGGACTTGGCATCGGCATTGACATGTATCCGTCTCCGCGGATCGGCGTCTGCGGGTCGGACCAACCTGGCCACACTCTTGCCCTTGCCCTTCCCAGGAGCGGTGTAGACCTCCTCATCCGACTCCTCATCTCCGCTATATTCCATGTAGCGCTTGAGCAACAGCGCCCTTTCCCTGTCCTCCCTCTTTGCCGTCGACCACGATTCAGGCCAATCAGGCTTGATCTTCGAGGTGCTCGCCACCGACCACTCCTCATCCTCGTTGGTCTCCTCTGTGGATTCTGCACTGTCCAGTCCGAGGAAACTCATCGCGGCGTCCTTTCGTACCGCCACCCGCCCAACAGAATCGATTTTGGTGCACATCATAGGCTCCGCTCGGGCCACAGCGGTGAACGCTTGTAGACGCTTTTCGAGCTTGTCTGCGTGGTCTATGGGATCGTCGACGACTGTGATTGGGGGAGTGCTTTGTCTTCCGGCATTTTCCAACCAGGCTAGTTCGGATTCGAGGATGGGGTGGATTGTGAGGGAGGCGGTGCCGCTTTCGCTGGTGAGGATGGTGGGGGCAGGAGCGAGTCGGTGGGGTAAGGGTTCTCGAGCAACTTCGTCATCCAAAACTTGCCCGACGGCAAGTTTCCGACCCTCCTCCGATTGCAAGACTTTCAACCCTATCCGTTCTGCAGGTTCCTCAATAGGCGGCGGAAGATGTGGGGGTGGCTGAAGTTGGGGGGGCGGCTGAAGATGTGGGGGAAGGGCAGTGAACTCTCGTCCAGTGGAAGGCGGTGTGGGCAGTTGCGCCGTCTTTATCCTCTTCGACGCTCGCTCCTCTCTCTTCGGCGTCTTCACCGGGGCCGGCGCCTTCTCCCTCTTCCGCTTGCCCTTATCTGGGGTCTGCGACCATGATCGTTCGGCCATGACGGGATAGTATTGCGGGATGGTGGTATCGTAGAGCGGCTGGTATATGGCAGGTTGGGGATAACGGGGTTGGGTTGGGGTCTGAAAAACGTCGTACTCGCCCGAAGAGTTGTAGTCAGGTTGATGGGTGTATCTGCTGGTTGATGGGTATGTGTGGGGTGCCTGGGGCATATCGGTCGACAATTGATGACTGGATTTAGCAAGCTTCAACAACGGGACTCACTCTTTGCCCATAGTCTTTCTCGACGCAGTCATAATTTCCGAGGTGCCGCAGGAAAAGTAGCGATGGAGATACGGCTGTAGGAGCATTGTCAGTTTTATCTCTAGGTTGAGACCGGCTGAGACATATGGATGGGGAAATTACAAGGGTAGGAGGATAGGGTGATTTGATAGAGCAGTGTATGGAGTGGAATGGTAGAGATGATGCTCGGTGGAGCGATCATGCGCTAGATGACATGTTGATAGAGTGGCATATGGGGAGGCTGGTCGGTTCAGGTGTGAATGAAACTTACCGATAGGCCTTGGAATCCTTGCCGACTAATTTGCTATGCACCGGTGCGGTATTGTATTGCTGAGTGCAATTATAGCATGTAATAGTTGGCTATGTAAAGGGAAGATGTATCGAATTTGCGAGAAGAGGATGAAGGTAGGCACAAGTGATCGTCGTTGACGATAACGGATGACAGCGACCGGTTAGGTTGACGGAGAATAAAAGCGGGCAAGGAGTGTATGAAGGCTAGGGTTTGTATGTATTTCTCTACCTGCAGGGAGGTGGCTGATTGATCGTCATGGAAGGAAAGCTTAAGGAGGAGAGGGGAGGCTGCATGAGGCCTATGGGCAGGGCGGGATGGGATGGGGACTGACGGGGATAAGAAGGAAAGGCTCTAATTGTGTGACTGGATAAAGGGGAAAATCAGGGTCACACAGGCTTCTCCGGCCACGTTATCCGCCGCCTTTTGACCTCCTCCCTCCCTTTGGATCCGCCTTCTCTCCTATGCTACCATATACCCACACAACACCTCAAACAAGCCAACAGACAACACTCAGTTCCTCTCCCTTGCCACGCGTCCCTCCCTCTCCTCCCTGCGATGCATCCTAGACTATAGCGCACTGAAACAATCCCTTCGACCACAAGTGCCTCCGCTCTCTCCGACGGAAACTTTGTCACCTCCATGCCGTAAAGTTGAACCTTAATCATGTCACGCTGTCACGCTGACGTGACGCGTCGACGCGCCGGACGCCGCGTCCGTTTCGGGGCATTTGAGTGGTTGAAGCGCAATACCGGCGAGGATGAGGGGTGTGTGTGACTCATCTGACGTGGTTGCTTGGTGTAGGTGAGGCTGGATTGGACTAGGGATGTGTGCAAGCGGTGGTCTTCGGCTGAGCGGCCGCGTCGCGGTCCGAGTTGGACATCGAAGATCAGTGCCGGGGAAGGAGGGCGGGAGTGCTGGGGAGACGGGCAGGATACTTTCCTCGTAGGAGGGAAGGCAAGGGGAATGTGGCAGAGTGGTGGCACTGGATCTAGCCAAGATGTAAAGCTGGAGTAGGAGAGGTGGAAGGAAGAGTAGTGCTCGTCGACGCAACCTCGCGCAGGACGAAGCTGCAGCTCGCCCTGAAAATGGTCACGTGAATCGCCACCCAGCTGAATGTGGCAGATCAGCGGGATGGCTCATGACAGGATGGGCATCCTTCTTCTGACGATTGTTAAGTGATTTGGCGCATCAACAGATCGATATGCATCTGAAGTGCGAGAGCTACCAGATAACCTATCGAGATCTCTAAGGGGCGAAGCGGCAACAGCACACAGACCAGCTGTTTCGCCACCCCGAGGTGTGTGATGCAGTCCAACATCTGCTCCAATGATCTGTGGCTCCACCACGCCATAGCGGTGCCTTCTTGACCCTTGAACGCATCGTCGTGTCCATGAAGGTCCGGTGATTGGGATTGTATTGGATTTGATCAAGTCATATATTTCTCCTGCACGATAGTCAGCCAACTGTTCTCCGCTCGTCTGGGAACATAAGAAATAGAAGGATGAACGCACCTTCCATACCCAAGCGAGTCCCATCGTGGTTGTCCCTTGGCCAATCTGGACCGTCAGCCGCTTTCGACTGATAATCGCTAAGCCCGATACTCACAGCCATCCGATACCATTTAGCCGCTTCCTTCATATCCTTCTTAATCCCGTTTCCTCCCTTTGACAACAAGAATCCGAGCTCTACATTGGCGTCAGCGTCACTCTTAGTGGACGTCAGCAAAGGTACTTACGTTCTTGACTTGCTAGATCGCCCAGATCACCTGCGAAGCGGAGATACGATACGGCCACTTCTGGATCCTTCTTGACGCCAACTCCTTCCAAAAAACAATTGGCGACTTCAAACATGCCCAAAGAGATATCACGCTATAATCATGAGCAAACGTTTTGGTACGAGGAACGAAAGTTGGCACTCACAGCCATCGCCTTCTTCTGCTGGATAGACAATCCCCCACCGTCGGACGAACCAGGTACTTCCTTCGATCCCTGAGCTATCGATTTGTCACACGCAGTACGGAGTTCGGCGAATGCTTTCCGCTCGTCTTTGGCCACTCCCCATCCATGCCGAAGAGCCAAACCTGAGAGCTGTCAGCTTCAACCCAAAGTCGCAGCCTGACGTCCAGGACGCACCCCAATAGATCCTGCCTGTTGAACTTCCCGCATCGGCCGCTTGACGAAAGTACCACGCAGCCTTGGGCAAGTCTCCCTTCCCCCTCGCCTCAACTCCCTTAGTTAACAAATCGTCCCGGCTCGACTCGCGCGGATCGAGCAAAGGGCTCATGGGAGTTTGACGATGTGGCTCAGATATCCCCCAGCGTCGGGCCTCTGCATCATCTTGCCGATTAAGCACCGAGGCGGGAACCTTGGTGTATGTTCCCTTTGGGAAGACAAGCTCGGTGCCTCCGGGTGTAGAAGCTCGGGATGTGTCTGCCGAAGGGGACGATGAACCGCCATCGAGATCGTAGATTGAGAATGCGTTAGATTGCATCGACATGGCCGACGCCCGTGGATTGGAGGGTTTGAGGCGAGATAAGGTGGGATTTGGCATGGAGGGATCGCGGAGTGGGATCATAGTGGGTCCTGATGCCGGGGAGTGATGTTTGTGTACACGGATATTGGGAAGAGAGATATGACCGGGGATAGGGGCGCGCCTGGAGTTATTATGAACGTGAGGTGGATGTTGATTGGGAGCGGATGAAGATGCGGGAGTTGAGTTCGATTGCCGGGGGGATCCAGGACCAGGTGGTGGAGGTGGGGCAGCGCGACTGGGCAGAACAATATGTCGTTTCTTTAACTTCCTCCCTGTTCCGCCTACACTCGCAGCCTCTCCACCCGCCGAGCTGGAGCCGAAACCAGGTACAGCATCTCTGAGCTTTGCCAACCTCTTCCCGGGGCTCATATTGGCTCTAGCGCCAAGGGTCCCATTAGCAGCGTGTGCCCCGTCCGTATCCAGCCATTCAAAGCCTTCTTCATCATCTCCCCATTCGGACCCCTGTTCGCCATGCACACTCTCCCAGTCTTCCAGTCCTATACTCTGCCGCTGCGGATGTAGGGCGGAGATTTCGCCCTCGCGCGTTATCGAGTCGGACCGAGCTCGTGATGTCGAACGGGGCGGAGGCGTGAAGACATCATGATGTGTCTCAGAGAGCAAGCGAGAAGACGTGGAGGGCCCGGTTTTGTAGAAGTCCGCAGGTGTGAGGAACGCAGGCGCGGGGGGAGGCGGGGCGGGAGGAGGCGGGGCGGGAGGAGGKGGGGGAGCAATGTTGGTGAGGCCAGCTCGGGATCTAACGAAGAATGATCGCTTGGGTGTAACCTGTCCACTAGCCAGCTCGTCCGTGTGACTGCTGGGCCCGGGACCCGCTGCCACTGGCGGTCCCAGATCAAAGTATTGCGTTCGATCCGCCTTGGGTGTGGTCGGCGTATCGGCACGTTGGCCAAAATCCATCGGAACGGCAGAAGGATGCACTTCATCTTCCTCCGACGAGGTGATATCTGACGACATGGACACCGGCCGCGTAAAGGCATCGTCCGAGGTGGTATCGAAGGATGAGATGGTATTGATTGACGAGACCGAGTAGACGGAATTCGAGCGGAAGAGGTTGAAGTCTAGAGCTGGGACGGTCTTAGGTGGAGTTGAGCTAGGAGATTGTCGGTGGGCAAGGGAGGAAGGACCGGGGTCGCCTGTAGTGCTGGGCTAAAAGGTCAGTCCGTACCCAGAGCAGAGGGTAAGAGCGGGGCTTACAAGCGACTGAGCCATATTCCTGACGTGCGCCAGAGGACTCTTGAAGTCTGACGCATTGTGCACTACCTGCTGTGCAGAAGGCATACGCGCGAGCCGGCGCTCGTGTATCGTTGACATAGTAGATGGTATAAAGGACAAAGGCAGGCCGCCAGCACGACAAGGTGGCAAAGATTGTTGACACTTAAGGGCAAACACGCTAGCGTAGGTGGAGGTTTTAGCTTCCGAAGTGATCGGGTGCCTCTCGCTGAGGAATGTGGAGCAAGGGCTGGCCTGTGGCTGATGTAGGGTATGATAGATGGATAGCGAACGTATTGCCTGGTTCCATCCTTAATAGCATATAGCTACTCTACCAGACCCAAGGTTGTGCATAGATGTTTCGGAGCATATCAGGCCAACGAGGCTGAAACAGAGTGGCGCCCGCGGGTGGCGGCTGTGACCACATGGCCCTGAGGGGCCCTGACTCGCTGCATTTTTTCCATCCGTCACGGTCAGCCTTGAGCAGAGCTTGGGCAAGAACCTCTGGTCAGATGCTATACTGCACCTCTGCGGTCATGCATGCAAGCTGTATGGCTGTACAGATAGATGACAAAGTCACGTGTGCTGATCAAAACAAAGGGCGAAACGCGGAATCTATTTTGGCTGGTTGGATGAGACGCGCTTTTTCAAAGTGCCCCCTTCAAGGTGCATGCCAAAGGTAACATCCCTCTACTGCTTACCTACTTTCCTATACATACTCTCCATACTCTCCATACACGCTTGCCTCTGATCGGAGTCAACAGCCTGCTCCAGTCATTTCTGGCTCATTCCTCGACGCGCCTCACGATCCAAAACGAGAACCCTAAAGTCGTTGGCGACCGTCACACAAAGGCAACAACAACAGATCTACATTCCGCGTGCCTTGTCGTCAAGCCTCACGAAGTAAACACATACGTGGGCTACACAGACGACAGTCGCGCAGATCATGTCCCTGTCCCTGGGACGTCCGACAGCAAAGGTCGCACCTCCGCAAAAGGTCATTCGAGCTTTGGTCTCTCACAGATCAACAAACCCGAAGAATCTCAGCTATAACCAGGGTGACTTTTGGTATGTCACTGGCGAGAGAGATGACTGGTACGAGGCTTTAAGTGAGTGGTTTGGGAGCGAGGCAGAGGCCTTGTGCAACCAAGAGTCAAGGTTGACGGACAGATCCTTTGACCAGCTCGAGAGGACTCGTCCCTCGGAAGGATTTCGAAGAGTTCAATAAAGGCGGTATCAACAAGAGTAACACTAGACCACCGAGTCAAGAGGGAAGGTGGGTCTATTCTATTCCTCGCAGTGCTTAGGTGTCCGTGCTGATGTACAGTCGATCACATACACCATCAACGGGACACATGTCCCAATCTAGCAATCCCCGATCTCCCCCTGTCCAGGTCATGTCACCGACGGAGATGTCGAAGAGATATGCACCGTTAGTTTGCATTCTTGGATTGATAAAATGAGCTCATGTCTAGTGTATACGCCAAGGTTGTGTATGACTTTATTGCCGAGCGACCAGACGAGCTGGCTGCAAAAGCTGGGGATTCGATCGTAATCATCGCACAGAGCAACCATGAGTGGTAGGTTTTTCCAACCGCGGTTCCATCATAGCTGACAGACAGGTTCGTAGCCAAACCCATCGGCAGATTAGGCGGGCCCGGACTCATCCCCGTCACTTTCGTACAAATAAGAGATACAATCACCGATCAGCCGATCGATCGGCTGCCCGACCACATCCCCCTTGTCGAAGAATGGAAGCAGGCAACAGCAAATTACAATGCAGCCAAGATTCCTCTGGGGCGATTCGACTTCGCACCTGGAGACTCCAGCGTGGCCGATTCGCCCTATGGTCAATCGTCAAATAGTAATCAGCAATCCTCGACTTCTCTACCTCGGAGCGGGTCACAATCATCAATGTCCATCCCCGCAGTGACGAATGGAAGAAATGGAGGAGGAAGCGGCAGTCGGAATAGCCAAAGACAGCGAAGCCCCATCTATCGACCAGAAGTCGACGCCCATCTTCCTCCCGGTTTGCTCACCGCCCTATCCGTCCCCTCCTTCCACAACGAATCAGGCAATTTCTGGTTCCGCCTCCAAGTCACTTTCCTCCCCGACGACCCATCCGGTCCAGGTTATACCTTGGCGCTATATCGGACATACGAGGACTTCTACGAATTCCAAATTACCCTCCTCGACACATTCCCTTATGAAGCTGGTCGGCCAATGTCGGATCGGGATTCATCGCCCCCGCGGGTCCTGCCATTTATGCCTGGGCCAGTTGAGGAGGAGATAGACGACGAGTTGACGGAGTATAGGCGTGAGGAGTTGGACACGTATGTCCGGTCGCTGATCGAACTGGGGGATCAAGGGAAGGACTACATCCTCCGGCACGAGCTCTTCAGGGCTTTCTTTGCCGCCAAATATGGGGATCACTGTGAAGAGGTGTCAAGATCTGTCGGTGGGGGAGGTGGTGGTCGTGGGGGCGAAGGCGTCGAGGAGCTGGACGAACGGATGGGCGCTGTCAGCGTTAGGGAAGAGGAAGGATATGGGGTACCAAATGGGGATGGGCGTTCGGGCTCTGCAGCCGGGCACGCAAGAGGCCAGTCTCAATCCCAATCTCGCAACAACTCTTACGATCGGCAATCGGCGACATCCAACCAGGCTTCAAGTCAACCTGGACCAAGCCGTACTACATCCACGCGGAATCCCTCGCCCTTACCTCCAATCGACACGAGCCGGCCTACCTCATCGGGATCCCAGGCTTACTCCTCCTCTGCACACGTCCGACAACCCTCCTCCTCCGCCCACTCTCACAGTCAGCACGGCCACACCATCCAGCCATTCTCAGCTGCCCCATCTACCGGCGCATCATCTTCTTTCGGGCCTGGTACCGCGGCGGCGGGCTCTAGCCGAGCGGGAGGTGGTAACCCACCGCCATATATCAAGATAAAGATATATGATCGGTCCACCGATGACCTCATTGCCATTCGGGTACATCCCGATGTGAACCATGCGGAGCTGTTTGAGAAGGTTCGCGCGAGACTAGGGAATGAAGTCAGGGCGTTGAGATATAGGACAGGAATGGGGAGCGGGGTCAATCCGGCTGCTGGGGGAGGGTACGAGGAGTTGAGGGATGACGAGGAACTGAGATGGTGGCTGGGCAAGGAAGATCAGAAGCTCGTATTATACGCGGAGCAATGAAACGACGCTCGGGAGTGATTGTGGCGTAGATGGGAGAAGAAGTTTAAAGATTGAGCCCTTTTGGGCCTTTTGGGAGCATTTGTTATGCCATGCAATGTTGCGGAATGTATGGAGTTGGAGATTCGTACTATGCAGGTGTATCCCAGGCTGGGCGTAGCCTTGATTTGCTTCTGAGGCTGCCCAATCCAAGGGCAAGGGGAGATTAGGCCTAAGGGTGAGCCTGGAACGCGTCGGGTTCAGCCGGCATGACGTAACTGAGTTTGAATTGTCGACGGTTCTGGAACTCGTCTCTCTATTGTCTATCGTCTGTTGTGTTTGTCAGCTCTGAATACTATAACTTGTACCCTTACTAGACGCCATTACACTTCACACAGATAGATACATCAGATAGTGTAGATCATACAGCCCCGATCGACCATTTATTACTTATATTCCCCCAAACAAACCATAATCGCCACCCCCTTCGCACTCGCCAAGCAACCATGTCATCTCCCCCTCCCCCCACGGGCGATCCCAACCAGCCTACTCCGCCGCCCGACCAGGACGCTGATCATCCGCCCTTCGAAATGGAGATGAACTTCTTCATCCCCTTTGCGGGTTTCGGTCAGCCAGGCGATCTACCCGAACAGGCGGCCGGAACAGGGGCGGAGCAAGGGGATCAAGCGCAGCCTCCAAGAGGCGGGATGATGTGGACATTCCAACTCGAACCAGATCAGGCACAGCCGCCGACTGGTGAAGCTAGCACTGCTCGTCCGCAGCCTCGATCATCGTCGCGGCCGACGACTTCCGGAGGACTAGGATCGACCTCCCAGCACGGTGCGGGTCCTGTACCGACCGCGGGGCCCGTTCCGCAAAGGAGGTCAGGCGGTCTACCCTTCAGCGGTCCACTTAACATTCCTCCCCCTTCCGCCAACTCTGCTGGGCCTTTACCCCCTCATGCCCAGCTCCCATTCCCACTCGCATCGCTATTCCCGGGTCTAGCACATCATGCGCCGCCCTCTGCAACATCCGCCACTCCACCAGGCGGAGCCGCTGCAAATCCTCCCACCGCACCATTTGAAATGCATACCCAGCAGATGGTCTTTATAGTCCGCCCCGATGGCTCCGTGGGTCAGATGCAAGGTCCACCTCTACCTCCGGCGGCAGCTCATACCGGTGCACCTCCAGCCGGTAATGCCCCACCTGCCGCTGGCGCTGGCGCCGGTGCTGCGCGCCCCCATCCCTTCTTCCTGCCCGCTCCTCAAGGTTTCATGTTACCCTTCCATCTTGGTCGTTTCCCGGCAGCCGAGGCCGCACCTGATCCTGAAAAGGCTAAAGAGCTTCTCAAGTCCCTACCGGCGGTAGAGAGGGGGTTAATGAAGCGCGTCGACCGGATCTATGCTGCGGAAAACGTAGAAGAGGGCGGTTGGAAGTGCGGGGTGTGTCTGGAGGGGTGGGAGACGGAAGAGGATGAGTCGGGAATGCAGGTCGAGCGGGAACCAGCAGAAGGGAGTGAGGGTCAGAAAGAAGGAAACCCCGGAGTGAAGCGACTACCTTGTAATCATCTGTTCCATGCGGATTGTCTAGAGCCGTGGTTTGGGACTAAGCATACTTGGTGAGCTGTCTTGCTTCAACTCCGAGCAATAAGCTAATTCTGCAGTCCGTCATGTCGACTGGATCTGGACCCCCTTCGGACACTGCGGCCCTCATCATCAGCCACATCTATCCGCCCCAGACCAGCAGCTACTGCCGCTCGCGCAGAGAGACAAGCACAGCAACAGCCTTATCCACCCTCGGCTGCTGCAGGTGCAGCTGGCGTACCGCCCGTCGGCGCCGCCGCTCAGCCAGGCGCACCCCCTCCACCCACTGTCGAGATCGGGGACGATGGACACGGGGGACAGACCATCAACTTCTACTGGGATCTGCGGGGACATCAGACCCCCGGGGCGGGAGTGGCACCAGCAGCTGGCCAGGATCAGCCTATAGCAGACACCCCTGCGGACGAAGCTACGGTGCCGACGGCTGCCCCGGCACCTGTCCCCGCAGCTCCGCGGAGGAGGATGGGAATTATGCCTCGGATACTGGCATCGCTCGGCGGTGTCGCGTCGACGGACGGTCCCGCTGCAACGGTAGCAGGATCTTCGGAAACGCGTCCATCTACATCACATGCTTTGCCCCTACCCCGCTTTGAGCCGGTCTCGCCACAACCAGCTCATACTACTACTATCAACCCCGCAGCCCACGCACATGCCGGTCATCATCACCACATAGTACCAGCACCTCCTCACCACCATCATCATCACATTCACCGGGCTGCTCCCCTCCCCCATTTCCACATCCACCATAATGCACCCGCGACATCCACAGCTACTGGTTCTGCAGCTGCGGCCCCACCCGCAGACGCCAATCTGCCAGCTCTCCCACCTACCATGTTCCCCTTTCCTCAGCTCTCCGGTTCGGCTCCCGCAGCAGGTGCCACTCCTCAGCTCGGCGCCTTTGCCTTCGACTTTGGCTTCGGCCTCGGCGGAATGGGCGGTGACATACCCCTCCCGCCCGCCCCTCGCCGTCAGCGGTCAGCTCCCAAGAAGCCACTGGTCCAAATTCCGCTGGAAAAGTGGGTTCGGACACACGAGCGGGATCTAGGATGGAGGTGTGATTTGGCTTCGTGTCTGCGTGCACCGACAAATGAGGCGGGTGACCAGTTTGGGGAGCTTGCGGCGCGGGATCGGCCGAAGAAGCGGGATCTGATACCCATTCGAGGAGGGCTTTGTGAACACGCGTATCATTCTCAATGTATCAGCGGAGGGATCAGCGTTCTGGGTGGCGAGGAAGCAGGAGAAGCGGACATTGGGGAGGATGAGGTGCGGGTCAGGTGCGGAGAGTGCGAGAAGGTTGGGAAGATGTGGAGGTGGGACATGGAAGGATGGGAGGAGGAGGACGTAGTGGAAGTGTCGTGCGGTGGCAGGGTGTGATGACCAGGAGATCACGCATGCAAATCGTGGTGTGTACACGCCCATCTTGGTTAGCGCTGTTCGCAGGACATGAACAAAAGGAACACTCGCCAGGAACTGGTGTATGTGAGGACCCGTGTGTGTATCCGAAGCATCTGACAGAAGCCACCTGCTCAGAGCTGTGATATATAGTCGAAGCCTTGGAGCGGCTGACTTCTCCCACCCCGCCCCTACGCCAGTTATATCATTGCCACCATGCTCCTGATCAACATGGCAAGTCTGCGAGGTCGATCTCTCGTGCGTACGATGCTGACGTGCAGAAATCTACCACCTGGACCAAGCTACACCACTACCTCTCTGCCGTTGCCCCGGGCAACGTGACGGTCACGCACGGTCACTTGGCGTGGCTACACTGGCACGGTACAGACCGCTCGACCATCAAAAATTGCAAATTTCGAGATCCTTTCAATGATCGCCAGTAAGGGGACCCTCCTCACCAAGGTCAAGTACAAAGGCGAGGCTGCGCTGCGGGTCACTACAGGTGCAGATGCGACGGCAGAAGCTGTCTTGGAGGCTCTCGTTGCGGAGCTTGAGGAGGAGGATGAGGAGTAGAGTGACTGAGTCGGATGATAAGGATTGACATGGGGCAAGTTGACCTGTTCGTAATGCGGTCCGCAAGCTGACATCCATTACAGCAACAAATCCTGGCGCGCTTTTTTGAGCCCCACGTAGTGCTTCATATGTAGAGTATGTACATCCGTACCTGAGCTTGACTGGAACCACTGTCTCCACCACTTTTCCCACTCTAAATACTGTCTGATTCACCCTTCGGGACATACAGACCCCAGTCACAATTGTCTTCATAGACCTTCTGTTCCTCCTCGTCCAGCTCGCGGTACCAGCGAGGATTATTATAGCCCCTGCAAGGGTAGTCCCAAAGACGCCCCAAATCCACAGCAGCCGCCTTGCCCTTGGCCCATCGCCTGAGTTGGGTCCCTGCTACAACCCCGATTGCACCCCGCTCATCTTGGTTCTGCTTCGCTCGTCGCCATTGCTCATCCGTCTCGTCGGGATAACGAAGTCTGGAACAAGCGAAGTCGATGCACACGCAACGGTAAGATGCCTGTGCTTGGAGGAGGGAACCAACCGAGGTGGGGAGAGAACTCGAGGAGCTGGTGGATGTGGAAGACAAGAGAGAACCGGGTGGGGAGGGCGATGAGTGGCATGATGTAGGGGGGTTTTCTGGGGTTGGTTTATTCAGACCTGAGTGATCAGTCTCCCTGTCTACAGAAACGACCAGTATGACAACGTACCAGGAAGAGCAATCAGCACATTCTCCAGCCTGACATCTCGGTTCAAGACGTTGAACTCGTCCATCCGATCCATGAGTTGAATCGCTTGATCACAGACTGACGAGATGGCTTGATATGGTGGTGGATCGGCCTCCATCGCGGATTTTAGAAACGAATCAAGCGTAGTTGAAGGGATGAACTCGAGGAGGATTCCTGGAGCGCAGTAGTGGGAGGTGGCAGGATTACCCCCATCTGGTGGAGGGTACGAGGAACAGTAGCGGATGGTCCCGTACATCTCTGGGATTGAAGTTCCCTGGAGTTCTTGCAAGCCCTCATACGCCTTCACCTCCGACGCCCACATATCCGCGCACGATGTCTCAATAAACGCCTCCAGACCCCCTTCTTCCCCCTCTTCGGTGAGATCCCACGGATCATCGGTTCGCCGCATCTCCTTGAGCCGGACAGGATCGAGGAGGAGCTGCTGATATGCTGCTTCTTTCGCAGCGGAGTATGGGCGACCTTCGTCGTAGGATATACGTGGATTCACGATGTGACGGCGGTCGAAAAGCTTGATTATGAAAGTCTCCGGGAGCGTGTCGGATGGGAGGAGAGCGGAGGAGCCCGGGATGACTCGTACGAGGCAGACGACGGACATGGTGAAGGGGTTGAAAGCCTTGATGATTTCAAGCTCGAGATCGATGCCTTTTGTTGGTCCGTCGTTCCCCACTGAGGAGTCCGATATGGCTGGTGTATAGGTAACGGCCAGTCGGCGACCCGCTGTGTACTCGTCCATGATGTTCATTGATGTGTGATGTATTGAACTGGGAGAGGGTGATATATAAGAGGGAAGTACGAGTCGAAATCTTCAAAGGCACGCGCCGCAAATATATGCTCGATCCTCGGAGCCGGTCCTTTGCCGCCCATACAGTTGAGATTTGCTCCACGTCTCAGTCTGAAAGAGTCAGCGATCTCAATGGGATCGTTTGTGCCGATAAGGGCAGCTTACACACCACCGAGCATGGTGTAAGAATGGAAAGCATAGAGGGGTAAGAGAAGGAGTTTGGCCCACACGATCTCCCCTCGGATTTGACCGAAGACTGCTAGTGACCGGCGAGGTCCTTGTTGGTCGACGCTATAAGTAGCCGCCATCTAGTTGCTTCATATCTCATCCCCATCTCTCCACCAGTGTAGCACATCATCATGTTCATCCCAGCCCTTCTTCTGCCCCTGCTACCGCTTTTATCAGCTCTGCAGCTGCCACACCTCCCCAGTACCCCGCAACAAGCTCTGAAAGCTGCCGATGCCTTCCTTCACCCCGGCTCTCCCAACACCCTCCTCAGCCCAGCGAGCGATATCTCACTTTCCGATCTGAGAGGAAGCGATGAGTTCGTGACCCTGACTTCTGTGAGGCATCCTGGGCACTCTGTACGGATCAAAGAGACTACGGGATGGTGCGATACTGATGTCCGATCGTTCACTGGGTGAGCTTATCTGAGACTGGGTCCTCATCTGCGCGGACTAAGCGCTGACGACATAGCTACCTCGATGTATCCAGAGGAGACGGCCGGGATTTGTTCTTCTACTTCTTCGAGTCGAGAGGTAAACCTAAAGAAGACCCAGTCATCATGTGGATCAACGGTGAGTCCGCTCGGTCAGTAGCCTCACTCAGGTCGCTGATTAGATCAGGAGGACCTGGTTGCAGTTCGGCTCTTGGCTTGTTTATGGAGCTCGGGCCCTGTACCGTTAACGACAAGCCAAAGAGCGCGAATGACACGACCGCAAACCCATACTCGTGGAACCAGAACGTATGTTTGAAGAGCTGTGGTGAGACTCGAGCTGATGGATAGGCCAACGTCTTCTTCCTTGATGAGCCTCTAGGTGTGGGATTCAGTCAGGGTGAGCATGGGCAGGTGAGTATGGCTGGCAATTGCGGAAGGCTGGGCCTACACTGATACAGTCAGGCCGTCAAGACGACCGAGGAAGCCGCGATGGATATACAAGCTTTCGTCCAGATCGTAAGTTCTGTTCAGGCCCATCTTAACTGCAGACTAGAGACTGACACTGCAGTTCTTTGACACCTTTAAGGAGTACGAAGGACGGGACTTCCATATGGCTGGTGAATCATACGGGGTGAGTCGGCCTTAAGGTGCTTTGTGTCAACGCGATTCTGGCTGACAGCCCAGGGACGATATCTACCAGTCTTTGCCTCTGCCGTTCTTGATGGCAACAAGGCTCTCAAGGCTTCTGATAAGAAACCGATCAACTTACAGAGTGTCATGATCGGGAATGGTATCACAGACTTCTGTGCGTACCCTTTTCGTTGTACATTGCCTCAGCTAACGATTTACAGTCACTACGACCGAGTCGTACTACCCATACGTGAGTCTGAGTGTCTCATATATCATTTTTATAACAAGCTGACATGTCAGCAATGTCAAGTGCAGAAAGGCAGAGATGAGCCTGTTCAGCCTATCGGCGAATGCGTGAGAATGGCAGAGGCTGTAAGCGTCCCTACTCAAGATGCGCTCGTCAAGACTGACATGACAGGTCCCAAGATGCCACGAACTCACCAAGAGAGGCTGCTTGGAGTCGAGCGACTACATCACGTGCAGCATGGCTATCAACTACTGCGAGGAGACCATTGGCGGTTCATTTGTATCAGCCGGTGTTAACCCGTAAGCGCCTCGCAATGCGCAAGTTGGGCTTCGGATTGCTTATTCCGCGTAGATACGATATCAGCAAGCCCTGTACGCTGGAAGAGCTAGAAGACTCGCTTTGCTACCCCGAAACGTCAGTGATGTCTTGGTTGTGCCGAGTGCAAACACTGAACGAGCAGCAAGAAAATCGGTCACTACCTGAACCTTCCCGACGTCCGGAAGACTCTGGGTGTCGACAAAGCTCACGGCCCCTGGTCGTCATGCGACAACTTGGTTGGGACCAACTTCCACGCCTCGCTCGACCAGGTCGGTAAGACTTGGCTATACGTCTCAAACTTGCTCGAAAGAGGAGTGCGCATTCTGAACTATGCCGGTACGTCCATTCCCTAGCAGTGGTCGATATGGACCAGCTGACTCGACACAGGCACCTACGACTTCATCTGCAATCACGTCGGGAATGAAATGTGGATGGAGCGATTGGCGTGGTCTGGCAAGAAGGGCTTTAATGCGCAGGAGTTATCGGAGTGGAAAGTCGATGGCAAGGTCGCTGGAAGCTACAAATCCTACCAGAACTTATCGGTGAGTATCTACATTCCTCTTGATGGGCTCGCTTGCTGACTTGACTTCAGCTGCTCAAGGTGCTATACGCCGGACACATGTGAGTCCCCCTTCTCCCCTTGGGTCTATGAGCTGTAACTGACAAAATGCAGGGTACCCCTTGACAAGCCGAAGGAAGCACTCTCGATGCTTACATCGTGGCTGGGCCAGAAGTCATTTGCCGATTGAGCTCGAGGCGGATGAGATTAGGCAAATGTATGAGCATGCAGTAAATCTGACTTTCATCCAGCACTTCAATAACTAACAAACTACATATACGGTATAGGGTTGTCTCTCCACTTTTCGCCCTGGCCGGTACTACAACCGGTTCACATATCCTCAAACCTTCTCTCCCGACTCCTCCTCCAATGCCACCCTAGTCTCCCACTGTCCTGTCCGAGCTGTCCAGAATCGTGCACCCATTGCCCGGGTTTTGCGCAGGCGGTAGAGTTGAATGAGGAGCTGAAGATGGCTGAGAACAAGGCAACCGGTAGCCATTGAGTAAGATATGGGTAGTAGGGCTGTGTCATCAGCCAAGGCGGGATAATCCGTTTCAATTGCGAAAACTTACCAAGCTCTTTCGCTATGCGGGCGGAGAAGATGTAGAATACTGTCAGAGCGGAAGGCAGGGACACTGGATGTCAGCAAAGCTCTTAAATCCAAACGGTCAAGACTCACATGCCCAACCAAGAAGCGCGACCGTCCCAATCACAACCTCTGACAAAGTCATGGTGTATATGTGACCTCCTGCTGACTCGTCATCTCTGTCCCCCTCTGAGTTGCTCTCCGAGGTAGCGAATTTGACGGTTGCCGGCGTGGCTTTCGTTGGAGGGCGGGTCTCGGCAGGATCCGCAAGTTCGAATAGCAGGAAAACTTTCCAAAGAAGCGTTAGGAAGGTAGTTGCGGAAAGGACTTTGACAGCGTGAGGGAGTTCAGGGTAGGCTTCCATGATCTCTCGAGCTGACTTATTAGCGAAAGGTTCCTCTCAAGTGATGCAGGAAGACTTACGAGTGAGAGCCATAATGATCAAAAGGACGTGCGCGAAGATCAGAAGGGAGCAAATCATGACCGATCGTAAGGCCCCGCGCACGGGAAGAAAACTGTCCTCGAGGCCGAGCATGATTGACGCGATTTGTGAGTGGCTGAATAGTTTGGGCGGCTACTTGTGATGATGAGTTTCGCTGCTTGATGGTATATGTGGAAAGAGAGATGAGACGCGAGTAGACGCGAATAGATCCGACAGGACCCCCAAAGGGAACCCCCTCATATTCTAGTACGCGTCAACGAGGGGTTTCAAAGTTAGCCTTTCCTCACACACACAGTCGGTCCATCGCTTCATGAAACACCTTCCATCACTCGGCCCTCCCCTCAGCCGGCCATCCCTCATCCGCTCTCTCGGAGCTGCTCGTGTGTGACGCGTCTTGCTTTTCGGTAGACCCAAGGATCGAATCGACATAGCGAGCATAGCGAGAGACGGCGGACATATATAGGAGAGGACAAGCTTTAAATGACAGAGAAGGACGTTTCGAATCTTCCCGATCGGGTCCGGTCAGCGTTTCAGAATTTCGATTAATTGCAACAAGCTTTACGTAAATGCTCCCCCACCTCCCCCACTTTGGCTCTCTTGGCTTCACAGCTCCTGGCATGTCGATCAGATGAGACAGTCGGTCTGTACATTCTGCAACGGCAGATTGCAGGTGCTTTTGCCCCCATATAGCCAGTATTAGTAGAGAAATGCTGCAGGAGGGCAGGAAGCAGCTTGCATCTCTGAAATAGATCCACGACCCTCGAGCCGATCTCGAGCTTGTTGGCTCCCGAGTAGCGGATGCTGAGTGTGTCCCGCGACCCCTCTTTCTGCCCGCACCCAGCTGTGCATATTGCTGACACCACGGTACATGCTTTCTCGGAACGCGATCGGTAACTTGGATGAGAGATCGCCTGCATTGCGGGTGGATTCGGTGACCCATTACTAATGACTTGGTACTGCGGACGTGCCCGCTATCCCGCACGATGCTTTAGTGCATGGATCTCTTCGAGGCCTTGGCGATCTACAGGTCCTGATTCCCGTCATCCTGGAGCATTCGAGACCTTTCCGGTAACTTACGGGTGGGTTCGTAAAGTAGCACGACGCCGGGCGTAGGTTAGTCGAGAACGCGGCAAGGTTTGGGCACTGCAGTGAGCGGTTAGAGCTTGCCGCTATCTTCAACGGCATGAGTGCTCGGCAAGATCTAGGACTCGCAACCGTGAGAGTGGGAGCTCTACAGGGTCCACAGGGTTTTGAAATCAGGGCCGTGCCTAATGACGCCTCCATTACAGCATTCATTCGTCGGTGCCATGTCGGGATGTCGGGGAAATGTACGATTCGCCACCTGCACCAAGGGCAAATTTCGCCCAGAGGCTAAAGGTGACAGTCTTGAATAGGCAAACGAGACTAATAAGGTGTCCGAGGGTGGGGCCGTGCCTGCTGCAGGAAGATAAGTTCTCCCCAATGCATGCATATCTCCTCTCCAGACTTCAGCGCTGTCAGCGCATCCTACGTGCTGGAAGACATTGCGATTTGCTGCCGAAACAATCCTGCACACTTGGCGACCCGGCCCCGCATCTCCCCTTTCCAGCTTCTATCTCCACCGCCCCTGCGGCCGCCTGAGTGGCAGGACAGCACCTCGAAACCCCCCTAGACCCCGGTCCGTGCCTCTCCACGTCGTTCGGACCGATTTCCTCACCAATAAAGTGCTGCGGCGCAACAGCGGTGTATGGTTTGAGATCTGGGACGAAGCTCGGTCCGCAAACCTACCTGACAGAGAGTGAGTCAGAGCTTCCTTTTGGCCAAGGGGTCGAAGCCTTGTGCTTGTGATACCAACGGTATCTAAGCTTGTGCTTACCCCTCCTTAGCATTCTATGTTCTTCTTCGGTCACAATTACACGCCATAGCGGTCCAAGATAGATTGCGACATATCGCCAGCAGCTCGGACCTTTCCTCAACCTGCTGGCCAGCTGATATCTTCCCCCGAGATCCACTGTTAACCCACGCTGTCGCTCAGGGATCGCTGGTGCGCGTTGAGACAAAAAGGAACCTTCAACGGTCAGCGCTTGGATACGGCGAGGAACCTCAAGGGCGCGAACGGAGGTCCTTTGGGGTAGGTAGTGGCCACGTCCCTATCTTCAACCTTGCTTGTACAGGCACAGGGGTGAAACACACACTGTCCACACATTCCACTTCTCGGGATTGGTGAGTTCCGATCGGCTGGTACCTTACAAGACTTGGCCCCCTGTTCCGTTTAGGCGCTTGGACGCAGCTTGGACAGTACCCCTCGAAATCGCAAAGCGAGGTCCACCCCTTTACACACCGTTCATCTCGGATTAGCGGCTGAGATTGAGATTGAGTGCTGATCAACCGTAGCGGGTGTGTGGGCCGGTGTGTGCATTACCCCTGTATATATCCTCGGTATCATATCCGACTTCCTTCATTCAACATTATTCCTTCTCGAGTCACATACCTCGGATCGTCTGCGCGCTTATTGCTCTCCAAAAGGCACGCACCATTTGAATCACGCCGCATACTCCCGCCCTTCGTTCCCCCCTGACATCGCATGTCTCAGATTTCGCCAAATTGAGACATTTTCCCATTCACAGGTCACTCAGGGGCAGTGCGTGAGGTCGCGACCGAGGGGCTATTCGGTAGTGGTGTGAATCAGCAGATCGTGAGTCTGGGTCCCACGCTCTTCTATTACGATTTGAGCACCCCCTGTCCGCTCTTCTGCTACAGATTCGATTCAAATTTTCCGCTCGTCTGGCCTTAGATATCATTCGCAATGGCTGACATCATCAGAGGAGTCACCGCATATTTCCCCTGCATTAGCCCGCGATATACCATCCTCACACCACGCCACCCCGCAACGTGCTGTTCACAGGCGGAAATCTGAACAAGGAACGGCCGGCGAGATCCTCGTGCTCGAGTCTAGGCGATCGCGGAGTCGATCAAGTCACATTGTCTCACCGTCAGACAGGCTAGGCGACGTGCAGGCTCCCATTCTCACGATATATCTTCCTCTGCGACGAATAATCACCACCCCAAATTGCTCCTCTCCCTCTCCACCTCATTCCTTCTTCCACCTTCACGCTCCGATACACCCGGCAATGTCCCAATCACCCTTCATTCCCTCACCACTTACGACGCCTCCTCTTCAGTCCACGGCTAGGGACCCGTCTATCGTACACCCTGCCGCCACCGAGGAATATCTCCTGGACGATCACCCATACTACCCTTCTTCGGCATATCACCACACAGCACATTACGATCACTCGCCTGGAGCTTCGCGGAAGGCGCCGGCGATGTATCCTTCCACCATGCTGTCCGAGATAGGGCACGTCGGGTTGGCCTCGGCGCCGATCATTACCAAACCAAAAAGGGACATGAATTTTGCCAAGAAGGACTCGACGGCGGCGAAGCCTGGAATTCAGACCCCACTAGCAAGTTACGCAGGTAAGTCTATGGTTGTTCAGTCGTGACTCGAGCTGAACTTGACAGCGCAAATGGTAGTCTGGCTATGGTTTGGGAACATCAGTCCACCAGTCTACTCGCCTACCGGCGCACCAGTCAATCCCGACCCATTCGAGTACCCCCGCCACCCATCCACCCCTTTAAATCCCCTCCAGGTTGCGCCCTCTGCCGAATTCACTCGCTTCGTCGCGCAGCTGTTGCAGATCACCATGGTCTCGCACTCAGTCACTCTAGTGGCTCTGCTGTATATCTACCGACTGAAAAGACGGTACAACATCGAAGCAGGGCCAGGGACGGAGATGAGGCCATTCATCGCAAGTCTCATTTTGAGCAATAAATACCTCGATGAGTGAGTTGTGCTCTTATCGTTCGTTTTGACTCCCGCTGATGAAGCAGTAATACCTACACCAATAAAACCTGGGCAGACCTGACGGGCCTACCAGTCGCCGAAATCGGAAAGATGGAAACGGAGTTCCTTCGAGGGCTGGAGTATCGGCTTTGCGTCGAAAAGAGTGACTACGAGACCTGGCATCATCTCCTGGATGGCTTTATTCGCTCTCGTAGTAACACCGGTATCTACCGATCACGCTTCAATCCGGATTACACCTACTCTCCACCGAACAACCTCCTTCTCACCCCCGCCACTGCGCAAATCCCCTCAAATCACTACATCCCTTCGCCAGCGGACATCCGGGCTCGATCCGTTTCCCCAACTCTCCCTTCTCCCGAGTTACACCCTCAAGTCGTCACACCGGGCTATGGGTATGCTCGTAAGCGCTCGGCTGTTGCAGCCTTCGCCGCAGAACCCCTGCCCTCCTCCATCCCTCCGGCGCATTACTACACCACCGCGCCACCTCCCCCCAAATTTACCAGACCACCCTTGCCCGTTTCTCTCAACTCCGGTCTGGCCAGGTCGGCAAGTCTAAATCGTCAAATCGCAAGACTGCCGGGTGTGGGTTTGGGCCTCAGCCGGGCCAGCAGGCGTGGCTCTGCTGGTTGCGCGAACCCGCTAGGTCTGTCGTCAATGCCAGGGGAGGATCTGAGGCATATCGCAGCGAATCATGCCGTACAGCAGTCATTTGAGAGGGCTGCCGGGAATTCTCAGGAGGCGCAGGACGGCTGGTGGGATTCTCTTGTGGCGCCCTACAGCCAACATCCTGAGGCTCATGCTATCCCGCCAGAGGTGAGTTTGGCTCAAGGTTACATTAGTCCAAGCTGACATTCCAGCAACTCGTGTTCTACACGATATCCGCCCAGGCTCATCCCGGCCAGGACGGTGCACCACGGAAAGCCATTCTTCGGCATCAACAACCTCACCCTTACTCCTACCCTCCCCACCTCCAACCTTATACCATGGCAAACCAATCTACATATGGCGCGCAAGAAATGCTCCAGCTGTCCCCAGCCACCGCACGCGACCCGTCACTCCCTGCCCCCGCTCAACCGTACTACCCCAATCCAGCCTACGAAGAATACTATCCCGCACCCCAATCGTACCCTGCTCCCCTTCCCCAGCATCCCGGAGTCATTTCGGAACCAGGCCAATTCGCCGACGCTGGTCCGCCTGGCTACGCATACGACCCCGAGCTATACGCCGCGGGCCAGGTCATGGACTACAGCCAGCTTCAAGCTCAGGCTCATATGCAGGCAGAGGCTCAGGTTGAGTCTTCGAGGCGTGAGAACGGGTATGGACAGGCCCCAGGAGCAAATCCTAACAGATGGTCGACGACTTCTGAGGATATGATGGCGTATAACCATGCGCACGGGCCCGGAGGGATGAGCAACGGAGGCCACGCGGGGGAATGGAGAACGAGGAGCGAGTGGAGTTCACCCATGCCTGGGTATGAAGGGTGGACGGGGTAATCTCCTCATCTGTGTGTAACTACTTGTCCTGCTCAACAATTACCCACTCGCCCTGTACGAATCCGACATACAAAGATTACGATACACGATCCTGACGAAATATTGCCGTGGGCGAGCAGTTCTCGACCATTATGTACATCATTTTAACCACGACAAATTATACAGCATGACCGCCGTCTTCAGTAGACAGCTTGTAGATAATATTACATGACCAATGCATATCACTGTGTGTGTGATGTGCTGGACTCAGGCCGATGACTAAAGGAGAGTAGAAGACGCCAAGTTTAAGGGGCTGAAACTGTTGATTGACGTTTCGTCAGTTATAACTCCACCCAGACCGATCCCTTTCCTGATCACTCTCATTCCCGCAGGACCCCCTTCAGGCCTCCAGTACTACATACTACCAACTCCGGCGTTCAGTGGTGCAGACTACAAAGGAGCACATGGCCCAGCATGACGCGCAATGCGCGCTTGCGCAATGTTGAAACGCGTAAGGACCTGCTGACTGACGCAGAGGCGTTCCTTTGTCCATCGGAATTCTGCGAAGCTCTAGAGCAGCCGCCGAGGCCCTCTCTTTCTCTTGCACTTCACTCTTACTCACTTTACGGGCTTTACTACTGAATCACTGAAGGCGCGTCATACATCCCTCGCCAAACACACGTCGGCCGACCTCGTCTAACGTCCCGATTCCCCCGTACTTGCAACTCAAGCTACGATCTCGTACGACCGACTTATCGAACCTACAGACAAGACAAGGCCGCCCTCCTTTCCCTTGGGCACCTCGTTGCACGGCGCTATGGACCCAATGAGCATGATGATGATGGTGAGTCGGATCTTTCCCCTTAATCCTATCTTGCCTATCAGTAGGCGGTCATTTCTCGGTCTGGATGGCACTGACATCTATCAGGGTGGTGGTATGGGTGGCGGACTAGGCGGTATGGGTATGCCAGGTATGGGAATGGGGATGGGAATGCCAGGAATGATGGTTCGTCTCTGTCTTTCAGGATACAGTTTGGAATCTTGAACTGTGACCGGTTGCTTCGTTTTCCCTTCTCTTTCTTGTGGTTTCCCCTTTCTAACCTGGTTTTCTTCCCCTCTTCTATTCATAGACTCGGCCTTCATACTCAAGCGGGCTTTCGACGACCCCAAAGCCGGCTAATGTTACAGGGCATGAGTGGCGGTTTAGGGGGTTTGGGGATGAACTCTATGGGTCTTGGTGGGATGGGGATGGGCTCTATGGGTCTCGGTGGGATGGGACTAGGCGGCATGGGACTAGGCTCTATGGGACTAGGCGGCATGGGAATGGGCGGTATGAGTGGCATGCACGGGCTAGGAGGGATGGGAATGAGCCCGTACTCAATGGTTCGCTGATTCTGAATGATATTTTCGAGCTGCGGGTCTTGATCAACCTTCCAGATCCGCTTCTCCTCTCGAAGCAACGATCGCTGACGTTCCTAGGGCATGGGAGGAATGAATATGATGGTGAGCTAGATACTGCATTGGACTCATTGGGCATCACCGCTGCTGTCATGTGGCGTTTGTCAAAAAGAATCACCTTATCAAGCCGCCTTCTTGACATTTCTCCCCACCTCCCTTCCATCTGGATTCTGGAGTTCCCGTATCGGGGGTCCCAAAGCTGACACCAGCAGGGCATGGGGGGGATGAACGGGATGAATATGATGGTGAGCTTATCGCCTCCGCATCCGCACCTTTCCCCGAGGGATTTCGCAATGCGACGTCGCCGGAAATGCGCCTTTTCAGACAACTATTTCTGTGGGAAGGTGACCCTAACTGACCCGACAGAATCCAATGATGATGAGCGGTATGGGGGGCATGGGGGGAATGATGGGGATGGGAGGATATGTGAGTACGGTCCACTTAGTATCCCCTTGTCTGGTTGCCAAACCCCATCTGCGGATTTCGCCTGTGGCAGTCTGGCCAAGTCAGCAAAACAGACATCTGAGGACCATTGGGCGAGATTCAGTCGGGAGTGTCTGCCGGATGTGCCTGAGGGTGCTTGTCGGAAGTTGAGGACACCGCAAGTGCAAGTACAGCGCCGAGGAGGACCTGCGGCGGGTCCCAGTTAATGTTCCACGGTGGCTCTTGCGCGATTTGTGCCACTGCCTACTTGCCTCCCTCTTCCTCCCTCTTCCTCCCTCTCCTCCCTCTCTCTCCCTCTCTCTCCCTCGCTCTCTCTCTCTCTCTCTCTCTCTCTCTCTCATCTTCCTCTTTACTCTTCTGCATCAATTGTGCTGACTTCCTAGGGTATGATGGGTGGTGGCCTAGGCAGCGGCGCATACGGCGTCAGTCACAGTCTCCTCACTCCTTGGCTCGCCCAGCTGATACCGAGGTCTTCTTGGTACTATTAGATGCCAAGATATCCACCTGGCGGGTAAGTCTTCCCCTGGGGTCTGATGTTAGCGACTGCAAGCATCAAGACCATGAATTAAGTGAAGGGAAGAGGCTGAGATGGTGTTTGCAGACTGTTTGGCGACTACGGTATGGGCATGGGCGCAATGCCTGGCGGAATGATGGCAGGGATGGGGACCATGCAAGGAGGATACGGGATGGGGATGGGGATGGGGGGTGGAATGTACTGAGGGAGAGGAGGAGGCATTGTAACATTGAATTTGATGTATCTCTAGCCCTGGCGTACGAAGGCGTACATGAAGCGATGCGCCTCAACTCTCGAATGGCTCGATTCTTAGCATCTAGGACCGGTTCAGAGAGTCGATCCGCACAGTGAATAATGTGCATACGAGACATTGGGGATGTCAGTCACAAAGTGTAGTCTTCTTGAATCAATCATGGCCTCCGGCTATATACTGCTGACCTCTGCGGCGTTGTGAGCACTGATCTGGACCAAGTTTTCGCGTATAGAGTACACAGAGCAGACTTACAGAGGAGTGACATTGCCCTGCTCGTCCATCAAGCGATTGTAAGGGTGTACGCCGTGTAGGTTTGTGGCATCACGGACAACTCCAAACCAGCAATACCGCCTGGATACGTTAGCAGAATACTAGTACGGTGAGAGCATTTGCGCTCAATAATGACTGACGCGATGTAGTCTGTTTCATCGAGCCATTTCGTTGTTTGTCCTGGAATTGGTCAGGTCAACTTCTCATGTGGTCATGAATACGAGAGTAAGGTTACCCATGAAGTCGTGCACCTGCTGCTGGTTTCGGGGATTGGGCACAAGCGGGGAGAAGCTCTGTACTATCAGCTCGATATCATTCGACCTTCCAGTGAGGCATACCGTCATTGCGAACTCCGTGACCCAGATCGGTAGGCGGAACTCGTTCCAGAACTTCTCTACCGTGCTCTTGAAGCTGTCAAAAGTCGTGGTGTATACATGAACAGCGATGTAGTCTGGCATCTCGTCTGGTGACAGGAGCGAGAAGAATTTCTGAGAGGTCAGTCTGAGCAATTCAAGACGCAGCTGCATGCGCACTCACCTTGAGCCATACGATGTCATGCGCCACGCCTGGCGACACCAGCTTGATCTGAGATGACGACGATTTCCTAAGCTTGGCAACATCTTTCCAGCTGTATATTAGTCTCGCACCGACTACTGATCCCACCTCGCAGCAGCGTCAGCGGGGCTACATCGGCTTGCCACCGCAGCGTCATCATGATCTACAGCTTCAGCGTTTGATGAGATCAGAACGGGAGCTTGACTCACCAGGCTCGTTGTATCCTAGGAGGTTACTCCAGCCTTCTTGGAGATGATCACTGTTGTGCAGAAAGTCCGTACGCCATCTGATATCAGTCAACCGTGCTGGATATACTAATACATGCAGCTTTGACTCAAGTAGAAAACTCACAACATGGGGACGAATTCTCCATTGATGATGAGGTCTGAGGAGGTATCAGGCAGTACTTTAGTATAGTTCTTGTTCCAGTTATAATGCCAAGAGAGCTTCTGTGTATCCTTGTCAGTACACAGTATATACGAGTATATATCATATCCAAATGGCGCTGCAACTGACGGATTCGGGCTTGAAGAACTTTGCAACTGGATCGCTCGATAATTCTTGGACGGGCCAGCTGATACCTGCCTTGAGACATCAGCTACGTACAGACGACAGGACTCACTTTGCTCTTCATCATGCTGTTGAAGGTAAAAGGTATGAACGACCCAAGTCCGGACGGCGACTTTTGGCGGGCGTTTCATCCTGGCGACGCACGGACTTGGCGAGGGGCGCGCTTTCGTCACGCGGATCATTTGGCGTAAACCTTAAGCATATAGCAAGTACTCATCCATCATATCCACCCAAAGTCGCACTGCAACGCCAGCAACAGAGTGGACATCACAGCGAACCGAATCTTACGCTCATTTTGACACCCATACCGCTTCGAACGACCCCGCGGACGACATTCACGACCCAGACGCGAGGAAAGCGGAGAACGCGACGCGATCTCCCGCCCTATCTATCCGCCTACATCAGCTTGACTCTACCAGTCAGACACTCTTCATCCTGCTTGGGGCTGCCAGTATCTGGGGCATGAAGTCTCTCTTCAACCTGTTTCGACCCTTTGTTGACCCATAATCTGTAGGTTGGGTGGCAAAAAGCTCCCTTTGTCAACAGACCTGATTGTGACAGACACGATGAATGTTCGGTCGTCCTACCAGCAAGGCGAAGCCGACATCTCGCTCACCGCATCATCTCCACCTACATCATCATCTTCCCGACCGAGCATCTCATCTCAGCCATCCTCATCCAGTAGCCGCAGCAATCTTCCTCCTCCGCCCCCACCAGGCCGCGTGCCCCCGCCGAAAGGCAGATCGCTTCGCAATGCTGGGCAGAAGTTGCGTATAGGGAAGCGCATAGAGAAGAAGCGGACCGACGAGGGGGAAGAGGAGGAGTGGACGCTCGAGGACGGAGACCAAGTGAGCGAGGAAGGCGGGATGGAGGAATTGATGGTGATGGATGACTCCCAGACGACCGAAAGGCCTTATCTGGTCAAGAAGGGAGAACGGGAGTCCAAGGGGAAGAGGCTGGCGCATAAGACATCCCAACTGTTCTCACGGAAGGATAAGGGGCGAACGAACGACGACTCGAACCTCAGTGCACCCAGTGCCAGTCGGCAAACGTCTTATTCCTCTACGGCATCCAGTGAATCTAGTCGTTCCAATCCTTTACCCCTTGTCCAATCACGACAATCTACCGTCCTATCTGCAGCGCCAAAACCCAAGCCACAGCACACACGGCGGATATCTCAAGATTCCCAAACTTTATGGCATGGCGTGCAGCGAACGACTCGGTCAGGGTCGTCCTCGACCGAATCACCGCCCGAGACCGCACATCTCCCTATTCCCCGACGACAATCCTCCAACCTCAGCGCTTCTGTCCCCTCTCTATCCCGAAACCATCTCCCACAACCCTCACTCGCCCCATCCTCCATGTCGACTCGGATGTCCTCGTGGTTCACCCACCTCATTTCGAGCTCGACGTCTCCCGAAACGGTGATGGCAGCATCGGCCGATCCCCCTTCTCCAGCCCGCAAATCCACATCTGCAGCCGCCAACTTTCTCAATGCTGCGCGACAGCGTGCGGTAGACGGAGTCCGCCATCTGCTGGATACCGAAGCGCAACCGGATAAATCCACCGACACGATGTGGCTCATGGGCTTGCCTCATCCAGGCTATCAACCCGTATCACCCTCCCGCTCGCCCAGTATACAGTCTCCAGATCTGCCAGACCTAGCAGAGAGAGATTCTGCCTCTTCGGGGCGACCTTCCCCTCCGTCGAAGATCGAATCATTGCGACCGGCGGGTTGGCCAAAGCGGAAAGACTCAGGCCCAATGTCTCCCCCGAACAAATCACTAGGGCAGCTGTTGACTGGGTCTGCAATATCCCTGAACTCGCCTCAAAAGGATTCCGACAGTCCAGGTAGGAGAAGAGCAGCTGGCAAGGACACTCAGGTGCAGAAATGGCCGGAAGCATGTGAGTAGGTTCACTGCGCCGGGCTGACTTCCAGTTTTTGACGATTTCCGAACTCGAATTTGGTGCACCTATCGAGGCCAATATGCCCCCATCATTCCTATGCCGACTGGTCTGCTCATTCCCTCGTCGGAAGCGTACTATGCTGCATTTGCAACAACACCCGTAGAAGCGCCTCCTCCCGCATCGGAGAACAGCTTGGCAACCAAGCCTTCATCGTGGGGCTGGCCGAAGGCGCCAGAGGAACGGGGTCTTACCAGTGATGCTGGATGGGGATGTATGCTGAGAACGGGCCAAAGCTTGTTGGCGAATGCGTTGATCAATCTGCATCTCGGTCGAGGTGGGTCATTCTGTCTTGAAGTCACCAAACTTCGCGAATGCTGATTTCTCAGATTGGCGACTGCCAGAAATCAAGCCACAACTAGACTCAACGACATCCTCCTCTGTCCTAGAAGTCGAAGCTTATGCCACATACGTTCGCATACTGTCCTACTTCATGGACGACCCATCACCACTTTGCCCCTTTTCGGTTCATCGCATGGCTCTTATCGGCAAAGAGCTCGGCAAAGAAGTAGGCGAGTGGTTTGGCCCATCTACCGCGTCTGGAGCTCTCAAAACGCTAGCGGATGCCTTTCCACCCTGCGGATTGGCGGTCAGCACTGCATTGGATGGGATTATCTACAGGAGTGATGTGTACGCGGCATCATCTCAACCAAGCGGGGATTGGAAAGTCGCTGAGGATGAGAGGGTCGCCACTGGAAGATGGGGTGGGAAGGCGGTGTTGCTATTGATCGGTCTGAGATTGGGACTGGATGGGGTGAACCCGATATATCATGACAGCATCAAGGTATGTCATTTCTGTCATCTACAAAATTTAGCTAATACCGTCAGGCGCTCTTCACTTTCCCACAGTCTGTCGGTATTGCCGGCGGGCGGCCAAACACATCCTACTACTTTGTTGCCTCACAGGGTAACAATCTATTCTACCTCGATCCCCATTTCACCAGACCGGCGGTGCCATTGGAGATCCCCCCAGCCGCTATCAACGAGTCGCGTAGACTCGTCGAGAGCAATGCCGGGAGAGAAGCGGACGTGGTATCTTCATCACGCGTACAACTCGATCTTGTCGACGCAGACGACGTCTCCGACAACTCTGATGACTCCCTCCCTCCCTCGCAGAAACGCCCGAATCGCGCTGAAGGTGTGAAAAGGATCAGCATATCGCGCGCAATTCCCTCGGAACCCTCTGCTACATTCCGCATCCCATCATCTCCAACAACGCCTATTGCATCGAGCTCGAGTCGACCGACCGATGTCTTTGACGCCCCTACTCCCCCTGCCTCCTCCCTGAACCGCGATTCGATATCCCCCCAACTGGATCCACAAACGGCTTGGTATCTCAATGCATATACCGAGACACAACTGCATACGTTTCACAGCGAAAAGGTCCGCAAAATGCCTTTGTCGGGACTGGATCCGAGTATGCTTTTAGGCTTTTTAGTGCGGGATAAGGCGGACTTTGAGGATTTCTGTAGACGAGCACATGACGTGAGTGATTTTCAACACCGCTTGGATGCATATCTGACGATGCAGCTACCGCAAAAGATCTTCTCGGTGCAAGATGAGCCACCCACGTGGGACGAGGACGATGCGGGGCTGGAGTCGGTATCGGAACCTGAGTTCTCGGATGGAGACGGGCATGTTGCCGTCCCCTCGGATACGAATGAGGCGTTGCTGGCGGACACGGCGTCTCTTGGTCTGGAAGATCGAGGTATACCCATCCAGCACAAGCCTAGAGCCGCGAAGGAAGAAGACGATTGGGAGGGGCCATCCTCTTACCCTATACCTCTCGGCATAATTGATCGGTCCGCTACGCCGAATAGCATACCGGTCATAGTCGAACGGCCATCCCTGGATATGCCGAAGCACGCTTTATCGTCGTCAAACGGAGATCATCGTGAGGCCGTACGCGGAGCAGAGGATGCAGAAGAGGGAGTAGGGGAGGAAGAGGACGTCGTGGAGGACACGGGCACGGCGAGGAGAGTTGCACCTGGTGTGCGGGTGATCATGAGGCAGAGGACGGATTCTTGGGTCAAGCCGGATCGACCGGATGATTTCTAGTATCTTGCGAGTGTGATGTGTAGCAATTTTGGGTTTGACTGGTTGTATCTGGGCTTCCCTACAATTCTGCCACTGCTGACCATTCTCACTGCCCTTATATGACTTGACGGTCTCGATTGACCACAGCGGTGGGGAGGGGAGAGATCTGGTCGGTGCCTTGAAACGATCGACAGAACGCGTCAAAGTTGGAATCAGCTTACCCCAGAAGCTCGAGCTTCCTTCAGTTGACGTGTCTCTGCCTTTGCCAAAGATCCTGGCATATCTCTCCAGCACTCCGATCAGCGGTGTGGACTCGAGCTGCTCATACAGTCCGGTCGGTCAGGCTGAGGCCACCGAGGGCCAAGTGGCATGTGGGGCCCCTCATCACTTACGTAACTCAAAAGATTTCCTGAATTTCCAGCTGCTGTTGACAGGTTTGGGTGTGCGCCTTATCTATCATTTCCATCTCTGTATCCTCCATCTTAACATCACTGCAGCACCATAGATTCATCATGTCGGCAGCGGATGAAATGCACAGCGTGTACGACACGATCCTGATCCTGGACTTTGGATCCCAGGTGCGTCAGCTGAAACGCTGCCGTTCGTTAGCTGGACGTTGAGGGGTGCTAATGCTGTCAGTACTCCCATCTTATCACTCGAAGATGTCGAGAAATCAACGTACGTATCAAGCAGAGATAGTGCAATAAGCCCTTCCTCTGATTCAACAGGTCTACTGTGAGATGCTGCCGTGCACACAAAAGATCAAGGATTTGACCTGGAAGCCGAAGGGTGAATTTTGTTGCCTACTCAATCGAGTCGATGTATGCTGATTTGACAGGAATCATCCTATCTGGATCACCCTACTCCGTGTACGACCCTGCATCCCCTCACGTCGACCCGGATGTGTTCACCGCCGGTGTGCCTGTGCTCGGTATCTGCTACGGTCTGCAGGAAATTGCTCTAACTCACGGAGGCAACGTCGAGGCGCATTCTCACCGTGAATATGGACACGCCAACGTGAAGGTGGTGAAGTCTGGTAAGGCGCATGCGGATAGGCTGTTCGATGGTATCGAGATGGACAGTGACGAAGGGCTACAAGTGAGTTTCTGGTCTAGGAATCATGCTTGCTGTTGCTGATTCTCAGGTCTGGATGTCGCACGGCGACCAGTTGACTTCCTTGCCTCCCAACTTCATCACTATCGCTTCCACTCCTACTTCTCCCTTCACCTCTATCGCCCACGAGTCTCAGGACATTTTCGGCGTTCAATTCCACCCTGAGGTGTCACACTCGCCCAAGGGCAAAGAGGTCATTGCTGCCTTCGTCAGGAACGTCTGTGGTATTGAGGGAGGTTGGGGCATGGTAAGTTGACCTCTACGATGTTCTGATCAATTACTGATTCATGCAGGACTCCTTCATCCCAAAAGAGATTGCGCGAATCCGAGAAATTTGCGGGGAGAAGGGCCAGGTCATCGGCGCTGTTTCCGGAGGTGTCGATTCGACCGTTGCGGCGAAGCTCATGCACGAGGCCATTGGCGACCGGTGAGTCTTAGCTCGTTATACAGACACTTTAGCTCATCTGCCAGATTCCACGCCATCATGGTCGACAACGGTGTTCTGCGCAAGGACGAAGGCGCGAAAGTCCACGAGATGCTCACCAAGAATCTCGGCGTCAACCTCACCGTCATTGACGCTTCGGAGCTTTTCCTCGGTCGGTTGAAGGGTGTGGAGGACCCAGAGAGGAAGCGAAAGATCATCGGCAACACCTTCATCGAGGTCTTCGAGGCGGAAGCTGCCAAGTTGGAGGCAGCGGCCGAGAAGGAGTTGGCGGAAAAGGGCGGCGAAGCCAAGGGCAAGATTGAGTGGCTCCTCCAGGGTACTCTCTATCCCGACGTCATTGAGTCGATCAGCTTCAAGGGACCGAGTGCGACCATCAAGACCCACCACAACGTCGGTGGTCTATTGGAGAACATGAAGCTTAAGTTGATTGAGCCGTTGAGGGAGCTATTCAAGGGTGAGTCTGGCTATATATCCCGATATGCCAAAGCTGACCGTGCAGACGAGGTTCGTGCCCTTGGCCGACTGCTCGACATCCCCGCCCACCTCGTCGGCCGCCACCCTTTCCCCGGACCAGGTCTCGCCATCCGAATTCTTGGAGAAGTCACCAAGGACCAGATCAAAATCCTTCAGCACGCTGATGACATCTACATTGAGGAGATCCGCGCTGCTGGTCTATACGACCAAATCTCGCAGGCGTTTGTTGCGCTCTTGCCGGTGAAGGCCGTCGGTGTTGCCGGAGACGCCAGGACCTACGACCAGGTTGTGGCATTGAGGGCGGTCTCGACCGAGGACTTTATGACTGCGGACTGGTATGTGCTCTATATACCATGTATCTCGGGCCCAGGCTGATGAATCAGGTTCGTGTTCCCGCCCCAGGTGTTGAAGAAGATATCATCGAGGATTACAAACGAGGTCAAGGGTGTCAACAGGGTGGTCTACGATGTGACTTCCAAGCCTCCCGGGACGTGAGTGACATTTCACCGATTGCTCTGATTGAGGCTGACTGTTACAGTGTAGAATGGCTATAATTGTGCATGTATACTCCTTAGAATTTGCCCGTCCTTATCCCCAAGCGCCCCCTACAATCCCAGTTTCTCCGCCTCGCGGACGTCCTTGACGAATTGCTCCGCCTTCTCGGCATTTGGCCAGCTAATTGTGAAGCTGGTGTTAACGTTGGGGTAGCCTTGGTAGTAATGGGTATGAGCCACACCGTTGGCCAAGAGGGACTTCAGGAGGGGGAGTTGCCAGTTCTTCCGAACCTTCGAAATGATGTCGAAGATATTGGCAGTGTCCAGCGCCTCTCGGGTGAAGGCGCAGCGAGTGAGGGCAAGTTTGACGTTGGTAAGGTCGTTGTCGCGGCTGCAGGCAAGGAGGAGCAGGAAGGGCTTAGCGGCGCAGATTGCATCATAAGCCTTCTGCACGTGGGGGATGAGACGATCACAATCGAGGTGGTAGATGAGCTTGACGTGCTCGTGAAGGGTTTCGAAGTCTGACGTGGTTTGGTAGTCAAGTAAGGTAGGGATGGCGTAGCGATCGAGGAAGAGCCGAACCGCTGACGCCGTGTATTCGAGAGGGATAGCGTCAGCCGGGGTCATGTGTCCATTGGGGATGGTAGTGAGCATGCCATTGAAGAGGGAGCTTCAGACGTCAGCTTTAGGGGGAACTGACTACCGCTCAGATGTAGTATTGACTCACGATTCTCGCTTCAAGGCATGACTGCTGGCTCTGAAGTGGACATTGTCGTTCGATTTGATGACGACATCGAGGATGGGGTCGGAGTGGAAATTGTCCCATTTCATGGTGGGGGCAGGGTCGACGGGTGTGTCGTTTGGTGTTGCGCCTGAGTAAAGAATCCTGCGCTTCATCCTCGAGTCGAGAAGAGCGGCCGCGCGGACTGATGACGCTTCGGGATTCATGGCGAGGTGAATGTAGGATACTGAAAGTCATTTCTGCAGGCGGAGACGTAGATTATATAGGGAGGCGGCTGGGATGGCTCCATTGCCCTGTGCGTGTGACGGACGCGATGTCATGTGTGAGCCTCCTTCTAGATCTGGTTTAAGGCACATACGTCATTTGAGAATGATCCATCCTCTGCCGACACCGAGACAAAGTTACGAGTACATGCTATCTGTAAAGACGATATACTGCCCGGTTTATCTGGTTGGAGAGGATTGAGCATCCTGTACAAATGCCTTTATCCTTCCAGTGTCCGGCCACTGCGCCTCATACACACCCGGGACCGGACCACGCACACCACGTTCCAATTTCGGTTGACGAACAAGCATGTGGTGGAGAAGACGATATCGCCATCGACTCCGGACCGAAGATGTGATGGTGAAGATCTTGTCGGCAGTGAGCGGCAATGCGATGATCCTACATTGATTGAGGGCGAGGGCGGCAGTTTCGAGGTCATTGTGTTTGCTCGCGAGGCGGAGCCATGCGAGAGGGTCGCGGGAACATTTCTCTTCGAACGCGATACTGATTTGGCATCGGAGTCGATCACAGTCCAGATAGTCGATGAAATCTCGAAGCTCGTAGAGGAATGATAAATCAAAGGTGGAGTATTCCGGTGGATTGGGAGTGGCGTAGCTATTGAGGAAGGTCCTGATATGTCTTGCGCGGTAGTCCAATGGGACAGCTTCGGATGCAGACATATAGGTAGGGGATTGGAGGCCGAACATGCCCTTGAAGAGGCCCCTGATCTGTCAGCGATGGGCACCCATATGCAGCGCCTGGATCGGAGCACGACAACTTTCGGCCATGGGCATTACTCACGTTTCGCGCACCAAGATAAAACTGCTAGCTCTGAAGTAGACCTCGTCACTGGACTTGAGCACAACATCAAGAATCGGATCGGAGTGAAGCTGGTCCCAAGTGATTTTGGAAATGCTGGAATCGGGTTCCTCCTTCTGAGGACCGGGTGTCGCCCACGTCACCGATTTGCGTTTGTAGGTGGTAACTTTTGGCATGGCGATGGGTATCTCTTCAAGCTCGTCAATATTCAATGAGGTACGGACGATCAGTGAAAAGTCAGAAAGGCTCGCTAGTGGCAGGCATGAGTTTGATAGGAGCTTGGGCGGGCCAGTACTATGGAAGCGGGGTTTGGAGAGGCCCGAGCTTACCGAAAGAAGCTGACAATACCTGAGCACCGACGCTTGACCGTATACACCAGGAAGCACTTCGTCAGGGCAGTCATTCTGTGCGCAGATTCATGCACAGCCTGAGCCCACTTCCGGTAGCCATTGATATGAGGCCTTAGATGGTCAGAAGTTCTGACACCCGATGAGTTGTGGTGATTCGTGCGGTCCCGATCGGCTGTAGATCGATGCTGTCGTGGTGATTATTTGTGATATTCTCGCCTGGCCCCGTACTGCCCTGCTCCTGAGTCGAGAAGCAGACATAGAGAGTGCATAGAGCAAGTCTTCATAGAGCTCACCAACAGAGTACTTTCCAAGTAGCTACCACGTGGGTGGTTCCGCCTCCTTCGGCCGTGATGCTGCCCAAGGCCGAGCTCCCCAGACCTCTTTTGGAAGCTATACATTACACATCTTGTCGAGCCCTCTTCAATCACAGCAAGGCGCCAGCTTGTATTCGGTCTTCTCAGGCATAGAGTCGTGCCTGCGAACAGAGAGTAACCCGAAGCCTCCTCTCCCACGACATGTCCGGTTTAGCAGGATCGGCCTCAAGCCCGCTTTCCCCGAAGGCTGCTCATTATTCGTCAGCCCTATCAGCAGCATTGCTACACGGTGCTTGGGCAGATGGCCATGCTGGAAAAGATGCAAAGGGACATGAGGTATCTTGGGGAGAGCTGGTAAGGAAATGGGGTAAACACACCGGTGGAAGTGAGTTATAATCAGCTGCTTTGGTCATACCGCCTGGTGGTTACCTCTATGAATTTTGCAGGGCATAGAGCTACGCTGACAATCAGATACATCTCTTGTTCATCATCTGCGCGACATGTCCCTCGTTTACCTCTCTGCTCATTCCACCATACAAACATCGGCATCGGGATATATTACCGTTTCGACTCCCCCGGCCTCTCGCGGCCAGCCTCTTCCCAGCGTCACTGGGGACGGTAACGTAGACGGCCCCCACTCGTCCACTTCATCATCCGCCGAGACCGGGGAGAACTCTCATTCTGGGTCTGGCTCGTCATTTGTCCATGTCCCACATCCTCAGATACGTCGGCATAAATCGCAACCATCCCTCGATACTACAAGTCGCGCTGTGACCAGTGGCTCGGGACCGAGTATCGGCGGCAATACAGTTCGCCAGGCTGACAAGGCGGCATATCTGTCAAATCGAGATCTGGATGGAGATGAAGGGGAGGGTGAAGAGTACTGGGCTGAAGGCGCCGGCTGGTGGAATGGCGTAGGACTAGATCAGGTGGATGAGGTCCGAGATGGGATAAGAAAGCTTGAGGATGATTTGAAGGGCGGAAAGTACAAGGAGAGCGAGGCGCAAGTGAGTCTATTAGACTGTTAGGAAAGATGTGTCTCTGACGAACAGACTGCGCGTTTGACGCTGGCATACCATTTCCATGCCATCGGCGATCACGAGAGGGCTCTGCAAGAATATGAAAAGCTGGATTGGACCGTCGATGCCAATGCCGGAGAGGCCGCCATTCTCGACAGAATACGTGGCAGATGTCTACAAGGCATGTGACAAGCCTTATCTCATTCCATATGTACTGACCAACAGGCATGTCTCATGAACTTCTGAACCCATCCTCGCCCACCGCCCTCCAGTCCTACATAGCGATCTTCCCTCTCCTCACCACAATCTTTCCACTCCCCCTGCCCGCTTATCTTTCTACATCTTCGACAACACCTGTCAACCGGATCACCTTTGAGCCAAACCGGGAGCTACACCGTTGGCTCTCAACTGCACTCTGCCGAGCCGCTATAATATCTTCACGACAGCAAAATTCCCTCCCCCAAACCTTGAGAATTCTTCGCACATACCATGCTTTCGCAGCTTCCTGGCCATCTTCATTCCGACCGAATCAGCGACACAGGATGTTGCTCCTGTACCTCACAGCCCTAGCGACGGGGCTCCCAGAGCCACACGCCCCAGCGGAATCTCCGTATCTCCTGGTCGGAGGTGAAACCTCGTCATCTGCTCACCATCTGTGGCGTCAGGAGGCTATCTTGGCGATTCGTGATGGACAACGACTACTGCTTCAGACTACCAACTTCCCCCGAGCAGGCGAGGTCAACAAACCGGTTAGCAATTTTACCGAATTATGCGTGGCACTCGCCGACCGATCCCCAAACCTCACCCTCACCGTTATAGAGGTATTGTGGTGGTCGATGACTCTCACGTTCCAGAGTCAGAGCGTACTTCGACATCTCACGCGGCTCTTGCAGAGGAAAGATCAGTTCACCGATGCGAAGCGGACGTTCGAGCTGTATGTTCAATTGGTTTTGAAGTCGAGGGAAACCGCCCAGCCAGAGTCATCGCTTCAACTGGAAGATGCGCCAACAGATGAATTCCAACTTGAGTCTGCGCTGGAGACCGACGAGGAGGCTACCACGTCTGTGGCGGGACAGGAGGCTCAAGGTCTAGAGAGCGAGGAGCTAAATGCGGAGATCGACGGGGATCGAGAGTTCATTGAAGCTCTGCTGGTCGGCACGAGACTACTGAGTAAAGATCTGGGCGAGCTGGAAGAAGCGTGGCGGTACGCTTGTCTCGCCAGAGAAGCAGTGAACAAGGTCGAGCGAGTATCCATTGGGACCGATACTCGAGCCAGGGTTGAGGAGGTGCTGGGGATTATCAGAATGGCTATGGCGACTGCGGGTAGGTCTGTCCAAACGCGTCATGATTTGAAGCTGACTTCGAAGGGGCTGATCCCGTTTCTCGACCCATATATCAGGCGCAAGCGATAAACCACCTTCTTTTGGCCTCAAAAATGGACCCCTCTTCCTCTGAAATCCTATACCATCTATCGTTCGCCCAAGCCGAAGCTCGATCAATCGACGATGCGACTCAGTCCATACGCATCTCGCTTGAACTCGACTCAGGAAATGTCCAAGCCTGGCACCTCCTCGCACTACTCCTCACAGCCAAGCAAGACTGGGACGGCGCAAGAAAAGCTTGCGAGGCTGGCGTAGCAGTTTGGGAGGCGGACGAGGCTGCAGATGCTACGGCGGAGGACGACGAAGAGTCCGAGAGTGGAGATGGTGCGGATATCGGTATCGAGTCGAGAGATTTCGCCGTCTCGCAATCTCGCTCAGCCACAGATATGTCGTCTTCCCTATCGATGGCCCCGCCTCTGCTCCGCCCGTCCGGGTCACTTCTTCCGCTATCCCCCGCACCGCCATTAGCGGCCCCTCGCTCGCGCCGATTGCAGAATGTCATTCGCCTCAGGATGACTTTGATTGTCATCATGGAGAAGACGCAAGGGCCAGGTATGGCTATGCTGTATCAGCAGGAGCTATTTGCGTTCTTTTCGGCGCGATCGGGAGAGGACAGGCGGCAGTTTGGATACGGGATGGGCGGAATACGTACCTTACCTAGCATGAGCACTGTCGGTGGACTGGGTGGACTGGGTGGTAGCTACGTTAGCGTGCTCGGCAGCGAAGGTCCTGGAAATAGCGTTATTAATGGTGAGTTTCCTGCCTGTCCTGAGAAGGAATCGCTCACACTGGTAGTTCACCCCCCGACACCATCCTTATCTCAAGGTTACACAATGGATAACGCTCCCCGAATCACCCACTCTACTGCACCATCATCCCCAGGCAACTCCACACCCACAGACGACGGTGCTGCCATTGATACATTGTCAAGAGACTTTGCAGACCAGGGGTCGATCAGAGAGAAGGGCACCGATCTGGATGGAAGAGAAAGTATGACGCCGAGTTCGAAAAAGAGCCTAGCCAAACATCTCCATCTTCCGGGAGGTAGAAGTAACAAGGGTCGACCTAGCAGCGTAAGAACGGGCGTCTCTGGTGAGTACTCGTTTGCGATTCTTGTCAGATACTGGATCAAAGCTAAAGCCAAGGCCTTCCCAATCGGAACCGTACAGCCTCCAATTCCTCAACCGCACTCTCGGTCTCCCCGAGTGCGGCCCAATCTCACTTCCGCGGCGCTGGCTCTGCTTCCCTTCGCCCAACTCCTGCCCCTTCCATTATGACCACCGACCCGACCCATGGCCGGACCCCCGGCGAATCACGAACGCTTTCCAATTTGTGGCTCATGTCAGCTGCCACATTTCGGCGATGGGGCAAAATGGAACAATGTCTCGTGGCGATCAACGAGGCTGAGGTGCTCGATCCCGAGAATGGCGACGTCTGGATACAATTGGGGCTGTATCACTCTGCCACTGTCCCACCCAACACCCAAGCAGCTCAATCCGCATACACGAAGGCTATCCTCCTTCGGCCACTCCATCCGGCGGCTCTCGTCCACCTCAGTGAATTGTATCTCAGAGCAGGGCAGGCAGACCTCGCTCATGGCTTCTTGAATCAAATCACGCAGGACAACGGGTGGGACATGCCCGAAGCTTGGGTGCTTCTGGCGCGGGCGTGCGAGGCTCAGGGAAGAGAAGCGAGAGAGCGAGAGTGTCTGTTGTACGCGCTTGTGCTTGAGGAGACTAAGGGGGCAAGGGCTTGGCGAGACGCGATGGATAGATGGTTATAGATCGTGAAGAAGAGGTAGATTTGATGCTTGGATAGCATCTTCAGGTATTATAGCTTGTGATACTCAGGGCGATCTTGTTGAAGAGCATGTCGCTTGATTTGACTGAGCCTGCGCAGTGACCTGAGCAAGGCAGCCGGGCATCTACATTGCATCCAGTTGTTCCTCAATGGCCAATGAGCGGAAGAAGCGTATTCGAATGGACAGCTTTCTATAATTGCCGCATATCTCTATCGTATACTATATGGACCCACATGTACTCATATCCAACAAAGATCGTACACCCAGATATGACCAGCCTCAAACAGAGATCTATTCCACCCCAAGCTTCATCAGACTCTTCAGCCCCTTGGCCACCCCGAAACTCGCCGCCGCTATTCCCTGCCGCACCTCTTTCCCGAACCCAGCACCTCTCGCTGCCTCCTGCGCTTCGCTCAGGCGATTGGTATCATTCACCAGGCCCTTCAACAACCCCTCGCCTTCGAATCTCAACGCAGCTGGTAAGGCATTACCTGCTACAGCGACAATTGACGAGGCGATAGCGATGACCTCTGAGAGATGTTCAGTCAATGCCGGAGTTTGTTGATTTGTTCGTATTGCTGCCAGAAGATTTTGGATAGAGTTGACCAAGGCGGAGGATTGCGCATTGAGGTATGGCTGTACCGATCAGCGTTGTCTTCATGCCATCTTTGAACCAGGCTCACCTTCAATTCTTCCCATTCTTCTTCGCTCCCTTCCCCTTGCGCATAGCCAACTCCCGGTGACCTCTCACCATCGTCCTCCACCCTCACCTCCGCCAGACCAGGACCCTGATTGCGAGACGCTGAGCGGGCAGTGATTGGCGCGATGTGGCTACTCGCGTCGCTATCATCGCTGGACCGAGCTCGGTTCCGGCTAGGAACATACCGGTCGTCGGCATTGCCCGAGGCAGACCTCACTGGAGCTACTGGAGGCGCCGGCGCAGCGTAGCTTCGGTCTCCGCCAGCTGATGGCCGATACCCATTGGCGTTCGAATTGCCGTTGCCATTTCGAGACTCAACCACTGGTCGTTGGTCGCGCGGATTCGATATCACGCTAGCTTTACGTTCGAGGTCAAAGCTATCGGATCGGGCCTGGGAAGAGGCCGATTGGTATGAGTTTACGTTGGCACGAAGGTGGGTTCCTGGTTCGCCCAGACTTCGGGCGGAGAGTTGGTTGTTGGCGTTACCGAGGTACGATGAAGGAGGTTGTGGGGCAGAATTGGTGCCGAGTGCCGACACGGGTGAGGTGACTTGTCGTTCGGATGTACCATTCCGGGAGACGGGTGGTCGGAAACTCGCGGCTGAGGGCGCTCTATCAATCACCAGGTTCTGCCGCGAGTTCGACCGAGATGTTTCGCCGCTCGCCGCTCCGTACTCCCTATCAAAAGACCCATTCGCCCCCTTCGTGTCCCTGCCCACCATATCCCGGATGCTCAGGCTGCTCCTGCTCCGCCTTGCTGTCCGCCGGATCTTCAGCAGTTTGATGATCTCAACCACATTGCTGGACAAATGGCCGGCCGCACCGTCTAGAAGAGATACAGGCGATAGACCCGATGCCATGGCGTGGTTTCGAGCGGCCTGCATGAGGGCAGAAAGACGCGTTGTGGATTCGTGCTTGAGCGATTCGAGCTTGGAGGAGTCGACATCGAGGTTTGGTTTGGCTTCGAATGTCTTTACATCCTCGCCTATCTCAGTGGTGGCCTCGACTACAGCTTTCATGGCTGGCAAAACCCCGGAAGGAGCTGATGAACTGAAGTGTCAGCGTGAATCAATCGGCCTGTAGAGGGACGCACCGAGCAGCGGCTAGTAGGCCGTCAATTGCAGTCTGGAAAGCCGAGACATTCACATCTGCAATGTTCCCATCGGGCGAAGCAGGTAAATGGTCATCAGATAATGGTTTCGAAACGAACATGGTGGATGTTGCTAAAAGGTCAGATGTAATTCGGAGTAGTCAAAGACAATCTCACCTTTCAGATTTCGCAATTCTATCCGCACAGCGTCGTACTTCCGCCGATATTCGTCCACTCTTGCCTCCATTTCATTCATACCCGCCGCATCCTGCTCTCGTTCCACCATCAACTCCTCGTTCTTAGCCGAGAGCGTGTTCAATTCGTCGACGAGTGAATGAATCTCATTCTTCAACTCTGCAACCGCTTGGCTCTGGGAAGTATCAGTGACCACCCCAGTTCGCAGATGAAGCAAAATTTCACTCACCCCTCCATCACCACCGCGACTGCTTGCCACTTGATTCCTCAGACGCGCATTCTCCTCCTCAAGCCGTCTCATTTCCTCCTCTAACCCATCATGTCTTTCTCTCCATGACCCAAGCTCTTCTTCACCTTGTCTTGCGGATTGCTCTGCGTGACTCCGAGCTGTCTCGGCCGCATCGCGTGCAATGTCTAGTTCGTGCTGAACCGAGCGAAGTGATGAAGCGTGGTTTGTCGCGCGCTGGAAGTGTCAGTGACTAGATTCGACATTCACACCCCTCCATTATATGCTAGGTTCTCGACCCCTGCCTACCGATCGAGGGCTCCAAATGTGGATTGTATCAAACCAACTCACCTCCTTCAACCCCCTGACCTCGTCTTCCCATTCCGTCCTCCTCTCCCGTTCGCTGTGCAACGCCCGCCTCATTTCCTCCTTCTCCGTTTCTAATGTTGCCATCTTCTTCTCAAATCCCACAATCCTGAACTCATAATCCTGCGTAATCTTTTGTATTCTCTCTTCATCCACCACCCCTGCGCCCATCCTAGATTTCCCAGTAACATTCGACGAAAATGACATCCGGTCGTAGTACTCCCGATCGTCCGTCATAGTCGGCGACAACGTATCGTTCGCACTAGTGATGGGCTGATTTGCTGATCGCATGGGAGGAGCAACGATATTCGGCGGTGGTGCCTGTCGAGCCGATATCGATGTACCCGCCGACATCTGACTATCTCTATCCCCGTCTCTTCCACTCGCTCGACTTCTAGACCGTCCCACCTCCAACACCGAATCCCGCGCATAGGGTACTTCAATCTCCTCCTCCCTCATCCGACTTTTATTCGGTACGACCATGTCAGATGTGGCTCCCACAGGATTCATATTCGGCCCTCGACCTTGTCCCCGGCTTGAGCTTTGCCCATATCCGGGCGCAAAGCCTTGGTTGAGCTGCTCCATCTCGTCCCCTCTATCATCTCGGGACGGTCTCGACCGATGGGTATTGATACTAGATCCAGAAATATTACGGGATCCAGATCGTTGGTGTTGCGACGAGCTACTCTGTAAGCGGCTCAGAGGTGGTGGAGGTGGTGTGGGATTTGATCTTGACCGGTATTGCTGGTCGGAGCCAGACTGAGCGGTCGTGAGTGCTGGTCGCGCAGGTGGTCCGGGAGCAGGCGGAGGGTCGATGTAGTTGTTGTCGTCTTGCTGATTTAATCAGCATCTGCCCAAACTTTAAGAGAGATTACCTACGTCCTCATCCTCGAACTCAGGATACCGCCGCCTCAACTCAAAGTACACATCACTGGCAAGGTCTTTGAATCGATTTCGAGGCAGCGTAGCCAATTTTTGTCGTGCTTGGTTACGCTTGGGATGGAAATCGTCTCGTACCGGTAGAAAAGGGACTGATGGTTAGGGATCTGATCTCCAATATATCGAGAATAACTCACTGGAATCTTCTGGAGAGCCCTGCTCGGCTTGTTTTCGCCGCATCAACTCATCGTACACATCTGTCGATAATTCTTGAAACTGTAGCTTAGTCAAGCGTGTCAATTTCTCTCGAGCCGCTGCTCGTGCCGCTGCGGTCTCTGAAAAGTTAGCTCATCTTCTGAAGACATGGTACCAATGGCGCGACCACTCGTCGCTCGGCTCCAGGAACGCTTCATCCACAATTTGCCTCTAGCTCCCCTTATACACACCCACGACCAGATGGACCAGCGACTCACCCTCTTTCAGCCAACTGGCCAGAAACTCTTTAAGAGCAATCCAATGTATCCTCGCCACCTCTTTGCTCTCGCCTTTCCGTTCGCTCGTTGGCGGCTTCAACCCTGTCCCGCTTGCACCACTCCCGTTCCTGCTCCCAGTCCCATTTATCGGCATCCTCGCAGGCGGCACGCCCGGATAATTTCCCGAGGCAGAGCTGAGATTCCGGCTAGTCGAGGCGTAGTTACTGGTCGGTGTTTGGTTGTACGCAGAGTATGAGATGGATGATGCGGTAGTTTGAGCCGGGGAGAAGGGCTGCGAGCCTTGCGTTTGTAGGGATTGGGGTTGTTGTCGAAGAAAGGGGGGAGCAGCGGACGACATGGTACGCTCGGACCGAGGCACTAAGCTAGTTGTCGGTATTGCTTAGCCAGTAGGACAAAAAGGGCTGTCAAATTTCCTTCAGATGGCCATCAAGCTGCACATGACGAAAATTGTGGCTTCGCAGGTGGGCAGAGAGCCGTGAAGTATGCGCAAGGGTAAAGGCGGCCGCTTATGTCCCAGTCGAGAGCTGTGGTTGAATATTCGAGGGCAACAGCTAGTGAGCGAAGAATGAAGAAGTATAGCTGGTGATATGATGATACGAGATAACCGGATCTATTGCGCAAACAACCTCTCCGGGGATCGCGGGGATTGTTGTTTACCCAATTCCTTTCGAGGTGGGAGTGAGCGGCCAGAGAGAGCTCCCAGTTGGCGATGTTTTGAGGAGGTTAAGGGGGATCCTTTGAGCTCGAGAGACTGCTCGAGGCACGGGGATGATGATTTATCTTGTCTAGAATGCTTTGACAGTGGCGATAACTTGCGTGAAACGCGAACAATGTCTCTCTCGGACTCAACGCGGCCGGAGGCTAAATCCGACGCGACCCTGCAACAGTGCAAGTACTAGTCTTACATCGGGGTCTTTCAGCGTTGACGAGAGCTGCGCAAATACGATGCAGAGCCAGACGAGCCCGCCTTATCTCCCTGACGTCCCGTATGCTCTCTCTACGTGAAACGATGTTTCGCGCAATTGAGGGAAATCCCAGTTGCAACGTCGAACTTCGAGAGTCAGGCGGCCATATGGCCACTGTATGCTGATGTGAACTATCAAGTTGACCTTTCTACTGACACAGGGCGAGCATACCTGAAGCTCACAACTTTCGATACGTAGTATCGGGAAAGCCATGTAGAGACTAAAGCGTGCATTGACAGTGCTCGTACTCAGACCAGAAAACAGAAGGCAACTATCCACCCCGTTGCTCCTTTGGCACTACGCAAGTCAGCCCAGACACAGGCACTCCCAGGCACTCCCAGAAACCAGAAGAACATACCGGACCACGAAACACTCAGAATCAACGAATCGTAACCCCTTCCGTTCATCTTCGCAATCGCCTTCTCTCCATCCGCCCTCGACTCGAAACTGACGAAGCCCAATCCTCTGCTCTCTCCAGTCTGGTGGTCGCGCACAACGTTCGCACGCCTGACCGAGCCGAAAGGTCGGAAAAGATCTTCCAAATCCTTGTCGTCGGCATCTGTCGATAATGAGGCAATTCGGAGTGTGGGGAAATCATCACGGTTTCGGTTCATCGAGTCGCCTCCGCCTTGTGCGCCTGCTCTTTGGGATCTGAAGATCAGTACTGAGCGCGGACAAGTTTCCGCCATACAACCAGGTATGGCCAGCAGAAGAGGATGTCGCCGATACTTACGGAGGCACGTATTTCCCTGGGATTCCAGCACCCTTCGCCGCCAAACCACCTGATGGCGCCATGTCTTCCTCCGCTCCGTCGTCGTTCCCTTGCATCGAGTCGATAGCAGCCAGCGAATCCTTGAAAGGACATTTGGCCGTGAAATGGGCACCCTTACAAAGACGACAGACGACACCTTTGCCCTGTGTCTTGTTCACTACCTCGGGTTCTGGCTCCACTTGCTGCAATTATCAGCCAAGTCCTTGCAAGAGTTGTAAATTTTTGCTGAACGTACCTTTGACGCAGCAGATATTTTGAAATGTAGGTTCTCGCCAATGATTGTTGTTGTACGGTCGGGTCCGACTGGCTTTCCCTTATCCGCTCCAAACCTTCAGAATCAGCATATAGTATCCACAATAGCCAATTGCGCCAACCCACTTAGCCCATCCTTTACGCTCAGCAACATCGTGTGAGACAAGCTGAGTTTGTAGCTTCCTCCTGACGCGCCGGATAGTCTGACGATGTCAGTCACAGTCCTTCCTGTCGAGAATAGCCGACGGAGAGTCTCTGGACTTACCTTGACGCGCTTGTCATCCTCATTCAGCTTCCAAGTGGTGATGACTGTGATACCATCGGCGCCGGTGACCTCGGTTGGTTCAGGGAGCTCTAAGTTGGATCAGATCAGGCTCTTCGCCTCTCCAATTCCTGCAAAAAACACGACGCCATATCGACGCACCGAGATCTTCCTCTGCTGCCCAATCGGTCTTTTGTGCTTTGACGTCTGCCATAGTGTGTGATTTGATGTATGGTGCACTGAGAGGTTGTTCGAAATCTCGCTGCAGGCAGAGTTGGGTGGCGGAGATTTGATGCCGCGAAGGAGCTGCGGGGCTCCAACGGCGTTATACGGCGTTATAACCTAGTGGCGCTTACTCTCCTTCGCCTGCTTCATGTCGCAAGACAATGGAGACTACATGCATAGGTCATTTCTATAGGACTCTGCGTTACACATGACAAGAGCGGGAGGCTGTATTGGGCTGTCTATGCGGAGGATCAAACCATAGAAATTGGCGATACCATCGTATCAAGGTTCAACCCATGACTCTCTCGTGTCCCCCCTTGTCGATCCATCAAACAGTGTCGTGTATGTAGAGGAGTAAAGGATGCCTTGGACGTGTCTAACTGATGTCAGCAGGCACTCAAGCTGTCAGATAAGACTAAACACTCACAGATTGGCAACAGATCTTACGCGGCCGCGCCCAACCTGACTGTGGCGTACACCCCAATGTGGTCCGAGAGGTATACATTGGAACCCTCGTACTTCTCGCCTTTGGGGTAGATCTTGTCCGCTCCAAACAGCTCCGCCTTGACCACCTCGTAGGGTACAGAGTCGTCAATCATGAAGAGTCGATCGAGCCGTTTCGGCGGCTCCTTGACTGGGTAGGTCATCCCGAATGTCATCGTGTCTGCTGAACCGCCCGCTCCCAGCCACAGATCCCGCGTCTTGAACCACTCCATCACAGGGGGGAACTCCGCCTCATCTTCGGGTGAGACGTTGGTATCCCCACAGAAGATCGCCCCGTGCCCGCCCTCGCTCAGCAAGACCTTCGCGTCCTGCAATTGACGCTGACGTTCCGCCGGATTGCGATTACCAGTGACGGGGGACTCGACGTGGGAGGTGCCGACCGCAAAGCCTACGAGACCCTCGGTGTGCTTCTTGTCGATACCCGTAAATCGCGCAGAGAGGAGATGTCGGCCTTGTACAGAGGTTCGGCTGTGCGTGCAGCGTATCTCCGAGGGGATGACGGTGGATTTGTCGAAGAGGATAAGACAGCCGTACCATGTCACCTCTGGTAACCCAGCACCGGCTTCTGCGCCACCCATATACCCGAATCTCTCCCGCACGCCTTTGTGCGCCCTCAACACGTCGATGAACCCGCTATGTACCTCTTGGAGGCAGATGACATCCGCCTTCATGCTTGTGATGAGATCGAGGATAGCAGGGTAGCGGACTTCAGCGAATAGACCGTCGAACCAGATGTTCAGAGTGGCGACAGTGAGAATTGGCCGTTTGGTAGAGAGGGGTTTGGACGGGTGGGGAGGAGCTGAGGGAGCTACGGGTTGCCATTCCTTCTTGACGCCGCTTCGACGATACGTGAAGGGAGACAGTTGTTGACGAGGGTTCGCCATTGTGTGTGTGGTGGTGAGTGCAGAGGCGAATGAGATATGTACCTGCGTATTATAGGGTCGGCCGAAACAAGTGGTGGGTGGCGAATAAATCGCGCAACTGACCGGCAAAACTCAATCTCAAAATAGCCGCACACCCAAAATATCCTTGGCTGAGTCTCTCGGCAGACATGAGTTATCATGCATGGCAGGGTGGATATCCTATTCGCGGGTGAGGATAGCAATACAAGAAGGAAAGGATCAGAAACTTGTAGCGCTCTCAAGATGAAGCTGCTCCAAGCCCATTAGAGTGAGAAAGAAAGAGTGTCCCATACGTCCCTGCCACGGTAATATCGCAGACTTCGTATCATGAGGCCTCCGCCATTTCCTTATCGCGAATGACGAACAGTCACGGAGTCTGCCCACTCGGCGTGCTCAGCCGTCTCCGCGCTCGCAGTCCGCGGCCCGTTGCTCCGTATAGAATGCTCAGCATCTCGCGCTTTTTATTTTGGGAGATGACGAGAGGGAGGGAGAGGAGAGAGGGAAAGGAGAGCCAAGCGAATGCGTGCCTGTTTCATCTGGCTTGGCTTGGCACGATGCCGAAAGGAACTCTACTTTTAGTCCTCCACGTTCACCTTCACTTCCTCGAATAGCTACACCTTAGACGGTAAAAAGATATGCACAGCTCAGATGAGAGGCTATCAGACCGGGCCTATCCTCGCTTCTTCCCCCGTTGAACCCTTCCCAGCCCGATATAACATCCACCGAAGCCTTCTGAACGTGTTGCTTCCGGACTCCTCGGCGGCCTCCCTTCGCCTGCGCCAAGAAAATCTATTATCCGGAGATCCTTGGAAGCAGTCAAGTCAATTGCGTCGAGCCAAGCCTCGAGAATAACTCGGCCTCGGTATCTTCGGTTCTCGGCCTTGTTCACAGCCAAGACATACCTTCACTCCCCACTCCCTCCTCCCCCTTCCCATATCTATCAATACCTCTTTGTCCATCGCCCTCCAATCCCTCAACTCTACATCAACCATCTCTACAACAGCTGTAACAGCTCCCCATTACACAGCAATGTCCACTTCTCAACAGCCTGCTCGCTCGGTGCCAGCTACCCACCGCCACCACCCTTACGCTTCTTCTTCCTCTTCTGCCCCACGGGCAGCCCCCTCTTCCCAGACCGAACGTCAATGGTCTGCTGCCCAACCGTCCCGACGCAGTCGCTCGACGGAGCATGCCCCAGCACCAACACAACCCCCAACTTCTCCTCGGTCACGAAGGGAACAGTCTGCATCCCCTCCTGCTGGGCTTGGCTCAGCGTTCGGGGGTCGAGAAGGTGGCAAATGGTGGGATGAAGAACTGGTATGTCTTCCTTCCTTTCTTCTCATAGGGAACTTTCAACTGACTCATCAGCCACAACCCCCTGCCAGTCTCTCATCCATCCTCGAGTCGTTCCGGCGCTCCGGCGAGGGAGACCGCGACCTCTTACTCGCAATCCTCGGCGCCAAGAAGGCTGAGGAGGAGCGCCTCACATCCCTCATTCAAACACGCCTTACCATCCTACAAGCACGTTTGAGCGTGCATGCCGCCGCCGAACACTTCCCTTCCTCAACATCCGAGAGTGGATACACTGCTGTCATGCCGGAGCGCACACCCAGCCTCACATCACGAGGATCAGCCTCCTCCTCTGCCGGACCCATATCCCCTACCGAACAACCCATGAACTACATGTCATACGAACCTCGCGACATCACTGTACGCGCCCCATCCTTCCACCTACCCCCACCGACAAACCTCTGGCGCAGAGTCTCCTCTGGCTCCGAGTCCCTGCCCTCCCTCACGAGTGGTGGCTACGCGAAGAAGGGAGCGGCCGAGGCGGTGTCCCCAAGGAGTGACCAGAATGGGTTGGATATGCTGCTAGATGCGGGCAGGCGCGTAGAGACAAGGATGGATTAGTGGGTGAAGCCAGGGGGAAGGACGGCACGAGGGAGAAGAAGTAGAACCACTCAATATAGTTGTATAGCTTGACTTTGTATATAGATGCGCCTTACTATGTGAACTATTCACCTCTTGTGTACCTTCAGGCTTGTCCATTTGAGGCCAACACTGTACTCGCAGCGCAGCTTGGGTCGAGGGCTATGTGAAGGACAAGGAACGACATGGGCGGCGGCGAACGTATTACAGTCGCCTTCGTCAAATCTTCACTTCGCAACATCCCTCTTCGCACCATCTTCGACATCTATTCGCATCTCTCCAGGCAACCAGGTATCCACTGCCGCCCGCACTCGAGATCGCCGGCACACGAAGCCGATCCGTCCATCAGAGACAGAACCACTTAATCTTCATCTTCGAGACCCAATGTCCAGATAACATCAAGCGAAGACTCAAGCCCGACCTCGCTCGAAATGGTCCCCCGCCCTACCTTCCCCTTTCCTGCCCATGCACCATCGTACTTCCTTGGGCATATGGCTCGGTCCCTCCGAGACCTTCCAAAAGTCCTTAGCGACATTGACCTAGTCATCGAAGCGCGAGATGCTAGATTACCGCTCAGCGGAGTCAACGGGAATTTCGAGGGGGTGATACGGCGAGCTTGGGGCGGGATGGGTTCTGGGCTGGGGAGTGGAGGTGGAGCAGGCTGGGGAGGCAATAGAGTGCTTGGTGCGCCCGGAGGAAGTATCCATGCCGGGGACGGGCTGGGCGAAGGCAGGGTCAGGGAGAGAATTGTGGTCTACACCAAAAGAGATCTAGGCGAGGGCAGATATGAAGAGGTAAGTGATACCTCACAGGGCCGGTAGCCAGGCGCTGACTTCTTAAGCCCCTTCGGAAGGCTTTCCTTGAGCATGCAGGACAGAAGGTCTTCTTCGCTGATACGAATGTCGATAAGGACGTCAAGCATATTCTTCGTTATGCTGTACGTGAGTTCTCTTGGACCCTATCCGGATTTGATTTCATGCTCCTGCTCCCCTGGCAGTCGCTGACACTACCAGAGCTAGCAAAGGACAATAGCGCAGTGATGAACGAGATGAAGATTCTCGTTGTGGGGATGCCCAATGTTGGAAAATCTTCCCTCTTGAACGCTCTACGGCGTGTCGGCGTACACAAGGGTGAGCTCCTACCTCCCACCTGACTGCTCGTACATGAGCAATCTTTCCTGGCTTGATCGCTGACAATTCTCAGGAAAGGCCTTTAGGATATCATCGCAGCCAGGCTATACCCGCAAGTTAACAGGAACTGTGCGCATACACTCCGATCCGGACTTGTACGTCTATGATACCCCGGGAGTCATGGTGCCTTACATGGGCAAAGGGGAGAAGGGAGCAGAAAGAGCACTGAAATTCGCATTGACAAGTGAGCCCGGTCATCGTGACTTACCGCCCGGCCCAGCTAATACGAGCAGCCGGTATCAAGACTGGTCTATTTGAAGAAGAACTCGTTGCCGACTACCTCCTCTACCTTCTCAATCTACACCACTACGACAATTTCCCACCCGGTAGTATACCGACCTATCACGCCGCCCTGGGTCTGTCATCGACACCTACAGACTCATTACCTGAGCTTCTTGAGTCTCTAGCGAGACGGTTGGGGACGCTGCGGAAGGGTGGAGAGGCAGATACAGACGCTGCGCTGATCTACTTTTTGAAGGCGTACAGGGAGGGCAAGCTCGGCAGGATGACGCTAGATGAGTTGCGGCCAAGTCTGCCAACGTTTGTCACCGAAAGTTTGGGGCAAGAGCGTGAGGACGGAGAACTGGAAGGAGATGGAATGTCAGTTCTGTCTTCCATTACCTCTGCGATCCAATCGACTACCTCCGGTTCCTCGACAGAATCACCCTCCAGTATACATCACAACTCTGCTACCGCCAACAAAACTCCCCCATATCAAAACACATCATTACCTACTCAACCGACACCATCGCCATCACCACACTCATCAGACCTCTCTCCAACTTCATCGACTGACGGCGTTTCGTCCTCATCATGGGCTACCCCTTCCTCCGATACCGCATCCTTACCACACCCCCGCTCGCGTCGGAATCTAGACGCAGAAGTGTCCGCAGCAGTCCGTACATTCTTACTGGACCAAGCGCGCAAGCTTGATCAGACGGAAGAGATGTCGCAGAGCCAAGAACGGAAGAAGGAGCTACAGTTGAAGAAGAAGGAAAAGGCGGATAAGTGGAGGGCGAAACATCCCGGGTTGGCGGGCGGGGTAGCTGGGCAAGCTGGAGGGAAGGGAACGGGGTGGAGTAAAGGGGATATGAGGATGAAGGCCAGGAAGAGATGACAGGATTACTTTGAATTTCACTTGGACGCAGAACTTAGGTGCTAGCGGAGTCGGACCCGCATCCTTCCTTCTGGCGTCTGGCTTGGTACGTGTCCCCAATAGTCAGGTCACGCAGCAATGATCGGCAATCGCGATTGGCCGTGCATTTTCGATGAGTAATCCGAAGAGCAAGACATAGTATACATTCATAAGTGTCCTCGAATGAGCTTCCGGACATGCACCAGCCCCGCTTCAAGCCTATCCAGCGTCCTTCTAGCTCCGAGAACAGCCATCACAGCAGGCACGCTTGGTCCTTTCTACAGCGCATTAGCTTTGGTCTCTCGATGAGAAACGATCAGTCACTTACTCTACGTCCCGTCAGGGCATGTCGCATCGGCGTCAAGAGCTGCACTCTTGATTCAACCTTATGTTCCCTCAACACCGTGTTGATGGCTGTCCAAGCTAAGTCTTCCGTTATGACACCTTTACTGCGAGACAAGAGGTTGTTGAGCTCGCGAATGACATTTTGCACCATCTCGACTGAGACTCTCAGCGACGATCACTGGGAAACAGGGCAGGTACTCACCATATACTGGTGGACTGACAGTCTTCAACATGTCGGCCGTCTCCATTGCGGAATAGTCCGGGCTGACAAAGAAGAAGATTGATGATGCGCTGATATCTTCGAGGATGACAGTGCGGGCCTGATGGATTAGGAAGTGGTAGGATAACGGTTGGACGAGACTCACAAGTTCAGCATCGAACACTTTCTCAACGTAATCAAGACCCTCAACCAGAGCACTGGGAATCAGCAATCTGTCTTCTCGGGAATGATCGATCCACTCACTTTCCCTTCAATGCCTTCTGCGCCCTTAACGAGTTCTGCAACCTTACAAGTAGCGCCTGGCGATCCTCCTGATGATCCAGAACGTCTGATGTGACTCCATCATCCCCAAGCCCCTCTTTACCCTTCTCAACCATGACGCCGTCATCGCCCAGACGACCAGCTTTCCGCCGAAGCGTTAGCTTGTTGATGAAGTTGAGCTTGGACATGTTGACTGCCGCCTTCTTATGATTGATATGCTCGAGCGAAAAGGCGGCGATCATCTGACCAGGTGTAAAGAGGTCGTAATATGAGTGTGAGTCGGATCGGGTGAGGGGTGGAAGGAGAGCGCCATCATCTGGGATATCGGTCGAGCTGGTGGCAGCTGGAGAATCGGCTTCCGATGGGCCAGAAGCAGAGATGATGTCTTCTTGTCTTTTGGCGAGTTCTTCCAATGCTGAGTGGTGGTCCCAGCCCATCAATGCAAGGAAATTGAGCAGAGCTTCGGGTTCATATCCTTTATCCTAAGAGCCGTTAGCTCCTGGTCCGATTCAGCGACATTATGACAACACACCCTGTAATGCTCAACTCGAACGTCGCCGGTACGTTTACTCAGTTTGGTCCCATCCGCATTGACCAGAAGCGGAAGATGAGCGAAACCGGGCGGGGTCCAGCCGAATGCGCGGTATAGAGCATGATGTTTTGGTACGGACGGCAGCCACTCCTTTAAGAATCAGCCCCGATCTCACGCCCTCTGCTGCGACTTACCTCTCCCCTAAGAACATGGGAGATTTCCATTGCGTGATCATCCACCACACTGGCAAGATGATATGTCGGCCATCCATCAGACTTTAGCAGCACAAAGTCGTCCGCCGCGGAATGCGCTGGGAATTGGATGTCCCCGTAGATCAGGTCGCTCGGTATTGTTTCCGACCTGAGCATATCCTGAGGATCAGCCATTTGGGGCATCAGGATAAGCTAAAGACTGACCTTGAATCTGACCACAAGCTTGTGCCCAGCGCGCTTTCGCCGTGCACGATCCTCATCCGTCAGATGTCTACATCGTCCATCATAAGCGTGACGATGACCCTGCTTGAGTAGGTCCTGCCTGATGGCTGTCAGCTCGCTGGGCGAGCAGAAGCACTCGTACGCCTGGTCTTGATCGAGGAGTTGTTGAGCATATTGCCGATACAGGTCCACTCGTTCAGACTGCAAGTTAGGGTCTGACTGCTCACGGACGGCACTGGCGTTACCTGGACATATGGCCCCTTGGAGCCACCTACTCCGACACCTGTCTTTCAGCTCGTGTCCATATAAGATTATTCTCTGGACACACCTTCATCATAGTCTAGTCCGGCCCAATCCAGTGTACTCCGCAGCGAATCGACAGCACCAGGCACCAACCTGGTCTAGGAGCTACATTAGCTCGCTTCGCCAGTAAGATGACATTGATACACACCTGATCGGTGTCCTCTATCCTCAATATCCACTTCCCCTTCCATTTTCTCGCCAGCAAGTGATTGAAGAGAGCCGTCCGCAGTCCTCCCAGATGCAGATACCCCGTAGGAGACGGAGCGAATCGCAGTCGGGCATTGACGGGTATCGGTGGGAGAGTAGCTGAGCCCGTCGAGTGAGGTCTAGTCTTTGGAAGCTCCAAGACCGGCCTCAATCGCCTAATCACAGCTGTCGAACGCTTCATCTTATCGCAGATAGTACAGGCAATGGTCTAGATGCCTTCGATCTGGCATGATAGCTCGGTCTGAAATTGTTTGCGGGGCCCCGCGGCGGAGGTGGGACAGCGAGCTTCAAGGCTTGGGTAGCGTTGACATACTGTACATCAACTTCGACAGAGCGCACTACATACTCAGTGACTTAGGCATCATGACCTTCTATCCAGACGGTAAATTCGACATCTCAAAACTTGCCAAGTCGACTCTGATCATCGTAAGCCTCTCCCACCCCAATTGAGCTAAATCTCTAGCCATCTGTCTCCTTGGCCAACCTACCTCAACTTAGCGTCGACCTGCTGATCTCGTCTCTCAATCTCAGGCGCGTGGGATGGGTCGGAAAGGGCGATACAGTGGCGCCCTTTGCAGGACGTGGTGATCAGGGCGAGGTCGTCACAGGCGGTTTGGAAGGTGAGCTGATATCCCTACCTGATTGATGACACGCTGATGACTCAGTGTACGGCTCGGCCGAGCAAGGAATATTCTTGGTACAGCAGCGATCTCCTACTCTCAAGGTGACACCTTTTCATAGATCGAGGATCTGGCACAAGCTGACACTGTAGACGAGGAAAGACGAACACGTTGCGCTCCTCAACTCCTTTGCATCAACCAACAATCTTGGCTTTGTTTTGGTGCTGACAAGTCTTGACGCTGCAAATCAGGATGACGCTCAGCTCTTGTATGTCCTACAGCCCTACTTTCATTCTTCATACCTCAAGCTGATCTGCCCAGAACTCCCCATCAGCAGATTACCCCTCCCACCACGTCAGCAAACCCCTCGCTTGTCGTCCTAGATCGCCTACGGTCCCTCCCATCCTTATCGCTCTCATTGGCCTCGGATCGCATCCCCACCTCTAGTTCACGTCAAGCCACCACTGCACCTTACCCTCCCTTCTTGCCGTCAGCTGGTTTGACTCGACGCCTGCTGGCATCCCTTCAAACCAGTTCGGTTCCTCACGGGTGCCTGACGGTCTGGTGTGTCGAAGGTGATAACAGGGAAGACGCGTACGCTCTAACAGCACGCGTCTTATCTCTTATGAGCCTGAGTAAGTCATTCCCTCGCGCGTAGGACAATCTCTGACGCAGACAGCCACAGTCGACATCAGGGAACCCAAAAGCTGGCAAGGCTTGTTCGGGGTGGCTGACGGGTGGAGCGGAGGTACAGGGGCCGATTCTGAATTGTACGGATGATGTACTGGGTGACTGGTGCATGTGCTCCGTATTGTGTACTAGATTAGAGGCCGATACTGTCCACTTTCCATAAATCATCGCTGTAATATCAGCGGCAGTAGATTTCAGAGCCCGAATTGACGCACCCAATCCAACACAAGACTTCGACAGCCGGTCCTTTGCCCGCCTTCTTCACATCTGCAGAGCTCTCCGCCATCTTTCCTATTCCGCACGCGTGCTCCTTGCCCTCCGCATGGATCGCCACGATCGCATCTTTGTCTAGCCCATCAGGTAGAGCACCGCCAGGTGAGAGTAATCCAGGAGCCATCATGTTCGCGCCCTTTGGATCAGCTGAAAGATCCTGGAATTGTACAAGCAGAAATGAGAAGCTCACGGCAAGGAGGAATTTGATTGCCCCACGATCTATCTGAACGTGTGGCAGCATGGCAGGGTCTGATGATATCAGCTCCGTTGCCTTGCGTTGGAAAGTTGTGACGTGCATTGATGAAGAAGTTTGAGCGTAGGAACGTATGGTCCGTCGAAGTGATTGAAGAACAGAGGTGTTCCTGCGAGCGTATACAGCGATATCCGGTCATGACTGCGGGTGTAAGCGACCTGGCTGGTGACAGAGGGGGATAGCGTCTGACAACCAGGCACGTCCCCCAGAGTCCCACAAAGGGAATGAACTAAACACTCACCATTTGGTCAGACCCAGAGCCTCCTTCTTGGGCCATATCTCATCCAAAACATTCAGGTCCCCCTCATCCTCCTCCACTTCAGCCACTTCAGCCGCCTTATCTTTTCCCTTCCCTTTTCCCTTCCCTCCCTTTCCCCCTCCCCCCTTCTTCCCGCCCTTCTTCTTGCTCCCCTTCCCGGTATCCTCATCCTCATCTTCGGCCTGCTCCATCTGCTCCACAACCACCTCCTCTACCGTTTTTATATCCCCAACTTGCGGTTCCCGAGCGGCGGGTTGCGCGAGGAATGGATGTTGTGTCAAAAGAGCGGAACGGATCCCTCGCTGGACCGAAGACTTCAAAGAAGTAGATCCGGATACATCATCTTTGGGATGAAATCTGTGTGATCAGCTCTGTCTGAGCCGGGAAGTGAACCTCTCAAGCTGCTTGAAGGGCAGTTGTCAGATCTGACACGAACTTTTTAAACATTTTTGCGCAAACGAGATGACTTGCGTGGATCACGATCCTTTTCCGTTCAAATTATGGATGAAGCCTTCTAGAAATGAGGCCAGAGACGCTGGGGACGACTAGTGTGCGGTGCAGGGTTATATAGTCGTTCTAATGGTATTGAATAGCTGTATATGCTAAGGGGTTACCCCGGCCTAACTGACGGTTGACGGAGATTGCATCCATCTCCATGCATACCTCCCCATGCCTATATATTGCAGGCAAAGCGGTATATGGGCCGTCCTTACAACCTTCCAGTACAGCATTTCGCATAGTTGCATTCATCTATATACCTAGTCACACTGCCGGTCAGACGCGCCGCACAACGACCAGCGAAGCGCAGCGACAAGAAATCGCGGCAAGTGTGGGTGAGAGGAGTTTCAAGAATAAGAGGGAGGGAGGTATGGGAGAAGAGGGATTTTAGGCGAATTTATATATTTAATAACTCGATCGAAGGCGTAAATGTCCATCTGTCGAGAGGAAACCGACTACGAAAGCGAAGAGGACAACAAAAGGGGAACCGGAAGAGAGACAAGTAGATGGGACGATGTGAAATGAGAACGAGGCTCAAGGAGATCTTTAGACGAGAGTTGGGTGGGTAAAGTACTTGACGTACGACACCTATATCTATCAGCAGCTGGACATTCAGAGGAACGAGATTGACACACCTCCCAGAACGCGTCGTTGAACTTCGCGCCTTCGTTCCTCACGTAGTCGTCACACTTTGAGTATCCAGTGATAGCGGCGCAGGACTTGTCCTGGCCAGCAAATCCACCGTAGTTCCAGATACCGTCGGCTCCGGCCCAGTCACCGCAGAAGGTGTTGGTGAAAATGTTGAAGTTCTCGGTGAAGAATTTGTATGGGTCACACAGGTCCGAGACAAAGTTTCCGACGGGGAGACCCCAGCTGTCGGGGTTGGGCTGCTCGTTGGTGATGTCGGCGGGGATGGCGTATCGGGGGAACCACCAGACCTTGACACCAGACTTGGCCCAAGACACTAGTGGGGTCAGCGCGTGTCGCGATCGACGGAAAACGGGGGGGGTCAACTTACAGGCGTAGACACCACCACCAATGTCGTTGAAGGGCTTGCCGTAGGATTGACCAGACTTCAAGTCGCGGGTACCGCAACCCTGGTTGGCAGTCTCGTATGAAGCGCAATTGTACGAATCGAAACCGCCAGTGGTGAGTTCACCAGTCTGCAAATTAGATCGAGATCTCATGACACCTGCCCGAACGTGCAACTTACCTGGATCTCGTTGGTGTTCCAAGGGATACGACAGCCTGAACCGGTGTGGATAGAGACCTGGTTCTGGGAGAACTCGTTGACACCCTCAAGGATATCAATTTCTCCACCGTAGGGCCAGTTTGGGCCGTTCTGCCACCAAGCGGGCCAAGTACCGCAACCAGTAGGCATGTGCCATGCGTCCATGAGCACTAGACCACCGTTGAAGCTGGAGGTCAGCAGAAGCTCGGTCCAGTCCTGGTCACAACTTACACTTTTTTGCCGTGTAGACGAACGGCTTTGCGGCCACGACCACCAATGTGCTGAGTGGTGTCGACCTTCATCACTGCGTGACCCTTAGCGTTGGTCGAGACGAGACCTTGGTCCCATGATTGGCCTCTGTCCTGGTAATCTACCGTTCCGTGGGTAGGGTCATCGTAGCTCCAGAAGTCCCAGTTATCGAAGAAGGTGTTTCCAGACTAGCAGGTCAGCGACATCCCAAATGCGAATCGGCCTCGGCACTCACCCAGTCATCTGTCTTGTACCAGCCAGAGTTTGATGTTGGCTTTGGGCTGGGCGAGGGCGAAGCGGTAGGGGTGATGGGACTCGCAGTCGCGGAGCCAGGTACGGCGACGAAGCCGCCACCGATGGTCGAGTTGGATGAAGGTACTGGAGCTTTGCACGCGCGCTTCTTGACTGTCTTTCGGACTAGCCGCTTTGCCTTGCCGCCCTTGGGGCTGACGAGGTGTGACCGTTTCTCCGCCGAGGGAGTGGATTCAGGGGATGACAGCCGCAGCGCCAGCGTCTGATGTGTCCGTCTAGCGAGACCATGTAGCGAGATCGCCGTAGTGAGGGGGAGCAGGGGAATGAGGTAGTTTGTAAACAACATTGTTGTGAGTGTTCGTTTGTGTAGTTGGTTTGTATATTAGGCCGCTTGGGCAGGAGTGTAGGACCGGTGAAAGTTGGCCTGGAAGGTAGAGGGTTGCTGTGGCGCACTGCGCTAGCCTGTGGGAGAAAGAAAAGTTGGTAGTGGCGCAGCCGTGTGAAAGAAGAGATCCGCCGGGGATGAGGAGGACAAGGGAAGGTCGATGAGGACAAGGGAAGGTAGATGACGAGAAGCCGAAGTGACATGAAGTGGGGACATCGTCGTAGCGCAGATGCAGATGGTCATGATGACAGGGCGGTGTATCAGACCGATGTAGAGGTTAAAGCAGAGAGCGGAAGGGGAATTATACAGAGAGGGGAATCTAGGTCAGCGTTTGAAACATCTCAGTCTTTAGATTTCAGTTGCAACTGAAACACGTCGACACACACGCCCTCCCTCTCGGCCGTATAGACCATGGCGCGAAACCTCGTCAAGCGTTCTCCATGTCGCTTGATCCATAGCTCTCATCCCTTTTACCAGCCACCTCCAAGATCCGCCTTTCTGTCGCCCAGCTGCGTTTGTTTGTCACGCCGTCGCGCGAAATCACACGCGTCACGGTGTCACTGAAAACTCACCTATCCTCGAAAATTGTCTGAAAGACGGTATGAAAGGGTTGCAAAAGGAATGGACAAGGATGAGAGAGAAAGGTGCAGCAGTCCAGAATCCTTATAAAGGTCGCCTCAAACGATTGACGAATCGCTCTGCCTTGGTCCCTTCATCAACAACCGCAAAACATCCCGGTGGCATACCCCATCGGATGGACCACCGAGCGGCCGTAAATGTGACATAACCCTTCCGATCGACCGGTCGTCGGCGCAGCCGTTCCAAACAAGCCTCCCGGTCGTCTTCCTTCCGTCTCGCGCCTTGACCGGGTGACGGCACAACAGGGAAAAAGCCGAGACCCTGAGATAAATCCGGCCTAACAATAACGGTATCGATAACGCCAAGGTGAAACGCGGGGGGTGACTGTGACGCGGTGGCGGCGCGTTCCACCTTCACTCTCCTGCAGAAGTGGTGGCCAAAGCGATGGTCAAAGTAGAGTATGCTAAGTTGTACATGTTTTGCTGGACCAAGAACCCGTCCACAACCATCTACACACTTCTACTTAACAGCGAGAGGGAGACATGTCGACCTAATCCCAGCAAGACCTGAGCGTATGAACATCTCCCCGCCAATCACTACTTCTTCTTGCCCTTCTTCGCCGCAGTCGTTGTGCTAGCCGCCGCAGCCGCCTTCTTCCCCTTCGGCTTGACGGCCTTGATCAGCTTGTCCTTAGTCACGTCATTCTCGCCCCCGCTATCTCCCTTGTCGTCAGGTTCATCTTCGGGTGCCGCCTCATCCTGTTGCAAGTTAGCGTCACGTCAAAGTATAATCCGCGTCTGGAAGCACTCACCTCAAACACTTCATCATTATCTGGCGCAGGTCCCTGATCTGCGATCTTCTTCTTGGAATTGGCAAACATGTCTCCCTTATGGAACGCGATAGGGTGATCGGCTTTGTTGTATCTGCCGTTATTAGCTTGAACACTAATGTGGACTTTGAAAACTTACTGTCGCGTGAATGCAGACTTGGTAGCTGACGGGATAGCTTTCATGATGGCATCTCCATTCATCTCCCCGATTCCCAGTTCGACGAACGCCTCCCAATCGTCTTTTCCGAGATAATATTCATCCATACATTGAATCGTCTCCTCAATCGCATCCTGCATTTGTCAGCTTCTGCTTTTCGGACGGATACCTGGGTCCCGAGCTGAACTTACAGCTCCTCGATCTTTGAGTGGCGTCACAATCTTGCTAGCCAGCAGAGGCATGTACTGCTCTCTGATCTCTTGTCGACCACCGGAGACCCGAAGTCGCATTCGGATTTGGATATCAGTGAGCATACGACCCAATTTGCCTTGCTTCGAGTTCTGTCCAAGCCATCTGATGCTCGTCAGCACCGCAGGCGATGTAAGTCTGAAATGGCTCACTGAGGGAATGATGGTCCACCCCAGCCTCCTCCGCCAGTATTGCGACTAGCACCGTAAATATGAAAGGCAGGCGCAACGGCAGATTGAATCGCATGAAGAGGCAACAGAGACCATTGTTGTTCAGATCTGATCCCATCAGCGAGCGCTACGATATTGCGGCATCTTTGTCTACTAACCCGTGTATCATCCGATCTGTCAAATCTCCGTCTGAAATGCAGTCTGCAGCTTTGCTGACCAGTTCAAGATTTTTTAGAACCTTGTCGGGCCCGCCGTAGTTTGTCAAGGCGGCTGGGTTGGTCTTCAAATAGTGTTCCTGTGGTGTTAGTGAGATTCTTCATCGAGCCAAACCAGAAAGACGGCTCACCTGCATGAAGAGCGGGACGAAAGAGATGTCGTGGAAGTACAAGTCGGATTTATCGTTGAGGGTCTCCCGATTCGTCCGTGAGAAGGCATATGGGCCTGTAAGCCGATCAATGATTGTGAAGGGAGTCATGATGGTATTCTTCTCGTTCGCCTTGACACTGCGCAGGTCAGATTTGCAAGGGGGGGCCCAGCTTAACGAAGACTTACAGTGCTTTGCCTTCATCAAAGTCCATATCCGCCTTGGCGAGCTTGAAGGTTGACAGCATATTCAAGACCTGCCGAATATCGGAATTCGCACCCTTGATGAGCTCGTCCACTACATTTGGGGGTATCTTCATCTTCTCCCTGGGGCGCCGTCAGCTTTGCGTTTAGCAAGAAGATGATATTGCTTACTTGAAGAGAATTGACATGATCCTCGATCGGACCTCTTGCGGCTGGGGCCTGCAAAATCAGCCATGCCTCAAATCAGGCGCCTGATGGTTGCTCTTACCGCTTAAAAGCCATATTGAACGTCGTCATCTGCAAAGGCTTCATCTTTTGTAATGATCGATCGTTGCAAATGAGGATGAGGGGTATCTAGGGACCTTTAGCTGGTGCACGGTCTCTCTCTTATGTAGACTTACTCTGGTCTTCTTGATTAACACGTTCAAGGCGCCGACACCTCCCCGATCACCAGCGGACATCCCGTCGACCTCGTCCATGATCAAACAAGTCTTCGAGCCTATGCGGATATCTGCAACCATAGTCGACTAGTATATGAGCTATCTATACTCGAACTGCAAAGGCGCTTACTCACACCTATGCCTTTGCCAGCAAAGAATCCATCAAGACTTGCATTGTCGATATTTGTTGAGTTCTATCCAATCAGCACGCGCGTTTCACGCCAGGAGTAATTGCGTCGACTCACCTCGACTAGTTTCTTGCTTCGGGCATCACTGGCGTTGAGCTCGATAGGGTTGTATCCAGCCATCTTCGCCATCAGGTGAGCACTGGTCGTCTTGCCAATACCCGGTGGTCCGGAGATCAGAAGAGCTCTGGACAAGCCCAAGCCATCTTTTCCAGGCTTCTTGAAGCCGCATTTGAAATTCGCGTCCCTTGAGTGTCAGATTTCCCCTCGAGATGCAGTTTGCCAACTCACCAGGCCTGAAGCCAAGACAAGATCTTCTCCACTTGACCCTTGTTCCCGCAGATCTCCTTGACGTTCTGCGGTGCATATCTGGTTGTCCAAAGCTGCGAAGACGAAGCGATAGGTTTCCTGTTTTGATCAGCTCTCGTACGACCGCGCGAGGGGGCGAGACTCACTTTGCAGCAACACCAGTATCCTTCAAAGCCCGCTCCTTCCTTTTCCTTGCCTTCTCTTCCTCCTTCTCTCTCGCCTCCATTTCTTGAGCCTGCTCCAGAATCTTCTTCTCCTCCTTCTGCTGAGCTTTGATTTGATTTTCGGTGATTTCGACCTTCTTGGTCCCGCTGCGACTCAGATACCGAATCATCTCGAAGAATTCGCCCTCATTCAAAATCTTCGTTTTGAGATCCACCATCTTCCTCAATTTAGACTCGCCCGCATTCGCGCCAACAATAACAGCACTAGTCTGGCCTGAAGGTGCACCAGTCACAGCCCTGAGTCGTCAGCTGACCACGAAGATTAAATACAGATCAGGTCTATTTTGACTCACCCCGAACATCGCTTAACCAGTTCGATTGCTTCGTCCCGACCCAGGTTTTCCAGCTCCCCAGTGAAGACCAATTTCAAGCCGCGCAGGCAGGTAGTTGTTCCCTCGGGTATCTCCTTCGGCTCGCCTTCTTTAGCAGCTGCGCTCGCTCTCCACCTGCAAGATCAGCAGGGAGCCTTATCAATAGCCAGAGCAGACTCACTCGGCTTCCCCTGGCAGATCCTCCTTATCTGGGACAACCTTGACTTTCTTCACCACCGGGGCCTTTTCTTCTGCCTCATCATCGTCGTCGTCTTCGGCTGGTTTGGCCTTCTTCTCCTTCTTCACTGCTGGCTTCTTGGCCGCTTCGGACTTCACCGGGGTCTTCTTGGGTGCCGCTTTGGCCTTCGGCTTGACGGGTTTCTTGACCGGCTCGTCTTCCTCCATGTCATCATCGTCTTCATCGACGCTATCTATTTCCATAGGCTGACTGATCAGCAATGACCAGTTGCGACAGAAAAGCGTGAACATACCTGTTGAGCACTTTTGCCCTTCGCTGGGGCCTTACTTACCGGAGTAGCCTTTTTCGGCTTGTAATCCTCTTCTTCCTCCGACGAATCTGCTGTGAAGTTTGTTGATTTCGGCTTGGTTTTGGCTGAACCCAAAGATTGCCGCTTAGCTGGCTTGTGGTCATCCTCGTCCTCATCTTCATCTGAAACCACAATCCGCCTCTTGGCCGGTACGCTGGCTTTAGTCTTGGAGGAGGACGATGCAGAGGCACTTGTCGATGCCTTCGGGGTTGCCTTGGCAGGGATAGGAGTCGGTTTGGCGGTCTTAGAGGAGGAAGCTTTCGGTGGTGGTGAGGCCGAGGCGGAAGAGGCTACCGCTGGCCGATCTGCCTTTTTCTTCATGATTAGATGTCGATCAGATGTATAGTTTGAAAGAGCTAGACGTACAGGAGGAGCTGGCCTGGAGGGTGCCGCTTTAGATGAGGAAGCCTTTACGACAGGCTTTGACTTGACGATTGCGGGCTCATCATCGCTATCAGCGATCTCTATCGGTTCACCTCCGGTGCCTTGACCCTTCCCGACGGTCTTGTTGGAAGTCTGAGGAGTCGTCAGCTCCAAATCACTGGCAAGAATCGCCCGTATCTGATACATACACCGCTAGAGGAAGGCTGAGGTCCAGCAAACTATCTGCATCAGCATTTGCCTCGACCTAGCGGGTACGTAGGGGGACGTACCATGGTCCGGATGTCGCGGCCTTGCGGCTTGTCATCCTTCTTCGGCGCCTTCTTCTTTTCTGTGGCCGGGATTGGTGTGCTCTTCTTGACCGGTGAAGCAGATGATCCAGTTGCTCCAGCCATGACGAGTGATGTATTTGAGGTGTGTGATATGGAGGGTGCTCTGAGCTCAACACGAAGCCATAGATGACGCGCCGCGGACATCGTCTAAACTCCATTTCACCACTGTGGAGGTCCTCGACCGCCTCGCTGTCTAGCATGACCCTTTGCTCTTCATTCATCGAGCCAATCCCCACAGTGCGCCGCACGCCATGCCGCCCCGAGCTGCCAAAAGAGCCAGGACGGAAGAGAGTCCCGAAATACCCGACGACACGGAACAGAGCGCCTCCCATTTGCTCTCTTTTCTGACGGGCTACGACAATCGAGGGGATGACCGTGAGGCCTCTTCTGATGGAGAGGACGGAGGTGAAGCGGGCTCGGATGGTGGCGAGGACCAATATGATGAGGATGTGGACGAGGACGAGGATAGGGATGAGGAGGAAACGGGCACTCCGATTAAAAAATCGAAACATGGGCTTGTCGGCAGTGCGAACGAGAGGTCAGGGCGAGGGACGGCTAGCCCACGGTCAACCCCTCGGAAACGGGCGACACCGCGAAGGAAGGCCGCTGCCACTCCAATCGTGCAAGAGGGAGACCCAGGCTTCGTCAGACCATCCAAGGCCGACGCGTACTTCTCCGCACACGCCCGGTCTTCGCGAACATCTGGCAACTCGTACTCTGCCCTGGTCAAACCTCTCACTCAGGCTGAGTACGAGCGGTATGCGGGCGGCGCGCGATCCAAAGGCGCGAAGAGCCAGGAGGTCGTTGATGGCCTTCTGGACGATCTGGCGCAGAGATTTGAACAGTGGGAGATGGAGCTGGAAGAAGGGTTCAATCTCCTGATGTACGGATTCGGGTCAAAGCGCCGGCTGTTGAACAGATTCGTGACGGAGCGGCTGTGCAGGAGAGGGCACTGCGTGGTTGTGAATGGACACTTCCCTGGGATGGGAATAAGGGATGTCTTATCCCAGATTGAGGACACCCTGGCTGTGCCTCAGGATGTCCCTGTTCCAGCCGGGGCGATTTCTCCGCTCGAACGGGCCGCACATCGCCTATACGCCTATTTCCTCCCATCGAACGCTCTGCCCTCTGCCAAGCGCAAGACAGCCCGAATATCCAACAAAGATCTTTACCTCATCATCCACAACATCGATGCTCTATCCCTTCGGACTCCTCGGTCTCTCGCCATCCTATCCCTTCTTGCTCTCAACCCTCGTATCCACCTCATTGCTTCATTCGATCATCTTCATACACCCCTCCTGTTCCCATCCTCCTCCATCAACTCCTCTCGACACGCATACCCCTCCGGATCATGGTCTGGCACCCCCCCTTCCTCCCGCGGCTTCAATTGGCTGTATCACAACATTACTACATTTGACGATTATGACCTCGAGCTGTCATACCAGCGCCTATCTTCCTCTTCTACCCTATCTGGACTATCGAGCGGTACCAGCGGCGGAATATCCGAAGAAGGCGCACTGCAGATATTACGCTCTGTGCCTCCCATGGCTCTCCGATTGCTCAAGCTACTCCTGTCGAAACAGCTTGCTTCCCTCCATCCAGATCCCTCCAATCATACAGCCTACCCCGCGAACCCCATATCTCCCGTCTTCGGTATCGACAATGACATTTTGCAAAAACTTGCAAAGGAGAAGTTTATAGCACGGGAGGAGGAGCGGTACACGGCGTTGATGGGGGAGTTCAAGGACCATGGACTGGTTGTTGAGGCGATACTAGACTCGGATGGGAGACAGGGGAAATGGGTATGGATCCCCTTGGGCAAGGCGGCGCTGGAGAGGGTGGTTCAGGAGATGGGTGCTGTTATAGTGTAGACAGGCCGGCCGTAGATTCGTAGACAGTAGATTTGCCCGTAGCACCAATTTATATGGATCGCTTCCGACGGAAACATCGACGCGTTTCAAATCTCCGAGCGAGGTATGGGTGTTGTTCAGACGACTATACATACAGGTCTACTATATACCCAAGGCGTACAGCCCCTCAGCATCACAGGAGCGATTCCCTCGTCGAGAAGTCCGACAGTGACCGATCCGTCGCATTCCCGGATCGAGAATGCCCCGCCCAATCCTTTTGACCTACACGGTCCATCCGACCCAAGGGCCTCAGCGGGAATTCCTCTCTGATGCGCTCACGGGAATGACGGCGCAGCTGCCACTGCGTAACTTGCACTGGAAGTCGCCTACGCGGACTGCGCTGCGGACCATACAAGAGGTAGCTGTACAGTTGATGGAGTTAGGAGAAGTAGGGCCTCAAAGGGAGGCAGGGGGTAGTGTGTTGGAAGGGGCATTGGTCAATCTTTGCTTCATTGCTTGCGATGTAAGTCGATCTTCACTTGTATCAGGATAGACTCCTCAATGCATAGTCGGACACAGCTCATCAAAACAGGACGCAGAAATCTACAAGAATTCTACCCGATCGTTCATCCGAGATTGGCTATCACTGCTCTCTGCACGTCGGAACGTTCACGCCCCACTCATCATCCTCGTCAACCCACCGACTGCCAAAGATACAGGCAAGAACGTGTTTGGCCGGGATAAGGGTATCCTGGGGAAACTCAAGTCGGACTTCAATGTCGGGAAACGGGACCGGTCAGTTTCTTGGTTGATGACCTAGACATCAGGTAGCTGATGCCCCAGATGTGTCCAAATCAACTTGCCGGGTGGGAACGTTGCCGACCCTGCCGCCTGGCCCGAAGTGATCAATCGGTTGAAAGAGAGCATTGTATCGGCCTTCGACGCTGCCATTGTCGAGCGGGAGGAGGAGGTCAAAAGGGGTGAGGCGCAACGAATGACGGTTGGATGGAATTTCTGTACATGGTTTTTGCTCAAGGTAAGTTGACGTAGAATACAAGGTCTTCTAAAGCTGACATTCAGGAATCTCTTGCCCACTCTTTCGAAGGTGTGAACCTACACGAAGACGCATTGATCGTGTACGAAGAGCTCGATGCGACATTTCTCCAAATTCTGAAGGAGCAAAATCTGTCATGGTTCGGTAAACTTGGCGCTACGGGCGCACAGGACGACTCGATACCTATCCTCGATGTACGAGCGAAGCCTTACAAGGAACTCCTGCAAAGCAGCTCGATCAGCATATTCGATTTCAGGGTGTATGTCTTTGCTCGCCAGGCGGTCTTACTGGGGAGGTTGGGGAGGATCACAGAGGTCGCAAAGAGAGGACAGTGGTTTGTTGCCAGCTTGTCACGACGATTGAGGGAGAGCGAGGTAAGTCCTACTGGGGATACTGAAGAAATACGACTGATGTGAGGTAGGGCGATCTTGCAGAACACTTTATCGAATCATGGACATATACCGCGTGTATGGATATCGTCGCGAAATGCGACGAGTGGTCTCGCGTCGATCGTCCGAATGGAGACTACTCGGGACTGATAGCGTATGAGTCTGCGCGATCAGAGCTGTTGGATATCGCCCGTGTTCAAGTAAGAAGCCTCTTTTCTCTCCATTGGTAAAGACTGACATTCAGGTCGAGCGTATAGGCGTGGCTACAGGACATATCCCCAGTACTTATCCCTTCATCGCACCCACAGGTCTTGCCACACAGACCGATGATGTCCTATTTGAGTCATCCGACAATGGTCTTTCAGATGAAGACGACGAGGACGGAAACGAGGACACGATCCAGCCTGGCCGGTCTACCATGTCGAACAAACAGCTCGTCGAGGCTATGGGGGACGTCAAGAAGTTTCGTAATCTGTATCTGGGCATGACGAAAAAGGCAATGTTGGCTTACGAGGCGTGTGGGAAGGTCAATTCGGTTGTCAGGCTCAAGGCCGACCTGGCCGCTTTGGCAATGTACGTTTTGGTCTCTTTCATCATTCCACGGCGCCTGCTGACAAGATAGATACACGGAGGAATGGCGAACAGCTTATGATCTGTCGCGAGCCCTCGCAAAAGACTGTGCGGACCTTCTGATTTGGACTCCGGTCGCTCGATTCGCTCTGGAAGGGGCTCTCCAAGCACATCGGAAGCTGGGCATTGAGAAGGATGGGGAATGGGCGAATCTCGCCACTGCATATCTCCGGGTCCGGGCCGGTAGCTCGAAGGAAGTCATGACTACGGTGGATAGGGAGTCAGAATTACAGATGGTGCTTGCTGGTCTCCGGGAGATACAGGAGCAACATACTGGTGGGTAAAGCTCCGTGGCCGGCCGTTTGACCCATATGCTGATATATCAGTTTATGAACATAAGCTATTTGATCTTTCGCTTTTATCGGGCCGGGCAGAGACTATGGAAGGTGAAGCGGACCTGTCGGTCATCTCGGTCTCGATCTTGTCTCATTTAGGCGAGGTGCGTTGCTCTTTACGACGAGTCTGCGATTATATCTGACCAGCAGTCCTTTGATGTGGATGCCGTTCAATTCATATATGAACACGCTGTAGCCGGTACCGTAACCTATAGGGTGGGCAGCACTACGCTTTCTCCCGGATCCGAAGAACTCGATCTGATCAGTGAAGTAAGTGGAGATAGCCATCGAAGGTGGGCTCAAGCTGATAGTGTAGATCTCGTGTGAGGGTGTACTCAATCTCGCCGAAGTTCAAATTTGGATAGGCCAGACGTGCTTCTCCTATGCCCATCTCATGAACGATAGTCAAATCATCGCGCGCCGACATCCGAAAGCCCCATCAGCCAGTCTTCAGATGCCTCGAGCTAGTAAGTCATCAAAGGCAATTAAGAGGCAGAGCTGATTTGTACCAGTCTCACTTGATGCCGAACCGTCTATCGTCCTTCGGGTATTGGCTGGGGTGTGCGATTTGAAAGACGTTGTCATTTCGATCGAGTCTTTACATGATGAGATGGACTTCGTGTTGTCGAGATTGTCGTCTGAGAATTCCAGTAAGTGCTCCGAATCGCATGAATTCTGGTACATGAAGCTAATCATCTAGATGTATCAGTGGCTGATACTGCGGCGGGGATTGCATCGCTGGCGAAGGGCGATGTGGTAAATCTGACAATCCCATATCGCGGGACTCCACCATCCGAGACTGCTCTCGTGAGTCTGGCTATCATCTAACAAGATTTGAGCTGACGGGCAGGCACGGATCGTGATGAAGTACACGAACTCCGAGACAGAGCGCGCCATGACATATATCGAGGCCTCGAGCGTATTTGTCGGGCTGCCTCTGACAGTCAACGTCCAGGACTTCTTCCGTAAAGAGAGGTATGTTTCGTTCTCGATGAGAGATTGCCGTGATGACCGAGCTTACACACTATATCAGTCTCATATCGCACTTTACCATAGCGTCCGACGGACGGGAATATCTCAGAGTCAGATCCGTCGATCTGCGTGCGGGGCCAGACGACGGCGTCGAGGTTGAGCAAAGCAGGCAGTCTGTTATCAGCACCGTACGTCTACTCTACGCACTACGAGGCCAATAGCTGAGATAGCAGGTCGTCACCCCTGAACAACATCTTTCGTGTCTCTTCAAAATCCGTCAATCGCATTCGGCCCGGTCGAAGAGTGAGTTCGAGCGATGTTTGCGGGGATAGGTGCTGACTCCCTGAAGCGGTTGGTAGCGTCCTAAGGCTTGTTATAGAGTACTGTAACATCGAAGAGGGTGAGCTTAGCCTCGCCACTTGGGCAAGAACTGAGCTGATGTTGGTCAGAGGTCGAAGCTCGGCTCGGACAGGCTGAAGAGCGGGCCACAAGGCGTATTTTGAAGAATCGAGATAGACGATCATGGTTACCGGGCTACGTCAAGGATGGTCGGGTGAATGGAGTACCGATGCTGAGCGAATCTTCAGTGAGTCTGCCTATGTAAGAGCTCTGCGAGCAGGCGCTGATGCGAATAGCACGACATACAAGACCCGTCCATACCGTGGCGGACATTGGAAATACCTGTCGATGTTCCTTCTAGACGTGTAAGTTTCGGTCTACTCCGCGAGATGAGGAAAAATAGCTGACCGCATCATAGCTTCTGGTAATTGCACGTCTTTCGACCACAAGCTCAACGCGCTCGGAAATGATATACGAAGGACGCGCTCTGTCTATGACCCTCAATCTCCGGACAGACTTCACGTGGGCGGGCCGGACGCCAGGACGGCAAAGATTGGTATTTGACATCGTCCCGAATCCGGATGATTGGATCGTACTCGGTCGCAAAAAGGGATTCTGGGATGCCGAGGTGAGCTTATATCGTTCAAGGATCGTGTATGCAAGAGCTAATCCACCTCAGCCCGGAAAGGACGAACAACAGGAAATCACCTTGATCCCAATGCGTGCAGGCCCCCTTCTACTCCCTTCCATCACGTCATCTATCCTCTCGTCGACTTCCACACCTGGCCATTCCGCCCCGGCGCAACACGACCAGAATGCCAAGGAGGAACTGTTATGCGAGACGTATCTTGAGAACGCCGCGGAGGTGGTTAGGGTCTTGCCGGCGAGAAAGGTCGTGAGGGCGATGATACCGCTCGTGGCGGTTGTGGGAGGTACGGGAGAGTATCGGAGGGATGATTGGGGTGTGGTCGTTTGATCTATGAGGGTCCTATACTGTGATGAGATGTGGTGCATCCGGGATCTGGTGCTGAGTCTCGGTGGTAGTCGCGAAAAACAGATAACATGATTAAGGTCCACGCATAGCGGATATATAGAAGACGTAGCCCTGCTCGACATTCAGAAATACTCAAGGTGTACAATATGATTCAACCTCTACACGACGATAAAGCTCCCAAAGACAAAGCCGACAGACTATTTTCGTACCCATCTCCCGCACTACAGTCCCAACAAACCCCTCGTCTTTCGCCTTCCGACACAATTGACGACCATGTCTCCATCCAAGAGTGGCTCACTCGATCCCGACTCCCTTCCCCAGCCTGACTTCTCCAGCACAAAGGGAGCAGCCGCCGTGGTGTCCGCTCTTGGATTGCCTGGCCTACTTGCCAGCGCAGCCCTATTGGTACCCAGAACAGCTGCGCTCTGGCTTCTTGCCAACCCCGCCTGACGTGCGGTTGGATTCCTGGCGCTGTTCGCCCCACGCGTCCCTTCCTCTTTCCCGGACGCGCCCGCTCCCTTCGCCAATACCCGATCCGAATGAGAGGATACATTTCCGACAACGTTGCCCTCGTCGTCTTCGTTGCCGATCCGAGCTGTCGAGAGCGCCCGTGTAATGATAGGTGGTCGGCGCTGGCAGCGAGTTTCGGACAAAGTGGGGGAGGCGACAGGAGTAGGAGGTGAGCACAACCAGATCCCTCGGCAGGGCGTATTGGGTGCTGAGACAGTTTGGGCTAGGAGGGATGTATCGAGGGGTGTTGGGGCTGGGGGCCTCTGATGGGAAGAAGCGTTGATGACAACGTGGTTTCGCCCCGCCGGGACTCGACGAGGTACTAGGGAAGCACCGTGAGGTGATGTTGGGATTGTTGAAACCCCCTGGTCGGACCAGACATCCGGTTCCTCTGGCACTGCCAGTAGCTCCCAAGCGGATCCGGTACTGGTTAGGGAAGGCAGTGTACTCGATCTGGAAGGAGTAGGTCGACGGGGCTTCTTAAGGTCGATAACATCGAGGCATGGGATCCGGGCATGGGCTGAGCCACGGGATGGTAAGGGAGTGGATTTGGGAGGTGATTGAGCAGCAGGGGATGTGGGGGATAGACTCGACGGAGCGAGAAGTCGGAGAAGTTTGGAGGAGGTGATCATGCTGGTGAGGGATGGCCGAGATCGCGGTGGGGAATAAGTGGGAACAGACCCAGACCTGTACATCAACGTCAGATGCACTCGACGCTTTAGATTGTGGTACGTACATGTTGCGATGTACCGTAAGCCCTTGTCCGGCGGATGTGTACGTACTTGGAGGAATCGTCGGCCGGCCGTGATGGCCTGAGTGAGAAGTGGGATGTATGTGGTCGAGGGAGAGGGCGTGATGGAGAGAAGGCTGTGATCGGATGAGTGTAGACGCCATATCTGTATAGTCTGTTGCGGGAGACTTTGTTTGTTTTCGAAAAGGAGGGGCGATTGATCTCGCCCGGAAGGAAAGCGTGTGTGTGTGTGTGTGTGTGTATCGTTGACGGGCCGAGCTGAATTAAGCTTCAATGAGTCCAAGCTGTTGCCCTGACGCTGCGATGTTTGCTACGTCGACCGCACTGAGCGGTACGGAGCCTGTGGACAGAGGGAGTTCTCGATCGGAAGATGACTTGCGGTGGTTCTTATATACCTATCGACATTCAATTAGTTACATACTTTGTGCGGTCCCGAGTCCCGATTCGCTCAACCTCAAATTGTGCACCCGCTTTGACACAGGGTCAGAGCGGGCAAGATGAAACACACCATGACGAGAGATTTCCGGAAGTGGCTGGTCTTGTTGTTTCAGAACTCGGATTCCCGGAACTGCCCGATCGGGCTTCGGATCGGGATGAGACGCGACTTGCCTTGACGACCATGTTGCACAGCAACGAGGCATTTGTCCTCACCCCCCTGTACTGTCAAGTGCCTCAGCATGCCAACCGGTCAACATGGCGACAGCAGTACGTGCCGACCGTCGATGTGTACACGCGCGCTCGAGGCGCCATCTGACATCTATATATAGCGTACGATAACCTAGCAACGGTGCTCCCGCTGTCGTTAGCAACCGAGGTCTGAGCTCACCGCCGCGTGGATACGACTGTCAATGCCAAGGCCTATATAGTGCCTGCCTCACAGTCTCACATCTCTTCATCCCTCACCTTAATCTCCATCTTCAACATCCTAACCCTTTCTTCGTCTTCTGACAACGGTCCCGGTGACCACATTACCTTCGACTTCGCTACTCACTTCAAGTGATTCTCATCCCACTCACTTTCTATTGAGCTGTGCTCGCATAGTCTTCTACCTCCTTCAACCCTCACCATCAACTCGCAGCCGGTCTGCATCATCTCATACTCAGATCAACAATGCAGCTCATCGCTCTTTTATCCGTGCTCGGCCTTCTGGTCTCTGCGTCTGTGCTACCAGCCCACGAAGTAGGTCGCAACTCCTTGCCTCAAGTCATAACCAGCTGACACTATACAGATTCGTCAGGACGACTCCCAACCTGCTGCCCGTGACGAAACCGCCCTTTCCCCTCACCCTTCCCTTGACTCCACTCCCGCCCCCCACTCCCACCCACTTCTCTACCGAGCACCTCAGAACTTTGGAGGCAACAGGTTCGGCGGTGGTCGGTTTGGTCGTCAGGGTGGGAACTTCGGTGGGTTTGGGCAAGGTAGACAGGGCGGGGAGGGTAAAGCAGGTGGTGAGGGCAAGGCAGGTGGAGAAGGGAAGGCAGGTGGAGAAGGGAAGGCGGGCGGAGAAGGGAAGGCGGGAGGAGAAGGTGCTGCTGGTGGTCAAGGTGCGAATTGGATAGGCGAAGATGCTGACGATGAAGGTAACAACGGCGGCAACAACGCTGGTAACAATGGTGGCAACAACAACAATGGCGGCAACAACAACGGCGGCAACGCCAACAACGCCAACAACGGCGGCAACAATGCTGGCAATGGTGCTGCGGTATGTCTTTCAGTCCCTCTTCGTCAGTCAGTGCTGATCTAGTATTAGGCTGTGAAGGCAGGCCCCTCAGTCCCCAAGCTGAACGACAAATCTGGACTCAGTGAGTCTCCCTTGTTTGGGTTCGATCTGATACTGTGTTTCCGGCTGACAACGTAGCTCTCCAAGCTACCAACGTCAACAAAGTTAGCGCCGGTCCCGTCCTTGCCAACCAAGCTCAAAGCGCCGTGTCAGATGGCAACTTCATCAACGTACGTCTTCTCCATCATACCTCTTGGTCGTGCTTGAAGATAGTTTGCTGACCTGATAGTTCTGCACCGGCAAAACAGTCACCAACGGCAAGCAGGTCAAGGCAGGCTCCTGCAACCCCATCCCCATGGGCGACATCCCTTCGACTCAGAACATGGTCTCGGTATTCTTCGAGAACCCGGTTAGTCCCATCCTCATCTGCATCCTCTGTCCCAGTACTGATCATCAGGCCAACTTTGACAAGATCCCAGCCAAGAAAACCTTCACCATCAAGCTCCGAACTCAGAACATCAACATGGGCTCATTCACCGATCCTCAGGGCACCTACTACGCCGGTCCACAGCAGCTGAAGAATGGGTAAGTCTGCTCAGTCCTCTGCATCGAGTCACGCTGATCACTTCCAGCAACATCGTCGGACACGCCCACGTCGTCATTCAGAAGATGGACAGTCTACAGTCGACCGCCGTTCTCAGTCCCAACACCTTTGCGTTCTTCAAGGGGTTCGACTTCGCTGATGGTAAGTTAACAGCCGTCAGTGGGTCTGGCAACAGCTGAACAGTACAGTCAATGGCCTATCATCCCTAGATGTCACCAACGGTCTGGCTGCTGGCGCATACAGGATGTGCACAATCATGGGTGAGTGGTCTTGATGCCTGGCTCCAGTGACTCGATCAAGCTGATCCGGTAGCTGCTTCCAACCATCAATCCGTGGCGATGCCAGTGGCGCAGAGAGGTGCAGAGAACTCTTGTAACTATTTCACGTGCGAGTAGATCTAGGTAGATAGTAGCCACTAGATATCTACTGCGCGATGATCGATCAGGCCGGTCCCCGATGCACCCAGATGTCTTGCATGCAGCCTGAAGATGAAATGAAACGGCGGCCGCCACATGACGCGACTCACTTATCGAAAGCCCTGAAACCGTGCCTGAAACGCGTTTAGTTTCATCTGTCACGCTGGGGAAGACGCGTCGAGCGTTACATCCCTGAAATTTTCACCGCCGAGTCCGCGCCGAGCAGAGCAATGCAGGCGACCGATCCTCTTCCAAGGTGCGAGAAGAGAGCAGCTCGACGGCATATTATATAGCAGCCGATCATCGTGTGAGATGCCGATAGGGATCTAGCTTCTCAAGCTTAAAAGTTGGAGGCGCAGTGTGGAGAGGCGTCATCAGCCGAGCATCTCGTCGCGATTGAAGAAGATTCTTGGAAGATCTACTGGGCTGAGGCAACACGTCTCTTGTGGCTCTAGGTCTCGAGCTTGTAGCTGGCGGTCCATGCATTGTACATCGCGCAACGATATCTGCTTGTCTGTCTGAATAATAGATCAGGCACCCGCTGTACACTCACCCGCTACACTCCATTTTTTAAGCTTTGCCCGCGCAGCTTTGTAAGCGGACGCGTCTGTCGCCACCCACTCATCCTTATCCATCATCTCCTCTCCTCTTCTTCCGCAAACCTTCATATATCCCGCCGGTATACTCGCTGGTCGATAAGCGAATTCGAACAACCCCTGCCCATAAACGGCTGGTCCAACCTGCGCCCGCCCAGACAACACCCTTCCCCAAACATCTCGGATCTTTTGGTGTCTGACCCAGGTCCCTCATTCAAACGCGTCAATACTCGCTCAGATCAGCCGCCATTCACCCCACCCCGTGTTCATCGATCCGGTATCGGCCATTGGACACAACAATCCAGCCTTGTCTCACCCTCCTACAATCACGGAAGGTCATCCCCAACCCCATCACTCCGTCTTGCCTTAGCTTCAACGGGGCTTGACTATCAACATCGCTGTTGATCGGTACATTCTCTTTGTTTTCCCCTGTCCCTGATCTTACAAACAACAACAATAATTCACACGATCATATAAAGAGTCGATCTCTTCACACTCCCACAGTATCTCAGCACGTACATCGCCCCATACATCTCCGCTTTTCACATCCCCTCTCCAACAGTACATCTGTGTATAGCCCCAATCCCCACTCGACCTTGTCACTATACTTCGGACACTATGCCTCTCCACGAACGCCGACCTCAGCTCCTTAGCCTCAGCATTAAGACGAGCTCGTGAGTGGTCTGTAGCCTCACTGAAAAGTTCCCGAAGCTGATCCCTTAGTGTGAGCTCCGCTGAGAAAGATGGTGTACGAACACCACTTCGAACACCTCTCCCTACTAGCCCCTTCTCATGGACCCAGATGACGGCGCCTCTCATCATGACCCCCGACACACCCTACTTCGACATGCCGTCGATGGACAGTATGTTTGGCAAGCCGTTCGCGGGCGGGAAACCTCCTGCCAAGCCTAGTGCCGAGCGGGAATGGACAGAGGACGAGGATGATTTGCTTTCAAGCGTATGTCGAACTTCATCGCGTCGGCGCACACTACACTAGCTGACAACGCAGTACCTTTCTCGTCCAGCCACGTCCCGATCATACCCACCTGGCACTCTACCTCCCTCCGACGTCCTCGACAGCATGACCACCCAAATCCTGTCTCGCCTTACTCGCTCATCCTCTCTCTCCTCTCTCTCATCCGGCTCATCATCCGACACCGATGTAGACATGGAATCGGAGGATTCTGCCCCATACCCTCAGCCCAAATCGTCTGCATGGCCCCACTCCTGGGCTGCTACACGTGCCCGGCTCTTCCGGATTGCCCGCCTCGAATCGCGCGAAGCGCTAGGCGGCCACACTCGCAACAACTCAGAGAGCATGGTGCCCGTCCCCAAAGAGAAGCTCGCTGGGCCGAAAGTGGTCTTTGGCGGAAACGTCCAGCTGGGTAGGACTCAACACAGCATGGATAGCATCCTCGGCGATGAGGTGCAGACAATTGAGGGAGCCGTCAAGTGAGTTTGTCCGGGATACTAGCGCGAGATTGTTGCTGATTAAGCAGGCTCTCCAGTGCTCTTCAGGATCAAGCCATGGCGGGGTCGTCAGTCCTACATTCTACGCAGGATCTCTCTTCTCGTAAGCTGAATCGCTTCGTTAATACTCAACCGTACCCTCGCTGACAATCAGCCGTGGCATTTGAGTTTGGCCCCTCCGTTTACTTCACCGCGCCATCTCCTGCTCCCGTGACTGCCGGTCCCAGCCTGCCGCTCCCCCGCACCGCCATCAACCGCAAAGTCCCACCCTCATTCCCTATGTCAAAATCTCTCCCTCGCCCATCCCTCCTCCAGCGCGGTCGCTCATACACTGGTGCCGACCTGGCTCGAGAGCGCGGACACTCCCGAAACACCTCAACCAGTTCCAATGACACACAGGACGGCGATGATGAGACTGAGATTGGCTCGCGTCTGTCTGTCGGTAATACCCTCCTGACCCTACCGCCTACTTCGCGACCTATGGTTCGGCGATCCGCCACCTCCCCCACTGCCTTTGTCTTCCCGTCAGCCTCTGCCATAGCCTCCGCTACACAGTCGCGACGAGGATCAGTCGAGGCGGATCCCATCACCCCTCTCAACCAGACCAGCTTCCCCCAGTCTGCCTTTGGCCTCGGGAACCGAGTCCTCACTGGTAACTCTGATGACTCGGACCTCACMCCCGGGTCCACMCCCGCCATCACACTCACTACCACTTCGCCCACCTCTTCTTCATCGGACAGCTCCACCCCTCGTTTGGGCGTCTCCTTTGACTTTCCCGCGGTCGAGTTTTCCAATCTGAGCATCACCGCTCCCATCCCTCTTGGTTTGGGCTCAACATCGGGTCAGATCCGCCGATCCACCCGACCCGCTCCCCTCGCTCGCTCCATGTCAGAATCTACCTCGCTTGCAGGTCTTGCGTTCCCCAATCCCGCTCAGCTATCTTCGAGCATCTCCCACCCCTCGGGTCTCAACTCGCACTTGGGTCCCACACCCACCATCACTCCCGTCTCTCGCCCATGCCTTTCCATGTCCGTCCTGGATGGCGGTTCGCATGGGTCCGAGAGCTCGCGCGAGACCAAACGCCAGAGAGCGATGCCGAACGCTGGATCGTCGGCCGCTGTATGCCGCCCAAGACTCAACCCGGGGTTGAAGGTCGTTGTGCCCACTACTGGTTTAGGGGGCTCGCTCAGTGATGGACTCCGGAGTCCATTCGAGCACAAGGCACCGAGTGGGAGTGTGAAAATTTGAACTGGCTTCTTATGAACTTGTGGTCACTTATAGTCTTGTAGGGAGTCATCTTTGTTTGTGAAAAACTTTCGTTATATATCTGTGCTCAATCTATATACGGTTTTGTAGTCGTTGCTCTCCGGATGTATGGGTTGTAACCAGCCGTCTAGCCAGGGATTAGACTCATCTCCGCGGAGGACCGTCGGTACCCCAAGTATGTGCAGTACAGGACCCGGCTTGAAATGGCGGACCTGCCACACTTGCAAATTGCCGTAAGCGGCGTTTCAGATTGTCCGACAGCTTGTCGACAGCATAGCGGATCAGATCATGCAGATCCTCGTACCATAGGTACTTCGGCTAGCGCTGGAAGCTCATGATTGATAGCTGTATCGAGCCAAAGGCCGGTAATTTTCGCAGCGCCTGCGCCTCGAATGCCTTTTTCAGTCGTCCCAAACCATACTATCCGATGGCATTGACCCGACGATTGATCTGTATGTGTGAGTCTGTCTTGCAGAAGGCAATAATCTGAGGTGTGTCTCGAGCTGTATTATCGCACAGGATGGATACTGAAGACTCACTGATTCGGCCTTCCACTGATATGTCGCGTTGCAGCAAGTTGAGCGGACACACACACACTGTCCCCATTTGCCGTAACTAGGTTCAGGGGTTGGGGATGCCTCTCTACATAATCACTTCTAGATCCCTTGTCATACCCAGACCACACTTCTCACCCGGTTCTCATACCACAGGTCACTCAACAGTCCACCCAGAAACTTTTCTGGCCATGAAGCAGAATGTGAGTTATGTAATGCCTTGCTCTGATCGATTCCGAAGTCCAGTACTGACCAGCTAGAAACGGAACTCCAAGAAGAGACCAGGTCGAGTCTCCACTTGCAGTGAAGCTCCAAGCTCTCAGAGGGCTTTGGTCAGTTCTTCCAAGAGCGAAGTGAGTGGTTTCCCTCCTTTACTGGGTCGTTGCTGAAAATGAGTAGTTTCATCCCCCACCTCATCAACCAACTTCGATTCTTCACATCATCCCTTCCTCTATGAGCCTCACCCCTGCAAACGATCCCCACACCCCACCCGGACCTAAAATCCTAGAAGCACTCCCCGAAGAGATGATCCTCCTCGTCCTAGACGTCCTCGCCGAGTCAGGCAGCCTCCAAACCCTTGCCAACCTCGCCAGGACCTGCAAACTACTCCACAACCTTACCCTGTCTTTCATCTACCGAGATATACATCTCAGCTCGGTGGAGTCATACGAGGCTTTGCTGCGGGCTCTCGGTACTCCCACTAGCAAGGCCAGTCTAGTTGATGTAGTGGGACCAGACTACAATTGGCGAAGGAAGAGGAATGAGTCGGGCGTGACGACGAAAGGGAGTCGGTTGGTCGCATACTTCCAAATGACGAAATCGATCACGCTAGGCGCATTCCCATCGGAATCCTACGACTGGCGCCTCACGCATGCGCTCACCACCTGCCACGTACTACCCGTCAAGACACTCTTCCCGCACGCCAAACTCCTTCGTATCGCCATCTTGCCCAATCAGTCCCGCGAGAGCTTGGCTCCCGCCGCCTATCCTTCTGGGCCCACTCAGCGGACCGAGAGCCAGGATACGCTTCCACTTCTGGCCCGATTCTGCCGACCGGACCACATCTGCCTGGTGAAGCACTGGCACGACACGGGCGAAAACAAGTACCAGGAGCAGATCACCCGCCATCTTTCGGCCGGTACGTGGGACACTCCCATCCCCACGCTTAGCCTACATGGCCAGCTATTCCCGTACACCTCTTTGCAGCTATACCTGCTCGCCTACGAACCCAGCGCTAGGCGTGAGCTCCAATCCTTCCGCCAAGTTCAGCTTCACCTGTCAAGTGAATTCGGCCCACAAAACAGGCAGGCAGACATTGCTACTTTCGAGGATAGGCAGCAATGGGCATCATCTGCATATTTGGCGCTGTCCCAATTCCCGGTCCGCGCTACCGGCGTCTCTTCTCTCCCGCGCTATGTCTTCAATATCCAGCCTGTCGAACGTGATTACTATCTCATCCCCCTTTGTTACGGCTCGCGCGAGGAGCAACCTATGGTCAACGAGGACGACATTCTAAGCTTGTTGGAGGAGGAGCAAGGTTCAGCCAGGAGCCTGGGACGGAGCCTGGGACCGACAAGGAGAGATGCATCGGGGCTGGTGCGACTCAAGGGCGTATCGGTTAGGATGGGGCTTGAGCAGGTCGAGCGTCCATGCGACAAGGTAAGCAACCCTCCTGATTTGTATATGAGCCCAAGCTGAACCTGCAGATCTCCCTTTCTGACTCAGACGATATATTGGAACAAGAGAGGCACTGTTGGCTCTAGACACGAGGTGGTGGGGGTACATAATTGAAACCATGAACGCCTAGTAATCTGTCTGATTGACTCGGCTGTCGCGTCTTCGTTCAGCGCAGTTGCAGCTTGGTCGGAGCGTTCGACACAGACCCCGCACTGTAGGCCTAAGATGCAGGTTGAAAGGCCCCCGGAACTTAGTTGGACGCGCCGCGTCGCGTCGATCGCGTTCCTGAATTTTGGTGCGAGGGGTCGTTGCCTGCCTCAACCTCTAGATTTTGCTACTTTCTCTCTTGCTTGTCAGGCTACTCTCCCATACCTCACCTCTTAGCATGTCCACGCGAGGCAGTTTCCGTGGTGGTGGCAGAGGTCGTGGTGGACCTTCTTCCCGCGGCTCAAACACCCGCTTCACCGGCAAGAAGTCTTCTTTCCGGGGCAATTCGGGTCAGAAGTATGGTATCGATTCCAGGTCCGACAAGCCTGGACCTAGCCGGGAGGATGATGGAACCGCCGTGATGGAGAGATTCGAAGAGGTCAAGGCGTATGACGAGGTGGACGGCAAGATGGGATTTGATCGCTTTGAGAGTGGTCTAGCAAACGGAGAGGAACGTAATGGGTGGTTGGTCAACATGCACCAGGTAGGTCTTCAAGGTCGAGGCCGCATCACCCGACATAGCTGATAATCTAGACACTACTGCAGTCATCATCGTGTCCCAACGGCCAGGCCGCCGTTGATTTCTACTTCATCCAGGACAATGGGTCATCGTTCAAGGCGACAATACCATATGAGCCTTACTTCTTCTTGACGGTCCGGGTGAGCCTCATTTTATGCAACTCCAACACCAAGCTTAGTGCTGATATACAGGCTGGTACCGAGACTATAGTGGAAGAATGGGCGATCAAGAAATTTGAGGGTGTTCTCATCCGTGTAGAGCGGGAAAAGAAATGGGACCTAAGTCTAGTGAGCCTGTCTTTACCGGTCTATCCAGGAGCCCCTGAGCTGATGTCCAGCCAAATCACCTATTATCAGCACCTCCAATCTTCCTAAAACTCTTCTTCCACAACACGCCCGACCTGCAATCCGTCAAGAGGGAACTCATGCCTATGGCCAAGACGAATTCAGCCAAATTCACTGCCGTAGACGCTTATGCGGATATCGTTGGCGCAGAGGCGGCCAGAAACGGACATGGCGGTGATGATGGAGATGGGCAAGCGTGGGGAGCGGAAGACGACGGACGGAAGAGGAGAGACAGGGAGCCGGGAGAGTGTATCATTGACGTGAGGGAGCACGACATCAATTACTATCTCAGAGTCGCCATCGATTTGGGTGAGTCCAGCATGATGCACTGATTTGGCGAAGCTGACTCCACAGACGTCCGAGTTGGTCTCTGGTATAATGTCAAGTCACACCAAGGTGTCTCGAGCCTCACGCGGATAACGACAATCGTCAAGCGTGCCGAGCCGGTGGTAATGGCCTATGATATCGAGACCACAAAGCAGCCCCTCAAATTCCCCGATCAACAGACAGATCAGATCATGATGATATCCTACATGATCGACGGTCAGGGGTACCTCATCACCAATCGAGAGATCGTTTCGGAGGATATTGAGGATTTCGAATACACGCCTACCGCCGAATACCAGGGAGAATTCACAGTCTTCAATGAGGCAGACGAGGTGAGTTTGATGTATTGCCGCTCGTGGCTCAAGCTGACGGCACAGGCCGCTCTGATCCGTCGGTGGTTCGAGCACATTCGGGAAGCCAAGCCGACGGTGATAGCAACCTACAACGGCGACTCGTTCGATTTCCCATTCGTCGATATCCGAGCCAAAATTCACGGTATCAGCATGTATGAGGAGACAGGATTCCGCCCAGACAACGAGAACGAGTACAAGGCGCGCTCGACAATGCACATGGACTGCTTCAGATGGGTCAAGCGAGACTCGTACCTGCCACAGGGAAGTCAGGGCTTGAAAGCCGTCACAACGGCAAAATTGGGCTACAATCCCATCGAGCTGGATCCGGAATTGATGACACCGTGAGTTCCAATTTTCAGAGTGAGCTGACCTCAGATACGCCATCGAACAACCTCAAATCCTCGCTGCATACTCGGTCTCAGATGCAGTGGCGACATACTACCTGTACATGAAATATGTCCACCCCTTCATCTTTTCACTCTGCAATATCATCCCTCTCAATCCGGACGAAGTCCTACGTAAAGGCTCAGGTACTTTGTGCGAGACACTGTTGATGGTAAGTTGTCGGTGATTTACCTCCCCCTTTGCTCTGCTGACAATACAGGTGGAAGCATATCAAGCACACATCATGATGCCTAACCGGTATGAGGAACCCCACGGCAACACCTTTGAAGGCCACCTGCTAGCGACCGAGACCTACGTCGGAGGTCACGTCGAAGCATTGGAAGCAGGGGTCTTCCGAAGTGACATCCCCACTCACTTCAAAGTCGAACCCGCCGCCACGCAGCAACTGCTCGATGACCTAGACGCCGCCCTTCGCTTCTCGCTCCTCGAGGAGGGGAAGATCGCCCTAGATGAGGTGGAGAATTACGACGAGGTCAAGGACGAGATTGCGGCTGCTTTGCAAGTCATGCTTGACACCCCTAACCGATTCGACACACCCCTCATCTACCATCTCGACGTCGCCGCCATGTATCCCAATATCATGTTGTCAAACCGGTTACAGCCGGACTCGGTGAAGGATGAAGCTGCTTGCGCAGTCTGCGATTATAATCGCCCGGACAAGGAGTGTGACAGGCGGATGGAGTGGGCGTGGAGAGGAGAATACTTCCCTGCCAAGAGGGAAGAAGTGAACATGGTCCAGTTCGCGCTGGAGCAGGAGATGTTCCCTCCTCTATGGCCAAATGGGCCTAAGAGGCGCTACGTCGATCTCAAAAACGATGAGAAAACCTCGTTAATCACGAAGCGGTTGGGCGACTATTCTCGGAAAGTCTATCGGAAGACGCACGAGACCAAAGTCATCAACAAAACCGCCATCATCTGCCAACGGGAAAATTCATTCTATATCGACACCGTCCGGGCGTTCCGAGACCGTCGATACGAGTACAAGGGTCTTCACAAGACCTGGAAGAAGAATCTCGATAAGGCGTACGACGATGGTGGGGCTTTGCCGGAGGTGGAGGAGGCGAAGAAGATGATCGTATTGTACGATTCGCTTCAGCTGGCGCACAAGTGTATCCTAAATTCCTTCTACGGATACGTCATGCGGAAGGGGGCAAGGTGGTACTCTATGGAGATGGCGGGGATCACTTGTCTCACGGGAGCAAGTATCATCCAGATGGCTCGGCAGCTGGTCGAGCAAATCGGCCGACCACTCGAACTCGACACCGATGGTATTTGGTGCATGCTCCCAGGAGTCTTCCCCGAGAATTTCACCTTCAAGCTGAAAAATGGCAAGAAGTTCGGGATATCCTATCCCTGCACCATGCTTAACCACCTCGTCCACCAACAATTCACCAACGATCAGTACCATGAACTGTCCGACAAAGACACCATGACGTACACTGTCAAAAAGGAGAATAGTATCTTCTTCGAGCTGGACGGACCTTACAAGGCGATGATTCTCCCCTCATCCAAGGAGGAGGACAAGCTGCTGAAGAAGCGGTACGCCGTCTTCAATCCAGATGGGTCGCTGGCGGAATTGAAAGGATTTGAAGTGAAGCGGAGAGGGGAATTGCAATTGATCAAGATTTTCCAATCTCAAATCTTTGACAAGTTCCTCTTGGGATCGACGACCGAGGAGTGCTATGCCGAAGTTGCCAAGGTCGCGGACCAATGGCTCGACATCCTACAATCAAAGGCGGCGAGTCTAAATGATGACGAGTTGGTCGACCTCATTGCCGAAAATCGTAGCATGTCGAAGACTCTCGCAGAGTACGGTACGCAGAAGTCTACTTCCATCAGCACTGCGCGGAGATTGGCGGAATTCCTCGGCGACCAAATGGTCAAGGACAAGGGTCTCTCTTGTCGCTTCATCATCTCTTCCAAACCCTTCGGTGCCCCCGTTACGGAGCGAGCCGTCCCCGTCGCTATATTCACAGCCGAAGACTCAGTCAAGCGCCGCTTCCTGCGCAAATGGCTCAAAGACAACGGTCTCGTCGATTTCGACCTCCGCACTATCCTCGATTGGAACTATTACACCGAGCGGCTGGGCGGAGTCATCCAAAAGCTCATCACGATCCCTGCTGCGCTGCAGAAAGTTGCCAATCCCGTCCCCCGAATCCGTCATCCTGACTGGCTATTCAAGCGGGTAGCAGCCAAGGAGGACAAGTTCCAACAACACAAGTTGACGGACATGTTCGCTCGGATGAGGGCAGCCGGGGCGGAGGATATTGAGGATATGGGCAAGCGGGCAGATTCTAGGAAGACGGCGTTGGTGAATAGGAAGAAGAAGGTGCGGAAGGAGGTCGTTCCGGAGGTGGCGCCTGATCCAATGGTCGATTACCATGGCTATATCCGCGTCAAGAAGAAGGAATGGCGAGTCCAGCGGATTGAGCGGGTCCGAGCCAGGAAGCAGGGTGGGCCAAGGCAGGATGGGACCATCTCATCGATGATGCAGGCGCGGTCCCTCAATCTCACGTCGAGACAGTGGGACATCATCCAAATCGCCTCCACATCTCGGCCGGGAGAGTACCGACTCTGGCTCTCAATCGACGGGACTTTCCAGTCTGTCCGACTCCGCATTCCACGAGAATTCTATCTCAATTTCAAAACCCTACCCCCAAGCGATACCTTCTCCGATCAGTACGAAGCGACGTCCATTGCTCGGACCCTGCCCAGAAATCAGCAGGCCCGCCATTTGTTCCGGCTTAGCGTGGATGAGGGGCTTTTCATCGAGGGAGAGTCCCACTTCTCCACCCTTATCAACAACCCCAACGTTGACGGAGCTTTCGAGCTACAAGTACCGCTACTCGTCCGGGCTTTATTGAGCCTCGGGACGTCATGCGCTCTGACATCCTCCTCGTCGGGCGGGCTGAACAGAGGTCTAGACAAGGGCTTTGATCTGGCGGATCTAGAACGTCCCGGTTCGAGTGTACTGCGGCATCGGTACCTGGACGATGGAAAGTCGATGCAGTATCATCTCCTCTTCCACGCCGTCATATCCTCCCGTCACCTCATCGGACTCTTCTCTCCGGGCGGAAAAGCGAGAATCTATGTCGTCGACAATGCTCGAAATCGTCAACAACTCCCCAATCCAGCCCGCTGGTACGCTGAGCGCGTCGGCGCTTCCAGACCTGGTGTCTTCGACTACACAGAGGAGCTCGACGTCATTACCAATTACTATCCATCGGAAGGAGGTGCCATGCGACAGCTAGGCAAAGATCTATCGGCGATCAAGCATGGCCTCAACGTCATTGCTCTCTCCTCCCCTTTCGAGCACAGCTACTATCAGGTCAAAGCTCCGATCTTCTCGGAATTCCCCTTCATCACTTTCCGAACGCCAAAGGAGGAGGAGGCGAGCTTGATGTGGCTGCTACAGACGAGCAGAAGGATGGTAATGCAGTGGTTGAGATTGTCAGGATGGGTTAAGGAGCAGATTGAGATCGCGAGCCACTACGATGTTCCCCTGGGAGTGAGTCCATCTTGAGCTAAATCATCGTTTGTACTGACATCCAGAATCTGGGCAATGATCCCGCAATCTTCCTCTCGGATGTTGAATTCGCCCGAAGGCTCAAGGCCCAGGACATGATCCTTTGGTGGTCTGCGGCGCCGAGACCAGACTTAGGAGGGTCAGAGGACGATGCCAACACCCCCGAAGAGTTGACAGCTCCCCAGATCTCCAACAAGGGGTGCTACTCGTCCGTGGTGCTGGAGATGGAGATTGGGGATCTTGCCATCAATTCGATCCTGCAGTCGGCTATGGTCAACGAGATGGAGGGATCGGGTCAGGGGTCGATGGCGTTCGATACCGCGTCGCACAACCTAGACGAATACGCCAAGGGCACTGCGAATGTCAGCGTGATACTTGGTGACGCGGTGCTCTCGACGCAGACATTCGGAGTACTCAAATCCATGATCCGCACCTGGGTCTTCGACAAAGCAAAGGCGCACGCGGACGGCAACAAGATTGCCAAACCGGCTGATCTACTCGTTGATCAGTTCTGGCGGTGGGTAAGCTCAAGCGCATCCAACCTGTTTGAGCCCGCCCTCCATCGCTTCGTCCATGGTCTCATGCGAAAAACCTTCCTCCAACTCCTCGCCGAGTTCAAAAGACTCGGCACGACCATCGTCTACGCAGACTACCAACGCGTCTTCCTCCTCACCACCAAACCCGACGCTGGGTCTGCCTACGCGTTTGCGAGGTATCTCATCACGGCGGCGAACAGCCAAGAGCTCTTCCGCAATATGCACATCGACGTCCTGTTCTTCTGGAACTACCTCGCATGGATGGATGTCGCCAACTTGGCCGGGGTCAAGGTGACGCCTGCCGAAGCCAGTAGCCGGAATCCCCCCTCCGCCCGGTTCAATGTCTCGATGGATTGGAACATCATGGCCTTCCTCCCTGCTCCCCTTCAACCAGTCTTCGAGCGAAACGTGGCGAACTTCATCGTTCTGCTTTACAAGGCGAAGCGAGGTTCTACGGACGGTCGGACGCCTCTCCGGCCCATCTACAACCTTAACATCGATATCCCCGGTGACGTCGCGGCGTCGGTCTCTAATCCAACGAGGGACAAGGAGAAGGCGGCGGCGGAGACGAGCATCACTCAGAACCTCACTCGGAAGGTACTGAACGATATTGCAGCCGTAAAGAAGGATCAATCTGCCGCGCTACTCGACGCCGATTTAGCCGATTCATTCCAATTCCCCAATCTCCCAGGCGCCAGATCGGATCGCACAAATCCTACTCTCGAGCTCGTCAAATCCATCACCGAGGTGTTCTCCCTTGCCAGAGACTATTCTGTCGAGGTTGGGATTCTCAAGCGGAATCTTCTGGATTTGGTGGCGGTGCGGGAATTCTCGCCAGAGGCAGCGTGGAAGAACCCTTGCGACAGTATTGTGGTGCCGATGGTAATCTGCGAGCGGTGTAATGCCATCAGGGATGTGGATCTGTGTCGTGATGCGGACAGATTGCCGGGAGTGGATCCAGGGACGGGAGAAGTGTTAGCTCCGTTGAAGAAGAGTTGGTGCTGTACAGTGAGTCCTCAATTCTGCCGACCAACTATGCGGTAATGCTGATATACAGAACTGCGGCCTGGAGTATGACAGATTCATCATTGAACGACCATTAATCGATATGGTATCGAGATTGGTCTCTTCATTCCAGACTCAAGATGTGAGTTCCCCTTCTGATTGCTTCTACCGGAATGCCACATGCTGACGCAATCGCCAGATCATCTGCGTGAAATGCGGACAGTCCAAGGACGACAATCTTGCTCCGACTTGTGGGTGCGGAGGGGCCTATAAGACCAGCTCGAATAGAGGAGAAAGCAAGATGAAGCTGAAAATGATCAAGAGTGGTAAGTCTGCTATTGAGCTAGCTCGTGCGGAACATGCTGATGCCATCCAGTGGCTGAATATCACGATCTGGGAATGATCAAGGACTACGTGACGATGACACTGGATCGGTGGTGAGAAGGCGTGAAGAGCGGCGAGTATTTTGGGCTAGATCTGAATAGACTGCACCTTGCTTGTATAACTTGTATCTTTAATTGCATGGCGATGTAATGTATGCTATCCGTAGCGTGTGCACCCGGATATAAACATTGCATGACGTGCTGTATGATGAACCGATCAGAAACCCCGAGATTTTTCCCTTCTGTGCCAACTCATATTTCTAAGCCTGGTACTCTCTGAACTCGCGCCATTGGTTCTGACTGAGCAGTTGCCCAACGAACGCGTGGAATTTGGGTGCCTGTTGCGCCGTCGACATTTTGTATAGAGGCACCACCGTCCTCAATGTTGACCTCTGCATTTCCTCTGTAGATATCATCAGCTTCGAGTGCCACTTATGCGGTAGGAAAAGACTCACCCTTTCTCTCGAGGTCTTGCTTGATGGTGTCATCCTTGACCTCTACGTCCTTCATGATGCTCTGCACAGCCTCCGAGACCTCGTCCAGCCGGGGAACGATGCTGTTGGGCGCAAGCTGGCCCAAGCGGAGGAGGAGCATAAGTCCGAGAACCTTAATCTCGTTCACGTCCGATAAGGCCGCCATCACGCGGTCTGTAAATGTTGGGAGATCAATCTTGTTGAAGCAGGTAGCGAGCTGTAGAGGTCAGCATACTGTACAACTGACTTATCTGATACTGCTGAAGCGCAGAACATAGACGGCAAGACTAACCAAAGTGTACCTAGACAATCAGCTCTATATAAAAACAGAAGAGGAAGAAGACAGCTTACATTGTCTCATAGGCCGTCTTCCGGTTCTCGAGTCCGTCATCCTCAATTACTGACTCGTCAGCATGAAAATGTACGCAATGCTGGCAAGGGAAACTCACTCTTGAATGGACCCATCTGTACCGATCGCTGTAGCTCCGGCTTGACCACCGTCTCCTGGTATAGGAGAGGCTGCAAGGTGTTGAGGCGGTCCACGACGAGATGTGGCTTGTTTTGAATGGCCGCGTTGAGCGAAGCCAGGGATAGACGACGGACCACCTGCACTGTCAGCCATAGCTAGAATACGCATAGAGTATGAAGAGCTCACCAGATTCTCGTCGTGCATCAGACTCAAAAACTCGACGATGAGAGGAGAAATCAACTCGTCATAGCTCGAGCTGGTGTCGATGAAGGTGTATCGAACGGCCGCAGCGACGATGGCACGGTTACGAGCTCCAGATCTCAGAAGTTGCTGAGTGGGAATGAGCGAGCCGTCCTCCACGGAGGAAAATGATGACTGACCTGGAGCTGAGGCAAGAACTTGGCAGGAGCGGTAGTGATCAACTTTCCAATGCAAGCCGCTTTGACGTTCCTGATTCCGTCATCGCCCACAGCCTGGTCGCCCGAGACGGCGCCATCTTCGGCCAAAAGAGGCTTCCACAGCGAATCAGCCAAGAGCTCGAGTCGGGCCGACGGCAGGTGGAGAATGACCTAAACATGTCAGCCGGGCTTAGATGTTGGGAGACACCGAACTTACCTCCTTCAAGGCGTGCAGTAACAGCAATCGCGGCGCTGCGTTCTTTTCCGAACCGATTTGCTGAACCAAGGCGGGCAGGAATACCGTATGAGATCCGACAGCGAGGTTTCCTATCAGTATGTCAGCGAGGGACGTCGACCACGTCACAAGTAAACTTACCGGCAGCAAAAGCAGCAGCGCTTCGGACTTCCTCGCTCTGGGTCTTGAAGAACGAAGTCACTCTTTCGAAAAGTTTGGCATCGGCGGAAAGATCCCTGGCAATCAGCACAGCTCCTGCGTTTTGTGACTGTAGATCAAGTCACGTAATTCGACCGATCTCGCCAATGCACAGAAGAGAGAGGTAAGTATCTGCTTCAGTAGCCTTGCCAGTCTACAGTATCAGCTCCATTCCATAGATCTACAGTGTCCTGCTCACCTTGATGGTCTTCTGGAACAAGGCAAGTATCCCAGCGGCATTCCTCAGACTAGCCGAAACGACCGCTCCGATAATCCTGGCGGTAGTAGTGTACATCCCCGTTCCGCCCTTGGTGGCATCGGGGATCTGCGGTGCTCGACCGAGATTGTCGACAAGCTGTGGAACGAGCCGAGTTGCCGAATCGGGATCACCAGCGACGTAGGTGGTGAAGAATGTAGTGAGGCCTTCGACCTGGCTGGCATTGGCCGAAGTTGGGGACTTGACCACTTCCAGAACCTGAGGAATAAGGCTGGTGACTGATGCCCGAGCCTTGGGCTGCCTGGCGAGGATGAGGGCAATGGTCTGGATCGTGGTGGGCTGAGCGAGGAAAGGGGCCAATTCCTTGATCATCGAATCTGCGGTCTTGGGAGGGAGTTGTGCGCCGATCCGAGCAAGGATAGCGGACAAGCAGTTGAACTCGGCATTCTTGCCTGTGGTTCGGCGAGATCGACGAAGGGCCGTGATGACATCCGGTAGAATACCGAGCAGCCAGTTGTCAATGACGCTGCCCTTGCACGAGGGCGATTCGGCAATCTTCCCAATGACAATGACGGCGGTGTTGGCCGTGCTCTCGGTGGTCAAGCGAGCGGTAATGAGGGGGAGACACTGTTTGTACGAGGCAGTCAAGACGTCTCCTTCGTGAACGAGGATATCGCCGAGAGTTTCGAGTGCCTTTTCTCGAACGTCCGCATCAACTGTCGAATCCGCCAGAACCTCAGCGGTGGCGCTGAAGAGCTGTTTGACAGGCGCCGTGACGTCGGCCTTGATAGGCGACGCAGAGCCAACCGGTCGGATTGACTGCGCGAGGGCAGAGGCCGCGTTGAAGCCTTCGAAGCTGATCCGCTGGAGCTTGTCCTTCATGCACCGGATGATGGCGGGTACGAGGTCGCCGAGGTATTTGACATAGGCGCGCGAAGGGTGGTTTCGGAAGTATGCAGCGAGGAAGGATAGGGCTGCAATAGCAAGGGAGGAAGTGGTGGCGGTGTCCACGGAGCGCAGGGCGGCGATAGCAGCCGTGCAGATTGAGGGTGAGTCAGACTCAAGGCCCCCGCCAATGACTTCCGCAAGCTGGCGAAGGATGCCGAAAGATTCTTGCTTGGTGGGCAAGGATTTACTGTTGAGCTGTTTGAGAACAGCTTTGAGGACTTGGGGGAGGGACATTTGAAGGGCAGCGGTCACGCTGGGACATCAGCTTTCACCCCCTCCACCTGAAAAATGATTCTCACCTGTCCTCTGGTCCACTATCATCCTCAATCTCCTCGCTCCTCTTCCTTTTGTTCCTGGGGCCGCTGGCGAGCTCCGCATGCCTCGCAGTGGCGGTCTGCCTCAAAAGAGCCGCAAAGGCCGCCAGAATCTCCAATCGTACACTCTCCTCCCTCTCGTCCATGCGCGACACCAAGACTGGAGAAGCGTTCCGGTAGAACTCGGCGAGAAGCTCGTTGCGGGTTCCGACCAGAGCGTGAATGAGCTTGGCAGCGGAACGGCGGACCTTCCAGGACACGTCCTCGTCGTCCGAGTATCTAGTCATCAGCGCTGGCCAGGTTTGCAACTTACGCATCCTCATCCTCGTCGTCATCATCCTCGTCGTCAGCGTCCATGTCGACGTCCTCGTCATCGTCCAGTTGGACAAAGTTCTGCTTTATTAGTGGTGAATAATTTCAATGCCAATAGCGCTCACAGGATCATATTTGATCAACTCCAACGCCTTCTGAGTGATGTCTCCGACAGTGGGACCGATTTCAGTCGGACAACGTAGGACGAGTACTTCCAGAGCCTCAGATCAGTATAATTTGCTGAAGTGATGACTCACCATCAGTGCACCCTCGGTGGTTTCAACGTCCTCCGGGTCCTCAGCCTGATCCAGGATCAGAGTCACGATATCATCGTTGCTGATCAATCCTCCTATTCTGGCCGCGCTCTGGCCTTTTGCCAGACTAGCAACGACAGCTGCCCACACCTTCCCAGTATCGCCTCCCGCGGTGAGCCCTTCTGTGATTTTAGGCTTGACACCATCGAACAATTTAGGGTTGGTTGATACCAGAGCGCCGAGAGCGGGAATAGCCCGTTTGCGGATAGGGAGCCGGCTCGAGGAGATGATCTTGATCAGAGAGTTGATAGAGGTCCCCTGAAGAGCATCGGAGCCGGCAATGATGGGGGAAAAGCGGATGTAGACGTCTGTGAGAATTTGTAGGAGCTCGGAAGCGAGCTGTGCGTTGGGATTGGCCTAAATGTCAGCGTCATCGAGATTAAACGTGGCCGGGAGCACATACCTTGGTCAGCACAGGGTACACCTTGGTGATGATGTTCTCAACGATTTGAGGCGCAATTGCACCGTCGGTCGGCATTTCCAGGACGACTGCCTTGAGGGCTGTGAAGGTCAGCTAGGCGCCAGATTTTCAAGCTTATACAGAAGAAGCGTACCGAGGCATGAAATATCTCTGACACCCTCGTTTGCCTCATTCTCCTTGTCAGAGCTGTTGACGTATATCAGAAGCTCATTGACGATTTGGTTTAAGAATTGGGGCCGAGCACGTCGAACCATCGCTCCGATGCTGTCGCTATCAGCAAATGGCTTATCCTCGAGGAATCTGATCAGACATACCAAGAGACCGAGACATTCTTCACTTCAGATATGGGATCCGCCATAGTCTTCAACACCGCATTGGTGAGTTCCTTCTCGACGTGCTCCTCGGTATACGAAGTCTCGGCTTTCCGGGCTGACGCTGATTGACTGGCTGATGCGGCTGGTGCGGGTGAGGACGTCACTCGGAGTAAGTCCTTGTGCAGATCCAACAGAGCCATCGTCCTTTTCTATGTCAGCAGAGAATATCGCGGACAGTCATCCTGGACTGACCTCAAGTCGGAGTCGGTTGACCGCATCTGCTCTGATCAGCGTCGTTGCGACAGGAAGAAGAAAAAGTTCTAGAGACTGACCTTTTCCAATAGCGGTGCCATTTGAAGCGTCAGAGTCGGAGCTCTCGCAGCGGACGACATGGTGGGTGATAGATGTAGGTCTTGGGGTAAGTGAGTATAGAGTGAAAGGCAAAGAAGGAGAGGAATGTGAGGTGAGTGGACACCCACGCGACGATGCAAGCGCGTACCGGTCACGTGAGAGATGCCGTAAGCCGACCGTTTCCACCTTTTTCGACCCTCCCTACAAAATCATCATCGATGCAACCATACTATATCGCTCTATGTCCAATTGCCTATATCAACAGCAGACACTACGAACCTGCACAGTACAGCAGTGTGAAATCTCAGCTTGAATCTCCATTGGTACCCCAAGAGCGCTTTGAAAGCACACCAACCAAACGTCCCATCTCCCTTTTCCCCCTTGCCCCCTCCCTCGCCATGCCCGTCCGAATACGTCTAGCCCGACACGGCCAGCGTCACAATCCCTTCTACCACCTCGTCGTCATCCCCTCTACCAAAGCTCGAGATGCTCGACCTATCGAGAAACTCGGTGAATACGATCCTATACCCCGTCTACCATCTACTGCCGATCTCCCATCCTCTTCAATGATCTTTGGAAAGAAGACGGAAGCGGCGCCAAAGGAGAAGAAGGTGACATGGAATGTAGAGAGGATACGGTACTGGCTGGATACAGGGGCGCAGCCCACCCGGAGTGTGGTGAAGCTATTGGAGCGGGTGAGTTGATGCGTACTTCAAAGATGTGTTTCAGATATGTGTGCTGATAGATCAGGGCGGCGTATTGACTGTCCCACATAAGTGGCAACATCAGTGGAGTCCGGGACTCGCTCAAGCTATTGCGCAGTCTTCAGCTACATCTTCAGCTACATCATCCCCCTCCGCATCCCGTTCATCACAAACCTCTTCATCACAATTGGAATCCTCCACTTCGACCGGTATCGACTCGCCTGCTGGACGGACGACAGGCTTTGCAGGTGCGACGGCGACATAGCAGAGGTAGGGCGGTGAAGCTGGGGTATGGTGGCAGGTATGCAATTAGCTGTCTCGTCTTCATTTAGGTCACTCTCGGCCGGAGACGGGTACAAATAGTCATTTTGTCCCTTCACCCCCTTCTATGTGGTGGGAGTTCTCTCGTGTCACCTCCTGAGACTCTGTCAGACTGTCCAAGCTCGTACATAGGCCTTTAGCCGAAGTGTACCTGTCTTACGGTCCATCATAGGCGTATTTCCATCACACCTGGCAAAATTCTAGTCCGTGCGTCCGTGCCTGAATTTCCGAGATTTTTCAAACTTTTGCAGCTGGCCTGACCATCACCCATCTCAACCCTCATCCTATATAGTGACATAGTGACCCCATACATCTCGTCGCAATGTCAGCGACTACCAACGCTATCGCAAGCTCTTCCAAGCTGCCAAAGACAAAGTCAAAGTCAAAGCCAGACAAGCAGCCAAAAGCCAACGGTAGCTCAAGCCATAAACGGGACAAGGGGGCCAACGGAGTCAAGGACAAGGGCAAGAGCAGCTCGGGCAAGAAGAGCAAGAAAGGGCATGAGGGTCCGTATGAGCATCGCCGGATGCGTATGAGACTCAGCGTCCCGCCTAAATTCTCTGGGGATTATATGGTCGGTGTGAGGGAACAGTTGGATGGGATGGTGATGCAGTGAGTGCAAATTTGCTTTCAGCCCTAGATCATCTTGATTCCACGTCAAGCGCGGTATGATACATCTTGTAAGATCATAAGCTGACAATATCAGCTATGTGGACCAAGTCAAAGGCGTTCTCCTTGCCCACTGGGACCACACCTTCCTGGACGAGTCTGTGAACCTCATCAACGAATGTCCCTTCGGTGTCGCCGATGTAGAGTTTGAGACTCTGATATGGGCACCGAAACTTGGCCAGAAGCTACGTGAGTCTGCGCAGCAGGAAGGATTATGACTTTCCCATGTACCCATCAGCTGACAAGATAGACGGCACGCACTCCCTATCTTCCCCATCTCACCTCTCCCTTCTCTTCTCCCGCACCTTCAATGTTTCCATCCCGCTACAGCACATCCCCCAGGACGAGTACGAATTCCAAGCTACAAATCCGGACGATCTCGATGATGAAGATGAGGACAGCGACTCGGAAGATGGGCTGGTCGGACTAGGTGGTCTGAATGGACACGGCCAGGTGGAAGAGGTCGGGAGGTGGAAGTTGAAAAGTACGGGCACTTTGGTTGGCGAAGGCGGCCAGGGGATTAGGTTCACAGTCATTGGGTAAGTTAGCCTCTCGCTGGCCTCATACACTATAGCGACTGCCGGATCGTTCACTCTTTATCTCCGAAATCCGAGAATAGGCTGACGTTTGCAGAATGCAGGTAACCAACCAAATGCTCTCCTTGACCGGATCCCTCCTCTCAGATCCCACCAATCCACCTCCACCCCCTCCCGCGCCCACCGCCACCCAAGCTACGGTTTACGACTCCCCTACTCCCGAACCTGAGCTCGAGCGCCGGCCGGCCAAACAGGCGCGCACGAATGTCAAACAGCCTCGTGTCCACGCCGCAGCCGCAGCTGCTGTGGTCCAGGAGGAACCTAAAGAGGAGATTGACGAGTCATTTATGACTGAAAGAGAGTTGAAGCAGAAGCGCAAGGAAGACGCGAGGCGGAAGAGGGATGCAAAGAAGGAAAAGAAGGCTGGACAGGCGATGATTGTTGAGCAGGCCCTTGGCGGGACGGCGGCCGTTGGCATGTCCGGGACTGGTAACGGTGACGGGGCGAAGAAGCGGAAAGGGGATGATGGAGAGGGCGGCGCGAAGAAGAAGCGCAAGGACTAGTTTGGTCGGGGCAGAGAGGCTGAGTCCGGAATGGTTTTTGGCGGATGGGTACGCTCGTCCCAAGCCGCCCACACGTCGGGGGCGGAACCTCGTGGGAGGTTCCGCCCCCGATGCTGTGAGCGGATTGGGATGAGCGTAGCGGATGGGAGGGGATCTGATCAGTGTGCGGGATCATGGCTTTATTCACCTACGGTAATCTATATCTATTGCATATTCTTGAAAAGCTGAGACTCTTGTTTATGCTGCTACATTCGGACTTACAACTACGCACGACAGCGAACCTCTCCATATAACGAACGCACCCTCATTCTCGGACCTAAACCACCTTCGCCCTCAACTACCCCTCGCCCAGCTTTCAGACGTCCCTTGGGTCAGGATCAAACTCCCTCGCTACCGCTTCCCAATCCACCTCCGCCTTTCTCTTTCCAGTCCGAGTAGGTGTAGCCACTTGTGGTCTGGCTACTCTGATAGGGCTCGGGCTCGGTGGGGCGTGAAAGAGCGGTGTCCGACTCGGCTTCCACGCAATGCTGGAGGAGCGAAGGGGAGAGGTCAGCACCGTGCGCGAAGGGGAGAAGGCAGATCGCGGGGGAGTGGCGGGCTGTCTCGATGAGAAAATGGGCGTTGCGGGGTCGAAGCGATGTGTATCCTTAAGTCGATGTAGTTCGTTCAATCAGCTTGGCTGTATGCCCTCGGCCTTCAGCTCGTGCTCCGATTTACCCAGTGCACAACTTACTGGGTAGTCCGCCGCCATCCAGTCACCACGGAGCAACCTATCGCCCTCTTGACCTGCCGAACCCCTGATCGCCCACCACGCCAAATCCACATCATCCAACCCCGACGCAAACTCCAACACTTCCCATGGATGATGAAATGCGCATCCCGCTATGGCTTGACGAATGGGCAGTAGTAGACCCTCGGCCTGTAGGGCCTGTGCGACAACAAGGAGATCAACGAGCTCTTCGAGTGGTGTTATGCCGAGCAGGGGTGCCCACCGAGTACGGGGTGTGTGCGCGGCGGTCTGAAAGAGGTGAAGAGCGGCGGTAGAGCAATGTAGGCGGATCTTGATCTGTGCTGAGGGTCTTCGTGTAGGGTAGTCTGGGCCGCTGTATGATTAGTGCCAGTCACTGCATGATGTATAACTCCAGATCTAGATTACGGAAAGTGGACATACCACAGATACTCGAATCGGTCTCGCGAGAGGTACACCTTATGTCCTTCTTCGCTCCTAAGGATTACTGGGAGATCCACCTGTACACCCCCGGTCGTATTTGCTGGGCTAGGCGAAAAGAGCCGCCTTGTCTGATGTCCACCGGCCCTGTATACCGAGGTGGCTTCTCGCCCTGAGCTCTGATGAGGTCGGAGGACGGACGAGGGTGCACTTCGAGAACGGGGTGTCTGTGTGATATCATCCATTGAACGGTACGATTGAGGAGGCGGGCTGAGATTTAGTGATGCGAGGGTCGTATATGGACGGCAGTGAATAGACGGGATTGATGGTTCAGTAGCTGGGTGGAGTGGTGTTGGTCTTGCCGGGGACCCGGCGAAGATGTCCTGAGCCTCAACAGGTCTGCTGTTGTGCCAAGACCTTTGGCTGATGCCTGTATGACTACGGATGTAGGTCATTTCAGTTTTAGCACCTAGATGGAGGGTTGACGAAAGTGAAGGCGAGTTTGAAACGTCGAGTGGGTTTCAGTACATCCATCGGCATTGAGCATTGGAGTCAGAAGCCGATGTGGACGTTACACAGGCAGGCTACAGGCATATCTGAGTCAGGGTAGAACATTCATACACGTATAGACAGGAACACGAACTTGCTGAATCTTCAATCACGCGCTCCAAACGCCTCGCAATCGCCCTGGCTCTCGCACTTGTATCGGGCTTCGTCCGCTACCTTCACCTCAATCTCGACCGTCTTCCGCAAGCGGTAGACCGTCAATTTGTAGCTCTGCAGCATTTTACGTAGGTTGGATGATCTATCAGTCAGCGGACCTCCACATATCAAATATAGCAAGACTCACATTCACACACCGGACACGGTACCTGATTCGATCCCAGCCTCACATCCACGTTGACGAAAGTCTCCAACCCAGCATCGTCTTCCTTCACCGCCCACAGCTTGCCGCCGCCCAAGCTCAAATGTTCCGTCAAAAACTCGATGACCCCTCGCTCACCCATCATCGCCTCATGCTCCAGCGCCTCGTCAACCAGACTTTGAGCAGCCTGCACTGCCATTGAAACATTCTCCTCCTGACCTTCCTCCCACCACCGCAGATCGTGCAGAATCTGGAGGACGCGATCGCGCTGGAGATTCCACGCCACAAAATGGTACGGCATGTCGTCGAGGTCGAATTTCCAAGCGCGAAGACAGTGCAAGGCGGACAAGATAGAGTTTCCCAGCGAATCTCGTGTTCCGCACAGAGCCGGACGAAGGCGAGTGCGGTCTCCGCTTTCCGACGTAGTAGTCGCGATGTTGATAATATATGCCGATACGTCTTTGGCGTTGTTGGACGTGCCGAATCGGTCGGTCGCACACCGTACCAGATTACACCACATCTTTGCAATTTCCTCGCCACCTGATCCGATCTCCTCCCCTCCGGCGCGGCCATCGGTGGTCTCAAATGTGTCAGGATAGTAAAGCCTGATCACCTTGAAGCGCTGCATACGGTCCATGATATTGGAGTGGTCATGATTGGGAAGATATCCCATGACGAGTGGCCCGTGCCAGCTCATGCTTGGCTCCGCGGCCCAACCTCCGGCCGGAAGGTGCCGAGCGACCTTGTGGCAGAATGGGTCCCATTCCCCTCGTCGTTGATAGTAGTCCCGACACTCGCTAGTGTGTTCGTCGAAGCAAATATGCTGCGGATCGCATATTTTGGGCAGGAAAGGAGTCGTCGCACGAATTGGGGAGTAGACCCTTTCGGACCGTGTCGATTCGGGGTGGAGAAGGGCGATGCGGAGGAGCTTTGCGTTGGGAAAAAGTAGGGTTTCGCCATTGTCGAAGCGTTTCAGAGCGATACTGAGTCGTTCCCCGTAGTCTGCTCCCGGGAGATGACCAAGAGTGACCCTCTCAGTCATCCCAAAATTCTCCCTCAATCTCTTCGCGGCCTTCACCGCCTGTTCAACGCCCTGCGTCACCTTTGCGCCGATGTATCCGCCATGACTGACGGATACGGGCGCGAATAAGGGGGCGGGAGGATCGATACACCGTATGAGGGTGTCAAATGCCGTCTGTGAGTTCAGATGAACGTCTTTGTAGATGGAAGGTGTGGCGAGGCCGTGTAGAGCTTTAGAAGCACGCGCGATCGAGCTGAGAGTTTGGAATTGCTCCAAGTGGGCGAGACTCGCAAAGATGCGGAGGATCAATTCGGCGGGGAGGGCACTGATTTGTGAGGCGAGGGAGTCAGTAGAAGCCGCAGACTCAGTGCTGCGTTGTTGGATCGTGGTGGGTGGGGTGTCAAGTGGCGACATGGTGTGAAAAGCTGAAGGTTTCTGGTGATTCAGCTCAGTCGGCTTCCCCATCAGCAGACAGGGCCCACTACCGGTCTAATGAGTTGTGAGCCACTCCAGTTCGATCGAGTGGACAGTGAGGCATAGGACTTGATGAGGAGGGAATGGTGAACCGTAAAGAGATCTTGGGAAAGCACAGGAGGGCTGAAACTCGGGTTTACGGCATCAGGTTTCACCTGCCTGTATACCATCAGCTTTGAAGGTACATAGTCTTACCTTACCATGTGTAAGGCGCTTTGGACTCCAAAATGATGAGTCGCCAGAGTCGTACTGCGTATTCCCTATATGCCTCGTCCGACCACGGGCGATTGTCGATCGAGTCGATCGAGTCGGCGGCGTCTCGACCCTCTGGCTCGCTATTGCCTTGTCCAAGACACCCCAACCTGGACAGTATCCGACTCGGTATTGGGCAAATGTTATAGCTCAATACGGGACATCTTCTTGTCAGCTCAAAACAGGGAGAGAAGACTGGCCGTTCGACTCACATTCACAAACAGGACACGGGTCCTGATCCCGTCCTATCCTCACATCCAGATATTTCTGCCTTTCTTCTTTGCTCTCCAGTTTCGTGCCAATCCCCCAGTAGCTCGATGTCCTCGTCTCTACTTCCGCATACAGGCAGCGTAAGAGATCCGACCGGTCCATGGGCATCAGGGCACTGCAAGCATCGGTAATCAAGCGCTGTGCTCGATCGAGTAAAGCCGCAGCGGGACCGTAATCTGCCAAAGCGCGGGACCATGTATCCGTCGGCGTGATTTCAATCGTGCTGAGGCAAAGTTTGAGCGCTTCAACAAGCTCGGCAGCTTTCGCTAATTCAGCGATGTCGCGTTGGGCAGACTCGTGCACAACGCTTATTCCCGCAATGGCCGTTCGGATTGTCTCCGCGACCTCGCTCTGGGACCCGCAAGCTGGCGGCAGAGCAAGGTGGAGACGTGCCTGCTCCTCCCCCTGCGGAGTGTCCACATTGACGACATATGTGACACCTTTTTTGTCCCTGGAGCCGAAACGGTGTTGTCCGAGCTGGAAGATGGCTACTGACGCCCACAGACCAATGAGGTCGTGTCCGATGGCGTATTTTGGCCGACGGTTGATGTCGAGACTGGAAGGGATGTATACTCTGACGTGATCGAAATGCAGGAAGAGGTGGGAACCGCGGTGGATGTGGTAGTTATTGTTAGGGAAGAGGGGGCCATGCCAGCTCATACTCGTCCCCAGCAGATTTACCTCGCGCCCGAACCTGGGTCCAGCTCCGCTCCGTGGGAAGTACATGCACAGATCGTTGAGCTCGACAGGACAGCTGATGCGGGGGACCAAGTCGGACCGGTTGGTGGCATACGAGCCGAAAAGATTGTCGAAGCACACTTCTTCCGGGAAGCAAAGCTGTGCCATGAGTGGAGGGAGCCATTGCTCGGGGTACATATGCTTGTATCGCACGTAGTGGCGAGACCTTTGTGGGGACGCTGGGGAAAGACGAAGTAATCTGGCGTTCGGGCAGAGTACGTTGGTGTGCTTCGCTCCTCCAGGGTTCTCAAGGACGACCGCCAGGTGCTGATTGAAGTCGTGGGGGTAGTCCGGCCAGTATCCCAGCGTGACGCGCTTCGCCATCCGGAAGTTCGACAGCAGGCCCGCTCGCACTTCCGCCGGATCGGCCGTGCTGGCAATCCCGTCCCGTGGAGTCCAGGTCGTCACACCAGGCGGTTGTAGCAGCTCCAGGAGGTTCCAGTAGGTTGCCCACGAGTCGAAATGGACATCTTTGTAGATGTAAGGGAGTACGAGGGGGTTCAAGGTCTTGCAGGATCCAGCGAGAGCGGCGAGGGTGTGGAATTGCTTGGCTCTGGCCAGTTCGCCGAGGATCCGGAGGATAATTTCCTGCGGGAGATTAAGGAGGCGGAACGGAACTGACAGGGAGGGGAGGCGAAAAGGATTACTGGTGGATCGGTAGAGGCTGCGTTTGAGCAATGTAGCTGGAGGTGTACCGGAAAAGGTCTGCTGAGAGTCAGCATCAACCCTTGCCGCCCGCATTGTCACGCGAATCTTGTCGACGCGCGAGGTTCTTGGCGCACCTTGAAAGTCACAGCATTTATTCTCTTGATGTAGCTGGCCCAGTCAAAGTCCGGAGACGATGTCATCGTGACGGCTCTGAGTGGGAGCAAGTGTATCAAGACCAGGTTGAGGTACTGTTGAGGTCAGCACCGCCGAATCCATCGGGCCGTGCCTAGCTGGCTGGCTAGATGTGACTTACGGCACTGCCTCCTGGCTTGCACTCCTGGCTTGTGCTCTGCAGACTGGTACAAACCTCGCAAAGCATCAGAGTAAATGGCGGTAGTCACTGTCATTCAGACAGACCTCTCTTAAGAGTCAGAAATCTGCATCAGATCTTGATCCGTCGATACATCAGAGTAATTGATGGATAATCCTCCTGGGCAGACAGGCAGCTTCTACGATTTTTGAGGGAGACTGCCAGGGGATGCGCTTTGCTTTCGCCTTCTTCACAGCTATAGTGAGCGACATCGGCGACAGCTCAATCAGTATTAAGTTTGGATCAGTCAGTAGTTAGCTGATTGCCGACACGACCTCGTCCAATATGTCAGATTTAGTTGATATGCATAAGACATTCATACCTCCCGTTTCTATGATTTTTTCACGTCTCCTCTAAATGCGCGCGTCATTCGGAGTGCTTTACTCAACATCCTCAAGCTGAATCAAAAGTCAGCCTTCATCTACATCTTTCAAGTCAGACTCGAAAACTCACGCTCGACTCCTTGGCCTTACCCTTGCCCTTAACATCGGCCTCCTCCTCCTCATCTTCATCTCCACTGTCGTCGTCCTCGCCCATACCGGGCATTCCACCCATACCTCCCATACCGCCCATACCGCCCATACCGCCAGCACCGCCCATCTGCTCCATGAGTTTGCTCTGGAATGTCAGCTCGGTAATCGGAGGTAAGGAGAGCGGCTAGTCAGGCAGATGAGGTATGTATGAGAAGCGACGGAGAATGAGAGAAGGATCCACATGACGAAGGGGAAACCCAAGAGAATGAAGGAGCAGAAGGCAGGCGATTGAGGGATACGGCAAAAAATGATTTCAAGGGATAGATGAATCGAAAAAGCATAAGAAATAAGGAAAACGGCTAGAGGAGAAACGACGGTGGATGAGAGGAAGATCTGGCGGAGGGAGATCCGCAGGTAGAAGGAGGAAGCCAAGGGAAACAAAGAGCAGAAGGTAGGCGGTTAAGTGAGGGATCCAGCAAAGATGGATTTGCGGGTCTAGTGATTGGGGGAAAACACTCACGAAGTCCATCCCACCGGGCATACCTCCCATACCGCCCATACCTCCCATACCAGGCATACCGCCCATACCGCCCATACCGGGCATGCCACCGCCCATCATACCGCCCATCCCGCCCATAGGGTCTTCCTGGCCTCCGAGGCTGTAATGATCAGCTGTGGCCTAGATTTCTCATCGCAGCGTGACTCACTCCGGTGCCTCTCCGTCCTGCTCATCCTCGTCGACCCACTATTGAATCAGCTCAGATCCTCTCACTTCGCTTCCAAGCGGGACCTGACAAACCTTGGCAAAGTCAGTCTTGACCCAGTTCCGGTTAGGTTTCTCCCTCGTAAGGCGGAGCCAGTACTCTGAGCTCATCTCCTTTTTGCGCAAAATAAGGGTGATGGCGCGCGAAGTGGTGACCTTCTTAGTTTCCTAAGAAGTCAGCAATGCATTTAGACCGAAGAAACGTTTGGCGTACCTCGGGGATGATTTCGGCGTAGAGGTCTAGGTCGAAAGAGTACTCCTTGGCGGGCAGACCCTTCTCTGGGCTTGGTTCGTCAGCGCTAATTCCCTTGTCACCAGGTGCAGATCGAGCGGGAGCTACACATGTTCCTATTAAGAAGACATCTCTACTCACTTTCCAGCCTTCGCCCTGAACTTAATCTCAGTTGCGGTGATCTCCAAAGTGGGCTCGCCTTGAATGTCCGGAGCATGAATGGTGAAGTAGATGATGTTCTGATGTATCAGCTGCTATCCTCTCATTTTCCTGCTATCCATAGTAGAATCGTGTAGGGTGACCGAATCGACGTGTTCATGAGGGTTACGTTCAACGTCATGGAGCTTTCGTTGAACCCTTCCCCTCTTGAAACTCCCAAACTCACCTTCTCGGGCTCGGTAGGGTTACATCGCTCGGCGTACGCAACCTCGGGGTGGACGGGCTTGATTTCTGACATGATGACTAGGGCGTGTGTGTGATGCTATGTATGTAGCTTTTGAATTGATGGATCAGAGACTGAATTTGGTTGATGCGGTTCAATTCAACGGCCGCGGGAAAATCGAGGAATGATGTCACGTGACGGCATGACGTGTTGCTGGAACGTTCTGTGGCGCTATGAGGCTTGCCCTTGCGTGTATAGACCACGGCGGCCCATCTACGCATGGCCAATTGGCCAGAGAATTAAGAGTGGACAAGGTAGGAGGGGACCACAGCTGGTCAAGAATCCACTGGAACATGCGCAGACGCGATGCATCGGCGAAAACCCTTACAATCTCGCTTCTAGTCAAATGATCGAAATCACCTGCTGAGCCAAGAATTCCTCTCCGGGCTTGAGAATCTTGAAGTCGCGCACATATCCAGGCTCGACACAGACGTACTTGTCCTGCACATGATCAGCAGATAATTCCTTCAGATGTTGAGATGTTGGTTTCAACAACTGGACAGCGGTGGAACCACACTCACCCATCCGTTGTCTTCCATGTCTGCCATGCCCTTGCCGCCTTGCTGTGGGTTCCAGATAGTGCAGCTGCGTTGTGAGCGGGTGCACAATAAGTCATTAGGAAGCGAAAGCTTACTCCTCAAACTCGCGGAAGCGGACGGTGAATCCTGATCCGGCTCCGTCGTCGACCTTGATCTCCTTGGACGGAACTTTCTCGTAGACCCTATGACAATCAGCTAGCTCCTATGACGTCTTGTCAGAGACCAGAACTCACCTATCAACACCCTCGCCAATAGTCAATTCACCTCCCTCCCACGTGCCCCGCTTGAAATCGAGCAGCTTGTCGACATACTCAACTCCCTTGTCCAACCCGGTGATCTTGACCTTACTCGCATCGGGTACTGCTAGGTAGTTGTGCAGCAGCGCCTGGAACTTGAAGTCCTCAGATGTTGAAGTATTGACGACGTGGAGATCGGTCGACAGCTGGTGTTTGGCCAAGGTGACGATGTAGGACAAGCGGTAGTCGTGCTTGAATTCTGGAGGGGGAGGGGGAGCGAGCAGACGGACAGACACACCCTCGGGCCGGTCCATGACGATGTGGTCGAGTGTCCAGTTGGCGGTCCGGGCGAAACCATGCTGCTTCAGAGCGGCATATTCTGGTGGGGAAGATGGAGGAGCGCCAAAGATGGGCTTGAGGGTCAGCAAATGTCTTTCACCCTGAGACCAGACTTACGAAGACGACAGGGATACCACCCCGAATCTGATCCTTCAGCACGGCCACAAGAGACAAAGGGAAGATCGTACTTCCGCGACATCCATTCCACTCACAGGCTTGCTAGCGTCTAGGGAAGACTTGGAGCTTAGGAAGAAACGCTCTTTACCCTCGACTTTCCATGATGTCACGGTTGCGCCGAACCAGCTAGATCAGTCAGTGAGGGTGAGTATGGATCGCCAAGTGTGGGTTGACTTGCTAGATCTCCACTGAGGCACCCTAGATCGTGAGCTGTTGCCTGTAGCGTGGCTAAATAACCACAAGGCGACAACTTACAGATTCAGTGGTGAGGACGAGAGTCTTTTCGTTCTGTTCGACAGGCATCTCGTATGAGTTGTATCGGGTATAGATGTACAGTATATAAGGAGAGCTATAGGATGACGCATAAGGGGGAAGGGGGGACGGGAGCCCCGCATTCCCCTTGTAAAGTGGGGGTAGTTTTTAAGCAGGCGCCAGATTTTTGATCCCAGCCCTGATCCAAACACCACCTCATAACCTTTCCCCACTCTCTTATCAACCACTCACTACACGTCACTCTCACCTCCACTTACAACGTCCACCCACCCCACCAACACATCGCTGTAGACCGCCATGGACTCAGACTACATACTCGACTTCCCTTCAGATCATCACGAGCTAGCACTCACTGCTGCCGATATCGAAGCTATCGGCTCGGGCTATGCTTCTCCTGTCCCCGATCCTAATCACCCCGACCACGACAATGAGCATGGACACGAGCACACCAATCATGATCTCAACAGTATGGATCATGGATATGACGATGAGGATTTCTTGCCGGAGCCCAACTACCCTGCTGAGGAACAGGAAGGGAATGGAGGGATGGCGGAAGAAGTCGAGGATGAGCCTGGACCGTCTAGGCGGAATACGGGAAGAAACAAGGCGGATGCTGGATTGAGCGCGGATGAGAAGAAGAAGAGACAAAGAGAGAATAATAAGAAGGCTGCGGAAAAGAGTCGGGCTAAGAGAAAGAAGGACCTGTGAGTTTGACGAGCGGAGCTGTTCTGATATTTAGGGATAGCACGGAAGGTCAAGTAACGCAACTTCGTCGAGAGAATGAACGCCTTCGAGCCCGATTGGCGAGTCTACGAAATACCGCATATCCTGGCTCACCATCCTCCGAGCCGTACATGCCAGGAATGGGATCGACCATCCCTGACTCGATGTACCATGTCCAACATCGGGTGTCTGCTTCGCCATCCGCTTCGCCCAATCCCCACGATCCGCAAGATACAGGTCTCGATCGGGCATACATCCACAAGATCACGGTCGAGCTTGTCAGTGCTAAGTCGGCGTTGCTGGAGAAGCATCTTGATCTGGAGAGGATACGCGGGAGAGAGGAGAATGAGGATGCGGATACCCTCAGGCGAGAGCTGCTCAGTAAACACGCTGCCCTGAGCGCTCTTCGGGCAGAGGAGGCGGGCATGAATGCTGTCCTGCGGTTGTTGGGGAACGAGACGACCGAGTTGGCAGCGAGGAGACGGGCTATCGATGCGGAAGTGAAGAGGCGGGGAGGGGTGGTGGTTGGTCAACCGGCAGAAGTGGAGACAGTGGCAGAGGACCTGCCGGAGATTGATGAAGCGAGGGCGGAGGAGCTGAAGAGGACTCAAGAAGAGGAGGCGGCGTCGCACACTCAGGTCTTGGCGCAGGCGGTGCGAGATGTAGCTATGGGCGAAGCGAGGGAGCTGGGGGTGGAACCGGAGGATAATGGCTTGGAGAAGGATGTGTACGATATACAACCGTACATCGAGCAGGTTATGGATGACTGGGTGAGTGATCAGTGCTAGAGGGAAGGGACAAAGCTGATAAGATAGCACGAGCATCATCATGATGACTGAGGCGCTTGTCCTCTGGAGTGACCTGGACTGGCAAGGCCTGTACCGCTATCGTTGTAGGGATATCTATAGAGGAACCTTTGTACATTTCTGCCTGACTCCCATGTCCGTCTAGCATGGCCGGTGACACTGTACGGCCATCGTTCAATCCGGAGTACAGAGCCGCTATCTGCAACTCAATCTCAAAGCGAAATATCCCTCGGGCCGTCGGACCGGTATTTGCCGGATGAGCGGCGGTCCGCAACTTTTCCCCCGTTCAGCTGGGGTTGCACTCACTGCTCGATGCAATTTGCAGCGCACGTAGCTATGCATAGAACAAGCCTGTATGCGGACTGGTGATACCCATTGTCCCTCCCTATGAACAGGCCCGAAGAGAGCTTCCAGAATGCACGATTAGTCAAGGAGTTGAGCTCATGGCGGGATCAAATTCCTGTTCAGGGTCCAGTCATACCTTGCCTCGTATCCCCTTCTCAACCACTCCTCCTCTTTCCCTCCATCCTCCTCATCCTTATCAAAAGCTATATAGCAATCCTCTCCCCTTCTACCTTACCCCACTACATCATCTCATCAAAATGTCTTCCGATCTGTGAGTGCCCTTTTCAATCGAAGAAATCGTTGAGTAGCGGGCCGTACCGGGCTAGATCCGAGTGACGGGAATTCCCTCGGCTTGCTTGCTCAGCTACTGACTTTGGCGGCTTTGCGACAATGGACAATATGCTAACTCTACAGCGCTGACATTGGTCTTATCGGTCTCGCCGTCATGGTATGCTATACTTCACACCGCGCTTCAGAAGCAAGACAGCGCTGACACGTTTCTTCTCTTTGCTATCTATACCTGAACTACCGCTTTATTTCCCTAAACTCTGCTTCCACAAACAGGGCCAGAACTTGATCCTCAACATGAACGACAAGGGATTCAAGGTCTGCGCCTACAACCGGTGAGTTAATTGTACACCGTCGGGATCATTAGCTGATATGGACAGAACCACCTCCAAGGTTGACGCTTTCCTTGCCAACGAAGCCAAGGGTGAGCTACGAATCCCATGTTTGATCGCACAGGATCCACAGCTGACGATCAGGCACCAACATTGTCGGCGCCCACTCCGTCGAGGAGCTCTGCTCCAAGCTCAAGACCCCCCGACGAATCATCCTCCTCGTCAAGGCCGGTAAGGCCGTTGACGACTTCATCTCCCAGCTCGAGCCCCACCTCGAGAAGGGCGACATCATCATTGACGGTGGTAACTCACACTACCCCGACTCTATCCGCCGAACCAAGGAGCTCGAGGCCAAGGGTCTGCTCTTTGTCGGTTCCGGTGTTTCCGGTGGTGAGGAGGGTGCCAGGAACGGACCCAGTATGATGCCCGGTGGTTCCGACGCTGCTTGGCCCCACATCAAGGAGATCTTCCGTTAGTCATTTAAATAAAGGAGAAAAGAGTGGAACTGATTATGGCAGAGAAGACCGCCGCTCAGGCTGAGGGTGAGCCGTGCTGTGACTGGGTCGGCCAGACTGGTAGGTTCATACTTCAATTTTACCTGAATTCACGCTAATCCGCAGGTTCCGGCCACTACGTCAAGATGGTGCACAACGGTATCGAGTACGGAGACATGCAGCTCATCGCTGAGGCTTACGACATCCTCAAGAGGGGTCTCGGCTGCGACGAGAAGGAGATTGGTGACATCTTCTCCAAGGTCAGTTGACTTTGTGGCATCCGACTAATACGCGACGCTGACTTTGCAGTGGAACGAGGGTGTCCTTGACTCTTTCCTCATCCAGATCACCCGTGATATCCTCCGATTCAACGACGACGACGGACAGCCCATGGTTTCCAAGATCCTTGACGCTGCCGGACAGAAGGGTACCGGAAAGTGGACCGCCATTGACGCTCTCGACTACGGTATGCCCGTCACCCTCATCGGCGAGGCTGTCTTTGCCCGATGCCTCTCTTCCCTCAAGGACGAGCGTGTGCGCGCTTCCAAGCTCATCCAGGCCCCTGCTCGTGAGGCCTTCAAGGGCGACAAGCAGCAGTTCATCGAGTAAGTTGAGGCGTTTATCTAGTTTGAACCTTGAGCTGACTTGCCAGCGACCTCGAGCAGGCCCTTTACGCTTCCAAGATCATCTCGTACGCTCAGGGCTTCATGCTCATGCGTGAGGCTGCCAAGGTCAACGACTGGAAGTTGAACAACGCCGGCATTGCTGCCATGTGGCGAGGTGGATGCATCATCAAGGTGAGCTAGAAATCTCTCCACGTCGGACCAGATTCCACAAACTGACACTGCAGTCGGTCTTCTTGTCCGACATCACCTCGGCCTACCGAGAGAACCCCGAGCTCGAGAACTTGCTCCTCAGCCCCTTCTTCTTGAAGGCCATTGCCAACGCCCAGGCCGGATGGAGGCGCGTCATTGCCCAGTCCACCCTCTGGGGTATCCCCATCTCGGCCCACACCACTGCGGTCAGTTGAGAAATCCCATGAAATCTTACCAAACTTCAGAGCTGACTCTACAGCTGTCCTTCTTTGACGGCTACAGGACCGAGACCCTACCCGCAAACCTCATCCAGGCCCAGCGTGACTACTTTGGTGCCCACACCTTCCGTGTCCGCCCCGGAATGGAGAACGAGAGGCTGCAGGCCGGTCAGGACATCCACATCAAGTGGACCGCCACCTCTGGTAACGTGAGTTGTTCATTTCCTCGAAAATCTGGAAACGAAACTGATTATATTCAGGTCTCGTCATCTACCTACAACGCTTAAACGGAGATTGTCTTGCCGTTGGGAGAGGTTGCCAAGTAGAAATTTGAATCAAGCTAGATATTATGCAGCTTGTGCTTGACTCTATCGTCACTCCGGCCTCGGATGCGGTACTGTGCCTGCCTACTGTGCCTGCTTGTGACTGGAGCCGACGAATTTGGCCAGATACTCAAAATCTGTTCGCTTTGATCTCGAATCTCGAATAGGTACTGGGCGGTAGTCGTGTAGCTGACAACATGTGTGCAGGGTAACGTCCTCGTGCGTTCATATCCCTGTTCCCTCATAGGTCGCCAGCTAGCCTCTTCATGATCAGCTGTTGTGTATAGTGTGGGAGGTCACATGATGATGTCATCCTTTGACCAATGCAAACGTTCCTGCTCGAATTTCGCCGCCCGCTTATACGTTTGCTTTACCTATCCGCTCTTCCTATCTTGTCTATTCAAACATCCCAAACACATCAATAGCATCAGGTATAATGTCAACTACGTCTCTGCTCCAAACGGCTTTACAAAACTTGCACGTTTCCCAACAAACACTAAACCCCTCCTTCACTCCGCAATCCCTCTCAGTGCCCTCTACTCCGCGCCGCCACCCGCGCGCCATGTCGTCTGGCGGTAGCTCACCGCCCGACTCGAGCGATGATGCCGAGTCGGCTGATGAGGATGGGGGTTTGGAAGGTGCGCAGATGGTCAAAGTGGGGAAAGGGACGAGACCGGGGACGCCGGTGGCGGGTCGGGGGATGGTGCTGGGGCAAAGAATGGGCGGGAAGGTTAAAGATCCTGTGAGTTGCCTGGGACGTGACGTTGATCAGTGCTGACTTGGATAGCTTCGGACATTACCAACACATCTTGCTGTGAGGGTATTCCTTCAGCTAGACGTAAGAAGTCTGGCAAGATGCGACAGGGTGTGTAAAAGATGGCATAAATCCTCTACACTGAACTATGGTGAGACCTTCTGCTTGGTATATATCACGGACTTGTGCTGATGATGCAGTATGGTTCCTCCAGAACCGCGCACTCACCCTCCCCCTCGCGGCAGTCGGCGGTATAAATGCAGGCGGTAAGATGCGCAAAACGGGACACGACACGCCCGACTATTTCGACCCATACGACAAGACACCGCGTCTCGCCGCTCTTCCTCGCCCACCAATGCCCACATCGTCCGTTCCACAATGGAGCAAGGGAGAGTCTAAGCGCGCGTGGAAGTCTACATTCCGGACGACATTGAAACGGTCTGACCCTAATGCGGAGGAAGAGATTGATCCTCTGCGCGTAGACATTGCCTCTCTGCATACATCGGGAATCAGCACGCCGAGTGGATTAGGGAATCATGCGCATGCAGGCGCAGGGTCGGGGGGAGCGGGTAAGTGGGCGCCGGCGGAGGGCGAGGTGGCGATGACTGCTACGGAAAGGAAAGTGGCGGCTAGGGAAGGGTATAGGGCGCTGGGTGGGCGAAAGGCAAGAGGGAAAAGAGGGATGGGTGGGGAGCTGGGTGGGAGGGATAGAGGAGGAGCAACGGATGATGGACGGTTTGACGCGCCATGGTAGCTGTGCTGAGGGGGTGTAGGATTTCCCAGAGACCGGAGATTGGTAGTTATGTGGAAGGTAATCAGAAGGCTAAACAGGGGCTCGCTGTAATGCTCCTGTCACTTGTTGTGCTAGATTTAATTATTATAACCTCCTTCTACGTTCAATCAGATGTACAACTCTTATAATCGTCCTCCAATAACGACCAATCATCTCACAAGCCTAATACCATTCGAAACCAACCTCTCACACCGGCCCATCCTTGGATCGGAACAACGCACTCATACGCGCCCGATCTGTGAATATCTTTCCCGTCTTGACAGACCACAGTGGTTTTTGGACGCTGATTCCCGTACTCCGCCCTTCGGTCTTGATAACTGGGGTAGATTGGAGAGGCGCCGAGTTTCTCTCCGATTTGACGGAGGAAATGGAGGTGGGTCGGGAAGTGCTCGATAGATCAATTGGGAGTGGTGGTATGGCCCGTACGGCTTTAAGCACATGAGAGGGGACGATTCCGGCTTCAGTACTGGAGGTGAATTTGGTAGCCTGTGGCCGGACTTCGGGAAGGGGTCGAGCGCGAAAGGGAGGGATTTCAGGTAGACTGGTTCGGGGAGATGGTTTGGATGGGCCAGCGATAGCATTCGACTCTCGCTTGATCTGGAGAGTGGGAAGGAGCGAAGTAGGAGGAGTTGCGGATCTGGGCGATGGGATAGCGGAGCGACTGCTCGTCGGTAAAGCGAGTGACAGGACTGGTTTCCGTTCATCCACAATCAAGGCCGGCTTGTTGGGCGGGGGGATCTGTTTCTCCACCTTGACAACTTCGGCCTTCTCCTCTGCCTTGTGTCGCCTCGGGCTCGATACGCCTCTCTCCTCCTTCACCGCACTGTCCCATAGAGGCATGTCTCCGTTCTCATTCTTGACCTTCTTGGAGATCTGCGCACTATCCCTCTTTGTCATTCGTTGACGTTTACGTCTCCGTTCCTCTTCGTCTGTATCCTCCCCATCGCCATCTTCTTCGTCACCCCACTTCCCTCCGTTACTATCCCCGTCTTTCGTCGCTTGGACACCCTGAGTCGACATATCAATCCCAGCTAATCGCTGCAGCTGATCTGCAGCTTGGGCCGATCTGGACGACCCCACACTTCGCCCTTCCCCACCTGACGACATTGTAGACGCAGAGTCAGGCAGGAAATCATCCCTCTCAGACGGGCCCGCCGTATCCGCCGCCAACGCCGCTTTCAAGCCTTCCGCAATTGCTTTTGTGGCTTTGAGCTCTTTGATCCGAGTCCGAGTGAAGCGAGTCGCAAAATAGGCATCGCGCTCGACGATCATTCGGTCGTATGCCCCCGGCTGAAGGAGGTGGGAGAAGATTTCGGGGAGGTGATAGTAGTCGAGCCCGGCATACAGGGGGACGAGGGTATTTGGGGAGATAGCATGAGGTTGGAAGAGGCCAACGAGGGATTGGAGCTCTGGTAATGGGGAATGACGGGCGATAGGGCATATCTGAAGAGATCAGTGAGACACCATTTCAAGAGCGAAGCAACAGAGACTTACGATATTGAGAGGCCATAAGCCTGGCTCGCCCCGAGACTCCTGCTCGCTCGCCAACTGGAGCTTCTTGGTAAACTCATCTCGCTCCAATGTCCAAGTGGCAGTTTTGACCTCTGCCATATTAACATGCACAATCCGCTTGTCCATATTCCAAACCCTGCCACCTCCTCGCTCGTACGTCCGGCACACCTCACACTTGTCGAAGCGCTCACATGCGTGGAAGCGGGTTGTGTGGGGGTCGGTGGTAGTGCATGCTGAGAGGAAAGGATCGGATTTGATCGCAGAGTAGATACTCTGTTTGTATCGATCGATATGGACCAGGGAGTCGAAATATCGCGCCACCTCTTTTACTACGTCTTCCCAGCTATACCATCAGCTCTCCCCCGGACCACAGGCTAGACCTTCAGTCTGGCTTACCCAAAACACCACACGTTGAGGAAGAAGATGGTATCGGGGGGATACTGGCCCATGTGCCCTAGAAGATCTCTCAGAGCGTCTTCCTGTATATATCAGCTTAAGCCGTATCAGGCCGCAATAGCGCAATCACCTACCTTTTCTGGCATATCGCCCGTTCCCAAGCTGTAGCATAAGCACGCATGCAGATCGAGTTTCGTATTCCATAGACTCACAAAGCACTTGTATCCAAGTAGATTCTATACAAAACCCTCCTCCCACTCCCTGTTACCCGGCCACTCCCAACCCTTCCCTTCTCGTCTTGAAGTGAAGAGCCCCCTTCAGCGTATTCGGCGCTCGGGTTGGTGTAGGTAGAAGTGGGAACCAGGAATTCCTGGATAACTGGATTCCGCTTCAACGTTTCGATGAAGAGCTTGTCACACCGGATGTCGCCAGTGTGCAGGACTGATCTCTGTGGCGAGGTGATGAGAAACCTTCTCGTCAGCAGGCGAGTTCATACCTATGGTCCAGTCGCAGGAACCCCTTCAAACTCACATTGTGGAGCCTGGGCAATGATTCGCGTCAAGGAGGGTGATTGTCACCCGTATTGGCGTTCCATCCGCCTGAGAGCCCAAGATGTACTCCCTGGGATCTCCGATAGGTACAGCCTCCTGTCTCGTCAGGTCCACCCTCGCTCAATACTGGACGACAACGAGATGTAGGAAAAGCTGAGCGGAAAAGAACTCACGAGCATATCCACCACCCGTTCAGACCTCTTCCCTACATCATACCTCTTGGCCCTCAGCCCGGCGTACTTGAGACCAATGATCTCCTTGGTCCCGTTCGCAAGAAAGCCTCGCGCCTTCTCCGCTTCAAGACGAAGCAGCATACGCTTCGTATCAGGCGAACAAATAATTTTGCCTGTGAATTCATTTGAGAGACCAAGCAGATGGTCCGAATGGACATGGGTCAGAAGGAAGAGTTGAGCGGAGGCTGCGGAGTAGGACGTCGGTCTTGATGCAGGGGGAGAAAGAGTCGGGTCGTATGGATGCGGTATGTCGAAGTAAGTGATCTCATCCTTGGCCTTTCGAGGTGGAGACGTGAAGCAGTCAACTCGGATCTGGGGGAATTCAAGGATGTAGCCGTCTATCCAGTGAGTAAACTCCAGCATGATTGAAGGTGTCAGGCTTACTGTATATACCGGCCATGGCGCTCTGAGCGCATGGAGGGAGTGTTGGATGGAATATGTATGAAGTGTGAAGGGAGGACGCGAAAGTGGACACCAAAAGTGGAGGACGTGACGAGAGATGACTGGATTCCGATTACTATCCTGCATCAAACTATATACATCTATGGAAACAAACAACAGGCTCGTCAAGATACGTTAACTCTATTAGATACGATTACAGATCCGCCCTCTAAGATACTCGACTCGTTAAAATGTAGACTGTGCGATCCTCTCTTGCGAGACTGACCGCCTGGCAAGCGCCTCTTCCGCCATCTCCTCCTCGACGCTGTCCATGCTGCCCCGCCTGGACTGCTGACTTTCGCTGCTGGCCTCCCTGGACCTGCCGACTCGCTTGTGTCGCAGAGTGAAGACAGCCTGCTCTTGCTTCTCCTTTGCGATTCTGATCGCCGCTTGGGATGGGCAGAAGAGGGGTCTGGCGGCGGGGACGGCCAGTTTGCGGTGGACTGAGGGAAGGGCAAGAGGATAGAGGGAAAGAACGCCTTCCTTGTCCATCCAGCATTGGACGGGGGCAAGTGAGCCGCCGGGAGTGTGGACCGCCATGGCTGATTGGGGGAGAAGCTGAGATGATGAAGTCCGGGAGAGGGACAATTCGGAGGGGGTGACGATGTACTCTTGCGAGATGGAGGAGTCGGTTTGACCGTTGGATGACGAGATGGAATTGCGGCGGGAGGCAGTGTAGGTAGATAACTCGTCTGAGTCCTTGTGCACGCACAAATCACAGACTCGCTCTTTGACGAGATTGTGTTCGGCGTCATAGAGCAAGGCACGGTTGTTGGAGTGGGATGAGCAGAAGAGGAGGCCGCACTTCCGGCAGTGGTGTCGACGGGGACCGAGGGCAAAGTAGGAGGCGGAGGGAGCGAAGATGGCGCTGCAGAAGGGGTGTGTGCAGAGCGCGGACGAGCCATCAGGCTGCCACTGCTCTCGGGGGATGGCGTGGCCAAGGGAACCATCTCTGACCGCAGTGAGTTTTGCGGTGCAGGGCTCGTTGGTAGCGCAGGGGAACTCGGGGTGTGCGACGTCGCTCGACATGGACGAGGTAGGGTCCTGGTTAAGGTAGCCCATTCCCGAGGATGTCGAAGCGATGGCCTGATGTGTGGATGAAAGGTAGATTGACGAGGCACACGAGTACGGTGCGTTGAGATCAGTCTGCGAGGTGGCTGACGGTATCAGTTGCAGATCCTGATTCAGAGATGAAAGACTCACAGTTCGCCCGGCTTCTCTTGCCAGCAATAACAAATGTCTCTGTGAGGTGCCTAGACTCGTGCGTCTCGAGATGAGTGCGCTGAGCTGTTGTCAAGTCGTTGGTAGGGGAGTGAGGTTGTGGAGGGAGACTGGAGGGACGATGCTGCTGAAGCAGAGAAGAGTCGGAGGATGTGTGTGACATTCTGGGGTTGCTGCGGGCGTGTCTAGATGGAAAAGGGCAGGGCGCAGAAGCTGCGTTTGTTGTTGGTGTTTCAGGTAGTGTTGACGGTGCGAGTTGGCTGACGAGATGCAGCAGATGAAGGGTAACGAGACGAGAGACGGGGCTATTGGAAGAGAGAGATGAGTAGTCGGAGGTAGATATATAACAGCAACAGCAGACAGCACCACCCCGCTCCTCCAATGCGATGTCCGATATAGGTCGGACGAGCAGCTTGCTCTCTCTAACGGCGCTGTAACCAAAAGAAAGTCGGGGAGGAGAGTCTTACCGCCGCCGCCGGTCCCTTTCAAACTCCGATCACCCCTCCCTTAGATCCGGACACACCGGACAAACCTTAATCCCCATCTATCCCCCGAGAATCGCCTCCGAGGACCCTGAATAGCACTGAAACCACATGAAACCGTGTGTGTTTCCCTGAATGACCCTGCGCTATCCCGCCATGTCCGAGCTCGCCGATCTTGTCCGAAGCGCTTTCGGCCTCGGATTCAAATCTTATCCGCGTTATGCATATTACACCAAGCCATACTTCATGCGGTCAAAGCTGGGCAATTTGCCTATGTATTCTCATCGCCTTATGGCCCAGTTTGATTCCCACAAAGTCTGGACCCCTGGACCCACCTCAATAGCGTCAAATGGACCGGTTGCTTCGCTTGCGGACAGCACTAATTTAGTAGTCTTGCTTGTATTGGTTACCAGCTGCTAGTGGCGGACTCTCAGATCGTCCACTCCGCCACCGGTCGGCTTTGGTCGGAGATGGCTCGCAAGGTCTTGATGAGTGACTCATGCGGCTCCGAGACATCTTTGTATGCACAGTGTATACACAGCGTGCTCGCGTCGCGGCAGATCTCCGGTTCCAGAATTGTCACCCGTATACGTATCCGGTCGTGTGCCGCTTCCATGGGCAGTCCACGATCGCGTCGCAGCAACCTCGGCTTTTCCGTTCAGTTGTAAACCTTTGTGCACCTGCCCCCAAGGCACTGACGGCACGGCTTAGCAAAAGCACAGGTCATCGATTAGTCATATCGTATAACAGCTGGTCCCGTGGTGGATTGTGGGATTTTGGCCAGAGCGGCAATGGTCAAGCGAGAACGTAAAGCCTGGACTCTGACAGCATTGGGCATGCATCTGCCCTCCACCGGCGATGAGTACTGAGGTACTGAGGTATGTGCTGAAGCAATTGCGATGACTAAGCATCCGCACTAGACTTTGTTTTCTCATGACCAAGAGTATGCAGTTCCAGACCGGTCCATCAATCCATACCCCTATTATAAATGTTCGAGAAGCTCGATTGACATGTAGGCCAAAGTCGGCCAGCTTCAGAGTTCACTGCGCTGAAAGACTGAAGGCTCCATTCCCTCTTCATTGACTGCTGCAAGCCATTCATCCTCTCCGCTTGACAAACGTCTGCAAAATCAGCCACCTCTTATCACCTCCGCTAAATGCATTCACTCACCTCCAGGTCATGCAATGTCGCTACAGCCAGGACCCACTTGCGTTGATAGTCCGTCACTGTGGAGATCAGCTGAAAAGTATAAATCAGGGAGTACACGCTCCTCCTCGTCAGAATGACGGAAGCGCTTATGAACGGTTACTGATTCCCACTAAATGCTCCAAGATCTATAGGAACCGAAAGAGGCTAAAACGCCAGCAACGATTGCTTACCTAGTGCGAAGTCGGTGCCTTTTGATCGGAAGAACTCTTCCAGCTCCTCCAACGGGGTATCGGGCGTAATGACGGTGTAGGGGTGGGATTTAGAGGCGAGAGGGAAATGCGTTGTATGGCGATCCGCCCGTGTCAGCTATTTTACGGAGATAACAACCATTTACGGTTACTCGGGTCGTGGTAGGGGCGTGAGAGTGCGGGGTATCAGATTCCGGAAAAAGCAGGCGGAGTAACAGGAGGTAGCATGACGACATGGATAAGAAGGCTAGACTCACAAAGCTGATCGTCGTCCTTGGCCTCGCCACGGCCGTATTTCTCCTTTAGCGAGGGGATGTTGAGATAGCCGATAGGCTTCCGCCGATCACTGAGAACTCTGCGCTATCAGTACATGCATGGCAGCTCCACCGATAGATATGACTCCGGCTGCGCCGCTGCGGCTCCATGGTAGTGACTCGGACTGATGACTGACGGTAATTGATCAAACTCCCGCTCATAAGCTGCCTCCAAGGCTCGGGCCAGGGGCGCATCATGAGGCAAGCAGAATGCAGGCGGAAGCTGTAGGTCCTACATACGCTCAACGAATGCCCTATACCGCACGGACGAAAGGGTGAAGGGGGAACGTTGAACATACATCTACTACTGCCCCGCGGTACTTGGCACCGGGCGGCAAGCTTGTTGTTGAGTTTCCGGGGGTCGGCGTTGTGTCTTTATCTGACATTGGCATTGCTGTGTAGCTTTAGGAGTGGATGCAGTGCTGAGATGCCAGCTGTACCTACATGAGGTTGGAGTCGCGACCGGCCGGATCTTGGTGAGGAATGCTGCGATTTGGGTGACGCGATGTGACTTTCCCACGGTTGATTCTTGTCGGTTGTTACGTAGCCGGCTCCGACAACACTCAATGCAGCCCATGGCTGCTCCGAGTATATTGTTTGCCAGCTAGCTAGCTATAGCAGTAGGGGTACTGCTACTCCATCGCCATGTCTGCACCGCATGCGCTATCCGCTCCCACCGCTCTGGGGTTCACGCACCGACGACAGGCCTTGATTGTCGCAATCCTGGCCTTGGCACTCAGCAGATCTGCCAGCCCCGAGGCATCCAAAGCGGTATTTGATGCAATCTCAATGCGGAACTGGAGGGAGAGGGAGGCGAGGGAGAGGGAGGAGAAAAGGAGACGGTTGCTTGAGACGCCATTGTGCGTGGCACAGATCGTCGCCTTGTGGTATTCAGCTAAAGTCATAGAAACACCCCTGCTTTAGAGAGGAAAATGGTTGATCTGGTGAGCCAACAGATGGATCATCCTTTCGGCTCATGGGGCCAGACTGACATGTGTAGTACATACCAGACCCCTCAGGACCCTCTCGAACGCTTCTCGTACCCCACCGCGGCCGGATCTCGAGAGTGCGTATCACGCCGACCCCTCAAGCGCTATACGCAGAGCATCTGAAGCTCTTCCCACCACTCAAACCGGGTGAGAAGCTCGGGGTGAACAAGAGATTCTGGTCCATGCTGGCTTCGGTGCTTCGAGTGGCATTTCCAAGGTCAGCTAGGTCCATCGTTGTTTCGTAATGGACGAAAGCTGAAGCGTCATAGCAAGACGGGAAAGGAGGCGTTTCTGCTTGCGCTACATACGTTCTTCCTTGTAGTGAGGACGGTGTTGAGTGTTATGGTGGCTAGGCTGGATGGAAGGATAGTTCGTGATCTGGTAAGTCTAGATCTCTGCTTTGGCCGGGCTTGATTAGCACTGATACAGTCCTGTAGGTGTCTGCGAATGGAAAGGGCTTCATTCGGGGTCTCGGATGGTGGTTCGCATTAGCTCTGCCGAGCACCTATACCAATGCTATGGTCAGTACGAGACATGAGCATCACGTCGTTCTTGAATCTCGACAATTTTGAGCTGACCGTTGCAGATCCGTTTTCTAGAGAGAAAGTTGGCTCTTGCTTTCAGGACAAATCTCACCCGATACATACATGACCTATACCTGTGAGCTGACTCCTGGGTCATCGCGAGTAGAGCTGACGATGACACAGCAACGATAATCTCAATTACTACAAGTTCGGTCTCGGCTTGGGAGCTGTAGCGGCCCCTGCGTCCGGCGATGGGAAGAAAAAAGGGGGAGAAGCAACTGATGCCGCGGCGGGTGGAGCGGACCAGTGCGTGTACTCCTTACTCTGGACTGACAAGTGCTGACTCGTGTCCAGGCTGATTACCACCGATCTTGCGAGATTCTGCGATGCGCTCGCGGCCTTGTAGTAAGTTTCTCCCTGAGCTCTTATACATCTTGTCGTGTCATATCGCTAATCAGTTAGCGGGAACATGGGCAAGCCCTTCCTCGATATGGTCATCTTCACATCGCAACTCGCCGCCGGCTTGGGCCCGCTGGGCACTATCGGCCTGTTCGCAAACTATGGCTTCACCGCTTGGGTGCTCAAAAAGGCCACGCCGGCATTTGGAAAGATGGCAGCGGTCGAAGCCAGGCTAGAAGGAGAATACCGTGCGGGCCTAGGCAGGATAGGCCGGGATGGTGAAGAGGTGGCGTAAGCCTTGCTTGTCATCCATAAGTGACGCACGCTAATTTGTCTAGCTTCTACAATGGCGGCGAGAGAGAGAAGGCGATTCTTACAGAAGCGTACCAAAAGCTTAAGCGACACGTTCACGCAGTCTTCAAAGTCCGCATACCGTATGGCATGACTGAAGACTTCGTGATCAAGTACCTGTGGTCTGCTGTGGGGTACGGCTTGATGTCGATACCCATCTTGTTCCCTGCACCTGGGGAAGCCAAGGCTGTGGATCTGCAGGACAAAGTGGCGCATCGGACCGAGAGTAAGTGCGACCTCTGAAGCCAGGTCGGATATGGCTGATGATTCTAGGTTACGTGTCTAATCGGCGGTTGCTGCTTTCGCTGGCCGATGCCGGTGGACGATTGATGTACTCTGGGAAAGACCTAGCAGAGCTCTCAGGCTATACTAGCCGGGTATACTCTTTGCTTGCGTCACTACACTCGCTGGATAATGGTATATATCAGGAGAATCCTCGACCGGAGACGCTACCTCCTCAACAGGTGGGTTTTGTCGACTCATGGCTTAGTTTCTTAGCTTATGATTCAGGAGTTCTACGATATGGCCGGCGTGCGAGGCCGAGTGATCTTGGGTCGAGATCATCTAGTATTGAAAGGTGTACCCATTGTCGCTCCCGCCGGAGGCACTGCAGGTGCAGAAAGAGGAGGCGAGGAGTTGATTAGGAGTTTAGATCTAAGAGTCGAGAAGGGGCAACATACGCTTATTACTGGACCAAAGTGAGTCACAGTCTCCTGGAGATAGAGGAGGTGCTGATCTCGCCTTAGTGGTGTAGGAAAGACGTCGATTGCTCGGATTGTTGCTCAGCTTTGGCCGACTTGGTCCGGCTTGATGGAAAGACCTATACATGGCGAAGGGGGGATATTCTTCTTGCCTCAAAGACCGTACTTGAGTATAGGAAGTCTGCGAGATCAGTAAGTGTAGTCATAACGTGGAATTGAATGTACATTGCTGACAATTGCAGGGTAATATAGTGAGCTTTTGCCGCATGGTCACTAGGACGTTGCCTGGGTATGAGAACTGACACATACAGCCCACACACATACGCCGAGATGAAGTCTCGAGGTCGGACAGATGCCGAGCTTGTGGAGATTCTCGAACGCGTCCATCTCGCTTACCTGCCTGGGCGCGAAGGTGGCTGGGAGACCAGAAAGGAGTGGAAGGATGTTCTGTCAGGAGGTGAAAAGCAAAGAATGGGAATGGCTAGACTATTGTAAGCCTTATCGGCTTTTCAATCCTACAAGCTGACGGGCCCAGCTATCACCGGCCAAACTACGCTATCCTTGATGAATGTACCTCGGCCGTCTCGTCCGATGTGGAAGGGTTGATGTATGAGCACGCGAAGAGTATGGGGATCACCCTGGTGACAATCTCGTACGTCTCGCTATCCCCCTTCAATCCGAAGTTGAAGCTGACGCACAGCCATCGTCCCTCATTATTGAAATACCACAATCGTCATCTCCGCCTGGGCGAATCGCAAACTGCCGCCCCGGGCTCTCCACTCGCATCCACCTCATCTCTCAATCTGAAAGCAATGGGTATGGGCGGACTCGGCATGTCGTCTATACCGCCAATCTCACCTGGCCCTCTGCCTCAGGCTCAGGGGTGGCAATTGACAGTTCTGGACGCTGGGACTGCGGAGGAGAAGATGGAGCTAGAAGCTGAGATTGAGAGGCTGGAGAGGGTTTTGGAGAGTGAAGTGGGAGAGTGGGAGAAGAGGTTGGGTGATATCAATGAAGAGTTGAAGGGGAAGAAATAGGTCCGGGGGTAGGGTGCGTAAGGGCTCTGAGGGCGGGTCGAGGTGCGGGGTTTGGTCCAGACATCGCCGTCTGCTGGCCGACGGGCGATTCTTGTATTCAGCCGAAATGTACTGGTGCAATGTTGATCTGAGCATTTACCAACATCAGTAATGACCATGATTCAGGTTGAAGATCTAGGTCGCTACGACAATTGCATGCAATATTCGGGTTCAAACAAACTTTGAATTCGCAGCGAGACCAAAAATAAGACTAAACGGTTGACTAAGACGATTTATAAGAATAGTAGTTGGTACAGTACAGCAAGCAATCTTTTCATCCAAACCCTCCTTCAATCCTGCTGATCATACCCATGCCTGATCTCCCCGCCTGCATGAGATATCGCACTTCTCAATTTATCCGCCCGCGCCTCCACGACGTCCAAAAGCCTCATCAACTCCGCCACTTCCCTTCGAGGCTCGCCAATATGCTCCGCATGCTGATCATGCCCATGACCCGACTTCTCCAAGAGCAGCCTGACCACTTCCGAGAGATCATTCTCCCTCCCTTGCCTCCTCGCCAGCCGCTCCGGTGCACGTCCCTTGAAGGCCAAGTAGGTATAGATGTTCGACGCCAGAAGGAGCAAGATGAATGTCCCAAGTATGACTTCCTTGCCTACCGGTAGGTCCGATATGAGGTCGCCCACACTCTCAAATACAGCAGACAGGCCCGACCCGACTGCCCCAAAGCCCGAAATGACCTTGTCGAACCCGCCCTGGAGGTACCCCAGCTCGTCGTCTTGCCGCTTCTTACGGTTCTCAGCGGCGTACGCCTCGGCCGCCGTCCGCTTATCCGTCTCGCCCGCTGTGGCCCCCTTCGCAGTAGTGGCATCGGCATCGTCGGTATTTTCCGGTGCGCCAAACTCTCCCGGGTTCTCCTTAACGTATGACCGGATAGCTTGGGCGATATCGCCTTGGTAGGCTTTCTGACCGTCCATGCATGATTTTTCGATAATTCCTGTGTCGTATAAGCTCTTGGTTTACATATGTCGTCCATGCGCTTGAGCTTACCCTTCACCCAAGACTTTCCAGTCCACTCAACAGCAGTCGAAACGACGACTTTTGTAGAATTGCTCCCCGCCCACATGAGGCATGTCTTGGTCTTAACACTGAACACCCCTCCGCTAGGCACATCCGGTGTTCGCGTCGTCGTAAGCACGCTGATGTAGTTGTCGGGATCATAGTGCTCCTGCTCGTCGATGATGTGACATTTGGTCTGCTTGGGACCGATAGAGCCGTTCAGAGGTTTGATGTATGTCATGGACCGAGTGAGGAGCTTTTGACCCTCGCCCATGGGCTTCCAATCGGACATCTCAAGTTCTGCAACTATCAGCTCTCGTCAAACAACTATGTTAACGTCTGAGCTCACCTCGTAATTTCTGACTTCCAGTGAGGAATGTCTTGAGCCACTCGCTCGCAAACATCAAATTGTGAATCTTTTCCGGTGTGCTCGCCAAGGTCGTCTCGAGCGCCGTTTCGGAATAGTGCTTGCCCTCCTTGCCGCAAGCACATTGGGTAGGTGCGTGACCCTTGCCGCTCCCACTTCCGCCGTTGGTAGATTTAGTACCGTCGACAGGGTTGTCGCCTGCATCGGTACCGGCAACGGATGGTGGTCGGGAGGTAGTCGCGAGTGACAAAGAAGACATGACGGCGTTGGGGTTACACAAGCGCCAGATGTTCATCATCACGTCGAAAGTCGTGTCGCGGGATATGAAGGATGCAAATGTGTACTGGAGATCAGCGATGATCAGGGGGTTTCCCAGAGTTGAGACACACCTTTTCTTTTGCGGTAGAGATACCAATAGCATTAGGGATGACCAGGGCGGTCATCTTCTTCTCCACCAGACGTATGTCGGAGAAAGGGATGACAACCTTTAGAGTCAGCTGCGGTGCCTTTAACGGCGGGCTCTGACTTACATCTGTAACCCAGCCGAATATATTTGCGTGGAAGCATATGTGATTCTCCGAAACATAAAGCCTTCCCTGAACGAGAATGTCCTTGGAAAGAGCGCAGCCATAGTCTGGTATCAGCTACTGCTAGACGGGCGAACTCACCCTCAATCAGATAATCCCCCTCGTCAACAGTCCTGAACATGGCGTGGAAGTCCGCATTGCGCCGATTACTAGCTACGGCAAAGCCAGTAACAGGTAGATCGTCATCCAGCTCACTCCCCGAATCATCCTCATCCTCATCATCATCCGCATAGACAGAGTTGTCATCTGCGCCGTTTGTGTGGGGATTCCTTAACGAGTGGCGCCTGCTCTGCGCATCGTCCGCGGAGGACGAGTGCATCATTCCGGTGATATTATGTCCAGCCTTTCCGACAATTGCAGCAGCAATAGTCTTGGCCTTGCCTGAGCTTGCCGAAAGACGTCGGTGGCGCTTCTCCTTGCTGCTCATGGTGTGCTTGTTGCTCACGTCCAGGTGGGTAGGGGAGAGTCGGGGGGATGTGCCTCCGGCTTTGAGGCGGGAGATGATGGAACCGCTGCGGTGTTTACGGGTCTCGGAGTCGACGCTAAGCTCGGACGGGTCGCGAGCGGTAGATACTGCTGGTGCAGAAGCGATCGATAGGTTGGATTTGGAATTTCGGCGTTGCTGAGCAGGGGCTGATGGACTGCCAGTGGCTTCTTCTGAAACGATGATGGAGCTCTATAATGTCAGCTTCAGTCGTCAAGCAATTCGAGAATAAGTCAAACTGACAGTTCTAGCGCTGTTCGTGTCGGTATGAGGATGAGTGGAAATGCCTAGACCCAAACCTTCCGACCGAGGCTGGGCTGGGCTATCTTTCCCGGGCGAAGAAAGGAGGCTGCTCGGACTGTGCGCCTCGGGATTGGTGAGGGTGAGTTTAGGCGTGCCTATTGGCTTGCTAGCCGACTCAGGAAGTTCTAGACCGCTTCGTTTGCTGGGACTGGGCGTGAGGGTTCCGCCTGGATAAGCGGCCGTGCGAGCGTTTAGAGGGGAAAGAGGCGGTTGTTTCCCGTCTCCGAATTCCTCGATGAAATGGCTGCCGGATAAGGTCGTACGTCCCGAGGGAGTAAGGGAGTTGGATGAAAGGACGGTGTGACTCTCGTCGTCCTCGTCGTCAAAGTCCGAGGCCGAGGCCGAGCGGCGTGGTGAGCTGGGGAGAGGCTGATCGTCTGACGACGTAGAGGCGGCGCGCTTGAACCGAGCGAGGATTTTGGACATGGAGGTTTGTTGGATGTCTATGTAGATGTAGAGGGCATTATATATGGATAAGGACGCGATGCGTGGGAAGGGTGGTATACGATGCAGAGTGAGACAGAGGCAATCATCGGCGCGATACATACGTCACAGTCGGATGACAGCTGCGCGTCAGGCACCTAACCTTACATGTCTCTATGCTCCTGGCGAGCACCATCGTCATGCTAAGTGGCACTCCTGCAGTGGCTGGGCACAGCACTCAGGGCAGCCCGACTTTCACGCAAAGCAGCGCCGTGCAGCTTGCTGGCTTGACGTAGAGGGCCGAGCAATCAGCCAAGGCTCGAGCACTCAGTACTTCAAGCTTCAGTACTGGAACATTCCTATACGCGTCTTTCACCTCAGCATGACGCCTCGCTCGAGCATCTTAGCCCAGATAGAAAATCAGCACATATTAACAATGACATAAGGCTAGATATGTAGGAAGCTATGTGACCCCCCAACTCATAGACGAGAAACCCGTAAAGATCCTCCCCTCCCGGCGGGCCAAAGAAGCGTCCTTGGCAAAGTTCAGTCTGAGATAACCGCTCTCGAAGAATATACGATGCACGACTGTCGACCCGTCCAACGTGTGTGCTATGCACCATATGACGAGGTTCGTGCAGAGTCTCTGTATTTGAAAATATAGAAGAAAGAGGATGGGATAGGCTGGAAAATCTCTTATAAGGGGGCAGTGAGGGGGTGTGACGTGGGATTGTATAAGATTTGATACAGCCCATCTTTTGCCAGCCAAAGTACTGCCAGACCGATACAGACGACTATACACCACTACTCACAGCTCAACATGGTGCAATCACAGGCAGAGCTCCAGCTCTTATGCGTCTCTGCCATCGTCAGAGATCTTATCGCTTCCCATAACGCCTCCTCGTCGTCCAGAACCTCATCCGATCCGCCAAACCTCACCAGCATTCGACTGAAGTATGCCAAAAAATACAGTCTGGCCGCCGTGCCTAGACTGACCGATGTACTCGCTGCTGTACCCGAGGAATGGAAGGAGCGGCTGAGAGGGTGGCTGAGGGCGAAACCTGTCAGGACGGCTAGTGGGGTTGCAGTGGTGGCAGTCATGTGCAAGCCGCATCGATGTCCTCATGTGGCCATGACGGGGAACATTTGCGTGTGAGTAGATGCGTTTGTGGGAGAGTGGCTGTAGGTCCTGACAAATCAGCTACTGTCCTGGAGGACCAGATTCCGACTTCGAGTATTCGACTCAATCCTACACGGGATATGAGCCTACCTCCATGCGAGCTATTCGAGCACGATACGACCCATACGAACAGACACGAGGACGAGTGGACCAGCTGCGCGGGCTGGGCCATAGCGTCGACAAGGTCGAGATGATGTGAGCTTTATCCTTCTTCCGTCGAGAGTGCTTCAGCTTACGATACAGCATCATGGGCGGTACCTTCATGTCAATGGCCGAAGATTACCGACACAAATTCATCGCGGGATTGCACAATGCTTTGAGCGGACACACAAGCGAGGACGTGGATGAGGCGGTCCGGTAAGTCAATTACTGCTTCTTCACTGCACATTAACTGATCTGCAGCTTCTCCGAGCAAAGTAAAGTCAAATGCGTCGGTATCACCATCGAGACCCGACCAGACTACTGCCTCCGTCCACATCTCAGCCAAATGCTTCGATACGGCTGTACTCGACTCGAAATCGGTGTCCAGTCAGTCTACGAGGACGTTGCGCGCGATACCAATCGCGGTCATACCGTCCGATCGGTGTCGGAGTCTTTCCACATGAGCAAAGATGCCGGATACAAGATCGTCGCACATATGATGCCGGATTTACCCAACTGCGGCGCCGAGCGGGACATATGGCAATTCCAGGAGTTCTTTGAGAATCCTGCTTTTAGGTCGGACGGTTTGAAGCTATATCCTACCCTGGTCATTCGGGGGACTGGGCTATATGAGCTCTGGCGGACGGGGAAATACAAGAATTACCCGCCAAATGCCCTGGTGGATATTGTGGCGAGGATTATGGCGCTCGTTCCGCCATGGACGAGGGTGTATAGGGTACAGAGGGATATCCCCATGCCCCTCGTTTCGTCTGGGGTGGAGAATGGGAATCTGAGGGAGTTGGCCTTGGCACGAATGAAGGATTTCGGGGCGGAATGTAGGGACGTGCGATATCGTGAAGTCGGAGTGAGTACCAAAGGCCATGCCCAATTACACCTATTTGGCAATTGCTAATTCTACAGCTTCACGAAATTCACCATCGTATTCGACCCCAAGATCTCGAACTACTTCGACGCGACTACGCGGCCAACGGCGGATGGGAGACATTCTTATCGTACGAGGACCCCGAACAAGATATTCTCGTCGGTCTACTCCGACTCCGGAAATGCTCGGAAGAGGGGACATTCCGAAAGGAGTTAGTCGGGATGGAGGGCGGTTGCAGTCTGGTCCGTGAGCTGCACGTATACGGGACTGCTGCGCCTGTACACTCTCGCGATCCCAAAAAGTTCCAGCACCAGGGTATCGGCACATTGCTTATGGAGGAGGCGGAGCGGATTGCGAGGGAGGAGCATGGGAGTGGGCGGATTGCTGTCATTTCGGGAGTCGGCACGAGGGACTATTATCGCCGGATGGGGTATACCCTGGACGGACCGTATATGGTCAAGGACTTGCTGTATGATGAATAGGAGGGATGCTATAGGGGTTGCCCGGGAGGAGGACAAGACTTATAAGGTGCAGGGCTGATGCCAACTTGAGCGTGTGCATTGTGTACCAAGCTGCACTAGTTATCACAAAAGTATCTGGCTGATCTTGACCAGTTAACTTACTCGCTATCGCTAGTCAACTCGCTATCGCTACTCAACCCTAGTGGTATCCAGCCTGCCTTTCAATCGCACTAACTCGCCGCTGACACCATCTTCACCAGTCGGAGAGGGAACATTGGAATGGAGGTCCCTCCTAATGCCGGACTTATCCTGGCTTTCAGCCTAGGTAGCACTGGGTTAACCCAGACGTGTATCAGCAGGCTGATGCAAGGGCACAGCGCCGCTATCTTCAGAAGCAAATCGCTATCAGAAGCAGCTTGCCAGATCTGCCGAACTCCGAATCGGGTCCAGAAGGGCTCAAACGGGGAGTGATACATGCGAAACATGCGTCAACCACATTCCCCTCGTGCTCCACGCCCTCTGCGCGTGCCATGAGAGAAGTGGGACAAAGGAACTTCACTGATTCAGCAAGACCTTCATTTGTCGCGTTAGGCAAATCGGAGCTCACAAAAGATGCTCCCCCTTTTTTGTCGTCTACAAACTAGCGTTTCAGGCGATAACATCCCTCGGCCTCAACTCCGACCCCCGCCATCGGGGTCAAATCACATACTTAAGCCAATTTCCCTCCTCTCGTACATTCGCCACCCTATTGATCTGCTCTATCACCCATCCTCAATACCTTATCGAAATCCACACCGAGCCTCTCCCCTGTCAGGCACCGAGTAGCTCGAACTATCGCTCCTCCTTTCCTGTCGCACACTGCTGCCATTGCCCTTACAACCATGGCCTCATACATCCCAACCAACTTCACCAACGAAGCCCAACCCTCGACTCCCGCCTGGCAAGAAGATCCGAATTCACCATGCCCGACCTGCCGTATACCCCACATCTGGCAACTCAGCCGGGTCCGATATACAAACACTGCGACCCAGGTCGAAGACATTGGCACACTCGTGTCTGACATCACACCTACAAGTGAGGACGCTGTCGACCGCCCTATCCAGCCGTGGACGATCATTTCGGACAGGGCCCTCCCGACGGCCGAGCTGGTATTCCAGAGATCCTTGCCAGGAGGGTCCGGACAAGAGTGCTCCTCCATCGAGCTGATGAACGGCGTCCAAGCTGCCGTTTCTCAAGCCGGCTTCGGTGACACATTCTCAAACACCTTCGTCGCCAATGCACCCTGTGTCACCTTTGTCGATGTCATGGGAGTCTCATGGCAATTCTACCCGGACAATCTCCCTCTCAGCAAGAAGAATTCCCCGCCAAAGCCATGCGGACCCTGCGGTGGCGACATTACCCATGAAACGACGCTGCTTTCAGGGCATTTCAAGTCCACTGCAGACAGCCGCAACGACGCAATGGCCAGAGGTACACTTTACTTCACCAGCACGACGGAGGGAGGCGACACCAAGCACACAATCCAGGCTCTTCTCCCGGATTCGAAAGCCAGCAAGTTGAAGGGGGACCCGTTGGGAGGTCATGCCATGGCTATGGTGAACGCTCGGACCAGGAGTGGGCGAAATCCCTCGGTACGGTGCACCCCTGCTATCTTTCGAGAGGCTCTGGTGAGTCAGGCCGCAGCAGGGGAGGGGAGGGCGCACATCGCGAAGATCGCTTGACGTACGGGCAGGAGCTTGAGGCCCAGATGGCGAGGTGTGGAGTGGTCTATTTTGCAATTGCTGTACATTCGATTCATGCATCCTAGTTCTCCAAAGTGTCTCTTGTCACAATGGAGAGATTCGCAAGCCTGAATATCAGACTTTAGCCAGGTGTCCAGAGACTCGGCTAGGATGTACCCGATCTCTGCGGGGTGCAAGACAAACCTCACCGGTTGCGACCCAAACGCACGTTGATCTTCCCTCCTCGCATCGAAGATTACATACCGTCTCGTACCAAATTATTTTCAACTGATAGTTCCCTCCGCAAAGTACTTGCCCGTCGACAATCCCTTTGTGACTTCTTCAAATCTCCATCCCTCATCACCGACCACCTCGATCCCTATACCGCTCGCGAGCACACCCTCCGCCGCCCAGCTAGCCTGTACACCTTGTGGCTTCAACACCTCTCCAGGTTCCGAGTTGAACTTGGCGATGATTTTGCCCTCTGATCCCTGCAGCGCCCCCATATCCCATGTCATCCGCCTAGTGGACGGCGACCAGACACCTCCAGCAGGTTTGGCCTGTACGTTTGATACAGCCGGACCAGGCTCGAAAGCCGCTACGAGCGACAGCCCGCCTAAACCCGCAGCTCGTTCAGGATTCGTCCGGTAGTGAAAGATCATCCTAGTTTCGCCATCCTTGCACAAGAAGGCAGGTTCTAGTAGGAGAGGGAGGACAGATTTCTCTGTTCCGGGAGTGACATGGACTTGGTATTTGAATAGCAAGGTGCCCTTGGCTGAAACGGACGGCTTGCTCGATGCGCCAGCGAGAGTTTCCGAGTTGAGCAGATACTCTCCGGGTCTGTCAGGTACCTGAGCCAGATACTGGGGGTTCGGGGCAATCTTTTCAAGCCGCTCGAATGCGTCCAAGCGGATATGGATCGGACCGTGGGACGCCACACCCTGGACATGGAGTCCCAAGTGGATCTCGCCAGTGATCTGTAATCGCTGGACCTCACCACCTCGCATGATGACATTGATGGCTTCGGTGATATTGGCACGCAGACCCTGGCCAGACGCTACCGGCATCGACGGCGCAGCAAGTGCGGGGGACTCGAAGGGATTATTGGAGATTGACGCCATGGAAGCTTGTCGAGGTGTAGAGGGGTTTATTCCGTTGACCCCGTTGGGTGCCGAAAGACTGGTAGGACTGTCCATAGTCTCCGGTTCCTCGGTCGTAGAGATGGCGGGACCATTGTACCCAAACATGGTATTTCGGACGTCTCGCCGACCGCGAGTGGTGTTCCTCCGCGACGGCTGCTGCAGGGGCATTTGGAGCGTCTGCTGCATTTTTGCCAGAGCAGCCTGGCGCTCCTCCTCGCTCTCCTGTATCGGCGCAGTGGTCATGGCCATATTGAGCCGGTTCGGAGGGGTACTCGCGATCGTCTCCTGGGATTCGGACGGGGAGGCGTTGAAGGTCTGCGCAAAGCCCGCCGAGGTGGGTGTGGCAGGGGCATTGAGGGATGTAGGTTCCATAGGCGCGGCAAGCCCGGTAGATTTGGAAGGGACGAGTGGAGCCGACTTGATAGCTGAAGCTGGGATCTCGTCGTCCGGCTCGTCCCACAAACTGCGGTGTCGATCTGGAGGAGGGACGGAGAACCCTTCTTCGTCGACAGCCTATATATTAGCGGGCGCAAAGTCGAAGAGCTTACCCTTGTGCTCTCAGATGGCCTGTCTTCGTTGATTGACTCGACATTGTCCTGGTCCCGGATTTGCACAGATGTTGCGTTGGAATTACTCCTTCCCCTGGCCAGAGTCTTGGATCGGCCCAACATCGACTTCAGACCGCCGCCGAAGGATGAAGGAGGAGGCTGAGCGGGACTCGACACGTTGCTGGATGAGCCATTCTGTCTGAAGCTGGGGCGAGGCGTGAAGTCGGAAGCGGTCGTAGCGGACGAGACGCGGCGGTCCATTTGGGCTGAGCAATTAGCACGGAGACCGGCGTTGTGATCTAAGACTTACGCGTTCCTCCAAAGGACGGAGCGGCACTTCCAGCCCTGCTTCCTCCTCCAGTCCCTCCGCTGAGCTTATGCGCAGCTGCAATGACCTCATCCGCGGTCTCCCAGCCCAACAGGTTCCCCACAGATCGCTCCGCCCTTTCCCCGTCCCTTGCCGCCATATCTCCCCTGATCGTTCCCCATCGCACCACAATCTCCTTGAGCGTGCTCAGACGCTGTTCATCCAGCCTCTGATACGTCGTGTAGACCATAGGCGATAGCGAGGAGAGTGATTGCGTGAGCTGGTTGAGTTCGGCTTGGTACGCATCCGCTTTCCCAGACTTGGACTTGCCCGAGGCCTTGTCTAGCTTCGCCGAGACCTTTTCGTAGTCCTTTAGATTCTTATCGAGGGATGAGTCCTGTTCCCCGATTCTACGCCAGGCGATGATTTTGCTAGGGAGCTCGCGGACGGGCTGTTCAAAGTCTGTCTTGATCAAAGCCGACAGAGTAGAGTGCGAGCTGGATGTCTACTATAGTTAGCACATGGCTAGTCTTATGGACGGGTCTGCATATGCTGAATGACTCACCTCAGCCAGATCAGCGACCATCGCCTCCCAGACCTTTGCTTCTCCTCCTCCTCGTTCCCAGTCTGTTCCGTTCTTGGGGATCAACCCCCCACTCTCGGCCGACCGAGCTAGCTTGCCCAGGGCGTCCGCATACTGCTGCTCGATTGCTGCTCGCTGCTTGAACAGATCCGCAAGAGCGTTCACGTGCGATGTGGAGCCCGCAAGTCGGCGCTGGAGAGCGGTAAGGAGAGGCCGGGGCGCCGAGGGGAGGAATGCGTTGACCCAGGTGTCCTCTGGAAGCATGTCCGACATGCTGGCTGATTGATTCGGCACCGAGTGTCCTTTTCGAGCGATTTCACACGTCTGATTAGAGCTCTATCGATGGGTTATGTGTCTGTATAACTGCCTTCTTATACCAGAGAAGTCAAGATGGACGAATGTATGGTGCCAAAGTGGATAGTATGCCTCTTCCCGGTGCGCCATCAACAATTGCCGAGGGAATTGCCGAAAGAGGGAATTCCTCCGCCCACCGACGTCACAACTCCGTGTTGATCTTGCCGCTAAGCTAAGCCTTGCATACAACCATCCATCTATATCCATCGCAACAATGAAGGTCTTCTCGCTATCCCTACTATCGGTCAACAGCGCTAGCCCAGCTCAGGCGAGCATGCTGGGTACGGCTCAGGATTTATCCAGCTTCTCGTTCTACCAGCGAGGCAGTGTCGGGGAGTTTATGGGTTTCTTCACCAAGGTATGTGGCAAGACTACGCTCGGTGTAAATGTGGTTTGGCTCACAAATTAGACCGTTGCCGAACGCACACCTGCCAATCAGCCATCCTCAGTAGAAGAGAACAATTATAAAGCTCACGTTTTCCGAACATCGGGCCGTAATGGCGGACCAGGTCTTGCCGGTGGGTCCGCTGGATTGCCTGCTTTTGGAAATGTACTAACTGCCCAGCTGTGATGATCACCGACCTGGAGTACCCCTACCGACCTGCATTCTCCCTCCTCACAAAGATCCTGGACGAGCACGCGACACTCGCAAACAACCTGCCCGGTGCTGCTGGCGGCCTCGGCGGAGCTTCTAGCGCATTCTCCGTTAACCCATCTCAAGCGGCAGCGGGCGGTCTTCCTCCAGCGCAGAAGGGGAAACTAGAGGCGACTCTGACGCAATACCTTGCAAAGTACCAGGATCCAAAGCAGGCGGATACAATTATGAAGGTGCAGAAGGAACTGGACGAGACCAAGATTGTCCTCGTGAGTCTACATTTACAAGCCCCGAAATACGAGCTAAACATTGCAGCACAAGACGATCGAGTCAGTACTGGAACGAGGAGAGAAGCTCGACAACCTCGTTGAGCGATCCAACGCCTTATCAGCGCAGAGTAAGATGTTCTACAAGACGGCAAAGAAGGTGAGTGTCTTCTGTTATGATGACCGACCGGCAGCTGACTTTCCTAGCAAAACTCGTGCTGTGTTGTCATGTGAAGGTGTACCTATCATGCGTGTTTTGTGTCGTACCCCATTAATGCACGCCCATTCCCTTTGTCTTGTAGATTGTGAGACGTGGAGCCATTTCTCGATCATGTTCCGTCGGAAGCGAGTCGCGGCTTTGTTGGACGCGACTGGTTGACTGGACTTTCTTTTGCCATCAACATCTATTCACCCCATCTATCCAGGCACTGTCCCAGCTTGCAATATGTCTGATATCATCTTGATCAGTGATGGAGAAGACGACATCATATCCATCCCAGGTCCAAGCCGGCCTCGTACTTCACAACCCCTTTCGCGCGTACCCCTTCACGCTCCAATCTTCATCGATGACTCCGATGACGATCAGCCAACTCAGACCATGGACGAGCTGGTAGCGGACTTTATGGCGGGTCGCAAAGGCAAGCGAAAGGCTTCGTTCACAGACCTAGCCCCAGTGCCTTCGTTTGGCGCTAGAGTGAGTCCATCTACCTCTCCAGACGAGCCCAGTAACTGATGGACAGTCTGCACTTCTTGACCTTCTTGAAAACGATTCGTTCCGGCTCAATACGCCCGACAGTGGTGGAGATGCAGATTCGCCCTCAGAAGAGGAGTCGAGCGGGAAGAAGAAGGCTGCGAAGAAGAAGAAGGTGGACGGCGCGACGCAGCAGGATAAGGCGGACAAAGCGGCCGAGGCGGCCAGGAAGCGCGAGGAGAAGGAGCAGGCGAAAAATCAGGACAAGGAGGAAAAGGTTCGACAGAAGGAGGAGGCCAAGCTAGCCAAGGAGATAGCTCGATCTCAGGCTCAGAAGGACAAAGACGTGAATAAGGTAAGCTTTGCACCGCGTGAAAGCCATGCTCGAGCTGATGAGCAGTTGCGGAGATCTAAAGAGGACACCGTTAGAGAAATTCACGTCTACATGACGGCCGACCTCATGGAGACATCTTCTCCCATCGCTGCTGCTCTGCCCGAGATCCGGTCTAAACTCGAAGAAAACCTCTCCAAACTCCATACTCTCGGGCCTGACGAGTGCTTCCTCCCCTCGACGATCCGCTTCAAGCGACACGTCAAAGCGATGTACGATGGCAGACTCAAGAAATGGGTGGCGCTGGATAGAGATCGCTGGGAATGGGAGTCCACGACCCTGATAGTCGTTCAAGCCGAGGCGATTGTGGATCTCATCACCAGTCACGCGGATGGTCTGGCGGAATGGGCGAGCGACGCGAGGTTGACTCTGGGCTTACCGCCGACAGACCAGATCATGGTCATCATCAAGGGCTTGCAAAAGTATTACAGCAAATCCAAGACGATTGAGAACAGGGAGTTTGCCGCGGCAGCGCGGGCGGGGTTGGGAGAGAGGGATGTCATCAGGCGGGACCGAACGGTGAGGCCGGACAGGGATAGGATCGAGGCGGAACTGGTCAGGCTACAAGTGACCGAGCACTGTTTCCTCGTTCATGGTATGTGCCTCTGCCTCCTTGTCCGCCTATCTTGCTGATGACGACAGTTGAGAAGACCGAGGACATTGAAAGTTGGATATACAACCTCGCAGCCGATGTTGCGATCCGTCCTGTAGGTTCCAGTCCTTAGACTCTCAGCTTCGTCCGCTCACGCTCCAGTACAAACTCCTCGAAAAGAGTCACCTCAATTTCTGTCCACCGGACAACAAAGGGAAGGCGTCAGACCCCATGCAGGCGTTCGAAATGATGCTGCAGGAGGTGCACGGCGTCACGCCTAGTGCCGCCGCAGGGATAGCGGCGGAGTACTCGGGTTTCAAGGGATTGATGGACGCGTACGATAAGGCTGAGAGGCGGGGTGGGGCAGCACTCATGTTACAGCATTGCGAAGTGAGTACATGGGCATAGGCGGAGAATGTCGTACTGACTGAGCCAGATTCGTAATTTGAAGAATGGCACAGCCAATGCCCGCCCCCTACACAAAGCGAAGTCTACGGCTGTGTGGACTGTGTTCAGGGGGGAAGACGGTCTCGCTTTGGCTTGATCAGTCAGTCAGGTATCCATATTTCTTCTTCTTGGGTGGCATTTCTTGCTTTTTGGGCGTACCGACACGTTCTGTCCCACATCTTCTCATAGATTCTCCTGTGTGATATACAGTATCCTTAGCATGTAATAGTCTAAACTTCCGATATATCCTACGCCTTAACTTTCTTCTTCTTCCCAGAGGCCTCACGTTCAGCCTCACTCTTACGCTTCTTCTTTGGCTTCTCCACCTCTACCGCTGATTCCGAGACATGCTGATTTGGTGCATCCTGGGCGGTTGTAGGCAGAGCGGGTTTTGCGTCTGGGCCGGGTGTGCTAGATCCAACTGCAAAATTCCGGAATTTAAGCAAGTGGGTCGGTTGATGTCGTTTAGCAGGAGCATGTGAGATGGATGTGTTGCCCTCGAGGGCATCGTCTAGAGCCGACGTGGCGAGGAGGGAGGGAAGGGGGTTATCGTGCGATGCCGAGGTGGTCAAGGAGGTATTAGGGACGAGGATGAGATGGCGGGTCACGGCAAGCGGTGCTGCAGGGTCAGAACCACCCTGGGTTGTCAAGTGAAACTACTCACCTGCAAACAGCTTCCCCTTCTCCTTGACACGAGGGACCATGAGACGCATCCCACCCATCATTTCTGCTCCTCCCTCAAACTTCAACCGATCGCCCCCGTCTTCATCCATCGTCATCGCATCTGCGATACCGGGACCGGCTGTAGGTTGTCTGCCCTCGGCGTCGACGTCGGCCGTGGCGGGTGTAGGAAACCCAGCTGATCGTAATGTATACGATGAGTGTTTGAGCGACAGCGTACCGGACGGTCCGGCAGATGACATGGACATGTTGAGTGATGATAAGCGGGATGGTTTGAGCTGGGACGTCAGTCCGCCATCGCTTGGCGGGACGCAGTGAATGGACGTACATCTGTAGGTGCCCTGATTGCCCATAACTCCACTCCGGATTTCTTAGCCATAGCCTCCCATTCAAATGGGGACGATGCAAAGTTCACATCAAGCGGTAAAGGCATCATGCCAATTGGCGGTGCATAACGGCTAATCAGCATCAGTCTGCGTCCAAAACTGCATTTCGTAGACGCACGGTAGTTGAGATGAGGTTCCAGGTCGCGAAGATCCTCCTTCCCCTGCATCTCCGCCATTTGTCCGTCTCCTAGGCTCGACATCTTCCAGTTCATCACTATCGGCTGAAGACTCGCCATCATCCTCCTGCCCCTCCCCGTCCTGGCTCCCAATCTCAGATTTGGTATCAGCCACAGATGCTGGTGAGATAAACTTCGACTTGGGCGCCGCTGTCGCCTTCGTTTTGCTGCTGCTTGCTTTGGCCATGGTGATACGGGGATGTATATAGGGGATGGAGAAATTTTCGAGCATAGTGAATGCGGGGTAACTGACGCGAAACGCGGGGTAGAGGATCAACGCCTGGGGAACATGTTTCCATTCAACGATTGAATCCAGCCTTACAGCTACTTGACTACCATGTCCGGGCCGACATCACCCCAGATCGCAGCACTGCAGGAGTTGGAGCTGGACGACTCGCAGGATTCCAGGTCCGACACCTTCGAGGATGTACCTACTACCCCCAGCGCCCAATCTACACCCGCCAAATCACCTAGTAAGGTCAAGGCGGCCGCGGCAATGTGGGAGACGTCAGCAAGCTCAAGCACTCTCAGCCCGCCTAGTAAGATGCTCAAGTCACCTGCTGGATCATTCAGGTCGATCGCACCTGGTCGAAGTCCGGAGCGGAGGTCTGAGGCCCTGCCCTCGCCAACTACGGCGAAGCCTTCTGCGGTGGCATCTGCTGAAGCTACGACCGAGGACTTTTCGGACGTAGCTTTGGTTACTCCCGATACCCCGTCGAAGGTAGAGGAACCCTTTCACATCACCTACAAGACTTCACAATCACCATCAGCCGCCCCTCCACCCCCCGTAGATATCGTCGGTGGTCTTCCCGAACCCGTCGTTACCCCTCCACCTGCAGAACCCACTGCCAAAGCGGCATCCTTCTTCTCTCTTTCCTTTGGCGCTCCAACTCCTTCCGCGGTGACCCCATCCGCTCCTACTCGATCGACGTCTGGGAGCACGCCAGCTGGCGGGTGGCGATCAACCATGTCAAACCTCCTCACCCGGTCTGCATCAGGTACAGGATCTACATCTGAACCTCCCTCTGCTGGTGGGATCGGCACCTCGAGCTCCGCGGGACCATCCCGTCTCCCATCACCATCCCTCCTGCTCCATCACATCAATGACGACTCGGCTGTACGTGACCGACGGCAGAGTCGACAACTAGGCGGAGGGGAGAAGATTCGGGAAGGCTTTGAAAGGGTCAGAGGAGAGATGGAAGGTGCAGCTAGAGAGATGCGACGAGAGACAGCGGCGGAAGAAGTGGAGTCAGGGGGTGCAGCAACGCCACGAGAAGAGGTAGACTGGGTGTTTTGGGGAGCGGTCGTCCAGGATTTCGAGGAAGTTGCGAGGGATCGTCCAAGGGATCTGTCAAAAGCGATCCAGCAGGGAATACCCGGTGTGATCAGGTCAGTTTCTGTGCTCGCCCATACAAGTGAAGACTAATACCGTAGAGGCTCAATATGGCAACTTATGTCATCGTCAAAATCGATTCCGCTGGAAGAAACGTACAAACAGCTTCTGAAGCTCACATCATCTCATGAAAAGTCAATACGGAAGGATCTGGGCCGGACATTCCCACATCACAAATTCTTCCAAGATGTCAGCGGGAGGGAAAGTCTCTTCATGGTTCTGAAGGCCTACAGCCTGTAAGTTGAGATCTGAGTCAAAAGCTGATGGCGAGGTATGATCCCGAAGTTGGATATACACAGGGTGTTGCGTTTATCGTCGCGGCTTTACTGTTGAATGTAAGCAGGATTTCCTTTGCGTAGGCGACGACTGATGATCAGATGCCAGATGAAGAAGCCTTTTGCGTTCTGGTACGCCTCATGGGCTCTTACAATCTCCGGTCGCACTATCTTGCCGATATGCCCGGTCTACAGCTTCGTTTGTTCCAATACGACCGCCTTCTCGAAGAGCACGTCCCCTTGGTTCACACCCATCTACTCCGAAAGGGCGTCAAAAGCAGCATGTACGCCAGTCAATGGTTCATGACTCTGTTCTCATACAAGTAAGATATAGCCACCGTCAGAAGGACACGACTGATATGGATAGATTCCCACTTTCACTCGTCTACAGAGTCCTCGATATCGTATTCGCAGAGGGTATCGAAGCGGTCTTCCGATTCTCACTCGCTCTCCTTCAAGCTGGCGAGACGAGGCTCGTTGAACTAGACTTTGAGCAATGTCTTGATTATCTCCAGACTGACCTGTTTGAGCATTACCGGGAAAGCTCAACGGAGGATGAGGAGGAGTCATGGCGCGCCAATGACTTTGTGCGGGATGCGTATGAGATCAGAATGTAAGTCTGGGCCGTTGATAAGGGAGGATCACTGAGCTTTGGCTGATTTAGCAGAACACCATTTATGCTGGATTCATATACTGCAGAATTTGAGGAAGAACGGCGGAACCTCAACAAACACGCGCTGGAGGTTGATCAGTTGCGGAATGCGAACCGGAATCTGAGCAGTCAAGTGTATGTGATCTCTACTCTGAATGAGATCTAAGCTGATAACACAGCCATCAACTCGAAGCGACCTTGGCGACTATGTAAGTCGGCAACTCGACTGCACTTCCTATGGTGGCTGACGGTGTAGAAATGAGGAACACGTTGAACTTGTCCGACAATTGGTCATGACCAAGATTGATAAGGAGGAGACAGAGAATGAGCTGGTCCGGTACAAGATGATGTGAGGCATTCGTCAAGAAAGCGCTAACAGACAGGTATGCTGAACTCGCCCACTCGCAGCAGGACGCCTTGTCCTCACATAGTCGTCAATCAGCCGGCTCCAGCAGATAGCATCAATTCTCCATTTTCTCGCCCGACTGAGCAATACACTACAATCTCACGATCCAGCATAGCGACAATTAGCATACCATACAACACATAGGACTATGCATTTTTCTCTTTACGCATCGTAGTCCTCGTCCATTTCTCTTTCTTGCGCTGGCGGGGGTGGCGCAGACTGATTCGCCGTGGGTGTCCCAGATTCCACACCTACTTCTTCCATATCTTCATCCTCATCGTCTTCTCCTTCTGCATCCCCATTTGTCTGTCCGCCAGCCTGTTCCTCAGCTCCTTCATCCTCCTCATCACTGCTTTCCTCTTCCTCCATCTCATCATCCTGCGCAAGGACCAAATGCCGATCAGGCACAATATCAAAGTTTACCTCTGCGAGGCGCTGATGGGCTGGAGGCAAGCGGACAACTTCGAACGATTCAGGAAGGACAGGAAGGGGATTTGAGTTGAGCTCGTGTGCCAGACTAGCTAGATACTGCGGTAAATCAGCACGAACAGTAGGTTATTGACCTACATCTCGAGGTGGCGCTTCGAAGAACTCATATCGTTTTCGCATGACGATGGCTAGTTCTATGTCCTCTTTCTCGATTTTGCTTGGGCCGGCGCGGTTTGCGTGGTCAGATAATGATTGGGCATCTTGTAAGACGTCGGCTGTATAACCTGAGGAGTAAGTCAAGCTCCAACGATGGAGTAGGTTCTGGTAACGTACGATATGAGAAGTCTAGGAGTTGCTGAATCACGCGCTCGTCGGCATCTTGAACGCCCTTTGAAGCCAGAATGAGGGATATGAGCCGACCATCGCGTGGAACTAAAGACATAAATTAGCAATCTCCTTGAGTAGCGATGGGATTCTCCACCGCCTTCCCCGAATCATTCTACTCACTTGGGCGGCCGGCGTTTGTCATCTTAGCATGAGTCGGGGATAGGTATCTGAATCAAGGTGGGCGTGGGAGGATAGGAGTGATGAACAGAGTATTTGAATCGCAAAGGCTAGGGCGAGGGAGTTTCCGCCGGAAGCGTTGGGTTAAAGGCTAACGTAATGTGTCTCAGATCACCCGTGCACCCGTATCGAGTTCGCCAGCTGACTGGATTCCTTCCTCCATCCATCCCTTCGCATTCACCACAACACAAAGACCCACCAAAAGGAACAGCAACGACGAGCTGTCTTGCTGTAAGCCAGCAAAAGCACTCCCGACTTCCTCCCATCATCACCCACCATGCCACAATCACGGATTCAGGACCATTTCGAGCCGTCCAATAAATACCCATCGAGCAGTAAATCCCAACTGCCCGCTGCCCGCCGTTGGAGTACCGACTCTGAGGGATCGGAGGGCCTGGATGCAATTCTGCTCAGTGACAAGAAGACGAGGGCGGGGAAGAAGGAAAGTGGGACCCAGGCGCAAATGAGTCAGCGAAGGGCGTCAAAGCGGGTTGTGGTAGTCTCGGATGACGATGAGGAGGGTGAAGAGGAGGAGGAGGGAGGAGACGGGGCGGAGGATGTGGCGCCGGAGCGAAGATCCCGGAGGAAGAAAGCGGACTCCCTGCCTGCTCGAAAGGCCGGTCGGAGTGGGCATAAGGCGGCCGACTCAGACGAGGCAGTACCGTCTGAACCCGATTCACTTGACGGGTTGCTCAACTCTCGACGTCGTGTTCGAAAACCCCATTCCTCCCCTGAACGGGAAAGCACTCCCACACCACCCTCCAGACCTGAGCGAAATTCGTCGCGGGCCCATCGAACCAGCTCTGGCGATTTCGTGATTCAAGTTCCTTCCCTCTCAACCAAAGACCGAGCCAAATACTCCCTATTCGACTCTCCTGCGGCCCCTTCCCCTTCCAAAAACACCAAATCGTCTTCTAGAGTCACTAGATCTACTCCTTCCCAACCCCTCTCACCATCTCCTCGGATTACTCGGTCAGCCAGACCCCTTCCAGGACGGAAAGAAGTTATCGAGGTCGTGTCTAGTGACAACGGCGACGAGAGCAGCAGTGATGACGATAACACCCCTATCACCTCTCGACGTCGTGTACCAAGTCGATCAAAATCCTACTCCTCACCTATAAACACCAAACGTCCTTCTCGAGCGACAGTCTCCCCCCTCATCCCAAAGCGACCCCCTCCAGGCAAAGTGAAGCCAAAACCCTCCCCGACCCAAAGCAAACGCGTGCAGAAACGAATCCTTTCTCCCGAATCGGAAAGTGAACCGGAACCGGCGAAACCGAGAAGGGTGCCACGGTCGGCCAAGCGGAGCAAGAGGGACCCAGACGAAAGCGGGGATGAAGGGGAGGATCTGGTCGCTGAGCTGGAGCTGGACGAGTCGGATCGGTTCAAAATCGAGACGCGCTTGCGGCCGACCAAAGAGACCGAATTCCAAAGGTCTATGCGGAAAATGAAGAACAAAAAGAACGGGGTGATCGAAATCGACACCGAGGACGAGGAGGAGGACGACTGGCACGATCACGAGGAGGGCGGTTCCAGGATACAAGCAGACGGTGATGAAGAGTCGGAGGATGCCGATTTCATCTCGGACGATGGAGGGGAGGTGCCGGACGATCTGCTGCCTCACGAATTCTCGCTCAACTCTTTACAGACACCCGAATATAAGTTTAAAGTCGTCTGTCACTACCTCCTCTACCTCATTATGAAGGGCCCGAAAGTCCTACCTCTCAGAGGCGAGCCAGCCGCATACTTTGAGCCGCATTTGCGGGATGTTAGATTGAGGATGCAGGGATACAGGGAGAGCAGCGTCAGGAGTCAAATCTGGAAGCCCGCTGCGGTAAAACTTCTGCGAAAATATCCGAACTTCTCCGTGAGTCTCATGATTGCATAATAATCAGGCCGACTTACGTCGAGTCGTTGAACTCTGACTGATACTGCAGACCTCGCCTACCGACGGAGTTATCAGATGGTGCGATGCTTGCGACCGAAGAACGCCATCCCGTCTCTATGTCTGGCTTGGCGGTGTCCCCTACAATCACGATACGCATGAAGAGGTGGAGTATTCATCATCATCGGCATCCGAGGGGGATACGAAGGAAAAGCAATCTGCCAAGAAGGCACCTACCGCACGGAGGCGAAAGCCCGACATCCAACTGACTATGGGTGGGTCGAGCGCACCTCACATTCCAGGAATTGGCTGACGCTTCCAGGACCTCACTGTGCCCAGAGATCACAAATATTCCATCAATTGGCACACTGGGAGGACGACATGTACGATCGGGTCCAAGCGAAGTACCAAGATCTTCTTCGAGCGGCCGGTGAGCGAGTGGCGGGAGACTCGGACGACTCGTCAGAGGATGATTCCGATGAAGACGAAGACGACAGGTTGGAGCGGAGGACGTCTCGGGCCGATCGAAGGGCGAGGGACAAGACGCGCGCAGAGGAGCTGCGGAAGGAAGGGAAATTACCCGAGGATGTCAACGACGTGGACGAGGTGCTTTTGTGGATGGATAAGAACAGGTATCAGGCCAGTGTGAGTGTCCAATCGTACCTGAAATCATTCGTGCTGACGTTGTAGCTATTCAGTCAAATGGAGGCCCTCGAAAGGTCAGTGAGGGGCTTGGAGATCTACAAGGGGAAGAAGAGGGGTCATACATACGACGCGTATACGATCCATACTGCTAAATCATAGTAACATCGTGCTTTATCTGTAGATTATCTTTGTGTGGCACCTAGCGCTATAACTATATTTCCCATACTTGTATATGATGCTTTTGTATATAGTTACAGCTTCATACTGCGTGCTTTAAATGTAACGCGGAACTAGGCAGATTGAGATCTCACGAAGCAGTGTCCCCCACTTTCCCCCACCTGCAGTCTTTGATAGTGTTTCAGATCTGAGCCCGCCAAAATAAAATCCACGTCACACCCCGCCTCCACCTTCAAAAGATCCAAAAGCCATGCAACCTATTGTTTCATCGATAGTCTTTGCCACTTGTCACACATCGCCATGAGCTCAGCTGCCGCCCGTACATGCTACAGATGTGCTGTACTGCCTAGGACCTACTCGATCGTACCATTTACGACTGCTCGGACCTTTGCCCGGCTCCCGGCACAAGCTGCGCAAGCAGGCCCTTCCAATCGACGATTCTACTCGGAAAGCGAGCTGCTGGAAGCTGCCAAGGTGACGCTGGGCCTATCTGAAGAGGTTGTGAGTGACCTGGGAGCGCTACTATATGCGCGTGCTGCCTGTCGGCTGACCCGAAGTCTGATATACCGGAGAGTTCTCGTCGACAGCATGAATCTCTCTCCCAAATCTGGGACAAGTACGCTTCGCTGCAGACTGTAAGTCTTGTAGCGAGACCAGCTGGAGTCGTCGGCTGATTCCAAGGCGAGATCAGAGACTTCTAGACATCTCAGAGCCATGAAGGACGAGGAGATGAAGGAGCTTTTCGAAGCCGAGATCTCGGACCTCGACGAAAGAATGTCGGAAATCATCACTCAAGAACTGCCTTCGATACTCCTTCCACCTGAAACAACGGACGGGCTGCCAATCATGCTATCGATCAACGCTGGGATCGGCGGCGATGAAGCAACGGCATGCACGGGCATACTCGCCAAGATGTATCAACGGCATGCTGAACTGAATGGATGGACCGTCGAGGTGATAAGTTATGCCGAGGGTGCAGTGAACAAGGGCGTTACGGGCGTGAAGGAGATTACGATGAAGATGACTGCGAAGAGTGCTGGAAGTGGCGGTACAGGGAATATCTACGAGACGATGAGATTTGAAGGAGGTGTACATCGATTTCAACGGGTTCCGCCGAACGACTCGAAGGGCCGAGTGCAATCATCAACCGCGGCCGTCATTGTTAGTCTCTGCTTTCCGATTGTGTACCACTCGCTCATCCGATCAGGTACTTCCCATCATACCAGAGGGCACCGAGACGGAGCTCGTCGACCCGAAGGACGTCAAGATGGAAGTGATGCGGTCTCGCGGCGCTGGTGGACAGGTTCGTCTACTTCCTACTTCAAGGCTAACGATGTGCAGCACGTCAACAAAACGGAATCAGCTGTACGGTTGACACATGTGCCCACCGGTATAACGGTGTCGATGCAGGATTCGAGGAGTCAACATCAAGTGAGTGGATTCCAGAGCCTATGCTGTGGTACTTGCTGAATGTCAGAATCGAGCTTGGGCATGGGACATCCTTCGCTCTCGGCTGTTCGCGCGCAAGCAGACTCAGCTTCAAGCCGACCGGAGAAGTAAACGTCAGGAGGTGATAACGGGGACGGATCGATCCGATAAGATCAGATCATACAATTTCCCTCAGGTAGGTGATATCTGCACGAGTCTAAAATGCAGTGAAACCGCTGATCTTGTAGGACCGCATCACAGATCATCGAATAGGATTTGCGACCAGTCTTGAGCCTGTGGTCAATGGCGATCTCGAGCCCTTAATATACGCCTTATGTGAGGATTATAAGAATCGCAGAATACAGGATATCATAGCAGGATCAGACGATGAAGATGCATAAGACGTCCAGCACGCAGATCCCGGTCATTACTTTCCGCTCCCACCCCCACCGCCAAAGAAAGCTCTGAGATCTTTCTGCTTCTCGTCAAAGCCCTGACTTCCTATTCCACCCTTTTGACGATGAACGCCGTCGAGGTGTTTGGTCACGTCGGAGCAGAGGATTCGGACCGCAAGCGGTGATCCAGCCGGAATGGAAGGAGGGGCTTCTTTGGGCACGGATGAAGGTGGGACAGGACCCTCGGGATCGGTTTTGAGCACCGGCTTTGAATCTGGAACGGGCTCATCCTGATGTTAGCGATTGTCAGATGTATGGGCTCACTCTGTAGCCTATTTCGAGTCGCGTCCATCCAGTCTGTCTGGTCAGCAATTGATCGGACAAGGTGTCCTCTTCCTCCTTAGACTTACGTTGGTCATTCCTGATACCGTTAGCCCGACTTCCAGCACCCAGCCAATTGCACTCACCCTTGTAGGCCCAGTCCACAGGTCTAGGGTCGTCTCTCCTTGCGAGGAAAGCACCGATGAACTCAGCGTTGAAGATGCCATGCGCGACGACGACGAGGTGTTTCTCGCTCGCCGCCGCACCGTGGCAATCTCTCAAAACGGGCTCGATGAACGCTGCTATACTGCCAATCAGCTATGCACCTCGTATTTACAGGACAGAGAACCCACGCTTCGTTCGCCCGATCACGCACATCATCCAAGCTCTCTCCTTCTGCAAAACGGAACTTTCTTCCCGACTCCCTCACGAACCCGCCTTTTGCCTCTCCGAAGGGCTTCTGTTCCGCTACCTCGTCAGTATATTATCAAAAGATTAGGGGATCAGAACACACCTATTCCGAAGTGCTGTTCCCGGAGCAGAGGCGAGACGGTGAAGCTAGGTTTTGGGTCGACAAGCTGCTGAGCCTCGATCTGTTGCGCCTGATGCCTATCAGCTGGATGTGGTGCATCGCTTGCAAGAAGAAACGTACCGTCCACAGAGCTCGTAGCAGAGGTGAAGCGAATATAGCGTCTACTTCAGTATTCTCGAATGACTTTCCAAGAGCCTTCGCTTGCTAGTTGGTCAGTGTCAGAATTACGCACAACATCCAGATGGGTGAACTTGCATTCATGCCTTGTAACATCAGCCATAAGCTCGCAGGCAGAATTCGCTAAGGTGTGCCAGGAACTCACCGTGAACAGACAGAGGAGCGTCCGCCCATCCAGCCCATAAGGCCTTCAAGTTATCTGGAAAGTCAGTCGTGCTTCTTGCCAAGCTAAACCCGATCGGCTAACAGGCGTACCAGTGGACTCCCCGTGTCGGACCTAATAATATGAGTTATGGTCTACGGTTCTAGCTTTGGCATACTTACCACTGTCAATGTAATCATTCTAGCGGATCAAGGTAGGTAAAATACAGTCTGAGGTGATTGAAGGTCGAGACAAGAAGCAAATGCAACAGCTCGAGTCGAGCGGGCCGGTGGAGGCAAGTCAACGGCATCGTACACGTGAATCGTGGATCGACTACAGCAGCTAGTCCTGGACCTGAATGCAACGCGGCCCAGTTTGGTCTATATCGAGTCGTAGCTTGAAGATCCGAAGCAGTACTATCCTAGAGCTACTAATGGCACCGTTGCATATATCGCAAATCCCTGAATCATCTAATAGGTCATTTCTTCGCGATCGTCATTCGTCAAGCGCCCCCATTCGAGACATAATCTGGAGAAGTCAGTAAGGCCTGTGGGAATTGGAAGGTGGACATACCGGTACACATAGACTGCAAAGTCAGCACATCAAACTTCTCATCGGGACCTGGGAAAGGTGTTGACTCACTCTCCATATCTTCGATTCTGCCATGTTTGAATATCCAATCTCTTCCGCCATCCGCAATCTTCTTCAATTCGGCATCTCCATCGAATCTCTTGGTCGACAGGCCTGCTGATTGGTATAGCGATCTTGTAGAATTCGCAGCGTCAACCATGGATTGCGTTGGGCCAGAGAAGAAGGCGTGGATGTTGTACAGCTCTGAATAGAGTTGCGAGACGGGAATGTAGTGAAGCCTAGAAGTATTCAGCACAGGCCTGGCAGACAATGGAGGGGACTCACCATGGCTGTAGCCATTCTGACATGAACTCGGTATATACCGTAGACTTAAGCACCGCACTTTCGGATTTGAGCTGAGGCATCAGCGGAAATTCAGGCTTGAATGGTAGAAAACACTGACCAGAGCGAATAATCGAGCAGAGTAGCCCATTCCATCCACGTCGATCAAATACTTATGACGCCAATTCTCGCCTAATGGGACCGCATCAGCGAACCGATGGTCTTTGCGCATCCCATCGCACCCTCCGGGATACTGCACACAACCAACAGCTTTGGTGAATGCCACATCCATAATGTCGTTGTTGAGCTCGGCAACAGGGACAGGGGCAGCGATGAAGTTGTTGGTTCCTGGTGGGTCGGCAAAGACGACGGTCTTCTCTACGGTGGAAGAGTCAGACGCCATTCTGATGAATCTATTGTCGATCAGTCACAGCTACGCTTTTTGACATACCGGTGTCGCTGGTATTGAGCTAGGAATCCTGGTGGTGTACTTCCTCCTCCAGTAGTGGCTCCCCGCCAGAAGACATCATCAATCTTCTCGTCCCAAGGCACCTCCATGTCATCCGTATCCTTGATCACCATGTTTACGGGATCCCACCCGTATGTATACCTCTTGGTCGACGAGTAGTAGTAGTGACTGGGGATGAGGAGGTCCGAGTAGCCCTTACCCTTGGCAGGTGAAAAGAGGGGGTAGAGGGCGTGGATACTTCGCCAATCGGAGAAGAAGTGGCCCTGATTGTAATGTGCCCAGGGGTGATCACAAAAGTCGTACAGATCGTCGACCGTCTCGGCGAAAGAGAAGTCTTCCGAAACTGACGAAGTAGCCACGCCGGCTTTGGCGAGTCTCGAGACGGGTGCTTGGCCCTCTTTCAGCTGGGCACGAAGCGAGCCGAACAGCCGTCTAGCTTGAGAAGCGGGTTCGCAAGTCCGTCTGTATGCCTCCCAGACACTACCGTCTCCCTTCCAATCGGGTATGAACTCTCCGCCCAGGACATGCTCGATTCCGACTGCGACCCGTCAGCAAAGTTTCTACGCTGAAGGGGATACAACTCACGCTCAGAATCAGCCGTCGTATTTGGGAATTGCTTCTCCTCCCAGGGAACCAATATTCTCCCCTCTGCCTTCTCATTGATAGGAAAATCCATATCCGGCAGACGATCTTGGAATTTCTCCAGCATGACTCTGAAGCCCTTCGCCCTAGCTCCCACTTCCGCATCCTCAAATCCCTGCGATACGTCGATTGTCCGTGTTCGACCTTGCTCGATACGGACAAGATCGACTGACGGCAAGAATCCGACCTGGATGCACCGCCGTCTGAGCTCAGCGCCGCTGAATTGCCAGAATGGCTCGAGATCCCTGCCGAGCTGATCGTACTCGTCGATAATTGTGGCTCCGTTCTCCTTGGCAAATTCGAACCATTCGTCAAAGCCCTTTGGTGGCCGCCTGCCATACCGTTTCTGGTATTCTGCTACCGCCTGACTCAGAGTCTTACTCTGTCGTTTTATTTTGTCATCGAACACCCTTCGCGCATCCGCCATGAGTTTAGGGATAGGATGATGGATGGGAGGTCGGGGAGCTCCGGCCCTGGCCCGGAGGAACCTGGAGCGAAGTACCGAGGCGGATGCGGATGTCCATCCTTGCGTTGGGGATATGAGTCGATAGGAGGAGGGAGTAAGGGCGTTTAGGATAAGACAGGTCGTGATAGCGATGAGGGAGATGGCCACCAAGCGGAGTCGCGGCGAGAGACCGCTCAGGAAGGTGTGGTTCATGTTGACCTTCGGGGACACAGTGTGAGGCGACTGTTCAACAGATGCGGCACAGCAGAGCCCTGGCCCAGATGGATGTCAATCTACAAGCGGTCTGGACGAGGCGAGGTCTAAGGTATAGTTACGAAGGTCGAGGGTGGAAAATAAACGCGTCCAAGAGGATCGCGCTGACACGGACACGCGGAACCAAAAATGCACCTGACTATACTACAGCACCATATGGCATGCCTATCTCTCCCCCAACCATATCAGTGCCCTATCGGCGCCTCACTCGCTTTTTCTTCGCACTCTCGAGCGCTACTTGGGAGCTGCCAATTTTACTTCCGAAGAATAGCTCCCTGAGCTGATCAGCAAGTCGAACGCCAGGCCGCAGGCATGACCTACCCGTAGCACATCAGAATCTCCTGACCCGCTGCTATCCGTTTGGCTGCTATATCAGCTTCGTCTGGCACCTGGGGCTCAGTATGGCGACTTACTCGTACTAATGACTATTCTGCCTTTCCCACCTACCACAACGTCTGGGCGTAAATCAGTCAAGGGTCACTGTTGGTGAAGAGCTCGGAGGACTCACCCTTGGCTACACAGTTGACCTGATGCAGATTGTTCTGTTCCGCACGGACGCCGTTGATAAAGCGTGACTCGTTACCGAGATTCGCAGCGTCAACGAGCACAAATTCGCTGACAGCGCCCTTGATCTCGAAGAGGTAGTTTCTCTTGAGTACATTCTGAATGTTCAGCAAAGAGCCGTATGAGCGTACTCACGTAGTACTCTCTGTAAATATTAGCGCGGTCAAAGCATCGCCTGATCTCTGTGAACTCACAGACGATTGCCTGCTTCATCATGGAAGAGGGCCTCTCCAACGTAGTCTGTGGGTCAGTCACGGCACAGGATCCAGTTTGACATACCGCTCAGAAGGGTATTGGCTTCAATGGGCCTCAGCGCGAAAAGGCCATATCCAGCCGTAGGGCTGATGCCAACCCGAGTCATCTGGAACGTCAACATGGTCGACATGTGCAACATACCTTTCCGAGATTGAACTGGGGATACTGCGAGGCAAGATTGTCGCAGCACTTCCCTCCCAGATCCGGACCCTCTTCGCCGAGCGGAGACTCCCAGTGCGAGTCCGGCTCCTCCCTGCATAACTTCAGCTCGCAGCCTTACGATGATCCATGATGGCTCACGGGTGACATAGGTCAGGTTCACACTCGCGTGCGGCTCTCCTGCAAGCGCAGCTATCCGCCCTGCACCTCATTGTCGAGTTGAATCGACAACGGCATCCCTGGCTCCTCTCCGGCGCATCCACCTTGCCCAACGATGCGGGTAGATTCAGGAGGGCGCGCTGCTTCCTCTTCCGAAGAACGCGGAGAGCGGCAGGTTGTGCTTCGTGGATCTATCATTAATGTGTACCAACACCGAACTCACCTCTCGGCAAGTGTACGCCGAAAACGCCGGACGCAAAACACAGCTCGCAATGTCCGCCTGATTGGCCAGCAGATCTGCCAGCTTTTCCAGGTCCGGATCCGACCATTCTTGCTGATGAGTTGGCGAGGCAGTAGCAGCACGGATGCAGACCAGGCAACAAGGCGGAGAATTGGCGAGAGAGGAGGTAGAGTCTAGTTTGACTGGTGGCGGCAGGTGAGATCGGTCCCAGGGTTTGGGCTTGGCTGCAGTGTCAGTCGAGCGACACAGGTAGTAAGAGACGCATGATCCACTCACCCATCTCAACATCATGTTGGGCACAACCGAAGGTGCGGCAGGTGTACCAAGAGCAGAACTTTTCGTCCGCGTCCAGATGCATGATGTCCGGGTTATCGGTAAAGGTCCCTGAGAAGACGGAGGGGATGTCATCCCAAGTCTCAGCCCTTCGTTTTACAGAGCTACGTCCTGAGCCGACGAGACGGGAAGAGGGGAATGACGGCAGATCACGCAGGAGGTCGAGATCTTCGAGCAGGTCGCTGTGTATAGGCAGGACCCGAGTCTTGTCTATGGCGCGCCTATCTGCGCCATCTCGGATGAGTCGTTGATACGCCTCACGAGCGATGATGTCCGCTGTACATCAGCTAACACCGCCAAGGTTGCTTACCGTTGGGCTCTCTTTCCGACTGGCTACAGAGCGATGTCTGCTTCCACATTCTCCGCTTATACCTCTTTAATAGCTCAAAATCTTGGTGATCCTGGATGAGCGAGGAGTAGAATGGAGCGAAGCGCTCCGAGGGCCGACATATAGTACTATCGGCAGCACGACAGAATAGGTATCGTGGCAAGACCTCAATCTCGTCGAGCAGGAGGGTTGACTCAGCACCCTGTTGCAGTCTGACTGCGTGGCCGGAGCCAGAGTATCCTAATGGTCTTTCGTTGGTCGACTCAAGATCTTCTGTTCCAGCCGCTCCAGCGCCTTCCTGAAGAACAGCACCGTCGAAGTAAGCATCCAGAGCGTGCTCTTGAAACTGATTGATGTTGGTCGCGGCGATATACGCTGGGAGGGCTTCGTTGAGTTTGGGTAATGTTGCGTAGAAGTCTCTATGTGCCCGACGGAGAGCTCGCCTGACCTGTCTTGTGTTGGACGATTTGGAAGTATTGTCCATGGCGATGATGTGTTGGGCAATAGAATGTGAGATACAGATGATGATGGGACTGTGCGTCACGTCTTCGTTTGGCGCGACGCGTCTGGCTTGCCACGTGCCGTCGCACGGACTAGCTCGCGTTTCAGAATTTCTCAACTGTGGATAGCATGCATCTGCTGTGGCACACCTTAGTATACCGTTCACCTCTATCCAACATCCCTTCCCGATATGCCGACCACCGACACAGATCTGCTCTTTCAGACCGACAAGGATCTCAAAGATGCCGCGCGCCGATCAAAGAAAATCACAGCGACTCAATCGCTAGGTAGACCGCTCTCCCTGTCGAGCAAAGTTCTGCGCGTGCTAGTCGAAGGGAATACAGCTTGGACAGCGGAATCCGGATGGCAGGCTCGATCTATCGATCTCAAAGTGAGCATCAGTATATCTCTTGAGATGATCACGTGTTTACAATCAGACAGGAGGGACCAAACGGCTGTTCCGAGGTCATACAGGACCGGTGACATGTGTTGCGATATTTCCTGGACCTGCCGGTTCACTGCTTCTCACGGGTTCATGGGATAAGACCATCAAAGTATGGGACACGACGGTGAGCATTCCGTATGGTGTTTTGTAAACGAGCGCAGAACTAATATTCTCAGACTGGCATATGTCAACGCACATTACCAGGCCATTCAGACTTTGTCAAATCCCTCACTATCCTCCCCGGTCCTGCACTCCTATCCACCTCCTCCGATCGTACTGTCCGGCTATGGGATCTGAAACCTCTATCGAATGGCTCAGACCCTATATGCGTTCAGATCTTGCGTCAACATACCCGTCCAGCTGAATGCGCGGCCTGGCGAGCCGGAACGAAAGACCACCCCGAATTCATCGTTTGGACGGCCGACTCTCTCGGTGCGATCAAGCAGTGGGTGTATGATGAGGCGAAGGTGGCTTTACGACTAGATAAAGAACTCAAATCTCATGATACGAGTGTCTCTCAACTTCGGGCTTGTTCCGCTGGTGTATGGAGTGGTGAGTTTGTCTGCTCAATGAAATGTGTGCTTGCTGATATCACCAGCGTCCATGGATAATACCGCCATGTTCCACAAATTAGACGGCACACAACCCCTACGGATAGTCGAAACAACCTACATCCGCTCAATCCTACCAATGGAGCACGTCGAAGGAGCTGAACATCTCCTGTTGACAGGGTCAGACGACGAAAACATCAGGGTGTACGATATCGAAGATGGAGAAAAGGGAGTGCCGAGATTACTCGCTGTCGTACCGGGGCATGCGTATCAGGTGTCAGATCTTAGTGTGTGGGGCAGTGGCGGGGCATGGGAAGTGCTATCGGCGAGCTTTGACCAGACAATAAGGAGGTGGTCCCTTCAAGGTGAGCTCGCATTGAAAGTCTGAGCTGATCCCAGACCTGCTTCATCCCAAACAGATCGAAGATATTGCGCCACCGGACGAGGTGGAGGAGGACAATGGAGGTATGACGGCGGAAGAGGCTCGAGAGTTGGAGGATCTCCTCTCAGATTCTGAATGAGATCATGCCTAGGCCGTGTCTATTTTGATGGTTCGGCCGCCAGCTGACTAACATCTTCTCAAGCTAATGTACACCTCCTCGCAGCATGAGCTACCCGGCAATAGCTGGTCATTAGTTGAAGATTCAAGTCATCTCGATAAGAAGCTGACTTGGCCCCTTTTCGGTGGCAAAAAAGAGGACTTTGTGAGTGTATTGGGCATGTCCATTGTAACGCTCTGGGTTGACCAAAGTACGGCTTGATAGGAGATGACCAGAGTCAGTCAGATAAGATAATGCCTACACTAATCGGGCACCTTACCGGATTCTTGGCTACCAAGCTTTCAGCTTACCAAGGAAATCCCTACTCAGACTTTGCGGCTCTAGCTCACGCGTCAATTCGATTTCACCCAAGATTTTTCTCATGCAATCTCACCAGTAGTCATCGCGTATCTACCTATGCTGAATGCTTGCTCTAGCGTGAGCGTGCTCATGCATATCTTCCTCATGTCCACTGACCAAGATAAGAGCAGTACGTAGAGCCTGGGCGTGTCGTAATCAGGCCCCGCTGACAATTTAAGGTTTTCCGATATAGCCGCAGATAGCCGGTGAATGAAGACTGAACCATGTGGACGTTTCTGAAGATAGCGAAATTTTGAACAGGTGGAGCAGATGGAACACCCAAAGTGCACTAGCGAGGGCCTGGTCCCGTGCATCTGGTCCAGCATGGCGGATCGAAACTTATCATAAGCGTCCAGCGCAAGCCTGAACTGATCCTGCAACCGCATCTCCACCTCCCCACAAAAATGTCGAGTTCGGCTGCTGCTCACGGTCTGGGTCACCAAAGCGAGAAGGGCCTTGCCCTTCGACCGATAGGCGACACCACACCCCGTCTCCTACAGGGCGATCCGGAACGACATGAGTCCAACGACGATGACCGGTCAAAAGACACCTTTGAAGCAGAGGTCACGGCCGTCACTGGTCCTGCCGGGGAGCTCGACGATGAGAGTCAGCATCGGAGTGGCATCCGCGGGATGCTCCACCGTCATCGTCGACCCCTCTGGCACCTATTCTTCTGCCTCCTGTCTACAGGATGGTGGATCGCCTCCCTTATCCTCCACCGAAACGACAAGAACTGGGTCGTCCCCTTCCTCCTCTGGCTCGCCCTTAACCTCCGTCTCCTCACCTTCTACACTGGGGTCCGCTTCATTGCGGAGCCTATCAAGTGGGTCTGGCAGCACACTGCTGTCAAGATCCAGAGCCTTATCCCCGAACGTCTCCGCACTCTCGCGGGTGCCGGTGTCGCCATCGCGGCCATCCTCGTCGGCGCCTTCGTATCTGAGGAGACCGCCGACAACACGCGAGCGAACCGAGGCGTCAGCATCCTCGGGCTCGTCGTCATCCTCTTTGGCTTCTGGGCAACCAGTAAGCACCGGCATGCAGTCAACTGGCGAACTGTCATCGTCGGGATGCTCGCTCAGTACCTCGTCGGGCTGTTCGTCCTGCGCTCGCAGGTCGGTTATGATATCTTCAAATTCATTGCCGACCGGGCGGGCGACCTCCTTGGCTTTGCCCGGGACGGTGTGGCGTTCATCACCAGTCCTCAAATTGCCGCCACTGGCAACTTCTTCTTTGGTGTCATTCCTGCCATCATCTTCTTCATTTCCATCGTACAAGTGAGTCTACTACCTCCTACTGCATGACATTGCTGACAGATAGGTCCTCTACTACGTTGGCTTCATCCAGTGGTTCGTCCTCAAATTCGCATCATTCGTCTTCTGGGCGCTCGGTGTCTCCGGTGCCGAGGCCGTCGTTGCAGCCGCCACCCCCTTCATCGGTCAGGGCGAGTCAGCCATGCTGGTTCGTCCTTTTGTCCCTCTCATGACCAAAGCCGAGATCCACCAAGTCATGACTTGCGGTTTCGCCACCATCTCTGGATCCGTCCTCGTCGGGTACATCGGTCTTGGCCTCAACGCCGAAGTACTCGTGTCCTCCTGCATCATGTCCATCCCCGCATCCCTAGCTATCTCCAAGCTTCGATACCCCGAGACGGAGGAATCCCTCACTGCCGGTCGGGCCGTTGTGCCTGAGAGCGAGGAGAAGCACGAGAATGCTCTGCACGCGTTTGCCAACGGTGCTATGCTCGGTCTTCGCATTGCGGGCAGTATCATTGCTGCCTTGCTCTGTGTGATTGCGCTCGTCGGTCTCATCAACGCCCTGCTCACCTGGTGGGGTCGTTACATCAACATCAACGGTCCCCTCCTTACCCTCCAAACCATATTTGGCTACGTCTTCTACCCCGTTGCGTTCCTGTTGGGTGTCAGTCGAGAGGGAGACGATATTTTGAAGGTGGCTAGGTTGATTGCTGAGAAGGTTATCACGGTCAGTTTTAACGATGATTTTATGCCAGAATAGAGCTGACATGGCCAGAACGAGTACAACGCCTTCAGCGCACTCGCGACCAACGCCGACTACGCCAACCTCACCGCTCGGTCGAGGTTGATTGCGACCTACGCCTGCTGCGGCTTTGGCAACATTGGCAGTCTGGGTATCCAGATTGGTATCCTTGGCCAATTTGCTCCGGGCAGAGGTGGTGATATCTCGCGCTTGGCATTCTCTGCGCTTATCGCGGGAGTGTTCTCCACCCTCACATCAGCCTCCATCGCTGGTCTCGTCATCACGACTCAGACGACCTCCTTCACACCGGCGGCAGCTGCTTGAGTGGGGAAAGGGGCGATTGGAGGTGAAGGGGGTTTGAGGCGGTCGGATCGTGTGCTCGGCATCTTGCGATGAGAGTGATTTGTCGGGGGGCCGGTTGGGCGGGAGATGGGATCTAGTTCCTAGATCTGAAACTGTTTCAGAAACAGTTTAGTACGTCACCCGTGAGAATTTGTACCTCGTTGATGCATACAATATTCCCATACTCTCACTCTAGTTCAGACAGCTCACACAGGTACACATGAGCGACATGCCGCCAGAGTATGCCTACCAGCCGGATGTGATTCTGTACGATCAGGCAAATACGAGGAATGTCTGCTGCTCGCCTCTGGTCTGGCAGATCCGTATGGCGCTTCGATACAAAAGGGTATCTTACGAGGTGGTCTTTCTGGAATTTGCAGATATACCTGATAAGCTCAAAGCACTGTAAGTGGTTCACCTCACTTAATGGTGCTTCGCACTGAGTATCAGTGACATGCCTCTAGGATTGAACACAAAGTATCGCGTTCCCGCCATCGTCCACCGTCCGACAAACACCAAAATTATAGACGCTATCGAGATTATTGACTTTCTAAACCTTCAATACGCCTTCTTCACCATCACTCCTTCCCCACCCGAGCTCGAAGCACACTTCCGATACGTCATGATGGCGCTATACCAGGTCGTCGTCGTTCCCCGATCACTACTCATCCTCAGCCCGCGATCTGCCCTTGCCTATCGCCGGGATCACGAAGCAATGTGCAAGCATCCGCTCGAAGACTACCTGGCGGAAGAGGACGAGTATTGGGAGAGGTATATCGGGGATTTGAGGCTGCTGGGTGAGGCGCTCTTGCTGCAGAAGGGGAAGAAGCATTACCTCTACAGCGACTTCCAACCTAGTATGCTCGACCTCCTCATTGCAGGGACGATGCTCGGCGCGCGAGTGGTTCACGAGGAGGTGTATCTCCGTACCCTAGACTTCCCCGGGTTCAGCGAAATGATGATGTCGTGTATTGACCTCATTGAGAATTAGCAAGGGTGAGCTCGGAGTCGGTCGCGCTTATCAGCTCTAGGCCAAGCACGATGGTGTTGACGGCAGTAGACGTCGGCGAAGGCGTCTCTACCGGCAAGAATTAGACAAGGATCACATTTGATATCTTCCGAAATGTAGCCCTGAATTGACCCTCAGTCCAATCCTTCAGTGGACCCATGATGATTAACGCTTAGAATATAGAGTATAGATGTCCGCTACAGATACAGCTATCGCCTATTCGCTCCCCTCCACGCTAAGGCTCCCCTACTCAGATGCCTTCTCCGTCCGATCTGAATCCACAGTCTCCAAGGCCGGCCTGCCGAGATCAACCAGACTTGATCGACTCCCCCTATCATCGCCCCTCTGCATGCTCTCGCTCGTCACTGGACCTTCCCCGATAGTAGGTTTCCCAGCCCACGGGTCGGCGAATAACATTGTGCCACCTTTCTCCCTCTCACTTGCACTACCTCCCACTGGCCCTGCGCCCTCCCCACTTTCGTCCGACTCTTCAGAACTCGACAGACTCCGTCCCGTCAGACTTGGTCTAGGTGTCCAGCCTCGCCTTGGTCCCGGGTCATCAGCCTCTTCGGCGGCCAGCAAAGAATGAGTGGGATTTGCGATGGAGCTTCTGTGCCGACGAGCAGGCGAGCCATAGTTGAGGGATGGGCCGACGTGTGATGAGGAAGTAGAGCGGGGTGATGCGGGTGAATGATACAGTTTAGAATGATGCGGCCCAACATCGGATTGGTCGCGTGTGCTGGAGCGTTCGGAAGCTTCGATCCTAGTGCTGGCTGATAAGGCATGATGTATCGGCATGCTAGATCTCCTCGCCAATCCCCCTGATGATCCTTGGGCTGACCATTCGTCGTCCTGTCTGTCCTGCTTTTCCTCCCCTGCTTCAGTTGCCAGTACGCTACCGCTCCGCCGTGTACGTTCTCGCAGACTAGACCGCCTCGTGACTTCCCCAGTCTCCCCATCTCTGCCAATCCGCACTGTGCTCCCGCTTCCCTGGCTCGACCCCACACTCAGCACGCTTTCCCGCCGGTTGTACAGCCTGTGACTTGTGATTTGTCCAGGCCCGCCATATCCCGCCAGAGGAATGGAGATGCTGGATCGAGAATTGATTGCTCGTTGGGGACTGAAGGGCTGAGTTGCCAAAGGTCCAAGCGAAGATACAGGCATGGACCCACGTCGAGCGAGTAGAGAGGGAGGAACGGGTTGGTGTAGATGTTTAGGAGGGAAGAGGATTGAGGCTCGCCGAACGGAATGGTTGTAGGGTGATGGTGGAGGGTATGAGGTGTTATCAGGGGGACCGGGATAGATTGAGGATATGCTAGGTAGAGGGATTCCGGAGCCTAACTCAGTTGTGGCAGAGTGGATAATGCTCGGTCTACGACCGCCAGCGGGGATGGTTGCTATGGTAGATGTGGTTGAGCTACGCCGTGTCTGTGGTGGCGATGGGTAGCCAGTGGCCGTGGCGGAGGTATGGGTGGAAGAAGACGAAGATGAAGAGGGGTGAAGCATAGGCCGAGCGATGATGCTGTTTCGACGATGGGTTTGGCCAAGGGCTAGACCGAGAGGGATAGAGCCGCGACTCATCGAGGATGTAGATCCGCGGGAGTAGGATGAGGATGTGGAAGATGTAGTGGAGGATGAGCTTGTCGAAGCGCGCATATGTGCCGATTCGACGTTTGAACTGTGGAGAGGGTGTCCCACTTCGTATTCTGGGTACTCAAATGCGCCGAGTTCGGCCGTGGGGGTACTGCGGAGGGGGATGGAGGGACAAGAGCCGAAAGAAAATGAAGAAGAGGGTAAGGGATCTTCGTCAGGCGAGCGAGGAGGGGATCGCGCTACGGGTATTGACATTGCCTGGGATGTGGAGCGAGGGGGAAAGCGATCTTCTGAAGACCACGAGGAATGAGGTGGGGAGTCCAGGTCGGTAGGAGGAGAGAGTGGTCGCCCGAACGAGAAGCCCGCGAACTGATCTAAGGCCTCCGCTTTAGGATCAGGCCGCGTCCTATACGCCTGGTTGACTGGCGTAGAGTCTGCCTCTTTCCTCCCGCCTTGTCCTGCCCATGTTCCACGAAGAACAGATGCCTCGGGGATAGTATCTAATCCATCCTCCTCCCCATCGTTATCCGCCAGAACGAGGCGCTCGGTAGCCTTGTCGAGGCCGAGATCTGACATAGGCGTGAGAGGTGGACCAGAATAGATGTCTGCCGATGAGGTGGAAGAGCGCGGTGAAGCGAGTGGAGAAGCCATAGTGGCTAGGCCCCAGAGTTGGGATGATGACCTAGGGAGACGATCAGTTGAAAAAATCTTTTGCTAGACTTGAGCGGACGTACTGTTTCGGATTCAGGCGATGCCTGTGATGGTTGGTCGATGGATCTGATGTGTGGTGGTCTCTTGCGCAAATCTCTGGCGGGATCCAACACAATCTCGATGTGGATGATACCAGCAACGAGTGCGAGTCAAGTGATCATCTCTCCAAACAATTCTTTGCTCTACCTTTATTTCTACCGGTGGATGACACTCTCCCTCTCGTGATTGTGCGACAAGGATGCCGGGAAAGGGCGCGCTTTGGACCCTGGATGTCTTGCCGTGCCCGTTCCTGGTTCCTGTCCATCCCTGAATCATGCCGGAAAGTCCAGATCTCCCCTGACCCTCCACTTCCGACGCTGTCCGAAGGCCGCCGAGTACATAAGCCAATGCATGGCGGTCCAGGCCGAGTAGAGTTGGCAATGCTCGTCCGGTATCATTCATCCAGCGGCCAAAAGTCAGATGCATAAAGAAGTACATGTCCGTCCGTCCAATCCCATTCGGCAGAATGGCAATCCAACCAAAAGAATGGGAACAACCCAAAGAGGAAAAGCTACAAATCCAAACTGTCCCTTGTCCTCACATTCTCAAACTCCTCATCCTCCTCTCTGACACCCCTACCTAAACCCCCAAATCCATTCCCACTCCTCATGACCGCCGCACTTGCACTCTGCCTCAATCCCCTGCCAATCGGCGCACTCTCCCCAAGACCGCCTTGGAACCCTCTCGACTCGCCAGCCGGTCCCCGAGGGTGTCTGCTGGGTGCTGATGAGGCCAGGGAATCATCATTCACTGATAATGTCGATCGGTGACCTCCCATTCCGCTAGGCATGGGCGGTACGGGAGGTGGGGTATCGCCAAATGACCCAAAGGCTCCGCCATTCATACCGCCGCCCATCCGCCGACCCGCCGTTGCGCCCATAGAGACGTATTCTCTGTTTGCATCTCGTAGATTGCCCGAGCTGCGTTGTGTGGCGAGAGACTTGGATGGGTCTCGGTAGAGAGGAGAGCTGAAACCCCGAAGGTCTGGCATTGACTTCTTTATGCGCAGACCGGGAGACACGGACGTAGGAGTAGAGTGCTGGGGGTAGTATTCGGAGCCGTATGGGGAGAGGTAGGTGCTGGAGATAGCAGTCGAAGACGAGATGGACGATGTCAATGCGGGACGCTGTGGTTCGACACGCCGAACGACCACTGACTTGCCCTCGTACTCATCCCCATCTTTCGTACTGCTGCAAAGACCAAGTCTTTGAGCGACAAGATGGACGATGCGCCGTTCGTGAGCAGACAGATTGCGAGAGAAGGATAATTCGTCTCGCATTCGGTCTTCCTTGAATAGGAGACACCGCGAGTAGATGTCAAGCACGGTAGAATCGTTCATGTCGAGTGAAGTGGGGAGATCATCCGAAGTGGATGTCGAGGCGGAATGAGGGGGAGAGTCCATGGGTGGGGGTAGTGGGGGTGTGGGGTTTGAATATCCGCCATTGATGGATCGGAGCGAAGGGAGTGGAGGTGGCATTTCCATATTGACCTTGTCAAATCCTTGAACACTCCTCATTCTCTTGAGAGCCTTCTCCCTCTCGATCCGATCCTTTTCTCCGGGCTGAAGTACCTTCTTGTACTCCACTCTCAATTTTCGCCCGGACACATCATAGCCATTCAGTGCAGCTACCACTGCGGCCGCTTCGTCCGATTGACGGAAGTTGGCAAATGCCAAGCCGCGGAAGACGCCGGCGTCGTGGTGGTAATTGAACGCGTAGGGCAGAGGGGCACCGAGAGCCTCAATGATGGACAGGAGAGAATCACGAGGTACGGAAAAGGGGATGTTCTTGATGACGATCGCAGTGGGGATAACGTCGTCATCAAGAGGCGCATTGGGAGGTGTGTATGAGTTGCGCCAGCCGACATTACCCCTTGGGAGGTTCGCCAGACTCTGCGAGCCAAAGGCAGGCATCCCAGTGTGGATACTGTGGAGGTTGGGAGCAGAATTGGCAATAGACATGCCCATGAATCCCATAGGGGGAGGAGAGGGCGTGTTCACCATGCCAATAGCGCCCATCGCGTACTCGGGATAAGGAGGAGGTTGGTGGTAAGGATTTGTGGAGCCGGTTGACGGGCCAGAAGAGGAGGATGTCGGAGGTGACAGAGCAGGAGAGGGATTTCGGTACGCGTCAAAGGGTGCAGGTGGATCGTACCAATTCTGAATGTAAGCGAGGGCACAAGAGAAGGGCAACAGACACGTACGGTAGGTAACCCAGATCGACTTCCACGTTTGTCTGAACCCCAGCCTTGCGACTGTGTAGGGGGCGAACCTGCAGGAGGACCAAAGACACCGTTGTACCTATAATCGCCGTGCCCGCTTCCTGCACTGTGCACAGTGGGTGACTGGGGATGGTGGCTGTATGCCGAGATGTTCAAGGAGTGGATATTTGGGAGGGGAGGAGATGCGGGGTGGTGGAAGGAGTGACGACTGCCGGGCGAGTGAGGAGAGGCAGAGAGTGTGCTTGTTTGGTGCGACGACATGTTTTACCCGATAAGATGGACAAGGATGTTGTTTGGGATGGGATTAGCCGCCGAGGTGGTTAATGAAAAATCTAGGTGTTTGACAGTGAGACGTTTTGTCGTAAGGTGAGACCTGAGGGGGCTTGCAAAGATCGGCAGATGCAGGGGGAGAGCGCGTCGGGGTATATGACTTAAATGTATACGATAGGTCTCGTCAAGGCGTAAGCGTATGGAGTAATGCGATGTTTGGAGGTAGATGGGTGTCTATTGTGGTGTTGTGGTGTACAAGTGTGCGTGTCGTATGTGTGTGTGTTTCGTAAGACTAGAGACGTGGATTGGCGTGAGGGCGTGAGTCGTTAAGCGTGAGAGCGGACGGGGGAGGGGAGGGGAGGGAAAGAGAGAGAGAGAGGGGGGAAGCCGAGATGGACCAAGACAGAGAGAGATGAGGAGATGGATGGAGGTCTGTAGTTATTTGTTGTCGTCAGGGTTTGGCTCATGCCTGGCGTGACTCCCCCAAATATTAGGTTTATCCTTTAATCACTTATCTCCCAATCACGTCATCCTGGCAGGCGGCGATGTCCGCTCCTCGGCCTCGGGCACCGATTTGCCCGATCGGGAAATTCCGGACTGTGCCGGAACCGGCCGGAGCCTTGTTGTCTGTGCGTCATGCCACAGCTTGCCAAGTCAAGCCATCTGCATCGCATTCCCATCCATCTCTTCCATCTCTTTCCATCTCATCTACTCGTATCTCACTCTATACACTTATCTTATACTCACAGATAACAATGGGTCTCGCTTCCAAACTACAAGCCGCTCAAGCTCAGGGAGGTGCGCCGGGCGCGGGGGCACCCCCACCCCCTCAGCAACAGCAACAATCTTACGGCCAAGCCCCTCCACCTCCTCAGGGAGGCCAGCAGTCTTATGGAGGGCAACAGCAATACGGACAGCCCCAGCAGCAGCAGCAGCAGTTCAGTGCCCCTCCTGGTGCCCCGCCTAACAGGTTAGTCGGACTTTTGAAGACGAAAGGAGGTTGATTTGAATTTGGCGGGAAATCGTATGCTGGTCTAGGAGATTGGTGGGAAGTGGAGGAGATAGCCTGCCTTGGCAATTGCTGATCCTCAGGCCCGCAAGCGGTCAATATGGTGCCCCCTCGGGTCCTCCTCCAGGCCAGCAAGGTCAAGGACAACAAGGTATGTTGGGTTAAGCTCTGTTCTACCTCAATTTCTGATCTTTTTCAGGCCAATACGGCCAGGCGCCGCAGAGCCAGCAGTACGGTACGTATCGATTGCTCACTGGCCATAGCTCAGGATCTTACTGATTGATTACAGGCCAACCTCAGGCGCCGCAGGGCCAACAGCAGTATCCTGGGCAGCAGCAGGGTACGTATCTCCCGCTCGCTGGCTGAAGCACGGGACCTTCCTGACGAGCATAGGTCAGCAATACGGAGCTCCTCAGCAGAACCAAGGAGGTCAGGGCCAATTGCCGAATCAGCAGTACGGCAACCAACCCCCCCAGTACCGACCCCCACCAGGTGCCCCCGCTGCTCCTGCGCCAGGTGGCGGTGGCGGTACTTCCGACCCGCGATTCTTGGCTGGTATCTTGCAGCAGTGTGTCCAGGACGTGAGTGATTGTTTATCAGCTACGTTGGATGAGAGATGGTGGAATGCGCTGCCTGCGCAAACTTTCCACGATCCGACCTATCTCCGGTCGCAGGGCACAGGAAATTCTCACCAAGACCTTTTGCTGACCACCAGCAAAACATCCAAGCCTTCTATCCGCCGGGATCCCTCGATCAGATTGCACAGAGAGTCGCGCAGTCAGGCGCGCTCGCCAAGATCGCCGGCGAGTGGCGTATGCCCCTTGAGCTGGCATCCGACCTCGTCAAGCTCAGTCTGTTCGACGTCGTCCTCTACATTGATGACTCGGGAAGTATGGCATTCGAGGAGGGTGGAGAGCGAATTGACGATCTCAAGCTGTGAGTCTAGGCCATGTAACCAGATTCAGAGGCTGACTATGCAGTATCCTGTCCCGTGTCGCTTACGCCACCTCGCTGTTCGACCACGACGGTATCCAGGTCCGATTCATGAACAACCGACTTGAGGGCAACAACATTGCGTCCGAGCAGGCCGCTCTACAGCTCGTCCAGCAGATCAAGTTCTCTGGTATGTTTCCATACTCTCACATCATGGGCAGGGCTAATGGCACAGGTCTCACCCCTCTCGGAACCGGCATGTGGAACAAGGTCATCCAGCCTTTGGTCCTCGGCCCCGCCCGTGCCAACGCGCTCCAAAAGCCCGTTCTCGTCATTGCCATCACGGACGGAACTCCCGCCGGCGAGAACAAGGACGAGATCTTCAGTGTGATCCAGCGCACCGACGCTGAGTTGAGGAGGACGCGATACGGCCCCGACGCGATCTCATACCGTGGGTTCCAGGCAAATTTGAGCTGTGACCAAATGCTAATGACCAGAATTCGCCCAGGTCGGTAACGACCAGAAGGCTACTCGATTCCTCGAGGAGCTAGACAACCACCCTCAGATTGGTGGATTGGTCGACTGCACATCCAACTTTGAGTTGGAGCAGGAAGAGATGATGCGTAAATCTGTAAGTTGACATTTGGGCTCGGCGTGGGAACCGACGCTGATTGATTTCAGGGCGTGGATCTCAGTCCCGAATTGTGGTTGGTCAAGCTGCTCATGGGCGCTATCGACACGTCGTACGATACCAAGGGTGAGTCTCAGGCTACTACATCTTATGGTCTCAACTGACGATTACAGATGAGTAAGATGCCTAACTAGAGCGGAGATGTTCCGGGGTGAAAGAGGTGTCGTGACGAAGAAATACCGAAGATCGAAAGAAGCCTGTTCAGTGAAAGATACCTATATAGTGTGGCCTAGATACATGCAATAATTGGCTTCGAGCTCTCAGCATGTCAGCGGGGTGACCACGATACCCACATAGGACATACTGGCTGCAGTATGGATCGTTTGCACTTTGGCCCAGGCGCCAGGCTTGCAATGACGTACGGTCCAAGCATTCGCCACCCGGTGAAAAATCCATTACCAAGCGTGAACATTGCACAGCCTGTCATATACCCACCTCAAAGCTTCGTTCTAGGATGTGCAGATAACCCATAGACGGACGTTTCGACTTGCACCCTAAGCGACCAGCCTCCCTTCCGCTTATTGCTGTCCCATCAGATTCTTGACCGGCCAGGGAAACTGATGTTGGCCACCTTGTTGGCATCCTTGGCTTGGATCACAATCGCACTTGCGCAATCCGATCGAGCGGGATATCTAGCTTCGGCCAATACAGTCCGAGGTGTCAATCTTGGTGGTTGGCTAGTGACTGAGAGCTGGTATGTTCCGGTCTTGGTCTTGGCCTTGGGTCCAAGCTCAGCTGATTGACGACAGGATCACTCCTTCTTTATATCGGAGATCGGGCGCGTCGGACGAGTGGCACTTGTGTGCTGCGCTAGGCCGGGCAAGCTGTCGTAGTCTACTCGAGAATCACTGGAAGTGAGTAAATAGAGAGCGGAGAGGAGTTTGAGACGATTGCTGATCTCGCAGTACATTCTACACGTACGATGATCTGGCGGCTATAAAAGCTGCGGGGTTGAATTCTTTGCGGATCCCCATAGGCTACTGGGCTGTAGATCTGGTGGATTATGAACCGTACACCAATGGCCAAGTAAGTCTACCCTACTCACCCTATTCCCAGAAGCAGGGATGAAATGTCGCCATTCAATTGCTGATCAACCAGTACCCATACCTCATCCGCCTGATTCAATGGGCGCGCTCTCTGGGTCTATCAGCCTCGATCGACCTACACGGTCTACCCGGCTCACAGAACGGTCAAGACAATTCTGGCCTTACGGGCGGAGTAGGCTTCGCAGCGAACAGCAGCAATACGGATCGTGCGCTTAGAGTACTGGCGAATCTATCTAGGGAGTTTTCGGGTGATGAGTACGGTGGAGTCGTCAAGAGTGAGTTGTCTCACAGTTACCCCTCTTCCGCTCAAGTCTGGACCCCAGCTCATCTTATAGCGATTGAACTTATGAATGAGCCCCGTCTCAATAACGTATTCACGATGGATCAGCTGAAAGCGTTCTATACCGCTGGAATAGCCACTGTCCGTGGATCTAGCGGAGGCAAGTTGAGCGCTACGATACATGGTACGTCTATCATATCTCCTCAGGATCGCAGGCGCTGATCCACAGACGCATTCTACGGTCCATCGTATTGGCGGAACTACGATCCCACATCCGCAACATCTACCACACCGGTCAACTACGTCACTATCGACACGCACCAATACTACGCATTTCCGCCACTTCAGAACCTGACCCAGTCGGTCATTCTGCAGTCGGTGTGCAATGTCTCCAGGATACTTAAGGGGACTAACGGGCTGGGGAGAGTTATGGTAGGGGAGTGGAGCTTAGAAACGGGTACGTCCCGCATACCTTAAGTTCCTGTTATGTGTGCTGACGCAAGAAGGAAATGCCCATGAAACGACATCAACGACATATTCCAACTCGCAAGAGAAGCGTACATGGCTACGTAAATTGTTTGAAGCGCAACTAGCAGCCTACACACCCAATTCCGCAAATCAGCCATCGGCAGGATGGTACTTCTGGACATGTAAGTGGTGACTCTTGCCTGGGGAATCCGAAACGTACTGATAAGGTCAGGGAAAACAGAGAATAACATCGATACTTGGTCATACAGCCGAGGTGTCTCGGACGGATACATTCCCAAGAACATTTCGGACGCTTCAACCCTTGCATTCCCTCTGCGTTCGGATGGTTGTATCGATGATGCGTTCAACTATCAAGCGCCGGCACGGGCAGGAGGCGCGGAGCGCTTGAGCGCAGGATGGAGTCGGGTGGTCTTGGTCGGGATGGCGATTGGTCTAGGATGCATTTGGGGTATCTAGGCGCGAGAGGAAACGATCTGTTGCGAGCTATCATGGGGGGAGTGAAGGGGATCTTGTGGTGCCATCTTATAGACCGTAGATTGTAGATGTGCAGATACATACTGCTAGCTTGAGCGCTGGTTGGCTTGTTGCTCGCTGGCTGAATTGGCAGGACTGACAGAGGGAGTACCCAAGACCATCCTCATAATTCTAGGTAGTTTTGCAAAGAGAGAGAGACAGTTAGAGGGTCGAGCACAGGCACTCCACGACTTGACAAACGACCACACATGCTGAGTCACTGATGCATATTATACTTGATTAATCTCCAGTCGAATGATAGGATGTCCTCCCATGACCCATCCTTTTTTTTCCCCTCTCCCAAACTAAGCCTAGACTTAATTTAGAAGATCGCAGGGCCGCTCCTGTTGAGCGCACCCAACGCCTGCTGCAAGCTGATGACATTGAGCTGGTCCTTCGGTAAGATGTTCTCGAGGATGGTCTTGTAGATGCCATTATCGGGAGGGGTCTCAATGACGTTGTCGGCAATGACATAGACGTTGTAGTTGAGGTCGAAGAGTCTCAGGGCGGTGGAGAGGATAACGGCTGAGGTACGGGTTCCGCTCTGCTACATCAGACACTAATCACCTGAAAGCGCAAGCCGGAAAACTCACCAAGACGACTGTGTCAATCTTCGAACTGGATAGGATCTGCTCCATAGCGTTTCCGGCCCCTAGGATATCAGCACTGCATACATGAAGCGGGAAAAGTTACTCACCCGCATAGAGCCTGGTCTTGGGCATAATCACATCCTTATTCGCCAATGGCTTGAAGGCAGAGTAAATCTGACCGCCCGCGCTGCTCTCGGTGAGGTTGCCAAAGCCGTTGATGACTTTGTTGAAGGGTACTCCGACGCCCAATTCAGGACGAAGGGGTGTGGAGAAGTAGATCCTGGTCCAGATCGTCAAGGGTGGGGGGTTTTGCGCCTGGACGGCATTGATCCACGAGACAGTAGAGTTGATGAGCTGCTGTCCCTGAGGAGTAGAGTTGAAGGAACCGTATATCCCATTGATCATGTCGAGGTTGAGAACGGCATAGTTACGGCCGAAGGAGAATGAGGTGTTGTTGGAAGGGATGGAAGAGGTGATGTTACCGTAGCCTAGTCCGGTGCTGTTTTGCGCAACGACTGCAGGGGCCACAAGGGCAAAGACGGCCAAAAGGGTGGTTGTGAGCTTCATGGTGAGTGACTGAGTGAGGTCCTGGATGTTGAGAGGGGGAATCATGGACAGCGGACAGCCTATATACGAATCTTGAACTGGGTCGACCGGCCCGGGCTGACTGATCTGACCGAATCACCGAAATACACTTAGTGGAGGTCTGCAATAGCTTGGCGGGCTTCCCGATGTCGTTTGATCGAGTTGGACCTTGGGAGGTGCTGATCAGCGGAGTAGGTGGATCACTGGAAGAGGAAGGTCGATTGTCAATGCCCGAGACCCGAAGACGTACAAATGACGCAGGAGGCTTCGGATATTTCCGACATTACAGGACGCCCGGGGGCTCGTGTCAGCTTGCTCGCCTGCTGATCTGAGGGAGTGCCTGGGGTCCTCGCGGATCACAGTGATCGAGCCTGGCCCTGTTGGGTAGGCCCTTGGATCCACATGCTGGCAGGGATCACCTCATACAGCCATCGCTTGGGCGTGTGAGTAGATGTTTTGAGCTCAGGGCGCGGCGGCTCTCGTCCTGCCCATTGTAAGTGAAGACAGTCACAGTACCGCCTTAGCTTGTCCAGATTGTTCATGTACAGAATACATTTGGTTGCACGTCAAAACGACGGCCTAGTAACTTATTCACATATGGTAGATTTCGACACGCGCTGAGACAGCACAGCCTTAGCTACTCGTCTTCGCCATGGCCATTCGGCAGTGGTCGGAATCGACAGCTGTCTCCACTGAGACTGTTAGCCTATAGTCCCATATGTCACCCTTCGCAGGGGTACTTACAATTTACAACCGTCTCCTCGGGGGCAGAAGTGCCTTGAATGCTATCAGCTAGATGTGCAACCCACGGAAGAATCTCACTTACCCATAAACGCAATCCTCTTCCGAGAAGTGACATTTGTTATTCCGGACAAACGGGCAGATCATCTCTTTAGCTAACTTGCGAAGATCTGCAATCTCCTCGTCGTTGAGATCTACTAGTCAGCCTGACATCCAAGTCTACGGACCAATCGCCTCACCATAATCATGGGCATAATCGCAATCGTCCCCTGTCCTACACCCTCTATCGGAGAGATAGTACCTGTGTTGGTCAGCGTTGCTCTCCTCACTATGGCTAGGCAACTCACGTATGGCAAGGACGCGGGTCGAGCAGTCTGACGGAATGCGTCTTTTTCCCGTTCGCCTTCTTCTTGAATTTGGCAGGCGAAGCGAAGTTATCCTTCTTGGTCGCAGGTCCCTTCTTACTGACTTCCTTCCACTCCAGCACTTCCACACTTCCGGGGCTAGCGCCGACCGAACTTTGGTCGTCGTCGTCCACACTGGTAGTCTTTGGCTTGGCCTTTGCGACCTGCGCCTTCTTGGGTGCCGGCGTGGCTGGAGCGGCCGCAATTGACGAGAATGAGAGGGGGACCTTGGTGGTTCGGAATAGATCCGGAATGGTGACTACTCTCGCCGAGTACTGACGGAGTTGCCCGGCTAGATCGGTATAGCCCTTGAGCAGGAGTAGTTTCGATAAGCGACTCTCAGTTTGAAGGCTGTGGCGTCAGCGATAAGGCATCTAGCTCATTCCCTCTGAAAGCACGTACGACGATAAGATGTTGGCATAGCCATTGTCGTGCGAGGCGCCTAGGACGATCATTTCGCACTGGGTGTTCCTGGCATACAGTTTCAGATGTTCTGATCATCAGCACAGCGCACGACAAAACTCACCTCTAATCTTGGCATCGGCTGCCTCTTTACCAGGTCCAACATCAATGACTGCGATCTTAGTGAAGTCCACAGAGCAAAATGATAAAGCTCACCAGTGATAAGATCATGAGCAGCACTTAATCCCTCAAAGAAGCCATTATAAGCTTTCCAATCAGGAACTATCTTTGCCTACGCAAATTAGCCAACTTCCCCCGAGGCTATACTCACATTCAACAAAGTTTGACCAAGACCGGCTTTATTCAAGAATATATTGATCAATGCGGTTCCCACTTCTCTCTCTGGCTTAGGGTCTGACGCATCGAGAGTGACTTCGGAGCCGAATTGCTGCGATGTGGGCGATATGCAGGCATGAGCAAGCATGGGGGAGAGCGATGACAGAAGCCTTTGGGCTGCGCCAAGGCCACCTTTGTAGCCTGCCCTCAGGTGATTATCTTGGAACTATGAGTCAGCCACATTGCCTCCACACATTCTGCTCAAACTCACGATAAGTCCATCTCCGTCTATGAGGACGACGGAAAAAGACGCGGCAACCTACACCGTCAGTACTATATCGTCTGAAGATAACACCGAGGAACTGACCTGCTTGGCTTCCCCAGCCGCCTTCTCCTTCTCCATCTCTGCTCGGAACTCGTGCACTGCCCTTTCCATTCCCCTTTTCTCTTCACCAATCTTATGCCAATCATTCTTCCACATCTCCACCTCCTTCCTAAGCTTCGCCACCTCGTCCGCCGAGCGCGCCATCGGAGCAATGAGTTTTTGCAGGGATGTAAGATGACCCAGAGCCTGAGTAGCAGCGTCGGCAGTGGGGGGACCTGCCGCAGCAGCGGCATCGAGGTTGAGGGCGTGAAGAGGGATGGTAGGCTCCGTGGCTGAAGGGAAGAGAGGGGCGGTCTTGGGCCCATTGTTGAGACCACCGTATTTCATCGCCTCGGAAGCTGGCCCGCTCAAAGCCTCCAGACCCTGAGAAGCCCGACCCCAGTCGTCCCATCGACTAGCTGCAGTCTCCGCCACGCCATACTCGGTTACGCCACCGGCTCGATCGTACCTGACCTGGGACAAAAGATTGGTCAAACCCAGATCATCCGCTTTACGGGTCTGGTTGTACATGCTGGTCGGCTGGCCGATAGCTCCAGGACCAGGAGAGCCGGGGTTGACAAAACCGTGTGCGAAGTGAGGGGAATTCATGGGAATATCGTCGTCCTCGATGAGTCCGGCTGTAACAAAGAGGGTGTCAGTCATGGTCGTTTATTACGGAGAAGTGGATCTTGGAATTGTATGCTCACCTTATGCTATTATATGATTATGACACAGCAGCCAACCCCTGACTCTAGGTACACCCCTTGACGATCCTTTCACCGAACTGATGAAAGGCAAGATCAGGAGCTACGAGGGGGTATTTTGAAGGGAGAGCGGGACAGAGAAGACAAAGGTAACTAGGCACCTATAGATGTACCTGGGTGATGTCTAGATGAGATCGGACCCCCTACTCACACTATAGATGCGAAGTAGAAGCAGAGATGGTGAGGCAAAACTCGGCGCGGCGGTGGCGCGAAATCTGATCTAATCCGTGCGTAATTTCAGTGCCGTGTTTCATCTTTTTACTGGACAGATGCGGTATGAGTAGGATTACAACAAGTAATCAAGCTCTTGTGGCGCATAACAAGGAAATGAGATAGCTGCGAGGCGAGACTCTACAGTCACAGCTTTATGCATACGAGCCTCTTCCGAGTAAGGTGATGGGCACACGCTATAGTCCCTTTGTACATCTCGTTTGACCGGCGATGGCCGATCTGAGACTCTGAAGGCCTACCTACAGCTGACATTGGGCTACTCCTTGGGCTACTCTGATCATGGTACAACGTCGAGCTGAACGGAGCGCGGCGAGCGCAAACGTGCTGATAGACTGCTGTATGAGAGAAATCTCCTGGCCTGGCGGACTATCGACAGTGCCACTCTCGAACGGTCCGCCGGATGTATAGCAGCTTGCCGAGATAGCCGAGGCCGGACCGGTTGACTAGCGCGTCCTTGGGTAGCATCTCCAACAGCTATATCCCTTTCACTCTCCACTTCGCATTCCCAATGCAGCGTCTGTCTCTCGATATACGCTTCACAGAGCCCTCTGCCATACAAAACCCCCCTCCATCCCATCCCCAAATGTCGTCCACCCCATCCACAATCGGCTCTGCTCGTCCCGCCTGGCCAGCGATCAAAGGACTCGGTTACGGCGGAGACTACAATCCCGAGCAATGGTCAAGAGAGACCTGGAAGGAGGATATGAGGCTCATGATTGCCGCTGGCGTCAATGTCGTCTCCATCGGTATCTTCTCGTGGGCACTACTTCAGCCCACGGAAGATACCTGGGACTTCAAATGGCTCGACGACGTCATTGATCTCCTCCACGAGAATGGCATCGCTGTCGATCTTGCCACGGCCACTGCATCCCCTCCTCCCTGGCTCACCATGAAACATCCCGAAATCCTCCCCGTTACTGTCGACGGCAAAATCCTAAACCAGGGTGGGAGGCAGCACTGGCGTCCCACTTCGCCAATCTACCGGAAGTACGCATTGATCATCGTGCACCGGTTGGCGGAACGGTACGGATCCCACCCAGCCGTTGTCGCTTGGCACGTCAACAACGAACTCGGGTGTCACAATCACTTTGACTACTCGTCAGATGCAGCGGCGGCGTTCAGGGTGTTTTTGAAGAAGAAGTATGGGGAGGTTGAGAAGTTGAATGACGCATGGGGAACGGCGTTCTGGTCTCAGCACTACTCTACTTTTGACGACATCATCCCTCCTGTCCTGGCCACCACCTATCCCAATCCCGGCCAACAGCTTGATTGGCGCCGATTCTCCTCCACCGCTCTCAAGGAGTGGTATATCGCCGAGCGAGACCTGCTCCACTCCATCACCCCCCACATCCCCGTCACCACCAACTTTATGATCATGGGCGATCAGAAAGACCGGGACTATGCGGACTTTGCAGGCGAGCTGGACTTCGTCTCGAACGACCACTACATTACCCATCCCCTACACGGTCGAGACGAGCTCAGCTTCTCTGCGAGCTGTGCCAGTGGAGTCAGCGGCAAGAAGCCCTGGTTCCTCATGGAGCACTCTACCAGCGCTGTCAACTGGCAATCCATCAATGTCCCCAAACGACCTGGAGAGATGGCGCGTGACTCTCTCTCGCACGTCGCGCACGGCGCTGACGCTGTCTGCTACTTCCAATGGCGGCAGTCAAGGGCCGGGGCGGAGAAGTACCACTCTAGTATGGTCCCGCATGCCGGGGAGGACAGTCAGGTGTTCAGGGATGTTTGCAAGTTGGGGCAGAATCTGAAGGATCTGGAGGAGATCAAGGGGTCAAAGAAGGAGCCAGCCCATGTCGCAATCCTACTCGATTACGAATCGTGGTGGGTGTCCGAGCTGGACTCCCACCCCTCCACCCTGCTCAAATACCATCAAGAGGCGCTTGACTGGTTCGTCTCCCTCCTCAACCTCGGTGTCCGGGTCGACGTTGTCCCCGTCAAAGCCGACTGGTCGGGATACAAAGCCATCATTGCTCCTATCCTCCACATCGTCGACACTCCTCTCCAAAGCTCCCTCTCCAAATACGTTGAAAACGGAGGCCACCTCATCGCCACCTACTTCTCGGGCATCGTCGATTCGAAAGACCACATTCATCTCGGCGGGTACCCCGGTGCTTTGCGGGACATCTTGGGAATCAGGGTGGAGGAGTTTGCACCGATGAGGGAGGGTGAAGAGCGGGAGTTGGATGATGGTAGCTACGGAACTCTCTGGTCCGAGCCGATCCAAGTAGGGGATGGGGTGGAGACTTTGCGAAAGTGGAAAGAGGGCGGAGGGGCGGCAGTGACGCGTAAGATCAGTAAGAAGGGATCGGCGAGCTACGTATCTACCCGTCTCGGGGTGGAAGGTCTAGGCAAAGGGTTACTGGGCGAGTTGATGGACCATGCGGGCGTAAAGAGTGAGATGCCAGAGGGGATGAGGGGCAAGGTGGAGCACGTTACGAGAAGCAAGGGTGATAAGAAGTGGGACTTTTACATAAACAGGACGGATGAGAGTGTAGGGTTGGAGGGGACCAAGGGAGAGATTGTAGTTAGTACTGGTGAGGGAGGCAAGGGGGTTGCTCCGAGGGGTGTGGTAGTGACCAGAAGGTAGGGGAGCTTGTAGAATTTAGTACATAGGTAAAGTAGCTTGGAACGGCGAAAGGGGCCCAGCAGCCGTAAAAGAAATCTTATGTATCAGTATGTAGGGATTTATAAATACACCCTCACGCTTATGAAGTGCTACAGATCGTCATGGGTACCACCAGATTGTCGCGGCAATCTGGGCGGACCGCCGGACAATCTGCAATCGACGCGTTTCAACGCACGGACCAGACGCGTCGGAGGCGAGGCCGGCGGGGTGGCGGGCGCGGGGATGCACACAGCTCGGCGGCTGAATTTCTTCACTCAACGGTACTTCATACATCTATATAGTACCCACGCATAGCTCGAGACTCGAAGAGGGCCACATCTAGACCACTTCAAGTCTGCTCGGGTGTAGTCAGCTTTGTCGCTTGGCCCTTCGTGGCTCTACTGTCCTACTGTCATTGTTCGGGAGTGATATATCTTCATCAACTACACCAGGCTTTGTTCCACGTACCTATCTCTACGCAGTCCATACCTCGCCCATCATGTGAGTGCACCTGGCTGTATATAGCGCGAGCGTCGTAGCTGAAGGTGACTAGGTTTAATCCATTCGTGACGATGACTCACTCCCAAGAGCGACCCAACCGAAGGTCGGACCCAAATTCGGCGCATCTGACACACGGCGTCAACTCCAACTCCCTCCAGGGTCTTTCATCCCAAGAGAGCATCGGATCGAACTGGGACTCCGTGAATGCTACGGATGACGGGATGATTAGTATTCTCCAGGATCAAGCCGAGCCGGGGCCATATGACTTTGTAAGTGCATCCATGGGTCATGGGAACGGGGCTGACTATCATAGCTTCGCTCGATGGACCAGCACCAAACCGACTCGCCTTCCTCTTCCCAAGTATCAAACACGTACATCCTGGACGGTTTCGCGTCTCAACCTCAAATTCCTACCCTTCTCTCCGGTGAACACCCGTCATCACTCCCGCCTTCACACCAGGCTTCCCCTCAGATTCCCCACGCATACCCCCTCCACATCTCTCCAGCCCAGCTGTCAATGCCGCTCGACCGGTCCAATCCAGTATCTCCCAATGCCTTCACGGCGCCGCAGACAAGCGGGAACGGTTTCAGTGCAGGGTTCGAATTCAACTTCAAGGCGAATGACGGTAGTGACCATCGTCGCTCAGGCTCTGCTGCGAGTCAACATACCACATCCAATTCATTCTCGGGTGGTTCGGAGTGCTCATACTCCGCGACAGATGTTAGTGAGGGTGAAGATGCCGAAATGGGCCAGGCGGAGGGGGCGGACGGGCTAGGAGGGTTGAATTTCGGGCGGATGGGCCTGAAGGGAGAGAAGACTTGGACGCAGTATGACCAAGATGCTATGGGGTCTGGGGGAATTTCAGGCGGTGGGACAGGAGGCGCAGCTAGCTCATCGAGGAAGTCGAGCGGAGGTGCGCCCAAAGAGAAAGACAAGCTTGAACGTGAGTGTCATTAGTATTATTGGAGCCTCTACTCCTAAGTCAGTCCTCTTGTGCTAATGCTCTAGACCGCCGGTCTATCAACCGCAAATCCGCCCAAAAACATCGTGCTCGCAGAAAGGAAGAGCTCGAGGAGTTGACGATCCAAATCGCCGAGCGTGACGCGCGCATATTGCAATTGGAGCGCGATCTAGCAGTCGAAAAGGCAAAAAATGCCCAAATGACGGACTTGATGAGAGGGAGTCAAGGCACTGGATCTGCTGCGGGGGACTCGAGCAGGGAGAGTGCGAATGAGGAGAGCGATGCAAGTTCTTCAGCAGGCAACGTGCAGACTGGACAAGGGGTTAAGAAGGCGGACGGGAGGAAGACGAGGGGGATGAAGAAGGCCGAGACTGTTCAAGTTGGTCAGAAGGTCGGAGCGAGTTAAGGGGATGGGAGGGATGCGGGTTGGTAGATCCGGGAGGAGCGGAGTGTAAGGGGGTTCGATCTGACTGTGAGTTTGGTTGCTTCGTTATTCGCGTCGTTCTTCGCAGCTTCTCTCTCCCCTGAAGATGTGTAACTGACCAAAACTTAGCATTGTGTATAAGACAATACTGTCCTATTTTCCGGGAAATTGTGAAGATTCTGTCGATATTATGCCCTACTGCTGTTCAAAAGAAACAAAATTATCCTATCAACCACTATCCATCACTCCCTCGAAGCGCCTCCATTGTGATTCGCCCTTTACGCTACATTCGTCGCAACATCACACTTCCTATCCCCTGTCCATCTCCTCTTTTTGCAGCGACTGAACCCGCCACTTATCCAGCCGACACTTCCCCCCCTGCATCATCGGACGATGCTGCGACCACACACTCTTCTCGATCGGTCTTGCAATCTCAAGCCTGGCTCTGCGAAGGGAAGGTGGCAATCTAGTCGGGCGAAGGGGTATAGTGGGCGGATCCGCAGAATCTGGGCCGGCGACCTGATAGCACCCACTACGTTTCCAGTGAAAGAATCGTAAGGGTGGTTTCCCTGTTTTATAGTCCTGTTGTGCATCTTTGTGTCTTTTGGATGCACTGAATCATAGACGAGCGGTCCGTGAATGCACCAGCTCCGGGCGGAGTGTCTTCCGCACTTCGTGATGCAAAGCTCGATGATCAAGTTTAGGCGTAAATCGCTTGACGTAACTCACAGGAGGAATGCAAAATTTCATAATCGTCCACGTCTGTCCGGCTTACTGCATGTGACTTGAGGCGTTTACGAAATGGCTCGTGCTGCCTTATCTTATCGTATCTTATCAGATCCGACAGCTGGGCGAGTGAAGACCGTCCCTTGATGGCGACGACTTTGGGGCACGAGAAGGGTCTCAACGTAAAGATGGCAAGGCACGTCACAACCATCCGACAAAATTACATTTTTCGTAGCACATTATCCGTATACGTATGGTGCTAGTGTCTTGTTACCAGCAAGTCTAGATCTACATTTCTTCCTTATCTATATCCTGATGCCCCTTTAAATCAACCCGGAATCCCCCGTCTTGGCCATGTGATCTTGGCACTTGACCAGCATCGCCAATTGCGCACTGATCTCGTCCAGTCTGTTAACGACCGTCCCGTTCCCCTTGACAAACCCGTAGATGGTGTATTGGATCCCCGTGTCCTTACAGAACTCCTCCACCATCGGTTGAATCTTCCGCAGGTTGTGTCTAGGGACTCGGGGGAAGAGGTGGTGGATGGCCTGGAACTGCAGACCGCCATGCAGCCAGTCCAGCCAGATGGGGCACATGACGTCCATCGTCGTCCGTAGTTGCTTCTGAGCGAATGACTCGTTGTTGCCGAGATCGCAGGTAGGCATGCCCCAGTGTGAGAGGGTGATTTGGACGTGGAGGAGCATGGTAATGAGGTGGGAGGTGAGGACGAAGGCAACGCGGGTGGGCCAATCAGGGAGTGTGCGCCAGACGAGCAGGTAACCAAAGAGGAACCAGTAGGTCAACATGCCGCAGATTTCAGCAGGACGACACCACGCAGCCGCGCCAGACTGCTTGGATCGGGGGGAGATGAGGTGGAACCACCCGAGAGCGTAGAGGTTGAAGCGTGCGAAGGCCATGATGGGGTAGTACGCGTACTTCTGGTAGGGGATGAGGATTTCGCAAGCTTTGTCCCAGACAAAGTCGAATTTGTAGTATGTGGAGTGAAGGTCTTTGAACTGGGAGGGGCAGGTAGCGAAGAGGGGAGTGTTTTGGATATCGGGGTCGTGCTCGGGGGAGTTCGTGACGAGGTGGTGGACGTTGTGACTAGATTTCCACCAGCCGAAGCTGAGACCGCAGCAGAAGTCCGCAATGAAGATTCCGATCATGGTGTCATATGTGATGTTTTGTGTGATGGCACGGTGTCCGGCATCGTGGGCGGTGAACATGATCTGTTGCCAGAACGCGCCGAGGAAGATGGCAGAGGGGATGTAGTAGCCGCGGTGGAGGAGGGTGATGAAGGTGATGAAGAGGATGGTGTACCGGATGGATTCGCGTCCATAGTCGAGGTAGTTACAGGTGTAGAAACCACCGTCGTGTACACGCTGATGTAGGGCGTTGTATTTCTCGGTAATGAGGTTTTGGGTGGTGGGATCGGGGGAGGGGTAGGCGGATAGGCATTTGTCGATCTCGGCTTGCATAGCCAGGTTAATGCCCTCGTCTCGCTCTGACGAGTTTGGGAGAGCGCCCTCAACCCAAACTTCCTCGCTGAGCTTGGCCTCTACATCGGCCTCCTTCGTGCTCAATTTCCGGTAGACACCGCCTCGAATGGGGGGAGCAAAGTTGGTCCAATCTGGCGGGCTGCGACCTATCCGGTACGCGGACATGGTGCGGAGAGTGTTTTCGCGGTGATACCTAAAAGGGCGTCAGCCATGGTGCGAGAATGGTCACAGCGCAAAGGTCTAAACTCACGCTTTGATCTCGCTCGTAGCATCGTTTCCAACCATATGTTGCAGTGCCAACCGGCCGCCTGGGTGCCTGTCCATCCAGCTGTCGAGCTGTAGGACCTGACCCTCGTAGATGACCAGAGCGCGCCCATCGGCAATCATCCCCTCGATAGCGCGCTTGGAAAGGACTTGGTTGCGCGACATGGTACGTGGAGGACGCGCAGATGAGGAGTGGGGTCGGGAGGAGTGGAGTAGTGACCGTGGGGGAGGTGGGAGGCAGTGGGATAGGCGGATAGAAATGCACAAGATAGTGGCTCGTAGATGTATGAAGGACAGAGCACAGAGCGGTGTAAAAGGTAGCGCGAGTTTTAAGGATTCAGGACAATAAAGGTCCGAGGGTGGGTGGGGGAGTTGCGCGATTTAAGCTTTTTGATGAGAACTGCGGATGGAGTGTTGATGGGATTGATGGACAGATGATTGATGGATGAATCAATATGTAAATGCGCCAAGCTGCATGTGTATTGAATGCCCCTTCCCGCTCCATCTCTCCACGATGCTGCGTACTGCCTCTTTTCCTCTCAGTACCGGGCCCAGCCTTTGGATTGGAGCGTTACCTTACCTTACCCAAAGATAAAGGTGCCCTCTCGTACGGCATCCCTTGCCGGTCCGGCCAAGGCGTGGCGTCCAAGGGTAACGAGGAATTCCGGTCAGCTTTGGGGGGATTCCCTGGATTCCGGGGGGGGGGGGCAAAGGTTTATCCGGGAGAGAGCCCTGAAGGTGTTCCAGACTTTGAAACAATCTCCCTTGGACGTTGCCCCTTGGACGCGCCAAGAAGGATCTACGTTCAGGGGCTGCTGACATTAAGCTTTGCTCCAAACACCCGGAATGCTCGGAGCCCCATCACTTTTCGTCAGGGTCGCGTTTCATCTTGGCCGATGGGCCCGGCGGGTTCCGCAGGCTTCCGCCGGATTGCCCGATGGGTTTCTGCGAGGCGGTCGCACTACATATCGCGCACACACGTTGCACTGTGTAACTACTATACGCGTACTCTGGTGTCCCAAGGAGTCCATGTCGTCGTGGCATCCACGCAGTCAGAGAGCACCGCAATTTCCAGTTGCGCCGCATTGTGCGCAATTTAACAGCCTGAGCTCATCGGGCAGTCAGGACGCACAGCACAGCTTCCCTGACGATAACTGACTTATACGCCTGATCACCGGTGGCCTCGACTATTTTATACATGACATTCCTCTTGGTCTGCACACTGATGGGCTTCTCATGTACGCTGTACTCCTTCCCGGATATACTGAACGATCAGCGACGTCCAGCAGGGGTCATTCGGCAGATACTCACCTCGCCTTGCCGATGCTCAATTCTCGTATCCCCCTCAGACCGCAGCCCAATCCGTAAGATCCACTCTGGCTAGCCCCACGCCGCTAGATAAGAAGCCCGTCGCTACTACCCAGGCCTCCCGCCTGCCTGCCGTGGTCTTGGGGTCGATGGGGAAGACCGCCGCTGTTGTGCCCGCATTCAGCCAGACTCCATCATCCTCCAGCAGCTTCATCTTCTCCCACTTGCCCGCTGCAGATTTCCTCGCCAGCCACACTACCGACGGAGCGTGCGCCTCAGGATCAAGGACATGCTCTGCCAGCTTGATCCCTTGGTGCAGGCCTGCAACGACGTAACCTGACATATCCGACGACGGGGAGGCGAAGGGATCGGAAAAGTATGTTGGGTTATCGACAGTGTTTGGGAACTTTACAGATGAGGTGGTGGTGAGATCTGGGGATAGGGTATGTAGTACGCCGCCTGAAGCATCGTTAAGGATGATCTCCCCGTTCGGTCCGTGACCCAGTCCATTCGCTGAGTGTATACCCGTCTTCACCACCTCCGCCTGTACATCCCGACCTATAGACGCATCGACGCGCACAATATTGGTCCGACTCGCGAGTTGCCATGTGAACAGCTCCTCTGCAACACGAGATAGACCCGCATCTCTATTGACATGGTCGTTCGTCACTAGGAACTCGGACTCGCCGAGCGAGTAGATGTCGTTGGGAGTGACAATGAGTGGGTGGTGCACGGTCTGGACATGGGTGGCTGTGAAGCTAGAGAGGGTGATGCGGAATATCTCGACGGTGGAGTTGGATTTGTGTGGGCCATGAGATGCGGGTTTGTGGTTCACGGCGTGGAGGTAGACTGTGTCGGCTTGGTGCGGAGGGGAATATATATCGAGGCCGTGAGGGATTAATGGGCCTGTGAACCCTTGTATAGCGATCCGCTTGGTGCTCCACGTCTGTAGATATGCCATCAGCTCATACTATACCTCTCCTTAAAAGGGTGGAACATACCGCAGTGTCCAAAGCCCATATACCGCCATCGGCAAAGAGCGCATCCTCGGGCCGACGGACAGTCAAGACAGGCGGCCACCATCCATACCTGCTCGACCTGTTCCCAGTTGCAGTAAATAATAGCAAGCCGGATGGCTCATGATACGCAAAGTCTTCTCCTTGCTGTATGCCAGTGATCAGGCGAGTCTCGAGGATATGAGAAGGGGAGGTGGAGGTTATAGAGGGCGGTGGATGGGAACGGAAAGCTCCAAGTACTACGAGCCGGTTGTAGACTGCATTCAGGGGATAGAAGAGGAGTGCTATTGCTAGGGCGATATTGCGGAGGGCGGGCATGATATACGAACGCTCGATAATCAACAGATGCTGCCTAGCGCAAGAGGTGTAGTTGAGGTGGACCTTCCGGCAATTCACCGCTAATCTAACCGACGACAGGCGATTTTGATTTTGCTGCTTGAGTGAAACCTGCCCAGCATGATGCCATCTCGAACTCATCTCCCTATCAATGTATGCGTTGTCCGAATCCTCCAGCCCAAGTGTATAATCTATAATGTCTAATCTGCCCACCAGAACCCTTTAAAGACCCTGCAGAGCCCCAGTACCCTCGGAACCCTCGACGTCCGCACCCTCTCTCAACACCCTCCAACCCCTCCTGCCTCCACCCTGAACTTCGTGTCCTCCACTCTCTATCCAATCCCATCCATCCTCATGCACCACCTTCACTGCTCCGCCCTCCACCCCCAAATCCCGCGAGGCCGCGGATAAGAATTCTGATGCAGGTTTGGCAATCCAGCGCTCTTTTGACCCTTTCGTCGAGAACCAGTTTCCGGTAAACCAGCCTAGATGGCCGCCACTACCTGTTATAGCGAGGCAGACGTGAGATGCCGCGTGGACCTGTTCGAGGGGTAGGTATTCTGAGGGGTCAACTTGATTCTAGGGACAAGGCTGACGACTTACTGCCGTCAATCACAGGATCGTCAAATGCGTTGAGAGCAAGTGTAGGGCTGCAGATTAGCGATAGCCAATAGCGCAATTGACATAAGATGACTTACCGCTTGACAGACTCGACCCTCTTATACGGACTCGCATAGTCGTAGTACGCCTCAGCTCCGCTGAACGGCCACAATCCCTCGGCCACCGGCCCACCCAATCTCGACGTCAACACCTCATCGACATCCTTCAGCCTCACCCCTAGCTTCTTACGCCGCATGACCTTCAGTAACGGGACACATTCCCGCGTGAACATCTCGTCCCTAGTGAACACCTCAGGTGTGTGATCGTACTGCCGGAAGAAGATCCGCATAACGTTCGTCGCCATGGCGCCTGAATAGATGATGCGATGAAATGCGTCCCCTTCGAGCCGGAGCGACATGCCCGGTAGGTTCCAAGGACAGCCGAGAGCGAGGCCGGAAGACAAAAGGCAGGAGTCGGAGGAATTGCCGAGGTAATTGGTGAGGACCGATGCACCGAGGGAAAATCCGATACCGTGTAATGGAGCCTTGGGATACTTGTGCCGCAGGTAATGGAGGGATAATTCGAGGTCGACAGTTGTGGCCGCAGAGTATAATTGGGTGGATGTGAGCGGAGTGTTTGCGCAGCCTCGGAACTATAGAGTTAGCCAAATCCCATATCGACGGTCCGTCTGAGCTTACATTGACGACAACTGCTCGTCCACCTAAACCACCTTTTGACTCGGGTCGGACCACCCAAGTCAGTACGTTCCGGACGTAACTCTCGTGACTTCCGCCCGTCAGACCATGGCAGATGACCAGGATGGGAGCGTCGGCTGGCAGGGACTCATAATCCTCCGTGAAGTCCAGGCCGATGGTACCGCCATCCGGCACGCGCAGATATGTCCTGCAACTCAGCACGAGCTCACCAAAAGAGCAAGCAGCTTGACTCACCGCTTATACAGGATCGTATCGACTTTTGTGAAGTTTCCAACCACGGAGTACATTGTTTGCAGATGTCCACTACAGGTGTGAGTGGCTGACTAGGCGCTTTCGTAAGGCAGGCTCACTTTGGTAACCACCAAGCTGGCTTGAATGCCTCTTTCAAGCTAGGCACATTCTCCGATATCCACCTCGACACAGTGGGACCGTCGTTTCCGTTTGAGTGACCATTCCCGTTGGGCTGGCCGTTTCCATTGGGGTGACCGTTGGCTTTGGCTTTGACCTTTCGCAAGTTGATGAAGGCGGGGAAGCGAGGCATAACTCTGACTACCTGCCTGGGCCAGGCGGCGAGGCCGAGCATGCTCAGCAGGGTGAGGATGATCGTGCCAGGAAGGGCAAAGATCTGACTCAAGAGCGACATTGCAGGCTACCGATAGTCAAGCACAGAGGAGAACAGATGTGACAGGCAAAGAGTGGAATTTTGAACAGTTCAACTGCAACCAAGCTTGAATGGGTGACGTCAGACTCGTCAGCAGCGTGACTAATAACTTACTTCCCTGCATGCCTCGGCCTACATAAAGGCCTGACTATAGTTCCCTTCCCCACCCACATCACATCCTCCTCTCAAACGTTAACAATATCAGCAGCCAGGCGCTGTTGTACAGCTGCGATAAGGATGTTCAATGCACCGGCCGAGTCAGAATTCCACATAATCGCCGAACCTCGGCTTCTTCGGGCATGGGCTTGGGACCTCCGTCAAAGGACTGACCGTGCGCCAAAAGGCTCAAACGCTACTTACTGCCTTCCCTTTCCCTCTCCCTTCCGCCCTCACACAAAGGGACTCACGACGGACACCCACACAGTACTCGGCGGCCGGTACCATGTCCGCCTTGTCGGCTGACAGGCAAACTGCCGAACTGTGTACGGACGGGCGGGAGTCAAAGATGATACGAAGCAGATATCGAGCTTTGACTCTTCGGATCAAGCTATCGGCTCCTCATCAAGCCTTTGTTGGAGCCGTGCGTAATTACATCAGGTGATGTCTATAATGAAGGAGGCGATGAAATGCCTGCTCGGGCCTGCTCGAATAGTCCGGCGGCGAGTGTGAATCCTAGCTTTGTGCGGCGGCTAGACAGCTGACGATGTAGGTTACATATACCGTCTCGCCTTGGCTGAGCTTATCGTATCATTCCTCTCTCCCACATCGGATACACAGGCAGCTACACTCCGACACTTTCCAATAAGTCCTGTGATTTGAAGGTTTGGATCGTTGGCAGCCCAGTCCCGGCTTCGGCTCCCAAAGGGATACCCATCATCCAAAGGATTCATTTCGAAAGCTTTCTCTCCTGATATTTCCATGCTCCATTCTTCTCCGTGTTGAGGGACCACCGAAATTCGACGTCACCACCACGTCTTGGCCCCTTCGAGCTAGCTTCCCCTCGCTCAAGCGGCCCAAATCCGGCGCCGACCGACAAGGGAGGATAAAGGAGATGATGTCGGTGATGCCTGTTCGATCTGAGGAACGGGTCTATTCTGGCGCCCATTCCAGTGAGTTAAGGATCCGCCCCACTTTCAACCTGTTCCCTTGCTACCTACCCTGTCTATACCTTCACCTGCATCCAATCCACCTTCACATTCCTTAAATCTTCCACACACCGGATAATAGCTTACATCTGGCATAGCTGGTCAGAGCCACATGTTTGATCCGGCGCACGAGAGCTCCCTCGCCTTCCCAACCCTTACGAATCCGATTTTCGAGCTTCCCCCCACTTCTCAATCGCAAACACCTGAGACAGCCGCTTCTGTGTACGCCGATCGCCGGTCGATATATCACCCTTCCGCTTCTCCTTCCCCTTTCCCCTACGGCGATGGTTCAACACTCCCACCTGATTTCAGCTCTGCACCGCTCATCCTCAGCCAGGCACAGTCACTGGTCGGGAACTTCGACCAGAGCTTTGGTACAGCCCAAGACCCGGTCGAATACATATTACCCCATGCGCTCCTTCCCAGCCCTACGCCCAATCTGCCTGAGTCGACACATTTCACCTTCCCTCCACCCTCTCTGTCTGTAGATCCGCTTGCCCTTCCCTACACCCCTGTGACATCCGGGCATCATACCTCCCTTACACCCCTTGTCGCCGACTGGGCCATTCCAGCGGAAGAGTTGCCCTTCAGCCACCATCCCACAACATCGACGAGACCTTTGGGACCTATGAGATCCTGGTCTGCATCATCTAGGCGAGCTTCGGCGTTGCTGATGGCTCCTCTGCCTATGCAGGGGGGTCTGTCCACGCCTCCAGCTCACTTCGAAGCTCAATCACATCATCCAATCACCAGCCCGTATACACCATACTCGTACACCACGTCTGCGAGTATGAGTGCCATACCAGCACACCCTCTGCGCCCTATTCCCGATCGCCGGATGTCATCGCCAGAAGGTTTCACAACCCCCTATACGCTCTACCCCCTCTATGCCCAACATGGCTTCTCGTCACTGGGATCAGGACAACGTTTTCATCCCGCTCCGGCAGGTCTGAATCTGGTCTACGACGATTTTGGTTCGGACAACAAGCCAGCGAGGTTCAAGCCGACAAAAGAGCAGCTGGCTGTTCTTATCGCATCATATGACAACAACAAGTACGTCATATCTGACCTATCTGAAGTGCCGCTGCTGATCTACCTACAGAAACCCAGATGCCGCAGCCCGTGAAGCCCTCGCTCGACAGCTGGGCCCTGAAATACGCTCTAAAACGCTGCAAATATGGTTTCAGAACCGAAGATCCAAATCCCGCGCAAGGGAGAGAGAGTCTGCTTCCTCTACGCGCCGACCATCCTCTCTAGGCGGCATCGAGGGAATCTTGAACTCTGCTACCGGAGCATACGACCCCTTCACATCTGAGAACAGCTCGCGGAAGGGGAGTTTGGTAGATATGGAATCTCTCAAGGAGATGGTACATGATCAAGACCGTAAGTCGTGTCATTCGTTTTCTTTGGGCGAGCTATTGCTGAGAATTCAGCATTCCTTCATATTGTGCCTATATCCGTCCTGTCAATCTCAACCTGGACCCGGTTCCTCACGCCGGGCATGACTGCATCCTCGGACTTGTGCTTAGCTCTTCGATTGCTCTGCCCTTCGCCCGAGGTGCTTTTGTATGTGTCTCACAAGTCGGACATCTACCGCATAAACATTCCTCTCATTCCCGCTCAGCGCCTGGACGACACCGACCTCCTTGGAAGCAATCCAACACCAGACCGATCAATCAGGAAAGTCGAAGCAGCTGCCAATCCCTCCCTCAATGTCGAGGCGGTATTGGTGCGCTTCGAACTTGCCAAGGAAGCGTGTACCTTCTCGAGCTGGAATGCGACCCTAGGCGCTTGGACCGATACAGGGGACTTTTCGGGTGGCATCGTAGGCGCGGGTGGAAAAGTGGAAATTACTGGTCGCAGAGAAGTGAGTGTCGTCTGCAATCAAGAATCATACTGATGGGCCAGACCCTCTTCCCAGCTTTCGCAAAAGTCCATCAATACTTATATGACGCGCCCCTCCTCACTCCCGTTGTCTTCACACACCATCAGTCCTCTCCTTCCCCACCCGTCACTCCTACGCCCACATCATCCACCGCTGACGCCTACCTCCCTCTTCGTCTCGACCCCGCAGACACTCCTCCGCAAGCGACTTTCCCCTCCGCATGGCGATTCCCAGCACCTGGTACTGCTATATCAGCAGACAGCGCATTAGCCTACCCCTCCGCCCCACTTCGAACTAGCCACATAGGAGCGAGGGTACGAGTGGGCGGTATGGGTCACGCCAAGCAAAGAAGTCTTAGTGCGCCCATGGCCATGCCGGCAGAATTTGAAGCGGGGCGGAATGATCTCATCAACGAGACGGGCATGGGAACTTTGGTCGAGGAGTACAGCTGGGGACAGTCTGCGCCCAATGCTCGAGGGTGGAGTGCTACAGGAGCGGGATTTGCAACTCAGCAATTGCCATATCAGCATCAAGTGTTGTCTGATAGCCCCCAGAGCGCAGACGCAATCGGGCAGGGGTGGCCGCTCTACGACACAACTTCGAGCGGCAATCAAAAATCCTCGGCAATCCCCTATTCGAATTCTTCGTTCTCGCATTCCAACGCTGGGATATCGGACGCGTCTTTGGCCACTTTGGGCAGTCACGACCAGCTTTCGACCGGATTCAGCCACTTCGGACGAGAAAGGCGCGAGTCGGTCGCCCATTCGATCCAGAGCCAGTCGAGTTCGGGATCTATTATGATTAGCGGAGGAACCCAATGTCTGGCCTCACCGTTAATCTTTGATCAGCTGGATGTCGGGCTAGATACCGCGGGGATGGGCAGCGGGACGATGCGAGGGTCTCTGCAACTCGGGGAGATGGGTATGGAGGTACTGGATGAGATGTAGCTCCGATATCTCGCCCCGATAAGATTGCCCCTCTCTTTGGTAGAAGTAGATATACATTGTTGGCGCAGTGCCCAGTACGGTCTGAGTAGACCGTCCCAAGATTACAACCTGGAACGCCTTATTGCTCGCTGACATCTCCTCACTACCGGATTTCGCGGATGACCGCTCCGTATCAAAACACGCACGGACTTCGGAGCAATCGCGGATTTAGCACGAAAGCGTTCGTTTGTTGACAGCAGTGTATCATCTGCCTTACCCACCATCTATCTATATACACAGACGTAGAAGATGGCAGCAGATCTCTCAGATCCAGCACTAGCGACGGCCATCAATTCTGTCGCGGACCCGGTGTCTCCCATATCTTGGTCAGTCTTCAAATTTAGTCAAGATGTCCGACGCGATAGACTGCCTTTGTCCTCCTAATCGGATAGGATTCCATTGTAGCCATGCTGACCCTTCAGGATCGCACTGAATTACCATTCCACTATAGAGAAGACGCTTGTCCTCCTCTCAACGGGATTTGACCCATGGGTACCCCAATGGCAAGAGCTTTTAGAAGCCCACAAATCCGAACCGATTTTCGGTTATGGCGTTGTGGCCAAAGGCAGGCCTATGCGCGAGGGCGGTGAGAAGGGTGTCGTGCTGGTGTATCTGCCTGACACAGTCACGTAAGTGCTTTCCTCTATGTACAGTACGTCGAGACTGAACGCGTGCTGATCAGACAGGGGAGTACGACGAGGTATGTGGCTTGGTGCCGTTAACGCTACGGCAAATGACGTTGTGGAATGTCGAAGGTGCGGAAGGGACTGCTGACTCTACAGCACGGGCTGTTGTACACTCTCGAGCTTTGGCCAACAAGTTTCCCGTTAGTGATTCATGAGATTTCCCTGTCTTTTCGCTGACTTGCAGGATTACTCCGCGATCATCACCATCTCGCATCCCTCAGAGATCACCGAAGAGCTTGTCCGTGAACAAGTCAATTTCTACAATCAGCCAATCTCTACCCCCACTGCCAGTCCAGTCAAGCCGTGCACGGCGGCGCAGATGGGTCTCGGAGTCGGTCTCGGTCATCCCTCCAACTCAGTACCAGCCCCTGTAGACAAAGGCAACGAGAAGTCTCTACCTTCGCCAACGCGGAGAGCTATCCAGCCATCGGGGTCATCTATCCAATCATCCGACCGCCCACTCCCACCTCCACCTGCTGTCCCTCTCGACCTGCCTGATAATCCTAGGCTAAATACGCCGACCCCTCCGAGATTGGCCACACCACCCCCTGGCGTCCAGCAATCCTCCGACAGCATGTCTGGGTCGCAGCATCAGCATGGGCGGAAAGACTCTCTCTCTTCCCGCTTTGCTAAAGCTTTGCCCTCATTCACGAAATCAAGTAAAGGCGATGTCGATGGCGCTGGGGGTGACTCGCCAAAGTCGCCCTCCAGATTTGGGTCGCTGACCTCGGGGTTCGGAACTGGGGCGGGAAGAAGAGAAGAGGCGCATGCGAGGTCTGCGTCGGGAGAGGAGTCAATAGGGCGGGCAGGCAAGCGATATGTCTCCGATGGGACGGCTCCATACGCTGCCACAACGACGAACGGCGCGGTGATCAGCCTCGACGACCCCACAGGCTCGACATCACACGATTTGCCTCACGATGCCAGATACGGGTCGTCAGCGGAAAATTCAGCGGAAGCCGGACCCAGCACTGTCCCTATTTCCCGCTCGACCGATCTAAGTCCTGTTCCCGAGGCTACACAGGCGCAACCTCCCACCTCATTTGGCTCTGATTCGATCCCTCCGCCCGTCCCACCCAAGACCACTACTCGCGATATCACCCCCACGCCCCCGGCTTTCAACCGCTTACATACACTTGGTGCGATCGTGCCGCAGAAGGAGATGGCCGCGCAATATTTGAAGCTCCAGCCGGGTGTCACCGGCGGCTCCACGGGTCCCGGTTCTTCAGATATGTCCCCCAACGCTTCGGCGGTGTTCTCAACAGCTCGGGCGAAGCAGGTCGACGCTGAGACAAGAGTACATGAGGAGTTTCGGCGTACAGAGGAGGAGCGAACGAGGATAAGAGTCAACTCGGGAAACAGAGCTGCTGGCATCGTCAGGACGCCCACACCGATGATGCAGCACGACGACTATGATGATGACGAGGGGCTGCCTTATGACAGGCCAGATGTAGAGGAGGTGCGAGAGCAGCGAGGCACAATGGGCGGCCCGATGGTGGAGAATGGGTTCAGCGCCGCAGTGCCGCTGCCAGAGTATGCAGAACACGCCTCGGAGAGAGCAGACGAGGGGAAGCTTGCCGAACAGGAAGCAGTAAGGCAGCGCGAAGCTGAGGAGAGAAGTAAGGCCGAGTCAGAGGCAGCTCGAGTCCGCGATGAGGAAGAGAGACTCAGAGTGGCTGAAGCTAAGGAGGCGGAGAGGGAACAGGAGGCTTTGAGAGTGAGGGAGCTAGAGGAGGAGATGAGAAGAAAAGAAGAGGAGGATGCACGCTTGAGAGAGGAAGAGGAGCAGGCGAGACAATTGCACTTGGCCCAGGAGCGGGAGGCGGTAGCTGCGAAACGGGCCGAGGAAGAGGAGGCGGCGTTGCGAGCGAAACTGCAGGCTGAGGCGGAAGCACGGGCAGAGGCTATGGAGGCTGAGCGGGAGAAGGCGAAAAAGAAGGACAAAGTGAGGGACGATCTCATCAAGGGGAAACAAGGAGGCGGAATAATGTTGAGCGGGGTGAGTTTCGTCTCACTACGCGCAGAGCATGAGTATCGCTAACTTGTCAGCACGTCACTGTCCAAACCACGAAATCTGTGACTTGGCGCAGACGGCATTTCCAGCTCTTACCGACTGAACTTAGACTCTTCAAAACACAAACAGTATGTTCCCTCGAGCCTGTCGTTCGATAAAAAGATGAGGCTAACATCGAGCAGGACACGACACCCATCCAAACTATTTCTCTAGCAAGAGGCACGCAGGTGTCCCAGACCTACGAGGAGAGTCAGGTACAGGGAAGCTTCAAAATCATCTCAGCGGGTGATGACGGACTTGGCGAGGTGGGTGAACTTCAATACTTCGCTGCGTCTACAGCCTGACCATTCTCAGGCATTCTTCCTGTTCTCAGACTCGGCGGAAGAGAAAGAGGTGCTTCTGGAGGGGCTGAGTATTGCGTTGGGACAATGATGTTGGAAGGCTTTCGGATTCGGCCCGTAAATGATCAGGAACATTGTTGGGAACGTCTGTCAGATCTATCGACCAATGCAAAGATCATCTTTACATCTAGGCCCAGCCCTAAATCTTTTGCTCGTTTGCTAATCGTCCATCTCCATGTCACTGCCGTACGCGTTTTCGCCTCTCAATGGACTGTCTGGACGGACAGCTGGCGAATCCGACCTCGCGCGGGACAGTCTAGCCGCAAGCGGCACTGACGAGCCGGTCCCTTCTCCCCCTTGTCTAGCAGGACTACGGCTCCTCGCTCGGTCACCTTCACCATTCACCTGAGAAACCCAGGCTCTTCCCCGGTCCCACCGATCCTTATCGCCTCCAACGGGTTTAGCTGCCCGCCGGTCGTCTTCCCCTCGTGTCTTATACGCGTCAAGACCCTTTTGCCTACTCTCCGCCTCGAAGACTGGTCGCGCGTCCACCCCCTTGACCCATCGATCGGCGATCGCCCCAGCTACAGCGGCTGGATCGCCTCCTCTTGCGATGCGAGAGCCGAAGTTGGAAGGTGCAGATTGCTCCGAGTACATGCCGCGTCGCGGGCGGGTGGATGGACCTCTTGCGTTGTAATTGGCTGGTAGTGATCGGGAAGAAAGAGCCTCGGGGTCTAGGAAGCGCATTGCGCCTCGGCCTCCAGGAATCAGCTGCAAAGCCAACATAAATGTCTGGAGCATGGACTTACCCTTGTATGCCACGCCTCCAGCATCCACGACTCTTTGTCGTTCTTCCTCTGCACGTTTTTCATCCTCCACCCTTTGCGCTTCTAGTCGCTCGTTCTCTTCCCTCTCCAATCGCGCATCCAGTTCAGCCTCTGATTCATCTCCTTCTCCGGGTAGTCCTGCCTCCGCTCCAATCTTCACCATCTTCTTCAGCCGCTTCTGCTCCTTCTTCTCTCGCTTGCGTTCCCTCTTCTCCTTCTTCTCTCTCCGACGGCGCTCGCGGTCATCCTCCACCGAAGCATCCGAGTGCGACGAGGTAGAATATCGCCTTTGCTTTCTTGGGGGCGGACTCCTGCTCCTGCTTCGTGACGACGAACGGGATGACGCTGGCGAAGGGGGTCTGACGGCTGCTGGAGGGGGTGCGGCCGGGCGGCGAAGTTCCAACTCGCCGCAATGGGTGATGATGACCGGTGAGATCGGCCGGTCCTTGGAGTCGGTGGGGAGCTTGCCGAGTGTCAGGATGTGATCAAGGCCGTTGATGACACGGCCAAAGACACTGAGATATCAGTAAGGGGCCACAAATGGAACTGTTCGTCACTAGAGACGAAGGCCCGTATTTATGAGGTTCGCAAGCTGTTCCACTTACACATGCTTTCCGGTCAAGTGTTGAGCAGGGGCCAAAGTTACGAAGTACTGACTTCCGTTGGTGCCAGGCCCACGATTAGCCATCACGAGCAGGCTGTCCAAAGTCAGCTTTGAGTAGGCGGGTGTCGTGGTCGTCGAGATGCCAACTCACCCCTCACGATCCACCTCCGTACCCTTACCCTCCAATCTTTCATCGTCAAACTGACCACCGTATATGCTCTCGCCTCCGGTCCCATTCCTCTTGGTGAAGTCTCCGCCTTGTATCATAAATCCTTCAATGACACGGTGGACAGGCGAGTTTTTGTAACTCAGGTGGATGCCCGAAGCGGCTGAGTCGCCTTTCTCTCCGGTACATAGTGCGCGGAAGCTGAGTGGTCAGCGCTGGCAATAGAAGATGTGCTGGCCAAGGCTCACTTTTCAGCAGTTCGGGGGACTCTGCCAAGTCAGTCATTTTCCTCGGAAAGTTGAAGAGTTGGTGCTGTTGAGGGTTTCACTCACACGTCTGCGAATAGCTCAAACTGGATCACAAGTCAGCCACGGTGGTCATACAAACTGCCCAGAAGCATTGACTTACAACTACCCTGCCCAGAGGCCTATCTCCCACTGTAAAGTCGAAGAAAGTGCGTGGATTTCCTGAAGGTGGCATGATGGGCGGTGGTGGAAGTGAAAACCGCAACAACGCCGACATCTCTCCTCTCAGCGATCCATACCCTCCTCTACATGTTTGCTCAATCTGAATCTGCTTTGCTAGCAGACCACTGCAGGATATAAGGTAGAACCGCTGCAAAAGCATACACAACATCTCGGATCCTCAATAACAATGAGCACTACTGCCGTCTTACCCGAGGGCTTGGCCCCACCGTCAAAACTGACAAAGGTTTTCCACCGCAAACTCGATCACGAGCCTCTCTTCATTGAGCGAGCCGAGGGCGTCTACCTGTACGAAGAAGGCACAGGCCGTAAGATCCTCGACGGATGCGGCGGCGCTGCAGTGGTCAGTGTAGGCCACTGCGTGCCAGAGATCGTCCAGGCGGTATCGGAGCAGATTGGGAGATTGCCATATATAAGCTCGGCCACATTCGCTCACCGGGTCAGTCTGGGTTTACTTTCTAATGAACTTACTCTGACCCTTGTAGGAAGCCGAAGAGCTCGCTGATCTCTTCTGCGCTGAGTCTGGAATGGCCAGGGCTCTGTTCTTGACTGGCGGAAGCGAGGGTGTCGAATCTGCGATCAAGGTGGATTCCCTGGAGCAATCATTCTAACTCATGGCTGACTTTCAGCTCGCACGACAATATCATGTTGAGAATAAACAGCCTGAGAGGGTCAATTTCATCGCCAGGCAAAAGTCGTACCACGGGACTACTATCGCCAGTGAGTAGGATGTGGCACCTGATCCTAAGTCGGAGCACTCGTGCTGACCATACAGCGTTGAGTCTGGGTAGACATGGCCGTCGGCGGGCGCCCTTCACACCATTGTTTCCTGATGTCTTCCACGAGGTGTCGCCGTGTTACGCATATCGACACAAGCTGGACGAAGAGACAGACGAGCAGTATGTCTCTCGGCTAGGGGAGGAATTAGAGGCAAAGTTCCAAGAGCTTGGGCCGAGAACCGTGGCTGCGTTCTTCATGGAGCCAGGTGAGCTTTCAGTCAATTCAATGATTCTCGGCTGACCAGTGTAGTCGTTGGTGCCGCCACGGGTTGCGTTCCCTTCTTACCTGGGTATATGACCACCATGCGGGAAATCTGTCACCGCCACGGTGCCCTATTCGTACTGGACGAGGTGAGTTCACTGTTCGAGCTTTCCTGCTCGTCGCTGACTCGCCTAGATCATGTGTGGTTTTGGCCGTACGGGGAAGCTGCACGCCTGGCAATGGGAAGATTGTCAACCCGACATTCAGATCCTCGGTAAGGGCGTTAACGGTGGCTATTCGCCTCTTTCCGTTGTTCTCATGAGTGAGAAGGTGGTCGATGTGTTCCGATCCGGGAGTGGGGCTTTCATGAATGGGTATACATACCAGTCGTCTGGCGTTGGCTGCCGAGCCGGTTTGGAGTGCTACAAGTATCTTAAGAAACACAATCTGTGAGTGGCCTCTTTACTGCAGCTAACTAATCATCCAGGGTTGAGCAGTGTCATGAGCGGGGCTCATTTCTGGAGAAGCTTCTGGTCGAGAGAATATTGCCTCATCCTAGTGTTGGTGATGTCAGGTACGTACTCCATCGGCAAGTGCAACCCTGCGCGCGCTGAACAAGTTAGGGGTAAAGGTCTCTTTTGGGGAGTCGAGTTCGTCAAGGACAGATCCTCCAAAGAGCCTTTTGCAGCTGACTACCCCGTCGCTGATCTCGTCACTGCGGAAGCGATCCGGTTGGGAGTAGTGGTGTACCCAGGGATGAAGGGGGCGGCAGATGGGGTGCTCGGCGATCATGTCATGTTGTGTCCGCCATACATCATATCCGAGGCGGAGGTGGTGTTTATGGTGGAGACCCTGGCTGAGGCGATCAAGGCTGTTTTAGGATGATCTGTATGCATGGCATCTGTCAACATGAATCAGCTTCACCCTCGCTCAAGCGCTCATATCTGACTGGAAGGTGAACTCCGCCGGAAACGACGCGAGGTTTCACCGAGTTTCCGCCGGTCAATTGGACCGACATCTTGCTCAGCTCTGCTTGAGCGAACCTTTCAACCGCAGCTGTGATGGGTGCTATGAACATCCAGATGTCGAACATTCGCTCTCGACCTGCTTGGAGGCCTTCCCAAAGAGACATACTGTCAAGTCTGGTAGAGGTCTAGACGGAGTCTGCCCTGAAATTATCCTTCTTCCCCCAACTACCTCGCCCAACACTGCCGGCTTTGCACTGGGTCATGAGCCCTACATCTGAGAAGCTACCGACGCCGACTGGTGACTACGGTGGCCCTTTGAGGCCTCAGATTCATTTCTCACCGCCCAAGGTGTGTAATCTGGCCACTTCGTCTGCCGCTTGGCAGCTTACCGGCATTGCAGGGCTTTATGAATGACCCAAATGGGATGTTTGTTGACTCTCACGGGATATGGCACCTCTACTATCAATGTAGGTCCCCGACCATCTATATCTCGCGAATTTGCTAACGGTTAGACAACCCGACCGGCTTGGTTGCGGGAAACCAGCATTGGGGCCACGCCACCTCTAAAGACCTCTACAAATGGCAGAACCATCCCATCGCGCTCACGCCCCCCAACTCCGAGACTGGCATGTTCTCGGGATGTGTAGTGATTGACAAAGACAACACGTCTGGGCTATTTGAGGATACCAAAGATGGAGTGGTCGCCATCTAGTGAGTTCAAAGTGCTCGGCCTGATGCTAATCCAAAGCACTATCCACACTCCTGAAGAGCAGACCCAAGGTATCGCCTATTCGCACGATGGTGGCTACACATTCCAACAATATTCTAAGAACCCCGTCCTGGCCATCGGATCGGAACACTTCAGAGACCCCAAGGTTATCTGGTACGAGGACCATTGGGTCATGGTCGTCGCGCTCGCTGCAGATCATGCCATCGATATCTACACCTCTCCCAATCTTATCGAATGGTCTTTTGCGTCCAAGTTTTCGCATTACGGCCTCCTCGGGCTGTACTACGAGTGCCCAAATCTCATCCAAATGCCCATCCGGGGTTCCACCGATAAGGCATGGATCATGTACATCTCTATCAATCCCTGTGCTCCTCTTGGCGGATCTACAGGTCAGTACTTCGTTGGCGACTTCGATGGAACACGGTTCACCCCCTACGACAACGCATGTCGGATCGCCGACTTTGCCAAAGACAACTACGCTAGCCAATGGTTTTACGGCACGAAGGATGATGAGGAACCGGTGTCGATCGCTTGGGCGAGTAATTGGCAGTACTGTGACGATGTGCCGACGGACTTGGAGGGATGGAGGAGTGTGATGAGTCTTCCCAGGCGGAATTATCTGCTCAAAGTGGACAAGATGGGGTGGATCCTGGGCTCGGAGCCATACGATTTGTCCCCGATTCTCCGCGAGTCACTCCTGCATCGCGACAACCTGTCAAACGAGTCCGTCACGATCAACTACGGCGACACATCTTCTGGCGCACTATACTTCCGAATCCAAAGTACCTATCCTACCACATCGCTACAATCCTCTTCGCCCATTCCCGCTTGTGTACGCTTCACCTTTTCCTCCACCAGATCAGGCGAAACTTTCAAGGGGGGCTACTTGTTCTCCACCAATACTGCAGGCGCTCTGTGGCTGGATCGAGGCGGAACGAGGGGTTTCGATAATCCCTTCTTCACCGATAAGTTCTCCATCACCCAGAGCGGTCCACCCTTCGCCGATACGATTGAGGGTGTGATTGACCGAAGCGTCTTCGAGGTGTTCCTGGACAAGGGGAAGTTCAGTGGGACCAGTGTGCTGTATCCGAAGGAGCGTCTGGATCGATTCACCATCGAGACGGAAGGGCTGGTGGATGGGATGAAAGTTGCAGTTCAGGTTTGGGCTCTCGGCGGCACCTGGCCCGGATGACTTCGTGGATTTTGGTAGAACGCCTAGATTTGGCGGTAACCAGTGGTAAATGAGTACTGCAGCCAGCGTACGACCTGTAGCTCAGCGTCAGAAGGTCTCTCTAGCCATCTCTTTATGAGCAATCTATGGGTGGCCAACGCCACTAGCCATTTGGGTGGCGAATTTTAGTTCCGTGTTTCGATGACGTTCAGCTCGTCCGAGCGAGAGACACTGACACCTTGAACTTCTCCCATCTTCCATACTTGCATACACTTTCCTTTGTCCTTTCAGCACACCCTCAGCAGGATAGACATACACCCCCCTCAGATCATACTATCACCTCTATCCAAAAAATCTATCGAAACAATGGTGCGTACCTTTAGCTATGGCTTTCAATAGGAGATCGCTGATCCATCTTCTCCCCTTGACTTCACAACTCCCTATTGTAATCTTGATGACGCACCTCGCATCCTTCTACTCAACAGTCTGACGATTGGGACAGACCTCAGATCATCGGTCAAGGCCGCAACAAGCCCTCGCAGGTGAAGGGAGCTTCATTGAACAGTGCGTTGCCTTAGACTTGCCATTCAGCGGAGGATTTGCTGATACGTTCAGTCGCGCAACGTTCAGGGGCTACTATCGACACTTCGAAAACACAGGCTGGGCAGTCGAAAGGACGTAAGTCACAACTCAGCGTGGATCTGAAGCTACCGCTAACCAGCTGCAGCTGCGGATCACGGAAGAATAGCGAAGTTGGACAGAGATGATGCGCCTAAGCCACCAGAGAAGATCGACGGAGCGTGAGTCAGAGGTTGACTATGGAGTTGACAGGATACAAGCTGATTTGTCGCAGCGTCGGCAAAGCTCTGGCACAGGCCCGTGCCGCCAAACTGAAGCCCGATGGAAAGAGTATGACCCAGAAGGAGCTAGCGACTGCTGTCAACGCCAAGCCACAGGATGTGAGTCATGGGCTGTGATCCCACACGTCTCATCTGGGCGGCCGCTGATGTTGCAGATCGCCGATATTGAGACAGCGCGTGCTGTTCCCAATCAGCAGCTTCTGGCCAAGCTCGAGCGCATCGTCGGTGTCAAGCTTCGGGGAGCTCCCTCGCTTATTGGCACGCCGTTAGGTGGACCCAAGAAATAGGAGAAATCGGAGTGAAGGAGGAAAGCAGAAATCGCACATCCAAGCATGAAGTCATGACCTTGGTTCTGGAGTTGTGACTGTGCTTCGCCGGTCCGCTGATCGCCTGAAGGTTGAAGTCTGCATATTGCATCAGCCCATTCTCCTGACGTCGCGCAGCTTGAGTATGCGCTGCTGTACGGCTCACAGAGCTCCACATATAACTCGTAAAGCTACAGTCTCTTCATCTGAGCGCGAGGTCCAAGAATCATGAACGTCGATCACCGCCGGCCGCGGCCTTTATCGGGAGCTGCGCAACTGAGTCGCCTATAAATACAATCATTCATACTCTACTCTTCCCTCTGCATCTATACACATCAGGAATAGCAGTAGGTTGAATACTCATAGACCTATTTGCGATGTCGTGGAACGAATACCCTGGCCAAGGGCATCATCAACAACAGCGTCCTCCGCCACCTCAGCAGTACAATAACCAATACAACCAATATCAGCCGCCTCAGTACGGAGGCTATCAACAGCAGCCCCCACCACCACCGCAGGGCAACTGGGGAGCTCCTCCACCTCCTCAGGGAGGCTATGGGTAGGTCTTGCGCGGAATCTATGATATCAGGTAGTCAATCTGACAAGACAGCGGATATGCCCCACCTATGCCTCAGCAATATCAAAGTCAGAACAGCTACGGTCCACCTACTGGTGTCCCTCCGCCAGCGCACTATCAGACTGGATCGGCGGGAGCTCAGCCACCAACACAGCAGCAGGGTTTCCAACCGCCGTACGGAGCTGCACCAGGTATGACAGCTTCATTTCGGGGAGGCTCTCTCTTCACGCTGACGTTCTTCAGTGAGACCACCGACGCAGAATCAAGCCTATGGACCTCAATTTCAAGGCCAAGGCGGACCTCAGAGGCCTTTCTTCCAGTACTCGCAGTGTAAGTATCGTATTTCTTGGTAGAGCGCCCTTGCTGATTACGCAGGCACAGGATCTCGAAAAGCGCTATGCGTGAGTTCCTCGCGCAGCTTAGCCTGTACTCCTTCGGCAGTCTTAGCTGACATGTCAATCAGATCGGAGTCAATTACTTTGGGAGTTCGTCTGAGCTTAAGGGCTGTATCAATGACGCCCGGAATGTCGAAAAGTTCCTTTGGTACGTGTTGACCTGGTCTTCAAGGTAGCTGCAGGTTCTTGAGGCTGATACTCGCAGTCAGAGGTACAACTATCGTGCTGAGGATATCGTCATGCTCACCGATGATTCTCCAAACCCTCGTCAAATACCCACTAAAGCAAATATCATCCAGGCGATGCACTGGCTGGTTGCAGGAGCCAAGCCCAACGATGCCCTTTTCTTCCACTAGTAAGTCTCTGCACCGCTACAGAAAGGCAGAACCGGTCTGACTTGAACAGCTCAGGCCACGGTGGTCAGACTGCAGACCTCGACGGCGATGAGGATGATGGGAATGACGAGGTCATCTACCCAGTGGATTTCAAGCAGGCGGGGCATATTGTCGATGACGAAAGTGAGTCATGCGCCCTGACACTCGTACCCCCTACTGATGTTTGCAGTGCATGAGATCATGGTACGACCCCTCCCGCCAGGGTGTCGTTTGACGGCCATCTTTGACTCTTGCCACTCCGGTACTGCCCTCGACTTGCCATATGTCTACTCGACGGAAGGAGTGATCAAGGAGCCCAATCTTCTGGCTGAGGCCGGGCAGGGCTTGCTGGGTGCCGGGATGAGCTATCTCCGGTATGTCGACTTCATGATCCAATGGCAAGGCTAAATATTCCAGTGGAGACATTGGAGGCATGATGAAAGGTGTCATGTCGCTCGGAAAGAACATCATGAATCAGAACTCCGGCGCTGCTGCCAAATCCAAACAGAGCAAGACCAGTCCGGCAGACGCTATTCAATTCTCGGGCTGTAAAGACTCTCAAACAGTAAGTTTTGATCATTTTGCGCGGGTGGAAATGGAACTGACCTGATTAGAGTGCCGACACGTCCATGGCGGGACAAGCCACGGGTGCCATGTCATATGTGAGTGTCCCGCTAGCCCCCCTGTATGGTCGCGTCAAAGCTAAAACGTTGTGCCAGGCCTTCATCGCTGCTCTCACAAAGTACCCGCAGCAGAGCTACGTCCAGCTACTGAACTCAATCCGTGACGAGTTGAAAGGCAAATACGAGCAGAAGCCGCAACTGTCGGCGAGCCACCGTGAGTGTTTTATCTGTGATATCTGGAGTGTGCTGACGTCTACTCCAGCGATCGACACAAATCTACTCTTCATCTGTTAATCCACGCGATGCGACTGAGTCTGCCCGAAAGCACGATTCGTCTCCTGTACTTTCCTGCTTCATCCGCTGCAGTGGACTTTGGTCCGATCGGCATACGGGTAGCATGTATCCTTTGTCGACGTACCCTTTGTGGGCGAAAGGATGACTGACTAGGCCTTGGATACAGTCCCCAGTCAGAGTGCTATGCGATCTCGTACACTGCTTGATCACTAACTGCACTCCTGATAGAGTCGATTGACGAGGGACACTTATTCAGATGGTCAGATATACCAACAAGGACGTTCCCTCTTGGTCTCCGCCTTCTGCCCTCAAGTCATTGGGCATACTTTCTCGGTCGCTGGCGTCACGCCTCAGCTGCGCCTCAGATCGACAATACGAGCCTCACTCGTTCAGCGCCGACCTCGATCCACTGCACGATATCCCGCGGTCAACCCCTCCCTCTGAATTCGATGCGCCTTGCTCCTCGGTCCGGTCGGTCTGGGCAGGTCACGCCACAGTCGTCACAGACTTCCCGACCTCGGATCCCGCCAAGCCGTTCCGGGTTGTCTTTGATCCGCTGTTTGAGAGAAGCTGCTCTCCTGTCAAATGGCCGAGAAGGAGGGTAGATGTACCCTTCAGCATAGCAGACATGGGGAGGGTAGATGCAGTGGTCATCAGTCATAATCATTGTGAGACCTGTTGTCATGACCTGTCTGAAAATGCTGATGATTACACCAGATGACCACCTATCCAAATCGAGCATCGACCAGATCGAAGTGCTTCCCGGATCGACCAAATACTTTGTCCCTGTCGGTACCAAAAAATGGTTCGCCTCTCGCAATATCGATCCCCAGAGAATCTTTGAGCTGGACTGGTGGGAGAGAGTACAGCTTGGAGGGGTGGAAACAGGGTTTCAGTACCTCGGACCGAGTGGTGGATCTGGCGGAGAGTTTGGAGATCCTGAGAAGTACGACGACCGAAAACGGGAGGAGGTTGAGGTAGCAAGGATGGCGATCCCTCTTCTGACCAGGAATACCCAAAAGAGCGGCAAAACGCTCGAGGTCGAGATCGCAGATGACTTGTCTTCGGGCGATGACTCCGGCCGCTGCCAGTTAGCCAAGACCGGCGCCAATACCTACTCGGGCGATAGCGACACCAAGAGACTCGACATACCTGCCGCATTCACAATCACATGTACCCCGGCACAGCACGCCGATGGGCGAGACTTCCTCCTGCGCGACAAGGGCCGTACGAAATGCGCCACATGGGTGATTGACCAGCACCCTTTGTCTACAGAGGCTGGTGACACAGAGGGCACGAAGGTTTTCTTTGGGGGCGACACAGGCTATAGATCTGCCCACGATGGGCCAGTAGCGAGCTTCGTTCAAGGTGCGTTCTTGTTTCTCGCCATCTGATCGCCCGTCGACGGAACTCATTGCGCCGCAATTGACAAATCTGCAGAGGTCAGAGACCGTTTCGGTCCGATCAATCTCCTGCTTCTGCCCGCCGCCTCGGGGTCTCTGTCATCCCGCTTTGGACTCCCCAACGCCCTTGTCCGGCACATGCATGCCATTCCAGACGATGCGGTAGACATGTCAAATGTCTTGTCCGGGTATTTGGACGCAACCGCGGTGGACGCGGTGGACGGCGAGAAGAGCCCTGTGGCAAAAATGGGCGAAGGATATAGCGACAAGACTGCGACGATCTTCATCCATCATTCTACATTTGACTCGAAAGCGGGCGCAAAGAAGACGATGAGGGGTCTGATGGCTGCTCGAAGCGAAAAAGGGGACTTGAGCAATGAGTGGACAGATGGCGGTACAGTCACGGTGCAACCAGGGGTATGGCAAGATATGGCGGATTTGTAGCTTGCTGCGCGGTCATTAAGAGTGTGCCATAGACGGCGGAAAGTGGGAATCATATAAGATGTTCATAAAGTATGGAGCACCCAGAATACTATAGTCTATGAACACGCACGATCTATGAATCAAACGCCAACCCAAAGAATACCAAAAAGTAGTGTAATCAAATGTCCACGCTAGCGCCTCCTCCGCTCTCTGCGCCTGTTCCCCGCTCCGCTCGCCGGAGAACACAAACCTTCAGAGAAATCATCTCCGCTTCGAGAACAGCTTATTGAAAAGGGCTAGAATCTGAAGATCAGCGTAGAACATGTAGAGAGTATAGATGAAAAACCTCACCTTGCCAACATTCAATTGAACATATTCTAGGTCTAAAGAAGCTTGATTGTCCTTTTGCTGTTCCAATCAGCCAACAGCCTTTAACAGTAGATGAAGAGAAAGACTGACCTTCTCAAGGAGATCATCGGTTTTCAGATCCATCTCCAAGATTGGCTTCTCCCTCCCCTTGAAATGAAGGGCAATGATGAATGTACCTGGCGCTGGCGAGGTGAGATTGAAGTAAATGTTGACGCGCCTTTCATGTCAGCCGATACCAGTCTCAACAGATCAAGCCGACATACCTGTTCTCCGGAACATTACTATCCATGATGATCCCCTCCTTCTCGAATTGACTGTGCGTGAACCTATAAGGTCCCAGCACTGTCGTCTTTGTCTGCTTCTTCTCCTTGCCATTGACAGTCACTACCCCGACTCCTCCTGACCCGGCTCCCTTCTCCTTCGTAGTCACCAGTCGGACGTTCTGCAGGTATGCCTTGTACTGTTCCAGCTGAGATCGGAGGTAGTTGTTGTGGTCACAGATGGTCTTGTAGACCGCCTCGAGTGACCTAGTCTCCAGCACGACCTTCTCCTTTGTGTTTCCTAGATGCACCATCTCAGCGGCCACCTCATCCTGCATGATCTTGAAATCGTCCCCCTTGTCAATGACGCCCGCCACGTCTAGCTCGGAGAGCAGATTTTGCACCTTGATACCTCGCCGTACGAGGACGGGGTCTTTGGAGGTGGCGGCACGCTCGGCGAGGGAGGGGAGATCGACAGGTCGTTTGGCCGCTAAGGAAGGTATCGAACGCAGGAGCTGGACAAAGATGGATTTGGCTTCCATGTAGTTGATGTCGTTCTGTGTGACGCTGTCCGACATGAGCGCAGTTGATAAGTCTTGAATGGGCGTTTCCCAGCGCGAGTAGAGGGGGAGGTCGACAGACCGATTCTCCTTTCGAGGCACTTGTGCGGGAGCGGGACCAAGTTCTTCGAGAAGTGTGCGAAGATGAGCCTTGTCGCTAGTGGCCTGAGGGATAAGCCAAATTAAAAGCAAGGCACAATTTCACTCACCAGAACCTCGACGTGCTGGACTAGCAAGCCATGGGTGTTGTACAGCTCATTCAGGGTGATATTGATGGACAGGTCCTTCTTTGACAGAGCCATGTATTGGTCCAGCTACCAAAGTCAGTCATGAACATATCCTCAGTGAGATTGACTTACCTCAAGCGATTCGTAGAAATCTCCGACCTCGCATAGGTTGTTCAAGAACTGGTTCATCCGAGTTTTGTTGGTCTCGACGAAGGGATTGAGGGACATCATGTATTGCTCTTTGGCGTAAGACGGCTTGTTTGCCAGGTTTTGGAGCATTTTCGCGATCTGGAATAGTTAGCTTGATCTATGTGCTGAATGGTCATAACGTACCAATGTCAGAGTTCGTCTGGGGTGCTTTGCAGGTACACCATCTACCAGCATGTATGCTTGCGGGGTGACAACGGCTGGATTGATGAAGCGCAGGAAGAAGAATCCGCCAATAAGGGAGCAGATTGAAGCATCAGACGCATCGGGGTACTTGCGCTGAGATGATCAGCTTCATGCACCCAACATGAATCGACCCCTTTCCAGTAGGGGATCGACAAACTCACCCTTGTCAAACTTCTGATCTGTTTACATATCCACCTGATTCCATACGGCACGCTCTCCATGCTGTCGATAATCGTGCTGAGGAAAGTATTTGCGATCTCCATCAACATGGTCAGGCGAGGCACAATAATGGCTTGGACGTCGGCGTTATTAGCCGCAGCTTCGGGTGCAACGCCACGGGGCAGGGAGGCGGGGAGTGTTCCAGTGTCTTCTTCGATCTGCTGGACCATTTGCTCGTATACCTTACTCGTCAGTATAGCCTGACTGGCGTTCGAGACAATGCTCACCTTCAAGGGGTTGATCTCCAGATTCAGATCCTTATGCTCTATCAGACTGTTGATCCGTTCCGCCAGAACGCTCTTCAGGTAGCTCTGACCCGGTCCTCGACGAGTGTATGTAGTCATCATCCGGGAAACGGGCGTGTTGGCGCGCAGCAGGGATCCGAATTCGGTCGTAGTCTCAAATTGCGCTGAAAGGACGGACTGAATGGTCAGCTCAATCCCGATAGTTGAGCGCCACGGCCATTCCCGTCCCAGAGTACTTACCTGGAACATGGTCAACAGCAGATGCTCCTCTCTCTGCTCGTATTGATTTCCAAATAGGGTAAACATGACACTCTGCAGTAGAGTATCGATTTCCGCCAGGCTCACAAGCCTACACAAACTCGCCACATGTCTCGGCTCGCTTTGTAGCAAGAAGAACAGGTTCGAGTACATCCCCATCTTCTTCTCATCCATGTTGAGTCCATCATCCTCGACGATATCCTCCAGCGTCTCGGCAACTTCTCTCTTCTCTTCCGCCGCAATCTTATTTTGGATAAGAAGCGCGATTCGCGAGTCGAGATATCGGACGTCCCTTTCTAGGACAAAGTTCTTCTTGGATTGGGCGGATATCCGAGACTTGAGATCCCGGAGTCGTTTCTGAGCGCGAGCAAGGTCATCCTCGATATCGATATCCTGCTCGGCAGCAAGGGAGTACATGGCATTTACCGAGTATCGGTTTGTCATTCGGTTAGTGAGGCGGCGGGAGGAGATGGAAGCTGAGGGCGAGGGCAGGGAGGAGAGTCCACCGAGTCCGCCCGCACCTCCTGTGTACGTGCTAGATTGGGCTGTCATGATTAATGATGGTCGAGGATGGGGTGTACGAGGAATGTGGATTCGCGTGAATGGTGTTTGGACCGATAGTGACGCGGCTGAGTGCGTCAAGGAGTGAGGGAGAAGCTTCACAGGAAGGACGGATAGATGATCCCTTTAAAGGACGCAAATAGGGCTAGCCTCTCGATAAAGGACTAGTGGGAGCTTGAATCAAGCCTGTCGTGAGGGAGTGAAATGTTGTTGACCTCCAGCGCACGGTCCGCCTATCCGCGAAAATCGGACGAATGTTACACGCGGGGGTTGTATGCAGATGGAAGGCGAGGGTGTGGGGGGCTGAGCGCTGAAGGTATATGTGCAGGATACTAGATAACGGTGCAGAGATAAACAGAGATGGTAGATAGGGCTGTGTGCGCAAATGGCATAACTTGGGAACGGAAAACATCAACAAAGAACTGCCGGAAGCGGAAATTTTGCCAAAACACGCTAATCAATTCTACAGCCACCCCAGATATGCTCAATCATGCAGGTTATACATGGGCCATGTAGCAGCAGACCACGCCGAGTCGCATGCGCCATTACTTCTTGCCGGACCTGGAGAGTTAGCTTTCGCCAACACCATCGCTATAGATCGTCTGTGGGGCTGGTGGTAGTGATGCTCTGCCCCGAAGGTGAGAGCGAGGATGACGGGGAGCTATAGAGACACGCTTTGGAATGTATGACCTACTTCTTGATACCACCACCTTGTAGCGGGCCCTTGCCGACTGATACCGTCAGCAGAGATTGTCAAATGTGCATGTGTCCATCGGGACAGCCGAGGAGTGAGGTTGCGAGAGCAGCGTGTCCGTAGCCCGCAATGTAGCAGCGAGAACTTACGCTTGGAAGCTGCCTCCTTCTGCTCCTTTTCTTCGGCTTTCTGCAGTGTCAGCGCTGACATTGTACTGATGATCATACGGGGCACCCTTGAGGAAAGCGGACGATTGGCTCGGACGTCGCTAGACAAGGCCACTAACCTTCTTAGCTAGGAATGCGAGATCATCCTCATCGAGCTCCTTCTTCTCCTTCTTTGGTGCCTGGAGGAGCGATGATAGTTATCGCGAGGCATAGAGGAGCCGGACAGAGGTAGCAGGGATGGTTCGGTGAGGGGTAAAGAATGTGATTGATTTGGGTGCGGAGTAGAATCAATTGGAAGGAGATATGTGTCAGCGGTCTCTCTTGTGGCTTGTGTATGAATGTGCCGAGCAATAAGAGCAGCAGATACTCACCTTTAGGGGCTTGACTATAAAAAGACGCGGTAAGCACTTCAGGCATATCTACATCCACACGTCGCGCTTCGGCGACTTACCTTTTCCACCTAGAATGTCAGCCAGCACTCTTTCCTGCAATTTGACAGTCCGACAGTATCTCACCTTGAGCTCCGGGCATCTTGACTATAAACTTGAGTTGGTTGTGGGAGAGATAGCGTTGTTATTCACCAGATCGCGGTGGACGTAATATTTTCGGCTGAGGGGGGCACCGGGCGGGGCTTGCCGCCAAAGAGAGAGCTTGCCTCATCCGGTAATTCTGCTCGTTTCGAAATTATTGAGGAATGCGGTTCCTTGCCAGGACTGATATTGAATCATTACATGGCTAGAGTCTGTTACATCTACACAGAAACGGGATCTTAAGGTGTCGGGATGGGCGATTCCATTCAAGGTATTCCGACACACGGCATGTAGGAACATGAGGGCAGCTCTGACACGTTTTGAGGTGCGTGAGCTCATCGCGAAACGCGTCGCATCGACCCTGACGCGTAACAGAACGACCCTTTATTCATTGTCCCTGCTCCACCTTCTCGAACATGCGTGAGCATCATGGAACATGCTGTTACGACAAAGGATGCATGTGTATGTACTGCACCATAGCTAAGCATGCAACACAGCGGCCCCCGGTGGCAAGCTATAAGAGTCAGTCCGGCCCCTCCCAATTCCTCTTTCCTCCATCATCTTTCTTCCACCCCTCAGCATCCACCCATCCAATACAGACACACATACACTTGCTACACACTCAGCCATCAGACCGACATGCAGTTCCAACTCACATTCGCCCTGCTTGCTTTCCTCCCCCTCCTCTTCGCTGCGCCCAGCATCTTCGAAAGGACCGTTCCCGGTCCCGCACCCGAATGTCCCGCTCCTCCTCCTGCGGTCACCATCACCTCCACCTGTACCCAGACCCAGATTCAGACCCAGACCCAAACCCAAACCCAGACCCAGACCCTCCCCGCTGAGACCAAGACAATCCCCACCACAATCGTCAGCACATCCACCCTCACGCAGCCACCCATCACCGCCACCGCCACGATGAGCCAGTCCTGCAGGATCGTGTGCGATGACGCAACCCTGGTCCCTCCCCCTCCCCCTGCCGCTACGACGACCCAAAAATCGGGCTCGACCCCTGACGCAGAGGAGAACCCCGAGTGGAAGTCTTTCCTTCCCGGGGCCGATAGGCCTGTGGCGCGATGATGCGGCTGATATTGGACGAGAGCTGGTAGCGATGGGAATGATGCCTGGGGTTCAGGATGGTGAGGTGCATGTTGTATGTATCCCGGAAGGGGACGAAACGCACGAGGAGGAGATTGGTGTCACTAGGTGGACGATCGAAGAGCCTTGATCAGAGCTAGATATGCATCTCACCTCCTCTGCACATGGTGACTGGTCTTTGCCTCATTTGGCGCGACTGTTGTCTGCCTTCTATTTTTGAATCAGTAGACTTTCACTGACGGTACATATAGAGCTGGTAGCGGATCCATGGATTCTGAGCTGGCTCCATAATTGATTTCAGTAGCGGGGCCGATTAATGGTTGAGTATACAGTGTGTATCTGATGACACAAGTTAGACAAGCCTGCTCGGAAAACTCCCCCGAACACCTGTCAAGTTGGATTTGTAATCATGGCGTGTACTCGTATAGAGACAGTCGGATTGTCAGGCCACAGGCCCCAACGGTCTACCAACGGCCGCTAGATGCCGTGCCGGGCCACCACCACTCGGGACTGGGACTCGGTTCTCGGCGCCGAGGCGCCGAAACATGCTTCCGACGGAAGCGGCTCAGGCGGTTCCGCTATCGCGCCGGTATACCAATTGAGTTACGCACTATTCTGGATGTACCGCCGTTCTTGGCCCGCTAACGATTGGTATTCCGTACGCGCAGAAATACCAACCGAGGAATCTTGGACACCTTTTATCCGGCGCAATACCAATGACATGAGGGGATATATGCGGGGCGGGTGGGCCCCTTGACCCCATACCCCACATATTCTACTCCACCTTCGCCAGGACGCGACACTCTACATCGCCATCCTACTACTGATACCCAGCAAGCTCGCTGCAAGATGTCCGCTTCGAGGACAGAAACAAACGACATGGATGCCAAAGGCGAGATCGAAGTGGACGAAATCCAGGTCCGCCGAGACCTGCACGCCCAAACCGTTAAACCTGCGAGTCTGGCGGGTATGACGGATGCGGAAATCATCGCACTCGATAAGAAGATGGTGAGGAAGATGGATCTGGTCATTATGTGAGTCCAACTTGGCTTCTGAGTTGCGTGAGTCGAGACCGCCACTGATCCCCAGGCCAATCATCGGTGTCCTCTACATCTTGAATTGTTGGTATTCTGTCATGACTCAGCCTCATTTTAGCCCCGGCTCTCATGCTGATACTGCAGACGTGGACCGACAAAACCTAGCTGCAGCGAAGCTACAGGGTGTGATGCAAGATCTGAACATGAGCGAAGAAATGTTCGCGACGGCGATCTCGATTCTCTTCGGTGAGTCCTTTATTTTTGATTTTTTTTGGGCTAGGGACCCACTGACAGTCTCCAGTCGGTTACATTCCCTTCCAAATCCCTTCGAATTTACTCATCAGTCGACTTTCCCGACCTGGATTATGTGAGTAGATGCTCTGGGGCGATTCCAGGCTAACAAAAAAGACATTTGCGCGGCTTGCATCCTCTGGGGCTCTGTTTCCGCCGCGACTGCCGCTGTCAAGACATATGAACAGCTGCTTGTTGTTCGTGTATTCCTCGGTATGGCTGAAGCCGTATTCGTGAGTGACTTGAGTCCATGAGTGCCCGTCAGACATCAGTGCTGAGTCTCAGTTCCCGGGAGTGATTTATTACCTCTCGGCATGGTATGTCAAGCACGAGCTAGGCAAGCGATTGGCGGGCCTCTTCATCGCCCAGCAACTTGGTAATGGTAAGCTCTGCCATTCTGTGCTTCCCAATCAGCGCTTACACACACAGCTTTTGGAGGAATCATCGCTGCGGGTGTTTTGACAATGGGGACCCGCTCAGGTATCGCTAGCTGGCGATGGCTGTTCATCATGTATGTCAAGGTCTTTCATGTCAAGCAACGAGACGCAGATGCTGACCTACGTTAGCGAGGGTGTCATCACCGTCGGTTGTGGAATGATCTTCATCTTCCTCATGGTGGGTTTAAAGCTCGGAGTGGCAAATGCTGACGTTCAGCCCGAGTATCCTCATACCGCTCGCATGCTTACTCCTATCGAGCGAGACTATGCTGTTTGGAGATTGGAGGCCGAGGCTGGTCAGACTGAAGCGAAGGAGACTATCGGCACACTTCAGTCGTTCCTTATGGCGCTGAAGGATATCAGGGTGAGTGATCGGCGGCGGCTCGATATTCAGCTTACGCTTCAGGTGTACACTTTGATCTTCTGTATGATGATGAGTCAGGGTATGGGAAGTATCACGTAAGTACCCCCTCTCCTCACTGTCAGCCCCTATCATTCGTCGGCGTGCTGAACATCTAGGAATTTCTTCCCCGCAATGTAAGCTCATCTCCGACTCAACTTGTGGAAGCGCTGATCAATCAGTGTTGCATCCCTCGGATACACAAGCTTCATCTCTCTCCTTCTCGTCGCCCCGCCCTACATCTTGGCATGCTTCATCTTCTGGGGCCTGTCGTACTGGTCAGACGTAAGTATTTGTGATCTGAGTTAGAGATGCCGTCACTGATTGGCCCTTAGAAAAAACACACTGTGTACCCCCTTCTTATGGGATGTCTAGCGACCATGATTCCTCTATACATCATCCCGCTGTCCACCACCAATACCGCCGCTCGATACTTTGCAATGATGTTGATTCCTGGAGTCGGTGGTGAGTCATGACTTTCTCTACTTGAGCAGCAATTCCGAATGCCAATCTCGTCAGTGTGTCCCCAGATCTTCCTTTACAAAACAATGAACCTGCACAACGCGAGGCCCCACACCAAACGTGCCGCAGGGGTAGCACTCATGAATGCTATTGGTGGGACCGCCAACGTATGGACTGCCTTCCTGTACAAGCGACCCCCAAGGTACTTCGAGGCATTCGGGACATGTGAGTACTGGTGGAAATCGTATGTGGCGAGGGCCGGACGCTGACGTATCAGTGATGGCGCTGGCCGTTCTCTTCATGCTCGTCATCACTGGCTACCGCTTCTTCGTCCGCCACCAGAATCGCCTGCTTGACTCGGGAGACGAGGCCAAGCAGAGGCGAGTCATGAAGCACGGCGTGACGCAAGAGCAGGTCGATATGGGTTGGCGTTACGAGTGTTATTGATTGGGATTGGATTCTACCTGTCGCGAGAGAAGTAATTTGTATTCAGTGCTAGGCAAAGAAGTAAGACAAAGGAACTGGATCGATATTTGATGTATTCGTAATTGGTGTGTTGGTCACCCGATTAGCACTAGCATAATTATGGCGCGTCAGCAATACAGGTACGCCACGGTCCATCAAACGGTGCCGCAACCGGTCTCGCTCGCCTGCTCTGTACATCGATAGGGCTTAGTGAGATATAAAAATAGAAGGCAGATGCGGCAGACCCTGACTCCTGAGCTCGACTATTAGGGCGCAAGCCTGAGATGGTCAGCGCGAGACCGAGCCAAGATAATTGTAGGCAAGACACCTACTTCTTAACGTCCATTTCTGCATATTACCATCCTTCGTCTTCTTCGTACTCGGCAGGGTAGTATCCAAAGTCATTATCGTATGGATTGTCACCGTGCTCATCGTGATAACCTCCGTCCCAGTCATGGGAGCCATAGTACTCTTCATCGCTGCCCTCCTCCGACTCCTCGTCCTCATCTTCAGGCTCGCTGTAGCCAAAATCAATCTCCTCCCCATCATCCCCCGCCTGAATCATAGTCCAGTCGACCGTCTTGTCAGACTCGTCATTGGAGGCCTCTTCATTGAGGTCAATATTTCCTTTGGGTTTCACGTCCCGTCTCCCTTGAAGCAAGTTCTCATCGTAAGGCGCGCGTCCATCCGCCGCATCACACCAATTCCTCTCCCGCACGTCCCCACACATCTTCATTTCCACCAAAGCCAATCTGTCCGCCAGCCTCGCGTCTTCCCATTCCACGAATCTACTCTTATTCCACTCAGAGGCCGCCGCCATGGTGAATGGTTGACGGATCATGTGTTTGATCCGCCGTGTTCGGTCATCGAAGGCTTCTTGTGACTCTTCCGAAAGCCAGATTGCGAGAGGCAGATCCTCACGAGTATTCCGAATCGTCCACGCAACGGATCTCGCGAGGTGAGATTCGTGCCTGCCAGGACTGGTTGGATATGAGTTTTGCCGATCGACTTGGTTGAAATCGAAAAAGAAGTCGTACATGAGGAGGTTGGGTAAGGAGGAGGTGATATCACAGTCAAGTGTTTGACGTATGAAGTCGGCTGGGTAGGGTTCGGGGTCTTTGTAAAGAGCAATGTGATGAAGCCGCTTCACGGATGGCCAGAACGTATGAGCCTGACGACTAGCCTTGACCGCTGTCGTTGTTCGAGGGTAGTGAGTGATGCGATGAAGTGATTCGATATCGCCTAGCACGACGAGCAGCTCAGGATTCAGGCCTGCCCCAAGCAGAACTTTGGGTTGCAGTATGAGATCAAGAGCTGGGGATTCCACGGCGTGAACGATCAGACTTTTCAGCCGTGGTAGAATGGGGAACACAACGCCCGCGGCGTCGTGCTTGTTGGAGATGGCTACCAGTGACGCCTCTGTGATATCGAGCGTTTCGACGTAAGCTAGGAGGGTGTTCGTAGTCATTTCGGTGTCTTTGACTGGGCGAGGTGGAGTGGGGGGTAGAAGTGGATGCAATAGTGATAAATGACTGTAATGATCAACCGTGAGGTATCGGTACAGCGCTTTGCCGGCGATGTGGTAGATCTCATGGTCCAAGCGCAGCATGCGATGTAGCTCAGGTTTTTCCAGATGGCGGCATATCTCAGCCAGGATGAGAGGGTGACCAGAGAGGGAGGGGGACATTGGAGAAGGGGTATGGGAGTTGGTCGACGGGAAAATTGTACAGTCGCAGGAGAGTGATCTGATTTCTGACGCGCTTGGGTGTAAACGTAAGCAAGGAATGTGGTACAGTCAACCTGACCCGGACCGTACAGTATGACCGCTTACAGCTTACAGCTAAGCAATCTGGCATTCGTCCTGATCCCTGACTGTTATGGAATCATCTACAGTGAGCTAGTCTAAGATAGGTACAAAGTCAACCCAGGTCATAAATGCTAGACATGCCATGCACTACAGCTGCGCACTCAATTTCGTATTCTCGCCTTCTCCACCAGACCCAAAACCCCCTGTCCTGCAACATCTTCCACCACTTCGGCCCAGGCGAAATTTACCCCTTTCGCATTGAGGTGCCTCATCATCACGTCCCTATATTCTGCCTGACGCAAGACCCCACCCCCAAGCACAATCCCAGCCTCGCTCACATCCCTCGGTATCCCACCGGTCCTCGCCTTGCACAGCTGGTGTACTAGTGAAACGATAGAGCCGGCCAGTCTTCCAGCTGAGTCATCGACTGCCTTCAGAGCCAATGCGTCGGGCGGCGAGCGTGAACATGCTGCTAATATTGGTCGAGAGAGGTTTGAGATTTGCAATTTGCGGTTGTTTGTGGCGTCGTTAGGACTCAGAGTGGGATCGAGATCGTGCTATGGCCTGTCAGCTTAATTTGCGTACATTAGAATGGGACCTACAGCAACAGCAAGAATTTCAGGCGTGGTCTCAACTTCGAAATGCTCTCGCATATCCTTGGACAAGCCCTCCGCGTCTTCCAACTCCTCATCAAAAGCGTCAATCGCAAAACGGATTGCTGTTCTCCCAAGGTCGAATGCTGGCTCATCAATACCAGTTCAGAATCAAGAATGAATTGCAGCAACTCACCACTTCCGTCGTCGCCGAGTAAATATCCTACTCCTCCTCTGCGACCCACCCCGTTCACTTTTCCATTCTCTACCACCAGACCGACGACAACGCTTCCGGTACCAGCAATCACTGCGATGCCCCATGGTGCGTGTCTTTGCAATAGTGGTCCACCCAATAGGTGAGCATCGTTCAGGACCGATAGAGCGGGATTCTCATGGAAGAAAGGGGACAGCAGGGCGGACATGCGGGATTGGTCTAGCGGGGTGTCACATCCTGATATCTGACGATGTCAGCCAAGGCACCAATAGACATAAGAGTGTACTTACCCCGACCCAGATATCAGCAAAGTTTATGGGGCAGCTCTCTTTAGAACCCGCACTGCTCGATTCAGGTCGATACCGCGAGGGTAGAGAAGCGACCGCCTTGAGTGTGGTATCTCTTATGCTGTATTTGTCAGTTCCTACGCACACTCGCAAGGCCTAAGAAACATACACCTCGTACGATATCTGCAAGCCGGCCTGTCGAGATTTAGCTTGCGGGCTCTAGCTCCAAGCTAAGCGTCTCACCTCAGCCATGTTCCCTGTCCCACCCTGAGCTCGCGCTAGGATTTCGCCCGATGAGTTTGCTATGGCCGCATCTGTTTTTGTGCCACCGCACTATACCGTCAGTTCCTGCTACGTCTGTGTGAAGCAAGGACCCACGTCGATGCATAAATATAGCGGATCTGCGTCGCCGGACCCATTTGTCCCCGCATGACCATTTGGTACCTTTGCAGTGTCGAGTGAGCGAGACGGAGTAGGCTCGGTAGAACGCCCTGTCTTCTTGAATGCGACTGTACATACTACAGTCCCGCTGCTACCCCCAAATGTGAAGGATTTGTGAGGTACGGACGAGCTATAAGTTCAGCTCACATCTGATCCTGTCACAAGCGACTCACTGATACTCGAACCCTAAGCCCTCTTTGGTCCATCTCCGCTTGACCTCCTCCTCGGTGAAGTTGCAACTTGTGATGAGGAAGTATCCACCAACTTTCACAAGCTTCGCCACCTGTTCCGGGTACACGACTGATGGTAGTCTGCCTCCTCTCTCCTCCACCACTTCCTGGCTGAGACACAAAGCGTCAAAAGTCCCCTTATCCAGCACCAGATCCCAGTCCTCATCCATATCATCCCTCAGTAAATCTCCAGTGCGCCAGTCCACCTCCACAGGATTGATCACCTCTTCGTCCTCGTCGATTTCGTCTGGAATGTTTTGCCGTCTGGACACCTCAATTGAGCGAGATAGACGGGTGGATCCCTCGGAGTAATCGATACCGGTAAGATGGAAAGCCTGAGGTCCTGATGATGAAGGCGAGGTGAGAAAGGATAGCAACAGCGTGCCATTTCCTGAACCACATTCCATCACTCGTATGGGTTCAGTGCTGGCAGGCAGGTGTTGTGTCGCCCACTTGCGCATTTTCGCCAAACTGGATTCGCCAAACCTTTGGCATCAGTATAGGACGACACTGGACGGTTCGAAGCTTACCAGACCTCGCCCTCATCGCCGACATCTTCGAAGACTGCGTTCTCCCGTCTGTACAGGGTCAGACGGCATGTTCCAGGGAGAAGAGGTGGACTTGCTCGTAGACGCTATCCCAGTGATCCTTCGTCCCCAATTTCGATGGAGGAAGCTCTTCTTCCTCTGCTGTAGGTGGTCCCGTGCCAGCTGCCATAGTGTATACTGGAAATCGCTAATCACTTGTGAGAGGGATGGTTGCTGCTTGCTGTCGCAATTTGCGCTCTTGACAACCTGCCGAGGGATTTACGTAAACGTTTCATATCTCCCCTGAAATGCCCCGGAACAAGACATTGAAACGCGTGCCCCAAGGGTAACGCGTTCAACCCATACATCATATCCATTCCCCCTTATACAGCCATCAGATCCCCTCATACATAACATGAATACCTCCCTGTTAGCTATACAGGTGAGTATTTCGCAGTCCTCCCGCGAAAAATTGGCTGATTTTCATAGACCCAGTATTGGGCTGTCCGAGATTACCTCTCTCCCGTACGTCCTTTCGCCACCCAAGTTGATGGTGACGTGCATCTCAACCAAGTACTCTTGACTGACCAAAGCTCAGGTACTTCGCGAGAGTAAATTCAAGGAACACGGACGGATCACACCGGGTAGGTGGATACGGTGGCATCGTTTCAGATCAGCTGCTGATGGGATAGAGGAATTCGTTGCCGCTGGCGACTTCTTGACCGACAAGTTCCCTACATGGCAGTGGTGAGTCCAACACTCACATTTGGGCTCAGTGGCACCAGCTTACTCGGTAAGGGAGAAAGGAGATGCGTCTCGAGCGCGTGACTTCCTACCCGCCGACAAGCAATACCTCATCACCCGCAATGGTGGGTTTCAGCCTGACTACCGAGATCGTCGCTGAAGTGCCTAGTTCCTTGTCTTCGCCGGGCCATGGCTGTGAACTATACAGATGCCGATGAGGACGCCGAGAAGCTAATGAGCTTCATGGATGAGGTAAGTGATCACGAATGTTACACAAAAAGGAGGTGTGAATGCTGATCCATTCAGGCGGAAGAAGCACCAGGACCCGACGGGAAGCCGAGATCGGAGGATGATGATTGGGTTGCCACGCATATCGGCAGGAGTGAGTGCGGGTCTTATAAGCCGCTGACGATGTAGAATCGCAAACCAATCCCACCATCAATGACATACCTGACATGTCCGACTCTCCCCCACTTCCCGCTAGCTCAGACCCTTCCAGCGCAATCGCAAATCTCAGCTTGGATGATCGAGGAGACGAGGTCAGGGAAGAGATCATCCCAGATATGGATGACATTCCTGATATGGAGGATGAAGGGGCGGGGCTAGAGGAGGAAGATGACGCTGCGGTCAGGATTGTTCACCCTAGCGCGTACGTCAAAGCGCTCGATCATACTATCACGCATCTTTTGCAGAGACTCAGCTAATGTTGAAGGTCGGACATTAAATCCACTGCTGGTCAAAATCTTCTTCAAGTACGGACATACGACTGCTTCATCAGCTACGACAAGCATTATCAGACACCTAGGTTCTGGCTGTTTGGTTACGACGAGGTAGGCCAATCTCGACTCCACTCAGGGTCACAGCTCATCTAGCAGAACAAATCCCCCCTCACCACCACCCAAGTCTTCCAAGACGTCCCATCCGATCACGCATTCAAGACCATGACAATGGAACCCTTCCCCCATTCCGGCCAGCAACTCGCGAGTGTTCACCCGTGCAAACACGCCAGCGTGATGAAGAAATTCATTGATCGGATGGATGAGCATCAGAGTGCTGGAGCTACGGCTGGCCCCAGCGGCTCGGCACCGGGAAAGAAGGGTGCGTCTAGTGGTGGGAAATGGGGTTTGGGCGGGATGGTTCGGAAAGTGACGGGTGGGAGTGGGGTCAAGAAGGAGGAGAGTAAGGAGAAGGAGGATGAGTTGGAAGGAGGAGAAGTCAGAGGATTGCAAGTGGATTTCTACCTTGTCATCGTGAGTTGCACTCTGTGCTTTCTTACAATCCGGGCAGAGAATTAGAATATGTACTGATTATCACAGTTCTTAAAGTTCATTGCCAGTATAGTACCAACTATAGAGGTAAGTCGATTGGCGGCAACGTGTGGTCCAATTTGGCTGATCACCTCAGGTCGATAGTACCACCGCGACGACTTTGTAAAGATAGTTCCTCCATTTCTGCATCCCAACTGCCGAGTCGGGGCTGTTTGTTCCACAACGTCATTGAGCTCTTGATTGTGTTTTTGGTATGACATGAACCCAGAAGTGGTGCTGCCTGACCGGCCGAGATCTGACCATCACCTTGATGCCGCGCCGTCTTCGGTATGCAATCATCGACCCAGGATAGTGAGTACAAATACATTGATCGCCCCTCTATGCGTCTATGTGTCTACAAAACCTCCATTCCTAAACCTCTTGTGCGCCCCTTGGGGATATGTGCAGCTCCGTCCCACTCCACCCCTCCACTCCTCTTCAACCGGAAATGCGGCAGACTCTCTCATGGCGATGCAGCTCGATATTCAGTACAGCATGTGGCATCTGGAAATTGAGATTCTGATCGCAAAGTCAGCGTCTTCCTCAAATGCAAAGCAAAGTGAAATTGCCACTCACTGACTGAAGTCTGCGACTCGCACGTCACGCCCTTGGTGGTGACTACGAAGGTGCCTTGATAATAATTCCCGGTTCGAGCGATTTTGAAGCATTCAGAAGTCCCTGCATTGTAGGTAGATGCAATACAGGCTGTAGTTTCAGCACGCGCGACATTACCGCAGAGATGCATATTACTCACTTCTGTCCAATTCGCACAGTTTAGTGCAGGCTTCGCGAGTCGGCACGCTCTGATAGTAGGTCGCATCCTCAGCAGACGCATAATCGAGGTTATTCCATCTAGCGTAAGGGACCGATCCGGTCGAGGTATAGTCGGGGCACTGGCCGGGTATGGGTACTGGGCTCGCCTGCTGTCTTCGCTGGAAATCTCGAGGTCGAGACGCACGAGAGACAATCTCTGATCGTGTAGCCTGCTTCAGAGCTCTTCCGCGAGGTTTAGCTCGGAGCCCATTAAAGCTGCGTCTGCTGCCCTCGACGATGGTGAAGATGCCGAAGAGCGCCAAGAGGTAGGTCGAGAGTAACATGGGGAGGCAAAGGTTTCGGGGGTTTGAGGAACAAGTGTTACCGGAGAGGAGTTTTCGGACAGTGTGTTGGTGGAGGCGAGCAGGAGGTCAAGATAAGCTTCTAGATTCCTGGCCTATATCCTCTGGGTGACATGGTGACTTTTCTTCAGGAGGGGGGGGGGGGGGGGACACACGCGCTTCGACGCCCCTCACATCAGGCCCCATACCTCTTGCGGCAATGGCGCCTTGATATCCCTTTGCGGTGTTGGCGAACAAGACAACCAAACAGCCTCTCTCTAGTCCATTGTCGAAATCACCGTTTTCGATCCAAGATTCCAAAGTCTCCTGCGCCTCGCGTCCACCATACTCAGAGGCTCTGCGACAACCGACGGTCATGAGAAGAACCACGAGGTTTGTCGGATTTTTCGTCACCGTACTTTCTGGAAGCGTCGAGAACAGCATGCAAGGAGCTACGTGGATCTAGGAATAGAGGCGTCAGAGGAGGTATGCGGAGGAATGTGGCGCAGTAGCGAGAAGAGATGGGCGGTGCCTTGATAGCCTGCTTGGAATATAATTGCTACTTCCGGCAGAACAACGTGTTTCAGCATCCAGGCACGGCTTGGTTTATCCGGACGCAAAAGTTATCATTGGCCGCATTATGCATCGGCTGGGTCATGCTATACCACATGTACATCGTAGCTCTACGTCTGTTTATCATTTAGATACTATACAGTGAAACAAATACCGCGACCCAAGTCAAAAAATGTCCATTCTCCTTCTGCTCTCCACCGGCTCAGCACTTCCTGAAGGTTCCAACTTCTCTCCATCCAAGATAAATGTCCAGCTTCTTGAAGCTATACCACACCTTCCGCCTTCCTACCCGTCATAGTTCGTCCGCCCTCCACACCGAGCTGCTTCTGAACTTGCGCCGGTGCACTCCTCGTCTTGCCCATCGCTTGACTGGACTCCCTCTTCCTCTCCTGCCCTGGTATCGTTGAACCGGCACGACTCGGAGGAGCCCCCGATGCCATCGTAGTCGTGGTATAGGTGGTTGACCTACTGACAGATCGGGCAGCAGCGGTCCGCTCGTGCTTGTCCTTATTCATCGACGCGAGCAGTTCGGCCCAGAGTGGGTTTGAGGGGATTTTGCCGATCAGCCCATTTAGGGTTTCCATCCTGTTTGATCAGCTTCTGTCGACAAGTTGATTAACGGGAAGATCAGCTAAACGTACCAGGTAGCTTTATCGCTGTCCTTATCGGCCGAAAAGACAATCCCTTCGCCACTCTTGAACTCGACTTTGAAACTCCTCGGTCGGGACCCAAACATTCCCATGCCCATCCCCTCATCATCATCCCCTCCGATTCCTGGCGTCTTTCTTCCCCCAGCCAGCCGTAAGTCCCGCTGTGATTGATCTGGGTTCAGGTCAATAACCGACGTTGCTTGCCGAAGATCGATTGTCGTAACCTCTTTCCGGGTGATTTCGTTATATGCAACCAGATTCCCGCCAATGAGTTTGAACATCCGTCTTCGAGGGATCTACATTGTCAGCACAGGATGCGTATATCTGGTCGGCCGACTCACACTGCAGTCGCCACCCTCTTGAGTCAGATTGCCTTCGTGATACTCGCACTCGTGCCACGCATGATGTCTGATGCCTCGGAGACACTCATCGATGCACTGCGGTAGGTCCTCAGGCTTGATCCCAGGCAATGGCGGCAGCCTGAACACCTGCAGTGTGACCTTCGCCACTTGTCGCCTGGGAGTGTTGGGCGGGACAGTGCCCTTTCCGCCCTCTCGAGGCCGGTCAGGCTCGCCCTTGAACATGGCAAACATTGGGTACCGAATTTCGAGAACTTTCGCCTCGCACTGCTTGGCAATTGGCTTGAAGGCGACGTGTGTTTTGGCGATCGAGCTCGAGTTGGGAGTGGCAAGGTAGCGCGCGATGTTGTCCGCCATGGGCTGCGAAGGAGCTGCTACTTGGGGTGTGATGGGTCGAGACGGCGGTGCGGCGGGAGCTTTGTTTTTTCGAGGGGAAGAAAAGAGGTTACGAATGCCGCTGCCTGTAGAGGAAGGTTTGGGCTGGGTGAGAGAGGGGACGCGGCTCTGGATGGTATGTGTGTTGAGATCCTGGAGAGCTCGGATGATGTGTGGGTCGCGTCGGATATCCAAAGCGAGCGAGAATTCGAAATTAGGATGTTCAACCCTGGTACAATCAGCAATCGCCCCAAGCAAGATGATTTTCTATACTCACAAGGCAAACTCTTGATTGACTCGCGCACCGTCCTGGAAGGGTGTGTATGGCGTCCGGATATAGTCAATGCCATTGTCCAGCGTCATGCAGAAGAACGTTGGCTGGGACGGGACAGGTACCATCAGACTTTCGATACCGAGCACTGCAACACATCAGCTCTATACTCCACTTAGAAAGCACACTGTAACTCACCCTTGACGAAAATCGTTCCGCTGGCTTTACCGTGGCTAACCTCGCGAGTCCGCATGGCTCTGATTTCCGCAGCATGCTCATTCTGACCAAATCAGCCGTGTGCCCAAAATGTATCCGGATCAGACTTACGATATCTGAAGGACGCCTCAGCTGTCTCCAAGCTTTACCGCCATCGATATCCCCAGCTTTCGAGTGAGATACGGTATTACCGAAACTAGCGCCCAAGACGGTTTTCTCTCGAACCTTGTAGTTGCGCTTGTTGACGTCAGCTCTGGCTTCTAGACCGAGGATTGACAACTTACATCCCCGCTGATGCTCTCCATCTCATCCGCGAATGCCTCTGACATGCTCTCCTGCTCGTGACCCAGGCCCAAAGTCAAGCGAGGTTGCCTCTTGGAGGAAGATGGCTGTAGAAGATCAGTACAGTCCGGAATGAAGAGACGAAAAGTGAACCTACCCTGATTTCCTCATTTGCGTCACTCATACTCATACTTCTTCGGCTCTTCTTGCTATTCCTACTTCCGCCCTCATCAATCGCACTCAAACCACTAACATCTCTCCCTCTCGAGCCAGACGGTCCCGCGCCAAAGTCCTGCGAAGACGACCCCGAAGCAGACATGGGTCGTGCAGGAGCTGTAGGTGCAGTCTCGCTTCTGCTCGGCGTTCGATAAGTCGGGGTGGCCGAGGACGCAGGAGGGATGTATGGGTGGGGGTTTTGGAGAATAGATACCGGATATGCCATGCTTGCCGATGGGCCATATGTGGATGATCTCTGAGGTAGACCGGCGGGAAGGATACCGACATGTATATTGCCATTCCCCGCGGCGATGATCCTATCCAGACCCGAGCTGGGTTCATTGCCCATCTCAGAGGACTGGCGAATCACGTCGCCGGCCGGTGCTTGGGTGTACGATCGAGGACGAAGGAGAGGTGGGTGATCGAGATTCGAGCGAGGCATGTCTGTGGAGGATTTGAGCATCGGTGTGGATATGGGTGGGGGAGGAAGATCTTTGTTCCGAGCAGAAGCGGCAGAGGATGAGGCGGAAAGTGGGGGAGGGGCAACAGATGTCGAGTATCCTGCGCCGGGGGTGCTCGCTCGTTTTAGCTCAGCGGCAGATGGGAAGCCCTGACTGGCGTTAGACGTCGAGGTAGAGGCGAAGCCCTGACTGCCCATCGATTCATTGGACGAGGCGCCGATACCGAGAGCCGAGTGCGGTCGACGAGAGATGGACCCGTCGGCGTACTTCCGGTCAATGGTCTCGCGAATCATCTCTCGGCTGATACGTTGTCTGACCCGGATCGACCCGCCTTGGCCCTTATCCACCTCGGCAGACTTGCTGAGGTTGTCCTGCGAAGCATAGGGGTTGGTGAATGCTGAGCTGGTCGATGTCGAGGCAGATGTGGGTTTCGTAGGACTGTGTGGGTTCTTCAAAACCGTAGCCCGCCTGACCAGGATTTCTTCCGACGTGAGTTTGATTTCCTCAAATTCGAAGCTTGGGATACGGTGGGCGTTAAGATTACCACTGCTGTCGTCATTACTGATCGAGGACGTGACTGGCGCGTGAAACGGAGCCGCAGTAGGTGTGATGGGTCGATCGTCATCCTCGGTGGAATGTCCGGACAAGGACGCGTCGTTTGAAGGGATGCGGAGTTGCGAGTCGAGAGTGGGGGTGGTACGGAAGAATGGGGAAGTCATGTTGATGATGGGAAGGGCGAAGCCGGAGAAGTCAAGCCTGCTCGACTGGTACATCAGCTTAGTGATCCAATAGTGTGGTGATAGACTCACCCGCTTTTCCTCTTGAGGAGCAATCACTGGGCTCTGCACTGGACTAGGCACCCGTACTTCTTGCACCTTGGGGGGATTGGGTAATCCCCTTCTGGGGATTTCATCCTCCCTCTGCCTCTCAACTCCCTTAGACTCCTCTCTGTGACCCTCGTTCTTGGCCACGGTAGTAGGCTCAGTGATGACCGTTGTGGATGTCATGGTGTGTCTGACAGCCGGAAGATTGGAGCCGAAGAACCTCTCATCGTCGTCACTCCCACTGTCCATCTCACTCCCGCTCTCCGACCCATCATCCGTAGCGTCTGATGCGATTCTACCGGGAGATCTTGGCATGCCTAGCCCGATACTCTGCGTAGCTAGCGATCTAGCCACGTTTGCCCGGTCAGCATGACTTGTGCGTCCTAGAGGGACGCCGCTCTCATCCCGATGGCCAGCTTGCGGAGCGAGAACGGCAGTGGCGGACTGGATTGTGATGAAGGGGTCGTGGAGCGGCTCGACTTGGTGCGAGAGATGCTTTGTTCCTGGGGAGGGTAGCACTCGTTTAGGGGCAATCGACGGCTGAGCGGCATTTCCGTTCAGTAGCATACTGTGGTCCGAGGACACGGGGAGGTGAGCACCGGAGAAAGGCGATGTTGGAGGGAGGGGAGGGAGAGAATGAGCGAGCGCAACTCGTTCGGCGTGATGAGTGCGTCCATAGGGTGCGCCCGCCGAATCTTTTTCTGGATAGTGAATTTCGGGTAGAGGAGCTTCGGTGAACATGGGAGACATCAGGACGTCTTCGCCGAGAGATGGAGTGGAGAGATAGGGCGCCGCGTCCTCCTCGGTGGAGGATGGCTCGAAGTTGGGCTGATGATCAAAGGCAGGAGTTTGCTGTTCGCCCAAAGCAGGAGTCTGCTGGGGGGAGAATAGACCCTCTTCGATAAGCGTGTTGACAAAATCTGCCGTTGTGCTTTCGTCGTGATTGGGCGACGCTGATTCACTGTCGACTCGGAGTGAATCCATCTGCTCCACCACTCCCCGCCCATTCGGCATGATCTCCTCCAGACTGTCTCCCTCCAGTTCCTCCGTCCCCTCATCCACCCAATCCCGATCATACTCCGACCCGCTATCCAGCTCAATCTCAAAGCTGCCATCGGCGCTTCCCTCAACACTCATCTGCTCAAACTCCTTGACATCCGGTACGGATTGGAAGGTTACAGACTTGCTCTGCTTTGAGGGAGAGTCATTGACGCCCAACGCGTGCCGAGGACCGAGTAGCCGCCTCGAGGGTGTGAGTGCGGATTTTGGACCGGAGGGAGAGGCGAAGTCGGCACCAGAGTAGTGTTTGCCAAGTGGGGAAGCGTTGCTGAGGGAGTTGGAGTGGGAGAAGTGGCGAGGGGGAGATGGGGTGACTGAGTAACCCACGCGGGACCGCTGGTGGGCGGGAGAGACTTTGCGCTGACCGGAGGTTCGACGAGGAGATGGGGAGACGGATAAACCCTGTCGAGCGGAAGGTCCAGATCGAGGAGAGGGGTTGGGGGATTCTAGCCATACTTCACCCGACGTGTTGCGTTTACCAACCACAAAGGGTGAGCGAGAGACGTGATTGCCCTCCTTCAAACCCTTGACGCCGGTACTTTGCCGGGGCAAGCGCTGACTTTGGTGCAAGTTCGGTGACTCGTTCTCCTTACTTCCATCATTCTTCTCTCCCGACACCCTTCGCTCGCCCGATACCCGCCTAGCCTCTGCCGAAGGTGCAACGGCAACTTTATTCTTTTCGGTCGAAACTTTCCGAGTACCGGTAGCAGCTGATCGGGATGAACTCGCGGTCCGGGAAGCGGTCCTTGGCTTCGCCGTCGCGGAAATACCGAGACCAATGGCAGCTTTAGGCGTCGCCGCTGAGCCCTCCGCGCTCTGAGGTTCTTCCCCCATTCTCCTCCCTTCTCCCGCCGCGCGCCGCTCGTGCACCACCTCCTTGCCCTTACTTGGCACCTCCATACCCGCCGCCTGTTTACCCTGGGTGGTTCCTAAGTTCTTGAACGGACTGTTTGCAACGAGGGAGTTTCGCGTGACGTGTTTGAAGGAATTACTGGTGCGTCGTGGACCGTCCGCAGCAGATGTGGGAGGTTCCAGGTGAGATGGATTTGGAGATTGGCGAAGAGGAGAGACTGCGCCATCCCGCTTGTTGATCTGAAGTGGGGACCATCCTTTTGCCGAGGAAGATATGATAGAGTCTCGAGCAGCACGAGCAGCGGCGGCGCCACCGCCTGGTGATGGATGTAGTCGGAGTCGATTCGAGGTGGGAGTAGGATGGGACATACTGTCGGATAGGGAATTTGCCGAAGCTGCAAGGGGTGTAAGTATTGCGAATACCATTGTTGATGGAGGTGGATGCGTAGTGTGGGGCCAGAGGGGAATAGCAATGTCAAGATACGCACTGAAAGATTTGGTCGTAAACAACTATCCAAAGGACCCTCTTTTTCGGTCGTCCTGAACTAGATACACAGCTGTGTGTAAAGGGGTGTGTGTGTGTGTGTGTTTGTGTCCGCGTCCCCTTTTGTCGATATTGTCAGTCGCGTCGAGTCGGAAGCTGTCGCTAATACATTTATAATTGATGGTCGATGTAGGAGCCAGTGGCAAAGCTGTCACTGTGTCATAGCCAGTTCTGCGCTCTCCTTTGGTGGTTGCCTTGAGCTATGCGATGTAGCTCGATGGATGGCTGGCCCCGAGTTGACTTTCAGGGTCCTGTCTCAGCCCAAGTCACAACGGAACCAAACACAAAATCAGAAATCAGTCACGCCTCGGCGTTATTTTGGCTTGGGGCCGGCGTTACCGACAGAGTGGCACCTCGTTTAACACGGCCAATCTCGCTTCCGTCTGTTTCGCCAATTTCGCCTAAAGGGGCCAATCTCGCTGGTGTGACGAGGTTTCTGAATCATCTTCGCTTTGAGTGAGCTCGTTGAAGGTACCTCTAGCTCACTGTGGAAAAATGTATATATGTAGAGGTCCTTCTTGACCAGCCCACACTTTATAATCACACTTCTTGTCTCTTGTCTGTCCGCCGTGTATTACCCAAATATCATCAGCCACAATGATAGACTCCGTGAGAGACTCTGTACGTCTTGCCGCCTACCCATGGTCGCGTGTGACGAATCGCTAACACCCATCAGTTTATCGGACAGATCATCTATCACGCCTCTAAAGGTCGATCTCTACCATATCTAGAGGATTCGCCTTCATTCGTCATTCCGCCGGAATATCTCCCGAAACCCAGCTCCCCCATCTCACCCACATTCCGCAATCGGACAACTGACATTGCGAGCGGCACCGTCTCCAGTCGAGGGTCATCCAATACCCTATTCGATCGCAATGCTGAGTCCGGTCATGTAAAGGAGAAGAGCGATGGTACCATCACATCTACCGCGAAACCACCGCGATCATTGGGTTATGAGGGCGAGCCGATCATTGTCGATTGGTATGGACCCGACGATCCGGAGAACCCCCTCAATTGGTGAGTGGCTCACGCCCTGTCATGTATGAAGTGCTCACTGGTCAGGCCTACTGGAAAGAAGTCGTTCCTCACGCTTTGCATCATCCTTCTCACATTCTCCGTGTACATCGGCTCTTCAGTCTGGGCACCGGCGGCGTACATCGGCGCCGACTACTTTGGCGTCTCGACTGTCGCATCGACTCTGGGTATAGCCCTCTTTGTACTCGGCTACGGTATAGGTAAGCTCGATTTGGACCGGCCCGACTGCATGATTGATCTGCATCGAACTTACATCTCAGGACCTCTGTTCCTTGCGCCCATCACCGAGATCCCGGCCATTGGTCGCACAGCGCCCTACATCATCACTCTCTTTATCTACTGCATGCTGCAGATCCCTACCGCTCTGGTGGACAACTTTGCTGGCTTTTGCGTATTGAGATTTTTATGTGGTTTCGTCGGCTCGCCCGTGCTGGCTACTGGAGGTACATGACACCCTCAATTCGTCTCTTTCACTAGGTGCTGACTTTGCAGGCGCGTCGGTCGCAGACATTTTCTACCCCGAGAAAGTAGCGTACGCCATGTCCTTCTACGGCTTCGCTGCCGCTGCTGGCCCAGGGTTGGGACCTATTGCGGTGGCCTGGGCGATCGATGCCAACGGGTGGAGATGGGCTTTCTGGGAGATGCTCTGGTTGTCTGGGTTTGCCGTCATCCTGCTCGCCGTCGTCATGCCTGAGGTAGGTTGTCACCCTTCCCACGCTATCTTAGCTCTCAGTCGCAGCAGCTGATGCCCATAGACTAACCCCGAAACCATCCTACACCGTCGTGCTTCCCGCTTACGACGAATCACCGGTAATCCCAATCTTCGTTCTGAAGGCGAGATCCTCCAATCTCACCTGCACCCTCGTGAAGTCCTTACAGAGGCCCTTCTACGTCCATTATCGATGACTTTCACCGAGCCCATTATCCTGGGTGTAAACTTGTACATTGGCTTGTTGTACGCGACGTAAGTACTCTTTTCTTACCGAGTCGCCGATGCTGACCCATCAGCATCTACACCTTCTTCGAAAGCTTCCCTATAGTGTTCTACACTGGATACGGTTGGAGTTTAGGCGTTTCCACTTTGCCTTTTGCCGGTATCTTGATTGGCGAAGCGATCAGTTTCGGCCTCTATTGTCTATGGAATAAGTAAGTCTGCTGCTCTTGCTCAGTCATTGTCAGACGCATCACGGTCCCAAGCTGACGCAAATAGGGTGTCTTTCGAGGGCAAATACATCGCGGCGAAAGGCAGATTAAGGCCTGAGACCAGATTACCATTGACGGTGGTCGGATCCGCAATCTTACCTGTCAGTCATCCCTCTTCTTAGTTGAGCTCAGCTGACAAGTCTAGATCGCCATTTTCTGGTTTGCCTGGACTGCCAACAAGACCCATTGGATCAATCCTGTCTTGGCCGCGTCACTATTTGGCGTAGGCATTGACTTCGTATGTCTCATCCCTCACCATTTCGCCAAACGCTAATGGCTGTAGATCTTCATGCCATACTTCAACTACCTACCACAAGGTATGTCCTCTGCCTGGCTTCCATCCATCTCAAACCTGACTAATAATCAGCCTATCCTCGCTACGCCGCATCCGCTCTAGCCTCAAACGACTTCGTACGGTCAATGATGGCTGCAGCAATGCCTATTGTCTCTGTGCCCATGTTCCACAACCTGGGTATCGACTGGGGAAACACCATTATCGCCTGTTGCTCAGTCTTATTTGTACCCTTACCGTGAGTGGCTCTTGATTTCTTCTGAGATCAAATAGCTAACAATACAGTATCTTGCTCATCAAGTACGGACCCTACCTACGCGAACGAAGTCCGATCAGTGTACATGAGGATGAAGTGCAGGCTGGGATTGAATGGGAGAAGTTCCACGGCAAGGATTACGACCCGTCATCGAGTCCGCCGCAGCGTGCCGAGGCTGGTCACGGGCCAGGCGCCGAGAGGAGCTCCGAGGTACCGGCTGCAGCCCCGCGCACAGAGGTGGACATCGCAGATGCGTCCGAGGTCGGAGAGGGGGCTCGGGAAAGTGGACTGGCAAACTCGGGTGGCGTGTGTGAATTGAGTGCTAGTCGGGAGCGGACGTAGGAGCGGGATTAGGGGGGAGTTTTGGGCGCATGGGCTACTTGAGCTCTTCAAGAACACTCGGATCTATAGAAGCGCAACATAATTTAATCGTGTCGGAATAGAAATCTAGATAATTGAAATTATAATGTACATGCAAGACCTAATAATATTCGACATGTGAGGGATAAGGTCTTGAGATGGCATCCGAAGCATCCAGCTCGTCTTTGTCGCCTGGACAGGCTGACATTACCTGGTATGACCAGTGCTGCATCTGTAACTCAAGTGATAATTTCGATAAGCATCCAGCTCGTCTTTGTCGCCTGGACAGGCTGACATTACCTGGTATGACCAGTGCTGCATCTGTAACTCAAGTGATAATTTCGATCGCCAAGATGACGCTTCTGATCCGGATCTCACTCCTGCCTATTTGATGACCCCTCTTCGACCGCCCACACCAATCTGTCTTCCCAACCATCGGGTGGTATCCACACGTTCTCCATACTTGCCTTCAAAGTACTTTTGAGCCCGTCGGAAGGCCTTGACATATTGCTGCGGCGTCAGTCACGCGCCTGGAAGGTGTCACACAACATGACACCCTGCAGCAGAAGACTCACCCGATCTTCTTTCAGCGGATGCCAAGCTATTGCCTTATCAGGCTCATGATGCATCCATGGATCCGCCTCAGCACCCATGAGCTCAGCGAGATCCAACCTAATCAGTCCTGATCGAGGATCGGGGGACAGTGGCGGTGAGTCCCATCCGCCTGGTAGAGGTGTGTCCCATGGAATTGGAGTGACGAGGCATGTAGGAGGGGGAGACAGTGATGGCAGGAACCCAAATGTGGGGACTGGTCAAAAGGCGGGCCTCTGATCTTGAAGGTGTGAGTCGCACGACGGCATTGAGGGGAGTAGATACTGATATAAGATCAGTGACAGGGACTCAGGCAATGCAGTAGGAATTACTCACCATCATCTCGCCCATGAATGCATCTTCGTGCTACGGCGAGGTGTACATATCCTTGTGCGCGTCGGAGGTGGCAAATGTCCGCGCCTGAGCCGTTAGTATGGTGTCATTCAGAAGGGGGTTATGGACTAGTGTGACTCACTACGCCCCAAGTAAAGCCGTACATCATGCCGCTGTAGTACCACAGGTATCCGGGCCAGTGTTCTACTCCTGCACCAAGATATGTGGGTTGTGAAGGATCGAGAGTGAGCAGGGTGTCGAGGAGGTTGGGCAGGACGATGTATGTCTGACGATTAGCTTATCTTGCGAGCAGGCTGGCTTGGTCAAGGATATACAGGCATGTCTAAGCACTCACGTCTTCATCACATTTACTGTCCTCATCAGCATCTGCTTGAAGATTCACGGTCCACTAGGAGACCATACTCACAAGATCCACTGCGCCTCGTTCCCCTCGGCTCCTGCCCACTTTGCCCCTTCCCAAGATTTGCCACGACTCATATTACCGCCGTTGACAAGACCTTCCAACCTTATCAAATCACCATGAACAAGGCCCTCTTCTCGAATCGCAGCTTCCTCCGCTTCAATGGCGTCCCTTGTCGCTGCCAGATTGGCTGCCTCTGGCATGTCCTGGTCCGGATCCGGATAGCCAACGACAAATTGGACTGAAACGAGGTTGCGAAGGTGGGAGGGAAGGGTGTCGAGGGGATGATGGCTCCGAATGAGCTCTCGGCGTGCTCGTGATTGCGCCGAGCAGGTAGAGAAGATGTATAGAGCTACGCAGACATCGCGTCCGACCGTCTCTTCGCCATGGTGTGTTGCCCTACTATCGGTAAGATTGGAGGTGAAAGGTGCGCGAATGGCTGGAACTCCCCAGGACCCAGCCCACCTAGCCTCGTATATCTCAGGGATGTCTCTGGGCGGACCAAGATTTATAGCGCCGTCTGGTGCAAAGAACGTGATGATATGATGTAGGAACGCCGGCGTGTGAAGCAAAATATAGTTCTGCTTATGATGCCAGACGTATCCGCGAAATTCGTTCTCGTATAGCAATTAAGGGCCGATAAGAAATAGATTGATGATTGTTGCAAATACGATCAGCCGGGGTCGTCGAGAACATCGAGCGAGCAGGTCTCGAGCTTGGGGTATGACCGGGCCGAGAGACCGCATTTTTGAGCATGGGTGTTGAGAGCAGTCGTCGTAGACGCATCAGTATCAGCCAGAGGATACATGTTGGAGATTGCCTCGGGCCAAAGGAGGGTCTTCATCGAAGTCTGAAACGAGCCAGTTGTGTGTCCGGATAGTAACGAAGCTGTGCTGACCGTGACGGCGTGACCAGTAGTGTGTATGGCGTTTCAGGTCTGCTGCATGTTGAGTTCTGACACTGCGCCATCCGAGAAGGCGTAGCTGTACTGTAGTCTTCCAGGACTAGCGACATCATATGCAATGAAGAATAAATCAACCTGTGGAGCGGCTGAGAGGGATCGCGCACCGTTACAGAGGGGTCTGAAGATTCGGAAGCAAATCGATGCATTTTGGCCCTTTGGGCATTTTTGCCTGGTCCGTGTGTATGTTTCATAGATTGTTTCATGCGTTTGGCTGAACTGTTCATACATCCAGGCTTCCTTCTGGAGCAAGCAAAAGCTAGTCTTGGCACCTATGGAACTGATGGCGATATTCACTGCGTATATGAGTGAAAGAGGCCACGGCGAGCACGAGCAGCGCGACGCCATGGGCGAGATCAGGAGCGTTGATGATTGAGGTCGCGTCGCCACCCATTGGCAAGACGCGTCCACGGAGATTGGACAGATGTCCGTGTCAACACTGTACGCTCTAGCTGGGCTATTGAGCATGTCTGCGTTGAAGCTATAATCATTTGAATTCACACTGTATGCTTATATAGTTACTAGTACACCCAACCCTTGCCTGTATTTGATATCCTGCCGTTGACAACAGACCTGTCACCTTTCCCTGACAGAAGACGCATTTCCGGCCTAGCTCTTCGAACCCATCGTTTGTCAACAACTTCGGCGCTTTATTCAAGTCAGTGATTGCTGCAATGGGTAGAGAGATCATCACGCTACAGGTACGTAGACCTGTTCAACTGCATGCGACCGTCAACATGGCTAACGGGATCCACAGGCTGGTCAAGCTGGGAATCAAAGTAAGTTCTATATGCCGACTTGCTACGGACCGGGATCGTATGCTGACGGGCGCCTTTGATCAGTTGGTGCGCAAGTAAGTCTCACCCTATCTGCTACAAGTGTCTACATTATCACGGCTCACGACCCATCTGGACTGCTCAATAGAGGACAGATGAAGACCTGGGCTAATCAATCCGCAGTTTTGGCAGAAACTCTGTGCGGAACATGGGATCTCTCCTAGCGGCACTCTAGAGGACTGGGCAGCGGATGGAGGACAAGGAGATCGGAAAGACGTTTTCTTTTACCAGGCAGATGATGAGCACTACGTGCCGAGAGCGATATTGATAGATTTGGAGCCCAGAGTGAGTTTGGCTGGACCTATCATAGACCCAAGGTGGAAAGCAATTGCACGACAGAGGAATCTTGACGTGCCATGTCTTTCATGGGCGGAATCTATCCACTCTCCGCCCCTGTCTTGATATACTAACTCCCTCAGGTCATCAACCAGATTCTCGCCTCGCCTTTCAAATCCCTATACAATCCCGAAAACATATACATGTCGAAAGATGGTGGTGGAGCAGGCAACAATTGGGCTCAAGGATATAGCGCAGGAGAGAGGGTGTATGAAGAATTAATGGAGATGATTGATCGGGAAGCGGACGGGTCGGATAGTCTCGAGGTGAGTTCAGCCTTCAGTATGATATCAAGGCGATATCGTGATCTGATACTGCGTTGTGATGCTAGGTCGTTCCAGAAGCTAACGATCCAGGGTTTCTCACTTCTTCATTCTATCGCTGGAGGCACCGGATCAGGTCTCGGCTCTTTCCTCCTCGAACGACTCTCGGATCGCTTCCCCAAGAAACTCATTCAAACATACTCCGTCTTTCCCGAATCTTCCGACGTTGTTGTTCAACCTTACAACTCTCTACTGGCGTGCAAGCGTCTCGTTAATAACGCCGACTCGGTAGTTGTGCTTGACAATGCCGCTTTGACGCGTATCGCGGCGGATAGGCTGAATGTGCAAGACCCAAGCTTTATGCAGACTAATCAGCTCGTGAGTGTTTGGAAGTCAGCCCTTGAGTTTCTTGGCTGATGCTGGCAGGTGTCGACGGTGATGGCGGCTACGACGACCACTCTGCGGTACCCAAGCTACATGAATAACGACCTAGTGGGGATTATCGCCAGTCTCATCCCCACGCCGAGATGTCATTTCCTCATGACGAGTTACACTCCATTCACCAGCGATGAGATTGACAAGGTAGGTCCATTCACCACCTCAGTGCAAGCTGAACATTTAGGCTAAATCAGTCCGGAAAACCACCACCCTCGACGTGATGCGCCGTCTTCTCCAACCGAAGAATCGCCTCGTCAGCACTACCGCTTCCAAATCCTCATGCTACATCTCCTGCCTCAACATCATCTCCGGTGACGTGGACCCGACCGACGTCCACAAATCTTTGCTTCGTATACGAGAAAGACAGCTGGCGAATTTCGTACCATGGGGCCCGGCATCAATACAGGTGGCACTTACACGGAAGAGGGGTATGCCCGGTCGAGAAGCGAGTAATAGGGTCAGCGGTGTCATGTTGGGAAATCATACGAGTATCGCTTCTGTAAGTGTCCCTCTTCGTTCCTTATGGGTTGGAGCTGGGCTGATGTCGCAGTTGTTCAAACGGATGATAGATCAGTACGATCGTCTACGTAAACGGAATGCCTTTTTGGAGCAGTACAAGAAGGAGGACATCTTCGCGAATGGCCTAGAGGAGTTCGATGATTCAAGAAGAGTTGTAGCGGAGCTGGCAGAGTGAGTTACGGTCTTGACGAAGACACTAAGTGCTTTGCTGATACCACGTAGCGAGTACAAAGCCATGGAAAGCCCAGACTATCTTGATTACGGAGCGGAATGAAGGGGAAGAGATGTGGTCAGGGGGGTCGAGGCGGCTGTTGGGATTTTTGATCGGAACTCTGGGGATACTTTCTGACGATACAACTACCTGTGTATACTATATGTGCTATCGCCTAATGTATGGAGCAGATAGAGACATCTGATGTCCCCCTCAGCAATCAGCATATGCCACACTGACAGACATCTGAAACCCGATGCCGTAATGTCTCGACCAGGTTCGACTAAAAATTTGCTCCCCCCCACAACATCCATCATATCAGCTTGACTACCATGCCACGACTGAAGATCGCGCTTCAGTTTCACCAAGCCGCAGCTCAGAGAGCAGAGGCAGCGAAGAAGGTAGAAAAACATACCGACGCCAAAGCTCAGTCAGTCAAAGCGAGCTCGTCCGGTTTAAAGAAGGCGCAGAAAAAGGCTCGTCTAGCTGCTCGTTTCCCCAAAACGCCCTCCACTACAGACTTGACCAATCCCTCTGCCAACACCATCGAATCTGGTCCTTCGACCACCACACCTGTAGTGGAGGCTAGACAGGACAAGGGCAAATCTAAAGCTATAATCCCCTTCGTGCCCGATGACTCCATCCTCCTTCTTGGCGAAGCCAACTTCTCTTTCGCCCTCTCCCTCATCGTTCACCATCGTCATCCAGCCCACCAGATCCTCGCAACGACTTACGACTCTCAAAAAGTCTGCTTTGAGAAGTATCCCGATGCGGAGGAGAATGTGCGAGAGCTGCAGGAAAGGGGTGTCGGGGTGGAGTTTGGCGTGGATGGAGGTGCGCTTGACAATTGCAAGAAGGTGGGGAAAGGGAGGTGGTCGAGAGTGATTATGAACTTCCCGCATACCGGTAGGTTAACTTGGCGCCCAACGTAGAGTCTAGCTGATTTTAAGGCTCTGGCATTAAAGACCAAGACCGGAACATCCGCGATAATCAACTCCTCCTCCTCCGTGTTCTGCGCTCCGTCAAACCTGTTCTCACGGAGGGGCCTGATCGTCTACTACCGGGCTCGCATTCCGGAAAGGCGACAAGTAAGAAGAGGAAGAAGGGAGATGACGAAGATGAGGAAGAAGATCCCGCGGCGGAAGTCACGGATGAGGAGGAGGCGGAGGATGTCTTTTCGGACGACGAGGACTATACCAATCCCCACGTCCTTACCACATCGACAACTTTCACACCACCAAAGAAACCTGGAACTGTCCTCTTCACACTCCTCGACCAGGCTCCTTACTCCCTGTGGTCGCTCCGCGCACTCGCTATCCGCCCTCCACACGTACTCCCCGGCACAAAGCTGCCACAGCCCAAATACAAGCTTTTGCGGTCGTTCAGATTCGATCCTGGGCAATATCCCGGTTATGCGCACAGAAGGACGTTGGGGTTTAAGGAAGGCGTGAGCAAGAGCGGGAACGAGGAGATATTAGGGCGGAAAGGGGAGGCGAGGACTTGGGAGTTTGCTCCTTCAAAATAGGAGGGGATAGCAGCTGAGATGCTGAAGATGTGCGATGCATCGTATACAATCTGGTCTAGGTGGAAATTACATCTAATCACAAGATACAAACTGGACTATCCAACTAGTTTGGCAAAACCCTCGTATGTCACCTCTTCCTTCGCATGGCCGACTTTGACTCTCAGTTTCGACAGCCGTTCAGGGGTCACTCGGAAACTGGCCGGCATGGCCGGGTCCCAATTGCCTGTCTGCATATACTCGGCGAGCGCTGGCGCACAAATGAAGATGCGAGCCATACCTGGAAGATCAGCTATCTGACTTTAGACTGATGCGTTGGCCAGTCATCACTCACCATGTCCGTTATATCCGGCAGCAACGAATTGACCAGGCTTATCAGGCACATCGCCGATGAATGGGATGGCATCGGGAGTCTTCAAAGTCAGCTGGAAATGCTTCAACCTAAGGGATGGACTGACCATGCCGATAATGCCTGTCCAAGCGTAATCGTGCCCCTGTTTCGTACCCTTTGCGGCAAGACTTGGGTCCCACCCGCCGGCAGCATACAGGCTGGCGAACTGGCCCATGGCGTTTTCAGTGATCTCATCGGCAGGTCTGGAATCGTCTACCGAGTTGACGATGGATTGCTGCACAGCAGGTGACATGCCGTCCCATCGGCGGGAGGTGCCAAGTACGATCGACTGGTCAGGACGAGGGGCACTGATAATCAGCTATGGATAGATGTATCACTAAGTTGCAACTCACACCGAATAAAAGTTGTGAACCAGATAGCGCATCGAGCTACTCATCAGCTGAATACAAATGACGATCATGCCGACTCACAAACTAGGCTCGAGATGCGGGAACTTCTCCTGCCCATTTGGCGCCCGTGGGAGCAACACTGCTTGGGCTCGCCAAGGGGTAATCAGGCCTTCAAGCTCGGGCACTACAGCCTGACTATACGCGTTGGTGGCAAAGACGACCTTCCCCGCTTTGACAGATCCACGAGGGGTCGTCACCGTCCATGATACACCGTCGTCCGCTTGGGTCACTGAGTGGACAGGCGCATATGCGTACAGCTCATAGCCGCCCTTCTCGACATTGAGAGTGTGGATGCCCAATGTGAGTTTGGCGGGGTTGAGCGTCGCCGCGGGCCATTTGTAAGCGCCAATGGATGCGTTGACTCTGCTTTCCTGGTCTGTCAGATTACGTCTTACTGTCTGACTTACCTTACGCGCAGAGTCGCCGTCCAAGATAGAGTAACCCTCAGGCTCACCGCCAGCCTCTCGCAATCCTGCCAGGGCCGTTGCCTCGTATTGCAGAAACTCCTCCGTCATGCAGACATCATATGTGGGTCGAGGAGTCCACTCGCACTCGATCTTATTCTTGTTGATGAATTCATCCACACTGAAAGTTAGAACTGATCAAGGCTCACAGACATGACTTACCGGTGTAGGACCTCGGCCTCGGAAGAGAGTATGTGCTTCGCCTCGTCACCACCGTGCATTCCTGAAAAGGCTGTAAATCCTCTCGCGGCGTCAGGTCTGCAATGTCCTGCATTACGACCACTGGCACCGGAGCAAATCTCGCGAGCTTCGAGCACGACGATCTCTCTGGGTCGATCCGCCGAATTGAGCAATGTGTGAGCTACGACCGCACCTGAGATGTCAGCGCATCCCGGAATAAAGAGCGTCAGGATCATACCACACATGCCGCTTCCAACAATCACGACATCGGCTTCAGAAGGCAGAGCATCGTCTTTCCCCTGATTAAGCAAAGGGTGATCCCGAGTGGTGTGCTGCCATACTGATAGCTCGCCCAACGGGACAGGCAGATGCGGGTGAGGTCTAGTGGTGGCGATAGGCATCCTTGGTGGCGAGCAACGGTGTCGTGTCGCTATCTCAATATCCTTGGGAGATACCTGATAACTAAATTACTTTCTCTGTACCCCGCAACTCCAGGAGTCCAAGGCAAGGCTTATCGGACCTCGGCTCGACGATCCGGGTCCCAGGCCCGAGTTCGGAGAATAGGCTATCGGATCTGGCCGACATTCCTCATGGAGGCGTGGTGGAGGCGCGGGCCGAGAGAGCGAGAGGCACGAGATTGCTATTTTAGAATCGCGCTAAACGATAAATGAGCGGAGATTGAGAGCAGATAGGGCCTAATCTTCGAGGCGGATCTTCTTCAGCTGACCATTTGATAGCTCACCCTTCCATCTCCCTCCTTCGATAAGGTCCTAGCGGCGCTTGTAGATGGCAATTTAGATTGCGACCGTGGCTGACCGAAAGATCGACCCGGCACCGAGGGCGGCGCCGCGGCAAAGTGGGCGCTCCAGAGTCCATATACCCCTTCGCGCTCCAAGCTTATCGGATGTCGGAAGCCACTGCCGGCTGGCTCACACGACACGATCAGCTTGCGGGGAGAGATATGAGAGATGTCAGACACTCTCAATCGTACATCAAGCCAGTTGACCCCTTTTCATCGCCCCAGGCAGTCCACAATGTCCGCCGAACACCCAACGACATCGACGATGAGTGGCGCTATTGCCAAGGGTCACTCAGCTTCCGAGCCTACCGCAGTTGCTATTGTCGACCCCAGCGCGAGTATTGATCCTCAGACGGGTGCTGTCATTGAGAAGAAGTCTTCGGTTGAGCGGCTCTTCGTCGCTCGACTGGACGCCATCTTGCTTGTCACCTGCTGCATCACTCAGGTGCTGAAGTAGTGAGCCTTGTGCGAGCGGCCTGCAGTTACTGCCATGCTGACACACTGCAGCCTTGACCAGCAGAATATCAACAATGCCTACGTCTCGGGCATGAAGGAGGGTGAGTAACTCCTCTGCGTCAGCGATGGATGTCCCCGCAGCTGACTTAGCCAGACCTCAACCTCCTCGGCAATGAGTACAACTTCTTCACCACCTTCTTCAACGTTGGGTGAGCACATCTCCGTCATGCTACCCTCTCCTCATGACTTGCTGACCTTTGCAGATACGCGGTCTTCCTCATCCCCTCTCAAATCATCATCACTCGAATCCGGCCCAGTCTTTGGCTCCCATGCCTCGAGGTCTGCTGGGGAACTCTCACTCTTTTTATGTTCAAGGTCACCGATGCGCGTCAGGTCTATGCTATCCGAGCTTTCCTTGGCGCCTTCGAGGCTTCGGCTTACCCTGGAGCGCTCATGCTATTGATGAGCTGGTACACTCCCCGTGAAATCGCCTTCCGCATCGGCTTCTACCACGCATGCCAATCTAGTGAGTTTCATAAGCCTTTTAAAGTCTCGCAAGCTGATATGTACAGTCGGCTTGATGGTGTCTGGCGCTCTGCAGACCGCGATCCAGAGGACATTGAACAACACCCACGGTCTGGCAGGCTGGCGTTGGATGTTTGTAAGTCTGGAGCACTTTGCATCGTCACCTAGCTCACGCTCCAGATCATCAACGGAGTCATCACTATCTGTTGGGGACTTATGGGCCTCTTCTTGATCCCTGACTTCCCCTCCAACAGGAAGTAAGTATTGCGACGGCGCGTGTTTTGCCCTGCTAATTGTACAGCCCCTGGTCGTTCTGGCTCAAAGACCACCATATCGACATCGCCAAGCAGCGATCTTTGCGCTTCCGACGTGCTGATAACAAGAAGTTCACTTTGGGATCCGTCATCAGGACCTTTAAGCAGCCTCAAATCTACTTCTTCGCCACCCTCTATCCTGCAACCGTCCTTGCTCAGGCTGGCTACCAATGTGAGTCGGCCTCTGCTCAAGTCGTCTCTGGTAATCCATGCTGACTGATCAGACTTCAACTTGTTCCTCAAGGCTCTCAAGGATGACCAAGGAAACCAGCTGTGGTCCACCGAAGCCATCAACGCTATCCCCATTGCGGGTTCAGCCATCACCGTCATCACAGTCTGGGTCTACTCGTTCCTGTCCGACTACTTCCAAAAGCGGTGGCTTATCGTCTTCATCCAAGCTGTTTGGGGCATCATCCCGTGCATCATCTTGAGCGTCTGGGAAGTTCCCCTTGGTGCAAAGTACTTCAGTTGTAAGTCGTGTGATATGTGACTTGTCCCAGGGATAGCTTCTGACAAGCAGACTTCGCATGCTACCTCTCCTTGGGTACCGCACCTTCCATCTTTGCCTGGATGTCCGATCTATGCCCACACGACGCAGAGTCCCGAGCATTCATCATCGGCTTTTCTATCGCTTTGTACTACGCCGTCGGTAAGTCGAGACACAGCACAAACATCGGACAGAAGCTGACTTACAGGTGCCTGGTCCAACGTCTTAATCTGGCCTGCATCCGAAGTGCCCCACTACCGCGTGGCATGGCAAACCAGCATCGCCCTCTGGCTGCTCGTCATCATCGAGCTTGGCGCCTTGCGATATGTCGAGATCAAGTATATCCGTCCACGGAACATCCGCATCACGCAGCAATTGGAGGCGGAACAGGCGTATGAAGGGGCCGACAATGTTCGGTTGGGTGATGGTGGGGAAGACGACTTGGACAAGAAGGATGGCGGTATGGACAGGGTCCGAGCTGTCTAGGGCGGGATCGGTCTCGGGATATCTGGTTTGTGATTGTATAAAGGTTTACTGGGTTGTTTTGTATGGTACGAAGCAAAGTATAGTACGTTGATTTATGAAATTTTGGAAATGCTACAGGTTTTGCATGAGGTATCTGAGATGACCATCATGGCTATCTTTCTGGATCTTTAAATAAACTTCTTCGCAAAGTCAATGGCGACCTTGGCAGCATCCTCCTTCTGCTTCTTCTCGCTCTCGACCATGTCGTCGCCTCGGACCGCGAAGCCGTGGACGGCGTTGGGGTAAATTTTGAGTAGGACCTTGTCATCGCCCATGTTCTTGCGCAGGATGTCGGCTTGACCCTTCAGAGCGTCATCGGTGCACATGTCCTGATGGTCAGCTGTGGAGCTAGATTGTACGTGACTGAACTCACATCGTGGTCTCCCTTCAACAAGGCCGAGGGGACCTTGACGGTCTCCAGGTCGGCGTCGACGAGGAAAGAAGGGTGGTAAGAGATGGCGACGTCGACCTTGGCGGGTTCCTGAGCGGCGAGGAAGACGTATCGTCCACCCCAGCAGAAACCGACAGCGATGATCTTGTCCCTGCCTGATCAGACTTGACTAGGTGTCACATGACGATAAACTTACGTTGAGGGATCAGCCCGGACGGCATCGATGAACTTGTCAACGATAGGACGGGCGACTGAAATATCAGCTACAATCCCATACCACCTAAGATCGACGTACCAGCCTCTCGGTGCTTGAGCAGCCATGGACCCAAAGTAGCGGCGGTCTGAGCAGTCGCTACAGCCTTGCTCGCCACAGTCGCCTGATCCTTGTCTCGCATGTTTGGTGTGATGGTCTTCAAGTAAGAGTTGGGGACTGCGTCGCCCTCGAAGACATCGGGAAGGAGGACCTTCCATCCGTTTCCAGCCCATTCGTCGGCAAGGAGCTTGGTGTTGACAAGGTCGACACCGAAGATGTCGGGAAGGAAAATAACGACTTGTGGATCAGCATGCGCTTCCCACTGCTCAATATTCCTGACTTACCAGTCTGTTTGCCACTCGAAGAGGGCTTGGGGTTGGACACGTAGGTCCGAAGACCGTGGAGCACCTCGAAGTTGCCCATGGGCGTGCCCTCGTGGACATCTGCAGCGTCAGACAAGAATGAGGGACTCTCGTTGAGACTCACGCCCGGTGATGCAGCAGGGTGCGACAGAAGTTTGCTCGGTGCTCGACATTTTGTTGTATTGTGATTGTATGAGATGAAGATGGATGGGAAGTCTCCATATATAGAGTAAGCGAGCTGCCTTCGCGAACGCCGTTACGGCCGGAAAGAGATGACATCAGACCACGTGCACCTCAGGCCATGTTTCACCTTACGGAAGCTAAATAGCTGCTGGAAGTAACACAGTTATAGATCTATTGACTGCCTGTCTATACGCAGCTCCCAGACTTTGACAATGCGCACGAAACAGACAGCCAGGTCACGCTCAGGCTACAGCAGGGCACCTCGTCAACAGCTGCCGCAGATTGTTGACGGAGATGTGAAGCCCGAATGCGGTGGTCAGTCCCAGTCCGCTTGATGTCTACCGTCGGGCGCTCATCAGCTAGTCAAGGAAACGATTGCTTCTCTCAAGTATGGGAACCCACGACTGGTAATGCGTAACAACCGTCTAGGCGACGAAGGCGTCAGTGCATTGATCACGGCATTCGAACCACCTTGTCAGCCAGGCTCGACAATGTCGGAACAGGATGTTTCCTTGCGATACTTCGAGATAGCCAATAATGGCGTGGCAGGCGTGGGGCTGAAGTCGATTATGGAGTATGCGGCTAGGAATCTGGAACTGTCGGAGCTACATACTGAGGTGGATTTGGCGGAGGTGAGTGCATCTTTTCCGTTGCGGAAGGCCAGCCTGATCATCAAGGTTCGACAAGACATCGGATCTATCATTACTTGCCTCAACATGTCACACGTGCGGGTGCTGTCCCTCGAGTTTAAGCCCGTGTCAACATGATATCACATCATTCAGCTTTCCAACGCACTTTCTGCCCCTCATCTTACCAGACTCAAATTGATCGGCTGTCAGCTAGACACGGCATCTGGTGTAGCGATAAGCCAGTACCTATGCGATCCTCGCTCCCGTAACCTCGAGTTTCTCAACATCGCATGCGACGAGCCAGGTAGCAGCATCGGAATCGAGGGATTACAATCGATTGTCAATAACATCCGAGACGGGAACTTCAGCCTCACAGGCCTTGGCATAACTTGTGGGGACATCAGGTACCCAGCCAAGTGCTCCTCCTCGATGAAAGCCGAAGATCGTCTGGATGAAGAAGAAAAGAAGAAGAAAGAAGAAAAGCAGGCCAGATTACTGGCCCGCTGCCTTGGGAGGACGAGGACTTTTTATCAGCTGGGACGGAGGGTGCAGCTTGCTGCAAGCCGATTTCTACCGCTGGCTCGGATCATACTCAACGCCAAACCACCCTCCCCTATCTCCTCGTCCCAGTCGATTTCACCAGTCGCCATCCCAACGACCACCCCGCATTCCAAACTCTTGGACTTGCCCTCTGAAGTCATCGACCTCGTCCTTCGTCATGCTACTGGCGACGTAGATGCCTTGTCGTCCGCTCAATATGGTCGGCTGCGGCGCGAAGCTGCGGATAAGCAAAGATTGCAGGCGACGGTGGCGGCTGCGCGAGGAGCAGGGTATCCCTTCCGCAACGAGTGGATGCAATGGGCAGGCTTAATGTGGCCAGAGGAAGCACCGAGTAGAAAGGACAGACAGAGAAGTGAGTTTCGTTGACTTCCCTGATGGTCACAACTGATTGCATTCTAGGGTCCTCAGCCTCATCGTCGTCGTCGTCGTCATCTTCGTCGTCCACCACCTCCTCCCGCTCATCATCTTCCTCCCGGTCGTCCTCGTCCTCTTCTCCCTAATCCCCATTATGATCTGCCCCGGTCGATTCCCCTAAACAATAATGCAGGCGAGCACATGTGTTGGCGAGGGGCGCCGGGCGGGCCAAGCGGGCATAGACATCAGCACGTTTTGTGTTCTGTATCCGGAACTAGTCCACACATTCGTATGCGCATACCTTGTAGATCTCCTAAAAGGTCACCAAAGTCTCTGCCAGAACAAGGCATGCCTACCAACTGCTCGTCTTTAGCTGGAGACAGCGTAAAGCTTCGCCACCGGATTGTATACCAACGGCTAAACTGGTGGATGGGATTAGCCGTTTCGCCCACCGCCCGACCTCGGGCATCGTCTTGCCTGCCTTCTCGACTCGAAAGTGTACAATTAGGAACTCACTGACATCTCTGCTGTATATCAGAACACTCAACCGAACTGGATTTGCTCACCGCACTCCAAAATGTCGAAACTGTCATACCAAATCATCCATGCCTTTGCTACCTCTCCCAGCTCTGGAAATCCAGCAGCCGTGGTTCTCCTTCCCCCCGCTCGCGATGTCCCCCAGGACGCAGACGCCCAAACGCTCATTGCCCTTTACCCACCAGACGACGTCCTCCAAGCAACAGCCGCTGAGGCAGATCAACCAATGACTGCCTTCGCCCTCCCTCTGTCCCCAAATCTCCAGTCGGCCAAGCAGTCATACGCCTTACGGTGGTTCAACCCCATCACCGAAGCCTGGCTATGCGGACATGCAACTATGGCTACGTCCGCCGTCCTGTTTGCTGCTCAACCTCAACTGGAGGAGGTGGAGTATACCACGATGAAGTATGGGCAAATTGTGGCGCGTCGAGGCGGAAAGGGTGGAGAAGGGGTAGAGGTGTCTATGGACTTCCCGGAGTTGACGGATTTGGGCCCACTCGAGGCGTCGGAGAAGGAACGGTACCTGTCAGCGCTAGGTCAAGCTGCGAAGGGCTGGGATCAGTCAGCTATTCTGGACATGCTGGATAGTCCGGACAGACTGCTGCTGGAATTGAAGCCGGAGTTTGACCTTGGCAAGCTTGAGATGGACTGCAAGAAGCTTGTGAGTGGGTACCCGGATTACATGCTGACGTTAGGCAAGTGTCGGTCCTAAGACTATCGTTTTGACTCAAGTTATGCCGAAGGAGAAAGGCGTCAAGGAGCAAATCCGGTCGCGGGTGTTTGTGATCGTTCCTGGGTTTGAACACGAAGATCAAGTTGTGAGTCGCTTACCGGACCACGGGCTAATGTTCAGACTGGCTCGGCCCACTGCCTCATCATCCCATACTTCCAAACTCATCCCGCTGCCACGGACCGATTCCGAGCTGCTCCGCCTGCCGAGACGGATGATGAGGGGAACCAGGTTGTTCGGTGTCGACAGGTCAGCCCGAGCGGGGGAGATTTGCTCGTTACGTGGCGGAAGAAAGACGGGAAGGTGCGAATCACTGGCAGGTGTATCGGCATGAAGACAGATTGAATGCAAAGTCTGGAATAACGATACATGGACTCAGGCACACTAGCTTGTCCGCTACCCTTGAAGGTGGACACTTGCAAATGGGCAGACCTTGACCAGGTCTGATTACACCTCGATACCCAGCTCTTTAACAAGGTCGGAGATTTCCCTCTTACCCCTGCCCACTTCCTCCTCCCAGCCCTTCAACCATCCCGTCAGCCGGCCCTCTTTGGCAGGTACGCCCCAAATCCTGCTCGCAAGCCACACATCCCCAGTCACTTCTGTCCTCACAGCCGGGATGACAGTCCTCGGTGCGATGAGATTGCTGCTGCCGTCCACATCCAGCACGACTGCCTTCCCTGAGCCCGCCAGATCAATCACACCAGAGATACCGGCTTTGGACACCGCCATGGAGGATTCGCCCGACGGGGAGGTGTAGCTAGCATCGGCTTCCTCAGAGAGGGTGGTTGTGAGGGGCAGGCGCCGCTCCGAGTGCTCAGAGGGACCAGTATGGGAGTGGATCGCCCAGCCGCCGTCGACAGCCACGAGACGCCGACCGGTCTGGACGTGGTGGATTCTAGTGTGGTATGGTGTGCTAGTCGATTGGGGCGGGATAAGGTATGTAGTGACGGTCACGTCGTCTGATTCGTCAGCGTCAGATCAGGCAATATTTGGAGTTGGGACGTACTCCAAGGCTTCCACACACTGCGAATGACACCATTGTCCTTCACTTCGACTTCGGTACAGCTGTACCGGACCCGCCAGTACACCTCGTCTGTATCGTCGGTCAGCGCCAGTGTGGAGTCGGGGCACACTTGTCGCAGACCATGGGGACCAGTAGGCACTGAGAAACCAAATTGGGCAGAGTAGGCGAGCTTGCCGTACTTGGCCTAGACGATCAACTGAGGTGCCTATCCTGCGCCTGGGTGTACACTTACGACATTGGCCCGGTGGACGTGGTTGGTAAATCTGATTAATCAGCCAGATCATGAAGGGGTCAGCAAAGCCAACTCACGATCCCGAAGACAAGAAGAAGTCATGACCAGCCGCATGGGAGAAGACCTGGCCCCAAGGCTTGACAGTGTATGTCGCTTCCTTGAGGAAGTGAGCCGGGAAGGCCTCCTCTTTGGCGGCCCAGAAAGGGTGGGTCTCAGGCAGAGCGAGCACGAGGAGCGATTTCAGTGCCCAATAGGGAGATTGTGGGGAGTTATAGTCCTGCATGTTAGCTTCGCCCCCAATTGCTAGTGAGAGATCTCACCTCGCTGAGGAAGTACTGAGGGTAGGCCCAGCCAATAGTCAAGCTCCCATCCCGGTTGAAAACGCTTTCGCGTTGGGTAAACCAGCGGATGTTGCGGAGGACCAGACCCTTGACGATGCCCCAAGTGAAGCCTTCGGGCAGCTTTCAAATCAGCTTGACCTCTTCCTCTGACGTTTCAGACCTCACCTCAAGCTCGTCAAAAGCCACGGCAGACCAGAAAGCGGCACAGGCAAAGCGATAAGTCATACTTCGACCGAACGGGATCGCCGCACCGTCCGTGCCGAAGAGGTGGAGGGCGAGGGGCATGTTTTGCTTGGCCCTTGCACGGTATTTCTTCGCCCGTACAGGATCGGTATCGCCCGCTAGCTTGGAGTAGATGAGCGAGTAGAAGGGGATTGCGAATGAGGTGGCATAGTAATCGTATCCCTTGCATTCGGGTTGGACGCCATCAGCGGGAATGTCCTGTGGGTCAATATGAGGCTACAATAATACCGGAGATCCAAGACTCACATCAGGTCCGTAGAATGTCTCCATAAACTCCAGCTCATCATCTATCGCTTTCTGAGAGAACTCGGCGCCGACATTCTTCAGGCCGAGATTGATGAAGACACGGAAATCTAATCAGCACGGCGTTCTTGCGACCTAACTCACATCTCCAATTGTTGGCAGGGAAAGTGAAATCATTGGCTCGTAGTAACCATTTGGTTACGTTCTTCTTCTCAGTCGCGGAAAGAGGGTCCCAGTAGACTTTAGGGGCCAGACACAAGGAGAAACCCTTGATGTCAATTATCTCCCTTGCTGCTCACATACCAAGGCAGCCATCTCGACCATTCTCTGATCGTGATTCATGACATCTCCCCAGTACTCGTCACTGTCTGGGTTCGTGCCCTCTCCCAAGCCCTTGGCCCATTTTGCTCTCATACCCTCGAAGCCAGGCCTGTCAGGTTCGACAGACAACAGGGGAGTCAAGCCCCATAGGGCTCGAGCATAGCCCTCCATCTCTGCAGCAGACGTATCGAAGTGAGTACCGGAGAATCCGATGCGGACACGAGCACCGCCTTCGGACTGCGCGGCTGACAAGGGGGATACCATGGCGTGAAGGAGGTCGACAAGGTCATCGCGCGTGGAGACGGGGTTGGAAACGATGGCTTTTACAGCCTCGGGGACTGGGACTGGATGAGGCATCTTCAGTGAGGAGTATTTGTGTGAGTCTCGTCTGACAAGGGGGGCCAAGACTGCACATAGCGCAGCATGTCTCTTCTATATACCTCTTGACTTGGAGAAGAGGGTATATGCGAGGATATACCTCTCGGGATAGATCCGGCCCGAGCCAGCCCGATATCCGAGAACGTGTTTCGGACTCGCCCGAAACGGCGAAGTCCGCTGTTTCAGACTTGAGCGGAGATAGGATGTATGTCCGTGGCCAAAGGGGGTTGTATCGTCCGCACGCCTGTCCCATACCTTCCATGTACACTGCATGTCCATACATACACAAGACACGCAGTCAACATACATACACCTCGAAGGAACCTTTGAAGATCATGTTCTCGTCGCTCCTCAACACCCAAACCCCTGTCGCCGGCCCCTCATCCCACAGCGCATCCACAATGCAACGCTCAGTCTCCGACGTCCCGTTTGTTGATGATGAGTACGACTATGGCGGTGGCGAACCCGAGGACGAGGCCGACGAGAGTATGTTTCGCGACATGACGTTTGACGAGGTTTTGGAGGATCTCAACGCGAGATTCCTCGTGAATCTACCAGAGGAGGAACGGCCCCTTGTCCGCCTATACTGGCAGGCTGAACAAGCGTGGGTGACGCGTGTCTTCCGAAGCTGATGGTAGACATTGGTTCTATGAAGACTATCTCCGTCCGCTCAACCCTCACCTCCCATCTTTGGGCCAAAGGCACTTCACCCAACTCATCATTGCCTCTTCCCCCCTCTTTGCTTCTCTGGCTGGTCCGAACGGAATAGACTATGACGGCGTCTGGAACGACTATATTGCATACAAGAGTATGGTACCTTGCTGTGGTGCCATTATTCTCAACAAGGAGGGAGATAAGGTGTGTATTTGTGAAGAATGGGAAGGATGTTGCTGATGTGATGGTAGTGTCTGGTGGTGAGAGGGTGGAAATCGAGTGCCGGCTGGTCGTTCCCAAGAGGGAAAATCAACATCAATGAGCCCGAAATGCTGTGTGCGATCCGAGAGGTAAGTCATCCAGCTTTTATAAGACGGTGTGATGCTCCGAAACCAAGCTGATGCGAAAGGTGGAGGAAGAGACCGGATTCGACTTAGCGGGACTTATCAACGAGAGGGACCGAATTCAGACGCAAGTTAATTCGCAATCGGTCACCATGTACATCGTGGTGGGTGTAGATGAGTCGACCGTATTTGAGGCGCAAACAAAGAAGGAGATTGGTGTAAGTCAGTTCTGGACCCAAGGCAACGCGCCGATCTGATGTTTCAGGCTATCGAATGGGTCAAGAATACGGAATTGCCCACTTGGACTGGTAAGAAGCCGAAGAAGGCCGGAGGAGTCAAGGAGAAGAAGTTTTACAACGTTACGCCTTTTGTCGGGTCAGTCATGACGAGCTCTGTGAAACTTGGGATCTGACCCAGCAGACCTCTAAAGAAATGGCTGCAGCAACATGGCTACAACCCACATCCCTCGACCAAGAAGAAGCAGCCCCAGCCCCAACCCCAGAAGGTGCACCAGGATAATCGCCGGAATCTTCAGCCCTTCTTCGAAGAGTCATCCCCCATAATCCACGCCGCCATACCTCCACCCCAATCTTCCCAGCAACAACAAGATCAAGCTGTCAGTGCGCTAGATCACCTCTTTGACCGGTTCATCACTAAGCAAGAGGAGGATTTGCGGACCGATACAGCAGAGGCGGTGATGGGTACGGATCAGAAGGATGGTATGGAGCGGTTATTCGGAGATATGGGTGTCCCGGCGTCGCAAGCGGTCAGCCAGGAGACGAAGAGGAATCTGGCAGTGCAGCGGGAAGAAGCGAAGAGGAATGATGAAGACCTTGTGAGGCTTCTAGGTGGAATTTCGGTCGAGCCTAGCGCAGCACCTCACAGCGCAAAGGCGAATCGCCTGCTTTCGCTACTAAAGTCGACTACGAAGTCTGAAGGCACACCCCTACATCCTTCTGTACAGCCACAGGCGGAGATGGGTCATACGGGCGCTGTCGCTCCTATGATGAAACCGCATCAGGCTTCTCTTCTATCTATGCTCTCGCCAGCTACCCGTGCCCCTCTCGCCGCCCCTCCTGCCGCCATGGACACTCAATCTCACTTCAGCCCAAGCGCTCTGCCTCATCCATCCGTCAACCCGGTCTTTCCCGGAAACACCCATCACAACTCTACAGACAACAGCCCTGCCCCATCTACCGATAGCGAAATGGCGAGGCGGGACAAGCAACGGCAGCTCCTCGAGATGACCATTGCTGGAATGAGTCTGGGCGCTGCCCCACCTGCGACCAATCACCCAAATTTGGGACTACCCGGAGCGCCGATCGGGCAAGCCCAGTCTCATTCTCTACAGCACCAATCCTTTTCTACCCCTCAACACAGTGGGCAAAACGTCTACCCCTCGCGCTCTCCTCAGAAGTCCGCCGATCCGACTCCTAACGGGAGCCACACAGCTCGTTCTACCCTCCCTCCCCCACATCATCCATCCCAGCAGAGCCCAACAAGGCGACAGCACCCCCCTACGAGCTCCACGTCCAGTCCAAACCGTAGCGGTTCCGGCGGTCCCCCTCCCGGCATGGACGGCAATACCGGCATGTACCCTACCCAACACCCTCATCAGCAGCAGAATCGACAACAACCTGGACAGGCCTCGTCTGAGCAGCAGAGACTGCTCGCTGCTCTGCAAGGTCGACCTCAGCCGCCGTCGATGGGAGGTCCAGTTCAATCTGGACCACCTGGCGGATTTGGGTATGCGCGCCAGCCGCATGGTCCGGGTGGACCGATACCTCCAGGTCCGGGACGGGGTGCAATCTATCAGATGGGAGTTCCGGGTCAGCCGGGACAACCACTGCAATCAAATCTTACTACGAATCAATTCCCTCCGCCCCTTCCCCTGAATCACATGTATACAAACCAGCCGGGTGGTTCGGGCAATGGATTCTCCCATATCCCTACGCTTCAGCCTGGTGCGAACCCGAATTCATACCGCCTCAACTACCCTCAGCAACCTCAACAGCCCCAGTCCAATAACGCTTATATTCCCCAATCATCGCATCAAATCCAGTCGCATCACATTCCTTCCGGTCCTATACAGAGCTTCGGACAAGGACAGTCCAGTCAGCACGCATACCAAACACATTCTACACATCATCCCGCTCCATACCCTGCACATGGGCAGGGGCAACATCAGGGCACAGGCGACAGCTTTGGCGGTGGACCTTCGCCGGTGCGAACTCGACAGGCCCAAGACCAGACTGTCCTGCAGCCTCAGCCAGTCCCTCGTCAGGCAGCCATGGGGTTGTTAGCGATGATCAATGGAAACCGAGATCTTGGGAGGTGATGCCGGGATTGAGGCATTATCAGGCATCGCAAGACGAGGGTGGCATTGGTGAGGAGGTCTGAAGTAGACAGTGGAAATGTCGGTAATTGATGTTCGAGTCGGCGGGAGCCCTATTTGCCAAACATCTGTGCAATATTCATCTCCGATCGATGTAGATGTATAGCTGCGTGTGACTGTTGCTCTGTGTTGTTGTAGAATACATCCGACGGCTGGAGATCGGGCAGAGCAGCCTTAAAATCTCCTAAACGGGCAATTACGAGCTTCCGATTTGTTACGGCACCCATGGCCAAATCGAGATTCGACTTCCTCGGGTTTCCGAATTTTCCAATGTTCTGACTCGGTACCACGCTCTCCATCGAACACTTAAAGGCTCGATCCATACATCTATCTCTCCTCCTACTACTCAATCAACAACTCACACACAATGTCTTCCGAACCCACCATCGTCCCTTCCTCCGCGGCTCCTAACGGTACTTCCACCCCTGTCCCTCAACGGGCAGCGGCGGGCGGCGCCGGCGGTGCTGGCACTTTCGGTGTCAAGACTGGTTTGGCCCAGATGCTCAAGGGAGGGTGAGTGTTGTGTCATTGCGGAGGGCTTTTAGGAGCCGTAAAGACCGATCGAAGGTATCGAGACTGGTGCTGACTGCTTAAGTGTCATCATGGATGTCATGAACGTCGAGCAGGCAAAGATCGCCGAAGAGGCCGGCGCCTGCGCTGTCATGGCTTTGGGTCAGTCATTCCAGTCTGACGCTCTATCAAGTGACGCCTGCTGACTCTCACCAGAGCGTATCCCCGCCAACATCCGTCGGGATGGTGGTGTCGCCCGTATGGTGAGTTCCGGATTGATCGGCTGCAGATCTCGATCTGTGTCAGCAATCAGAAGACTGTGCTGATCCCTCAGTCCGACCCCGGTATGATCAAGGAGATCATGGCTGCCGTCTCCATCCCCGTCATGGCCAAGGTCCGAATCGGACACTTTGTCGAGGCTCAGATCCTGCAGGCTGTCGGTGTTGATTACATTGACGTAAGTCACGCGAAAATTGGAAGGTGTTTCAGAGTCATACTGACACTCTAGGAATCCGAGGTCCTTACCATGGCCGACGACAAGCACCACATTGGCAAGCACATCTTCAAGGTGCCTTTCGTCTGTGGATGCAAGAACTTGGGAGAGGCGCTCCGACGTATCTCTGAGGGTGCTGCGTGAGTTTTGCCTTCAAGCCAGCGTGGTTCGGTGCTGATGAAGCAGTATGATCCGCACCAAGGGTGAAGCCGGGACTGGTGATGTCGTCGAGGCCGTCAAGCACCAGCGTGCCGTCACTGCCGACATCCGCAAGGCTGCCGCCATGTCCGACGACGAGCTCTACGCATTTGCCAAGGAGCTCGCTGTGCCCTACCACCTATTGAAGGAGACCGCCAGGCTGAAGCGATTGCCCGTTGTCAGGTATGTCATCGTTCGTCTTTGAAGTGAATATTCTGACATAAATAGCTTCGCTGCTGGAGGTGTCGCCACCCCCGCCGATGCCGCTCTGATGATGCACCTCGGCTGTGACGGTGTCTTTGTCGGTTCAGGTATCTTCCTCTCTGGTGACCCCGCCAAGCGCGCACGCGCCATCGTCCAGGCCGTCACCCACTACAACAACCCCGCCATGCTCGCCGAGTGCTCGACCGGCATCGGAGAGGCCATGGTCGGTATCAGCGTGTGAGTGCCGCAGATCGTCGTGTGGGTTGACCAATGCTGACAAATCTAGCGCGGCTGAGGGCGAGAGGATCTTGGGCGGGAAGTTGTCGAACCGTGGTGTTTAAGAAGGGTTGCTCGCGGCTGTATGCAGAATCGTAATGCTTGCTGTGGCAATGGCGCCGAAACAGTCATACGGTACTGATGGATTCCTTGACCCGGAGAACACGTCTACCTCTGCACGCTGATACATGCTGGCGTGGCACCGCTACGAGTAGACCACTCGGGAAGCCTGTGGACAAGATTGCTAGTCTGTACAGCCTGTACGCCCGCAGGCACCCAGTGTGGTCTGCTAAGATTGTTTCGCTCGCAAGGGTCAGGATCAGGTGGCAGGAGCAGGATTTCCCCCGGCCTCAGCTTTCTTCTGTGCCTTCTTCTTGGCTGCCTTTTCAGCATCAGCTTTACCCTCCTTGCGCCCTTCGGCCTTTGCGCCTGCCTCGATATCGGCCTTGCGCGCGGCGAATATGGCGGGCCATGCAGCCTTTTTCAGTACGCTGATGCAGAGCTTTATCGTCAGCTGAGCTTCCATCGGAACTGATCGTGTAAGATTTGACTGACTTGATTGGCTACGTAGCTGATAGATCGTCAGACTTTCAGAATCAAAGTCGCGAAGAATGAAGACTTACGCAAAAATGATGTTGACTAGGTAGATGAAGGTGGCATATAGGGCGAAAACTTCGGTGTCGACCTGGGTATTGTTGGGCTGAAGGCCTCGCCAGGAAGTGGATCCAGTAGACTGCACAAATAAGCGACCGCAGGTGAAATGTTGGCGGGGAGACCGGAGTCTGATGGGGTATGAGGAGATTCTTGCAGACAGGGCAGGGGAGACAGCTGAGGAAGGGATTACGGCGGACTTACGACTCCAATAAAGAGCTTGAGACCCACATTACCCTGAATTGTCAGTATTTAAGCCTGCAGAGAGAACGCACCAGCAAGAAGAAGTAGTCAATCTCGTCGTGGTCCCCGTCGTTCCAGAGCCCCGTGGTGTGGAATAGAGCTGTAAGCGGTCAGCGAGTTATGTGTCGGTAATGCTGACAGAATCGTACTGAGGATGCGCTGGACTATAGGAAATCGCCAGCTACGGGGGTCAGTCATCAATCCGGACCAGTGTCAAGGCATGAACGTACGCGATGTCGGCCGCAAGAGAAATCACAATGAAGAACCACATGCTCACGGCGAAAAGCGAAGCAAATCTGTGAAGAATCAGCTGTCTGTACTGCGGAGGTGACCAAATCGTAAGTATGAGAAGGAACTTACACTGCGCCACCGAGCTGTTTAGGCATGTTTGTCCCGGCTGTCAAGTCAATGGAGATACTGATTAGGTTTCATCAGGGAATGACATACCGACGTAACTCGATCCGATGTTCCCATCGAGTGCATCGTATCGCCGCCCATCATTGCCCATGTACTTGTCTGTATGTGTGAGTCTCAATCGACTCGACACCGACCCGAACGCACCGTTGACATTCTGGAAGACATCGATGTTCTGGACGAAAATCATCACCCAGACAGTCAGGACCTGCGTAGGTCAGTATCAGCTGTGGTATCGGATATAGCTACTGTACTGACCATGGCCTGAGCTCCGATAGAGACAAACATCCAAAGCTGGGCGATAACGAGTGCGAACTTTGCCCAGAAATTCTCGCCGAACCAGGCTCCTTGAAGGTTAGCCATATTGCGAGAGGAAGAGAAAAGGGGTTTGGTGTGTAGTGTAGGTGATATGAGAGTGAAGCGGAGGTTGCGGGAGTGATTGTTGGAGCAAGTGTCGATGTTCGGTGTAGTAGAAAGAGTGTGAAGATGTGCAAGGTTGGTGAGATGGGGATGCAGTCGGTGGGAGGGTGGAATTTGTCTGAGGTAGATATATCTCCAGCCAACCAGCTGGCTGCTCCGTGTTCAGGGCAGGGTTTGAGAGATCCTCTCTGTGAGTGCGACGGGCCGATACAGGTGGGGCGTGCTCAGAGTCCAGACACGTTACAGATCCCCTGAGGTCTGATCTGGGGTCGGGGGTGAAAGGAATCGCAATGACGCGCGGGTCTGGATCCACATCGTCAGCAGAGTCTATGCGCTGCAGCCGTGTCATCTTCTGGGCTGATCGTAGCTCAGCCGACCATGGGCAGTGTATGGCCGACCGCGATTGTCCGCGGACAGGCCGACACTCAGAGAGTTAGCGAGCCGTCAGATATCGTCAGCCTCAGTCGATTCAGTATGTAGAGAGCTCCACGCTCGGCAAAAGGTTTGCCTGTCGAGGACTGTGGCTCAGATGACCATATGCTATAATCAGATGTCTGCGTATTGACCAAGTATTGCATCAACAGCGGGCTCACTTCTCCTCTCTGTGGTCAAGTTGAAACGCCGAGATATTCCCGATGTGGCAAGAGTGTGGCAAGAGGTTTTCGGCTCAGACTTTTGCCTCTGACAGCTGTTGACATCACACTCATAGCAATCAAGCTATACAAACAACACATACACACAGCAGACTCAGCACATCTGCACAGACCTAGATCAAGGTCTATATAAAACAAAACAATCCACCAAAATGGGTGAGTCGGCTATAGGCCTGATCGCTGCCAATTTTGATCACGCTGATCAAGGTCTTTCCGCTGCCTCTTCGTGTCTCTCATCATATATGCTGTACATCACCAATACCTACATCATGTCGAACAACAGCTCCCAAAAAGCAGAAGGCCCAAAAGATGGCCTTGGGCGACTTCTTTGCCGATACCGGTAAGTCTCTTCCCGTTCAGTGAAGATTTTTGAGCTGATCAACTAGCGACTGGATCGTGGGCCGATGATGATTTCCTCCCTACAGCCCGTACGTTCACAGACTGACCTCTTGCTGCGAGCTTTGGCTCACATCGCAGCGGCCGCCAAAGATCCGTCTGCGCCGAAACGAGGCGAACCAGGCTACCTCGACGCGATGCCAGATCGTGGATCCCGTAAGGCATCATCAAATTTGATACATACCTATACAGCCTCTGACCCCGCTAGGATTCGGTGGAGCACCGCAAGAACGTGCCGATGTCCCCCTTCCCACCGCACCTCCCTACACTGTCTACGTCGGTAACCTCACATTTGAGACCGACGAGTCCGAGCTACTTGGCTTCTTCGGAGACCTTACCCCCGTCACCAGCCGCTTGGTCAAGACCGATGGCAAATCGAAAGGATTCGGTTATGTTGAATTCAGCGATGTTGAGAAGTTGAAGCAGGCTTTGGAGCTGTCGGGGTCGCAATTGGGCGGAAGGATAGTGAGGATTTCGATCGCAGAAGCACGTGAGTTACCCTGATGCCCTCTGCTCTTAACATAATCTCACGCTGACTTACACAGCTGCATCAAGAAAAGATTTTGGACCTTCAGCCGCCGAGGAGGCTTCGCAATGGCGTCGGACTGGTCCTTTGCCCGTTCGCGAACCTCCACCCGCCGCTCGACGCGGTCAATCTTTCACCTCGTCGCCTATGGAAGGTGGCGCTGGCGCTGGCGCTGGCGGACCTGAGCGGGATTGGGGAGCAGCACGAGGTGCCCGATTCACTCCTTCCCCCCAGGTCGCTCAGTCATCCCAATTCGGCCGGGAGAGCAGGGAGAATTCGGTGCCGGGACGTGCGAGGGAGGAAATGCCACAGGGACCCAGCCATGCGGACGAGGCTTCAGTGTGGAGGAGCTCCAAGCCTCTCATCGACATTCGGGCTGCTGAGGCTCCGGGACGCGCAAGTGAACAGAGCAGTCCAGGATTGGCGGATACTGAATCTACCGTGAGTTAAAGGTTTTAGCTGGCGGAGTGATGGAGCTGATGGATCAGTGGTCTCGAGGAACCAAGCTGAGGACACCCGTCACTGAGGCTCCCAGCCGATCGGCGACTGGCTCGCCCGTTGAGAGGGAGTGGCGAGGCAAGGCTGCGCCTGAGCAAACACAAGAAGGTGCCGAGGGTACTCCTACCGCTGAGAGTAAGTTTTTGGCGCCTGCGATCCCGCCAGAATCCTACTGATGTTCAGGCCCTCAAGTCCCAGCTGCACCCCTAGAACGTCGTAAACTCAACCTTGCTCCCCGCTCTGCCGCCTCACCGGTCGAATCACCGAAAGTCAACTCCCCTACCACCCGCTCTTCCATCTTCGGTGGCGCCCAGCCCATCGACTCTGCCGCTAAAGAAGAGGCCGCCGCCGAGAAGCTCAAGCAGCAGGCCAGCGAACGGCGCGTTGCGGCTCAGAAAGCCCGGGATGACGAAGATCGGAAAGTTAAGGAGTTTGCGGATCAGAGGGAGAAGATGATTAAGGATGCGTTGGCGGGCGCTGGTGTGCCTACCACACCCACTGCTCCCGAGAGGGGACCGGGAGGAGGTGATAGAGGGGGACGTGGTGGATTTAGGGGTGGAAGGGGCGGTGGACCCGGGAGACAACAGAGCGGAGACCGACCTCCTCGACCGCAGGGACCGGCCCAGCCTGCACATGCCAAACCTGTCTCGGCGAAGAAGGAACCCAGTGGCCCGGTGTACGATGCCGACGGGTTTGAAATTGCCAAGAGCAAGGGGAAGAATGCTGCTCCTGTCCAATCACCCACCAGTCCCGTTGAGGGCGCCGGTGCTGGTCAGCCGCGGAAGGAGGTCAAGAAGGGGTTCAGTTTCAGCGCGGCTGTGGCACAGGGAGGTTTCGCGGAGGATGGCGAGGAGGCCAAGAAGTCAGAGAGTAATGGGGTTGAAGAGGCCAGAAAGGGGGTTGAAGATGTTGCCGTTTAGATCTGCAACTGAAGAAAGGGGAGAAGCGGTGAATCATCTGGATCTCTTGTGACGGGACTATTATGGATATATGCAGTAAACATTGAGCTATGTTGAGGAGGTCAAATCGACTACGTCGGATAATGATAGTGGAGGAGAATGCCCTGCCCGTACATGCCAAGATGCGTATTTTACTCATGTCTAGCGCACCGTATGAGTCCCTTCCTTGCGATATATTAGAAGACCACCTCCTCCAGTTTCTTTCCATCCATCTCCACTGGCAGCGCAGCAACGACCACACATATCCACCTCGCGCCCTCCGGTCCCGCTTCCCACGCATGCAGTGTTCCCCGCTGAACAACAACTTCCCCGGGCTTGACTAGCACCCTCTCCTCCCCCTTCTCCCCTGGAGTGATATGCCAGACGCTCCCCTCTGTGATGATGTTGTAGTCGACCGAGTTGGTTCGGTGCATCCCCACTTTAACGCCAGGCTGTAGGGCCGTCGCCTGACAATTCACTCCACCGGGATAGACCACCCCGGGAACGGCAGTCATGGAATCCGTGATTTGCTCGACTGTAAGGCCTGGAGTAGACGTGGTGGGGCAGCCTAGGGATGAGTAGAGAGGTGTGACGGCGGCTGTAGGGAGGTGGGGTACTATATTGAGGGGCACGAGGGATGTGTGTTGGGTTACGACGGCGCCGGGGGTACCGGATGGGAGGTGGGACGTTATGATTCTGCGCCAAGGAGCTGGCCAGGCACCCTCGGGCTGGGCTGAAGCGTTTGAGCTGGACATTATGAATGCTGCTGATATATACAATAGTCGAGGGCAATCTTTGCGGCTCTACAGACATTGCTGAGTACTGAACACCCATGGCCAGAAATATCCCGGCATATCTTTGTACCGAATATTGGGGGAGCTACGGTAAAGAGATTTTGCTCAAGTATCAGATCAAGATCAAATGCGAAGATGATCCAGGATGCATAGACGAGTGATGGCCGAAGCCATAGGCGCATAGGCAAAAGCAGCAATATAAATTCCACCGTGAATCAGCATCGCCTTCAGTTGTGAGACATTGGCTGGCTGGCGACTCAATCAAGCTAGGGTCTGCCTGTGAGAACGTCGGAGTTGAAATTTGCCTCACTTTGCACAGTTGCAGAGGCAGGGCTCATGGTTTAGGTGAGAGTTCTGACAAGCCAAAATAATCATGATATGACCGGAGCATGCAGTTGAGAGAATCAGCTCAAATATATTGGAGTCGCTCTGGAGTCTGTCTCGGCATGTGGAGCCCCGCGAGGGTATTTGGAAAAAGCCTGAAATGACGCGATCACCTCCACTCTTCGTGAGATCACATCATGCACGCTGGAAGGGGCAAGGGGCAAGGTGGGGTGAGAGCCGAGAGGGGTGGCCATCTGTTGATCTTCTCTTCATACATTCCCCTCTGACCTACTCACTTCTTTCCTGTCACCCCCAAAACATCATCAAAATGGCTCTCCGATTAGGCGACACCGCACCCGACTTCGAGGCCGAGACCACCATCGGCAAGATGAGGGTAAGTCTCGCCAAGCTGCGGTCGGAAAATGATGGCTGACCAAGCAGTTCCACGAGTACATCAAGGACTCATGGACCATCCTCTTCTCTCACCCTGACGACTTTGTAAGTGATCGCAAGAAGATCACAAACAAGATTTGTCAGAATCTGACTGTCAGACACCCGTCTGCACCACCGAGCTTTCCGCGGTTGCTCTCAGCTACGCCGACTTCCAGTCCCGCGGTGTCAAGGTGAGTTCCACGTCTACGCTGTCCACTGCAGAGCGCTAATATATCCAGCTTATTGGTCTCTCCGCCAACAACGTCGACTCGCACGACAAGTGGATCAAGGACATCAACAAGCTTGCTCCTGAGGCTCCCGAGCTTGACTTCCCCATCATTGGTGATGAGGACAGGAACGTCTCCACCCTGTACGGGATGCTTGACAGCCAGGACAAGACTAACGTCGACAAGAAGGGTCTCCCCTTCACCGTGCGAACCGTCTTCATCAGTGAGTCTATCTATCAATCTGGTGATACCGCATCCGGCTGGAGCATGGAAGTTGGGAGCAGTGCGGAATGCGGTACCTAGGGACGTGGTGTGCGGAGGGCAGAATAGAGGCAAACAGGGGGATGGCATATCATTCGGAGATCATACCGCGGCTTGACCCTGTGTATCAGAGATACCCGAGCTAACATGCCCAGTCGACCCTGCCCAGAAGATCCGACTCACCCTCGCATACCCCGCCTCCACCGGCCGCAACTTCCCCGAAATTCTCCGTGTCATTGACTCTCTTCAGCTCGGAGACAAGTACAAGGTAAATCCATCTCTAGAGTCGTCTGAAGTGTGCGCAAAGCTGATTTTACTCGATAACTACGCCCGCGAACTGGCAGAAAGGCCAGGATGTCATCGTGCATCCGTCTGTGCAAGGCGAGAAGGTCAAGGAGCTGTTCGGAGACGATGTCAAGACGGTCTACGTGAGTGGATCAAACCTGATCGAGATATGACGATTTTTGGATTTGGTGTCGGAACCTGACGCTGATTCTATCTCAGCCTTACCTCCGATTCACGTCCGACCCTTCCAAGAAGGCCCAGGCATAAACTTGGGGTCAGAATAGATATTGTAGGCTCGCGAAATGCAAAATGAAGCAGGCTGTGAGCGAGAAGAGTGAAACCCAAACCGCCACTTTGGAATTACGGCAGTGCCACTTTCATTACGGCATCAGGCACGGCAGCCAATCTCGCCTTCACCCGCAGCTTCGCCCACTCTTGAGTCTTGTCTGATGTGCATGTACATCCCCCTCAAAGAGCACGACGCACCGACGATGAGGCCTAATGCGACCCAAATATCGCATACGGTGAGTGTAGGCAAAAAAATAGTCGGCACAAAATGAGCTACAGCTCGAAACGCCTCGGTCCCGCCATGAGGTGTCATGCAATCACGCTCATGCGATCATGCTTCCCGACGCGTCCCTTTCGTATGACAGAGCTGACCAGCACAGTCGAAACCTACCGCTCCAATCTCCCACGCTACCATAGCCGACCTTTATCTCAACCCCTACATTCTCTCCGAAATCTTCCGACATCTACCTATACCCACCCTCCGCACTCTCTGCCTAACCACCAAGCTCTTCCACACCCAGGCTTCGGTCAAGCTGTATCGCGACCTTCGACTTACACGGCGTCAGTTCCTTCGCATCATAGAGGTGGGCAAAGTACCGCTTAAGCGGATCTATCACTGGCGCACCTTTTCGCCCTACCTCGAGGAGGCATTTGGGCGTGTCTTATCGCTGCACCTATTAGACTGCTATCGCCTGGACCTCATCATCCCCTCTATCCCCCAAGGCATATTTTCAAACTTGAAAAGTGTCGTTCTCAACCGATATCCCGACACCCACAGCGGGAAGTCGCTATACCTACCTACCGAATTCCTCGATCGACTCTCCAAAAACATACAAAACGTCACCATCCTGGTCCACAATGCTTCGGAGTTGGTATGTGCACCGGCCAACCCCATCGACTGGGCAGAGTATGCACGCCGGGGGAAGACTATCACGGCTGTTCTCCTCCCGACTGGATCAGACCTCATGGACTGGCGTGCCGTGCGTCAGAGGTGGGAGGATTTCACAGTCGCGGAAGATGTGGGGGACAACCCCATCACTCTAGTGGGAGCGGAGTACGCTGGCTTGTGTGAACCAGCAGGGCCCCCTCTGGAGATACACCCCCAAACTGGTCTGCCGTCGTGTCGCAAGGTAGTGTTTGTGCCTCTGGCGCAATGGCTTGACGTGTCATCATCGGCGGCGCTGTTTACGCCGGCAGAGAAGGCGATGTATAGGGCAAATGACAAGAAGATACTAGCGAACCTTGGTGCATGGGTGAGCTCCCGCCTCTCGTTGGCCCATGCTGATGTCAGATACCGTAAGGCCAACGCAGTCCGCGATCTCTGACCAAGTTCGCACCAACGCAGCCGGTGCCTCTTCCAAGCGTATTCGGGCGAAGGAGACTCGGAGCGCGTGGAATTGAATGTACGATGACTCAGCACGTTCAACCAGATTACAGGGCTAATCCCATCAGCATCCTCTATCTAAGCTGTAAACGCAGTCCGGAAAGGAATCTCGCATGAGCGATTTGTCCTGGAATGGCTATACATACAGCTGCAGGGCAAAACGAAATTCCGTCACCTAATCGTGCCGCATGTAGCGCCTGCGACTCGTTCTCAAGCGTCTGGTAGGCACCGCTGCAATTCCATTAGGCCTAGACAGCAGCATGAGCGACTAGCGAGGGATGAGGCAACGCGGACACGGACGTGTCCGCACCCGGACAATTTGAAATCCGACTTTCCGGTCCCTTTCACCCTTCCAATCCAACCATCAGCTTTCATCCTGCCTTCACCTCTCTACCTCACAATCCACAACATGCCGCCCAAGCAAATGGGAAAGAAGGGAGGAGCGAGTAGTAAGGCTAAACAGCTGAAAGCAGAGCAAATCGTAGGTCTTGGCCCAAAGAAGAGGCAGAATCATCCAACTTCTTTCCCCTTCTGTTGATTCCTCCCTTGAGCCCCTCCCACAGGGCTCTACATTACAGCGTTGTGTCATGTGTAGAGAGACGAACGCTACCGCACAGTGCTAAGCTGATGAAACAGTCCACAACTCTGGCACTTCCTCCCCCAACCCCCACCGCAACCCTTGACATCATCGCCCACCCCTACATTCTTTCCCTCATCATCGATGCCTCCCCCCGATCCACACTCGTCACCTTCCTACGCTGCTCCAAGGAGATGTTCAAACTCACCGCTCCGAGCTTGTACAAGCATCTCCGCCTTACTTGCAAACAGTTCGACGAACTGATCGAGACCGGTAACGCCCCCTCGAAGCGCGGATCCACCTCGGGTATACTCGGGCGGTCCTTTTCCCCCTTCCTACGCTATGGCTTGGAGAACGTCATATCACTCCACATCTCCGATTCCATCATAAAATGGTCCCCGCCGGTGGTCCCGAGAGGTTGCTTCGCCAAAGTCAAACACCTCTTTGTCGTTCGAACGCCCGTTTGGCGTAACCGCAACCACGACTTACTCAGCCTACCGACCGATATACTCAGTCGGCTTTCTAAAGATGTCGAGCACGTCACCATCATCCTACGAAATACAGGCTGGGGAAACCAGCATCTTCGATCGAGGAGTCTAAGCAAATTGGAAGGATTCGCACATGCTGGTAAATCCGTCACAGTCGTCCTTGAACCGTCAACAGACCACGAATTCGGGGACGTCATTTGCGGCAGTGCGTCAAACGTCTGGACCAATTTCTCATCTCCACCTCTCGACTCCCCCAGGCTTTACGACATTCGGATCGTCGGAAGCCGGTTCGGAACGGCCCCAACTCCCGGACATATTGCCGGTACCAGCTCTAGCACCTGCCGCCCGTCCTTCATGGAGTTTACGGAGTGGCTTGTGGGGCTTGGGGCTGAAGTGGTATACACAGCCGAGGAGGAGGTCTTTATGCGAAGGCATGATCGAAGGATCAGATTCGGGCAAACGCCCGTCTAACTATTTGTAAGCCTTGTCTTGTCGACGAGTATCTTACTTTTCGCTGATGTAATATAGCCTGTACTTTAAGAACACAACGACCGGGACACGTGAGACAGTCAGTTTTGAAGGAGAGGGAGCGGGCGGCTTTGTGTGTATGTTCAGGGTGATCAGGGTCTGTGTAAGGGAGTAGGCAGGTTTTCGTTCGAAAGATTCACATTGTACCAGTCTGTGCACATAGTCGCTATCACCATGTATGTGCAGTTGTGTCTAGATATTTACCCTCTGAGTCTGGATTACCGCGAACGAACCAGCCGATGATATAGTTGCGATTCCCGACCAAGACTGAGATGATCGGAATGAATCGGGATAGAGGCCCGAAACAAGGCATGTTTCAGACGCACGGCAAGAGCAGCTGACGCTGAGTCAGCCATGCCGGCACTCTTGGCCTCACCTGGAACGTTGTTCTCAGCCCCTTCAGCGACTCACTCTCCTACTTCCTCCCTTAGAACACCTCAATACATCTACAATCATGCCCAACGGAAACAACACGAGCAGCGGCAACACCGGTGGTGGCTACAACATCACCAGCCAGGGCACCAACAGCCAAGCGAGCCTATTCTACCTGTCCTTCGGAGGCAATTCGCGAAGTGCCATAGCTGATTTCTCCAGGGCAACCACTATGACAACCGAGACTACGGAGCGTCTGCGTCCAACCAGAACTCGTACCATTACTCCAACAGCAATGGGAGCTACTACTACTCCAGTGAGTCTGAAACGCCTTCTGCGTCGCCGATGAGAGAAACTAAAGGTACAGACCCCAATGGCTCGACATACTACAATGATGGTCAAGGCAAAGCCGCCTACAACCCTCCTGGTAGCGGCAAATGAGTGGAGTGATGTGTGTGCATCTTGAGTATTAGGGGGAACAGAATAGAAGCCAATTTATGTGGAGAATGCGTAGAACTCAGATTGAGCAAGCCGGGCTTGTGGCGAAACATGCAAATTGAAGGAGGCTATACCACCCTGGCGCAAATCTCATCGAGCGCTGAGCGCTGAGCATTGATGCTGCACCACTCGAAAGCGATTCAACACCCTTGTCCAGACGTCCAGTTAACCAGTTCGTACTCGCGCCTTTCGGCCGACCGCGACCCGACATGATACGTAATCTCGGCAAAAGTACCAAGATCCGACCGGCCGGAGCTTGCTGAAACGCCTTATCGCCGTCAGAGAATTTTCCAGTTCGACTCACCCATGTTTGTTCAGATAGGGTGAGATGGAAATGAGGTATATAAGGGAGACGTGGGAGACAAGGCATCGTATACATCTCATCCTTCCACCGCTACTACTACTTACTCACCCACACTCACACCAGTCACAATGCCCGATCTTCGCCTCCTCACCTCAAAGTCTAACGACACCCTCTGCGACCTGCCTCTGAAGCCAGTCCAGGCGCGTACACCCCCGGCAGCATGGAACATCCGCGTGTCTCCCGCTATTGTAAGTCTGCTGTCTGGATATGGCCACATTACTGATGGTCAGGCCCTGTCACGAAACCCAATCAGGTCCACTATTGCATCTGTCACCTCCACCCCGCCCCAAGCTACCAAAGTACCAATCAACCTGGGCCTTGGCGATCCTACTTCATACCCTCTGCACCCTCCACCACCTACCACCACTCCTGCAATCGTCGCTGCAGTCTCGGCCGAACGGTCCAATGGTTATGTCCCAGGTCAGGGCACACCAGCAGCAAGGCTAGCGATTGCGCAGTACCACGAGAAATGGGACGGCGTGCAATACGAAGCCGACGACATCACCTTGGTAAGTCTCCTGTGGCGACACTCAAGTAATGAGCTTACTTTGCAGACCCACGGTGTCGGTCAAGCACTCGATATGGTATTCACCGTCCTCTGCCCCCATTCACGCGTCGAACAAACCAACATCCTCCTACCCCGACCAGTCTTTGCTCAGTACCCCATGATGCTCGCCAACCTAGGTGTGGAGGCGCGTTTCTACGACTGCATCGAGGAGAACGGGTGGGAGGCGGATCTGGACATGATGAGAAGTCTAGTGGATGAGAAGACGAGAGCGATCGTTGTCGTGAGTGCTCGTTAGCAGTCCCCCGTACAACGCCCTGCGCTTACACCTATAGACCAACCCTAGTAACCCATGCGGTACCAACTTCTCGCGCCAGCATGTCGCAGATATCCTTGCTATTGCCGAGGAATGGAAGGTCCCAATAATTGCCGATGAGATTTACGGACACATCGTAAGTCCACCTTGAATCTTGGTCATGTGAACCTGCTGACTCGCGCCAGAACTGGTCATCCCCCTTCACCCCTCTCGCCTCACTCTCTACCTCCGTCCCCATCCTTACCCTTTCTGGACTGTCGAAACGATTCCTTCTCCCCGGTTGGCGCGTAGGATGGATCGCCCTGCATGACCCTCTACGAGTCGCCGAGCCTATCCGAGATGGCATCGCAGTCTGGGCCAACAGATACTTTGGACCCAGCAGTCTATCACAAGCGGCTCTGCCAGAGATCCTGTTGACAGGGGACGATTGGCACGCTGAGGTTTTGGCAAAAGTCAAGGTATGTTCCCCCTCTATCTCTCTTCACCGGCCACAAGCTGACAGCCTCAGCTTAACGCGGAGATCATGACATCAGCAGTCAACCAGACTCCCGGAATATCGACCTTCGCTCCCACGGGCGCATTATACATGCTCGTTAAGATCGACCTCCCCTCCTTCCCCGAGTTCACAGACGACGTCGATTTCTGCGCGGCGATCTACCGAGAGGAGGCAGTGTTTGTCCTGCCTGGGCAATGCTTTGAGGCGACGGGCTACTTCCGGGTAGTTCTAGCGAGTCCAGCGGATGTGATGCGGGAGGTTGGCGTGAGACTGGCGGAGTTCTGCGCAAGACATCGGGTGCTATGAGGCACGGCGTGGTTAGACTAGAAATAGATTTGTGTTCAGCATCTGCTGCCTGTATCAATAATGTAAATCTTGGATCTATGGTTATGTTGACGACACTTGAGGACAGTCAACTCCGATCCGTACTCGAGTATAGCGCCTGATGCAAGTCCTCGTTGAGTGGCTGGTTAGGTCTCATAAAGAATTACCCACTGTGGCGCCACTAACCCAGTACCCGGTTGCCACCCAAACCGCCCGGTTGCGACCCGCCTCAACCGGATATTTACGGCGTTACCGCAATTCCAATCGAGAGCATTTCGGAATCAAACCTCCGGCGGAGTGTGGGGTCTCCATCCCTTCAGCCAACAGCGCCGTATTTTTGGGCTGGCCACCTTACGAGCCTACAACAATCATCTCATCTCTCTCTCTGCTATTCACACGGCCCGTACAGCAACGTCATCAGCCAGGACGTATTTGAAGGTCTCGAATTGCTATCGATTGCACTCGAAAAATAAGGACGTTCAACTATCATGCCGTTCGCTGAATCCCACGATCTGCCTGCTTTCAAAGCATGGCTCGTTCGTACGCTCGAGCCAATGTCAGTTGCGCAGCTTCCTTACATTAAACATTCTTAGAGCATAATCTGATTCGTACAGGTGCGACGCAGATCCTGTTGTGATGTCAGACTATATCATCGCCCTGCTCAAGCATGAGGCAACATATACCGAGGAGCAATGGCGAGAGGTGAGCCGAATTCCTCCATGACGGTTGGAGGCAGACCTCTTCACACTCGCAACTGACGACCGCAGTTCATCACTCGAGAGCTTTCGGACTTCCTAGAAGATAGTACGCACCTTCGTCATCCAGTCCGCAGGTCACAAGCTCATTGTCAGAATCCGGCCCCTTTGTCAACCATCTATGGCAAACCCTTGCCACCCGCTCCTTTCTCGCAACTCCTGCAGTCTCCATTGCGCCTTCAGCAGCTGAGGCATCACAACGGACCGCTCAGGTTGCCGTTGCTGGCGGACCATCAGGCAACGGGCCAGCTGTCGTTTCGTCCTACCGTCCTCCAAATGCGTCCGCCCCACCGGCCGGCCCATCGCGGTTCAATGCGCCCCCATCCGGCCCAGGAGGAAGAAGAGACGGGGCAGGGCCTGGAACTGCAGGAAAGGGGAAGTGCTTCGATTATCACAGTGAGTTTCTTCCTGCTGCCGAGGAACGCCCAAGCTCACTCGTCAGACCGTGGTTTCTGCTTGCGAGGCGTGAACTGCAAATTCGAGCATTCGGACGATGTTATCATTCCCTCGCAGGATATGCCATTCCCTGCTTTTGCTGGGGGTGGTATGCCAGGACGAGGAAGAGGCAGAGGTGGACCTGGCGGACCCGGACCTTCAAATCAGGGCGACAGGGGAACACAGAATGGACACGAAGTCAACACCCAACAACAAACTGGTCCCGAGTTCCCCTTCGGAATCCCATTCTTCCCTGGTATGCCTGGCATGCCATTCCCCTTCTTCCCGGGCATGGGTATGCCAAATATGCAGGGAATGCAGGGCGACCAAAAACACCGACAACAACAAGATTCAGAATTTTGGGGAAGCAATAAACCGCCACATCACACAGAACGCACCTCCACACTGGTCATTACCGACATCCCCACTGCCAATCTTGCCGTCCCTGCCATCCGAGAATACTTTGCTGTATTTGGTGAAGTGACCAACGTAGCCTTGGAAGCACGGACGAAGCGGGCGATGGTGACCTTTGCGTCGAATCGCGAGGCGTATAGTGCGTGGAAGTCAGACGAAGCGGTGTTTGGGAGTAGGCATGTGAAAGTGCTATGGCACCGACCTCGACCTGGTCAGGGGGAGGCAGGGCAGAAGGCGTTAGATGCGAGTGCGGCGTTGGTGGGGAATCTCAATAAGATTGAAAATGGGAATGGCGAGGCAATCCAGGGAGGACAAAGCGTCAAATTGTATGGCCAGGAGGAGAGTCTGAGGGCGACACTGGTGCGATTGGAGAATAAGGAGAAGCGACAGAAGCGGGAGACGTTGATGGCAGAGCAAAAAGTTCTGCTGGCGAGAACGAAGGCGGCGGACCAGGCGACAAAGCTTGAAATTCTCAAGAGGCTGAAACAGGTCGCGAAGGAAATGGAAGAGCTGGATAAGCCGAGAGAGACGGGAGGGGATGTTGAAATGGACGAGAGATCCGCTCTGGATAGGGAGTTGGAGAAGCACGGAATGGAGAGTGCGGGTAGCAAGGACGAGGAAGAGCTGTTGAAGCTCAATGCTCAACTGAACGCTCTGAAAGAAAAGGTGAGTCTCTACCAAAGAGGCTTCCAGTGAGAGTTGCGCTGATATTCTAGGCCAACGCATTGGGCGTAGCTTCGACACCCTCCCGATACTCCCCTTACCCGACCCGCGGCGGTGGGTTCCGCGGCGCAAGGGGCGCACCCCGAGGACGAGGACGAGGTGGTCGAGGTGGAGCCTTTGTCGGCGGTGGAAACAGGCTCGACAATCGATCTCGATCAGTCTTGATTGGTGGTGATGGACTAGCATCAGCAAAACAGGCCGTCCGAGAATGGTACGAGGGTCACGGTGGAAATGTGGAAGATGCTATGGGTGGGGAAGGGTGGAAAGTCGTTTTCCCAAATCGTGATATGGCAGAACGAGTGAGTTGTTTCGCGATGCGTAGACGTGGACCAAGCTGATCATCCAGGTACTCGCCATGGGGACTAAAGATATTCCTTCAGTGTCGGGGGAGCTGCGCATCACGTGGGATACAGCAGCGCCTGCAGCTTCTTATTCCGGAAGTACGAACGGCGGAGGGGAGAGAGATGTAGAGATGGGAGAAGACAACCACCGGGGAGAGAGGGAGGATGACGAGTAGATAGATGTTGTAAGCGTAATTTAGTGGATCTCGAAATGAAATGAGACCACAGGAGAGGACGATTTATTGCGGCAAAGAAGTGGAACGACTGATCAACGTGGCCTCCTTCATATATAGCTCGCTAGATCCCTACTCGCCGCCTTTTGGCAAAGCTACCATCCTTCAGAAATGCTACGAGATGCAAGACATGTTTTGATACAACCATCACCTCCCAAGCATTCCAAATCCACCTCCATTAGACTGAAGATTCGCAAAGTGATTTTCGGCTCCCTGCCATACCGTCTTCAGCACGTACGCCTCGGAAAGCAGCAACTCGACATCGTGATCTGTCCATAGATCCGTCGGCAGGCGTTGAAGGAATATGATCATTTCCTAGGTGGTCAGCGTTTTGGCGTCTGGAACCTCGCGGCGAAAACCACGTACCTGAAAGTCCATCTCGCGCAGCCGTTCGGAATACTTGACTAGGAGGGCTGAGCATACGTATAGATGGAATTGTGAGAATGCGTCCGTGCCTTCCGCCTTATCCATCAGCAGCTTCCCGTGCCCGAGCAATGAGCTGTACATACCAGATATGTGTCCCACATCCTGATGGTGCACTTCACGCTCATCTCACGCATCAACAAGCAGTTCATCCATCTAAATGCGAATTGAAGGAACTCGACACCTTGTTCTTCAAAATGAGCGGATAGGGGAGCTAAAGGTGTAAGCTAAGATCCTCTTGGCGACTAGCTGTATTTCTGAGCGGAGGGATAAGACTCACCGTCGATCCTCTTGACGAGATCGCTCATTCGCTTGACCAGCCTTTGGATTCCTGGCTGCTGCGAGATGTAATTGTCCTGAATCCCATCGAGCAGCTTTGATAAGCACCAGAATGTGTCTGCTTCTATTGCAGACAAGACGGAGGGTGGTAGGTGAGTCACATCGAATTGTTCTGGGTCCGTATCTGAACTATCAGCACTGCCTCAGTAGGCGCAAAGAAACTCACCAATGTAGGCACTGAGGAATACTTGAAAGAAGGGGCAGACGAGATCGTTTATGCCCTGAACGTAGCCGCTGGCGGGATGTCGGATCGCCCAGACGTAAAGTATCCGTTCGAGGGAGCGTTGAGCAGTCAGACAAGACCATAATGGTGCGCCTGGTCGGGTTCGCGGGACATCTATCTCGATCTGGTGCCAGATCTGATAAAGTTAGGCAAACCAAAGCATGAGGAGCTCGAACGAGGAGCAGTGAATCCTTGACATACCTGCTGATCTAGGCCGCCTATTCCGCGGGCAAAGTACTGATCTACAAGCTGCGAGTACTCCTTCCTTTTCCGAGTTAGAGTCGTGAGTCGTGGTTGCGTAGGTAAGGGGAGATAGTTCTGCTTGCGTCAGCTTGAGCACCAGCAGCACAGCTAGTTGACGAACGAGCAATAATTGCCATACGATAGGGCGGACTTCGCTCGGTGTACCCGACCACGCTAGTCTTCTCAATTCGGCTGTACGATCAGCACATATGTAGCCTCAATACTGAGCTGACCACTGACCCAGATCGACCCCTCCCGCATCCTCTGCTTTCCCTTTCAGTGCTTTGGCGAACTTCTCCCTCCGCCGTTCAGTCCGAACGCTCCGCTTTCTATCCAGCTCCTTCCTTGGAGGAGTCTTCAGAGCCTGGGATGAGCCATTCGTGTCAGGCGCGAGAGTGTCGCCGTATGAAGATGATGAAGTCGCAGGTGCATTTGGGAGAAATGGGAAGTTGGAGGGAGGAAGGCCGCTGGTCGGTGTTGGTGGTGCGGATATTGATAGGGATGACAACAGCTGTAATGGGTCTAGAATCTCAGCGACGTCCAGGGACGAAGACTTTGGACTAACCACGGAGAACGTCCTCCACATTATCCCTGACAGCTTCCGCTCCAACCTTTGCTTGAGGGACCGCCATGGCCTGCTCGGCCTCAACTCCCTCGACCAACTCCCATGCTCCGCCAGGTGGAAGCTTGATCGGACCCTTCTCCTTGCCGTTCGTATTTTCGCGCACGTAGCCCATAGTTCCAGGAGCAGGTGGAGCTGCACCCTCCGTATATGTCTTGGAAGTAGGCAAGACCGGCCGGACGATTACAGGCGGTGACGATGAATCGGGGGGATCGACGTGCTGAAATCCGCTACTCCAGCTCGTGCTCGCTGCCATTCCAGAAGAGGTAGACGAGCTTATCCGATCGTCCCCCGACTTAGCAGGCAGATTTGTGCGAATAGGTATCGCCTTGGCCTTCGTGTTGGTCGTAACTGCGGTATACGCTCTAGAGTGAGAGTCCTTTCGTCGCGTTTGAGCCTCATCTCCATCCTCCTTGTCGGAAGATGAGTCCCAAGCGTCTTCCCAATCAGTCTCGCGGGTCTGATTTATGCTGAGCGAAGATGCATTGCGCGCGTGATATGCCCGTCCCGCAGAGCCGTTTGGTATGACGGGTGAGGTAGAGCGGGAGAAGGTAGTTGCGCCTGGAAGGGTGGTGAGGGGGTTGGCAGAGTGGGGTCGAGTCGGCGGCTGGAATGGCATGGCGGCAGGCCGATGCTGCGGACGGGATTCTTCAAGGCTTCACCGTTGACTTGAAGGCTTCCTCCCTCAGGGCAGTGATGTATGTACAGGATGGGATGATTAGGTGAAGCGAGGTCAACAGATGATGGACAGAGACACCTCTTTGGGTGAGCTTCCGTCGAGCGTCATTCGCCTATAACATTTCTACCTTCCAGTACTGCACACCTACTGCATTCATATATTCTCTGAGCGGTACTGCGGCCAGGTGAGCTCTAGCTCAGACTCTGCGACCTCTGCATAGGCCGAGGCTTGCTTGAACAGCCACTTACACCCCCAGTATCAGGATTTGGGGTCAGACCCCCTTTACACATGTCCTTCCCACGTATGGTCGACCTTCGACACCCTCTCCCCATCCAGATATCAACTCCTGCCTTGATCCAAGATGCAGTCACCCACCCGTCCATCGACTCCCCGAGGACACTTGCAGACAGATGACCTGGAAATGTCCGCTGTAGCCAATGATCCCTCTACTCGAATCCCCACCTCCCCCGTCCGGTTTGCCACCAGTAAGAATGCCTTTGGTCTTCAGGCCTCACCTTCATCCTCTTCCACCTCGAGTCGTGATGAGAGGTCTTACCTTGCGGCCGAACAATCCCCTCCATCCATAGGCTCGACATCAAAACCTCGACTTCGTCGACCGAGCATGCTGAGTCTGGCTCAGAATGCCAGCTTTGGCAGCGAGAGTGAAGGGGGTGCAGAGGAGCCATCAAGCTCAAAAGGATCTGGGCCAGGCCCGCCATCTAGTGCACTTCCGGTTCATGCTGGGTCTGCCCCAATCAGCACAGAGACACCCCACAGACCGACACCACAGCACCCTCCCAATCCTTTTGCGCCGACAGCCCTACGCCTTCCTCCTCAATGGGGATCTACCGGCTTTACCCTTCGTAGCGAGCAGGAATCCAATTCCAACTCCCATCGTCCGACATTTGAAGGTCTGAGCACCAGGACCCCTCCAACGATCTCACCAGCGATGATTGGTGATCAGTCCGGGATGGAGGCGGAGATGGACGAGGTGCCAAAGCCTCCCCTTCGCTGGGTGCCTAGCCATCTCCAGACGGCTTCGGCTAGGCGGAAGGGCAAGACGCGGATGGAAGATCAGCTCATCGTCGACCCCTCACCCCAACCCGAGTTCCACAAACCACCATTCACGGGTCGACCTCTCCCTGCCTCCCTTCTCGCTACTCTTTTGTCGGAATCAGCTCCGGGAGATCATGAAATCCAGTCCGAAGCTCGCTTGCAGAGACTCATCACTTCTCATCCCCGAGCACTACCCTTCACACCCCGTGCATCTCGCAGTACTCGCGGTCGCTTCCCCGAGACCGTTGGCGAGGATGAGGATGAAGATGATTTCCCTCATCGCAGAGCCATGTGGGCGCAGAGAGCATGGACCAGGAGGGACAGCTCGTCTGACTCGGACTCGGACGACATGCCAGTCGATGATGGTCCACCTGAGCCTGTCAATTCAGCCTTCGCAGCTGGGATGGACATGGACCGGATGACTTCATCATCGGACTCATGGCCTCATCATGGGGATTCAGGGCGGGTCACGCCTAGCTTGGGACCTGTAATCGGTTCAGCCGGGTTTCCCACTCCGCCTAGTAACGGATCTGTGTGGGATAAATCGAGGTCGGCGAGAATGAGTTTCTCGGGGAGTGGACTTGTTCCTAGTCCAGGAACTGGCTTTGGGCTACCGAATGCTTTTGGCGGACTGGGGATGGGGACAGGCACACCGTTGGGCAGTCCGACCGTGGAGAAGCTCGAGGTAAGCCCTCTACCATACTATAGGACTCTCAAGCTGACACGAAAAGCTTGCGGTATCGCCAGGCGGATTATCAGCAATGTCAACTGCGAGTCCAAGTCTCATGCAGTATCGCGAGTCTTCTGGGGGATCGGCTTCAGTCCGTCCCGGCAAGCGCAAGGGTAAGTCTGATTCTGTCATTTTGACCTTTGCCTTCAGCTAACTGCCACAGCCCAAGTCGAAGACCGATTTGACCCCTACAAACGCCATCGCGGCTCCTCCCCGTCATTCGCCCCTGGCAGTGGCTACCCCATGTCACCATCCCGCTCGACTCCATCCATCCCTATCCCTCAATCACCGAGCTATGGTCTTTACTCTACCATGCTCTCCACATCAACCTCCACTCCCGGTCAAGGCGGCAGAGAACAGATCAATCTCCGCATTAAGCCAAATCACCCCTACACACGCCCGATGTCGAGCCGCTCGCGAGCTGCATCGCCCGCCCTGTCTATCGGTTCCACATCGGGAAGTTTGGGCACTGGCGGAGGTCTCGGGAGTGGCAGAGGGTCATTCTCACTGGGAGGAGCATTTGTTCAGGTTGGGAACAATGGAGTCGGTATACCCGCTCCTGCTCTTGGCGGTTTGGGGCTGTTGAGTCTGGCGAATAGAGGAGAGGAGGTAGAGATGATTAAGGAAGAAAGAGAAGGGGAGGGCGAAGAGATGATGGAAAGGACAGATTCAGGCATGGGGAGTGAGAGAATGGAGGAAGATTGATTGAGCAAAGTAAAATCGGCGAAGTGGTATGTATGTATTTCTCCCCGCCAATCTCGAATACTTCGACGTTTCGGTACAAGCAACAGCTACGTGGACGGCAGTCAATATTAAAGCTACAAGAGACTGATTAACCAGCTCATAAAGCATACTCCCACCGGCGTTCTCCCCGCGCGTCCCAGCTCGCATTGTCGTCTTCCAGGTCTTGACAACTCACTACGCCGGGCTTCCCTTTTGTAAGAGACTCCTTCCTCAACCGTAACAGCAGCTGCAACCACTCGTCCATATTGTCTGACTCCGTCGAGTCCTCCAACTCCCACCACGGTTCCCTATCGGTCGGCCCCAGCCGGCTGCAGAGGGCCTGGTAGTGATCTCGGAAGCTCTGGGGCGAGAAGTCGATCGCATGCGTGGGTTCGGCAATTTCGTGCGGGGGCTTGTCAAGGTACAAGTTTCGTTGCAGGTCGTAAGAGAGGAAGTTCTTGTCCGAATGGTCGGCGTTGAGTTCCCATTCGCAATCATCGACAAAGCCGCTCAGAAGGCTGTGTTCAGCACACCTGCCTTGCCCTATCGTGTCAGACCCCGATGCTCGACCTGACATGGGAGCTAAGTACGGAATGGACAACCCACAATGCAAAAGCTTCGCCTTCTCCCAATTTGAAACGCAGTGCAGAGAGGACGCTGCGGTCAGGATCATAAATGCAGTCTTGTGCATCGCCAAGTCTTTGTGGATCATCGCGAGCGCGAGGTTGAGATTACACTGAACAAGGCTGGGAGTCAGCCAGAGTAGGACGATATCAATAGGCATCAGCCAGACTTACAGGCTTCCCACGCCGTTTGTCCTTGCCTCCCAGGGAGCCATGTAGTGGGGGGACGGAAACCACGGTAGAAGCTGCTTGATCGCCCGAACGTACATTGCGACTGCCAGCGGAACGAGCGTGAGCTGCATTGCCCTGTGTGCGTCAGTGACAGTATACTGGAGAGGACAATGACTCGACTTACTTATCGGCCCTGCTCTTGAATAGCCTTGCTGCGTTCACCGCGTCGCGCAGAGCCATACAGGGCCTATTCATGAGGTCCCATTTCAAACCGATCAATGCCTTGTGGACAGCGGATGCGTCTTCCCTCTCATCGATATACGGCAGGTTACAAGCAGCAACGAGTGCCTGTACTTGGTGGAGGTAAGGGATACGACAAGCGAGATTGAAGTAGACTGCGCCGCATTGTTGATAGAGGGGTGAACCGTAGAAGTCGTTTTCACCAATCTGGCGCCCGGTGACATCTCTAGCAATCGACCCAGCAGTCATTATCGAGTCAAGGTTCCTGCCAGCCCTGTTTGACATGAGCTTCTATCGTATGGCTTGCCGCCGATCATCAAGCCTCGCACAGGCCACTCACTCTCTCATGACCTCTTCCGTCCTCTCGATGCGCTCCCGGGTGCACTCGGTCATGTCCAATATGAGAGTATGGATATCATCTGCACCTTCATATTCCCATCCATCCGTAGGCAAAGGAGACCAGAGGAAATCGCGCCTGGCCATCTTTCCCAGTGGAGTTCGCTGGGCGCCGAGCTGGAATCGTCCGTCAGGGTCAGGCGTGTCGTTCTCGTGGTGGAATTGACTGAGGTATGCGGAGGAAGTAGGGTCCATGTCTTTGTGTATATATCGTAGATGTAAGGTCAGACGCGGCGAGGGTTCGTCGTATAAGCCCATGATGAGATCGAAATGGTGATTGGGCTCTCCCGAAGAGTGATCATGAAATCGGACCACACGCCCCTGGCGTTTTGGCTGCTTTGCCATGGGTGATCCAGGCGTGTTGTTTCGCTTTTCGTTGGACATGAAGAGCAGTTGAGGAGTGCAAGATACTCCTGCGACTTCTGAGTGGGATCCGCAAGGCTGGAAATATGCGCATCAGGTGACGGTCGACGGCGGGCGGGGGCGGGAGTGCTGTGGAGTCCGTCAGTTCCTGGTAGCAGGTCCATGTGCCTCGAGCATGTCTCAGATCATTTCGCTTCTTATGACATTGGCAGAGGACATCTTGTCGAGTCATAGCGAGAAGCGTGTGGTGAGCAACGATGTGGCATATACAAGAGTCATGGACAGATTACAAAATAGTCGAATCGAGTCTACACGGGCGATCGGGATTCGGTAATGTTCGAACTAGCAGTTGGCGCTCCGGGTACCCCCCGGAGCGTGGCGGGATGGGGCATAGGGGTTGCGGGTTTCGCCGAGCGTAGCCTGCAGTAGCATACATCATGATCCAGCTCTACTACCACTACTTCTTGACTACTCTCACTCTTCAACGCAGGTGCGTATATGGGGCTAAACATACTCTGGCTCGCAGCTCTACTACTATCTTTACTACTATAGTCTACTACTACTACTACTACTACTACTACTACCACTACCACTACCACTACCACTACCACTACCACTACCACTACCACTACCACTACTACGAATTATTGACCACTCCCAGTTTTGGAAAGCAGCTGCTAACCACCATCTGGCTCACTTGTGACCGAAGACTACAGCGCGTGCTTCAGTGCACCCGTAATATTGCCCTGACACGCTTCGCATGTGGGACTATTCAGGCTGCATACCCGCATAGCTGTCTGCGTTCGGATTGCGATTGCCACACCAGTGCATGTGAGTAAGTACCCGTACATGTGGATCCTCCTGCCTGCACTCTATGCTCACCCAGAACTTCAGCGCTGCAGCCACTCGGATTTCCGAGCCGCACACGAGGCCCATAGGTACCATCCTGCATCTGCATCTGCACGTGTATTTGTGTCTGTATCTGTATCTGTATCTGTATCTGTATCTGTATCTGTATCTGTATCTGTATCTGTATCTGTATCTGTATCTGTATCTGTATCTGTATCTGTATCTGTATCTGTATGTCTATGTGTATCTGTATCTGTTCCCAGTTTGGCTACAGCTAGCTAGTTGGCTCATATGTCTGCACGAGGCTGGCTGCATGAGGTTTGTACTATCGCGCTGAAACTTTGTGGACAGATGTTTAAGCGTTCCCGTACCCGTTGCATTGGCGTTCGCAGTGACGCTACATGCCCGTAGCTAGGCTCCTCCTCGTCTCAGTATGGATCTGGCTCTGGCTCTGTCTCTGTCTCATTGTACCTGTCTCTGGATCGGTTCTCGGATCCGGTTTCTGCCCACAGCTCTCTATGATTATCTGTATTTGGTAATGACACTCACTGTCAATGACTGCGGCTCACTTGTGCCTGTGACCGTGTCTGGGTCTGACTTCGGCTCTGGCTATCTTTTGTCTGTGACTGGGTTTGTGTGCGTATCCGTCTCTAGGTCATCAACAGCTCTTTCTACACTCGCGAGCGGTACCGACCCGTCGTCCCGCACTCACTGTCAGTGTCTCAAATGGACTGGCGTGTGCAGCACATGCCCGTAGCTCAGTCTGGCCCTGGCCCCAACACTCTTGTACCTGTCTCTGGCTCTGTACTGGTATCCACTGGCTGCGTCTCCCTTATATACCTGTAACTGTATTTGTCTCTTGCTCAGTATCAGGCTCCGGATGTGGCTCCCTTGAACCTGTATCTGGATCTGTGTACGTGTCCTGTCTATGGCTCTGCTCTTTATCTGACACTGGCTCTGTCTCTATCTCCTCCTTCCTCCAGTGGGCTCACACCCAGTCGCAGCAGTCGATGCGCAGGCGGGGGCATACCGCCACTTTCGGTCATCTCCGACGGATGCCGTAACGGCCCACCCTGAAACTTCTACCCGCGTCGTCTCACCCATTCACCGGCCACCGTACCTATTTGTGAGCAGAGCTCCCGAGAACAGATGACACAAGGTCTTGAGAGCAGCATATCATATACGCGGTCAAGGTAGACCTTCCGAACGAGCCTGAGAGATGCAGTGGTCGTTCTGGAGCGACGGGAATGCGTCCGAATAAACAGGGAATTTTCCCGAACGGGAGCTTCATGCATGCTGGCAGCTAGCTAGGTGTGCAGATCTCGGCCAGGCGCATCTTTTAGCCATAATGAAGGAGTCGGGTTGTCAACTTGGGAAATGAGGAAAGAGACGGCAAAGAGCAGTTGATGCAGTAGGTATACCTTATAGATGTTCGTCGGCCTCCTCGCCCTCCCACGTCTGGACGTCTGAGCTGGCCCCGACGTCATGCTCGAGCTACAATTGCCCTCCGACTCCTCGTCTACACCCCCTCAAGCCCATCGCGCTTGATTGCATTCCGCCTCCTCTCCATCCCTCTCGCGTCTAACATTCTCAGCCTTCAAGTCATCCCGATTGTCATTGGCCTGCCCCGTCCAGCCCCTCTCCTTGAGCCTTGTCGCCTCCTTCTGCTTCATCTGCGCCACCCAAAGCTGCATAGTCGCGGTCGACATAGGTCCTCTGAGATCGCGCCAGAACATCGCCGACCGATGCGGTTCGCCATCCAGTTTCTTTTTCAAATCGGTATGATGTTTCCTGAAGTTGACCGGAGAAAGGTCGCCGACCCAAGGTGAAGATGCGAAGCCCTCGGGTTCTCCAGCGACGTAGACTTCGCGCTGTGCGGCAAGGAGAGAGGGGTGGAGTATGCTCGGATCGAGATCGTCCTCGTCTTGGTGCGGATCGTCGGGGTGGCCATGAATCGCGATAGAGCAATGTACTTGCACTGGTGAATGTCGTCAGCTTCTGCATGACGTTTGACTTTCTTCCCTGCGCGAATTCACTTTCCATAATGAGGCTCTTCTCTGAGTTCGTGACGCATGTCAAGGCCGACATAGCATCCAAGACTGCATATGCAGTGTCGAACATGTTGAAGTTCGCCATGAGGTTCGTCGCAATGTTGTAATTACAGAGGTAGAGTCTGTTCTAGTCAGTCAGGGTCCAGGCCTTCAAAAGGTGCACGATGGAAGCTTCTGACTTACAGATGGCTGATTCCAGCTAATTGCGACTCCCACGCAGCCATGTGGTATTCAGACGGGAACCATGGCAAAAGTGTGACTATCGCGCGTATGTACATTGCCATGTTCTGCGAGGCGGTCTCTGGCCCATCTGGTCCGTTGCGAGCGATGCTGAGGACTAGTCAGCTTAGTTCCCCTGGACACGATCTGCATGGCTGATGTCACTCACTCATCACCCTGCTTCATCTGTAGCTCTGCCAGCGCCACAGCCTCCTTGATACTGTACGCGGGCATACTGAGCAGCTGCGCTCGCATGTCAATGCTAGCCAATGTCAAGGCGTTGAGAGCAGCGAGAGGCCCTGGCGACGGTAACATGCAGGCCATTGCCAGTACCTTGACTTGGCGGAGTTGGGGCGTTCGACACGCAAGCTGGAAGTACACCGATGCGGCTTCCTTCCAAATGGGGCAAAACATGATGCTGTCGTGGGGCATATTGTGATTGTCATAGTGTTCGATAGTTCGAACGAGGAATTCGCCAGAACTGCGGGACCGTCAACTCGGCTCCGGGCCAAACCTACAGAAACTCACGCTTGCAAAAGGTGGTTGGTATATAGCAGCGCCTCTTCAGCCCGTGTAGAGAGTTCTTCAGGTGTAGACACGGCGTCTCCGACCATATCCCAGTCTGCGCATTGGAAGGGTCTCCATAAGAACGCTCGCCGGGCGCGTCGTCCATCGGGCGTCCGATGCGCGGCGATCTGGTATCGGCCCTCGTGATCGATGTCCTCGTTACTGTGAGGGGGAAGCGTCCCATATGTTGAGGATGAAGGGTCAAGGTTGTAATGCATGTAGTGAAGGTGAAGCGCAAGGCCGGGAGTAGGGTGGTCGAGCATGGCGAAGCTAGCTTTGAAAGCCGGCAATGAAGGATGGCTACAACTGAGGTAAAGGCGCAGGAAGGTGGTGGCAAGACTGAGCCTGGCTCGACAGGAGGTCTGGGGCTAAGTCTTGACTGATCACGAGCTCTTGTCTCCGGTGTTAGTGTAGATTGTTGTGGTTGATTGTGGGCAGAGAGGGGAATGATGCTGCGGACCTTCAGCGGCAAAATCACGCGCGGTACCCAAGCCCGTGCGCACGTTACAATTGTGTCGCCTCGGTGCCCAGCTGGGGCGTCGTTGCATCACTAAACTGCATACATGAACCCACTACGATCCAGAGACAGACAGTCGCTACAGCTCATTTGATTCGCCTATCTAGATGCATAGCTTCTCACTGTAGCTTTGGCAAGGCAAGTGCTGGACACCATATTTCGGCCTTCGCCGCCCAGCCAAATGTCTGAATACCTCTCCGCTTTGCAGCAGTCCATCCATCTATGACTGTAGCAACCGAGGCCTAGGACGATGTCGGACACGCTCGCGGACGCAGACGATCCTACATACACGCACTTCGCTCACAGAGACGCGTTCTTTGCGACTCTCTCGAGCTTTCATGCCGTCGACGTGAGCCGGACGCCCGGGAAAGGGGACGATGATGATGAGGAGGCTTTAGTCAAGGATCTTGGAGCTATCGTGAGTCTTGTCCAAGGACTAAGGATGGGACAGGATCTGAAAGCTGACCGAGATAGCTGGACCACTACCTCCCTTTACCTGGACTGCTGGATCCCCATATCGACCAGATCATCCCTCCTCTATTGGACAGCTTGGCGAAGCAGGTCATAGCGCTCGACAGGGGCTCGGCTCTGCCCAATGTCAATCGTCTGAATAGGCTGGGGAAAGTCATCAACTGGATCGTCAAAGTCCGAGGGTGGAAAGCTGTCGGTGGGTACCAGTTATTGGGATTCTTAGCTGATGGACTCGCAGTGCAGCACTTCCCTTCCTCTATAACCTTCCTGCCGGCACTTATAAGCGTCCTCTCACCCCCGACATCCCCATGTTCATCCTCAACTCCTCTGACAGCTCAACATCCTCTACTTGCTCATTCGGACGCATGGGAAACTCGAGCGGTCCTCCTCCTATGGCTCGCGTTACTCCTTACCGTTCCATTCTCGTTGTCCGCCCTCACCTCACCTCAACCCGTTGATCTCCGCCAATACAGTGTAGACCCGCCAGCCGCAGCTCGTCTATTCTCCGCACCTACTTCGGACCTGACTAAGCGGGTCATATTACTCGCCATCCCGTTGCTACATCGATCAGGCAAAGAGGGCGCATATGCAGCTCTCGTCCTCGCTCGAATCTTCTCTCGGACAGACGCGGTACAGGGTCTTGCGGGGTTTTTGGAGTGGGCAGGAGCAGAAATCAGCGAGGGTGATCGGGAAGGGGAGGCGAATATTGTGGCATCGATACTGGAATTGCTGGCTCTGCTGCCCTCCATGTTACCCTTGGGTCATTTGGGCACACTGCAAAGTTTCACCGATGATGTGCTGCTTCCCCATCTCAGAGGAGGTAGAACGGCGGCAAGCTCGGGTCTTATCCGAAAATTGGTCATGAAAGCCAGGGGAAGATGGTGGTTGACAAAGTTGAGCCAGGCGCGGGAGGCGGACGGAGAAGGGGAGGTCCCGGAGGGACTGGAGGAGGAGCTGGACGACCTCATGACGGGTCTAGCCGATAAGGTCGGTCTACTTTCATCTCTTGCCGCTGGAGGTTTTTGAACTCTGCACATTGAGCTGACGACCTCAGGATACCATTGTCCGCTATTCGTCCGCCAAATACATAGCCCGCATAACCGCTGTGCTACCGGAAGACTACGCATCGCAGATCGTTCTGGCAACTATAGCCTTGTTCCAGGGCACAGAAGACGAGCCTGTGGTGGAAACATCCTTCAGCACGGTGTTAGACCCAGGCGGAAGTAATCCACGTGGAACGATGGGATTTGGGGGATCGGATGGAGCCAACAAGGGCGAGTCAAGATGGCATGGTGTCTGTCTCGCTTTGGCCGAGATGGCAAGGAGGGGCCTGGTCAGAGACGAAGCTGTTGGACAGGCGGTGGAATGGGTCATGAAGGTAAGTCTAGGCCAATGTCCAGATTTGGGTAGGTAGCTGAAATTCAGGCACTAACCTTCGACATCCGTCGTGCGACCCATTCTATTGGGTCTAACGTACGCGATGCAGCTTCTTACGTTCTCTGGTCGTTATCGCGCGCTTGCCCTCCTGCTGCGCTTGCGCCATACGCCGAGGAGATGGCAACGGGCATGATGTGCGCCGCCTGCTTTGATCGAGAGGTTGGGGTCAGGCGCGCCGCCAGCGCTGGATATCAGGAGGGAGTGGGACGTTTAGTGGGTCGAGCTTGATTGGCATATTGAATGGATTGCTAACGAAGCAGGGACTTTATCCAGAGGGGATTGATGTTTTGGCCAAATCTGATTTCTATTCGGTCAGCGTGAGGCGAATAGCATTTACGATCGCTGCTCCAGCAATCGCCGAGTGAGTCCTGCAGATCGGACAACTTGTAATCGGCTGATGTGAGTAGACATTCGGTCTACCGGCGCAAAATGAGGGATTGCCTTCACAATATCACGCTTCGACATTGGGACGAAGCGATGCGAACATCAGCTGCCGTTGCGTTGAAAGACCTCTTGACGCTGGGCAGTGAAAACGATCTTAATGATGCCATAGAGCGAGAGGTATGATCTGACTACTGTACTCAAGCTGATGAAGCAGATAAAGCAAATACCATCGATGGACGCGAATAACGTACATGGTGGCCTATCGGCTCTGACTCAAATCTCACAACTGCTCGGTGTCTCTGATGATCGCCGCAAGAACGTGAGTGTCTAAAGTGGAAGGTTGAGTAGTGAAAACAAAGCTGATGACCAGATATTTCTCTCGCTTGGTACCATCCGGCCTGCCGTCTTGGTATCCCCACAAGCGGCGCCGATAATCAAGCAAGCGTGCGATGTCATTTGCGCTACTCTCAACTCCTTTGTATTGGACACGGACGGATCCCAGCGTATCCTGGATCATTTCATCGAGTCTGGGATGAAGAGGAGGGAGGTGGAGTGCCAAGAAGCGGTAGCGGCTGTTTTTGGCAGTATCAGCGCGATTCGGGATGCGTCTAGGGAAATCTCCAAGTGAGTAACACAGATACCCAGAGCCGACAATCAGCTGACCGGAACAGACTCGTCGGAGACCTCAAAGCTCTAAGAGCTGTCCAGCGACAGGCCGCAGCATTGAGCCTTGGCCGCATACACTACAAATGTTGTTGCGGAAACTTGGGACGAGTGGCGGTTGCTCTGCTTTCTCAGCTTGACTTGGGGACAAAGGTAGGCCGTGTAACCCATGATGAGTATCATTGAGGAGCGAGCTGACACTGTCAGGCAGACGTCGAGACTCGACGATACGCCATACGGTCTCTCGCTCAAGTGGCCACTCAAACCGCAAATGACGGTTTCAGCCTTCGTACGTCATCCGCACAATCTAGTATCGGCTATCGACCGGACCGCTGCTAACGAAACAAATAGTCAATAGTTCACAAATCAAGTCCATCATATCCGCGCTTACGCTCGCCCTATCGGACTACTCGACAGACCAACGAGGAGACGTCGGTTCGTGGATCCGAGCAGCGGCCCTCAACGCCCTCGGTGCCATCCTCCCAGCTCTCGCTCGGCGCCAATTAGACGACGGGACAGAGTCGCCGATACCGCAGGAAGTCTTCGAAACGACCATGGCGGGCATGGTCAAGCTCTTGGTGGAGAAGCTTGAACCTGTGCGTGCAGCTGCTGCTCGAACGTGGGGGACAATGAGGCTTGCTCGCGTAGACGAGACATATGACTGGGCCGAAGGTCGCCTGCTCGATGTTAGTCTAAACGAGCCATAGTGAGTCTACGCCTCTTTTGCCCTTAAGACATCCAGACTAACATACACAGTGAAGAAACCTTCCGATACATCGATCAGAAGGAATGGTTTGGGCGCACGATGCCTCTCCTTCAGACGAAATACAGAGGTGATCTCATGTCGGGTCTAGTATTGTGCATGGGGAGCCAGATCCAGTCTGTGGTGAGCTAGATGTTTTGTAAATCTGTATATTCCGCATACAGCTGACACCATCAGTCGGCAATGGCATTTGAGCCGTTCCAGGCTTATGTCACTGCTCCAGAAGCTCGGAGCAATAACATTTCCGAGACCGTATTGCTGGACATGGCGGGCATCATGGCGGAGAACGTCAATTCGAATAGGGTCTTCATACCTTGCTTGATCACCACTTCGAAGATCTTCCGATCGCCATCTATAGTCGGTGTTGGGATCGAACGAGAGGGCGTAGCGAAAAGGTGAGTTGGCCAGCGCATGCAAAGTGTATCGTTGAACTGGAAACTGATCACACAGTTGCACGAGAATAATCGGACTAGCCAGCAGAGGGATTGACAAGATGAAGTCGATCGACAGGATCAGTGCGAGTATGGGCGTCGTCATAGCCGCTTTGAGATTGGACGGCAATGCTGTCAGAGTTCTGGCAGGAGGTAGCCTAAGTGGCTTCTTGAAGCACCGATTCCCTAGAGTGAGCTTTGCTACAACAGCGAGATACGCGATATGTCCAGAGCTGAACATGCAGATTCGCTCCATGTGCGCTGAACAGCTCTACCTCGCCCTGTGCGATATCCAAGATGACGTCAATCCGGAACTGGATGAAATTCTATTGGGAACTGTGTGGACCGATGACGCTGGAATGGAAGCTGCAGCGGATTCCGTTGTCCGACTCGTCCAAGCGGAACTCGGTGCATGAGCGAATCTTGCCGGAATCTAAGCATTTTTATTATATGCATTTCATCTGCGTGGAATGGTTGTGGATGATGTCCAGCTTGATCGAGTCGAGTCGAGCACTCCGCGTCTTCCATCAACTCTCCCTGCCCCTGACCATGGCACTCCAGTCGAGCCCAGCTGACCTGACCCTGTGACGGGCAGCTTTACCCCTTCTTCCTGCTTCTCTTCTCCAACGGACTTTGTTCTTCCACTGGGGACATCCTCGCCCCAGACCCAACCGCCAACCCACAGACTCTGAACCACCACCCGTTTGCCCACTACTTCGCCTAGAAACATCTTGCGGAGGCCGCTGTGCGGTTTACTCCAATTTGGCATTTGCGACAGAGAGTGAAGTAAGGGAGAATGCTCCGAGAATGGCGCACCGTGCTTGAAGAGGGTCAGGCGATAGAGAGATAAGGTAAAGAAGTCGGTTATGGGTTTGGTAGGGGAGACTGGGGAGGTCAGGAGAGTGGATGATCCGGTCGATGGTGGACGCAGAGACACCGCCAAAGCAAGGGATTTTGGAGGGGTGAGATCTGAATCTAGAGATCTCAGCTGTGCACATATGTTTGGGGAGGACGGCATATGCGTACCTAGTAGCTGCGCCGATCCGAAGAGATATCTGGCGATTCAGCTCGAACACGAGCAGGGTCAACATTCATGGCGGAACTCACGGGAAGAAGCAGTAGTCGTCGAGGCCCCACACACCGTGCGACCCAGCTGGCTCGAGTCGATAAGTCAATTGCAGAAGAGTTGTGAGTTCGAGATAGCTAGAAAACGTTAGCGTGTGAGATAACGTGGGACGGGAGGGATGACTTGCCGTGCGAAGACTCTCAAGATTAACTCGTCTTCCTCATCCTCGCCCTCCTCCCCTGCGCCAACCCAGCCTGAGACCACACAGCACCAAAGAGTCAGCATAAATGCCAGCTCATGTCCAGTCCCGTAGTCCAGCCGTGTCGGATGGCCGAAGGCGTTAGACTGAAGCAGTAGAGGCAAGATTTGTGCGGCGAGGTGTGGTGGAAGGTCAGCTGATGCCAGAAGAGGTGGGAGTCTCTAAAATATCAGCTGTGCTTGGATCCTGCTAGAGATTATGATACCTCTTCTATTAGTTTATAGTATGATCTGAAGGCCAGGTTGCCGAATCTCTGATTCTGCTGGGGCTGCGCAGGGACTTCATCGACCCAGCTGATGAGATTGTCGAGGATGAGCATCAGATGTCGGATAGGCTGCAGAGATTGTGTTAGCTGGCCCTACTACAGCGACATCAGATGCTGTTCAGACTCACCGCTGTGCTGCCCTGACTCGATCCGACGAGTATTTCCTTCCCTCTTATCCTCTCACACCTCCGTTGTATCCACGCCCAGAATGCCCGAAAGCCGTTGCTTTTCGTCCATTGAGCCAAAGCCTCGTCTGTATTTAAGATCTGAGACGGTGATCGGGGGTCTGACGGCAGGTAGACCTCACCAGAAGACGGCATTGCTGATATGTATGGTAAGATATGCGTCCTCGCTACCCAGAGGGTCTTCGACGCCATCGCCTGGATGTGGTCACGTGACATGTTTCAGATAGCTAATATTTAATTGCGGGCGGACAAAACTGCTATGAATTTTGCAGGATGAGCATGATCATACTATACAGCCTCGTCGTCGCCTACCTGTAGCTTGCCAAGACGTGAAGATGCCTCTCTACGCTCTGCGCATGTGCATGGACCATGCGACGTTCAGGATCCCGTCATTGCTCTCGATAGCTCAAGTGTCCGGCTTCCCAATCAAGTTCATCTCGGAAGATCTGAACAGGGGTATCGTGGTGGTGGAGCTAGAGAACGATGGCAATGTGAAAGACCTGTTGGATAAGGGGATATTGATCTTGTGAGTAAGAGATCCTAATGCGACTGAGCATTGCCGGATATTACACGCCTTGCGATAACAGCTGCTGATCAGCTTAGTACCGCAAGCCGCCTGTTAGCACAGGGCGAGAGCTACGACGCCCTCCATTCCTCTCTGTCGAGAGATTCCAGTATACTTGGGCCTTTGCTCGGCAAGAGCTTCAAATTCTACGTAGAAGCCATCAATCACCGGATACCGACCACCAGGCAACGGTGAGCAACATCAAAGCCAAGTAACAGATCAACTTCTAATACATAGGGAACAGAGAGACTATCAACTCATTCGCACAACATGGCTTTACCGGCAAGGTCGAAATGCAGAATCCAGACGTGGAGTATGTGATATACGAAGAGTGTGAGCCATCCGGGTCTTGCTGCTTTGAGGAATCAGCTAACAAGCAGATGATTTCGATGGTGAAGCTCATCATCCAGGACGACGTCTACAACGTGATGGATCTTTCAGACAGGTCTACTTCTGTGTCCGGGTGCGTTGGCCTATATATCGCCTTACTGCAACAGAGCTGATCGTGTTGCAGATGGGTGAATCTCGAGCTCGGCCGCTGATAACCGCACATTCTGTCAAGACCAGAAGGTACTTTGGAAATACGTCGATGGAAGCGGAGATGGGTTTCTTGATGGCTGGTCAGGCTCTTGTAAGTCCATCACATATGACGAGAACGAATCTTCGGCTAATCGACAGCCCGCACCCGGGAAGATCATCTACGACCCATTCGTCGGCACCGGATCTATGCTGTACGCTTGCGCACATTGGGGCGCAACAATGATAGGGTCAGACATCGATGGCAGACAGATGAGAGGCAAGAGTGAGCACTGAAATTCCTGGATACGCGCGCTGAGCTAATTTGGACAGCGAAGGGGAAGGGTGTCGTTGCTGGAGTGTACCGCGCGGCGGAGCAATACGGCACGAGAGATAACATCCTCGATTGCATGACATTTGACATTACAAAAAGTCCATGGCGGAGAGGCGGATGGCTAGACGCTGTCATTACAGATCCCCCATGTATGTCCCGCATTTGCAAACATTTCTTGGTATCAGATTAGCTGATCGGGATAGATGGTGTTCGTGCTGGAGCCAAAAGATTGGGGAAACGATCAGACAGAAAACCAGCGCAGGAGGAAGCCTTCTTACTTCCTGATGGTACCTATTCACATGAGTCAGTCACTACTATGGATAAGCTACATTATGCTTACTTGCTAGGGATCCTAATTATCATCCACCGTCTCGCCCTTACGAACTCGTCAACCTCACCCGCGATCTCGTCCTCTTTGCTCGGTGGATCCTTGTCCCTCGGGGTCGACTCGTCTTCTTCTTGCCAACCGTATCGGAGGAGTATGACGCAGTAGATGTCCCAGTGGTGGAGGGAATGCGGGAGTTGAAGTGGGGAGAGGGGAGTGTTCAGGATTTCGGAAAGTGGGGAAGAAGGGTGCGTGGTCACGAGTTGCTCGTGCTTGCATGAATAAGCTGACAATCGACAGCTTATTACGATGGAGAAGACGGCGATGGACGACGGACCTCGGCCAACATTTGAGGATGGGGAAATGATAGATGAGAGTGGAGGAGAGAAAATACCAGGACATTACCAATTCCGGGATAGGGTGAGTTTGGGCGTCTTAGGGCGGAACAGAGTCTCACTGACTACTCAGTTCTTCGAGAAATTTGTGCCGAGGTCGTCGACACCTGCATAGCGCCAACTGATCAATGCATCATGCACAAGGGTATATATCAGAACCTCAGATCTTTCACATTGTGCCCTATCTCCGGCCCCCTCGTCCCGCACGATGCCAAGCCGCTAGATGTGAACCACAAGAAATTCCTTGGAATGCATAACTCATTTAACGGATACCGGTGTGTCAGCAGGAGGTAGTAAAGGTCTACTGATTAAATGAGGATCCAGCTTTACTCACTGGTCACTCTCGCACTGCAGCTGACACGACGATTTTGGGCGCTCGAGACCACAACGACGAGACCTTGCCCACCGCGATTCTCGTCACACTCTTCCAGTCATCAACGCTCGTCCGCGTACAGATTCCATATACCCCCAAGCCAAGGAGACCGGTAGCAACTGCTGCGCCCGCAATGTAGCGGGTGCGGGACTTTGTCTGGTCGGACGATCTTGCCGTGGGATATCCAGTCGTGTCGTAAAGTGGGTGTGTGATTCTTGGCTCCTCTTCTTCCTCCTCCGCCTGGGTCTCTGGTTGTGTCTCTGGCCAGTCCTGACTGTCTTGCGCATCTTGTTCATCGATCTCTGACATGACGCTGACATCATGCGCCATTGGTGGATCGGCAGGCGCCGGGCAGACAGGAGAGGTCGTCTTCTCTGCCTCTGCCGTCGCGTATGCAGCAGCATTGGACGCCTCATATGAAGGCGGCGGAGCCAAGAAGGTCGATTGGTCGATGGCGGCTTCCTTGTCTCGGGGCGAAGTGCTGAGTATAGTGTCCGTGGTCTTGACGGCAGGCTCGGGTCCAGGGTTCCGGGCCCTGATGCGACTTGCGATAGTGCGACAATCGTCTCTCAACTGGGTCGTCTGATGCGCATCGCCGCCTGGCATAAGTCCCTTCCATCGGGCGCCCTTCGCCGATGCTGAGCTTCGGCTGCGCGACTTGGCCATCGACGAAGTCCTCGGCACGCTTCTCCAGCCGCTTGGAGTCTGTGTCTCTGTGACCCCTGATTCCCATCCCTCCGTCTGACGAAGCATGGGCTCCACAAACCTCTTCCGAATCTCCTTGACTAGCTCGGCCCCACTCCCATTCACTTCGATTTCGGCTGGTTTGTCCAGCGCTTTGTAGTATGCCGGACCGAAGGAGGGCACGCCCGTGTCCACGCTTGCGAGGTCTTGATCCATCGCGGAGAGCGCAGACCTCCAGAAAGCAAGCCGAGCCCAAGGAGCGCGCTTGTGGATCTCTTGCCATTCGAAAGCGGCGCTGCTGACTTCCTCACCGTACAGTGCATCCCCGATCGCCTGCACCCCTACCCCAACCGAAACCAGCTCCGCCGCGGTGAGTGGCGAGTCCCACCACTCCTGAGGGGGTAGCCGTTTCTCTGTAGAGGCGAATGCTGTGAAAGCAGGTTCGCGAGAGGTTGATCGTTCGGGGTTCACTTTGTAGTGCTCGTAAAGGGCTCGAAGATTGTCTGCAGATGGAATGACATGTGGATCCTTGGATACCTTAGGGCGCCGAGTCGATGGTTTCGGAACCTCGGTGGCTGGGGCCTCATAAGTGGGAAACCCGAGATCGTATGTGAGGTCTGCGGTGGGATTGTTCTTGCGAAATTGTTTTCCCATGATGAGCGATATGGGAATGATGAAGGATAAGGGGAAGTGGATCTGTGAGAGGGCCTAGGTAGAGATACTGAAAACGCGTCTGTGATGTCAGCTGAGTTTGGATGACAGTCGTCGTCCCACTGACCTCACTAGTGGTTGGTATGTTATGAGAGTCAATGTGTTTGGAAGATGGCAGAAATTTGGTGTTAGGCTGGAGGATGTGATATGGAGGAAAGACAGAGCGAGAAGGGGGGCTTACTTTCGAGCTTGAGCAGATAAAGGTCCCCCGAAAAGCCACACAAGGACTTTCTCTAACGACTCCTTTTATCCAAGTCGGTATCCTTTATACCAGACCGGCGTTCCAAGGGTCCCAACGCGTGTGTCGTCGTGCCGTCCGGCTATCCGTGTCCGAGGCGCGATTCAGCTCGGGTTCGAAGGGGTAACGGCTCTCAGCCTAGCCGAATCTGGAACTCTGCTCTCGGCGACTACAACGCAGGTCCCGTCGGCACGGGCGCCGATGCTGTCCTGCAAGCAGGGGGCTGTAGCTCATACTACCTGATAGTTAGACAAGCTGCAAGTATAGATAGATTTGCATGGGAGTGCAATACAAAATTACTAGAAGAGGTAGTTTACAGCTGCTCGTGTGTGGGGAAAACACGTGACTTGTATGAAACACTGGGACCAAAACTGCCTCTTACAGTAACTTTGCTATACCGTCAATACAAGACCGCATCTCCCGGATCGCTCGAAAGCACTACAAATCTCAAATAGAGCTCTGGATCTCCGACCCCAGAATGCCGAGACCATACCATTTTGTCAGATTGTACAGCTCATAATTTGTGCTGTCGGGGTTGTCGTGCCCCTCCCCAACAAATGGACTTCAGTGATCAAGCTCCTCATGATGCCTTTCCATGAGCCCCTCCCTTGGCTTCCTGCCGTGCATGCTCGCGTCTGATACATGTAAAGGGTCTCAGGTCATACCATTCTGAACACTCGGCAGCGGACCCACTGTGGGAGGCCTGATACTTGCGTACAATGTTGCATCTTCGACTTTCAAGTAGATCACGAGTGGCCATTTACTTTTGTTGCCTTCTGCAACTTGAGCGCCTCATTTCCGAACTCAAGCAGGTAGTAGTCCGCATCTGATCCGTTAGCATATCCCCTTTGATAGGCTGGCAAGATTAGTACTCACAGATCAGCCCATGGTCCATAAATTGACGAGTAGCTTTAGGGTTGCCATTGATTGTCGAGTGCATCAGGATCGTCTCCCATCCGCCCTCTCCAAAGTTCACCGAACCACCCTTCAGCGTCGCTCCGGGTGCAGCACACTCTCTGAGGACATCCTGGATGAGCTTGAAGGCTCGTGCGAGGTAGTTCTCCGCTGCGGTAGGGTCGGACTTGGCGAGAAGGCGTGAGAGCTTTAGCAGGCCACATGCAGCGATAGTCCCTGCTGAGGCGTCGTATGGGCATGGTCTGGGTGCTGTGAAGTCCCTATAGGTGTCAGCTCGGTACGATGTTTGATTTTGGCTAAGTAAGAGGGACTAACCACCATGGTACGCCTGATTCAGGGAGAAGCGAGAGGAAGACGTCAGATAGCTTCTTGCATAGATCCGTAAAGTCCTGTCTGCCCGTCCGAAGAGCTGAGATATGTCAGTCAATCCCACCTTTGCCTCGGAAGCAACTCACCACACTGGGCATAGCCATATATCGCCCAAGCCTGCCCTCGAGCCCAACAAGAGTTATCGGCGTATCCTACCTTATCAGCTCCTTCCTCGCCTTGGATATTGCCGCTTTACTCACCTTGAGCAGTCATAAACTCCATACCCTTTCCTGTCTTCTGGTCGATATTGACCACATGGAAGGTAGTCCCGTCGGGCCGAACGTGTGTGTCCGAACTCGTCTCCGCCTGACTGTTGGCGATCTGGGCGTATCGTGGGTTACCGGTATAGTCTGTCGCTTCATACATCATATCGAGATTCATCTTACTTGTCAGCCCGAGTTGCCAGATTGAACTGATAAGGACGTACCATGTTGTCGATGATGGTCAGGTAGTGCTCGTCCATATTTGCCAGACTGTACTCTTTATCCATGTGTTTAGCCCGTAGTTCATCCCAGCTTCGGATACAGCCAGCCTGAGCAAGTCAGCCAGATATCAAAATGCTGGGAATTCCTGCTCGATTAACTCACAGTGTCGCTGTAACGATCGACCAGACTATCCGCAGCGGTAATGACCACCTGCTTAGCATCCTCACTTCCCGTCATATCGTAGTCTCTAGTAAGCATCAGCTCTATGTTCCACTGATCCCCCCCTGTCTGAGGAATGAGAAACTCACCGGCCGAAGCTCAATTGAAACCTGAACCCTTGATCATGATTCGGACTGGGTCTAGCCAAATATCGGAACGACTCCTGCCATCGCCGAGCAAGCTTGACCAGCTCATCCTTCTGATAAGTCGACTCGACAGATTCAGGTAAGAGGGACAGCCGCTCAGCGACTAGCCAGATCATACCCGGGAAGAAACCCTGAGTCCAGGATGAAGAGACTGACTGTCAGCTCTGGCCTTCCTTGCTGACACCCCCCCTAGGGGGCAGACTTACTTTTGGAACAGTGATACTCGTTCGGTCCGCCTGGAACGGTATATTCCGGGATCCGCTCGATAGGTGTACCCTGCTTCTGTCAGCTGTCATGCCACCCATCTACGAAGGACACTCACCTCAGGCTGGTTGTACTTCTTGGCGACCTCGATGACTTTTACACTGAAGCTCGGGTCGAACAACCCGGGAAGGGCAGCGGGGAGGTTTTGTAAAGTCTGCATGACCGGAGAGTGACAGGCTGAGGTTGAGAGGTATAAAGAGCGTGAAGGGGGTGGATGACAGGTACGAGAGGCAGGTGGGGGGTCTGCCTCTGCTCCTTATAGCTTTCTTGACCCCAGGCCATCCGCGGACCAAGAGGAAGGTTAGGCGTCGGTATATCCATATCCGCTCCGCTGACGGTATATCCAGGCGGGCGCTACCCGATTCCGGCCCGGCGACGCCGATATTGAGTAAGCCTAAACCCATGCACCATAGCCTTTCAATTCCGTCCGCGGACTTGATCGATCATCTGCCTGGACCTCCAGAGCTCCAAGCCGGGCAGGGAGCACGGCGTCGTAGGCGGATAGTGTACGTGAGCCAAGATGAATGTATCACTTTCTCATTGCTCGGTTACTACCTACTCTCCCCGACTTCTGACTTTCACTCACGCCCTGAACTCTCTCCTCTCCTTCACGCGACCCCCAGGAATGTCCCAAACGATTATAGAACGAACAGAACGAAGGAAACCAAACCCCAACCCGCACCCTCCCTCTGTGCGCCAACTAGAACCAAGGATAAAAATTCGACCGATCTCCCCGTCTTAGGCTCTTATTCTCTGGTAGAACAGCAGGTAGGCACACTTTTCCCTCCCGCCAATCAATCCCGCTCGGCCCGATTCGGCCTCTTCCGGACTGACAATGACCTGTTCTGTGGGTACAGGCTGAACCGTCTCGTCGTCGAAATGTATCCACTGTTGGTGGTCTTGCCTTGAAACAGCGACAGTGTAGTGTCCGCCCGAAGCGGTTGAGCCGTGGTGGTAGACAACTGAGCAATTAGCTGGGAGTCACTAGACAGGAGACCATCAACTTACCGCCAAACAACCTATATTTGACGGGTACGGAAGATCGTTTAGTCGGCGAGATGATTTCTGCGCATCATCAGCTCTGTCCTGCGTGATACGCATTGTTTACTGACCATTCGGCACAATGAGTTCAGTCCCATACGCCACTGCTCTCGACTTCTTAACCACCTCTCTTTCCTCTGAATCATATACGAATCGCTTCAAATGACAAATTAATACTCCTGGCCAAGTCTCCACAAAGACCGTCTTGGTAGCATCAACATTCTCCTTCTTGGCCGCACTCCACGTTTGGACAATCTCGGGCGTGCTCAAATGACGCAGAGCATCAACGACGCTTCGTGTGGTGGTAGGATCGGATATATCTAATTGGAGGGGTTGATACGGCTCAAGAGTGATACTATCTTTCAATCCGGGGGTATGGAGGATTGAGCGTAGAGTACCGCCGAATATCCGGGTAATGGCTGATTCGCGAGACTCGTTCGAGCGAACGACGTGCGTGCGCTGCTTCTTGCCTACTTCGAGCCAGGATGACGAAGCGTCTGCCTGTGCAGGTGGAGAGACGGGTCGTTCGATAGATTGTTCCCGGCCATCCGATGAGGTAGTGCCGTTCCCGTTGGGCTGTGGTGAGGATCGAGTGTGGGTACGGGATAAGAGGAAGAGGAGCTCTTCGTGTAGGGTATTTAAGAAGAATCCGAGGTACTCCTCGGCATCCTCTTGGAAACCTCGCTATGCCTATCAGCTGCGATCCTCCATGTCTGATCGTGCGACTTACACGCATAGAGTCAAATCGCTTGTTCTCCTTCATTGCCTCGTACACATTTTCGGGCACAAATGCGTCCTTCCCACCTGCACCCCGGGCATTCTGAAACGATGTTGATCCAGTATTTGACCGTGACATTCCGCGAGGCGTTATGCTACCGTTCGCGCCATTGACTTGTAGAGGTGCCGTAGTCGGGGAAGGCTGTAACTCCCTCAAGAAGACAATAACAGCTTCGAGTAGCGGCGTTTTTCGGCCGAGATCAGCCTTCAGGCGCTGGCCTAGAGTCTCGAGCAGGTCGGTGAAAGGTGGGCAGTACGCGAGCGTTTGGAGGATCTGATCATCAGCATGGCCTTTTGAAATAGGGAGAATCGGCAACTTACAGTGTTGATGAAGCACATATTGCCGGTATTTATCAGACCTCTCGGTATCGTACCCTTGCTGACACCAGGCGCCAATCCCCTGCTTCCCAAACCCTCACTGAGCAGCTTGACAAGCTCATCCGCGGGACTCAAGGCTGCTCCGGCAGCAGCAGCCGCGGCGTAATTGAATGACGGTCGCTTTCCAGCGGCAGGTCCGGGACCACTAGCGGGAGTGGCGGGTAGTTTAGATGATGACTCAAGTATGTCCGAGTTTGATATTTCGGGTGTGGAGGGAAGGGTGGTAGATGGTTTGCTGGGTGATGGGAGTTTGGAAGGGGCGGCAGATGCGGAAGGGGTGGCGGAAGTGGATGCGAGTGAGGGCGCAGTGGTGGTCGTACGAGAACCAACAAGGGCTGCCCATGTTGCTGGTTTACGGGCAGCGGCGGGGGTAGGGGCAGGGGCGGAGGAAGGGGTGGGCGTGGGGTCCGCAAGGGGAGCGGAAGTCTTCGCGGGGGAAGTCGCGACGGAAGGAGTAGCTGTTGAAGTATTTTGCGCGTCCGCCACAGGGTTCTGGACGTGTGCCGAAGAAGGCATGGGAGTAGCGGATTGAGCCTTAACAGCAGTCTTCTCCGCTACAGCCTCCTTCTCCAACGCCTCGATATCCTTCTGCTCTATTTGCCCAAACATGTGCTTCTTGCCCTCACCTCCGTCCTGGCCCTTCCTCCCAGCCCGAGCACCTTCCCCAAACGCCAACACGGCTCTTCTCTTCTGAGCCCTTTCCTTGCCCTTCTTCCAACCCGACGTCTCCCCGGCGGCACGAAGCGACGCAGCAGATTTAAAGGTGTTCTCACCCTTCTCCGACGCGATAGGCCGAGTGGACGTGAAGACGATAGGACCATCCATGATCGGCTTGGCCTTTCTTGTTTGGCCTGCACTAGATACTGTCCTGCTCGCGTTCGTCGACGCTGGCGTGCTCTTCCCGCTGAGTGTGTCCATAGCCTGAGCGAGACTCGGTTGGCTCGTATTTGAGGGTGGAGACATGAAGCCCGACATTGCCGGTCCGACGAATTGCCATTGACCAGTGGAGGTCGTAGGCGCTTTGGCGGACTGAGAGGATGTGGAGGGACCGTCATTGTCGGTAGGGCCTCGAGGGGTTTTGACCGATTGGGGGGATGTAGGAGTGGTGGCTGAGGTAGACATGGCTGGGGTGGAGTCGATAATAGGGATGGGAGTAGGAGCAGCTGATGGCACACCGACAACCGGCGTGGAAGTCGTTGCGAGCGGTGATATCTCCTCATCAGGTATAGGCTTGCCCTCTGACAAACCCAATAAATCGCCTACCGCCAAAGCAGGTGCTGTGATTGGCTCAACATACTCGTCCTCTGAGTCCCGCCTTTTGCCGCCTATCCACTTCAGTTTCTCCCCATCGACCATGACGGGCGGTGCGAACTTCTGCTCCTTCGCCAGAGCCTGCGGGAGGCCTTTAGGCGTTGATGTCCGGCGTATCGACGCAAAAACGGGTGCGGGGGCAGCTGCGACGCTCGGACCGGACGTGGACAGGGCGGGAGGTGGGGGCGCAGGTATAGGTGGAGCAGGTGCCGAAACGGGTGGAGGGGGAGGGTTTGATGGAACGAATTTGAACCCCTGAGCCGCGGGGTTGAGACTTCTAGTTGGTCCGTTGGATTGGGGGATCGGGAGCGGGGCAGCATTACTGCTGTGGGGAGGTAGATTAGCGCCATTGGGTAATGGAGGCGGCATGAATCCGTCACCGAACCCATACCCGCCGTAATTAGGTGCGGGGGCATATGGAGAATAACCCATACCTAAACCACTACCCATGTGGTAGGGATGGTTCGGAGGGAAGTAGGGCGGCTGATATGGCCCTGAGCCATTAGGTACCGGAGGAACGGAGGACGACTGAGGATGTGGGGATTGATTTGATGCGTTTGGTAATGGAGGGGGGTAAGGATAATCGGCAGGCGGAACACCAGGTTGGAAGTTCGGTATTTGTTGAGTCATTGGTTGTGTCGAATCCCCCTCAATCGGCGCTACCTGATTCTCCGCTTCAGGCCCTACACGACCGTCAAACCCTTGCATCCCACCATACATCCCGCCGCCGTAACCCTGCCGGCCATACTGGTCCATGCCGTACCCGTAGCCATTCTGATTTTGCATCGTGGCAGGACCTGGACCGCCCATTTGAGGATAAGGCTGATTGGGAGATGGATAGTAAGGACCTCCGCCTCCCGTCCAGCCGTTATAACCCTGTTGCAGCGGTGGATCGGGGTATCGATGCTGGAACGACGGTGTGTGCTGCTGATGCGGCAGGGAATTGGGGTGCTGTTGGGTGTGGGGATGGGGGTGTGAATTCGGATCCGGCTGATGTGGGTATTGTGATGGTGGCTGATGTTGATGCTGATGTGAGTGCTGATGATGGGTCTGATTCTGATGATGTGGGGGGCGAAACCCAGACGGATTTCGCGCATAGTACGGCTGATGCTGTTGTTGATGTGATGATGGATGCTGATTGTATGGCTGCATTTGTGGCTGGTACTGGTTGTACGGCACTGGCTGGCCCGAGAAGCCTGCACCGTTCATCCCATTCTGCAGAGTCGATGGCTGCTGGAATGATGGACCGGGCGCTGGGGAAGAGATACCATTTGGGGTTGGAGCTGGGACACTCGTCGATGTAGATGGGGATGCAGATGGATCGGCCGAGCTCGTGCTGCCGAACGCTGCGGCGGGAGAGGGAATGAAGGGCTGCTGCTGAGCAGGCATAGCGCCGGCGCTCATCTGAAGCGTGAGCTCGAGTCGAATCCGTCATGGGCTGATCGCTAACTTACGGTGACTCCGAGTTGAGCCGCCACTAATGGGGTAGAATCAATATCCACCCCTTATTGTATCCAAGCCGATCTGAAGGCAGCGATGGTGGATCGCCGAGCAAGATGACCTGATGTAGGATCACAGAACAGGTATGTGATCTCGTTTCGAAATTTCCGTTGATGATTACGGCGAGATTTTTGTCGGATAACCCCTCTTTTTCGTGGGGTGCGAATGTGCGTGCGTATGCAAAGTGTGTATGGCCGCGGGATGAGTATGTGGCCAGTAGTGATAGCTATGGTACAAGCAAGATGAGATGGGTATAGTAGACACTGAGCATATGGGGTCGGGAGATCTCACCGAGTGGAGTGTGGTAATTCTGATCCCGTGACTCCCCCCACTTAAGCACGGGCTAAGCGGCCAACTCCGCCTTCTAGCATCAATCCCGCGTGCCTTTACTGATTTTATCCGACGCTCCGAAAATATACCTGCTCCCTCTTGCATCGGCGGCTGAGAAAGTGTATGCAAATTTCATATCCATCCCTATACTACATCTAGACTCACAGCGATAGAGCCCCCTGCTCTACACAGACAAACAAACAACTCGTCTTCTCGCATCAAAAAGAATGGCTTTCGGTATGCCACTTTTCCTCTGGACAACGAGAAATGATGCCAGATTCAATTACTGACGTCAATTAGGTGAACGAGGCGGTGGTCGTGGTGGTGGACGCGGTGGTGACCGTGGAGGTCGTGGTGGATTCGGCGGCGGTGACAGGGGGGGACGAGGAGGTGGCCGTGGTGGCTTTGGCGGTGGAGACCGGGGCGGACGTGGTGGCGGTCGTGGTGGATTCGGTGGTGACCGTGGACGAGGTGCTCCCCGAGGTGAGCTTCAGCTTTCAGCTACACACTCAGTCCAAGCTGACACACTCCCAGGCAGAGGTGCGCCCCGAGGTGGAGGACGTGGTGGTGCCCGTGGCGGTAAGCCAGGTGTCGGTGGACGAGGTCCCGGCGCAGTCACCCTCGAGCCCCACAAGCACGCCGGTGTCTACATTGCAAAGGGCAAGGAGCACCTGTTGGTCACCCGAAACATGGCGCCCGGAGAGTCAGTGTACGGCGAGAAGCGAGTGTCAATTGCGACAACGAATGCAGAGGGCGAGGAGGAGAAGGTCGAGTACAGAGTGTGGAACCCCTTCAGGAGTAAATTGGCCGCTGGTATTTTGGGTGGTTTGGACAACATCTACGTGAGTCCTAAGTTACAGTATATTTCGAGGTAAAAGCTGAATGGTCAGATCCAACCCGGAGCTAAAGTCCTATATCTCGGTGCTGCCTCTGGATCATCAGTATCACACGTTTCCGACATTGTCGGACCTGAGGGTGTCGTCTATGCCGTCGAATTCTCGCACCGTTCAGGGCGTGATTTGATTGGTATGGCCAAGAAGCGAACAAACGTTATCCGTATGTTTCCTCTAAACCATCTCTCCCGCTCACTTTTCTCCGTCATGACACTCTCCGACACCCCGAACATCCGCGCTAACCCCCCAGCCATCGTAGAAGATGCTCGTCACCCCCAAAAATACCGCATGCTCGTCCAAATGGTCGACGTCATTTTCGCCGATGTCGCTCAGCCCGATCAGGCCCGTATCATTGCCCTAAACGCCCACCACTTCCTCAAGAACAACGGTGGTATCGTCATTTCCATCAAGGCAAACTGTATCGACTCAACAGCGCCCGCCGCACAGGTGTTTGCCAGCGAAGTCAACATTATGAGGAAGGAGGGTATCAAGCCTAAGGGTATGTCACTGTTTCACACCTCGGTTCAGTCTTGCATTTAGCAAAAGGACCCAGGCTGATATACTCCCAGAGCAATTGACACTGGAGCCGTATGAGCGTGATCACGCCATCGTCGTCGGTGTCTACCAACGCCACGGAACCAACTAGAATCCCCCATCGTCTCGATGCTCCCAAATCTTACACCACATCCCGGCTACTTCTCTCTCTTTGTAACCCCCCTCTTTCTTCCCTCTTGTGGACTGGGCTCCTTCAATTTTTTCGTTCGGCTTCAGACTCTTGACAGAATCAGGCATGTATACTTGCGCGCTAGGAATATTCGGAGGCATTTCTCTCACGGGCGGACCCTCACTGAAAGGACGAGCACGGGCGGTGGCTAACAGAATCGGCGAAATGTCGATGGGGGCAAGGTCCGGCCGAGGAGAAGACTAGTATGCAGAATCAAAGCCCGCTTTCAGCTTCTCACGCCCGCCTGCTCAGAGCTCACCCGTACCCAGGACCTGAAACCACGCCCGGGGGTACGGGGGGAAGGGGACGCTCAAAGGATTGATGCTTGCGCTCACCCTTGCCCTGCGGAGACCCGACAGAATGTGCCTTCCTCGCTGTCGATGTCGTATGGGCATCGACGATGGCGCAGGACAGCTTTCTCTCGGTCCCTTCTACCTCAACTCGTTCAAACACTCGAATTTCTCTTCACTATCCTCTTAGCCTACCACTACCAAGCCACAATCACACTCTGCCGCACTTTGATCCCGTCAACATGTCAGATCAGGGATATCACTGCGACACTCAAGCCGAGGCTACCCTCGATGACTGGGCTCCTGCCTTGTTCACTGAGCTCAGGCGCATCAAGGCCGGCGGTCTGCCTACGGGACGGGCTAACGCGTATGTTGGCTACACCGATACGGTGCGTGATCTCTACCAATTCGTGGTCAAGACCGCCGCCACCAGGGCAACAATGGCGCCCGGGAAGGCGTTCGACGATCTGCAGAGCAAAGCCGTGGAGCGGGTGAAACAATTCATCTGGTCGGTGGTGGACGAGACAAGAATCTTTGCGTCACTTTCTCATCTTCGTGGCTGTACGTCTCATCATCTGTGCATACATGCGCTCGAGATGGAAGCACTCGAGAGAGAAGCGCTCGAGAGGGAAGCGCTCGAGAGAGAAGTGCTGGACACTGTGCCGGAGTGTCCCGGAATTCAGGTGGCAGCTATGGAGGAGAAAGCTAAGAGCTCGCCGCGACCGGGGCGCCGACAGGGTGAGGGGTCAAAGACGAAAAAGTCAGTCAAGGTGGGCGATGTGCAAGGCGGTATTTTGTCGTTCATCGCGGGTAGACAGGTCAAAACTGCAAGCTCCAAAAAGGAGAAGGCTGGGTCGAGCTCAAAGACCGGGTCCAGGAAGCGCTCGACATCGGGTGAGGCGAGCAAGACTTCCAGGGATCCCCAGCGTGGCCGAAGTCTTAGTCGCACGTTGACTGTTACACCCGAGTACGAGTCGACTGCGTACCAAATGCCCAGCGAGCCTGTTCCGCTCACGGACGATGAGCGGCTGAGCAGCATGAAAGAGCTTCAGACCGAGCTTGAAAGTGTGCAAGGTTCTCTCAACGAGCAGGAGAATGGATTGAAGAAGACTCTGGAGGATCTGAGGTTGTGGTTGGCGGCCACTGCGACAGACCGGCGCTGAGCGCTGAGACGGCGTGACGAAGGGTGACACATATCGAAGGAAGCGGCTCTGGCGGTCAATGAGTTCACGGTGTTGAGGCGGGCGACACGAGTACGAGCAGGTGCAGCGGGCAGGGCGAAAAGGGTGTCACAGGGGGAGCCGGAACATGTAGAAATCTGTCTATAGTGTGGTAATGCAGTATGAGCCTCAGGATACCAACAATCTCACTCAAGTGTGACCAGAGAAGCGTACGCTGCATTACGACCGTCCCCAATTCACTCTCTGCATACCACGCCATCACTCGAGATCACAGCTTGGCAGATCGCCTCTACAGCCAACAAGCTCTCCCTCACATGCTCCCAGCACGCGAGTCTGGCACCGAGCCGGTACTCCTCTGCTGATCCCCTAGAAGATCGAGCGGATATTGAAGCCTTGTCAGCGAGCTCCTCCAGACACGTCTGCACGCTGGCTTTCGCCACGTCAACTGACACCTGTCCAAATCCTCATGAGCCCTGACTTAACACCTCCTCCATCGCCGCGAGGCAGCTACGTGCAGCCTCTTCCGATGCGCCGATCTGAGACGCCTCGCGCCGGGCCCGTCGAAGCTCGTCGAGCCGGCTCTCCACCTCCGATGAGAAATGGCCATCGCACACCCAGCTCTCAGGATAGAGTGGGCCAGACTGTGAAATGTGCTTTCCAGATTGAGGCAACACATCTGCGAGCTCGGGATAAGACACGTTCTCCTGCATCTCTCTACCTGGGGAGGTGTCGGTATTCCACGAGCATCGGTGGGTGTTGGCGCCGGTCACGGAATTCTGTGAGCCGGAAGAAGTAGCTTGCTGTGCGATTCGCTGGTAGCTGGACCCGCTGGGCATGGCCGATAGAACAAGCAGAGAAGATCAGAGGTGTGCCAGAGATAGCTGTTCCGTTTGTGCCGAGTAGATTGAGGAGTGCTAGGTCGCAGGGGTTAAGAAGCAACTTCAGGAGCCGGACAGCCGGCTATTATATGCGACCATCAGCCCCAGGGTCGTCTTGCAGACTTTAGGAGAACCTCCGCAGAACAAAAGTATGACGCGTCAAGGTCAGGAGTCGTGGGCGTACGTGCTATGGCATGATGGATGAGGGCTGATATCGAAGGCATTTGTCTCCTGCCAGTACCTCGCACACGACAAGAAGTGCAGACTCCTTTGACTGGTCAGGCGAAACGCGGTATAGCAGAAGAGGGTCTAGGTCTTGCTCGGCAAGCGGAAGGCTCGCACGTCATCACCGCCGTCTAGGTCAGTTTTCCGTCAAGGTCCACTAAAAAAGGATCAGAGCGTCGGGCTGGCAGCGCGGGAGTCTAGTGAGGGGTCAATAAGGGCCGATTATACGTACTGCACGCACACATTCACATATGGTAACACCGGCAGATGCCTCGGTCGGGTGTTGCACGCCCTCGATTGTCCGTTGACTAGTACTCCGTTTTACAAAGCATGAATTGCGGATGATAGGAGGATCTCTCCGCCAGCTGAACACCGGCCCATCCTGGGGCGGCCAATCATTCCCCTCCTTCCGCATTGCCATTCGCCAGCGTCGTATGCGTCTTCTTTGCGATCCTCGCCCGATCACCAATCTCATCATTCACCACCATCGCAAATGCCTCCAGCCATTTCTCGATAGTTCTGGCTTTCGGCTGTCCGTCTTCATCGAGCTTGGTAGTGACGCTGAGGTAGTGCGAGTGGGCCAGAAGGGGTAGTCGGCGTAAGAATCGGCCAGCCAAATTGGCTTTCTACCCAAAGTCAGCACGAGTACCATATCCCCTCCACCAAAACTCCACTCACGTAGCAGGTATTGGCAATCTCCAATAACGCTATGCCGGCCTCAATCTCTCTCGCCGTACCATGTAATCGCCCGCTCTTTGCCTCGGATTGCCTCTGCCCCAAAACTATCTCCGTCCTACGATTCGCCTGCAGAATCTTCACATCCTCGACCATCGGTAGAGCGCAAGGCCGCATCATCCCCTTTTCTCCCAGCTCCAACAAACACCCCTTCAATATCCAGTATACAGCCTCGGGGGGTGGATAGTCCACAAAGAACTTCTCGTCGGCGCGGTCAATGAAGGCTGAATCGATCGTATCTGGGATATTGGATGTTGTGAGAACGAGGACGTTTTGTTTTGTCTTGAGTTTGTCGAGTTGGGTGAGGAGGGCGTTGACTACCTGTGCCGAGTCAGTCGTCAGGTCCAAAGCCAGCGATGTCAATCCAACTTACTCTGAGCGCGTCACTGGGTTCAGAGCCATTGATGGCTGCACTCCTCGCCGCTGTCAGACTCTCCACCTCATCTTATGAATTAGCGTTTTCAATTGAAGATATGACGGACAAACATACCGATCATGACGACCACTAGACATTGCTGATCATCCACCATCTCCGTCACCCTCGAAAACAGCTTCTGAACCAATTTGCCAGACTCGGAGAACCATTTCGAGAATAACGAATGAGAGTTGATCTCGACGAGCTTCCCAGAGCTATACCTACATAATCAGCGGCTACATTGCCAAGCGCCTAGTGAATGAGGAACGTACGTGCCGCTCATTCTGACCAGGAGCTTCTGAGCTAGAGCCCTACACAAGCTAGTCTTGCCTGTTCCTGGCGGACCGTGTAGCAACACCAGGCGATTCCATGAGACCTTGTTGAAATCTACGCGGGCGTCCGAGAATGCCATGGTTGAGTTGATGTATCTCAGTAGTCGGGGTTTGAGGTCAGTTGAGTATATTAGGCTTGTAAGGTATCAGCTTGTGTCCTGATACGCGCTGGGGTGGGTGTAAGGGTAAGGGACACTTACTTCTCCCATATTCCTTCCAATTCCATCGATGGCAGATCCCGTACACTTGCAGCAGGCACAGCGTCGGCCTCATCCTCGTCTATACCGATCAGCTCTTTTCGTAGATGTCAAATCGACCAGACTTACCCTCAGTGACGGCAGTGAACTGCTCCAGATCAGTGTAGGTTGATGGGTGATAGAAGTGGAATCGGAGATCGACTTCGCTAGGGTTGAACCGCTCCGACGCTGGTTCTGGATATCGTCAGCTGTGTCCCCTTTGTTATTCTGGCTACGTAGATCTGCCCACAGCTGTCGGATCATTTGCTGACAAGCGCGCCTTTCCCGCATACATTGTTGGCCCGCATCGGCCAGCCCTTATGCCCGACCCTTACCTCCTCCTTTTCATATGAACTCCACGATGCCTCATCCACATCCAGGCTAGAAAGAGCTGAAGACTCACCACACTCTGCGAAAAGCACCTTATTGACATTCTTTAGGATCGAGTCGCTGCCCCACTCCTGTATGTCCAGGTCGCTTCCTACCGCCTGATGACTATCCATTTGCTGGATATATTCCCGAAGCATCTTTTTTAGTGTATGTTCGGAATGTGAGCCCATTCTGAGTGGTGTGCGTCGGACCTCGACTAAGAGCAAATATCAGCAAAGCGTTCATTCAGCAAGGGGAAGAAGGAAAGAAGAATTGCGCCTCTGACATACCATGAAGTACAACCTTGACTTCCATATCTTCGTCGTCACTGTAATCACTCGCGAGATTCCTTCCAGGGTCTGTGCTATATCCATCGCTCCGTCCTCCTATCGATCCCCGCCTCCCATCACCCTCCTCTTCCACCTCCTGCTCGTCCTCGTCTTCCTCGCCAGCGTCAAAGTCCATTGACTCTTGGCCTTGTTCTTGTTCCTCATCCATCTGGACGCGCCGATGCGCAGACGAGCTCTCTGGCGGGGATGTCAGGTTGCTCGATGATGACCTGGCTCGCTCAGCACGCGTTCCGGACGGGGATGAGCCAGGTACGGCGGTGGATGCAGCATCGTCGCTGTCGCCTGTCTGTCGCACATAGCCGTAGACATGTGACACTGGTGACCTGAACTTGGATCCATAAGTGTTGACGACCTTCGATGTTGCCATACTTGCCGAGCTCTTGTCCTGATTTTGATGGGGAAGGGGGGGAGTGGGAAATTGGTGAATTTTCTCTGGCATTTGCTCGGAGTGATCGAGCGTGGTGAACGTCGGTATGGGGTGAAGGAAGATTCTCCAGTCACAGGGATGTCTATAGACTATGGCGGAGAGCCTCGCTAGTTGCCAGTGTATGTATGGTATAGAAAGAAGGTTGAGGGAAGGAATGAGGAGTTTTGGGAAATCAACAAAAATCAACTCGCGCGACGCGTTGCTCGACTTCCCCGCTCTACATCCCTCGGGCATTGCCTGCTGCTGCTATTGATTATAGCCCTTATCTACAGATTTGAGTCATATCAAGCGTTCTGGTATGACATCACACTGCATGATTTCCTCTCCTATCTAGTACAGACTCTCCAGGGATCGGGAAAGGGAAAATTAAATGACGATATTCAGACACCGAAGACGACCGTAGCGGGAGATGTCCATAAGTGTTGGGGTATATAAAGCGTCCAATTGAGAAGGGCCGAACATGCTCGACAGACAGTCTAGCAGTTACAACCGTAGTTCTGCGAGTTCTCCGAGTCGATCCTGATTGGGTCTGGGTAGTCGGCGTAGCTGCCTGGTCAGCGAGATAGTAGGTGACAGGGGAGTTCAAAACTCACAGCTCAGTCTCAGCTTCCTGCGCAAGGGCATTCTTGGCGATGGTCTGGAACGCCTGCTCGACGTTGATGGCCTCCTTGGCCGAAGTCTCGAAGTAGGGAATGTTTCCCTTGGCCTGGCACCAAGTCATGGCGCGTTTCTGGGACACCTGGAGGGTCAGCAAGAGCTAGACTCGACATCCAGGATTGCGCCGACTCACCATACGCTTGGACTCCTCCATATCTATCTTATTGCCCAGTACAACAAAAGGGAAGTTCTCGGGGTCATGGGGCGATGCCTGCAGCGTCAGCTTAGTTTCGAATGGGTGACTGCTGAGCAGAATCATTGGATAATGATAATCTCTTCCATCCCGTCGTCATATCAAGTCGTCCATAACACAGAGTCCGGCAAAGGGAATCGTACTGACCTGAACCAAAAACTCGTCACGCCATCCGTCCAGCGCCTCGAAGCTCTTTGAGCTGTTCACATCGTACACCAAAACGCAGCAGTCCGCTCCTCGGTAGAACGCAACTCCGAGAGATTGGAACCTCTCCTGTCCGGCAGTGTCCCAGAGCTGCATAGTAACGACCCGATCATCGACTACCAGTTCTCGAGTGAGGAAGTCGGCTCCTGGGGAAGAGTCAGTTTGTGGACTGATAGAGGGCCAAGAAGTGCGGCGATTCCTGGGGACTGGGCCAATACAGCTTATAGTACTTCAGATATTCCAAGGAAGGCATTTCTCCATAATGCGCAATAGCCTTATCGCCGGGCAGGCAGTCCTCTCGATTCTAGTTCCAGTTCCAGCACCCAATAACGATTGAAGTGACTTACCGATGGTTGCCTTGTACTGGTTGGAGAATCGCTTGTTGACATATTGGTTCATCAAAGATGTCTTACCGACACTATATATCAGCAAGGAGCCCAGCTCAGTCGTTGGCAGGCGGTATCGGTACGAGGGGCCGAGCACAAAGGGGGTGTATCGGGACGGGGCCCTCGGCCAGCTGGGGCGGACAAATAGCGGAGGCGGCTCAGCAGGCCCTGGAGGAGAGGAGCTATCACGCACCCTGAGTCACCAAGAATGATCACCTGCCAAGATCAGCGTTGCCAATGAAGATGCCGGTCCTGCGGGGACGATCAACCTGCCGGATTGGACCGGAGATGGACTTACCTTGAGAAGGACCTTCTTTCTGGACGCCATGGCTGCAGATTTCGAGCTATGAAGAAGACTGGGAAGGTAACTGTCGACTGAAGGACCGAGAGTGTATAGGTGGTATTCAAAGTATAGATGACTTAGCGAGGATGAAGGTGGATGTATGGTGGTTGCTTGGGTGTCTTGCCACCCAACAACCCCCGAGTATATTGCCCAAAGCGGTAGATTATGTCTCATCCACCCTTGCACTAGTCAACTCCAACATCCCCCTCTGTACTTCTCAGCCGAGCTCAAGGCGCGCTACACCAGTATGGCACCCGGTACATACCCCTTTCCGAGCCAACCAGCGTACCAGAATGTCTTGCGCGATAGATTGATGGCGAATCAGGAGGACTCGGAGCAGTACAGGGAGTTGATTGATCAATGTACGTGCTGGCCACTCACTCCATCATGATCTTTACGCGTGTAGCAGAGCGACTTTGATCAATCTGAAGAGGGGAACAGTCATTGATGAGCCACAGATCGACGTCTGGCGCGTACAGCCAGAGAACTCAAGGTCCGCAATAGAGCCTTGCTGCGTTCTGGAACTGGTCCGAGCGCTGGGTCAGAGGGGTGAGCCTTTCGCTTCGAGCAGCTTTGGAATACGACTAGATACAGGATCTTGAAGATGGTGAAGCGAGACGGAAAGCTGACTCTCAGTCTGTTGACGCATCTGGAATCACAACTCACCCTCCTCCGTAACGAACTCTCAACCCTATACCGAACTCAAGCCGCAGCGCAGAACAAGCAGCTGCAACTTTCAGACTCGCTGAGGGATAGAGATGAGGAAGTTCGGGGACTGAGGGAGGAGATACGTGTATTGAGAGAGCAGAAGGATATGGTCGGGCGGAGGGAAGAAGAATGGGGGGAGCGATGGAGAGCTAGAGGCAGAGATGTCGAAGTGAGCTTGACCTCGATGTCTGCCTACGACCAAAGACTAGGGCGCTGATGACGCAGACTCTGAACGACGAGCTCCTATCGCTCAATCTCGAACTTACATCCTTGCAACAACGCAATACTGCCCTGCAAACCGATAATGCCCAATTGCTACAACGCTGGCTGGACCGGATGCAGGAGAATGTGGATGGGATGAATGAGGAATTCGAGCGGGAAGCGAAAGTCGTCGCACCACCCCCTGCCCCTGCAGAGCCTGGTCCGAGCGAGCAAGAGGAGGTACTGGGAGCAAAGGAGAGAGGAGCAGCGGTATCACAAGCCAAAGTCGACAAGGCAGCACAACCAAAGCCCAAGACTTCCTTGCCAGCCAATCAACCTGCAGCTCCGCCAACTGCCCGCTCTTCATCTGGCGGTAAAGTCGACGAGAGGCGGAAGATGTTTGAATCCAAGCCTGCGTCCAGCACCGCAGCCAAGGAGGGTTTTCGGAACGGCGGGAAAGCGAAGTAGATGGTCTGCTGGCGCAGGGCGACACATCACTTTCTCGCCAAGGACAGGAAGGGATCGTATCTACGGAGAGGCTGTCAGAACTCGGGGCTGCCCCTAATCCGCCTCCAGGGCTCGCCCCAAGCGTCACGGTACCGTTCGAGGCGTCTATGGTGCTAGATCGGGAGGGCGACGAAGTTTGGGAGGTGATAGCGGCGATTACGGCGGGCAATGCAGGTGTCTCAGAAGGCGCTGCTGTTGAGGAAGAGAACGAGGATGACGAAGGTGGGGATGGTTGGGAGGAAGCTCGGAGAGTCGCATAGTGCGTTGTAATCCATGGCAACCTCGAGGCGTATGTAGGGTTGTACCGTTCAAGTGACAACGCCACGCTTCAGCCTCCCTCGTGTACAGCCCCAAGCGAGATGCATTCGAGAGACTGGTCAGAGATTGGCACATTCGCAATCACAGCCTACAACAGGGCAGACTTTCTGAGCTTTCTGGCCATCTAGGCCGCCTTCGAACCACGATAATATGTGTAAGGCGTGACCTGACAACATCAGCCAGTTGTTAGACGGCAACAAGGGGGAATCACACACCTCCATGGCGACATGTCTGACATGCAACATATGCTGTGTCAATAGTGTCTACGCGTTCAGCCTTCCGTCTTACGCTCATAATGCGACGGGAGGACATACCGAAAGGATCGTTGCCGGTAGGTAGATACTGCTCATCCAATCCTGGTCCAGCTTTGAACTTTGACTCGACGTGAGTCAGGCAAATGACACATCGGGGGAGTGCATTGCCGCAGAAGGTACATGTTGATGTCTGCGACTTCAGCAGCAATAGGGAGCTGGACGGTCAACGGCGTAACTCACTCTTTCGTTCGGCCAAGTTGTGGTACCCTTCAACGCAACTTTACGTTGTGCGTGATCCAATTCCTGCCGGGACAAAATATGGTTACAGCTTTGACGAATCAGCTAAAGTTTCGGCCGGCAAGATGTCCCAGCCAATACTTACACTGGACAGTTTCCCTTGACGATATCACTCATACCAGCCCTTCCACCGAATTCCCTGGCTACCTCCTGCCGCTTGACATCGAAGTCCACCCTCGAAGTAAACAACCTCCACGTGTCCAGAATATCTCGATAGCCTTCTGTCCACCGCTCGACAGACGACTGCTGGGCCTGAGAAAGGTATTTGGAAGGTATAAGCGCAGCGAGGAGGGCGATCGTCTGAAGATCGGCATGCGCATCGAGGTGTGACTGGAGGTAAGGCACGAGGTGATTCGAGAGGCCTAGCAGGACGATGGCGGATGACAGCGATGTGGATGATGATGGTTCCAGGGTGGATACATAGAGAGCATGAACATACTCGGAGAGCTATGTCAATCAGCGGTGCTCAGAACCAGAAAACGGTGATCACGCTTACTTCCTTATCATTCAGGTTATTAACCGCGATGATGATTCGGTCGACCATGTCCAGCCCTTCTTTGCCTCCTTCTCGAAGGACAGACTCCCAGCCCTCACCACCCAGCCGTCGAAGGACAGCTCGGATATACGGATCATCCATGCCCTCGATCACAGACTTCCATTCATCCGGATTCGGCTTTCTGTTCATTCCGGACCGAATGAGGGATGTGGCGAGAGTTGCGCCGGTCAGGCGATGTCGAGCATCTGTCGAATCAGCAAACAGACATCCAGCTTGCAAGGGTGCTGGGGCGGGATTTGACTTACCCGAACTATCCAGCAGTATTCTTATAGCCTGCGCCTCGTCATTGCCAAAGTATGCCCATGCGGCTTTCCGTGTCCGCGGTTCGTCGGTAGTCTCCCTAAGGGCTTAGCTGATGGTACACCCATCAAAAAAGCGCCACTCACTGATCATCTCTCAGACCAGACCGGCCTCTCTCGCCTTCACATAGGGCTAAGATCATCCGCCGACAGGCTGTTCGCTCTCCACTGGGCAGACTATGTTTCGCAGACCCACTCCCTCCAAGTCCATTCTCGGACTTTGTCTGGTGTATCCCAGTCACAGCAGCGAGATACTCGTCACTCGGAGCTGGCACCTGCGGCAGCACATTCATTGCCGCTGCACGTCCAGCGCGAGATGTCGAAGATAATGTGCGCGCGCGGAAACCCGAGGCGGAGGACGTCGTACCAGAAGCAGCAGTAGCGAGCTGCTGAGGTTGATTCGTGCCAGTTTGAGACTTCAGACTTGCCCATGCAGCAGATCCCTGCCGGATGGGTTCGCGCACAGATGGTTCTCCGACGGGAAGGTAGGCGTTTCTGGATGTACCGGCTGGCAGACGCCCCGATCTACCAGGATGTGTGCTGGGTAATGCGCTGGGTTGACCGATTTGGCCTGTCCAGATACCCCAGATACCTTGGTGGGTCAGATCAAATTTGGAGTCAGGCGATTTTGAGCTGTCGGTAGACATGTATTCCGTGATGTCTGAATAATTAGCTTGTAATATGCCTGCTTGGTGCACTCACAATTGACCATGTCCCACATCCCCGATAGGTCACCGGCGCCGGCATGTCGAGCTGCAACTTCGGCATTATGTCGAAGCTGATCATCAGTGTCTGTGAATGCAGAGCCTCTACCAGTATCCAAAGATCACTCACATCGGTCAGACCATAACCCTCCCCAGCCCTTTTTCGCATGACCACACCAATGTCCTCCCCGCTGAGTACCCGCCATCTCTCATATCCCTCCTCCACTTCCTCCACCTCACTATCCGAATCCTCCGCCTCGGGGATCTCATGAGGCAAACGTCGTCGAGACGGCCCCGCGGCAGGTGTAAGAGGTTGTCGCGCGTCCGAGGTCTGATATGGCTGCAAAGTGTTGGAAGAGCCTTGAGGGAAAGATCGGTGGGGTTGTGCGGAATCGCCAAGCCGTCCTGGCTGGTGTTGACCATGCGCGGGACCAGAGATGGACGGAGTGATTATTCTGGGTCCAGGAGAGGAAGTAGCTATAGCCAGATCGCCCTGTGGACTCGTGGCTATCTGAAGAATTAGCCAAGATGGCCATGGCTTTGCGGTATGGTCAACGTACCGATAAGGTATTGGTTATTGGCGCGATGTTGATAATGCCGTCTTTCCCGACAAACAGTACATCTCCGTTTTCTTCGCTAGAAGCAAAGGCAAAAGAGTGGAGGTGCACTTTGGGCTTGACAACTGAGGAAGTCGTCAGTTCGACAGTCCCTGTCGAGGACAGATAGAGACCCACCATTCCGCATCCCACCAACAGTGACCCAGTCCTTGTCGTCCAACTTTGCTCGCCCATCTACCATGTCCCACAGGCTTACTCCTCCTTCTTTCATCCCTACTCCTAGATTCTCACCCCACCATTCGAGCCCCACGATCGCCTCGGCCACCTCGAAGCTTAGCACCTCTCCCGTCATCCTGGTATCCCACAATCTGACCCCGCTCGGTGCTTGCCCCTGCCCGATTTCGAAGGAGGCAAATCGGTCGATTCGAGTAGGATGTGGGGTGAGACCATAGACTGCTCTGGTCTGATACTGCAGCACAGCACCTGCGCCAGCTGCTGCGGCGTCCCTTGGAGGCGCCGAGGTATGGGATGATCGAAGGTCGAACAATCTGATCTGCCGGTTGTTGGTTGATGCAAGTAGAGAGTATGAGGCAGGCATAAAGGCACAGGCATTGACCATTTCGGAGGCACAGTATGCCTGAAGATGCCTCGGCTCGGATATTCGTGAGGTGGGATGCGCATTGGTGACATCGATCCTCTCGCCTGGTCGGCTCCACCTTGGGTCCCAATTGGTCGGTACTCCAGATGATGAGGACGCGATAGCATCTGCTACGTCCCAGACTAGGAGGGAGTGGTCTGAGCGATGTCGCTCTAGGCCGGCAGCAATGTAGTTTGGGTCCAGATGTGAGAATGCCAGCGAAGTGACGGGTCGGGAGTGCTTGATGTTGAGTGTAGCGAGGGGGAGGTTTGGCTGGTTCGGAGATGGGGAGAGAGTTGAAGGTGATAGAGTGTGAAGAGTGGTTCGGCCAGTAGATAGACCTGTGGCTAGGATGGAAGGGTACGACGGATGCGGCGACCATGCCATTGCCTGCCGGTGAGATTACCTCTATGAAGACTGTGATTGTCGGACTCACTCGGATCTGTCCAAGGTCGGTCTGGAGCCCTACCATCCTCATCTCCTGACGCTGCCCGTCAGCTTTGGTTCGGCATCGAACAGGTCGCACAAGGCCTCAGCGCGGACATACCTCCCGGATCCACTCATACAGCTTGATATCCCCACTACCGGCCTGACCCTGCCCGCCAACTGCAAAGCGTGGCTTCCCATATCGCAATGGAGACGCCAGCGCGATACGGCGGGGTTCGGTGGACATCTCTGCAAGCTGGCTCGGTCTGGAAGGGCGGAGTGGAATTGGAGGTGTTTGCGCAGAGTGTTTCAGGCACGACAACTGAAACCAGTTAAGATTTGGGAGGGTCAGGGATCTACCATACATCAACTTCGGTCAAGCGATATCTCCCAAATCAGACTCAAAGGTCAGGCTAGACTCGCCCTGGACTCTTGATTTTGGACGTGTATCAATACCTCTCTCTGCACCCAGGACAAGAATCACGACACGAGAATGGTCAATCCCGTCGCGACTGGCAAGATGGCCCCTCAACAGGGGGTCCAACCGTGAGTTACCTACATTGCGAGGATGATGTATGAACAGATAGGCGGCCTCTGTTTATGACCTGAATTGGAGAAGGGGAGCTAGGCCAGGTCAGATTGCTGACTTGACACCAGAGCCGTCTTATACAAACTTATCCTATTCGCCATCCTCATGGCTGTTGTCCCCATAGGCACCTACTTTGGCTCCCTGAGCTACATGTGGAATGGTGAGTCTCGTATCCTGATCGTGTAGCTATGGACACAGGCATCCAGCTGAGATCACAGGCTCTACGACCTACTCTGCCATCTCAGCCGTTATTGCCGCCAACATTGTCCTCGTCGGTTACGTCGTCGTTGCTTTCAGAGAAGAGGCTGCATACAACACTCCACCACCCCCGATATTGAGGAAAAAGGAGCAATAATTGTCCGCAGACTGGATGCACACTGTGATTGGAGACGTACAGAGCGCTCGGACGTTGTCGAAGTCTTTGGCACGAAGTAAGGGTGGAGGCCTGCTATCAGGCTGAGAGGCTGATCTGTATGCTCACTCCTCGATTCTGAAATCAGTAGGCTTCTCACTTACTCACCACCTCTCTGATGGCAAAGCTCGATACCGAGTGCGTGACAAATCGGTAATTCGTGGGGCCAAAGACCATTGCCGCCGGGCTAGGACTCAATGTCGACGATCCCTCTCGTTCAACGATTGCAAGTAAAGTCACAGATTCCTGCCTAGCTATCGGCAGCGAGGTACAGTCGAGGCCTAACTCGTCTGCTAGACGCCAAATACCAGCGCTTTGACCGACCCAGCACGTGAGGCTTGCAAAAGCGCTTCATGACCAGCGCAAAATTGTTCATGACATTACAAATGGACTCGCTGGCGGTTGAGTCTTCTTTACCCCTATGACCAACGTCGGCGTGTCCTTCGCCCGCAGCGATCCCGGGAAAGTGTAGACGATTTCGTAAAACAGAGCGCCGTGGATTTTCTGTGAGAGGGAGAAGGTGACGGTCCGCTTGGCTGAGTCCACGACATTGCCGCTGAAGTGGAGGTCCAGACCGGGGAGGGAGCCTGAACCATCTTTGAGGAAATCGGAGTTGAGGGTCACACCGGGGATACAGCCGATGCGGACGGCGATTCGATTAGATGTGGGACTATCCTGGAAGGCGGTAGGACGCAGGTATCGGACAGTGAGGGAGTGAGCGTTGGCGACCACGGACGTGCACGCATTTTCAGGCCAGATCTTGATATCAGCCGACATTCCGCTTCGCGCCTCTCACATTGTACTCACCGATAGCCAGCCACAGCCATACCCATGATCCCCTGAATCCCACTGAATGATACCTGGGTGGAATTGTGCTGGAATCCCTTTCGGTCCGCCTATCCGATCCTCGTCAAATTCCACTCCGCCGATCGATAGACCCTCCTCAAGCCAGAACGTGTACCGCCTGGGACTTTTGTCGTGAGGGGGGAAGGTCGCTCGAGGTTCATAGAGATGAGGAGCGTACAGCTTGTGGAACTTAGCCCGTGTCTCATCGGTAAGCCCAGCTTCGGTGTAGGGCGCAGTGAGCATTTGCATGGGGATGAGACAGGCGTCGCCAAAGTGCTCAGACCCGTTCAAAGGGAAGGGCATGGGGGCTGCAAGTCAGCTGAGTTATGGCGGGGGCTCACCATCCTTCAAGCCTACCACCGATGCGATGTTCGCCGCGATAGTAGCATAGTACTAGCACATTAGCGGAAAGTAGAGCACATGTAGCGGCACGCACTTGGGTCATGCAATAGCCGTATGAGCGGTCCCATGGTCCAGCAACATTTTTCAAGGACGGGTTGTACGTCTCGGCTTCTCATCAGTTCGTCCAAGCTCGATCATACCTTGAGATTCCCATAGAGATTTCATAAGGCGAGGTGCAGCCTTCCGAATATGCGAGTCTTCGGGGCAGAATTTGGCGAGTGACAGAGCCATGAGAGTGACGCCGGCGTACGTCGGACTGTTGAACTCTCCTGGTGTGCCGTCTCGGTCAAACAGGTCGATGGTTTCCAGAGCCCATTCCTGAAGGTCAGCGGTGTGTCTATTGTCTAGCCCAGAAACGCACCTCTGCTTGCTTGATCAGGCTCATATCTCCGACCATGTGACCTGTATAGGTGGTACATACGCAACGCAGATACCAGGGCTGAGATCAGCAAGGCCATGCCGGGACTCACATTGGTGTAAGACGGCCACATGTCGTCTCCATGGAAACCACCATACCGCTTGGCATTACCGATACAAGCGACGTGCATAGCCTTCCTTATTCCGGCTTTGAGCTCCTCGTCCAGCTTATCCGAGAACTGGTCCAGGATCTGCATAGCGGCCATCGTAAAGAAGAGACTAAAAAGTGAGCGTGTAATATGGCGTCCAAAGCGTAGCATACGCATTATTCGGATCTATGATTAGCTGACCCCTTCCGCTAAAGCTCACCATAAGAATCGTAGATCTACCAAGTCAGCGCTGAATCCTGGATGTGCCTGGACAAAGAATTTACCTCGCCAACCCAGATTGGTTCGACTCCCGATGACCAGGGGTGGACAGCATGCTTCTTGAATCTAGCTTCAGCTCCATCATCGATATCAACTAACGATCCGTAGTTCTGCTCGAAGGCGGGGTCAAGATCTTGCTGGGTCAAAGAATTCCTTAGGAGGTTTCGAGCCCTTTCAGCATCACCAGGCCCGTCACGAGCTAGAAGACCGACTGAGTACCACGATGAAAGCTTTGCATTGTTAAAGCTAGCCGCTCAGCATAGAACCCATAATACGAAGCTGGACTCACAGCAAAGGCGGTCGGTAATTGGCGTCCAGCACATCCATACCCAGGTGGAAGAGCGCCTTGTGTGAGTCAGATAGACCAGCTTGGTCGAGGAAGCCGCTGGACGACATGATGGTAGTGTATTGACCAGGTACGACGTAGAGGGAGCGAGATGAAAGCAAGCTTGTCTCATCCCACTCAGATCGTTGTCAACATGGAGGTCGGGGCTGATCGGTGTTCCGGCGCCGGTGGATGTGATGACTTTCCAACGGAGTCCAACGGCCGCGGAAGCGGGATCCGATGACGCTCGTCCCAGACCGCCCACACGTCGGATGCGCCGATGCGGCACCTCGTAACGCTCACACGTCGGGTCCGGAACCTCGTGGTGGAGACCCGAACAGTTCAGCACATTCCGTGAATCAGCGATTGAGATCTGAGACACCCGTGCCGAAAGTTTATGACACCGTCCGGAGATTACTGTACCCGGTGACGCGGATTACTACTTTGAGAAATACAGCAGGCCCTGTCCGACTCCGCATTCCTTAGAATAAGCGCGGTCACACAGGCGTTCGACACCATGAAACGCATTCGCCTACACTAGCACTCCTTGCGCCTATCGACATTCCCAGGGGAAGTAGACGGTCATGTACATCCTTTCAGACACGATTTTCATGCAGTGACTGCCGAGAAAACGAATACCGACTTGACCCGCTTTTTTCGCGAGCCAGCGACGCCAGCAAAGTCGATATTTCTCATGCGAAGGCGATTTCGGTGTGATTCTGTGAATGGAAGGTCCTGCTACAGCCTGGATATGTCTGAACAATATAGGACTGCAGAACGGACCTCATATGGAACAAACTGGATGAATACAGTGACAGACGATGGAAATCTTAACTGATGTCCGCAGCCGGACTTCTAGAAGCTTCTAAAATTTGAGGGCACCGGATAATCCTCGGACGGGGCCCCGATCGCTGATCTTAACTTAAACTTACGGAGCCGAACTCCCGGCCCGAATAATGCCCCCGATGCCTAACAATAGCAAGTCGGGCTCACAATATACCTCAATATACATACCTCGAAAAAGCAGAACTAGCTTACATACAAGTCACTTATTACTCAATCAGCTCGATGCACACAGGCACGCGGCGCCCGCCCTCCGGCCCATCGGCGCCGATGGCGAGGCGCCGCGTCTGGGGTGGACGGGGTCTCCTAGAGTTGTCAGAGCTACTCCAGAGCTCTCCACAGATCAACAATCCGGCGCCGGATTGCCGAGGCTGACCCACATATATGGTCAGATGGTCAGACGATCACAGCTTCCCTGCTCGAAGTTACCACCACTCTCTAACAATGCAGCACTCGGAGCAAAAGCCAAACATCCAGGAGATCAATGATATCTCGAGGCTCGATTCGCATGAGGCGGAGAAGGTTGCGCCTTTCGACGACTCGCACCTGCAGTAAATCTCTTTCAGCTCCGCCTCCTGTCTCGGCTGACAAGCAGGATCCAATCGTCCGACAAGCTCACACCTTTCCAGGCAGCTAAACGATTCCGACGTATAGGCTTTTATTGCTTCCTCGCTGCGTTTTCTGCATCGCTTGATGGATTCCAAGGTGAGTATCAAGCCCGATTTGTCGATTGGCGCTGATTTGTAGGCCACTTCAACGGCTCCATTGTGGCCAACAAGGGCTTCATCCAGCAATTCGCTCCTGCCGGTACCACTGTCCTCGACGCCAAGTGGGTTTCAATATGGGGTGGCATGTCCAGTACCTTCCAATTTCTTTGCGCTGTCTGCATGGTCTTTATGAACGATAAGTTCGGGCGACGAAAGGGTCTTTGGGTCACTTGGGTACTCCTTGCTGCTGTGAGTTTGCGCCGAGTACGTGCTCAGGCATTAGCTAACGTCCAGTCCGTTCTGGCGGAGTCGCTGGTCACCACCAACGAGGGATGGATGGGCGCTAAGATTCTCGCTGGCGGTGGAATCGGTGCCATGCAGGCAACTCTACCCCTCTACATCAACGAGCTTTCCCCAACACAGATCCGAGGCTTCTTTACTGAGGCGTATACCTTGTACGTGGTCTTCACTTCCGTCCCGGCCCGACCTGACGCCTCAGCTGGTATGTTACTGGTCAACTCATGTCGGCGGTCACTCTCCAACGCTTCAACATCGTTGCACCTTACTCCTTTCGCCAGGCTATCTACGTTCAATGGGGTCTCATTGGCGGTCTTTTCGTCATCTACTGCGTCCTACCGGAATCTCCTTGGTGGCTCATGCAAAAAGACCACGTCGACAAGGCCCGCCAATCCCTCACCCGTTTGAAGGGCGGTGTCCAAGACTATAACGTTGAAGTCGAGCTCGCCGTCATGCGGAACACCATCGATGAGCAGCGTGCTCGCGCTCAACAACTTGGAGCCATCCCCCTCAGAATGATCTTCCAAGGTCTGAACGGGAAGCGGCTACTCATTGCGCTCTGGCCCAAGATGCAGCAGCAATTCGTTGGTCTCTCAGTCTTTAACAACTACGCTACCTACTTCTGTGAGTGTACTTCGGCTTCGATCAGATCATCGCTGATGTGTCCCAGTCCAGGTTGCCGGCAACAGCGATCCCTTCCTCGTCACCGTCATCCTCTCGTGTTGCCAGCTTCTCTCGATGTGCTTCACTATGGTCCTAGTCGATAACTGGGGACGTCGCCCTCTTACCGTCTACGGCTATATGGTTACAACAGTCTCCGACTTTGGCATGGGGGCCGTTGGCATGTACGATGTCGCAGGCAACAAATCACTGGGCAGTGCTCTTGTCTTCTTCGCTTGTATCGCGACTTTCAGCACCACTTCGAGTTCCGCTATCGGTTATGCCTACCTGTCCGAAATCCCTAAGCAGGATCTCCGCGCGAAGAGTGCTGGTTGGGGTCTGTCAATCCCAAACTTATTCAGCATCATGGTGAGTCTCTGGATATTCTTTTTTGGACTTGGTTAACGTACAGTTCTCGTTCGTTACCCCGATCATGATCAAAGGAACTGGGTCATTTGGAGGCTGGGGTGTCAGGACCGGGTTCTTCTTTGGTGAGTGATGAAACTTAGACAGTCCAAAATCGAGCTGATCAGGCAGGGTGCACCGGTGTCATCGTCTGTGTGATTGGCTGGCTCATTGTCCCCGAAACTGCTCGTCGTACACCCGCCGAGATTGATGAGATGTTTGAGACTGGTGTACCCCTCAGGAAGTTTAAGGGATACGTTACCGAAGTGCAGAAGGAGCTCGCAGCCAAAGAGCAAGCGACGAGGGCGGGGGCCTAGGTTGGAGAATGCTACATGTAGCCGGGATACGTGTTGTACGTATTAAATCCTCGATGGTATGGAGGGGTGCAGTTATAAGTTTGGGTGATGCAGTTATTTATTGTCATGAAAAGTCCAGTAGGCATGTTGGCCGCAGTTGCAGATACGATTCACAAACCTGAGACTATGCGCAGTAGCGGCGAAAGCGGCGATCAAATGTTGAAACGTTGACTCGCATGTCGCAGCACAAGGGCCCGCCATTCGAAGCCATCACTTCGATTAGCCTCTCATCATCTGTCTATAATTATACATATAATCTAGCGACGCGACAGACAGCCTCACTCCCTTAGCAGTAGTGAACGGACGCGATATGCGCATATAAACCAAAAACTTCGCCTTATAATGCCCTCTTCTCGCTCGTCTCTCGACAAACGAGACATCTACTATCGCCTTCATAAGTCTGCCGGATATCGCGCTCGGTCCGCCTACAAGCTTATCCATTTGGATGAGGAGTTTGACCTGTTTGGTGGGGTCGGAACGGTGGTAGATCTATGTGCGGCACCAGGAAGCTGGAGCCAGGTCGTAGGGGAGAGAATGGGGTGAGTTTGGATTGACGTTCGAGTTTGCCTTGTTGCTGCGGCTGTGATGCTGTGTTCATGAGGCGTGAGAGAGGGGAGCCGAAGGTCGAGTTACAGGTGTAGGCAGGGCAACGTCCAATTTGTCGGCACAGGACTGCGAAAGTATCGGTCTATTGGATGATGACTGACAAGCTAGACCTCAACTTGCCTCCGGCGAAGCTCGTCTCGTCTCGCTCGACCTACAGCCCATGGCGCCTCTACGACATACAACCACTCTTCAGGCCGATCTCACAACTCCCTCCACTATCCCTCTCGTCCTCACACACCTAGCCAACAAAAAGGCCGACTTGGTGATCTGCGATGGCGCACCAGACGTCACTGGCGTACACGATCTCGACGCGTATTTGCACCACCAGTTGCTCATGGCTGCATTCACGCTGACTCTGGCCATACTGGCGAGGGGCGGGACAGCGGTGTACAAGGTGTTCCTATCGCCGCTTGATCCACGGGGTGAGAAATTGCGCGAGGGGTTCAAGGTGTTTTTCAGGGCGGAGGAGGATGAGGGGGAGTGGTTTGAGGAGTATGATGATGATCAGGAGGGACAAGGGGGCGAGGAGGTCAGGGGAAAGGGGACGGATACGATGGGGAGGAGAGGAGGAGTGTGGATAAGGAAGCCCAGGAGTAGTCGGAAGGGCAGCGGGGGTGAGTGACTGTTGCCTTGAGTTGTGGCTGACTCCTACAGAGGCATTCTTGGTTTGCCGCAATTATGATCCCTCGACTGTACCTCTACCATCCGTATTCTCTGCCGAAGCTCTAGCGAACTTGACTACACAAACGACGGGCACTCTCACACTGGACTCCTTGGCGCATCTGGCAGGGGATGATGTGCAACTCAGCTCGGAACAGGCGAGGCGGTGGGAGGTATTGAAGGCTTGGGCAGGCAAAGGGGATCTCAAGTAGGTATCTGGCTACCATCATGCAGGAGATCTACAAAGGATGGACTGGAATCTTACTGATCATCCTAGTCCTATGGCCATTCTTTCCCCTACTGTACCTTCAATATCGGCGCCGAAGGATCTAGTCGACCATGAAGCTTCGATCGCCTTCCCCATGACACCGCCTGCCCCCTTATCACCCACCATCACCCGGACCGAGGCGACACCAGGTGCTGCACCCCACAATCGACCGCCGCCTCCATTGTCCCTCGTCCTGCCATCCTCTACCCATCTCACACCGCCCCGACCTGGCCAGATCCCTGTACCCAGACCGTCAACGCGTCATAGACAGAACCGATCTTCCATTGATTCAGACATCGTCTCGCCTATATCCCCCACGGCGCTCACTTCTGGATGGGACCACCTCGGCCCATCACCACTCCCGTCCCCCATTTCGGGCTATCCACCAGGCGACCAGCCAGGCATCCTGAATCTCCGTCAAGAATACCCCATCCCTCCTCGGGAGCCCTACGCTCTATCTCGCTACGTCGCTCCTGACCTATACACCGAGCCCGCGTATAACCACATTCGGGGAGACACAGACGGCGCGATCAGTCCTGCGCTGAGTACATCCAGTAAGACTGATATGTTTTTCAGCTCGGGTGCGAGTGGATCAGGGTCGGACATCCTGCCGGCGCCTCCTAGAGCGCTCGGATCGTCAAGCTCGAGTGGGGGTGCATCCCTGGGTCGAACGGGATCGATTGGACGAGGCTGGCCCGCAGGTCGATCGCTACTGTCCGGTGAACGGGAGAAAGACAGGGCAGCTACGATGCCTACCACACCTGTCGCATATGGTCTGCCTCCACCTCGGTCGGGGGACATCACGCCGAATGACAGCTGGGCGTTGCCGCCTAGGGCTTTCGAGGCGGTTTCCGCTCCGACTGGGAAGAGCGGGCCCGGTTTGGGCAATCCGGGAAATAGGGATCGGAGGTTGAGCGGGGCAGGGCGGGTTATGTCAATTGCGCAAGGGTTCGGGCAGGGTCAGGCGTACGGCAGGGAACGCACCGATTCAATCAACAGCGCGACTGAGCGAGTGATGGCTAGCCCACTTACGGGCTTGCCATCGGGCGAATCAATCCGCGGTCTCGCCAGCGCAAGCAGTAGTAGCGGGATTTCGGGCTCGGTGTTCAATCCGTTAATTAGGCCGATGGGCGGGGGAAGGAGAGAAAGCCAGATTGAGCGCGAGGAACATCGCACGACTACCGATCAGGAGGATGCGCTGAGTCCCGGAGATATCCTTGAAGCGATTGATGGGGATTCTGGCGGGCTAGAAGGGGTTAGTGAAGATTGGGAGATGGAAGATCCCGATGCCGCCAGAACACTACCGCATACACCTCCGGCTATGATGGGACTTCGCCATGGGAGGGAAGATGTCCTGGCGAGCTTCTCGGGGTCATTGCCGGTGGTGCCGATGCAAAGAGGGGATGGAGCAAAGCGGCGAAAGTGGAGGGTGGAGAAGAAGCTGGGCGAGGGTGCTTTCTCGGAAGTCTGGGCAGGGAACGCCGTGATGGGAGAGAGCGAAGAGCATGGACGGACAGAGGGTGAGCAATACCCTGACCCCGAGACCATACTGATCCTTGTAGCCGCTACTTCGCTACTGTCCCAGACTGCAGCTATCAAACTCCTCCCTCGCCGATTGACAGCGACCAACGATCGGACCCGCATATCCTTCCTCCGCGAGGTGGGCGTTCTGTCCCGCTTATCCCACCCCTGCATCGTCTCTTTCATCGACGACTTCGAGACCAAGGGATATTACTGCCTGGCTCTTGAGAGGGTTGATGGTGGAGAGCTGTTCGAGGTGATTCAAAGTCCGAAGTGGAGCATCTTGATGGGCCAGTCGGAAGATGCGGGATCAAACAGTGGGGAATCGCTAGGAAGTGCCGGGGAGATCATCGTGAGGAGGATATTCAGCGAGCTTGTGAGAGCAACGGCGTTCTTGCATGCCTGCGGGGTTGTGCATCGGGATATCAAGCTTGAGAGTGAGTTGACATCAGGGTTTCGGCTGACCAATAGATATACTTCTTACATACAATCCAATCCTTAATCTTCCCGCTCATCCATCACCCGAGGCCATTCTCGCTGCCCTCCCACCGCTGTCCCAACCCTTCATCAAACTTACCGACTTCGGTCTCTCCCGGTTCATTTCCCCTTCCTCTCCCAATTTGACAACTCGATGTGGCTCGGAGTCTTTCGCTGCTCCCGAGATTATTATGGGGAAACCGTATGATGGGCGAAATACCGATAGCTGGGCATGTGGTGTGGTGCTCTACGCCATGATGACGGGGGAACTGCCCTTTGATGGGTTAGCCCCTGTTCACTCAACCGACGAGGACGACAGGGAGGAGAGAAGGAAGAGGATGTTGAGAATAGCCAAAGGGGCGTATAAGTGGCCGAAGGAGGGTCTAGGGAGCAGGTGTAGTCAAGGTGTAAAGACTGTCGTGTCGTGGTTGCTGGTCAGAGATCCTATGCAGAGGGCTAGGATGGACGATATATGGGAGGAGGGGTGGATGAATGGGCCCGGTTCAGTCGGACCATATAAGAAGGCTGGAGATGGGTCTGATGATACGGCTGGGAGTCTCAAAGAGGGAGAGAGGAAGAAGGTATTGGATGGCTGGGTGGTCTTGGGTGGGAGTGGCGATGTGGCGGGGGTCGAGTGAGGTCAAGCGGGCTTGTTGTGAGGTGATTGAGATGGACTTTGGGCTTATGTCGTTGGGATGTAGTTAGCTTATATTCATGTTATATTAGACACATGTGAGCGTAAGCTCGTGTCACAATACCCCTGCGTCGGAAGAGTGTCGGAAGTGCCACACTCAGGGTCCAGCGCGACTCCGCATTCCTCGCATGCCGTAAACCCTGCCGCCCCTGAATCACAAGGTTTCGCAGCTTCTTCTGGGCTCCACCTAGCCTCGCTCATCTTGCGTATCTGCGAATCCGATTCGTAGTATCTCATACTCTGCCAACACCGCGATCATGCAGAGTGATCTTCCGTCAGTCGCCCAGATACGTTCATGGATGGTTGTCAAGCAATCAAGGGTGCGCGATCAATTCTGAAACGCGCCTCGCGTCCAAGCGTGTGTGTGTGTGTGCGCGCGCGCGCGTTGCTGTGTGCATGACAGGGGATCGACAACGGCAATTTTTCATCGCAATTGAGCAGAGCTGCTTCACTACGAGATGATGTAGGGTAGAGAAGCAGGCGGGGCGTACTCCTGCATGCGAGAGACTGATGATGTTGCCTTGCGCATCGATCCTTGAAAGAGTAAAGAAGCTAAACGAATAAGCACTACTATACACAGACCGCACACACAGACACACTCATCACTCAACCCTTCCTCGGCCGTCACAATGACAGACACCCGTCCTCCAATTTCTCTTCCCTTCGCACATCTCTTTGTGCCCGTCCCTGGCGCATCGCCCCCGCCATCCCCCTTCCCCCTTACGCCCATAACGATAACGACCTGTAACGATCCCCTTTATGAAAGCCTAGCACAAGGCCCGCACGATTTTGATGAAACGCACGACCCATCACATAATATCCATATCCCAGATACCCCACCGGCCAGACCACCTCGGTCTCCCCGTCGTACACCCCCTAAAAGGCTTGATGCCAATCTAGAACGCGCCGCGGATAGCAAACCCCCGTACGATCACCGAACATCCCTCAGCCTCTCTTCCCTCGAATACGTTCGGACCGCTTTACGAAGTTTTCGCGCCACCCTACCTCATCAGCGATTTCCGGATAAATCCCCCATCCGCTCCCCTTCGAGAAAATATCACAGAGCTTGCTCTCACCCGCCGGCCAACGCTTCGCATCACGGTCCTCCGAGCGAAAATTTTCATATGTCGAGCGAACGACGGAAGTCTCATCTGAAGATGGCTGAGTTGCGGGCGAAACTCACGGGTCAGCCTTACGAGCGGTACGGGCCTGCTAAGCCCGTCAGGAGGGATGGAGTGGGAGGTCATTGGAGGAGCTATAGTACGCCTCCGTCATCGACAGTTCCTGGCGGTCTGGATCATCTCAACGACTCAGGCGGCGAGGGAGCGGAAGCGACGCGGGGGACGATGAGTGAGGAGTATGATGCGCCGGCACCTTTACGCCCTCGAGGCGGCCTGCCGGACTTTTACGAAGATGTACACGAACCCCAATCAACCAGACGGTCGAGCGCCCCTCCGCCGACCCTGCACATCATCCACCCCAGTATCTCTACAACTCCTGACGATCCGTCAATCTACCCACCGCTCAGAGAGTCGATACATGCCTTACATCATACCCACGGCGATGTCGTCGAGGTGGAAGATGCATCAGCAAATTTTGCCGCTGTGGTGGAGCTGATGGATGCTGGACAGGCCTCGCGTAGGGCAGATAGTGAGCAAGAACAAGGGAGAGTCGACGATGCGGTCTATATCACCCGTCGACCAGTGCAAGGGAGATCTCAAACTATGAGGAGAAACAGGGTCGGTCCAGGGGGAATCATCTGTGAGTTACAGTATGGAGGCAGTGGGTCAACCTTCAATGAGTTGAGCTCATCATTCAGCCAAGATCGCATCAAAGTCCTCGTTATCCAAGCTCAAAATCGCATTCACCGCTCCTTTTCAACAGCCAGATCATCACCTCCACCCAGATCGCGACTCCAGGGTGCCACCTCGGCAGCCCTCTCCCTCCCCAGCAGCGAATACAAACAGTGTCGCGACATACGTATCGCATCGTCCGGCTCCACCTCCACCCCTTCTCCTCAATGTTACCCCCAACCGATTCGCCTCTTCGTCCTCTCGAGTCCCCTCGCCTTCGCCCACCGCAACTCCGATTCATAGCCGAGCTCCCACTCCGCTATCGATCAAGGAGTATGCTAGTGCAGGTGGTTTGACGAATGGAGGTTCTCCAGCGAAATCTTCAGTATGGGGCAGAGAAGAGGGTTTGATTGAGATTCCGCGGTTCAAGAAGAGAGAGTTGAACTTGGGAATAGTAGGAGGAGGTCTGGGCCAGAGGGTGGCATGGGGTGCATTATGGGCGTACTGGATCGGATCGGGTTTGAGCTCATTGGTGAGTCTGCCAGCGGAGGTCGTACTGCTCTCTTGTGAGCTGATCCAACAGTTCTTTGACGTAAATGTCATCTACATGCTGGTGCAGTGAGTCATTTTTGAAACCCTTGCTCATGGCTTAGATGCGCACAATATCCATCAATGAACCCCGCATCAGCTTCCGCACAAACTTGGATCTTCGCTGTCGCTGCATATGCGATCTGCTGGGGCATTTCCGTCTTGGGCGTTTGGATGGGATGGGGTCTGTGTTTTGAGTTTTGGCGCAGATGGCGTATGCGTAAGTGTCAATCTACCTGGTATGAGCTAATGAAGTAGCTCGACCCGCTATGGAACCCCTGCACACCTCTTTGCCCGGGACGCTGAACCTATCCCTCATCTCCTTCCGACACTTCACCTTCTTCCTATACGTCCGCATGTCTCCCCTTCGCACGCCTCACGCTAAAGACATCATCCCTGAAACCGCTCACTTGGTTGTCCAAAGTCTACCGAGTCTCGCACCGATGCTCCCTCGAGCTAGTCTGGCGATCGTCCTCCTCGTCGCCTTCTCCGGTGCAGACATGACGAGAAGCGTCCGAGATGCCGCCTTCTGGAATACCGATACCGGAAGGTTGACCGACTATTCCAATGGCGTCTTGCTAGCTTTTACAATCATCACTGCCACGCACATCCTCCTCATTCTGCTTTCCGCGGTGGCTTTGTGGGTGTTTTCTCGACCCCGCCGACCAAGCCCATCTCGCTTTCGATCTCGATTCGACTCATTTTCTACATCATCACCGATCGAAACTCGACCTGCTACGCCGACTCGGGCTAGGGATCCGGCCGACACCCAGTCGCCGGCGAAGGGATGGATGGCGGAGTCTGATATGAAGTGGGAGTGGCGGGAGCGAGGCAGGAATCGCCTTCAAGATGCCTTTGAGCTGTGTATGATTCGACGGCCTAGATCAAGTGCCGGGCCGTCATCTGCGTATCGCTCCGTGGCCAATGGGTGGCAAAGTTCGCCAAGTCGTCAGGGCGGTCAGAGCTTGTCTCTTGGTCCTCTGGCAGCGAGGAACAGGGATGTGGAGGATAAAGAGAATATCGAGGATATTGAGACGATTCTCAGCCCTACATCAGCCGATCCATTTATGCGCCTCGATCCCTCTCGGTCTCGATCGACAATCCGGTTCGCCCCTCCTCCCCCTTCCCTCTTGCGAGAAGAAGCAGACGAATCTGCTCGCCCTACTGTCCAAGCTCGGCCAGAATCAGAGATTGAACCCATCCTTCAAACTCCTGCTCAATGCTCTCGAGCGCCGGTGGGCGCATTTCGACAGGACTCTATGGCCTCTCTTGGACCTCCTTCGGGTCTGGGCACCATGGCTGCTGCGCGTCAATCTGCTAGTAGCCAGGATCTGTTCTACACTCCGATGAACGGCAGTCCAGCCACTACCGAGATCCTCGCAGATCCCTCATCCAGGTCGACGACTCATGGAGACGGCTTGAGCCCGTCTCCCAGCCCGACGCCTCCGAGCTCATATCGCCGACCACCTGCTCCGGGACCGGGACCAAGCACGGCTGGAGCATCTTTGGCTACCCTCCATGCGCTGGGCGGCGGGATGGATAGGCCGGAGGGGATGGGTGCGTCGTCAGGGTGGTCGGCCGAAGATGAGATAACGGAGGGAACGACAGATGACGCCGGGGAAGGAGTATTTTCGCCGACTCCAGATACTCGTGCCAGTACCGAAACCACCGCTGAGTCCCTCAATGACGACTCTACAGCCTTACTATCCCGCTCGTCCAGCCGTTCAGACCGAACCCTCCACGCCTCACATTCTTTCCATACACGCATCTCACCCCTGCCGCGCACGCTGTCTCTCCGCCGTGCTAGCGAAGTCTTCCGGGCGCGATCGCAATCACTTGTACTGCAATTCAGGGCCAGTTCGGGATCACTGAGCATGATCAGTAGTGGAGAGGGCAGGGCACGGTCGGATCAGGGACATGGCGAGTCTGGTCTGCCTCAGGGGTTATATACTACCTTGATGGAGCGGAAGAAGAGGGGGTGGGATGGGGACGTCAGCGAGTTTGGAGTGAATCCTGCTGGCGAGAAGCTGGGGAGGAACAGGGCGACGAGCGTTGGGGTCTTGAGTGAAAGTCGGCGAAGGGGCCATTCGGGAGGCTGAGAGATGGTGTGTGGAGTGTAGGCTGGATTTGTGGATAGGGCGGAATAGGTCAGACGAGGGGATTGAGAGGCGAACTGTTAGTAGCAGAAAATCTAGGATACGGTGTCAACAAAAATACAAATAATGCGGGCGAACGTTCTGATCAGGTATGGGTCGTAGTCTCAGAACCTCAGCCCTAAACCTGGGGTCATCTGTCGAGAGCCAACCGCCGATTATCTGCTGAGTGGTAACATTCACTAGCTTACAAATACATAAATTACAAGTACAAGAAGATCACGAGACTTTGAATGGCGGCGAGTGCTATTTCGCTCCAATACAATCTTGGAGCTTCTGGAAGCGAGAACCTCCGTCAGCGCCCGCGTCGTCCTGATCGATAGACCTGATTATCAGCTACTGCCAATAAGGACGCCAACAACAACGAAGTCAACGTCAATATTGTCAAATGGCTGACTCACCAGACCATGATGCCCCCAACGTCGGGGAGATATTTGCTGCAGCTCGCTGCGGTGTCTGCGGGTGTAAGCCAAGTGAAGAATGTTTGGGTCAATTCGTCGAATGCAGCAGTCGCTAAAGCAACCGGGTCCGATTTGCCTATGCTCTGGACCCTCGTCCAGGCAGCAAAGATACCGCCCTTTTCCATGAGGGCGTGATTGCCAGCGCCTAGCGCCTCCGGGGAATTCAGGGCAGAGTTGTACATGAGCGATCCTGAAGCTGGCATCATGATATCTTCTCCGGTTGAGCTCTTGACGAGTGTAGTAACTGCGGTGCCGTTTGTAAACTCAAAGGTGTTCTCTCCCATATTGCAATCGAGATATTTCGTGACGGTGCAATCTGTTTTGGGCTGAGCGTTCTTGAGATAGAACCATTTGGCGTACATTGGAAACCCGATGTTGAGCTTCTTTTTGTCAACGCCCTGCCCGTCAAAGTAGTAGTTGGCAATGTTGGCCTCTATGGCTGCTCCGCCTCCATGATGTCCAGTCTTCTTACTTCGCCGATTGATCATGTCGTAACTCATCAAGTTCCAGAAATCGACAACCTTGTCAATCTCCTTTACGGCCGCCGCGTTGTAGGCCGCCATGTCGTTCTTGATACCCGGGACCGCCAGGCTTAGCGTGTAATCTTTCTTGGTCGTTTCCTTGAGTTTGTCAAGCTTGATGCGAATCGCCTGCATGAGGAGGACATTATTCGGCAGGTCGGCCAGACCCTTCGTTCGGCTTGTTTTATAGGTTTCCCCGAAATCGACTGGATACCTGCTTCTGTCAGCACATCATCACCTAGCGAGGCGGACGTAGATACGTACTCCCAATCGACATCGATCCCATCCAGCTGATACAACTTGACAAAGTCGACAAATTGCTGCGCGAGTTTATCCCGATTCGCGTCTGTCGCATCTGTAAGCGTCAGTATCTGGCTCGATCTCGCGCCCTGCCATAGACATACTGTGTCTGAAGAACTCGTCCCATCCCCAGCCCCCGAAGGCAGCAATGACCTTCATGTCGCTCTTCTGCTTCTTGAGCAGCGCAGCGATGTCGATTCCCCAAGCGGTGTTGCCTGACTGGAAGAATCTGTCGAGATACCGAGGGTCCCAGAAGGCTGCCAATTGTCAGAAACGACCCTGAGCAGTACCATGAGATGATGGTGAGACTCACCAAGAATCAAATGAGTGACCCCCTTCAAATGCTTAGGGCTAGGCAAGTCTGTGACCTCCTTGCCGGTGCCATGCCACGCGCTCCAATAAGCAACGAAGCGTTTCCCATCTTTGTTGGTCGATGCGGCTAGCGGTTTCTGTGCAGCAGCCGTGAGGACCGGCACGCTGCCTGAAGAAACGCCAGACGGCCACGCTGCAGTACCATTGATGTATTCGATGGGCACGTGAGTGAGGATCGACCTCGCAGGACCTGCGACTCCGGCTCCGTCCACGGCTGGGGTTGTAGGAGCAGCACCGAGCACGCTGGTCCCGACGACACTGGTACTGGGGGCTCCAGCAGCTGGGTTTGTAGGAGCAGCACCGAGCACGGGGGTCCCGACGACACCGGTACTGGGGGATCCAACAGCTGAAACTGGTGCTGCAGCCTCGACTGCATTCACGGCGACAGCCCTGTAGCATCAGCGGAAGGAACGGTGATGATGAAGGACTGGCAGGCGGCACCACAGTGTAGACTCACGAAGCAACACGAACCGGAACACCTCCCTCCATCTTGCAAACAGTCCCAGCTGCAAGACCATATAGCTTGACTGACTCTTCACATGTCAAGCCACGAGCGACGTTGGGTGAGGGTGCCGCCAGGGTGTGTTGAGCCAACTGGCAGAGTAAGAGGGATAGAACTGTGAGCTTGAGCATTACGGCCAGAGTCGAAGAGCTTTCAAAGCTGAGGACTTGAGGGGACAGGAATAGATCGGGTCAGCTGCTTATATTCCTAGTCTTTTTGGATCGACGACTACCCCGCGAGGAGATGGTAGACAAAGGATGAGGTAAGTCCCTTACAGCGATAAAGGTTGTGCGGATGACACCTGTCACACGCTTTGTCGAATACGGGTTGATTGTGATTCTGGTACGTTTCAAGGCCATTTGCCCTTAATCTCCCCTTGGCATGGGCCTGCTGCCTTGTCCGCCTATGATGATCCATCACGGCAAAGTAGGGTACAGAGTCAGGCTTTGGTCAGGCTGAAAGCAGCTGTGGAGGGGTAAATCCGGATTCTGCGATGGTTCCGGTCCGGACAGTGATTTATCGGACATCACCGCCTAACCGAACAGACTTCAAAGCCGGATTTTGATGACGTAATGTGGCTACGTGGACTGCACGTGGAAGATGCGAGGGAGTCCGGCCGAAGCCCGAGGTGAAAATCAAATCACTCACCGATCTGTTTGTTTGCGACTCACTCTCTCCATACATTCTATACATTACCTTATAATATCAAGCAGCCACACACTCACTCCACATAACATGGCACCCAACCGCATCTTTGCTCTTGCAGACGTGTCAAACCGTGAGTGTCCTTTGTGGTTGCGAAGTATCGCAAAATACCTCATTTGCCACTCGCTAACATCCCCAAAGATGCCTCGCGGTCTTCATGTTACATGTCCTACAAGGGACAGGTATACGATGTCACCACTTTCCTTGCCGATCACCCTGGAGGTGACGATATAATGATGGAGTACGCCGGAAAGGACGTCGGAGCGGTTATGGGCGACGAGGATAGCCATGTCCACTCTAGAAGCGCGTACGACATGATGGAGGATTACCGGGTCGGAGAGTTGGGCGGGGACGAGAAGATTGTCAGCGAGGGTGAGTAAAGATATTGAGCGTATTCTCGCCGTGCTGACTATCAGACTGGGTCCCACGCGAAGATTTCCACCCTGACGAGACCGACGCGCTGGCCGATTTCAACCGAAACAAATTTCTCGATCTTTCAAAACCGCTCATTATGCAAGTATGGCGCGCGCAATGGACGAAGGAGTATTATCTGTCCCAGGTGCATAACCCACGGCATTTGAAAGAGAGCGCTAGGTTGTTCCAGTGGGATGCCTTGGAGGTGCGCATTTTCCCCTCTTTCGCCTTGGAAAACGACTGACTTTCAGATGCTCACGCGTACCAAGTGGTATGTCGTGCTCCTCTTCTGGGGACCCATTACTGCCTTCATGTTCGCCCTATCCCTTTCCCAATTCACTGATCGGTATGTCTGGATTCATGCCTAGGCCCAAAATTCGCTAATGTGCAGATCCATCACCGCCAACTCACTCCTTACACTCCCCCTTCCCACACTCCCCACCCCTACACCCGAGGCTCTCGGTAAGACATTACTGTGTTTCTTCGCCGGTAACGTCATCTGGACCATCCTCGAATACACTCTCCACCGTTTCCTATTCCACGTCGACAACTACCTCCCCGACGCGAACTGGGCCATGCTCCTTCATTTCCTTCTACACGGTATCCACCATTACCTTCCCATGGACCGACTCCGTCTAGTCATGCCACCTACACTCTTCTTTGCGCTTCAGGCTCCCTTCACCAAACTCGCTCATGTGCTCTTCTCACCAGCAATCGCGAATGGTATCATCGCCGGGGCGTTCACATTCTACATGCTTTACGACTGCATGCACTATGCGCTACACCACACCCGACTACCGCAGTACATGGCCGAGATGAAGCGGTACCACTTGGCGCACCACTACAAGAGTGAGTCATCATTTTTTGGTACAAAGAGAACACGGCTGACTTCTCGCAGACTTCGAGCTAGGCTTCGGGGTTACTTCCAAGATTTGGGATTATGTCTTCAACACTGTTCTTCCTATCGCTACCAAGTAGATCTTGTAGCTGTTCTCATTGCTGTGGCCTAATATGTAGTTAATATATGCAATCATTAGATAGACACTTGAACGTTGGGTCTGTCGTGCGCAAAAGCAGTGAGTGGGTGATCGTCAGCACCTGGACGTCGATGCCGTAACGGCTGTTGACAAGGTCCACCTCACTCACAAGAGTCATACCATAACCTTCACTTGTTATACCTCATCATAGACCCGTGTCCGACATGCCATCCACATGGCACCGCGGTCACCCGGTCGTCGACCGCGATGCAGAGACTGCAGATGCAGAGTCCGTCCCAACAGCCATGGTCTCAGCATTGGAGCGACCAAGGGAGTGCATCAATCGCCACTCGACCCCATCGTTCACATTGTACTGCACCATGATGGAACGTATGCGCTCGGAGGAGGCCAGTAAGCGTAAAGAGACGCTGGGACGATTTATGGAGATGTGGAGGGCGAGAGTGGGGAATGATCTGTACCCACTCATTAGGCTGTTGTTACCTGATGTGAGTGACGCTGTGGCTTCAGAGGGATTAGGTTTGGGGAGCTGATGATGGCAGCGGGACAGAGAACGGCCAGTGTATAATCTAAAAGAAGCCATGTTAGCGAAGTGCTACATTGACGTCCTCGGTCTTGATAGGCACTCGCCCTCCGCCATCAGATTGACGAAATGGAAGCAGCCTGTCGCTGGGGAGGTAAGTCTGTCCAGCTTACATCCTCTTCGTTGACTTCGGCCCAACGCTGATCAGTAGCATAACAGCTCTGGCGACTTTGCCACGGTGTGCTTCGAAGAAATCGAAAAGCGGTCGACTGTAGAGATGGGTCAGTTGACCATCGAGGCCATCAATACACTCCTCGACCAGCTGGCCGGCGGGCGGATGAAGCAGGCCGAGTATCTTCCCATACTTCGGAAAATCAACCAGCAATGCACGCCCAAGGAACAGGAATGGATCATACGGATCATACTCAAAGGTGTGTACGGGCCATCGGGTTCGGTGCCTGTGCTGATGGTGTACAGATCTCCGAATCTCCATGCGGGAGAAAGGGATCTTTGGCGTCTTTCATCCAGACTCTGCAGACCTCTTCAACGTCTGCTCCGATCTCAAGAGGGTCTGTTGGACGCTGTATAAGCCGGAAATCCGACTTGAGCAACATGTATGTCCCGTTTTGCTGCTTCACTACAGCGAGCTGACGTGAGCAGCAAACCAGCATCGAGCTGTTCAGAACCTTTCTGCCCCAACTCTGTTATCGCTCGCCTTCATCTTCACATGATGGCATCGCGAAATTGGTCGGCGGGCCTCACCTGGAATTCATCATGGAGGAGAAGCTGGACGGGGAGAGAATGCAGTTACACATGAGGGGCAATGGGGCTCAGTGGTATTACTGTTCGCGGAAGGCGAAAGACTACAGTGAGTCTCACACTGGATGTTCAGTGTCTGGTATCAAGGCAAGGCTAAGGTTATCAGCTTTCATGTATGGTGCGCACGTAGGAGAGGGGAGTTTAACTCAGCACATATCGTCAGCTTTCGGGGATGGGGTTCGCAAGTGAGTATTGGTCTATGTCTAGAGGCGAGGGCGAAACGCTGATGTCAATCAGTATCATCTTAGATGGAGAAATGCTAGTTTGGGATCCTATTCTCGAGAAATATCTTGCATTTGGGAGTCTAAAGAGTGCCGCTCTTGGTACGTGTCATCCTCGTCCGATGATATTGGTCCGATACATGAGCTCACCGAGGTAGAAAAGGATCCAGACGAGAATGCTCCTCGTCCCTGCTGTGAGTGATCACAATTCGTCACTACAATCAGAGCACGGGCTGATACTCTCCAGTCAAGATATTCGACATTTTGTACCTGAATGACAAATGCTTGACTAATACCCGCTTGTCGGAACGCAAGCGCCTTCTGAAGGAGGATAAGCGGATCTTCCCCAATTTGGCGGAATACAAGGGGAGATTAGAGTTTGCGGAGGAGTCCCGAGGGAAGACAGGGAAGGATATTCGGGCGATGCTGGAAAAGATTTTGGAGTTCAGGTTAGTCCCCGCTTTTCCTTTACGCAAAGCTAGCTGACGGTGATAGGGGTGAGGGGCTGGTAGTCAAGCGTTTGGACTCGGTATATGAGACCAATTCGAGAGGCGCCAATTGGGTCAAGGTGAAGCCGGAGTGAGTGAACATCCTTGTATTGATACACGCCCGGCTGATACGTCAAAGATACTCGGACCAGATGGGCGAGAACCTTGACTTGATGGTGCTGGGCGGATGGTGGGGTAAAGGTGGAAGGACAGGGAAGGTGTCTAGTCTGCTCTGCGGCCTGAGAGTCCAGCAGGAGGATGATGGAACGATGGACAACCCCGAGTGAGCATTTTTGAGGGAGAAGGCGAGGACGAAAGCTCACGACGTCCAGGTTTACATCTTTCTTGAAGATTGGATCGGGCATGAGTTATCAAGACTACGAGTGGATGATGTGAGTTTGATTGTTTGTGGCTGTGGTCGTAATGCTGTAGCTGACTAAAATAGGACAAAGCACAAGAGTCACTGGAAGACTTTTGACCGCAAGAATCCTCCAAGCTGGATGAAGCTAGGTCCGACGGGTCTTGACGACAAGCGTAAGTCTGGACATAACTCTTCGTTACATTTGATACAAGCTAAACATTTCAGCGGATGTTTATATCGAGCCAAAGAAGTGAGCAACTAAAGGCTCCCAATTAGGTCTAGGCTGACATGAAGCTCGTTCGTCGTTGAAATAAAGGGCTCGGAGATTGTTCCGGCGGATGGTAATTTTGGGATCGGCTACACTATGCGATTCCCAAGATGCCGATATATCTACTGGGACAAGGCTACCCGAGATCACCCAGCGGCGGACGATACTCAGGATCGCGATATGTGGAATTGCCTCACTGCGGATGGTATGTCACCTGTGATATCTATCTCGGGCGGGGATGTGAGCTGATACATTAGAATTTTTGGCACTGCTCAATCAGCCCGCTAAGCGGTATCGGGATGATGGGACTGGCTCGTGAGATACTGCTTCAAGCAGACTGTGGCTTAGCTGATTCAGTAGGACCAGACGAAAGAAGCGAAAAGTAATGCCCCGAACGGTGAGCTATACAATTGAGACTGAAAGCTGATCGTTCAGAAAGTCCAAATCATGAAGGGAATGCGAGGCCAGGATCTGTCCAAGGAGGCAGTCATTGATCATACGTTCAGCGAGATCGATTTCTGTGAGTTGCGCTATGTCCTTGCGAGAGCTGCAGGGTGATGTGGCTAATTCACTAGATATACCGAAGGGCTCAACTGCACATCCTAAAGCTGAGCTCGAGGCCCTTGTGCTCAAGCATGGAGGTGACTTCAAGCAAGCTCAGCTGGCCGATAAGTCTGCCTACGTTATATCGCCCGATGATAAAAGTACGTCTAGATTGGATCAAACTGGTCCAGGGTGAGCTGATGGTGCAGATCCGAAAGTCCGAGCAGAGATTCGAAAGGGCGTCTCTATTATCAAGCCGGAGTGGATCTTGGAATCCATCAAGCGAGGCAAACCCTTACCTCTGATAAAAGAGTGAGTATAACCGTCACCTTCTAGTGCAAATATGCTGACAAACGCGCAGATTGCTCGTACATGCCTCAGTCGAAACTCAAGATGGCCGATACTACAACAAGACCTTATCGGAGATGGACAAGATCACTTTAGTGCGGGACAGAGGAGGGGCTGGAGCGGAGGAAGAAGAGGAAATGGAGGAACAAGAAGATGAGGAAGAGTACGCCGAGGAATTTGTCAATGCTGCCGAAGGCGAGAAGGCGGATGATCAACCTGGTCCTTTTGATCGAGCTCAACCACCTCTTCCGCCACCACCGTCCCGAGCGGGCAAACCAAAGGCGCAGCAGGACCTGGAGGAGGAATGGGGCCTGTATCGCGAGCACTCACCATCTGATACGGCTTCTCAAACGACTAGGGGGGACGACGAGCAGGCGAGTGATACGGAGGATGAGGATTTGGACTGGAGACAAAGAGGCCAGCGGGTTAGTGTTGTTTTCATCGGATCAAGGACGTTTCACTGATGATCAGTCGCCGACTGAAGTTGATGATGAGGATAGTGAGGGGGATGATGAGGATGCTGGGAAACGCTTGCTGCCTCTTTACGATGATAAGAAGGGATCCGAGGTGAGTGTACAGCAATTCGTTTGGTCAGGGTTCCAGTCTTGCTGACGTCAATAGGTGGAAGCTATCGGATTCAACGCTGGAGTACAGGACTACGATGAGGAAGCTGTGAGTGTGCTTGAAGCTGGTATATGCTGATCGGCATTCAGATCTTCACTCATTTAGGCTTCTATATGGATTTAGCTACCAGTGCGGCTGAAAATGGATTGACGGCATCTGATCCCCCATCCGAAGTCGCAAAGAGGTACGTTCGGCATCACCCCCAACTCGCGAAAAAGAGCTCATTTGTCAAGACTAGCCAAAGCCGAGAAAACCCTTCGCGATAATGGGGGTATCATCCTCACGTCCATCACCGACCCAAATCTTACGCACATCATCATGGATGACGATGATTCAATTCGATATGCAGAATTAGTCCGAAAAACTGCTAAACCCCGGATGAAGCATATTGTGCTTCCCAGTTGGGTGGATGAGTGTGTCGAGGAGGAGACTTTGATGAATGAGGCTGGTGAGTCTATTTTGTGTTCGGAATCGAGGATACGGGCTGATAGGATTAGGACATAAGCCTAAATAGGGGCTGAAGATCTGTACTTTGCCTGTTGTATAGCATTTTGGTGGAGCGAGCCATGTGAATGAAATATCCACAGTATACATTAAGATTACCGGACAGTCTTTACACTTTTAGACGACTGCTTCACAACATCCCAGCAATCCTATCATCATGGGTCACCTCACCCTGTTTTCACTTGCGCGGCACCTGACTCGGGAATCACTGGATTGCTGACACTCCCCGTCGGCCTAATCTCCACGACTGTTCCAGCATACAGATCGAGCATTTCGATATCCGGTAATTGCCGACGATCCGTGATGCGCTCCAGATGCATATTGAGCGTTTCGGGGATGAAGAGAATGGCCAGGGCGACGGTGATTACTATGTCGTCAATATCCACATTGATAGTATGTCTCTGAGTCTCAGAGCGGAGATGGTGACTTACGATTGAAACAACCGAGAGTCAGAAAGAAGGACATCAAGCTCAATTCCACCCATCTCGGCGTGGCAGCTGCCAAGATGAGATTCCCGATTGTTATGGCAGCTCGACTCAGGGCTGATACGTTTGACCTGATGTGCGTGGGAACGATTTCAACTGCCACGACAAAGATTGGTCCGACTACGAAAACTTGAAAGCTGTAATCATCAGCAAGTCTGGCGTGAGGAGTTTCTGCAATCTCGTAGAGAAGAACTTACAAGATCATTTAGATGAAGACGAAGCAGATACTGGCGTACTTCACGGCCGGGATCTGTAGGCTGGATACAGATGACAGACCACCAATTATGACTGAATGTCATCAGCGATCTGATCTGACTTTGTCTAGGTGCAGGTTGTTGCCTGCCTAAATCTTTGCGAGGGATTGTCCTTACAGAGCGAGACTGCCATTCCTGAGGCCCCGACGCCAATGCTCCATCGGCGAGAGAGATTGTCTTTGAGATATAGATGCGAGAGGATGGTGACGCTGTGAGGGTGAGCCTGAATCTATAGCGAATTGCAGATACAGCCCGGAGGGTCGTACTCACATCATCATTACAATCGCCATGATGCCTGAGACGGCGAAAGTTGACAATTGCCCTTCGATGCCCGCCCTGGAGAAGAGAAGTGGAGCGTACCATATGACAGCATCGGCACCTGACAAGGCCGCCATCAGGATCAAGAGCTGAATGAAGGATAAGCGCCGAAAGGAAGGACTGCCATGATGTGGATGGAAGCATAGGACGGATGACGAACGATGGACAAAAATGACCGCTGACGTTCGGATCTATTGACGCCCATTGCGCTCGAGATTCGGCCAATATGAAGAACTCGGTCGCCGCCATATTGCGGGGGAACCTGTTGCGATTTGTCGGAGGTGTCGCTGCTTGGGGTGGATGGCTCCCTTGGTTGAGACTCTGCAGGCGAGCCCGTGTCGGTGCTTTGCCACAGCTTTCCCCAATCCTCGTCCCCTGCCTGACGAGAGCTAGCGTATGATTTGACAAGCCTTTCGGCTTCTGCGACGCGCTTGTGACCGCCCTTGAGCAGAAGCCAACGAGGGGATTCGGGTACGATCGGGGACTAAACATGTCAGCTGACATGCGTTACGACCAGACGAGAGAGGTGGACGTACAAGGAGCAGGACGGTCATCAGAATGGTAACAATCCCTGGGACTCCGCTAACGACCCGCCAGGAAGCAGTAGAGCCCACAATGACCTCTTTGTAGCTGACGAAGAAGCCCACTGCGATGCCGATCTGTGCGCTCAGTATGTTGCTTGGTGGGTGGGTTGCAGGTACGCACAGGAATGAAGGTTTGTGACATGGCACCGATTCGGCCTCGAATCTGGATTTATCAGTGAAAGTTCGCCTGGAATGAGGTCGTTTGAAGATGACTCACGGAAGTAGGCGCACTTTCCACTTGCCACACTCCGCTGATGGTAAAGTACAGTCCTTGTCCAGCGCCAACCACCACCCGTCCGATGATGAACTGGGTCAGGGAGAAGGATGAGCAGCAAATGATGACCCCAATGATTCCGATGAGACCGCCGGCAGTCATGGTGAAGACTCGCCCGTAGCGATCGCTTAGTGGGCCAGCGAGGATAGACAGAGGCAAGACCGAGGTGAGAATCTGAAGCTGTAAGCTTTGGGCCTCATTGATTCTCTTTCGACTTCGCTGGTACGCTATGACTCACCGAGGCAACAACCAACCCGCGTGTGATGGATGATAGCTGGTAGAAGTGGTACATCTCAGTGATGGGGCCGATCGAACCTGCATCGTAGCCAAATAGCTATATTCGTCAGTCCAGGCGGCGTGGACGTTCGCTCGATCTTACGCACAAACCCGCTCAATGAGACCACAGCGGAGGCAAGGTGTATGTTTGGCTTCAACATTTCAAAGTTAGAGCATTAAGAAAGGATAGCTGATCTGATTAGTGAAGGGTGTGGCAATGACCCCGGCAGCATTGCGTCGAGAATCCTGAAGGCTGCCTTTGACTTCAGATGGTCGGTGCGTCCTTTTGTGTCCGAGAAGAGGTGCGCGTTTGAGGTGTGGGCGTGTGTGTATGCCCGCAGTCATTGTCCTTCGCCGCGACAAGTGCCATCTGTGTAGCTGACGGGTGATGATCGCATCAAAGCTGATATCTATGAATTCTACGAGTAGGCTCAGTCAGTACCAAGTAGTTGAGTTGGCTGAGGCAGGATTGGAGGATAGGTGATCGATGTAAAGATGGACGCGTCGATGAAGAGGCACGCGTCGACGCGACTGTGCCCGTGGGGTGTTTTGTGTGTGATGTCATTGTACCCTGGGCCGGTCTCAGGTCTTCAGGGGTTGATTTCACCCAAAGTGGCAACTAGAATGGAATTGATTCCGCTAAAGGAAAGGCGCGTCACATTTTGGCCCCTCCCTTCCCCTCGCCCTCTTTCCGCCGGTCAGTCAGTCAGTCAGTCTCACTCTATATGATGCTTGTCTGAATAACATCTCCCATCCTACCTCAGACACATCCAAATACCCCTCAACCATACCCGCAGATCGCACATCAAACGCGTCGCAATTGATGACACTCTGCCGCCACTCGTCAGACTTTTCCGATATAGCCCATCCCAAGGGTCCAATCTAGAACGACGCGTTTCACCTTGCAATTTTCTCCGCCGTGCTCACTCCCGCCCGCACATCGGAACTCTGAACCATCTCCCTTCTTGACTCCACCCACCTCTCGCCGCTGGTCGACGTCGAACTGAAACGTTTAACGATAACAAGTCCATTCCCGGCTGGTCCGCTCTGTAACGCGTACCTCTCCCCCATTCAATCCAGCCCGGGCATATCCGTACAGCCTCGTCGCAGGCAAACAATTTGCCATTCGGTCGCCCATTCGGCCCGATCTGCAACTGTCACACCCCCTCTCGTCTTCATCATCTCTATCGTTCGTTTACCCAACCTCTGGTTGCCGGTAAATAAAGCGCGCCTCGCGAGTGCAAATCTGTTTGGCTCGAGCCTTGTTTGGAGCAACAATGTCTAGACCAGGAAGTTCAGCGCGATCAGTAGGGGGTTTCCAGTCGGATGAGGGGTGAGTACTATCACATGAGAGGAGCATGTGGATGTGTGCTGACTGGTCGTCAGGTCTATTGCGGGTCCGTCACGTTCGCCCGCCAATGACTATCACGCCCCAAGTCAATTCGAGAGCTATAGACCCGAGCCACCTGCGGTCTGGGAGATCGGGCGGGGTCCAGTCAATGGCGCACCCGAGGGACGGGTGATATATGCCATGCCTGGCCATCCCGCTGGCGTCGTTAACGTCGTCGGTCCATCTGGTATGCCGCGACACCTCCCCCTCAGCCAAGATGAGGGCGAATACCTACCGGTCGACGAGACAAGCTATGGCTACCCTCAAACCACACCCTATCACTCGCAACATCATCCTCATCACCCTCCTCATCCTCACCATCACATGCACCAGCAATACATGCACGGTCATACACCATATCACCCCGGATCTACCCCTCTCCCTCACTCCAATTCGCCAACGGCCATGATGGGTCAGGCTGGCCATCCGATGATGCAAATACACTCCCATTCCCCCAATGATGGCTACCACCTGCAGACTACTCCTATGCCGCCACAGCAGTACTACACCGCTCCTCCCCGTAGACCGGGGATGCAGCAGCGTCACACAGCGATGGGCGCTCCAAGACCGCCACCACTACAGCGGCAGTACTCGCTTCAGCCTCCACCGTCCCGTGCTGTAGATCCCTTGGGCCAGGATGTTTTCGCTATGTCTGATAGCACCCCCATCCGCAGACCAAGTTCCGCCATGACCGAATATCCACCAGAGAGCAATGTAGGTTAATTTAAGCATCGAGATCGACTGGGACTGATTTTCTTAGCACTACTTCACGCTACCTCAGGGTATATCACCCGCGCGTGCTCTTGGTCCTGGTCCTTCGAGACCCAACTACTCTCCCATCGCCGACCCCCTCATCACTCCCCAGACCAAACTTCCTCTACATGCTCCCTCTTCCGGCGCGTCATCCGCCATGACGGCATCATCTACCGTAACGTCAGACTACTCTCCCACTGAGAACCGGGATGACGATCATGACTCGCCCACCAAGCCGTCCAAGATTAACCTCTCGGACATCGTGCTTGATCCCGCACCGCGGCGGCAGATTATCGCACCGGTACGGTTGAACAAGGCGGTCATTGGTGGTCGGACCAGTGCCAAGTTTGCGAAAGTCGCTGAGGACCCGGGAGTCGAGGGCGTCCCTCCAGGACCTCGACCTACCGAACGACCCACACCCTCGTTTGCCTGCATCATTGGCCAGGCTATCCTTCGATGCAAGGCAGGCGGTCTATCCCTCGAGCATATCTACCGATATGTAGAGACTGCCTACCCATATTTCAAATCGGGCGATGGAGCATGGCGGAATTCGGTCAGGCATAACTTGTCAATACACAAGATGTTTGAGACTATACCCCGGACAGAGAAGTATCCCCCGGGCAAAGGAGGGATTTGGATCATCCATGATGAGGAAAAGATCCACTGGCCGTCTGAGGACAAGTTTATCAAGAACTTCCCAACGACACATCCACATCACCAGATCTGTCGGCAGACGGTGCATGAGCGACAGAAGGAGTCGGAGGCGATTGCGAAGGCTCGGGCAGAAGGGCGGGAGTATGTACCCAAGAAGGGCAAGAAGGGGCGGAAGTTCGCCGAGGACTCATCGATCGATATGGTCCGTGCTACCTCGTCCATGTCGGATGGACCCGGTCCCTCGTCTAGTGGCTACACCCTACATCACCCACTCCCCGCCACTACCCACGCACCTCCTCTACCACTACAACGTACATTGTCAATCACGGTGAAACCCGAACCCACCTCGCCTCCCCCAAAGTTGTCGCAAAAGATCCTTCACCCTCCTCCATTCCTCCGTCCCGTTGACGAAGACGGCATGGATGACGTCGTGCCGAAGGGCACCATGATCCCTCCTCGGTTCGGCCACAAGCGTGTGTTCGTGGAAGGGGACGAGGAGAATGTATTCACGGCGCCGAAACGAGTCCGAGTTGCAGAACCTCTCCCTCTTGCGCCGATACAACAAGAATCGGTCGATGACGCCTATGTCACGCCCGAGCGAGAAAGGCAGATGACCAAAGCGGCGATGAATTCTTCTGCATTCAAAACGCCCGGTCTGGTCGCTTCGACATCTTCCCCGGGATCATCACCTATGCCACCTACCGTCCTGCGCACGGTTCATCATCCCGCATCTGGTCTTCAGCAGACATGGACGCAGGCAGATGTGGTCACCGACTCATCCCCTCCTTACCTCGATGCGGCGTTTGACATAAAACCCAAACAACGCTTTGCTGGACCAGCAGACGACGACCTCCCTCTCCCACCCACCTTCACTGCTCCTCCGGTATCCCCACGCGCTGTACCCAAAACTCCCCTTACTCGATGTTCAGCGGCAGCCGATCGGACTCCTCGTCTAGCCCATCGTACACCCTTCGCCTTCACCCCGTTGATGCACGACGGCACCCCCCTCTTCCCACCCATGACTGTCAAGCCGCAATCTACGCCCGCGTGGGAGATTGACGGTGTCCTCGTCCGCCTTGGTGAGAACCGAGAGCTGGAAGAAGGGTCAGGCAGGGTGAGGATGCAGCTCTTCACTCCCGGGTTTGCTACTCCCAGCCTACCGAGCTCGTCTGTCCCCCTCGGTCTCCGGAGCCCATTGACCAGTACCGACCCGAAGAAATACGCCTCACCCAAGAAGTTGATCTTCGGCGTCAATGTCGAACATACCCCATCAAACAGCCCCTCCCTCCAGGCTCTGATAAATCCCCTCGTGGAGCTCAAGGCGGCAATGGCTGGTCCAAGTATAGGCGGAGATGGGAGTCCGAAAAAGGCACCAGCGGGAAAGATTGGGAGAGATTTGAGGACGGAGAGAGAAAGAACGAGAAGTGGGGAGATGAGGGCGGGTGTGTGATTGAGCTTCTCTGGTCTTGATGGTTCCGATGCTCCTTCTTGTATGTTTCGCCAGTTGTACGGCTATCCTGTTTCTATTGCTCTACTTTCCTAGATAGTGTTACCGTCTTTTCTGCTTGAGCCCCTTTGTTAGTTGCCCCATACCACTGCTTGTTCTGTAGCATCATCCTCGACGTCGTAGATAGGTTCCCCCGGAGTTGGTTATTCCCTTTGATAGGTAGATTGATATTACGAATATGAATATGCGATTGCTCTGCTCGTGAGGCTTTGGACGGTAGCAACAAGATGTGGCAGTCATGCAACGGACACTCGCTAATCCATCTATACATGTACTATGGAAACTACTATGACTGACAAACATCATCTAATCTCAATTGTGTCTATGTTATGTGCAACAAGGTATTCTGCTCTATCAGCGAGATCCTAGCACAGCTCTCGAACAATGTCTCACTCACATATACAGGCTCCGCTATTTCCCAATGATGACCCCACGCTAAATCCCCAAAGGACGAACATCGGTCTTGGCACCATGACCCGTCTCTTCGACCGCCTCGACCGCACAAGCTCCTCCGCCATTCACCTCTATGCTTTTTGCTTCGTTCCCGCCATTGACATACGGCCTTAGAAGGCCCACAACCTCCGAACCCGTCCCTCGCGCCCTCTCCCAATCTTCATAGTCCTGCCACCACCACGAATGCGTCACTCCGTCATTCCCTAAATACCCGCCCCTTCCCTCTGGCGTATTCCGCTTTGCCCAAGGCTTATCGACAATGTAATGCAGGATGACAACCTCCTCGTCCCGCCAGATATTCTCGTGCCAGTATCGCATCGTCTTCAGGGCGTTATACTGCCAGCCCATGCTGAGCCAACGACCGCGGAAGTACTCGGCGAGGAAGTCCTGGTCCGGGAACATCATCTCGGAGAGGAGCGGAGTCGTATCAAAGAACTCCATCATGTTTGACCAGAGCTCAGCAGACGGGCGGAAGAGGAACATACCACCATTGAGGAGTTGATATGTGGGGATAGTGGATGCGTGGGAAGGGGAAGGTTGGGTGAGGGCATGGGGATGTGAAACCGGGGTGAATCCGCAGTTGTCCTTGGTCCAATCTGATGGTGCCCAAGAATCACCATCTAGATTACAGACACAGACGTGATTTGCTGCGATCCAGTCCGAAGAGGGTAAAGGATGATCCGCAAAGATCTGATCGACGGGTTTCCGGATCGTCATATCGGCATCGAGATAGCATATCGTGTCGAATTGAGGGAACGCCTCGTGTAGCTGGAACACTCGGAGTTTGGTCCATGTGTCAGCGAACCGAGTGGCGATGAGCAGCAATTTGAGATCTTTGCGCGGTAAGAGGATATCAATGGGGTGAAGGATGAGGTTGGTGCGCTTGCTCTCGAACTCGAGAGCCCGAACGGCGTCGGCGGAGAGGGAAGGTGTGTAGAGGACGATCAAGGGGTGTGTGGAGCCGTGTCGCCGGAGGGTGTGGGCGAGGATTATGACCCCGGCTAGGTAGGACGCCCGGGTGATTAGCGTGCAGTAGGCATACTGCTTGGTGGACATCTTGAGACGTTTGGGGGAAGAGGCAAAGAGGTAAAAGATGGCAAAAGATCGGACAGGGATGAGAAAGGATGCCGTAATGACCGGTCCGAATCAACCCGAATATGCTCCGTTGAACCCCACGCCTTCAGCCGATCAGCGCAGCGCTGTCGATCCAGCTGTTGCTTGTAGTCACAACATCATATTCGGGATGTACTTGTCTTTCTGTCAACGCTCGATCACTGCTTGGGAGGAGGCGAAAGCGTTCTGAAAATCGAGAGGAAGTATGGAAGGTGTGCAATCACTGAGCGCCGCGCGCCCGTCCATTCAAAGACCCGCCACCTCCGGCGTCCGCCTGACCCCCTCTCTCGCTCAACCTCTCTTCGTCTCCGGATTTTCGACTCGCCTTTGGGCCATACCTCGCACTGAGACAAGGTATTGTGCCTGTGTGTACCCAAGATTCGGGTCTGGACTATGGTCGACTCTAACGTAAAGCTGATTGAAGATCGATCTGAAACCCTTGTCTCTGATTCAGCTATGGGACAACTGAGTGTCCGAGGTCCGCTAATCCCGCAATCCCTTGTTATCCAACTAATATACCTTCAGACCCTCTAGGGTTCCCATCCACACCCCCGCCTCATTCATTCACCCGCCATGTCGCCCCCATCCCTAACACCTTACGCTGATTCAGGTTTGCTCAATCTCGGTGATTTCATACAGTACGAATCCATCCTCCACCCCTTGGCCATTGGGTCGATTGCGATCGTCTACCTCTTTGGATGCCTTCGATTCAGCAGTAATCGTACGGTTGCGCCCCTAACGATCTGGGACGGTATCTGCAGCGTCGCCCTGGGTTCCGTAAGTTTAGCCCCGCTCTTTCGGTGTGACTTCGAGCTGATGAGGTAGACACTCGCTTCCATCGTCAATGGGCAGCAACTGGTCCGGGGTCTGATGGCTCTTTCTTTGCTCTTGATGTGGCAGTATCTCACGTACGTCTGCCTGGCTCGCGATAACAATTGAGACAAGATGCTAATTAGTAGGTCCTGGATAGGCTGCAAGTTCCCAAAGGTATGTCGATCTCTAGCAAAGCCGGGCACGGTGATGCTGACTTGACAGTGCGGCGTCCTCTTTACCAAACCACCTCTGATCGTGGCGTTCCGCGGCCATCTACTCGAAGGACTCATGCGTAAACATCGACTGAACAAGGTAGACGTCTATGGCGCACTCCGCAAAAGCGGCATTTTGAACATATGTGAGGTCGAGTGTATGGTCGTTGGTGAGTCTTGAGCCTGTCACTGCATACTCCGTGATAGCCAGCTGACGACTCAGAACCCACGGGATCATTCTCCATCTTCAAAATCAAAGATATGCCGGAGGACTACGTACGTTGCTCCGCACAGAGCCTGATGCAATGATCTTTGCTGACCAGCAGGACCCAGAGATCCTATTGGCCGTCAAGGGATATCGCGAGCTTGTGAAGGAGGACGAAGAGCAGAAGAGACTCCAGAAGGAGGAAGGGATGGGGAGGAGTCAGTCAACCCTTGCTGAATCGGAAGAAGGGGGCTGTCAGCGGGAGAAGAGGTTGCAGCAGGATGAGGAGGGACAGACTCGTGAAGACCAGATCGCACACGATGCGGCCTAAGTTTGACGATTCTCGAGTAGTGATGAGATGATGCATGGCGATGTATCTGTCTCCGGCAGGGGCATCAGTCTCCAGGTCTAGCGCAGCCGTAAGCCAACCGCGCTCAGTATTGCTGTGTTCACAATAAAAGTCAGACCAGTGCAAGTGGCCTCGAAATTTGATCGGCCCGGAGGCCCGGAGGAGTCAAAGCTCAACGCGAGGAATGTTGTGGTGTGGGGTCCCCATTCGCCCATACTCCACATCGCGAAAGATTGACCGCTTTCCATAGCGTAGTATGTCTTCGCCCTGACCCGACAATTCTCTCGCGTGGACAACGGAAGGACGACAGGTCTTTCCCTTTCGACGACTCGATCAGAAATGACCACTGCGGATCCGTCCTTCCTCTTGAGCGACAACTCCGATGACTTGGCTTTACACCCTCACGCAGTGCGGGAAAGACGACTTTCCGTTCAGTCTATGGGCTCCTCTCGCTCCGTCTCCCCCTCGCTAAATCATCGGCTGGGTATCGTTCACGAGCATTCATCAGACCAGAGGCCTGTCGGCTACAGACAGCCATCTGGGGCAGACAAGCAGTATGCAGCACATGAAGAGAAGGATGTCCCGGAATCGATGGAAGAGAACGACACCTACTCGGCACTCTACCCTCCAGCATCATCAGGCTCGCAACACGACCACCTCAGGACCACTGGAAATGACACAGCTCGCCAGCAAAGACCGAAGCCTGTGCCGTATAAGCAGATCTTCCCACTATGTCTGTCAAGAGCTTCCGAGGGGATGATCTTCGCGGTGATCTTGCCGTACATCAACGAGATGATACGAGGATTGGGAGTGGAGGAGCAGATGGTTGGCGTGTGGAGTGGCATGGCGGTGAGTTCAGAGTCTCACGCTGTGCTTGGTGTTTTGGGCAAGGGAAAGAGGAAGTGGTTTGCAAACGCGGGCTAGAATGCAACTGGCTCTCATCAGAGCTCAGGATCCTTCGATTGACGATGACTGACAAGGTACTAGGAATCATCCCTTATGATCGCCGAAGCCATCACAGCTCCACTCTTCGCTCCCCTCGCAGACCGATACGGTCGTCGTCCAATCTTCCTGATCTGTGTATTCGCGTGGGGAGTAGGAGCGGTCTCCTTCGGGCTGGTGAACAGTGTGATGCTGGCGGTGGTATGTAGGGGCTTTCGTATGTTGGACCTTTGCTTCCTAATAGGCAAAGTCATAGCTGACGCTTTATAGTTGGGCTTTTAGCGGGCGCAGGCGTTCTTTCACGTACCATGGTTGGGGAGCTATGTGACAAATCTAACAGAATACGAGGTGAGTTTACGCCCTCTCTCATCTTGGCCAAAAGCTTACAAGTCTACCAGCCTTCGCCGTGTTCTCCCCATCTTTGACAGTCGGCGTCACTCTAGGGTACGTCCAATCTCGATTCGATCCCGACCTCACAAGGTATCCTCGCTGACTCTACAGGCCAGTCATCGGTGGATTCCTCTCAAACCCTGTTCCGAAACTACTACCCCCGTCATTCACGCTATTCACCACATTCCCTTATCTTCTTCCGTCACTCGTGGCAGGGACGAGTGGGTTTCTGGCATGGGGGACAAGCTGTATCTACCTCCCAGAAGTGAGTTTTTGCGACATGCTAAGCTCTAATGTCTTGTGAGCGAAACTAATGCTGATTCTCAACCTTAGACCTTACCTCCCTCCCTCCGCCGTACAGAAAGAGATGCCAACAAGCTGCCCAAGCCAAGTGCACTCCAGTTGATGCGTTACAAGCCATTTCAGAATGTCTTGATCCTGTACGGAAGTGAGTTCTCAGATCTATTGGAGGCACCATGGCGACTCACTCGCCATCTCGCCACACGTTGTGCTGAAGCCCATGCTGATATCATGAACAGTGACTAATGCCGTCCAATTCTCCTTCGAGGCCATATATCCTTTGTTTGCATTCACGCGGAAGGACCTGGGAGGGCTAGAATTACCAGTGAGCTCAACCTGGAAGATAGCGCAGGCGAAAAGAGCTGATGATGTCCAGACAGATACGATCGGTGTTGTTCTCGGTCTCTCAGCCGCTCTTTCTATCTTCATGACCATCTTCCTATTTCCTATCCTGCATAGAACAATCAGGGAAGATACCTATTTGGTAATCTGTAAGCGACAGTGACGCGGCCCATGAAGACAGACGTGGCTGATGGACCAGGCCTGATTTGTTATACCCTGTCAATACTGTTCTTCCCATTCTTGTGGGCGATGCACTATACTGCTCCACCTCAGGCTGGCCTGGAGTGGGGTACGATCGGGGTTATGTGTGTGCAGATGATCTTGCGGCGTATCGGTGATTTCTCCGGAACGTGAGTCGGGACTACTACTCAGTGACTAGTCGCTCGGCTCATGGTTGACTTGGCAGCATGCTCGATACGATCATATTCGACACAATCCCTTCGCCTAACTTCTTGGTGACCGCCAATTCACTTACATTCAGTATTGGGGTAAGTTTGGAACACTAGAAGAAAAACACGAGACAGTCACTGACGGCACGGTAGGCAATCGGCAGAGCCATTGGTCCGTTCGTAGTATCGTACCTCTTCTCAATGTCGACACATTACGAGTCCAGCAGTCCGGCGCGTCAAATAGTATGGGTCGGGTTTGTTTTGATCTCTTTACCGGGTGTGTGGCTGGGGTGGCAGATGCGTAAACGAGGAAGCGGTCATGGGAGTGGAGGAGGAAAGGCAGAGTCTGGAGGCGTGGATGAGGAGGAGAGAGTGGAGCTGATACGGCGAGATGTGGAGCCGGGTAGCGTGCATTAGTTCTTGTTGAGTTTGAAGTGTTATCTGTATCCATATATCTACCGTCACTTCTCGGATCTTGGGCATCGTGCGGCCATTCGTAGCATGGCTTGACGAAATGCATGATTTCTGTCGATTCCGATCGGCCGATCAGGTCGACTATTACCCCTAGCCTACAACTCGGTGCAGCTTCTGAATCTCTGATTGATATCAGCTGGGATTCTTTTGCGCCTCCTGCATTTGGAACTTTGACTCACCAGTAAGCAGCACATCGCCCTGTTTCACGAGCGTCTCATACACGCCCGTCTTGCCCACTTTCTCGAGCCTATTGGTAATGATCACGCCCTGAACTTTGTCGATCCGGCACTGCAGCCTTCCACCAGCAATGAACCTGCTCAAGTCTCGATCGATGAATGCCTCGCTGACTCCGAAAGAGCGACACATCCGTTCAAGGGTGAGGGAGCGGTACGACTCGAGGATCTGGGCATAGGCCTTGATACGCATTTCGCGCACGTAGAACCTGGCGTGTGGGGCGAGTAGGGGAGAAGGGAGGAGGTGTTTCTGCTCGACGTCGGATAGTGCTGTGAAGAAGTCGGCATAGGCAGATTTCTGGAGGGATGTGGTGAGGAGGGAAAGGGCGGGAAGTTGGGGGAGGACAGAGTTGACTTCGGAACTGCCGAGGATCTGCTATTGTCAATGATTGGACTGCGAGTTCGATGGTCATAGACTAACCTTAGCCTTGATGGCTTTGCGGTCGCATCCCACCGACGCCGCCAACACTGCGATCGCGACAAACTCCTCGTACTCCATCAATTCATTGGCAGTGAAGGTGCTCAAAGAATCAATGAGCAATTCCGCTGCCTCCTTGAACTCGCGTATCGAGAGGTGGTGTAACGCCCGGTACACCTTGAGACGATTCCGACGGTCCCAGTCTCCGCCAGTGTCGATCAGGCTATTTTAATCAGCTTTGGCACTACGTAGCCCCGTTGTGACAGCAGAAGCTCACTCCAAAGCCTTGGTGATGTTTGTGGTAATCAAAGTATTATCGGCGAAAAACAATCCCACGCGAACTTTGGCCAATACGAGATCTATCCGGGCACCCAGACCGGCGGTCTTTTCTAGAGCGGTATCGAGTGCGGGCAGTGCTCTTTCCTATCTAGATCAGCTGATGTCCATGTGCGTTTACAATAGGTCACTGACCTTATCGCCTATTCTGCACAGGTACATTGCCCTCTGCCTCCATAGCTCTGAAACATCGCTCTCTCCCAGGTTCTCTTCGGCATCCTTCAGCTTCGTATCTATCTCGGCGAGGTATTTCTCGTTCTTCTCCTTCAACGAGTTGACCAATTCGGTTCTGTCCGACGATACGAGGTCTGAAGGTAGGTGAGAGACGTATGGTGCCATTTCTGATGGTGTAAGTCATGGTCTGGAGTACGCAATGAGGTTGTAGCTGAGCTTGTGTCTTGCAAAGACTCACCATCAGCCTCGATGGCTTTCCACAAGGATGAGCTGGCTTCGGAAGCTAAGCTCGAGACGTGCTGAATCTGATACGTCCATTGTGGGACTTTCAGATTGGGGTAGGGGAGGGGTACGCTATCGTCTGCCATTGTACTGTAGTCGGTGTAGGATAGGGTAGGCGAGTGAGTGATGGAGGAATGTGGTGAGTGAGCTAGCTGGCTGGACACTGACGCGAGCGCAATCCTAATCGGAATTGGTTTACGTACAGTGTTAGTAAATTGGATTCTGTTTTCTGATTCCGCTAATGGAATTTGATGATCAGGGTCCTTTTGGCTGTTTTGCTAATAGAGTTTGGCTGTGTTGCCTGCCCCTTTGTCTCTCTATCCTCCTCCTATTATACAATCATCACTCCATCTCATCCGCCTATACTGCGCCTAGAGCAGCCCACGGCGCCTGGCGTATCACTCGCCTTTTTATTCGAGCCCGACTTCCCCATTGGGAGAGGGCAAAAAGCCTTCAAGACTCATCGGGTCAAGACGCGACAATCGATCCCTAGGCTCGGACCCTCCTTCCCATCTTTGCCACAGAGTGAGAAAACATCGTCGACTCTACTTGGCGCAAGCTTGATCTCGTCCTCTCCTCTCCAAGATGTCGTCATCTTTCCAATTCGGCGACTTCAACTTCATATGCGAGCGCGCGGCATTGACAATATGTCCGCTACTCGGGTCGGCGCAAGGGGTCATGCCTACTTGTTACGCTAGGAATGTACAGCTGGGAAGTCAGGTGTGGTTCCAGCCTGGTAAGTCTTTGTGCTGGCTACGAGTCATGGCCGGTCCGGCGAACAGAATGGTAGGGATGTGCGGAGGGAGGAGAGCTTGCGGGAAAGAGACATGGGGAAAGGTGTTGTGGTACATTTGTTGTCCGAGGCGGAGGGAAAATCAGGCTGCAGGGCGAAGATGATGCCTGCTTTGACATCATTGGCTAGAGGAGGGATTCATTGGCAGATCGCCAGGGGGTTTCCGGGTGTCCGTCGTTCGTTGCTCTCCCGGGCTCGTCACATCCTAGGGATTCAGAAAGGACCTTAGGCGATCGGCCAAGACAACCTCAAGGGAATGTTTGCAGACTTTTGCTGACAAACAGCTACCTGCTTCGTCCACATTGCCGCTCTCGGAATGACCGCCATTATGCTCTTCCACGTCCGATCAAAATACACCGCTGTCGGCCGGAAAGAGATCGTCTTATTCTTCTACATCTACATGTTCGTCAGCCTACTCGCCTTCTTCCTCGACTCAACGGTCATTCCAACATCACACGAGGTGTATCAAGTAAGTCTAGACATAAGGCATTACTTAGAGGCGATTTGTGACTTCGTTGCTGATTTGACTAGTGGTTCACTGCGGTCTATGCTGGCGCGCTTGGCGCGCTGTACTGGTGTATTGTCATGAATGGGCTGGTGGGATTCCAGGCTTGGGAGGATGGAACACCAAGATCCCTATGGGTACGTTGCTTTTTTTAAATCTTTGAATGGCCAAGGAGCAGGTTGTGTCAACTCAGGCGGGGACTGCATTTGGACGATGCCAAGGAGTCAAGGGCACAACAACGCCAGACTTGAATGACTGCGTCTCCTTAAATGGTCCACTGCTGACCTCTTAGCTTCTTCGTATCTCCTGTCTACTCATCTGGGGAGTGACCTTCTTTGTCGCCATCGCGACCTTTAAAGAATGGGCCTCCTTCTCCTACACCCGCCCCATCGGGCTCTTTGTCACCTACCTCATCTTCCCCGCCGTCTGCGTCGTCTTCTACGCCGTTTCGCAGCTTGTCCTCGTCATTCGCACGCTGGACGATCGGTGGGTTATTGGAGACATCATCTTCGGTATTGCATTCTACGTTGTCGGCTGCGTGTTGCTTTTCGCATTCTCGACCCGTATTTGCGATGCCGTCAGTCACTACATTGACGGTGTCTTCTTCTTCAGTCTGTGCATGCTGTTGACGGTGATGATGGTGTACAAGGTATGTCCTGCCTACGGTATCATCGCAAGTCATTGTACTGATCACTTAGTATTGGGATTCCATCACCAAGGAGGACCTCGAGTTCTCGGTCGGATCCAAGCAAGCTGTCTGGGAAGTGAAGGAACCTTTAGTTCAGGTACGTCATGCTGAACTTTCGACAAAGATCTTCACTGATCTCTATAGGGCAACCAAGAATACTTTGAGGACGACACAACATCAGCATACCACGGCGCCGGAGGAAGTCTAGCGGGCGGCTACGGTGCGAACTACTACGCCAACTATCCTCAGGGGCAGGGCCCACCGATGGGTCAAGGCCAGGGAGGTTACTCTCAACAGTCCCAGCAGCAGTATGGGGCTGGCGGAGGGTATGGGCAAGGAGGCGCGTCGGGCGGATATGGTCAGGGAGGGTATGGAGGGGGCCATTATTAGCCTGGATAGGTCTCGGTTCCCAGTGTAGCTTTCGCCTTAGTATGACTTCTTCATGTTTGTTACGTAGACATGGTGTGGACAATGAACGACATATACTCACGCCTTCTACAAGGGTTAGCCAGAGCATCGTAGCAGTCCCATACAACTCCTGGTACAGCTGAGTGTCTCCGCCAAATATCCAAGGCGACAATATCGCCACCCAACTCGAAGAATTCGCTCTCTCCCCTTCTTGACCTCTATTGCCTCTACTGCCAGTACATTCTGTACTAACAATGCCTCCCTCTCCCACGGCTTCTTCATCCTATTCTCCGCGGTCAAATCAAATACCGCCTAGAGACCGGCCGAACCCCATCCCCAAATCAAAACCTTCCACCTCGACCTCAGACCCATTCGCATCCCTACCGCCTGCATTTGACGCAGAGCGATTCCAGCCACCGGCATGGGCAAAGGATATGGCACATCTCCCATCGAAGAGCAGAGGCGCAGATGGGGATGATCAAGGCGCAGGAAGTAGCTCAGGCCCAGGAACGCGTACATGCGAAGATGGGGAAGGGGGAGGGGACGATACTGAGAGTCTTGGGTTGAGCGAGCAGGATACATTATGGGAAGACGCAAGGGAAGAGTTTGACGATGTGGTTGATGAGAAGACGGGGGAGTTTACTTTGTCCGAGCTCAAGGTGAGCCCAGACCTCATGCAGTCGATGGAAGAAAGAGGGCTTGGGCTGATTGTTCGCTAGCGACTATTCGACAAAGCCACTGGATTGAAGACGGAGGGTAACACCCATTTCACTGGTCGTCCGCCGAGGTATGACGAAGCTGTTCAGGCGTATCAAGCCGCTTTGGGGTGTCTACCAGACCGGCAGCCATCGACCAAAGAAAAGGACGGAACATCGAACATGACTGGGGTGGACGGCTCGGAAGGGACCTCCGCGAAATCATCAATACCATCGACTTCTGCTGGTATGCCATCACATCCGCCGCCTATACCAGTAGGCACCTCGGGCATTCAAGAGTTGACAGAAGCGGAAGCTGCGGCGCTGGAAGCCGAGCTTCTGCGATCGCAAGATCAGTTGAACGTGTTGGCGGATTCGGGCGAGTCGGAGAAGGAAGAGACGGAAGAGGAGCAGAAGGAAGAGATGTATGAAGCAATCAGGGAGTTGAGGAAGGTGTGTTATGGGAATCTAGGAGCTGTGTGGCTGGCCCAGACGGGGAAAGAGAGGGAGTGCGTTGATGTCTGCTCGGAGGGTCAGTCCACTTCAGTCTCATAATGTTGATGCTCGCCTGTCAATACGGCTGACCTGCCTAGCTCTCAAGATCGACCCGACGTATATCAAAGGCCTACAACGCCGCGCAACAGCGAACGACCGTCTCAACACCTGGTCCAGTCTCACAGCGGCACAAGAGGGTAGGTCTCGCGTTTCCTGATCTGCCTTGAAACCCTAGACTGACACGCCTGTCCAGACTACACTTCTCTGCTTCCCCTTCTCCCTCAATCCGCATTACCTCCCATCCGGCGGTGCCTCGCTACGCTCCCCGCCCGTATATCCGCTCAACAGGAGAAAGAGAAGGACGAGATGATGTCAAAATTGAAGGATCTTGGGAATGGCCTGTTGGGGAAATTCGGCCTATCAACCGATATGTTCAAGTTTGATCAGCAGGAGGGCGGAGGCTATAGCATGCGCTTTGAGCGATAGTGGCGGAGACACTAAGTAGGACCATCAATCGCTCAAGTATTTTACGGATCGGGAGCCATGCCATCAAATGGTTGCCATCAGACTCCAGGTCCCATGATCTCGTCTCATGTAACTTCGCAAATGGAGTGCGACCAGCAGAGGCGAGAAGAAAGTCCGTACATCCCAAATCCAGTAATCAGGCCAAATCTATCATCTTCTACCTTCTATCACCACCGTAAACCCAAGCTCCTAGCCCATACCTCACCCAAAATGCCAAAGCGCTACACGCTATCTGTATCCCGCCCATCACACTGCAAAGCGTATCCTCCCGCATGGGCCCAAAGCGCACCAAAATGAAATTGAGGATGGTGAGGTTGGTCGATGAGGTGATGATCTGACCACTGCGTTCGAGTCGGACTAAACCTAAAGTCTCAAGAACGACGAGGACTAGCCTTGTTTTGATTGGAGGAGGGACAGGGAACATGACGCGACTGGGATGTAAGATATCTGTCTCTGCGTCATAGCTGTCCCGTCAGCAAGCAAGCCCGATTCCGACAGAAACATAATTCAAGCACGGTCTGCCTCCACCTGGGTCTCTACGCCACAAAATGAGGGAGCCAACTTACTGAGGTAGTCGATGCCTTGGACACTCAACCAGGTGGAACAATTGCGGACATGAGAGTATGAAGTTGAAGATTTGCGGGATGAAGAAGAGTATGAGTGTCTTGCTGAAGTGTCCTTGGAGGGCGACAGCGGAGAAGGCCATTCCTGTGAAGTAGCAAAATGTGTCTCCTGGAAAGGCTTTGGCGGGGTACCTAACCTGTTCAGCTGATTTCTGCGCCTTTTTGAGGGTATCGAGCGGTGCTCACCAGTTATGCCAGAGAAAGCCTGCGCACACTCCGACTAGCGGGCCCATAAAGTACGCACTCATCAGATGTCGCTGTACCATCTCGCCCCCCGCGAACGCCAAGAATTTGCCAGCGTCCGGATCGCCAACACCCCCAAGCGCCACAAGCAGCCAACGAGGCCAGAGCGGTAAGAACAGGAGATCATTGAGGAGGACCGAGGCGGCGATGATTAGTGCTTGTATACACTCGACGCCGTTCACCCCAGCTAGGATGTTGATGCTGTTTGTGGTGAAAGTTGGGAGGAGGAGAAGGTAAATGTAGTACAGTGGCCCTGATTGTTGTCAGTTGGCATTCTCATTCGTCAAATGGTTGCAGAGTAACATGAGCCAGGACAGGGATCGTCGCCGAGTCGTTCGGGCGAACATATCACTGACCTAGATCCACGACCTTTGATCCCACCCAGCCACCCCATCCTAGACTCTCAATCCAGCGACCGATCCCCTTGGGCAGAACGACCGAAGTCAAGCCACCTTCGGAGTAGTACACCACCAGAGTGGGAATGGCCGCAATGAGCGGAATGGGCAATTTATGTCTCCACCGAATGTCGAAGAGGTCGTCTATGAAGCCTAAGAGAGTTGCAACCAGGAGTGATAGTAAGGAGGAGAGGTAAAGTGTCAGCTACGGATAGCGGTCAGCTTGGCAAATCGAGGGTGAGGCCCAAGAGGGTCCAGAAGTCACACGCGCTGCACGCATAGCGGGTGCTCAAACGCTTAAAAGAAGACTCACCTCGCCTGTTGGGAAATGCTCGCGGCCGACGGAAGCCTCTGAGCCCTTAGCTCCACCTGTGAACATGTGCGAGAATGGAAATGGGATGAAGAGCATCATGAGCAGTATATATAGACAGGCGATGGGAAGCCCAAGGCATTCCGGTCTACGATTGTCAGCTCTGCGATTTGCAGTTGCTCTAGCGGCTCAATGAGGCCGGCAGCCGAATTCAGGGAGAGATGTCGCCAGTTGCTGCTACAATACTCACATCAAAGGCCCGGAAGTCCGTCCCCCTGGCTTGAGTAGATCACGGCCCTCCAGTCCTCGCTTCATGAACGCCTGACTGACAGCAGGGACCACAGTGATAGCGCCCACAAAAGCCAAAAGCGAGAAGCCCAGACATGCTTGTAGAGCAGGGTACGCCGGCGGTGGAGGTAGATTGAGCCGTTCGAGGAGGTGGTAAGGGAGAACGACGGGGAGCAGGGGCTGAGCGATAAGAGCAAGGGAAATCGGGGTGAGGGTATAGATGATTAGTGAGGGCAGCGGATGGCCATGAGCCTGTACACTTGTCATGGCGGGCAGTGTCACGTAGGCATGAGATGATGTTGTAGATTGATGTACACTATCTTCGACATTTGGCTGGCAAAACACGTTGGACGTTCCGCGTGGAGGCCCGTGCGTGAATTTTGATACGATTAGCTCTATGTTTGTGCATTCTGCTCCGATATAATATCTATAACTGTACTTCTACTTGCTATACTAGCTACTTGGCAACGAGGGACCTGCCGGTCATTTCTGAGAAGTCAGTTACAAATGATCTTGATGGACAAAGTGAGAGCTGACCTTCAGGCTGGGGCAGACCCATGATCTCCAAGACTGTAGGTGCGACGTCGGCAAGAGTGCCGGGCTCGCCAGACACCTGGAGACCACCCTTGTCACCGGTGACAATGAAGGGCACAGGGTCTACGGTGTGAGCTAGAACAACATCATGAAACATGTATTAAAGATGACTCACTGGTTGTGTGGGCCGTGTGTGGGTTTCCGGTATCGGGGTCGAGCATCTGCTCTGCATTTCCGTGGTCGGAAGTTACGCATAACACGTAGCCAGCCTCCTCACAAGCATCGTAGACTGTCTTGACAGCCTTGTCGGTGGCACCAATGGCGATGACTGCAGCGTCGTAGTCACCGGTGTGACCGACCATGTCAGGAGGGGCAAAGTTGCACATGACGAAGTCGTAGTCGTTAGACTTGACGACCTCCGCAACCTTGTCCGCCACCTCCTGGACGCTCATCTCGGGCTGCTTGTCGTAGGTCGCAACCTTGGGCGAGGGGATCATGTGTCGTTCCTCCATGTCGAATTGCTTCTCGACACCTCCGTTGAAGAAGAAGGTAATATGGGCGTACTTCTCAGTCTCGGCGATGTGGCACTGGTTCGAGCCCTGCTTGGCGAGCCATTCGGCAAGGACGTTGGTCATTGACGCAGGGGGGAAGGCAATGGAGAATGGGAATTCGGAGTTGTACTTGGTCATAGTGGTGATGTGGAGGTCGCCGGGGACTTCGACGTCCATGGGCTTTTCGGGGAGACCGAGAACGCTTGCGATCTCTCGCATACGGTCTGAACGGTAGTTGAAGGTGAAGAGAGTGTCGCCCTCTGCAAATGTCAGCTCTGGGATAGCAGACCGGCACGATGACTCACTCTGGATTCGAGACCCTTCAGATCCGCAGATAATGGGCTTGATGAACTCATCCGTGATTCCGTTCTCGTACCCCTTCTCGACAGTCTGGATCAGGTCGTCCTGCCCACACTTCTCGCCAGTGCCCTGAACCAATCCATCAACCGCGATCTTGACTCGGTCCCATCGCTTGTCTCGGTCCATCGCGTAGTACCTCCCTACCACCGTAGAGATCTCTCCGAGGCCAATCTCCTTGATGAAGTCAAGGAGCTGCTGAATGTACTTTGGCGCTGACTTGGGAGCAGTGTCTCGGCCGTCACCGAAGAAGTGGATGTAGACGTGCTCGATACCGTGCTCCTTGGCGCACCGCAGCAGGGCGAAGAGATGGAGAATGTAGGAGTGGACACCGCCGTCCGAGATCAGACCGAGCAGGTGGAGACGGGAGTTGGCAGATTTGGCCTGCTCCATCGTTTTAATGATGTTGGGCTGCTTGTGGAACTCGTTCTTCTTGATGCCTGCAAATTAGCTATGGCGAACGTATGCTCCCGCCTGGACATACACTGATCAATCTTGACAATGTCCTGCCAAACAATACGGCCTGCCCCGATGTTCAAATGTCCAACTTCGGAGTTACCCATCAATCCCTCCTTCAAGCCGACGGCCAGACCATGTGCCTCGAGCTCGACAAAGTTGTGCTTGTCCCTGATGGCATCCATGTGGGTGGTGTCTCCGTGGTGGATGGCGTTACCCTTCTCGTTGGAAGAGATACCCCAGCCATCGTGTACGCTGTAGAGTCAGCCATGCCGACAGTTGTGAGCAGCCACCCTTGACCCACATCAGGCAGACCTTCTCTGGAAAGTTAGCTGAGGCTCCTGAGCATGTGAAATTGTTGAAATGCTCACTCTTCACGTCTGCTGTCTTCTGCCTCTTGGCGTCACCGCCTGGAGCAGGGGAAGTAGCGTCTCTTGTTGCCATGATTGCTAGATGAGTGTTAATGAATGATTTGGCTTCATCCGCAAGTCCGCAGGTGAAACGTTGGCTGTGGATGTGTGTGACGTAAGGCAACATTCCCCAGCCAAATATTTGATTCCGAAATGTTTGGCTTGATGAAGTTGCATATTGCCGCAAATTCCCGCACCGGAATCCCAGAACGATGCCATTTTTGAAATTCGACGTCGTATTTGGACTTTCCAACGTCGGATTGCGCTCTGAGTTGCTGGATATCCATCGCTCGAGCGACCAAGACCGCTGATACACAAATATGAATAGGCTAGATTGCGCACTCTACAAAGATGCTCTGATGAAGCCTTCCAGGCCCCCGTTGACCCACAGCTCCTGCACACTCCTCCCCACTCTCGCACTGGGGAACACCTTCTCGCCCTCACTGCCCATCTTCACGGTCACACCTCCTCTTCTCGTATCCACCTTAACCTCCCATCCCTCAGGTATCACTGTCAGCTCGCCATCCTTCCCTCCCTTCCCTCGCTGTCCCTCCTTACCAAACCTCTGGGTCAACTCCGTGATCAACTCTGGGGCCTCAATGAGGATCAGCCCGTTGTTGATCGAGTTCCGCTTGAAGATATCGCCAAAAGAGCCGCAAATGACGAGTGGGATACCGGCATTCTTGATAGCCGTGGCAGCTTGCTCTCGGGAAGAGCCAGTCCCGAAGTTGTAGCCAGAGAAGAGGATGGGAGTGGTGGAGGAGTTGGAAGTGCGGATAGAACGGATGTCGGCAGCGAATGTAGGGTCGTAGTTCTCCATGACGACTTCGGCTTGTCGTTCGGGTGTGATGTCATCCTGGTATGTGTACTTCCCGGGGTACATCCCGTCGGTAGTCAAGTTGTCTTGTGGGGCAAAGACAAGGGGTCCGGAGAAGTACTCAGGGAATCCGGAGAGGAGGGGTTCGAGCGATGCCTCGTCGACTAGTGGTGCTGGGGGAAGAGGTTCGCTGATGATGGAGATGGTAGGTCGGTCGACCTGGGGTAGAGCGTTGAGGTCCATGTCATCTGGCCCGCAGATAATTCCCCTCGCTGCAGACGCAGCGACAACGGCTGGGCTGGCGAGATACGCCACCGCTCCTGGATCTCCCATACGCCCCTTGTAGTTCCGGTTGGTCGCACTGATCCCCACCTCGCCCTTCTCCAACAAACCAACACCTAGACCAATGCAAGGTCCGCATCCAGCTGGCAAAGTCTTGGCCCCCGCATCCACCAGAACCTGCCAGTCACCCGCAGATTCGGCATCCTCCTGAACTCTGCTCGATGCTGCTGCAATGTAGAACTCTACACCAGGAGCAACCTTCTTCCCGCGTAAGACATTTGCAGCCGCGGCAAGGTCAGACGCCCTCGAGTTGGTACATGAGACCAGGTACGCCTTGTTGATTTTGATAGGTGGGTCCATCAACTTTGTCAAGGGAGTAGCGATTTTCACAGAGTTTGGGCCGGACACGTAGGGTGCCAATGTGGAAAGATCAAGGGTGAGGCGACTGGCGTAGACCGCACCAGGGTCTGCTGTTGGACGGTTTGCCAAGGCGTCTTCAAGACGACTGGTGTTTAAGCGAGGATGGGATGGGCTAGGTTGGGAGGGATCTGAGGGGATGGGGATAGGTGACATGGATGAATCGGAAGGCGATGAAAGGAATCGTCGAAGCTCATTCTTGCGTATCAATCCCTCGTACCATCCTCGCAGCTTCTCATCCACCGGGAACACCCCAGCTACCGCTCCCCACTCGGTGGTCATATTGGCAATGGTCAACCGCTCGTCAATCGAGATGTGCTCGATTCCAGAACCCGTAAACTCGATGGCGGCGTTCAGCACCTCGTCTTTGTTGAAAAGACCGGCGAGGGCAACGATGACATCTTTCCCAGTGACCCCCTGAGAAAGTCTACCGTCCAAGTTGACCGAGATGACTCTTGGGATCTGCCACCAGAACTTCCCAGTTGCCCAGATACCACTGAGACTGTCAGCCCAGGTCTTGACGGTGTCGAATCAATGACTCACGCAGCATCTGTTCGTACGATAGCCGTACCCAAGCATCCCACGCCGCCATAGTGGTTTGAGTGACTATCACTTGCAACCACCATTTTGCCTGGCCAGGCGTATCCCTCCTCCACCACGATCTGATGCCCTATTCCCCGTCCAGCAGGGTAGAAGTCCACCTTGTGCTCCTTAGCGAACGCCTCAATCTTCTTGTACTTCTTCTGATTCGTCTCGGATTTGTTCTGCACATCGTGGTCAAGCGCAAAGACGGGTTGGCGGGGATTGCGAATAGCTGAGCATGAGAGGGAGAGGAATTTGGAGATTACAGGTCCAGTGTTGTCGTGAGTCATCCTACAATCTGTCAGCTCGCTTCGCTCGTTAGGTCGAGTTGCCACGCACACATGCTCAGGCTGTATCATCACATAGTCCCCACTTCGGACTTTTTGTCCAGCAGGTAGATCCACCGCGTACTTCTGCACGATTTTTTCGATGAGAGTCTGCGGATTTGATACCGTGGCATATCCTCGAGCCCATCGAGAGGGGCCAGCAAGGCGTATAGAGCGGAGCATTGTGGATTCGCGGCGAGGAGATGATGGGTGAAGGCATAGAGCGAAATTTCCATCTCTTGCTGTTGACGTTCGGAAAATCGTCCGGATATAACCGACAGCACAATCAAGAGCTTCTCATTCGACCATACCTCCTCTCGCTGTGTTTGACTCTGGTGGCTCATCCAGAGGATCGTGGACACGAGCATGGAAAGCAGGCAGCAGGTGAGATCGATTCTATGATATACATGCCACAGCTAAACCTCTGCCCGCCGACGGTGGCTTCCCCCTCCACATTCTCCCTATGCCCTCGCGCCGGGTCAGGCGCTTGGCCCCGCCAGCATCGCTCGCTCTATCGTCTCCAGTCTCTCCTTCAGGTCCTTGCCCTCCGCCTTCAACTTCTCGGCTTTGTTCTCCTCAGACCGCAATGCGAGGATCGTTTGTTCCCCCTCCTTGTGGGCCGCATCCGCCCGCTCCAGCTTTGTAGTCGCCTCCACCAATGCCTCACATGCAGTTTTTGCCAATGTGGCAGCTTGTGATAGCTTGCCTTTGAGCTTTCTATTCGCCATTTCTTGCGTGAGGATTTGGAGGTCGAGTTGAGCAAGTCTGGTGTCGGTTGCGGCATTCGCCCGGGCAGACTGGGTACCATGCTCGAGTATTTGCGGTATAGCGCTTGATTTGGTCTTCTTGATGATGGGTTCTGTGTGTATCAGTGCTGTCTGTGCTGAGTCATAGGGAAGCAAGCACACCTTCTTCCTCGGAGTCCTCATCAATCATAATGGGACTATTCAAATCGAATTTGCCATGTGCGGCCAGTGCACTTCGCCTGGTCGATCGAGGCCTGAGGCCGTTCGTCGATTTCGGGACTCTGGATCTGAGATGATCCATTTTGGTGAAAAGGGGGTGGAGGACAGATCAATGAAGCTGTTGTCATTGGAGATCTGTGATCATGCACTTTGCGCTTGGACCTGGGTCAGAGGGGTCAGAGGATGAGGCCTGAGGTCCGAGCGCCTAGGAAGCTGCCGGACCGAGCCATCCATCTGATTCAAGTATAATACTATTGCTCATCAGCATGTGCGGGCGACATCGACATCAGCGGAGGGACTTACTATACAACTATGATAAGAATCTGTATTAGAAACAACTCCCTCAATCATTCCGACGCTTCTTGACCGCATCATCAATCTCTCTCATCCGTCTGGCCAGCCCCGCACGCTCCTCCTTGAGGCCCACGACCTTCTCCTTCTCCCTTCGTACCTGCCTCAATCGCCTCTCCGCCAGCTTCTTCTCCTTGCCCATGTCTTCTAACGTTCGCTGAGCTGCCAGCCATGCCTCCTCCGCGATTTCCAATGACCGTGCCGCATCCTTGCAAGCTGCATCGGCCAGGTAGACAGCCTGGACACGATCTGCCTCGAGTTGTGATAGGTTCTGAATCTCAGCGTCGAGAAGGGGGTTGTTCACGCTCTCGGGCATGGAGCGGGTAGAGCGAAGTGAACGATTCGAGCGCACAGACGCATCGTCCTCGGGACTCATCTGGCGACTGTCATCTAGTTCAATCTTGACCCCTAGATCGTTAGCTCAATCACTCAGCATTGTCTGTGTGCAGGTCCGACGTCAGCTGGCAGGTGGGATGTGAGATCTTGAGACAAGAATCGTCTCACTTTTGACAGAGCCCTCGGCAACGTCTTCGTCCTCCGAGAGTTCCGGTTCTACGCGCTTCTTTCTGTAGCACCTACCGAATCTCACTCGCGGCCTGACCTCGGATTCAAGTGTAATCGAGATATCTTGCATTGGATCTTGATCTATGTTCTATGTTGTCAAGGGGATTATCAATATGAGGTATATGATATTGAAGCGCCGAAGTCCCTCGGGCCGCGATTTGGTCTAAGCTCGCGCCGCCAAGCCGGAGATATACTCCTCGAGCTTTGGCTACCAGGTGACAGGCGGGAGACAGCACTCGGCCAAAGATTGGAATCCACAATGCAATCCTGAGCTAGAGTGCCAAGATTGATTCAAGATATCAGTGCAATGCATACTCTATTGTATATACTTGTACGGGTTCAATAAGCCCTTGGGATCGAAGAGCTGCTTAATTTTCCGCATCATTTCTATCGAGGTTTCGTTCTTCGAGTAGCTGACATATGGAGCCTTCATGACTCCCAAACCGTGCTCAGCAGATATCGATCCGTTTTCGGCAGCTATGTGGATCAGCTCTTGTTGTACCTCGGGATGGCGAGGATGAATGCTCACCAGTGATCTCGTACACGAATGGCTCAATGACCTTCTCAATCTCTTCGGTATACTTGTTGGCGACAATGTTGATGTGCAAGTTCCCTGCCAAGTCAGCTTACTGACCCTGGAGATTTCGAAGCCGCTCACCATCTCCCATATGCCCGTAGCCAACACATGCCCGGATGGGTCCCTCCTTCTGTCCATCCCCGACCAGCAGTCCCTCCGCCCGCAAACGCTCCCGCATCTTCTCGACGAGGCTATACATCCTTCCGACAGGTACACTCAGGTCGTATTTGTAGACGGAGCCTGCTTTGCCGCATGCCTCCGGGAGCAGTTCTCGTAATGACCAAAGCGAGGCGAATTGGGTCTGATCCTGGGCAAGGACACCGTCGAGGACCATATCATTAGACATAAGATGTTCCAGTAATCCCGAGAGTTTCTGACGGTCAGCTAAGCCCCACAACGAGCCTTGAAAACATCAAGACTTACAGCCTCGTCGTGCTCAGCATTACTGCCCCCCGTTTCTATTAAACAGTAGAAGTCTCCCTCCGTCTCGAAGATTCTGCGCTCGCTACCATTTATCTCTTCAATGTGTTTTGATGACAGCGCGAACTGAGGTATCAGCGGTGTGCAGACCATCGATTGAGACACTTACGCCCTGCTTATCGAAGAATTCAAAGGCTGAAAGAATCTCTCCCAGGTGGCCCTTCGCCTCAGCAAAGACCTTCTGAACAGCCTCGTAGCTGGTGCAAGAGAACACAGCGACGTTCATAGCGGTCGGTCTTCTGGGACAAAGGATCGAGACCGCAGTGATGATACCGATGGTACCCTCAGATCCGATAAAGAGTTGCTTCAAGTCGAAGCCTGGATGTCAGCATACGCAGTACCCCTTGAGCAAGATCTAGCGTACCAGTGTTGTCTTTTCTCAGCGTGCCCAGCCCATCCCACACCGTACCGTCTGGCAGAACCGCCTCGATTCCCAGCACTGAGCCGTGCAGACTTCCATATCGTAGCAGCCTGAGTCCACCAGCATTTGTAGCCACATTCCCTCCAATATGGCATGATCCCTTGGCGCCGAGATCGAGGGGGAAAATGAAGCCTTTATCGGCGAGGTAGTGGTCGACCGTCTCCAGGATTGCTCCTGCATCGGCAACAAGGACGCCGGACACGGGGTCGAATGAGCGAACAGCATTCAGGTTGGCGGTAGATAGAATGAGCTCGTCATGTATCGGTGTGGAGCCACCTGATGGGTAAGCTCTACGAAGATCCAAGCACAAATCTTCAAGTTGACGTACCGACTAATCCGGTGTTTCCGCCTTGTGGCACGATAGCAATGTCATTGTCGTAGCAGTACTTCATGACCTTTCCGACCTCTTCTGTTGTTTTGGGTTTGACAACCACGGGCGACTTGCCAAAGTACTTGCCCATCCAGTCATTGTTGAACCCAGCTAGGTCACCGGTGGAAGCAGACCCGTCTAGTGTGGACATGAGCGATGAGGGTGATGAGAGTAGGGCGCGGATGGCCTCGATGTGCTCCTTGGTGAGTTTGGTGAATTTGCTGGAGCGATCAGGCAGCGATCCACCCCATCTTCTGGCTGAAGGCACCGAGGTGGCGACCACTGGTATCGGTCGCGAAGGGGAGTGGAGAGCGAGGGCTCTACGCGACAGGTGGCGAGGTAATACTCGAATTGCGGATCGGACAGCGGACATTTTGGAAAAGGTGCGAGAGTTTGTGAGACGAACAATGAGGTGTATCGGGCGGCGCTGGCTATAAACAAGTGACCAGGGAGTGCTCCGGGAAAAGATCAAGACATTCATATCTTGACGGAATTCTCACCCGAAGCCGATGCTGATTGTTGGGTTTGTAAATTGCTTCTTCGGGTAAATCCGACCTCTCCCGACGCTTAAATCTACCTTCGACCCAAGCCCATCCTCTTCTCGTACGCCAATATCCTGCCATATAGTTCGATGTCGATACGAAGCTCCTGGAGTCTCTCCTCGCCTCTCATCAAGCGGGTTTTGACGCTCACGTTGTTCCCATTCGGCTCTGCCTCCGCCACTCCTGTTTCCGCTTCGATTCCAGACCTGAAGACGCTTGCGCCGAACTTCCAGACGAGAATCTTCTTCTGATGCACGCCTGTCTGCTGATAGCCCCTGACTGCGTGTCGGCGGAGTACAGCCAACATTGTTCGCCCTTGCGTCATGTCTGCTTGGCAGTCCGCGAGTATTTCGCTGATCTCTTCGGGGGTGGCGGTCTCCACTTGTGGAAAGGGTAGCGGCGCACTTCCCGCGATCTGGAAGGGACCATACATGTGCTGGTAGCCCATCTTCAACGAGTGGCGAACGCGGATCTCAGCAAGTCGATGGTACGTCCCTGTGCGGCGCTCACAAAGCGCGCATGCTGGAGGGACCGGTGGATCGTCGGGCGAGGGGAACGAAAGGTCGAGTTTACAGAGGTGACAGGTGGTGATGGAGGCGTAGCTTCGTTGGACGACTTCGCCTAGTGCGTCAGATACTAATCTCGGTTCTATAATATGTGCTCACCATTGTCTAATTTGACGAGCACGTCTCCGTCGCCTATGACAATATTCACTGTCTCGTGCGCTACTGAAGTCAGGGATACGGAACCCTCGTTGTCAAGATGATCCTGCTCATGTCGAAACCAATGATCGATGAATCTCTTCCCTACAGCCACGCTTGAGGGCACCTGAGTCAGGATGTAAAGGTCGGTGGCCATGGCGAGCAGGCTTGACAAGTGGACAAGAATCGAAATGATGCGCGAGCTGAGTGGAGATTGTACGGCGCAGCGTGTCTTGAGAGAAGGGGAGAGGAGCTTGTCAGTACTAGGGAAGCTGTGGTCGGACTGTAAGTGGGTCCGAGCGATCATCGTGGCTTCCTTCGGGCCCAGGCCGACTTCGCCATACACAGTATTTGTATGGCTGATCCTTACGTGAGGTAAGATTGTAGCCGGAACTTCTGCGAGATGTACGCACCCACTATCTCGCTGTGATGCCATAGGCATGGGGTCGTAGACAACCACTCCAGTATAGACTACCGCACACCCGCCACTTCTCCAGGAGGCGAGGCCTTGAGCCAGCACACCCCGGCGATCGCCGTTGCCACCCGCTGCCGTCAACACGCAACCTTCCCATCTCGGCCAACTCGTCCACTATAGCACAACTACTATCACCCTCCTGCTCTTCGCACGCATATACGATCGCTTAGACATTGCGCCACCTAGCATATCCACGCTACCTCCGACTGATCTCGATGTGAGCGGTTATCAAACCGGTCCATCGACCCGACACAAATCAGAAGACTACAACGGAGGCACAGCGCCACCGCCTCCTTATCTCTGCAACTCAGCAGCCAAGCCCGACCTTTCTGCCTACCTCGTTGAGATCTACGCCACTTCGTCGCCAATATGTCACGCCCTAAGAATGGCGGACCCTCAGCTCCGTCTGCGTTCTCTGCGTTTGCAAGCACATTTCTGAGCGGGAAGGCGCAGAATGGCGCGATTCTGGAAGGTAGCCAAGTGAGTTTTTGATCAGCTGCTCCATTATCATATGTAGACAATCTCCTTGTACAATTGTTCTGACATGCAGATATTCCGAGCGCCCTCGCCTTCCTCATCCGCTCACAACCCATTCCTTCCCTCGCCCAGCAACTCTCGATCACAATCACATCCACGGTTGGCTGGCTCATCTCGGTCCCCCTCTCCATCACGCACACCTCCCTACCCTGGTCCTGGCATCGATGCTATACCAGATATTGAAGATTCGCAGCATAGCGGAATCGGGATGGGGTTATTGTTTGCGCAGGAAGATGATTCCCCTCGACAGTCCCGCTCGCTCACGCGTGATAAAGGAAAGGGCGCGGATCACTCGGGCAAGGCTACGACAAAGCCACCCCTGTCGAGGCCCATATCCAAACCCATACCAAACCCCTATTCCTCCACATCTTCCGACAGCGATGACGAACCCGAAGCGGAATTGGAGGAAGTAGCTGCCGTACGGCGGACGCTTATTCGCCCTCAACCCTTACATACGCCTCAGTCGGAACGAGCAAAGAAGGGATGGCTAGCCCATCGCTCTGTCTTTCCAGCATCGTCCTCATCGTCCTCATCTTCACTTGGTGATGACGCTCAGAGTGACAAACAGACAGAAAGTGACACGGACGATGAGCGGTCGAGAATGATGGGACGTTCGAGGCAGAAGCCTCGGGGCAAATCTCAGGAGAATGGGGATCCGGATGACGATCCCGAGGGCTACGTCTTGTCGCACTCCGAAGGTTTCACATCAAACATACGGACGGATCTGCACGAACCATTATTAGGCCCAGACGAGCTGGGTCAGCGAGATGGCGGAAAGGCTACCATACCGAACAGGCTGCAGGTCTATCATGGTCGATTCGGACATTGGGAGCGAAAGGGGCTGAGAAAATATAAGGGTAGGTGCAGGCTTACTTGATGCTGGACGAAGGCTGAGACCTCAGATTCGGGCTCCTTGGCTCTCTGGCTGTCCAGCATAATCGCCGTAGTAATAGGGCTATTCTTCGTTTGGGGTTCGACGGAGGTGAGAACCCTGATCTCCACATGAAGCACGACGCTGATAAGCAGCCCCCTGCAGAATCACCGTCCCACCGTCCAGCCCCTTCTATCGTGCCGCTCATTCCACTCCTCCTTGTTCTCTTAATCCCGACTATTGTGATCCCTCCGGCATTTCTCCTACTCCTACAGAAGACAGTTCGGCCCGTACTGCTGGCGACTGCAGTCTGGATACCATTTTCTCTCTTTGTCTGCGGACTGTGGTGCCTTGGCGCGAGCTTCGAAACCGGTGGATGGGATGGAGTAGAGCAAGGGGAGAAGTGGTGGGGCACGACGGGACTTCGCATCCTGGCGTTCCTACTTTGGGCTCTGGCGGGTTGGTTTGGACGATTAGTATGGGTACGGCGGAAGAGACTGGAGGGGACAGTGAGGGTAGTAGAGATATCTACCCATCTGCTTCTCACACATCCTCCGCTACTTCTCCTCACGCCGGTACTACTAGCTGTGTTCACCATCACATCCCTACCCTTCCTCACCCTCATTGTACGACTAGGCATGATCGGATACTGGCGTCATCCGAAGGCGAATACATACATCTATCAACTTCGTCCATATGCAGGCTGGCTCATCTTCCTCGTCGTCCTCGTTTGGGTCTGGACATGGGGAGTGATTCGAGGGGTCGGACGGGTAGCGATAGCTGGAGTAATCGGCGAGTGGTACTTTCATCGGTAAGTGTTCGCAGATTGTGATTTCGATCCTGGCTAATCAGCAGGCTGGAACAAACTCACCCGGACGCACTCGAAATTACGCAGGCGGCTGTCCACCGTGCTACTGGAACTTCCCTCGGCTCGATCTGCCTCGGCGCAGGCATCGTCGCCACCGTCCGAGTCGTCGGCCGGTCCGCTGCCGAGCTCAAACGCCTCACCTCGCCCCGGACCAAACTGCTCCCCTCTTCATTAGCTTTCCTCTCGAAATTGACCCCCTTCTTTTCGGTTGTCGCCGGAGTATTGGATCAGTTGAATGGCTACGCGTTAGTTTACGTAGGCATCACGGGAGAAGCGTTCTGGCCTAGCGCCCGAAAGGCTGTAGGCTTGGCCGGGAAAAGAAGTGGTGGTCATTTACTGGACTGTGAGTCATTCTCCTTTCGCCTGATATCACCGGCTGATCGTTTCAGACACTCTCATCAAGCTCCTACTCACCCTGAGCTCTACAGCGCTTGGCCTCTTCACTGGTACGGCGGGGTACCTCTACATGGCGCATTCACTCAGCAATCCGGCGTACGCTCCTGCCGCTGGATTACTCTGTGGAGGCGTGCCATTCCTAGCTGTTCGAGCTGGCGCTGCGGTCCTAGGCGATGCGTGAGTCAAGTGTTGGAGTAAACTTATTGAAAGCGGCTAATGATGGCAGGGCCGACGCACTGTTCATCTGCCATCAGATCGATCGAGAAGTAGGTGGCGCGCATTGTGATGAGGCGAAGGTAGCGGTGAGTTTCCGTTTTGCTTCAATCGAAGGTTTTTGGATCGAGGCAAAATTGCTGACCATGCAGTTCCAAGGGGAGAAGCCCACAGGCTCAGCGGCTGTATAGGCGGATCTACCACATCCAACTCTTTTGTATATTTTCAGCATCTTCAATCGTATCTCTGCAGAGATGTTGATGCTTCATCGAGCTTTGGCAGTGACACACATAGACCCGCAGCGACCATCTTCATGCATGTTGTAACAGTTTGTGGCGGGTCGTGAGGAGACCCGGGGAAGAAGACTGGAGATAAGGAATGAGGAGTTTGGGCCCCGGATTTTTGAAGGTTACCGCTTTGACCTCCACTGTGTGTGTCCACCTCATCCCCTTCGCATTAATCGTCATCTCCACTTCGTTTTGTACATCTTCCTCACCCCTCTCTCGGCCAATCACACTCGCTTCACAACCGACAGTACTCTTTCGAGACGTCAAGTGGCATACATCGCAGAAATGGCGAATCATAAGCAGAAATTGGTGAGTTGAGGTTGAGTGATCCTTCCTTCGTTTCCTTCCTTCCTGCAGTCCTATTCTTCACATTCAGCCTAGCAGAAGGTAGAGATCTCTTGAAGGCTCTAGTGAAATCCGGGTGTGGACAACCCACTCTCCTGGCTTGGTGCTCCTCTCCCAGTGCGAAGTTGTCGAGACGCTATGCCGAAACATGAAGCCAGAGCTGACATCACAGCGCGTCAAAGCAGCTCCCCAGGATCAGACACAGTCCTCTGCGATCCTGCCTGGAAAACAGAAGCCCGTAGTCGAAATAGACTTCATCCGAATCATGTTAGAAGCTACACTTGGGACGTTCTGTTACCTGAGGTGAGTCCTTCTTCATAGGAAATCAATCTAATCTGATCCAAAGGTACCTCTTCCCCGACGAACACTTCGAGATTATGGAACTCCGCAAAGAAGTCTTGTCCGAGTCGGTCGATGCCAGCACACTGCCTTCGACCATGATCGCAGACGATAGTCAAATCCCCTCCTCTCAGCAGGTTACCAAGCCGCTGGTGACTAGGCGGGTGGTCGAGAACGGCACGAAGGAGGCCAAGCAGTTCTCAGATCGCTTGGTATGTTCAGGCTCGTGAATCGGGTTGATCGCGTAACTAATATCGCAGAATGGAATCATCGAAGCGGTCGGTTTAGGCCACATTAGAAGCTTGATCATGTATGTGATCCTGGACCCGGATCGGCCTAATCAGTGAGTAGTGTCCTTCTTCCACCTCTGCTCTCGACTATCCACTAATATCACAGGGTACTCGAGACCGTCACTTTCAACTTCACATACGGCGAATCTGGGCCGAGCTGCATCCTCTCGCGCGACGTCAAAGACTCTCGGGGAGAGAAGAAACGGCAATCAGGGGAGGTCATGACCTCGGAGCAGGTATACCAGGCTATGAAGGTGGGTGTCAGGGTTTACCCATGCCCGACATGCTGACTTTCTAGGTCGTCATCAAAGACTTTGTCAAAGAAAGCCAAGATCTGCCCGATCTGCCTGGTGCGTTATTAATCAATCACCGCCCATTGTATGTCCAGGCTGATCGAGCAGAACGGAAGTGCATGAATTTCAAAGTCTTCTATTCTGATACCGCCCCATCTACGTGAGCAGTCTCCATAGCCCTGCTGACGGATAGCTATCAGGTTCCAGGGTTTGAGGCTGCGAATGAAGAGGATGGTCTGGTCTTTGGAACTCATACTACCTATGAGGTCCCGGCGGAAATGCAAGCTCACACTGTGGCCACTGTTGCGCAAGGGTAAGCTGTTTCCTTACGTTGTAGCCCTTTGTAAGGACAGCATTGAATCCCGCTGATTGACTAGGCTCTCGGTGCGTTTGGCCTCCGTCGCAGGCTATCTGTTGCCCGGGACCGACATCGAGTCTCTGGAGGGTAGAGGTCCACGTCAGTCTCCGGAGTTGATGGACATACACAACAAGCATCTACTGGACTCTGACAGGCGGAGAGTAGCATGGGTCAGTACGTTGTGCTTCATCGAGGGACTGCAGCTGATCAGTGTAGGATGCTGAGGCTTCACTTATCGACCAGCACGGAAGAATTGCTGTTCTGGGTATGGAGGATGAGGATGGTGTCATTCGACCGCTCTCCGCGAGTCAGGCTGGATCCGAAGACGACAGTGATCGAGACTACATTCGCGTGTACGCCAAAGGTCATGGTGAACGACATACAAATCTCCAACTCTTGCATCAATCCGAGCCGGTGAGTAATAGTTACGTCCACCTTATGTAGCCATGTGGAGATGCTGAAACTACAGTGGGGAGTGGGAGACCTTCTCATAGCCACTCAACAGGCTGGTCAAGCTCCATCGCAGAGAAGCGATAGCCACGGTAAGTTCAGCTTGACTTCATCAAGTCATTGGCTGATCCAGATCAGATACAATATCGATTCCTTCCGATCCCGAAACCCAGAACCAACCCCGGAGCGCCCAGGTCACCGGCTCGTTGTCCCAAATCCAACCCATCAGACCGGCCCCGAACGATAGCGATAGCTCCAATCACCACGATGGCCTCATATCGAGCGACGAGCATACCGATCCGTCAAGCCAAGAATTCGTCCGGAGTAAAGATACCTTTCGTGGCGCCAGCGTGCCTCCCCCTGCCCCGAAAGTCAAGAAAGCCCGTTCGGTCCGCGCCCCCAGTACAGGAGCCGCACCTGTTGCTCGATCGACGTTGACGAAGCGACCCAAGGCCAAGGCGAAGCAGGACACCAATAAAGCAGCTCCGAAACCGAGGGCACAAAAGAAGAAAGCCGACCCTGCTCCAGGGGCGAAGGCGCATGCGAAACCTAAGCGAAAGGCGAAAGTGGTCTCAGATGGGTCTCCAACAACCGACTCGAGCACGGCCAACAGTGCGGCTAAAACTAGTCCTAAGAAAACCACCGCAAAGAGCAAGGCTGCGGCGACCAAGCAGGTGGTGGAGGCGACAGCTCCCAGCGATGGCACCGGAGCCGGTGCCAGTAGCGAGGACGATCAGGATGTGGCGCTCGACTGTGGTTGTGGAATCGACCGGGATGATCCAGACGCCGGATGTGTCAAATGCGACGGCTGCAATACTTGGAAGCACACCGTTTGCATGGGGTGAGTGCCCTTTGCGTCTTGGCAGGACTGAGAGTCACAGCTGACTAGCTCAGTGTACTCCGTCCGGAGAAACTGAAAGAGACTTTCTACTGCGCAATGTGTCGGGCGGGCGACTTGACTTCCGACAGCGATGTGATGCTGGACAGTCAAGGGCACTTCCATACTCTCTGCTTACTTCGGTGGGTCCATACGGTGGAGACACACCTAGGTCAAGATCGCTGATGGATCCAGGCAGATCCTATTTTCGGCAAGGACACCAGAGGGACTTGACAGCTTGCCCAATATGTGCAAAAAGCTTGGTGAGTTCAGGCGGAACTCAGACGTTGGATGTGGGACAGCGCTGAGCTCTCTAAGAGTGTGGAATGACCGATGTGACTGCCTTACTCAACCGTCTGGTGGGGGAGGGTCTACTGCGATCCGAGAGTACGTCCAGATTAGCCAGGTCGCCATTCACAAGTCAACAAACGCTGATTTGGGCAGGATTAGACAAGAGCGCACCTACCGTCTTTTCCTGGTTCGCCACCAAACAGTCGACGGCGGCATTCTCCTCGTACTTCAATGCCGGAGGTCGGAAGGAGATTGCCGAACTTCCTGGGCTGGCTGGCGCTACACAAGTGAGACACGAGCAGCTTTCTCGATGATTGTGACCTCAATGCTGACCTTCAGCTCACATCATCCCAACTCCCTGAATCCCAATCCCAGCAATTCGGCAACTCGCAAGCCTCCATGCCGCAAGTCAGCGTTGCCCACTCTCTCACCCGTCATAATCCAACCCAAGACTCGGAGCAACAAGAAGATATCGATATCGAAGATGCGACCCCTCAAAGACTCTCCGTATCGGCTCCCAATCGTCGCGACCGAGGCCGAGGAATGGGCGGATTCTCACCTATCCCCGAAACAGACCCGATCGAAGATTTCGACTCCACTGCCGGTCATATGCACGATCAAGACACGCTCGATATGGACGTCGATGATCCGATTGACGAGACGCCCCGTAATTCCTCCTCCGTGTCCCGCCGATTCGACCGGTCCGGTAAGCGCAAGGCCGACCACCTGCCATTGAGTGATCGACCATCAGCGAGGTTCCGGTCCGCGACTGGTATGCAACTCATCAAATGCCCGTACGTCGAGGTGGGTGGCGAAAGCTGAGGAATGGAGGGAGAATGGCTGGGCGAGGCGAATGATTAGGGGAAAGAGTTGAAGGTGGTCTGGCGAGGGCAGGGAGTTCCAACGACCGACACGACACGTCTCAATGCTTACGTTAACCCTGTATATAATGACCCCACGTACGCGATATGCCCCGCTCTACCATGTATATCGATGTGCAGTACCCTGCCAGCAGTGCCATCTTTGAGTGCATCTTGTTGAATGTGTGCATTCCGTGTTACTTCTTTTATACCACCTTCCTGGTACCCGCCGCCTTACCCTTGACGCCCCCATCCACTTTCGCACTCCGACTCCCGAATTGCATGGCCCGCTTGACCCTCCTGGCCGTCTGGTTCATTCCCGCCCTCTCCGCCGCGAGCCTCAACAGTAACTTATCGCCCCATCCCTCTCCACCCTCATAATACACCTTTGCCCAAATTGGCACTTGAGACAGATAAGAGATGAACCCCAGTGAGAGGTAGGGATACCTCGCGTCGCGCGCAAATGAGGATAAGATGCGATCGTCCCGGCTCGTATTCCGTATTGGAAGTTGTGCGATGTCGGTCTGAAGGGATGTGAGGAGGCCTGGGAAGGAGGATACAGAGTAGGCATGTCGATGTCGCGCATAACCGCCTAATTGCCTGTTGGGTATCAGCAATGAAGCGGAATGTGTAGTCTTTGTTCACGGCTAGACTTACTCATCTGCTCCAAGACCCGAGATGTAGACTTTGGAGCGAACGGTATACGGAACTTCGTCGAGAGTGCCGATACCGCGCGAAGCAAAGTACAGCGGGTAGGCTAAGGACTAATGGGCCGTCAGCATCAGTATCGGAAGGGCGGATGAGAGGCGTACTAAGTCCATCTCAGTCGTAGCTGGGTACATCAAATCCAGGACCCGCTGGCGATGGTCGTGATACTCCTGATTTGGTCAGCGCTTCAGTTGCGTCCAAGACAGGCTGCAAATAGCTCAGCGAGGAACTGACCTCGTACGTCACATTAACCTCCACAAAGCGCCATTCGCGACCTGGACACGCGGACTGAAGCTCGCCCAGAGCAGCATACCCGGACAAGCGATCAGGCGTGTCGTATTCGCTGACGGCCTCGGCTTCCAAAGCAGGTATTATTGGGGTGTCGGTAGTCTGAGTGAGACTAGGTGGAGTGAGTTGCTGGGTTACGGGGGTTTTCTTCCAGCCCTTTGATTTGGGTGCATTGGAGCCGCTGCCTCCTTTCGAGCGCTGGAAAGCGACATTTACGAGTTCGATGGGCTCATCCTTGGGGAGACATCTGTTTATGTCAGTCGAAGGCTGAGATTGTCCCGACGTGGTGCAGCTACTTACCGATGAATCATACATGCGAGCAGCGTACAATCTACGCCCCCGGAAAACAGCACGGCGACGCGTGCTTCACTGATAGAATTGGATCAGTGTCTGGCCCACAATAGAACTCGGTAGACGTATATATTCGACTCACTTCGGTTTAGGGTCCGGTATGTTGCATATCCTCGAGCACACTGCTTTCTGCAATTGCTCTTCAAAACAGCTTACTTCTTCACGGGCGAATGATTCGGAGGGAGCAGAGTCGGAGGTCGGCAGAGATGTGTTGATCGGCTCCACTCGAACCTGTTTAGATCAGATAGGGTACCCAGGCGACAGTCTTCGAGAAGTCTCGCACTCAACTCACCCATTTGGACGGTCCGGGTAGGCAGGGTCGCATCTTCAGGGCTGGTCCGACATCTATGCCACCACTTTCATCCACTCTGATCTGTTTGAGATGAAGGACACCGCCTTCCCCGCCTAGTAGAGCCCGCATTTCGATACCATTCTCCCGTGCATATGCGGAACGAGTGGAGGTCAGGGCAAAGGTCGGATTTGAGGCGGTCGGTAGGGATATGAGGAGCGATCGACGTGAGAGGGGGTCTACCTGGAAGTGGATCGTTTGAGAATTTCGCTGGGGATCAGCTAGGCTTTACACATGTCAATCAAGAGACTCACATTGTACCATACGCATGCATATCTGTCACGCTATCAGCGCTGTGTCTGAAGCCCAGGCAGAGATGACTCACGGACCCTCCACACCCGCCAGAACCTCCTCAAAGTCTGAGCCAGAATCAAGTAGATCGAAGATTGCACGAGTGTCATTATCACTAGTATTCACTGGTAGACCGTCAAACACCTCTTGAGCCATCAGCGATCTAGTCTTCACAAAGAGACACACAGTACACACCTGGCCATTCCAAGCTAGTGCTCCGGCTTCGCCAACTATTGGTTGGATCGTCAAACCGCCGCGCAAACCCAGCACACTCGACGCGAGGCTTATATCAACCACATCACCATTATCCAGGACGACAGACTGGCGATAGGTACTGTGACTGTCCGGTCCTCGAGCTGAGTTGGCTTGCGCGAGTGATTCGTGCAGCTTGGACTGGAGTCCGCCATTGGCTCCAGCTTTGGCGACGATACTGAGGGTTATGCCGCACATCTAGACAGGTCGGAGATCCACCAATCTCTGCCAGGCCAGATGAAGGCGATTGGCTTGAGAGTAGTTGTCTTATAGATTCCGAAGGGCTAGATAGCGAGTACTGTCAATCACTGATTCCCTCTTTGTGAGCGAGCAGCCTCAGAGTAAATTTAAGGTTTTGAATATAACGTAAATCGATGGCAATCCGTGCGTGGACTAGTGTTTCATCTTTCGCCTGCATTTGGCGGTAGGTAAGCTTGATGCTGGACATAATACCTGTCCGACCTTCGCCGCCATGAAGCCACAGTCCTTACATATCGTGGAAGCAGTTCTTCGCGACCGTATACCGCTGGCGGAGAGGTATAACATGTACCTCGCTCGTGTGTCTGACCGCCACTGGTGACTGAAGCTGTCAGCAAACGAAAGCCGGAGCCGAAGTCGACTTTCCCCAAGGGGTAATATTGCCGTCATGTCTCGGAGCTCGGGAGTGTTTTTAGAGTTGGAGTCATCTGAGAATGATCGAGCTTTGATCAAGTTGCTGGGTCATGCAGTCGGACGAGTTGCGGGACTGGCCACTGCAGTACATCATGCATCATGCATGCTGACTGTAAGGCGGACGAGATGATGACATGGATATGTAGGGCGGGGCTGAACGAGTCTGATCTGAAACAGTGAAAAGGGGCAAGGACGGGATCTAATGCTCTCGTACATCTCCCCTTGTGCGTTCAGGTAACGAAGGGTAGCCATTACATCAAGTCATGGTACCTGGTCTTGTGATCTCCATATCCATCTCCGTATTCTCATTCAGTTCGCCCTTCAACACTACCGAGAAACCTCAGAAGAAGCCCTACCAATTCTACGATGTCCCTTTCATGAACGAAGCAATAACTCGTACACTCGGAGCCAGCTCCGACGCGTGCCGCTGGTCGTGAGTTATACTTCGACGTCTCATCCCTCCTAGCTACATCCCTGCGCGATTGAGACACTTCAGTGAGCTCTATTTTAGCGTATGCTGGTGTTTTTCAAGGTGTTGACCGCACACCGGTTTCGACTACTCCTACATAGAGCACACCATCAAGGGCCTCCATCCGCTGCAACACCCCGGACCACCGCCACCGGCGGTGACATAGCACTATTTTGACGATTGAAGCAATTGAAGCCGGACACTCGGAACGTTTTTGCTAGTCATCATTGAGCGAAGTGAGTCGCAGCGCTACGAACTTTGAGGGAGGCGATCGGGCTGACCAGACCTTCTCAGACCTTGTCTCACCCATCTTCGCATCTTCCCCCTTTCGGTCACGCCCCATCCTTTCCCCTCAGTAGCCCTTTCGAACCGTCAGCATCATGTCGAACCCCTACGCCAACCTGGCGAACGTGTCCGCACTCCCCCCTACATTCTTCCAGCACAACGCCGGCATGGCAAATCTGAACATGGCGGACCTTCAGCAGATGGGTCAGCAATTTGGTATGGACATGGGCATGCAGGGACAAGGCAACCAGTCCATGTACTCGCAACAGCCTGCCCATCAGACACAATTCAACGTGTCGGCCCTCGCCAATATCCCAGCTTCGGCTTTGGGCAATATACAAATACCGGGCCAGAGCCAGCACCTCATCAATCAGGGATCTCAGCAGCAAATGCAGTCCCAGCAGAACAAACCCAACAACTTCAACCCGGTATTAGATACCTTCCACCGCATCCAAGCGCAGGAGAGGATGCAGGTGCCGGACGCGCAAAAGACCAATGGCAACGCTGGGCAGTCGCAAAGCATACCGCAAGGCCCAGGCGGGCAGCAATTCCTGCAGCAGATGAACCATATGGCGCGTATGCAGCAGCAGCAAAGTCAGCAGCAGAACGGAGGGGGCGGAGGACAGCAGCAGCAGATGCGAGGAATGAACGGCGTCAATCTGCAGGCGGTAATGGCTGGGTTGTCGGCGCAGGGTATGGGTCAATCAGGCGGTGGACAGGGACAGGGGCCAAATCAGCATTCTCAGCAGCAAGGTTTGCAGGTCGGGTCTGGAGGAGGGCGAGGGACGGAGGATGATACAGAGTCAGGGAGACGGATAGCTTTGCAAAAGTGAGCATTTTCGGCCGTCCGAAGGAAGTACGTAGCTGACCAAGGGTAGTATGCTGGTACAGAACATGATCCCTACACCTCAACAACAGCAACAAACTCCATATCAACAACAGATGCAGCTCAACCAGGCATTACAGCAGCAGCAGCAATCCCAAATACCGCCAACTCTCAACAGCCCCCATCTCCAACCCGAGGTTTTGAAGCTGCTCATGAACCTCCCCCCACATCAGCGTGAACCTCTGCTCGCGAAGCACAACAACAACCCCACAGCCGCTGTGCAGGAGTTGATGTATCAGCACAAACAGAGACAGGCGGCCCAGCAGGCGCAGGGCCAAGGTCAAGGAGGGTCCAGATCGAATGTGCAGTCGACCCAACAGCGGATGCCTCAAGCTGTATCTGTCAATGGCATCAATCAGCAGCAACAGCAGCAGCAGCAGGGGCAGCAGGGGCAGGGGAGAGGCGGGTTCGGTCATCAGAGGTCAGAAAGCCAGCAGATGCAGGGTGGCCAGGGACCGTCGCCAATGCAAGGCTTGGGTGGAGGTAATACCGGTCAGAATGGCCCTGGGGCGAATTTTGATCAGAAGCAATTCGAGGCTGTAAGTCTAGCTTATTGACACCCGTAATCCGTTAGCTGATACTTTCAGTTGCAACAAATGAAAGAACGCCAGCAACGGCAAACTGGTCTGATCACACCTCAGATGGCATCGAGCGTTTCTCTTCCGCTGGTATCGCCACAACCTCCCGCTCAGCAGCTGTCTCAGCAGCAGCAACAACAGCAGCAACACCCATTCCGCCAAACACCACAAAATGCCAACGCCCAGTTACCCCAGCAGCAGAACCAGCAATTCAACGGTCAACAGAGTCAGCAGCAATCGCAGCCGCAGCAGGGCAATGGCGGGCGTGCCAATGCAGACGAGACTGCCAAGAAGAGTATGGCCGATATCATTCGAGAATGGTCGGACGATCAATTGAGATTTCAAACTGCAACTTTGCTCAAAAAGATGATAAACGCATCGGTGAGATGTTTTTCCGCGTGAATTCGGCATACGAGCTGATCACCGCTAGCCCAACGAGCACCCATCTCGTTTCTACCTCTTGACATTTATGGCCGATTTCAAGCGCCGCGGGATACCTGTACCTTCAGAAGCCATCACCGTTATGGGAACCATGTGAGTAGTCGCACGGTGGATATTGGTTGGTGTGACAGCTGCTGATCTTGCTAGTCTCGGCGGCGCTCCCGCCGTACACCAAATGCTGCAGGCAAATTGGCATCAGTTGCAAATGTACGCCCAAAAGTCTGCATCGCAAGCAGGCTCGGCGGGTGCGTCCAACAATCAGGGTTCTGCCGCGCCATCACAATTCCGCCAACCACAACTTCCAGGCCCATCACAGCAGCAGCAAGCTGGTGGATCATTCCCCCCTCAGCGCCAGTCATCGATGACTGGCAGCCAGGGCAACCCTATCGAAATCGTAACGCCTAAGCTCAACTCCACACCCTCCATGTCGAATGCCTCTCTTTTGCCTTTCACCCCATCCACACAACACGGGCAACTCCAGCCGAATCACCAGCGCCAGTCGAGCTACAGCGGCCAAAACACAGGTCAAACTCAGCAGCAGACCCAGGGTCTCGCGTCCCAGAATCAACTGGCACAGAACCCATCTAGCCCGAATGCGCGCTGGGGTGGCGTAGACTTCAGGGATGAACCTCTGCCGTTCAGCGAGCCGCAGATGTGGGACTCGCTTAAGAAGATGCATAAGCGAGCTGATCTTCCTATTCCTACACTCGAGGGGAGGCAACTTGACGTCTATGCTCTAATGGGTTTGGTCCACAGGAACGGAGGGTCGCACCGCGTAAGTCTTGGAATGAGGTACGACTGTATACGTGCTGATGATTGAAGCTCGACCAAAATCCAACAATGTGGAGCATAGTCGGAGGTTGCATGGGATTCGGACAGGGTGGCGGCGAGCAACCCGCACGCGCCGGGCCAGCGACTACTACCGAGCTTCGTCGAACGTACGCGATGTACCTCGGACAGTTCGAAGACGCCTGGTACGGCAAGCTCTTCTCGACTCGCGAGCAGCGTAATTCGCAGCAGTCCCAGCAGGCCCGACCCCTACTTGCTCAAGCTGGCAACAGCTTTGGGAACAATCAGTCTTCCCAGTTCGGCCGCAGTCCCCAGCAGCAACCAATGGGACAATCTGGCTCGATGGGGACTAGCAACTCATCCCATGCTCTTCCCATCCAACAAGCCCAATTCCTACAACAACAACAACAATTCCACAACCTGCTTCAACAAGCCCAGCAGACAAATCAGCCTCTGCCTGCCAATCTGTCGGCCCAGCTACTGGAAGCGGCAGCACGGAACCCGGGTATGCTGAATGACCAGCAGCGGCTGTTCGTCGAGCATGCCCGTCGGATGCCAGGCGGTGGTGCACTACCTGGACAGGGCGCGCCCGGGGGAACCCCGAATATGCCAAATATGGCCCTCCTCACCCCTTCTTTATCATCCCTCAGCTCCCTACCGCAGACACACGGTGCAGCGGCTGCCATGCTGGCAGCGCAGAGTCAGGCGCAGAACGCTACGCAGCAGCACCAACCTGTAAACAATCAGGCGGCGATGCAGCACGCGGCGCAGACATTGAGGGGTAACCCAGGTCTGTGTCTGCAGTGGATCAAGTCCAAGGAAGAGCAGATGAAGGCCAAATTTAGTAAGTACAGTCCCTCGCACTCAGATTCTCCCGCTGATCTTATTAGCTATGCGCTATGTCGAAGTTGCCGAGCCATTGCGACCCCAGATCCTGGCCGATCTGCGCACGCTTGCGGCCGCCGCCAAGGACGCACAAGAAAAGATGCCAAAATACTTGCTGGTGTCGGCTGAAAAGGGCCCGACTGAATTCGCCTTAATTTCTGGATTAATCCAGCTGGTATGTTCGCTTTCCTTGATCTCGTCTCCATACTGACCAGCCCAGTATATGGTCATTATTATCACCCACCAACAGGCTGAGCAGGGCCGTTTCTGCTTTGGCTCCGACCAAGTCCAAAGACTTAAAACCCAGATCGCATCGCTCATCACCTCTGCCAACACACTCTATGAGGAGTATCGCGCCGGTCCGGAAGGTCTCGCTAGGCTCGATCGCCTGTTCGGCGGCATGTCCAAGCCCTCACCGCGCGATACTGGAGCAGCTTCTGGCTCTTCCCTCGCGGCGAATATGCCAAAAGGCCTGCGTGTCGAGGATCTCAAGCCTCCACCATCGAAGCGGGCGAAGGGCAAGGCGCCAGCTAACGGATCGCCAGCACCGGGTGCTACAGCGCCGACGCCCGAGTCGGTGACTGCCAAAACACCTGCTAGCCATATTGCGGAGAGCCCAGTTGCTACATCGAGCCCAGCAGGCCCGGCGAAGAAGACGGGGGCAAAGAGGAAGAGAGGCGGTACGGTCAATGCTGCTGCCAAGGATGACAATAAGGACTCGGGCGCGGCGAAGAAGGAAAATTCGGGAGCAACCCCGTCCGCTCAGATGCCACCTCCCCCTGCACCACCCGTCGACATTATCCCGACTGCAGCGGAAATCGAGGCAGCTCAACATCGGGCCTTTTTCAAGGCACGGTCGGAACTCGAGGAGAACAATACTCAGATGGACATCTTTGCGGCCTTTGCAAGTGTCGTCGAGGAATTCAATGCTGCGCTTGCATCAACGCCTGCGGTCACTGCAGCCGTTGCTGTATCCAACGAACCAGCTGTTGATGCCGACTTTTTTGCTCAATGGATCGACATTGAGCAAATGAACGGTCTTCCCACACCCGAACTCTACCACCCCGGTAGCCTCGATGACGACCCTGATACCTCCCCAGAGAGTATCAGGACAGTCGCTAGCACGACGCAGGCTACCGTGCCTCTACCGTCCGTTGAGAAGGGTGGGAATGAGGGAGGGGAGCGGAGATTGATCGAGATGAGTCCGGGGAGCGGGGCGTATAATGGGGGCTTATTTTGGGAGGAATACGATTTCGGGATGGGGATAACGGGATGAGTCGGAGCTCTGGACAATACGATTGAGGGTTACGATTTGTAGTTGGCGGGCGCCAATGGGCGAGTTGTCATCGCCGTATCACCGGAAGTTACGAACCGGTCAACGTTGTCAAGGAGTATACTAGCGTAGTTTTGTACAATGTCTGAATCTATAATTTGTAGGTTGAATCTTATGTGATCTGCATACGTCTCTATCAGGTTCTATGCCGCTAGACCCTACAACTCCTCAGCCAGCTTCATCAGCGCGTTGTAGAGCGCACCCTTGCCATCGTCGCGCATCATCTCGCGCTGTTGTCCGGGTTTGAGGCCTGTCTGCGGACTATCAGCGTCTGTAGGCGTACTGTGCCAGACATCCAGTGAAGAGACTTACCAATCTTTCCGCTTCAACCCTATCCATCTTCTTGGCCTCAAACATCATAAACGCCAACAGCTTCCCTTTGGGTGTGGTGGGCCCTTTCGTCTTCGAAGTGATCTTGGTCTTCTTCGTAGGGCTGGCTTTGGCACCTTTGGCCTTCGGCGGAGGGGAGATAGGAGGATCGGCGGACGCGCCAGCTTGGATGGGAGAGCCGGGATTGGAGTCGTCTTCGAAGGTGGGTGAGGATCCTCGCTTCATTTTGATTTGATGGGTATCTAGTATCGTCAGCCTCGCTTAATAGAACTCGGCTATGCCGCTGTGGTGTTTGGGAGTGAGCTGAACTTGCAGTTGGGCAGAAATCCGAGTAGAGGAACTGGGAAAGGTGTCTTAGCGGTGGTTGTGGTTGCGATTAGGTAGGGTGGTGGGGATGATGGAGGGAAGAATGAGAGAAGAAGGGGCGCTACAGTCAGAAGTTATATGTTCAGCGCCCAAAAAGGGGCCTGAGGTCCAACTCAGACCCCCCCGAAGTCCCATCACAAAACCCATACACGGGCGAGAATCGGGATCCGGTCATCATGGATCTGCGCCCAAAGGAGGGTGTGGGTTACGCCCTAATTCGCGCCCGAGATAGCGACCAGACACACAGAAAGGGGGGTCAGGCGCCCGTGCCTTATCTTGACCATCGTGCTCCATCGAATCAGAATTGTATTGCCAAGGCGGCTGACGTGAGGATGCCTGGCGGAGTAGCTTGTCAAGACCTGAACCGAAGTACGCCCTTCTATGAATGACGATGAGCATGGTACAGGTGTCGATCTGATAGTCAGCATTCAGTTTGCTCAGCGCATTAAAGGATGTGATCTCTCCTCAGCTGCTGCAGGCGGACACTGAAAGTCATGGATTCCGGTGAAGACAAGGTGAAAAGGTTCTGAAATGTGATTAGCCAAAGAGCCAGCCTCGCGTCAGCCAATCCACAGCTATCTCGTCTGGTCCTCTGTCAGATCCGTCAGATGGTCCATGTGGAGCGAGTGAATCAGGACATAGAATGATAGGGATTGATGCATGTATCTACCAGGCGCCTCACATACCCTCCGCTACGCGCATAAGTGAATTGTAGAGCCCTCCCTTCCCGTCCGCCCTCAATAATTGCTTGATCTGCGCAGCCTTGAGGCCTGTCTGAGGATGTCAGCTACGACCTTGCGACGCGGTCAAGAAAGCTCACCACTCGCTCCGCTTCGGTCTTGTCAAGACCCTTTGTTCCCGCTGCAATGATCATCGCCACAAGCTTGCCCTTCTCCGAGGTCGGTCCAGCGCGGGGTAGAGCCTTCTTTGTCGGGGTAGACTTGGGGGTAGCGGGCTTTGCGGGTGAAGTTTTGACCTTCTTGGAGGATCGAGCAGGGGTAGTAGGCGCTGACTGTTCAACATCGATATCAAACTCGGATTCCGAAGGTGTAGGTGATGGGGATTGAGATCGCTTCATTTTGTCTGTATCGTCAGCCCAAAGATCAGGCCTTGATCAACATGTCTATCTCGAGACTAGGAGTGTGGCTTACGTGGGAAATGGCGTATAGTTCTAGATCGAGGAGCGAGGAGAGCTGCAGGCTAGAGTTGGGTATCTTGAAGGTGGGGTACGAAAGACAAACAGCTGATAGTGAACCAGTAGAAGGACGAAGGAGGAGCTCGCTAGGACCATAGTCCGAGTCCTTCGGCTCTGCTAAGGGTCGGCATGCTGCCTTCCATCAGAAGACCAACTTTGTCGGACGCCAGGAACACGGGCGCTCAAAGGAGGAGCCCGAGACCCTTGATCTGATGGCCCAATCCGCAGTCTTCGCGCCGGGCGCACATCTGCTGAGCGCGGGGGCAAGACGAGCAGAATCAAGACTACAGAGTGGTGGGTAAGGAAATTGGGATAGACATTCGAAATGAGCGAGCTTGGAGGGGGGTTGGCTCTTGGAAGGGCGAGTCGGCGGTAAACGGCGATTCAGTACAAGTGAGGTTCATTGTCTTGCGAGTAGCCATGCATCGTCAGCCAATTTGTGGAGGTGGGTGCTATTTGGGTCGGCCTCTTCAGTGTAGCTGGTGTATCTCAGAAGAGATGTATGGTAATCAATGAGGGATCAACGAGTGAAGGCGCAGACAACAGAACGAAATCCAAATCTTCCGACGGCTGACGAGATTCAGATCTGATCTCAGCGATCAGCGAGATGCTCGTGGTGGATCGTCTGTGAACTGCATCATTGCCTAAGTATCCGCTCCCTAGATACTCTCATCATCATACGATATCTCCAGCTCATACATATCCTCAGCGGCCCTGATCAAAGCATTATACAGCGACCCGCCCCCATCCGCCCTCAGCATCTGGTTCACCTGGCTGGTGTTGAGTCCTGTCTGAGATGTGTCAGCTACACGGGCGGCCAGACATGAGGCCAAGTATCATCTGACGCGAGCACTCACCTCAGCCTCCACCTCAGCCTTGCTCATCCCCTTCACTGCCTTCAGGGCCATAGCTACCAACTTGGCTTTGGATGAAGTGGCGATCACTGCCGACTTCTTGGTTGGTGATGCTGACGGAGACTTGGGCTTGGCCGGTGATTTCTTGGCCTTTTTGGATGGAGAAGAGGGGACTTGCGGATCCTCTGCCTCGTTATCGGAGTTTGAAAGAGGGGTGGGTGGAGAAGAGGAGGAACGCTTCATTTCGTCTATCACATCAGCCAAGGCATCGGATACTGGATGTGTCAGACAACTTACCTCAGGACTGGTTCAGACTTTGATGAGTGCAGGAGTGGTGTTGGGTGGGTTTCAGGTGACTTGACAATGATGGGATCTTAGGACTGGGATGAGCTGGATGTATGACTTCTAAATGCGGCCAGTCTCGTCCATCTTTGAATTCCTCGACTCCCCCCCCCCCCTCTTCGGCCGTCGTCAGTCAAAGGCAGGGCGGTCTCCCCGTGCGGACATCGTAACTCCCGAGCTTAGATCGTGTGTGTGTGTGTGTGTGTGTGTGTGTGTGTGTGTGGGGAAGGGGGTGTGGGTGTGTTTCCATCGCGCCTCAGGCACACACCAAAGGAGGGTGGGCAAGGCGGTGATTGGGCTTGGCTGATCCTGTCATCCCGCCGACCCTGACACCCTCGTCCCTCGGTCGAGTCGACGCCTTTTGGATGATCAATTCCGAATCGGCAAAAAGGACTCAGGACAGGCACGGAGCAGTAATGGCACGAATTGCGCTGATCTTGTCAGCCGATAAAGGTCACCTTTGTCCCGTAATTCCCCTCCGATTGTAGATTTTGGTGAGATCTGCGGTGTCATCATATTAATATCCGGGATGCATAAGAGCTAGATCTTTCTCGATATTATCGTACTATACAAACCTTTTCCAAATTATTCCAGCCAAGTCATCAAGATCGTGTCGGAGGGAAAGCCAAAGCGCAAACATGATCATCCCAAGAGCACATTCAAGGTCTTTTGGAAATCGTACGAGTTTGCCGCCAGCGCTTCCACAACTAGACCTCGATTGAAGCCCATCCCGCACAGCTGAGAAAGATCAGCTCAACACAAATCAGCATTCAAAGTGTACGACATACCTTCTTAACATCCTCAATGTCGTCTGGCTGGGCTTCGCTGTCCCTGCGCTGAGGAAGGGGCGGGGCCGCTAGCGTGTCCGACCGACCGGGCGGTGCGCCTGATGGTGGGTTGTACTGCTGTGTTGACGCGGTATTGCTCTCAGATTGCCTAACACTATCAGCACGATATAGTGGATACCAGGCGAGGACGAAAATGCCAACTTACGTCTCGAAGTCATTACCAAACGCGTCATCGAATGAGAATCCGCTATTGGGCGCCGACATGCCTGGCGCGACACCTCCCGACGTCTGCTGAGGCTGGCCAGCAGTACCGGCCGCTCCCCACGCTCCCTGCCCCTGCTGGCTAAACGACGGCGCGGGTGGCGAGACCATCTCGTAGCTTTTGCTCATTCCCGTAGACGCCTCACTTCCTTGACCAGTAGACGGCTTCTCAAACTCGTCATCGAAATCAAAGTCATCCCTGAATGACTGGACCGGTGCCTTATGCGCCGACTCGTCAACCTGGACAGGTGGCTGATCTGAGAAGTCAAAGTCGTCCTCGTCGAATGCGTTCCCGGTAACCTGGGACTGGACAGGGGGAGCGGCACCAGGAGGTAACTGGGGCTCGGGATGAGTGGACGAGGAGGCGGGTGCAGGGGCAGGGGCACCGAACGGGTCAAAGTCGTCGAACACCGGCGGAGCAAGTGGGGCGGCGAGAGCTGTGGACTTTGCGGAGGATGGGGGCGGGGGAGCAGATCGTCGCGTCTTCTGCTGCATGTCCGTCTCGGGTGATGAGGAACGGAAAGGTGACTCTGTGGATTGACGTGGTTCGGGCGATACAGCCGATCCACGAGATGGCTCGGCGAACGTATCTACCTCTCGTTCAGAGGAGGGGACTTGCGAACCGCCAATCGCGGACGGGTATGCCTTACTAGGCCCATCCAGATCCTCCGGTCCATCATCCTCATCTGACGAAGCATCATCGTGCTGATGATCCGCTTCGATCGCCTGGGGTGCAACGACGGGGGAATCCGGCAAGCTGGCGGGCGCGACGGCCTGAGTGGAGTCTGTCCGTTCTGCCTCGGGTCGAAGATAAGGGATGGCTGACTTGGGGATACCAGAAGGGATGCCTTCAGATATAGCGGATTGGTCAAAGTTGGTGTATGAAGAATCGAAATCTGAGGAAGGGGCAAGTGGGGCCGGAGGATCAATCGAGCGGTCCGATGAGGTAGGGTGAGACTCACCGACGCCGTGCTCGGCGACGGAGGTAGGTGCGTAGATATGGTGAGAGCTAATGGGGTATTCCGAGCCCGATTCAGGCTGAGAGGCCGCAGGGTGGATAGTCTGCTCGCTAGCGAACGAGTCCCCAAAGTCCGAGTCAAAGTCTACGGCTTTGGCAGAGGTCGATGCTGGCGCCTGGGCTGCATGCTGGGAGTTGCCAAAGGAGTCACCAAAGCCTGAATCGAAATCGTCAAACTGTGCGGCGGAGGGCGCACTGCCGCTCGTAGGCGCACCGAAGGGGTCAACTTCGGTATGCTGAGGTGGTGCGGCAGATTCAAAATCGTCCGATCCATCCGCTCCGAAGGGATCGTCTTCGGCCTGGGACGTCGAGTGCTCCGCGGCCGCTAGAGGTGCGACAGGAGGGGAAGTGGCGTGGGTAGGGGAGGCAGCCATGGACCGTTCAGCTGCGCCGTCGTTCGAGTGGAGAGCTTTAGACCCGTCCTCGTGGTCGAGGGGCTTTTCTGTCTCGTCGGTAGGCGAGACAGCATGCTTGGCAGCTTCGAAGATGGTGGTCGCTCCGGCAGCCACTACGCCCGCAGCCAGCCCGACCGCCGCTCCCGCACCCATCAACGCCGACGAGACGCCCGATGTGCCTGTCTCCGGCGCAGTCTCCTGTGTAGGTGACCGTGCGTTCCGTAATTTGTCGAAGGGGTTGTTGGATCGCTGCGACATGCCAGTGGGCACTGGGCTGAGAGCCGCGGGTGTAGAGGGAAGGGGAACGGTAGAGGCGGTGTTAATTGCGGCGGGCGAGAATATTTGCCTCTCAACCGGGGCAGGAGCAGCAGCGGCAGCAGCCTGGCTGTCTTCCTCCGCTTTGATCTCGGAATGTACGCCATCTCGACTTCCCTCAGCAGTAGTCAATTGCTTCTTGGCGATTGAAACCATTCCCTTCTGCTGCCTCGCCTCCTTCTTTAATTTCTCCAGAGCGAGCTTTAGGCCCGTCTTCTCATCCTCAACCTCCTTCATCTTCTTCTGCAATCCTCTCACTTCCTCTTTATCCCGTAACAACGCCTGCTCCAGCTCATCCTTCTCGGACCGCATAGCCGATAGATCCGATTCGGCCGAAATGAGGTCCTTGTTGAGCGTCTGGATGCTGTCCTGTTGCTCTCCCACACGGACGCGCAGGTCGCTAACGGATTTGCTCTCCGCCTCGTGTTTGACTCGAGCAGAAGATAATCGCTGCTCAATATCTGCGAGCTGAGCTGCAGTGGATTGGGCTGATCGCTCCAGGTCACCGCGCTGCTTTTCGAGGTCGGCAACACCGCGCTCGGTGCTCGAAAGCTGTGTCTGCTTCTTTCCAATCTCGGCAGATCGGTCGGGGACAGAGCTGGACGGTGCGGAAGAGTCGTCACCGAGTAGGTCACTGGATGGCATCCGGAAGTTGACAGCACTGGGGCTGGAGAAGTTGGTAGCTGAGCCGCCAGTCATCGAGGGCGAGAGGGCCCGAGAAGCGGGAGGAGGTGGAGGAGCGGTAGGTTTCCGTGACGGAGCAGGAGGCATGAAGGATTGGGTAGGGAATGATGGGATAGGCTGGGCCTGTATCGAGCGCGTCGGCGTTCCAGTGTTGGATGGAGGGGCAGGCTCGTCGTCTGCAAACAGATCAAACAGGTCTTTGGTGACGCTGCTGACTGGCGCTTGTTGCTGGTTGGAGTATTCACCTCGGAGGGAAGGGGGTATGAGGCTGTTGGGTAGAGTTGCCGGAACGTCCCGACCCGCGAGTTTGCCATTGATGAGGTACATCGCCACGGCGAATTCGTCCTTGGTCAATTTACCCTCCTTTCTGATATCCGCCAAATCCCAGATACCCGCCAAGGATCCTTCATCCAGATTTGACTGGAGCATAAAGGGAACGGCGACATCGCCCTCAATGACACCCTTGTTCTGGGTGTCGAGCTGAGCGAAGAATCGATCCGAACTCGCCTTGTCACTAGGACTGATATCCCACTGCGGCGGAGGCGCTGATGCGGATTTGGGGGGAGGGAACGCGGACCGTCCAGTGTTTTGCGCGGACAATGCCTGAGGTGGCATTTGACCAGTGTATTGAGGTCGGATAGGGGATGCGGGGCCGGTGTTTTGCCTAGCCATCGGACTGGCGGGGGCAGGCCGACCACCCGAAGCTTGCTCGTAGACGGTTGGAGGGAGTGTAGAGGGGAGAGTGAGAGAGGGATTGGCCATGCATGATTGGATGAGGTACATGCCGATGATGAAGTCGGACAAGTCGAGCGAGCCTCGTTGTTGGGTGTCTGCAAGTGACCTTTCCATCAGCCCAGTCTACTGATGCAAACATACCATATCTGACCGAGCTGGTCGTAGCCCAATTGACTCTTGATGAACGTGTCCCTCGCCTTATCGCCTGATACCAGTCCATTCTGAGGGCCGCACCCGACGAATATCTTGGTGAACTTTGCCCGATCGGCCGCAGTGAGGGGTGGCAAGGATGAAGAAGGTGCCGAGCGTTGTCCGGTGACTTGAGCAGAGATGGGAGCTTGGGGAGGGGGCGTATGTCCCGCAAACGTGGGGTAGGGGCCGGCTGGAGATTAGACGAAGCTGTGCACTAAACTTACCCTTTGATACTAGACTTTCGTCCACTTGTGACTGTCCTCCCTTCTGCATCCACCCGATAAGCCTTGCGGCCCTGTACCAAGCATCTCGGGTGAGAAAGCCATTGTTCTCTGGGTCTGCTAATGCCCAAACTTCACCCAAGGTCTGTTGAGGGAGATTAGACGAGACGAGGAAGGGGAGCGCATCTTGTCCCGGCAACACACCCGCTTGGTCTTTGTCGATGACTGAGAATAGCTGGTCATAGTATGCCCTCTCTTGGGGACTATAATTCGCCATGATAAGGAGTATGGATTGGCTGTGTACAGGAGAGATAGAGTATAGTGCTGGGATAGGCCGGCTGCGTCATGACCGGCCCGAGCCTATATCAACCCGTTTATATCCCACGTCACTCCTTTACGTTAGTCAGGCACGCACCAGCAGGCATCAGCCAAAAGTCAATTAATCTCTCACAGTGCAACCATATCATAGCCAGCCATGTCAGCTACAGCATCAACGAGCAGGTTCGCAGCTCCAACATGGGTGCACAATCTCTACTCACGCTTCCCTCTGGTCGTCATGGAGCAAGAGGATGAGATTCCATGGAAGCGAGAGCTTCGTAACTCGGACGCCGAGTGTTCTTTATGGGTATGTCAGGCTAAGACCCTTAGCACTCATGATATCCTACTGACCAGCTTCAGGTACATCGATCCGCTCCATCCGACCACCCGTACCATCGCTCATGGGCGTCTGTAGAGCCCGACTCACTACGTGTCCAGCTCTTATTCCTCCTTCGTCAAGTCCCAGTCTCATTTAGACCTTGGGCGAACGAGCGATCAGCCCCCAAATCCAGATTACCAGCTCTGCAAATCCTGGCCGAGGAGCGTCTGATACCGGTCGACGAGATCCGATCTTGGCTAGATCAAACATACCCCCTAAAGGGAAAGAACAAAGAGTGAGTCGTATTGCGACAGGAGCTGATTCTAGAATCCAAAATATGCCTTCGCAAGAAGCGTACGATCGCGGCGTGGCCTTATCCCAGCTCGTCCTTGGAGATCTGTACACTGCGTACCTATCCGAAAGCTCTCGTAGCGTATACAAACAGATACCAAATCCACCACCACTTGCCGCGGGGCTCAAAACGCCCCTTCCCGCCGCGTTAACGGGGGATGGACGGACAGTGGATGCTGAAGAGGTGGTGGGGAGGGGGGAGGATGCTTTGGAGGTGATCAGTGCGCAGATCGATGGACAGTGGGCTCTGGGTGCTAGGTATGTCGCCGGATGCCTTTCTATCTCGGCAGAAGCAGAGAGCAACAGCTAATGGTCAGCCAACCGACCCCACTAGACGCTTTGATTGCTGCGCACCTGTATCCGATATACGTTCTGAAGACTTCCTCCGCCTTGCGTCGAAAAGCCGAATCACATCCTGAACTTGGGGACTACCTGGATAGAGTTCTGACATCGGCGGGTGCGGGAGTACGGGATTAGCGCTAGCATGCAGTCTTCACTTCGCAGCAGTCTTGGCGCTCGGACCATTGTGCGAGCCGCAACTGTGTAAAGCTGAGCATCATCTGGTAATATAGTCGAGCATCAACTGGTGACCAATCTTGCAGAGGGCTGAATGATTCTTGGAACCCTGCAGAGTGCTGGATGATTTTGGACTTCTTTGCATTCTATTCTCGTTTCTCGCCTACATCTATCTACAATATCTTCGCTTAAGCCTTCTGCAAAAGTTCAACTAGCTTCTCGCCGAGAGGCTTCGCACTGGCGGGGTTCTGGCCTGATGACATCAGCAAAGAACTTTTGAAAGTTTTAGTAAAGAAGCTCACCAGTCAAAACGCCGTTGCTCCAGACCACTTTGGGCGCCCAGTCGTCCGCCTTGACGTACTTGCCGCCAAGCTCTGACAGACGGTCCTGAGGGGAGAAGGGGAGGATGTTGACAAAGTCGTTGTAGGGTGTTTGGGATTCCTCCGAGTTGGAGAAGACAGTGCACTCGGTGCCCTTGAAGATGGAGTCGCCAGAGGGGGTTTTGGCGTTGACTAGGGCGGCGGGACCATGGCAGACGGCAGAGACGGGCTTCTTGGCAGCGTAAAACTGAAGGTCAGCGATTGCACTTGTATTGGAGGAAGTGAACACTCACGTCGTTGACCAATTTGATGAAATCCTTGTTGTCGGGCAGGTCAATCATGGGTCCGTGACCGCCAATGACAAAGATCGCAGCGTAGTCCTCCGCCTTGACATCGCTGATCTTCTTGGTCTCAGTGAAGAGCTTCTTAGCCTCGGCGTCGTCGTTGTAGAACCGAACGGACTCCTCGTCTTTGAAGTTCTCAACACTGCTCTGGTCGACGGGGGCGAGACCACCCTTGGTCGAGGCACTAACGACGTTGAAGTGCTCCTTAACGGCGTAGTATCTACCAGTCAGCACTAGGTCAGGGCATAGCCAGAGACAAAATACTTACGGGTGGGCAGCCTCAGGAACATACCATCCGGTAGCGGCACCGTTCAACAGCTTGTCTGCTGAGGTGAAGATGAAGAGAACGCTCTGCTTGGTGGCGGACATTGTGTGTAATTGGGGTTTCTGTGTGTGGGAAAAGTAGTATAGATGAGTGATGAATGTGTTGACTGGGTCTGGAGGCTACCTCTGTACTATATATACAATCAGAGACCGAGAAATTTCCTCGGTGCTTTAAAGCAATGCCACCTCCACCAGAGCCTGCCTCCACCATGACGTAGTATGACACACACCGCTTACGAATATTCTAAGGAATGCTCTAGAACACGCGGCGATCGCCGCCATTACGTCCCTTCCACACGCCTGCCGTAACTCTCGGCTAAGGCCGGCTCAAGGCGGGTCTCCCGGGCCGGAATCCTGCTCTGGAGTCTGGTGTGGCTGGGCAGCTGCACATCTGATTGACAGCGGGAAAGACAAGGACAGGCTGCCTCTCTAGCATACATTACATTACTTGACTCTTCCCAAATACAACACAGACACCATGTCAAGCTCCAAAGTACAAGTCGGCTGGATTGGCCTCGGCGCCATGGGCTCCGGTATGGCCGCTAGTCTCGTCGAGCAGGGTTTCCCTGTCAAAGCGTACGATGTGTGGAAGCCTTCCCTCGAGGCGGTGGTCAAGCTCGGTGCGACCGCCGCTGCGACGCCTAAGGAGGCTGCGGAGGGCGTCCAGGTACTCGGTCTGATGGTCGTCAATGCCGTCCAGGTCGAAGATGTCTTGTTTGGTGCAGGCGAAGTTGCGTCTGGTGAGTTTTGGCGCCGTTACATCTGCTGACCGAAGTCCTCAAACCCGGCTCTTCCATCATCTGCTTCTCCACCGTGCCTCCCTCCTTCCTCGTCACCGTTCAGAAGCGGCTGGAAGCTCTCGGTATCGGATTGTGTGACTCACCTGTATCGGGTGGCTCCACCCGTGCCGCCGCGGGAACTCTCACAGTCATGACCTCGGGAACGACTGCTTCTATTGAAGCCGCACGACCGGTGCTCGAGGGTGTCACTCGGAAACCCGAGGGGAATCTCAGTGTTGTTGGCCAATCTTGCGGAGACGCCAGTAACTTCAAACTTATCAACCAAGTCTTCTGTGCGGCCCATATCTGCGCTACTAGCGAGAGTATGGCATTTGGTGCCAAGATGGGATTGAACCCCAGGATGCTGTACAACATCATCCGTACCGCTGCCGGTGATAGCTTCATGTGTGAGTACTGCGTCTCACTGCAAGCTACAGTGCTGATCCTTCAGTCGGTCACCGAGTTCCATGGCAATTGCGCCACGATGGCGTACCCAAATCCGCCATGTCCATCATCGCCAAAGACTCCGGTATCGTGAACGACGAAGCCCGTCTTATGGGCTTCCCGGCCCCCATGAGCGCCGCAGCAGAACAGGTATTCATCTCCGCCATGGGTTCGGGTATGACGCGCGAGGACGACGGGCTGCTCATTAAGCAGTACCAGCACTTTGGCGCACCCCAGGTCGCCGAGACTGGCACCGAGGAGGAAGAGGCGAAGAAGGCCAAGGAGTTGTCAATAACGCCTTCGGGTAAACCCAACAAGGTCCTCTTTGTGGGATTAGGCGCGATGGGCAAAGGAATGGCCTTGAGCGTTCAGAAAGCCGGCCATAAGGTGGTCGGGTATGACATCCACGAGCAGACCTCAGAAGCCTACAAGCAGGCAGGCGGCGAGGTGGCCAAGGATGCTTTGGCTGGAGCGAAGGATGCCGACGTCGTTGTCTTGGTGCCTAACACTGCCGCACAGGCGGAGTTGATTCTCTTCGGCACTGAGGAGAATGGTTTGTGTTCAGGTCAGTCAAAGTTTTTGCTAGTATCCGAAATGAGGCTGACGAGTCAGTCCTGCCTCAAGGCGCTGTTATCGTTCTTTGCTCCACTATCGCACCATCCTCCGCCGTCAGCTTGCAGAAGCTCCTCGACAATGCCGGCAAAGGCCACCAACTGGTCGATGCACCCGTATCCGGCGGACCCTCCCGAGGCGAAACTGGCGATCTTGCCATTATGGCTTCCGGTCAGACTGAAGCGCTCAGCAAGGCTGCTACTGTCTTGCAGGCCATGTCCACCCAGGCTGGTCGAGATGTCAACTTGCACTACATCCGTCAGTCCATCCAATCAGCCGTCTTGATCTGTGCTGATTTCTACAGCTGGAGGTGTTGGATTCGGAAACAAAGTCAAGGCTGTCAACCAGCTGCTGGCTTGCATCCACATGGCCACCGCAGCTGAGGCGCTCGCGTTCTCCGTCAAGAAGGAAATGGACCTCGACGCCGTGATGTCTGTCATTCTGAGCGGGGCCGCCTACTCTTACGTCGCCAAAGACCGTAAGTTTTTATCAGTGGACATGTGCTGACGACAGGTGTACCTCGAATGCGAATGGCCAATGCGCCCGTTCACTCAGCTACCGACACTCTCGTCAAGGACCTCGATATCGTTCTTACGGAAGCACGCAAGCTCAGCCTACCGCTCTTTTTGGGCTCGGCGGCGTATCAGCAGTTCGTGGCGGCGCAGCAGATGGGCTGGGGAAGGGAGGACGACAGCTGCTTGGGCAGGCTATGGGAGAAGTACGGTATCCGTATCAGGGCCAAGGAGTAGTTAGCGCAATAGGGGCAGCGCCTCACGTCGCTCTCGAGATCTCGAGCAATTCAAGCTTTTGTTTATGCGCACGGACTTATGATTTTTGGTGTATGAAGGAATTTCAAGAAACGCCTTTGTTGGCTGAACCTTTCACAATCTTCAAGCCAATATCCCCATGATGCAGGCAGAAACTTCCTCAGCAAGCACATCAACAGGGAAGGGGAATGGACCTCCTATCCCCAGCGCGACTCCAGTGGCTGGCGGTGCGGAAGAGGGTGAAGAAGAGGATGAAGATCAGATTGACTTGGCCCATATCCAAAGCTTCGCCGAGTCAGTCATCACTATTGTCGTCAGACAAGCACATATGCTGACCCGGTCAGTAAAGTACAGCACCGTCCTGGACACAGTCGGCCACAGATCACCATACCGAAACGCGGAGAGAAGGATTTTGAACCCTTGGAGGAAACTGTAAATCTGCAAGAAATGATGTTGCAAAGGAGTCGAGAGGCGCTTTTTGGGGCATTGCAAGGAGTGAGGGGAGGAAGCAGGTGAGTTATTGGTAGCAGAAGAATCCTACTGGTCTATAGCTGACATACACAGCAAAACTATATCTCACGCGCTCTATTCGCCAACCAGCCCATACCCTTACCTCCTCATCACCCGGGGTCATCTACTCGACTCGATGGGTATCTCCATGCGAAATTCCCCAGAGGGTAAAGGGAAAGCCCGGGCCAGGACGGAGCTCTTGCCTGAAGAAGCGCTCTTCCTGCTCGAAAGGGGTTCATTACAGATATGGCTGGGACCCGAGGGTGATTCTGGGACCGAGTCGCCCTCGGCCGTCGGAACGTGGAATGAGGAGGATCATGGGGTGGTTGGGGCTGTCGAGATGAGTGTCAGTGAGGGATTTGCGGCGTTTCTGGGTAAAGATGGCCTAACATGGGAGCGATATCAGGTATTTCGTTTATAATTCTGGACCATTCGGCAGAAATGCTGACACGACAGTCATACGCCTACCTCAAGCGATTAGGCTATACCGTCCAGCGCACCCCTCGTTTCCTCCCTGAACACTTTGCGAATGGCCCGACATCTCCCAAAACCTCGTCTCACCCGCCATTTCGGACATGGTGGCTCAAAATCCCATCGTTTCTCTCTCAGATGTTCCGCACTGTCACTTCCGCAGCAGCACGAGCCTGGCGCCGCTTGCGGTTCAACCCCAACTTGACCCTCCTCTCAAATTGGCATGGCTTGGACTACCGTAAGCTTCCCCTTGTGAACTCCACTGATAACCCAGCGTCTCTTTTCAGACATCTCCGACTTGTCCCCTCGTCTCACTCCCAGCCCCTCCCTCCCCGCCCCGCATCATCGACTCTCAACCCCTATCTACCCTTCTTCCACGTCTGGAAGCCAGCCGTACCATGGTCCAAATCCAAATGGGACAAGGGAAGTCTGATTGGCTTGGAGCGCCAACCTCCAGACTTCCGAGCCGCAGCAGTCAACGCCCGGATTCACCCTCTGCCGACAATACATCAATTGACTGAGATCTTTGATGAGTCACCCGAAGAGCATCGGGGCCCTATCCAGCGCAACGGCCCCCAATATCGACCAGTGGGGTTTCCGAGTCGTGTCAATCCAGTGGCGGAATTGAGGAACGGGGACAGGGCGTTCATTGTGGCCGTGAACGACTCGGGAAATTCGGGATGGGTCAGGTTTGGTCGAACGGGATTTGCGGGTCATGCTATGATGTAGGAAATGTACACTATACATGTCTGCTCAAATGTACATCAAGAAGTTTTCACCATGTCGATTCTTGGGCGAATCTATCTAATTGCAAGACTGACGCGGCAACTTCCTTTTGCCTCGCTGTACGCCGGTAGTATATTGGACAATCTGCCGAAGTACAAATCACGTCCTGGCATTTAGCTCTGTACGACAAGCGAGACTCACCTGATGTAATGATCCCTGACACCGTTGACATTGGGTCCACAGGCGGGCAAAGTCGACTTGAAGCGCCGAAGTGTGTGTTATCTGATTGATCAGCTCAGACTTCGGCTTTGACAGTTGGGAGACGTACTTGTTTTTGATACAAGTCAGGCAACTTCGGCCGGCAATTCACACAAACAGCAATACCCTCTGGGGAATCAGGCGGCATTCCTCCGACTTGTAGCTCGAAACTCACCTTTACTCGTCCTCAATGGTGTCTTGCAGCCCAGGCAGGTGACAGTCTTCACTGCAAACTTCATCAACCCTCCGACGGTCGGCGTGGCAATTTGGATACTTCTCGTATGGTCTCCCGCCACTGATTTGTCAGTTTCCCAGCGTCACATCAGGACTCACGCAGACTTCCAGCTTTCTCGCCCAGAATTGGCTCAAAGATACGCATGAGAGGTTTTGATAATTGGTTGTCGAGGTAATATCTCGTATCGATAGGAACATTGTGCTCGAGAACGTATAATGGATCTTCGGATTTGTCGTATGCTGCCGCTCCCTTAATCCCTTTGACAATGACATAGGCCACACGATCTCCTAGAGCCGGCGCAGAACCTGACAATTAGCTCAAGTTCCCCTGCTGGTCTCACCTGCATCACGCTTCCGCATGCGTTCGGCCAACTCGACATGGGCCTGCTTATTGGCATAATCCGCTTTGGCCAGGGCTTTGGTGATGACAAGTTGAGACATGTCGATGCGATTTTGTAATAGATCGGCTATAGTACGCTTGACGTAGCTGACACATTAGCTAAATGTCTTCAGCTAGACTTACTCTTCTGCCCCCTTGACATCCCGGTCAATCAACATCTTAAACAGACAAGTTTCAATGACGGTTGAAACTAATCGGCAATTATCACGTCGGACAGTCTTTTCATCAGCCCTCAAGATCCCAAGGACTCACCTCAATACCCTTCGTGTCCATCTTATCGTATTTGTCCGGTTTGGTCCAGTACAACCCCGCATAACGCTTTTTGCTGATGAGAAGATAAGGGAAGTAGACCTTCTCAAACTCCAGCTTGATTGGTTTGATGAAACTTGACGAGACCAGCTCTGCCGCTTCTGCTCCCAGTCGCATGGCGGTAACCAGATCGGGACAGCCGAATTTGATCATGACGGAATCGGTATCACCATAGATGACTTTAGCATCATGGTCGTACCCATTCTTCATTGAGTATTCGGCTTCAACAACCGTTTTTGTCGCGTCAATCATTTGTCGACCATAGGCTGTCGTACTCGATGAGATCGCCAGACATGGTAATTTTCCGACTGTGGCTCCAGTGAAACCATAGACTGAGTTGGCTGAAATCTATCATCAGCATAAGTAAACCTTGGAACCCACCTTTAAAGCAAGTTGACGACCGTCCAGCACAGCCCTTTTGAAGGGGTCTTTCTCCACCTTAAGATCCTGCTTTGCCCGCTTTCGCGCCGACAGCAGATTTTCAAGCACTGAGGGAAGCAGTCCCTTGCGTCGCTTGACTGTCGCAAAGTAGTCTCTTTGTCAGCCGATTCTCTTTCTACACTCACCATTATTTGGCGTATGCACATAGTCTTCCCCCTCGACCATCTTCAGCCGTTCTATCGTCGCCTTGTCCAGCAGAGTAGTGTAGCAGAGGTTGTGCGCCTGCATGATGGAAGGATATAGCGAGGCGAAATCCAGAGTAGCGATGGGCACATCGTAATAGCCTTTGGTCGGCTCGATGACTGTAGCTCCCTCATACTGCTCATCTGACCCCTCGGATTTAAGGGCCGGGATGACATATCCTGCTTCACCTGCACTTCGGTATAATTGCGAGACGACCTTGATTTGTTGACCACGAGAGAGGAGGTAGTTGAAGGGTACGCCTGTCACACGAGCCATCTCGGTGTAATTCACAAAGCACATGAGCTTGTCCATCAATCGTTGTGGGAGGTATGCGTCCTGATGTCAGTCATTTTCAGACCCAGGACATACCTTCAAACAGTACACCGCCAACCGTCTCCGTGAGTCCGCCGTACCATTCTGTAGCTCCGTAATGATGGAATGGTGGACGTCCTCCTTCTGCTCTCCGAGGAAATGCGCACAAACAGCGTTGAGTGTGTAACTTCGCAGTTTGTAATCACGCTGCATGACCTGGAGGATATCCAATTGTAGTCGACCATCGATGTTGACCGCCTTGGAGTCACGCTGACCAAAGGCTTTGGACGAGAAGTGGGTGTCTTTGACCTCTGAGCGGATACCTGATTTTCAGCAAGGTCTTGACGCCAGACTCACCCTTCATCCTGCCCAGGTAAGAGAAGTCAGGAATCTTCAATGCTTTTGCCCGGTCTAGCAGGTATGGTAAATCGAAATTGGCAATATTGTAACCGATCATCATGTCTGGGTCGACTCGCTCGATGAATTTCCGCCATTCGAGTAGCATAGCCTTCTCATCTTTGAATTCCAGGACTTGGGACCCGACGATATGGGCGCAAGTATTGAGTGTGAAGACATTTCGGATGAAGGGTTTGGATTCGCCTGTCTGTCAGTTCAACGTTTTCCACTCGTCGGTAGGTACTTACCCTGCCGTGTGACCATAGTCGCGATTTGGATGACCGGATCGATATTGGCTTCTGGGAAGATCCCTTTTCTCCCTGCGCACTCGATATCGAAACTCATGATCCGCAAAGGTGCGATTTTGGCCCATTCCGCTTCAGGCGCATGAGATATCAGGTCTCGGTAGCTACAATCAGCACTGTCATGTCCTCATATACTCACTGGCATGACACCTCTATTTGGCATAAAGACCGCTTCTCTCTGCCGTGCATCTCCTGATATTTGCCTCCCTTCAGTTCTACCCAATTCATTCCGACGACCTGTTCATCAGCATCATCCGTTTTCGTGCTCACCTTTGTATCAATCATGAAGCGCAATGTATAAGCGATGTTGCTCTCGTATGTCATCATTTCTTGGGGGAACATGTCGTTATAGTTGATCTGATTTCGTTCAAAGGCGCGTGCTTGATCAGCAATGTCCGACGGGCCAGACTTATCTTTCACTCGTGACAAGCTCTTGTGATCATAGCATGTGATCTTGATAAACGGGACAGTCTCATCACCTCGATAGCCCCATAGCGACTTGCGATTGAGGATGATGCAGTTGGTGACGGATGGGATAGCTGAGGTGACCTGTGACTGAAGACTTAGCGTGGAGTTGTTGGAAAACGTACGTTGATCACATCCTTAAGCGAGTCCAGGTCTTTGTTGAGGAAGCCCTGGGGCGCAGCAACATAGAAGTATGGTCGGAAACCATGTATATGTGCAAGGACCGAGTTGCCCTCCTGCGATACCCCGAAAAGGCGTAGCGTAGGCCCCAGGCCTGGTTCTACCGCCTCTTCTATTTCAATCTGCTGGAAAACTGACACTCAGCACGAAAGTGGTGTGCTAGCGTGGATGTGACGTACTGATAGAATCCTTCTTGATGTCTAGGTCAGGGACTGACGGCCGTGGCCACGCTCTGTCGGTCTCAATGTGATCTAGACAGTCAGTCACAGCCGTATCGTAAGATGATGGACATACCTCCTCCAGCATCCTCTTCCGCCTCGAGCTGCATGAGAAGATCTGTGAAGCTCTCCTGTTTTACCAGACCATTACTGCCATTGACCTGCAGTTTTCTCTTCTTGCTCATAGGTTCTGACATGGTGGCTGTGGATAGGTGGGTGTAGATGAGCAAAAGATCCAGGTCGAGCGCCTCCACCCTCGCCTCGACGCGTCCAAATCTACGCGCGCCTATTTGACACACAGATTCCGGTTTCACAATCCGGAATATGAATGTTTCAGCTTGGATCGCACGCGCCTATCTTGCGGTTATGAAGACGGTGCATTAACCGGCCACTTTCAGTCCATGTTGACTTTTTATAATCATCTGGTGCACAACAAGGGTGTTCTTGCTTTACATTCCACTTTTACTCAGAGACATAGTCTAGCGCAAGACTCATCTCCTATCCACCAATTAAGAATCGTACGGCCATGGCATCTCGAAGCTCCTCCATCCTCAGGTCCACTCGCTCGGCGGTGGCGAGTTCCCGATCGGCATGGTCTCGATCGTATGCCTCACCAGCTGGTTCAGCTGCTGGACGTGAGTTGGCACTACCCCATGACTCAATGACCTGTACTGATGAATACAGCCGTTAGCTTCGGGCTAAGCGACGATCAGCGGGCGATTCAAGGTAAGAGGTACCGCGTGTGTGGCCCAAACACTCTTCACTGATGCCTCAGAGCTAGCGCAAAACTTCACCCGAGAGCACGTCACACCTAATGCAGCGGAGTATGACCGAACGATGGTGCGTCAAAACCAATCCACGAGCTGACATTAGGCATACCCTTGGCCCGTACTAAAAGAAGCTCACAGACTGGGTTTGATGAACACTCACGTTCCTGCGGAGGTAAGTCTCAAAAGGCGACACAGCTGATTTTAGTACGGTGGATCTGAACTTGGTCTCATGGAGTGCGCTTTGATTTCAGAGTCGGTAGCATATGGATGTACGGGTATCCAAACGGCCATGGAGGGTGAGTGCTGTCGGCTAAAGCAAGACATGCACTGGCTGATGAGATTAGCAAACGGACTAGCGGAAGCTCCACTAATTGTAGCTGCCTCGCATGAGACGAAGAAGAAGTACCTAGGGCGTATGACAGAAGAACCATTGATGGCTTCATACTGTGTGGTGAGTGCTTGGACTGGTCGGGCTTTGGTGCAGAGCTAAACGCTGATCGCCAGACCGAACCTGGAGCAGGATCCGATGTAGCGAACATCAAGACTAAGGCCGAGAAGAAGGGAGATAAGTGGGTAATCAACGGTAGTAAGATGTGGTGAGTCATTTGTCATTGATGTAGTGGTCCGATAGCTGACTTTACAGGATGTAAGTTTTGAAAGATAGGACACAGCTAAACTCAAGCACGAACTCCGGACATGCCAACTGGTTCTTCGTCCTAGCCGTCACCGATCCCTCAGCATCAGCTTCGAAGCGAATGACTGGGTTTGTGGTCGATGCCGATTCTGAGGGTATCTCTTTGGGCAAAAAAGAGATCAACATGGGGCAGAGGGCCAGTGACACGCGGATGGTCTCGTTCCAGGACGTCGTTGTTCCCGCTGAGAATGTACTGGGATCACCCGGCGAGGGGTTTAAGAGTGAGTCTGACTGTCCGACGTCAGCTAACGTCAGTCGCCATGAAGGCTTTCGATATTACACGTCCACTGGTAGCAGCGGCGGCGACGGGTCTAGCACAGCGAGCGCTGGAAGAAGCAGTCAAGTATGCCCAGGAGAGAAAGGTACGTCATCTCGATCGATCAGCGCTCATTGTCAGACTATGGGCCAGTCCATCATCAACCATCAGGGAGTGGCATTCATGCTGGCCGACATGGCGATCGCTGCTGAAGCTGCGAGGGCGCTGGTGTGGAAGTCGGCATGGGCGAAAGATGCAGGAGAGCGGAATAGTGAGTCTTGCTACCCGGCTTCAATGCTGATACGCAGCATTCTACGCGTCAATGGCCAAAGCATATGCTGGAAAGGCAGCCGTAGATAATGCCAACATGGCTGTTCAGGTTTATGGTGGTGCTGGCTACTCATCTGAGATGCCTGTCGAGAAGCTGTATCGGGATAGTAAAATCTTCGAGATCTGTGAGTCTTCGTTTGGGTTATGCCTCTGATCAAGACTGACTTTTACAGATGAGGGTATGCTCTTCTTTCTACGATTGTATCGCCGGACAAAGCTGATGTTCAGGTACTGCACAGATTCAACGCTTGATTGTGTCACGACACCTCAGCACGCTATACCCCGCATGATCCTATACGTTGTCACTCGTGGTTCCCCTGTGTACACATGCATTAGACTTCTGCCCCTGGCAAAAATCTAGTCTGGCACGACGCTTTTCGCCTCGGTAAAATGAGCTGTCTTCGTTTTGGATCCCCTGGAGCCCATGCCCATGTCACAACGCCTGGCTGCCGAAACCAGCATAGAGGCAATGACGTCATATCGTGTTTCGTCTTTTGTAGCGTACTCGACATTAATGCGATTGCTGGGCCAGCTAGAGCATGATAGACCGCCATATGCGTATCATAAACCGCCATATGCGTATCATAAGAGCGATACGTACAGTACCTGCTCTCCGCATTCCAATCACAGCTATCATGAGCTCTTCTCGACGTTATGCGGGCAGCTCGAGTCCGGAACCACCTGCCAAGCGCCGGAAACACTCTTCTCCTTCCGCCTCTCCGCTGGTCGATCTCGCCGACGCTGGAGATCGATTCGGGGATGAGTATGGCGTCAAGTGGGCAGATTGGCCAGCGCCTAGATCGGCCATGATGGCTGCTAGTGCATTCATTCGGGACATGTAAGACTGCGTCTAAGCTTGCAGACAGCGCCTGATGTTCGACAGCGTTGAGCACAAACGATCCGTACTGCTGGTTCCTGACAAGGATGCGGATGGACTGTCTGGTGAGTCACATGGGGTATCTGGCTGACAGATCAGCCGGGACTCTGCTCTACCAAACCCTTGTACATATGGGTCTACCGCCAGATCGGATATCGGTGCATCATCTGTCAAAGGGGACCAACGTACACGCGCCGAACGAAGCTGAGCGTATCGAAGCTTACAAGACGGATAAAGTCATCGTGCTTGATCAAGGTAGCAGGCCTGGAGGACCGATAGCTCGATCTATAGACGAGACGCCGAGAGTCTTGATCATAGACCACCATCAGTGTTCCGAGGTGAGTACATCTTTGCGTTCTCGAACCGAAAGCCTGCTGACCCACAAGTGGCCAGAAGAGTCATTAGTGCTTACAGCTTGTAACACTCCACCTATTGCCACTGCTGCTCTTCTGACGTATTCGCTCGTTCGAGATTTACATCGCAAGATCAGACCAGAAGAAGGTTGGCGAGCACTTGTTGGGGTATTTGGGGGTGAGTCGTAGTCAAGCCAAGGTTAATCTCCGCTGATGAGCAGACCTTGGTCCGAGAGAAGCTGTTTGGGGGCAAGCACCGTGGCCTGCTGAGCTTGGAACACTGTTGAAGAGGTACCATATTTCAGTTCTAGCTCAGTTCACAGATTGAAGGAGCGTTAATGGGGCAGCGTCGGTTCCAAGAATGTCTCTGATGCCGTGGCAGCTGTCAATGCTCCAAGACGGACGGCAGATTACAATGGTAAGTCCAATGACAGTCAGTGCTGACCCTCAGTGCCCCGAGCATGGGATGTGGGTCCTAATCTCCACCCAATACTAAAACGTAGATCATGCTTCGCGCGAAGGGGCCTGCAGATATCGCCAATCACGCATACCTCAAGCTGTGTAAGATTGATGTCAAGGAAGAGACGGAAAAGTGGGCTCGTACAGGTGAGTCTGGGGCATTGGACCATGCTGAACCATTCAGCGCCAAAGTTCTCGCTGGACGGACGAGTGGCAGTGATAACGATAGACTCAGCTTTCCAAAGTAAGCTTTCGTCTCGGTGGTCTGGTAAACAGCTGACATTCAGTACATCCTGTAATAGCAACTAGATGGGCGGGGAATCTAGGGAAGAAGAGCAAGAAGCTCATCATGGTCATGGTCAGTAATTTAGTTGATACTACTCCACACGAGGCTGATCGGGTCAGTGCGCGAATACGGGCTATAACCCCAACATCTCCAAGATATCATTCTCGTGTCGTATATCAGCGAGTCTGCGAAGTCTACCAGAAGACGAAAGACGTAAGTTACCGCTTGGTCCCCGCTGATGATAGCAAATTTGATTGCTCTGCTGAAAGAGTATGGCGACAAAATCCCAGGTTTTCGTGAGCGAGTAGGAGAAGATTTTGCGCGTGGGCATAAAGAGGCGACTGGGGGGATTATACCAAAGGTACATTGGTCGGCATGTTAGACTATAGCTGGGCTGACGAGACAGGACGAGTTTCAGAATCTGCTGGATGCCATTGGCGTACCCAATAAGGATCACCGCCCCGAGGCCTCGCCCGTTAAGGGTCGATCTCCAGCTAAGGCGCCAGTTGATAGTCGGTCTATCAAGGATTTCTTTGCGGTCAAAGAGGGCGTCAAGAAGTAGTACCCATGGTTGTTGTAAGAGGCGATGAATTGACGCGACTGGACGCGACCATGGTAGATCTTGCAGATCCCGATCGGTGCCAAAAATAGAGTTTGGTATCTTGCACTGGTTGTTCATCTTATCACGAGCTCTTTCCATAATGCTCAGCTGAGGGTCTCAGAGAACAGCGGCTGGCTGTTTCCTATCCGATTGAGCCTTCGACTCTCCATGACGCCTCCATCGAATCATCCAGAAGGTCCAGTCGGGTCTGGACATTCGAAACCCCTCCCCTCCTGACGGCGCTGCTCACGAACCCCTTCGTTTGGGATGGCTGTCCCACTCCTGGCTGTCGCGCTATCCGAACTCAGCTCCAGCGCGTCAACCTCCTCTGCCGAGGACTTAAGGGAAGCTTCGAACGATCACGAGGAAGAAAGGGAGATACAAGAAGGAGTGGATGAGGATGAGGTGTTCAGGCACAATATCGCGCGAGAGTTGAAGGCGCTGCGACTTCCGAGGGGGAATTCGCGGGAGTTGCCCATAGAGGCGGAGGGTCAGCGGAGGTCCTCTCTGATTCGTTCGAGGGGCGCTGGCGATGCGGAAAATGAAGGAAGAGGTCCTCAAGGACGAGATCCGCATCAGTCCCGTGAGTCTGACGTTCAGCTTCTGGAAGATGCCATGGCTGACTTTTCAGGGTCATCCTTCCTTGGGCGTGCCAGCAACGAGTTGGCCGGATCACCATCTCGAGCCACATCTGCACCTCAACGTCCAGGCTCCCCTCATACTCCAGCCGCTCCGCCGCGAGGCCGTTGGCGGGCGATAGGCAGATACATGTTCGGCTCGAGGGAAGGCGCAGATGTCGGTCCACGACAGGGCTCTCCGGACTACGTCTATCCCAAGTATCGGTCAGTCATGTATCTTCGGCATAAGTGACGCGCTGATGTATGCAGATGGACACCGATCTTCAGCGGGATTGTCGTCCCCTTCTCCATCCTACTCGAAATCCCCTCCCTCACCGAACCCTGGTATGTCCGCCAGGTCGATGGTGTCGCCATCGTCTACCAAGACAACCCAGTCCTCCTTGATGTAGGTCTAGCAATATCGCTGGCCTGCGGGGTCATCGCCAATCTCGCACTCATCACTCGATTTCTGGAACGCCGGGTGTTTTGGTCCACTATCCTCTGCATCATCATGCTATCCATCCACGACATCATCAACATCGTTGCCCTCATCATATTCGGTATAATTCACGGTGTCGATGACGGATACGACTACTCGGTGGCGTTCTGGATGTGCGTCTGCTCTACCACTGCCAGCTTCTTCACAAACATCACCTTGATCTACGACATCATTCGGACGAAGCAATTCCGACATTCCGGCTCGGGGCTCACGCATAAGCAGCGCAAGCTAGTCATCGTCGTCATGGTACTATTCGTATATGTCACTCTTGGGGCCTTGTGCTTCAACTACCTCATTCCCGATATCACATTCCAAGACTCGCTATACTTTACCATCGCAACGGTCGAAACTATCGGGTTCGGCGATATATCGCCCAGTACTGGCGCGCGCATATTCCTCTTCTTCTACATGCCCATCGGTATCCTTAATCTTGCCCTGGCGGTCGGCACGGCCCGTGATATGATAGTCGAGTCGTGGTCGGCGGCATACAGGCGGCGGCGCCATAAAGTTGTCCAGCGGCAGAGGGAGCGCAAGCAGCAGCGGGCAGAGGAGTCCGCTCGGTTAGCAGCGGCCGAAAGACAGCTGGACGATGTTGCAAGTCTTCCTCAGGTCGGCGGGTCAGACTCGAGCGGAGCGTCAGAAAGCAGGAGAAAGGACCGGAAGCCCTGGGGAGACCGAGCAATGGAACTCAAACCCTTGGTACATTTGAAGAAAGCGGCCAAATCTGCGTTCACGGGCGCGGGCAAGGCGGAAAACTCCGAGACAACGAGATTGCAACATCGAGAGGCATTGGCGCAACTAAGCTCGGAGAATGAAGAGGGGTACAAAAGCTTTCAAGAGCGAATGAAGCATGAGGAGAAGAGGGAGTTGATCTGGAAAGTAAGTCTACTTCAATATAGGGGACGCTAACGGATAGTTCGGATCGGCAGGAGGTCTTTTTATCGTCTTCTGGCTGGTCGGCGCTGGGATCTTTACTCGGACAGAGGATTCATTCAGCTTTTTTGATGCGTTTTATTTCTGCTTTGTGACTTTCACCACCATCGGTACGTGTTGGCTAAAATACTGTATTATGGACCTCGCTGATATTCAGGTTATGGCGATGTGACTGTCACGTCTCCCGCCGGACGAGCTGTGTGTGAGTACCGCTATGATGGCACCTCGCTAATTTCGCTGAGCAATCGTAGTTGTTATTTGGGCCATTTGTGGTGTCGGCATCGTCACCCTTCTCATCGCCGCCGTTGCTGAGGTCTACACAAACCGATATCACGCCGCTCTCCAACGACGAGACAAGAAGTTGCAAACCGGGCGGCCTGTAGGGGCCGTTGGATCAAGCGAAAAGCACCCACTCACGCGCGAGGAGGTGGATAGATTACCACACGAGGTGAGTTTTTGGAGACGCCGATCAGCTTTAATCTCCGGGCGATGGCTGATCTTGGAGATTCTTGATGTTTTGAAGAACTGGCAAGCCCATCTACGTCTAACCCGGATGATATGGACATTGAATGGCGGCGTGCAGAATACCGAGGCGCAGATTCTGGTGGATGAGTTCCTGGCTGGGCGGGAGAATGGCCAGGATTCCGAAAGGGGGACGAGTCCCGAGGGCCGTTCAGAGCTCTTTTGGAGTAGTTGCGAGCGTAAGTAAATCAAAAGTGAGAAGTGAAGCTGACTCTGTAGAATCGACACAGCGACTGATTCATCTCGCCGAGCAGTCTATTGGCCTCACCGAAAATGCGCCTTCGGTGATATTGGGATCCGATCGTCCAAATCTCAGCACTCGTAATGTCTCCAGAAGAACAAGCTTCTAGGTGCTTGGGTTATAAAGAGTTGCGTTGGAGGACCGACAAGTTGTAAAGTACTGCATGCATGACTGCAAACCCCAATATATACTCAGCCGCACTCTGAGCGACATGCCGTGATATTTTGGCGGGACCTGAAACTGGGCTGAAACGAGAGGCTGAAACGCCTCTTCCCCAGGAGGACCCGAACAGGCTGACGCTTAACCTTGTGCCGAATAGCTACCGGACAAAGGATCCCTTTGGATCTGAGAGGTTGTTGAAACCCTGAGGCTGTGTGTAGGTCTGTGTGTGTCGTCTTCAGAGCAGAGTTGTTTGGCCCTTTCATTCCCTCATCCACTCTTCTCACTTCTCGTCTCACTCAGACTTCTATCTCTAATCTCGATCGTCAACAGTATGCGGCTCTCTGCTCTACTCTCCCTATGTTTCGCATCCGCGACTGTGTCCGCATACCTGAATCTCAATCCGGACCCAAACTCGCTCGCTACCAGGGCCCCAAGATGCTCCACGAATGCAGACTGTATCCGGCAGAAACTTCCCCTGCTTGCGCCCCGAAGGAGGAGTCGGACCATCCATGCTCGTGATCCCATGGCTTCTGCCGCTCCGTGAGTATATGCTACTTCTTCACTACGTCCACTCTGCTGACGGATCCTCCAGCATCACCGGCACGATCCATCTGTTCGACTCTGAAGGCACGTTCCAGGGCTATGTTGGGGCTACGCGAAACACTTTCGGGGAATACGGCTTGGTAAGTTACTATATCGTCTCTGACTGACTAGTGACCAGTCCACGACTGACCCTCTCGTCATTAGCCTGGAGAGTCGAACGGAGACTGGGCCACAGAACGCTTTGACTTCCAAAGCGATTTACGGGTGGTCACATATTGCAGGTAGTAAGTCCTTTTCCGCGGCTCAAGGTCGTCCGTACAAGTCGGCGAAGCTACTTTGTAAGTAAGGCGACACAGCTGATTGTTCAGTCACGGGTTTTGCAAGTCTGAGTGATAATCTCGGGCCTGGATCATTCAAGTGAGTCCTAAGATTTGGGAGATTTGTTCAATGACTCATCGATGTTGGCAAGAAGCTGACGACGCAAGTTATGCGTACCTGGGAGCTTCAGACAGCAGCAGTAAGTGATCGTCGATCAAATGGCATGGTCAATGTTAAACCGGTAGCGAGCCCAGGATCTCCTCCTCAATCGTTCGACAACAGCTTCACAGCCGCCACGGCCGTGGTGAAGAAGATCGAGACTGCCATTGTGAGTTCTCGGTAGAGCCAACTACTCCATGTTACGAGCTGATATTAGTTCACGTACAGCTCTGCCACATCGAATATAGTTCCACAGTGGATAAATGATGATGGCTCTGCACCCGCGACATACCTCCTACTCTACAGGTCGGATAACGGTAAGTCTCCAGATCGAGTCATCATAAAGCTAGATCGCTGATACGGTAGTCCTGGTATTGACTGGTGATGTCGCTGCCTTCGAGGCCGTACTCGGCAACAACTTTGTACTAGTTGTAAGTGACTTTGGCTGAGCGATCGCTGATGTCGACAGACTGCCAAATTCGTTACGGCCTAATTTTGTCTGGTCAATGCCGACTCTTAGGACAATTTTCTTGAAATCTCTTGTATCTTAGATATGGACAGTCTTTGGTAGAGAACATTTCAATGCCATGAGGCCAAAGTATCTGATAGCTACGATACTGTACAGCACCAGCATGTCATCCTATCATATCGATTCTCGATTGTCGGCGGCAAAATGCAATAATTGATAAGAAGTGCCCCCCCGCATTCTTGCATGGGAGATAGTGAGGTACCGGATCAGATCTGATCGTACTTGTGATAAGATGCCTATTTGAGTAGATTGATTACCTCTCGGGGAATTCTTCCTCGGACGGGCGGGCTCAGTGAGAGGGGTGAAGATCTCCGGCTCAACTCGGCTCTCGGCTTTCATCGTAACCGGGCCAGCTACCTCTCTCGCCCGGCCGAAAATTGAGTCCAGAACAAGCGGATGAGCAGGGATTGCGCACTTGATATAATATCATAGCTCCGGCTCGAGATGGGTCATCTATACATACAACCCAGATGGCAGGTTTGATACCCTGCCGACAGACGAAAGCTCAATCTCCACGATCCCGTCTGACCGTGGAAGTCAATCGGCTCCCATCACTCAACCCGCTCGTTATCTCTTCGACCATAGCCATGTCCACTACCCCTACCGCTCTCCGCTCGCCGACCTCTCAGCATTCTTCACCCAGTCATGTACCTCGTCGAGCTCCTACCGGGGCAAGAGGCCTGCAACCAGCTTCTCGAGCAGCCCCGTATATGGTGGCTCTGTCTGGGTGGCCAGAGCCGGTATACATTGACAGACAGGGAGTAGGGGTGGTGCGCTCGGCCCGATCCAGATCAGGGACACCGAGGGGCAGTATCAGTGGACCCAGCGGAGAGGCCGCGAAGACCAAGCAGCAGACAGAGCCAGCGGTGGCGCAAGGGGTGGCCGAAAAGGGGATCATGGGAGTAAAGATGGGTCAGACCTCCATGCTGCCACCGGGCGGGATGGAGTGGTCTGATCATAAAGACGGCGGCTCTGGTCATTTCACACCACCTGTCCCACCTGCCGTTGGACCTACAATCACCGAAGCGTTATACCCTTACCTCCACTCCAACACCCGTCCTAAATCATCATTACCGTCGAGAACTCCTACCCCTTCCAACACGCCACCACCCCAGAAACCATACACTTTCCCAGGAAATCCCTCCATCCCTCCTTTGGTGCTGTCTAAACCCACCACATCTGATCCCCCATCCCAGCCCCCTTCTCACTCTATCAACAAGGCAGCATCCTCATCATCCCACCGCCCCACTTTTGCCGATCCCCGCTTCACACCCCACGCCTCGGTAATTGGGAGGCACGGGGGACACCTACGAGTGGTGCCTAGCTGGAACAACTCTGTTCCCGTTTCAGCATCACGCGTCCTTCTCAACACGTACGATCACTCCCCCGCATACTCGTCTATCCGTACCCAACACCCATCGGACCGGGAGGCGGGCAAAGATCGGGAGGTACCCTACCCACCGAGCGTAGAGGGCGGAAGGACACGGTCAATGGGTGTAGGCGGACGGGTCCTCCAGCTGGGATCTATCCAAGGACGGACACAGCCAGTGATTTTACGGTCCACACCTGAAGTCTACCCAGTCCGACAGTCGTCGACTGGACACGCGGCGGGAACGCGGAGTAACTGGATGGGTGCGGACTTGGCGGTGGGGTTGGCGACTGAAGTCTATCCGCGAGACCCAGAAAGCCTGCATCTGTGGCCAGGTATCGAAGGCGGGCGAGAAGGCGTGAGAGGTGCAGAAGGAGCGGGTACGGGTGGGGCAGATACTCCAAATCAATCAATGTCGCGGCGGAATCCTACCTCGGCGTTGAGTCCTGAAGGAGGCGGCGGGTGGAGTCCTACTGTGCCTTGGCAGGATGAGGATGGGGTAGATAAGGGGCGAGACGAGGGAGAGGGGGAAGGAGAGGCAGGGGCGAATGACAAGATGTTAGTAGATTGAGGGAGGACGAACGGGGCGATCTTTGCAAATTGTGTTGAAGTTGGAATTGTATAGTAGTATTGTCATATAAGCCGATGAGAGTAGTAGTGTAGGTCGGGAATATCTGTAAGTAGGTAGTATCAGTAGCATAGCAGAATGTCAACATTAGCGCCTCTCCCATCCTGTTGCCCGAAATTGAGATCTATACACTCTATGTCACCATCTACACATTCTAGCCCAAGATTTAGATCGCCCGTCTCATAACATTGCTTCTTCCTCCTGTGGGTTGACCCTGAGCGTCAGCTTGAGTATACGACGCAACTCACATCGAGGCCTTCTCGCGGATATCCCGCTTTTCTCGAGTCCAACCCAGCCCGATCGATATACCCAGCGCCACGAAACAGCCCAAGAGTGAAATTTTGAAGGCGGCGGCATAGCAGGGTACACCCAGTAGACCTGAGAATGTCAGCTTGCAGTCGGCTGCGCGTGAGTCAGTAGCTTACAATCATGCCCTCCCTTCTCTGCCCTTCCGGTAAGCCATCGCCTTCCCAAACCAGCTAAAGTCGCCACGACGGCATCATCGACAGGCTCGACCGCGCCAGGTGGTGAGTTGATCTGATCAACCTACTTCGTCAGCAAAGTGCTCGATCCTCTTGCTGAACTTCTGCCTTGGCAGAAATCCAGAAGACTGACCGAGTTGGAGTCGTAGACACGACCAAAGATGAGATTGAATAGATTCCCCCCGATGACGGGAGCCACGCAGATCCAGCCGAAGTTCTACCAGTATCAGTGACGTGCCAGGTGTAGAGCGTCTGTGTGGAAAGCTTACCTGACTGAAATTTGCTATGATCATGGTCAGTTGATGATCTTTATACCGAAAAATCCACTCACCCATCCCAAACCACTCCAGAACGAGCATCGGAAGCACATTAAAGAGACCCCCATATGAGACGCCAAGGAGAGACGAAACGAGCCACAGCGACTCGACGCGTGTTGTGAAAAGTGCCGCCATTTGCGAGAGTATGAACAGCCCGGCCACGACGGGTAGGAGCCATACCTGGTAATGTAAGCTCAGACCAGACTGCTCGCCAAGATGAGATAATCTACCCTTTTCCCGTTCAACCGAGCTTTCCAAACATCCGACGCCACGCCTAACCGTTAGCTGACAATGTGAAGGGTGTAGAAATTGACGTACCCCCACCTATCCGACCCAGGCAATTCCAAATGCTGATGACTCCCACATTCCGGCTCTGCCATCCGCTCACTTCTTTCTTGTCATAGGTCGCTCGACCCTGCCGCGCCAGCACCAAGGCCACAGTGCCGACATTGTTGATGTACATCAAGCCCGTACCGCAGAGGATGGTGAGTACCAGAGCGAGCATGTAGAAGGAGGGTGTTCGAAGAAGGGCGAGAGGCGTGTATTCTTTCTTGTAGAGTGTTCGAGCGGATTTGCGGACATGTAGGAGGGGACTGGAGGAGCCAGTACGGCTCAGCAGGGCAGGTTTGGAAGAGATGGGCGACGTCGGGACTGACGCGTGAGCTGAGGGTGATCGGGACCTCACGAGTTCTATCGAACTCGGCCGAGACGATGTGGATGTTCGGTGTCGAGGCTGATCTTCTGACGCTCGATACGAATCAAAGATGATCTCGCTTTCCATACCGTCCGGATGATTGAGCACAGGCTCGTACCCCTCAGGCTTGGTCGGAGGTACGGGCCTGATCCAGATAGACCCGATAAGCATAGGTAGCCCGCATCCCAGGGCCAGTAGGCCGACCAGGCTCGCAGCTTCTTCCGCGAAGAACACTCGGCCGATAGTGGAGAAGAAGAAGGCCGAAAGTCCAAAACCAGCCAGCACCGCCCCCGTTGCAGAGGCTCGTCTGGCATCTGGAAATGACTTGGCAGTGGCATTGACAGCCGCTGCCAGACCTGCTGATCCGGCTGATCCAGTCAGGAACATGGCGATAATAAGGATCGCTAGGCGGAAGGTGGAAGGTGATGAATGGAGGGGAGCCCCCGCGGGGCGGAGCGAGAAGGTATGGACGAGGAATAGCCGAATTGTGGAGTATCCGATTAATGAGAAAAACCCGCCAAGTAACAGTGGGCTTGTCGTTAGCCAAATTCACTCAGGCTTAAGAGGAGTCGAACTTACAGACGCTGTCCTCTGGAATCCACCATCTTTCCCCAGATGGGTCCAGTGGAGTAAACACCAAAATTCCCGGCGAGACCAATAAGGTTGACGGTCGTAGAGGAAATGTGCAGCTCCGTAGCCAGCTGAGGCGCGTATGCTGAATAGACATAATTCGATCCGCTTCCAAATCAGCAATGTCCAGCCTCTGTAAAGCGACCCTTACCTTGCCAACCCCACAATGATGGACAAGGCAAAGACAACGAGTCTTCGTCTGTCGTCAGCCATTTCAAGCTCAAATTGTTGACAGGACGCGGGATTTCCGGGTTTGTTGATGCTACGCGGCGTGAATGCGTCTCTAGCTGACGGACTGGCTGGACTTAGGTCTTGCTAGCCTGTAAGATGTGTATAGAAGAGGATAGATGTGCCACCAAGGAAGCCAAAGCTCGAATTCCTTATCAACACGCGCACGGATCACGGCCTGATTCGGAGCCGAACCGGCCGGGCGTGGAGACTCCGCATTACGTACTCGTATGTTTGAGAGTTGACGCGACTTTCTTGCCACGGCCAAACTCACTCACGCTCAATCATCACAACATCATACATCTCACCAGTGACCAGTCATCATGTCCTTCCAGGGCTATAAACAGCTCCCAGATCGCTATCTGAGAGGCGATCCCAAATCACTACCCGCTCGATCATACATCAAAGGCAAGCTCATGATGCTATACGACGTTCACACACCAAAAAACGAGACCGAACCTCGAGTCATCGCCGTTCTGCAAGTGATGCCCTCTATAGACAATACAGTCCAATCGGATTATGTCACAACTCTGCCTGACGGCAAGCATAAAACCACCACTATTACTGTCCGCGTTGAGCTCGTCTCGAGCGACATGCCCGATCCGAGCGGGAGGAATGGGAGCAACAAGGCCATGTCGGAAGCCCATCGACAACTGAAGAAATTGGTCTTACGCACACTGCAAGTGGCTGTAGGTGGAGGGTTCTACAAAGGCACGACGGGAAATCAGGAGCAGAGTACCCGAGGTCCCACCATCGAGTGTGCGGGGAACATTATGATGAGGGTTGCAGGTGGAGAAGCCTTCACTCTTGCTCTTGGTCAGTAGTCCGGCCCGTGCTGAGTTGTCCAAAGCTGATCGGTCAGACAGACCTAGCACTTCCAAATTGTCCGTACCCGAAGATCGACCCTGGCTCTCTGAACCAAGTCCATCTCCACCTCGACAAGCCAAATCATCAACTGCTTTACCCTCAATAAAGACCTCGAAAGGCATTCCCCCTCCTCAGACACTCCCATCCTCCCGCCAGTCCAGCTCAATCAACGAGCCTGGACCCGCTAAAAAGGGACTCCAACCTCTATCCTCACACCAGAAGTTCGGCGGCATCGATCCCACGATGTTTGAAGCAAAGCGGAAACGGCGACCATCATCTGCCGACCGTAATTTTGACGCCACACAAGGCAAAAAGCAAAAGCCAAACGATCATGGCGATGGCCGGATTTCAGGAGATGACATGAGACGAAGCGATTCGAGCATGAGCAGGGCGAGCGCGAGCTCTGCGTCCATCGCAATGGATATGGGAGATCATGAGGTCAGGGCAGGTGATGGATATACAGGAGGGACAGGCGGAATAGAGAATGAGGGACGCTCGGAGCCGCCTCGATCGAATAGGCAGCCTTCAGAACGAAATACTCCTCCCTTCAATGCCGGCACTGCCGTAGGTCCCCTCCCTGATAATGCACCAGCTCGACCATCGCCTGCTGAACTGCAACGAAGGGCCGAAGCTGCTGGTGGTGGGGCTGCTGCGTTGAAGGTGAATCTGACAAAGCAGTCAGCTCGCGTCGACGATTACACCCATCAAGAGCTGTCTGATTCGCGACTGGCTGCGGTATCCCTCCCTTCTACCTCGAATGCTATTCGCCCACCCGCTCAGTTTCGACCCGAGGCCAAATCATACCACACGGTCCAAACAAGCCAGACAGGCCCCGGATCATCCGCGATACACTACGGTGCTTACCCCCCTACCAACTCCGGGTATGCCCCTCCCCCTCGCAACAACAATTTTATCGGTGCATCTGTAGGCAATGAGCCTGTTGGCCCTCTGGTGTTTACCCCTATCTCTGGCATGCAGGCGGTCGCTAAGGGGCCGAACCGATACGGCAATTTGGTTGGAATTGTGATCAATGCAGGAGCAGCAACAACTCCGAAGAACAAAAATTGTGCGTTATGAATCGCGACAATGAAACGGGGCTTACATATTTAGTTGATTGTCACTGCAGTTACGTTGTCACCGACCCAACTGTGACTGGAGTTGGGCACGCAAGGAATGATATGGTAGTAACGATATACCGAAAGGAACGACCTGATATACCGGATCTATCACCTGGGATGCCAGTCATATTCAGGGATTTGCCCGTCAGTACAGTACCACCGTCGTGGAATAGCAAGGCAGTCACTGATTCGTAGATCAAAGAGTTCAATGATAAGGCAAAAGGTCAAGTCTCCTCGAGGGAGCCTTTGTCTTGGGCGACCCTAAGAGACAACAAGGTCATTTATGGTAAAGACTCGGATCCTCGCTTGACCAAGTCCGATGAGGCGAGGCTGTATTCGATGAGGGAATGGTACCACGTCAAGGAGGGGCGAGGCGGACAGGGCGTACAGATCCAAGGAGGAAGGCCATTCAGATGGTTGAAGGATGTGAGCCCAAACGAATTCTGCAACATGGCCTTCCAGGTAAGATCTTTTCTCACTTCGGTCGGATTACACCATGAAAACAATGCTGATTTCAGATCGTCCAAACAGTCGCTCACCAGGATCGCTTTGGGCCGTCGCTGGAGCTATACGCGACGGACGGTACTGCGTATTCAGGCCAGCTTTGGAATTACCACAACGTCGATGCGGGTCTACCGCCCAACACCATATTCAGAGTCGCCATATTCACGCCGCCGTCAGACGCCGACATCTTGAAATATTTCCAGGCGGGAACGTTCCTTTTCTTACCCAACCTTCGACCGAAACTTCACAGCAGCGGCGCGCTAGAGATCACGTTCAGTGATGATATCAATAATGAGCAGCGAGCTCAGGGGTTCAGAGTGAAGATACCAACGGTGCTGGATGGTCGTGATGAGAAAAGGATCCAAATCGAAGCGTAAGTCGGTGTCGAAATCTACGTCAGAGCGGACTGTCACCTCCTGTTGAAGCTTGCTGATACTCGCAGGCGGATCCAAGCGTTTCAGACTCGCCCGCAAGCAGGAGTGCAGGCACCGGCTCCTGTCTACCAGCAACCAGCTCCGCATGCCGAGCCCCCGCAGCCCATCGTCCGACCTGCGCCAAGAGCTCAACCCGCCCCCACTGCCCCTCTGCGAGTCACTCCACCCATCGCATCGAGTTTTCCTCTCATTCCCTTTTCGGACGCAATCGGCACGAACTTCGACATCAACCCGGCTCTACATCCACTCACACCTATGGCGGAGATCATCAACAATCAGACGGTGCCAAATCGTTACATGGTGAGAGCGCAAGTGGCGCGGATCTGTTCGGTGGTCAAAAGAGCCGGATCGACAGCCACGAAGGCAGGTTCGAGCGGGAGGCCGGGATCATTAGAGGAGGAGAAGGTAGGGCCACTGGTCGTTAAATACTGTAAGAGGTGCTGCCAAAGGTAAGTCATGAGGCTTATATCTGTGTTCCTTCGTGATGGGAGTGGCGCTGAAATATCAGAGTCGGCTTGGAAAAGAATGGCATGGAGCGAGCTCATTGCGAAGGTTGCTCGGATGGACCTAATCGCGAGGATTGCGAACTCCGCTATCGCTTCCTCGTACTCCTCAAACCTGTACCAGTCGACAACACGGGCCAGGGAGCTTCAGCGACTTCCGAAAGTGACGGCGAGACAACACTTCCAGTCCTTATCTCGGACGCCGACACCGCAGGATTCCTTCCATCATTGCCGCCTCTTGGACCTTGTGGCACAAATGAAGTGAATGCGGCGAAGGCCCGACAGAAGCGACTGGACTCCATCAGGGAGGAGGTGGTGACGCTGTTGATGGGCAAAGCTGTGAATGGGGAGAGGCAAAAACCCATAGCGGATTGGTGTATTGAAAGCTATGAGGCCAAGTCGCCAGATGGAAAGGGCTCAGAGCCTGTAGTCATGTACCGGATGTTTGGGATGAAGGCCTTGGTACAGAGTTCGGGATGATGGATGGGGGAATCTGGCTGTCAGTCTTGGGATGGGATATTGGTATCTATGTAAGTTGGTCCTCTCTTGATACTGCTAATCAGGAAATTGGCTGACGCTATAGATACATGCTCTTCTATACACCCAAATGTACAACTTTGATTCAGCTTCAACTTCACGCTCTTTTCATTTGCCTTTGCGGACTTTGTCCCCAGATCTCAAGGCTCAGGCCTCTGTATCCACCACTCGTCCGGATCCACTCGACGCATACCGTACCAGCCCCATTGCGGTTCCAGCGGGCTTGGCAGCGGCAACCAACCCACCTGACTATGGCCATACCTCTCAGACCACATATCCCACTTGAGCTTGGCATCTGCTTCATCCATTCCTGCCTTCTCCTTCTTGACTGCTTCGAGGAGGGACTTTGCGATATTGGCGATGTATGGATTTTCGGTCGTCATTGTCAGCGGCTCGATTTTGGGAATAAGAGGGATGAGCGATTTGGGTGGGAGGGCCTGGAGTAGGATGATGGCTTTGAATGAGGACGGTGCGGTTGACTCCACCCGTTCAGTCAGGGTGGCGAGGATGATGGCGAGCTTGTCCCTGCTTGGTCAACTGGAGATCTGGCTGCGTGATGAAGTGGCTCGATGTCTGCAGAAAGAGAGCTGATCGCTGATCTATGGGACAGAAGACCAAGTACTTACGGGAACTGACACCATGCTTGGACTAGCGAAAACGTGGACCAGTCAATAGCAAGTACAGGGCTGCTGTTGGTGGCCCGCTCGATAGTGCAGCGCACATGGTACAGGTCATCGTTGGCTGAGTAAGACTGCGTCATAGCTGGTGTATTGGATCAACTACAGTCGGGTGTCTCGGATGTTCCGTGTTGCGGCAAGACGTCGTACTATACTAGCATGAATGGGCCTGCCTGGACCTGGTTCCTGGAAAACAGGTATGCTGTGTGTAAGATTACTACATGGGGAGAAGAAGCCGATCGAACGATGAGAAGTCCGAAGGCAGAGTCGTGTTTCGGCCGTAGGTCAGGCTGCCGAGCACGCTGCCGATACCCACAAAGAGAAGGATCATCGATCGTGTCCGTATGCGGAAACTCCCTGGACGCCTAGAAGATGCATGATCTCGATCGAAGTTGTACGGGAAGCAGTAACCGGCGGTCCGACATGGTTCCAAGAAGAACGGGAGGTGTTGAGAATCCCTGGATGACCGCCTTGTAAAAGCGGGAAGGTGTCGAGATCCGAGACATGCCGTTTGCAGTAGGAGAATTTGCGGCCAATAAGGTGTGGGTAAGGGTGATAAGCTTAAACTATCCTGAATTTGCCGTAACACCGACTGAGACCACGACTCTCCCTGTCAGTCCCTGTCCCGACACCCAAAACTGAAACCGTTCAACTTCATCCTACTATTCGACATACATCGGCCAAGGGTACATGGGAAGTAAGTGCACGGTCAAGGTGATCGGACATCATTCAGACCACGGCGACCACTACCCGAACACCCAGGGCATCAATTACTAGAGGTATTCGCTCACTTTCCTGTACTCGGTCAATTATGGTCTTCCCGTCCTCTATAGAGCTGTGCTCTCGCCAGTATATATATGGCGTGGGCTACTTGTCGCTATGGCCCATTCAGTTCTTCACCACCTCGTATCTCACTACTCTCACCGAGTCTCCTCCTATCGGTAATCCATCAACTCCTCAACTCCCCTCACTCTCATTTCCTCCTTCAACATGCGATCCAGCTACGTCCTCGCCCTCACTCTTCAGCTCCTGGCTACTTCAGCTCTTGCGCGTCCGAACCAGTGCCCTCCTGGTGAGTACTTCTGCCAGGATCCCAGAAATTTCCTGACTCTCAGGTTACGACTGTTCATCCCCCGCTCCCATCCCCTCAGGCTCCGACCTAGACAAGCGCTTTCTCGATTTTGGTGGCTTTGGTGGCTTCACTTTTCCCTGTCTACCTGGGTTTGGCGGAACCAACGGACAGTGTAATGACTGTCCGGATGGCACGTACTCTGCTGGCGGTTTCAACGCCGCCTGCACACCTGCTCCCCCCGGTTACTTCGCACCCCCCGGCGCCGTCGTCGCCCTCATCTGTCCCACCGGCACATACACTTCCACTTCGGGCAGATCCTACTGTGACCTCTGCCTGTTCAACACCGATGTCCTTCTCGGCGCTACTCGGTGTGGTCCCCCATCCTGTCAGGCCGGCTCGGGCCTGTCCAATGGAGCTTGTGTCACCTGCCCCGCCGGTTCCTTCTCCGCTGGCGGTCAGGTCGGTTGCACACCCGCTCCCGCTGGCTCGTATGCCCCCTCCGGTGCTTCTTCCTCTACCCTCTGCCCCGTCAACACCTACACTTCCAACCCTGGGAACGCCAACTGCACACCCTGCTCTTCGGGCTCCTCCTCTACCATTGGCTCCACACAATGTACCCCCATCTCCTGCGCGGCTGGTTCTGGCCTGACCAATGGAGCTTGCGCTACCTGCTCAGCTGGTTCATTCTCAGCTGGTGGCAATGTCGCGTGTAGCCCGGCACCCGCTGGCTCATACGTTCCCTCCTCTGGAGCCTCGACTTCCACTCTTTGCCCCGTCAACACCTTCACTTCCAACACCGGGTCCTCTGCGTGCTCCCCGTGTGCTTCGGGCTCCTCCTCTACCGCCGGCTCCACACGGTGCACTCCTATCTCCTGTGCGGCCGGCTCTGGCCTAAGCAACGGTGCTTGCGCTACCTGTCCTGCTGGTTCATTCTCAGCTGGTGGCAATGTCGCATGTAGCCCGGCACCCGCTGGCTCATACGTTCCCTCCTCTGGAGCCTCGACTTCCACTCTTTGCCCCGTCAATACCCTCACTTCCAACACCGGTTCCTCTGCGTGCTCCCCGTGTGCTTCGGGCTCCTCCTCTACCGCCGGCTCTACACGTTGCACTCCTATCTCCTGCGCAGCTGGCTCTGGCTTGACCAACGGTGCTTGTGCAACTTGCCCTGCCGGTTCATTCTCAGCTGGTGGCAACGTCGCTTGCTCTCCCGCGCCAGCTGGATCTTACGCTCCCGCTGGTGCCTCTTCCTCCACCCCTTGCGCTGTCAACACCTTCACCTCCACCTCAGGCCAAGGTGCTTGCTCCCCCTGCGCGTCAGGCTCGACCTCCCCCGTCGGAGCTACTAGCTGTACTGCTATCTCTTGCGCAGCTGGCTCTGGATTGACCAACGGCGCTTGCGCTACTTGCCCTGCTGGTTCCTACTCAGCTGGTGGCAACGTCGCTTGCACTCCCGCGCCAGCTGGATCTTACGCTCCCGCTGGTGCCTCTACCTCCACCCCTTGCGCTGTCAACACCTTCACCTCCACCTCTGGCCAAGCTACCTGCTCTCCCTGCGCGTCTGGCTCGACATCCCCCGTCGGCTCCACCAGTTGCACAGCCATATCTTGTGCACCTGGTTCTGGCCTCACCAACGGAGCTTGCGCTACCTGCCCAGCTGGCTCTTACTCCGCTGGCGGTAACGTCGCCTGCACTCCCTCCCCAGCTGGATCGTACAATCCTTCCTCGGGCGCCACCACCTCTACCCTTTGCCCAGTCAACACTTTCACATCGTCGACCGGCAAGACAGTATGCTCTCCCTGTGCATCTGGCTCAACTTCTCCCGTCGGCTCCACATCCTGCACTTCGCTTCAGTGCCTACCTGGGTCCGGCCTTACCAACGGAGCTTGTGCCATCTGCCCTCCTGGGTCTTACTCCGCCGGTGGTAACGTCGCCTGCACCCTCGCACCTGCTGGGTCGTTCTCTACCCCTCCCGGTGCCATCGCTCCCGTCCTCTGTCCCACAGGCACCTACACATCCACCACTGGCAACATCCTCTGTGACCTGTGTATCTTCGGCACCGACGTCCTCCTCGGTGCGACTCGATGTGGTTCCAGCTCCAACGCTCCTACTTGCGCAGCGGGATCTGGCTTGACCAACGGAGCTTGTGTCGTTTGCACTGCTGGCTCATACTCTGCTGGTGGAAAGGTTGCCTGCACCCCGGCCCCTGCTGGCTCATATGTCCCTTCCTCTGGAGCCTCGACATCCACCCTCTGCCCCATCAACACCTTCACTTCCACCACTGGCAACACAGTCTGCTCCCCCTGCGCATCGGGCTCGTCCGCGTCCGTTGGCTCCACTCAATGTGGCTCGGCGTCATGCCTGCCAGGTACCGGTATCAGGAACGGCGCCTGTTCGATCTGCCCTGCCGGCTCATACTCCCCTGGTGGCAACGTGCCTTGTACCCCCACTCCCGCCGGATCATTCAACCCCGCGCCCGGCGCCATCGTACCCATCCTCTGCCCCATTCAGACCTTCACCGATACCACTGGCAACATCATTTGCGACCTCTGTATCCTCTCTTTCCGCATTGGTGCCACATACTGTGGTGACACCTCGTGTGATGCCGGTTCCGGTCGTGTCAACAACGCCTGTACTGTCTGCCCCGCTGGAACCTCCTCCCCTACCGGTGACGGCTGTGTCACCTGCGCCACCGGTTTCATCTCCACCGGCACTGGCAACTCCAAATGTACCGCCTGCCCCTCCACTCAAACATCCAACGCCGACCACACCGCCTGCGTTCTCGCTCCCACTGGTGGTCTCACCCGATCCCGTCGTTCATCCATGGTCTGCGACAATGGCCTCACAGCCTGCGCCATCGGAAACTCCCCCCGAGCTCGCGCTTTCGAGTGTGTCGACACCATGAATGACATTCAGAGTTGCGGAGGATGTTGGTCTACCGGAGCTGGTGTGGACTGCACAGCTTTCGATGACCGGGCTACTGCCACTTGTGTTCAAGGTCAATGCCAATGTGAGTCTTAAATTCCTTCTTTGTTCTAGTACAATATGCTGACGACTCAGACACATGTCCTTCAGGTTGGGAATTGACTGCGATGGGGTGTGTCAAGAGCGCTGCGGAGAAGAACGTCACTTCCAAGTCATCATTGAAGGGGACATGGCACATTCAGCGAAGCTAGATGCGGGAGTTCTTGGGTTACGAATTGGGACTTAGATAGTACTCTGTATAATAACGATTTCTCTTTATAATGACCTCATATATTCATAGATTTAGCATAGACAAAATAGCATGAACACTGCATGGGTTACTCTCAAATGTATTACATACCAGCATCCAAGCACAATCTGAATCAACACATGGAAAACAGTAGGCTCATATCTCAGACAATAGAAAAACGCCTCCGCGCGTCGGCAATTCCAATTGTCCGATTTCATACATCACCCACCCATTTGGATCATTGTTGGACCCAGTGTCTTTTTGGATGCATCGATGGCTGCAGCTCGTCATAGTAGGTCTATCAAATTTGCCACGCATAGCTCCAATATTGAGATATTGAGACCTGCAGGGCTGGTCAGAGGCAAGTTGTGGTTGACGGATGGGCCAAGCCTAATTTCTTATCAGTTCGGACTCCCTTACGGCATGATGGCGCGCCTATTCGGCATTCGGGTGGCGAATCGGCCAAACACGTGGTTCGTGATTAGAAAAAGGTCCGTGCACTGATTTTGCCGACTATGACCGCTTACTGCTCCATGCTTTATTATGCTATGCATCAACCAAATTGGGTATGCTTTTGGCAATATGGCCTCTATCTACAACGATGCGGTATGCAAACCCGAAAAATGTACCATCCAAAAAGTCGTGTTTGGTGGGAAAACAGGTGCATTCCGTTCTTCTCTCAGAAAATTCTATACCCACTCGATCAAATGGGATAACTTCTTGACGAAGCATTTGATCAGAGCGCCTTGTATATCATCATCAAAATGGTCAAGTCGTCCTTTGCTACACTCGATCAGCGATTAGTCGAACGGGGTTGTCAAGCAGAAGAGACATACCGTCAGAAGCCGTGGTCTTGATTGCTGTTTCGCCTCGCAAGTTACTGTACAACGCTTTATACTCCAGAGTATAGGGGTCTTCGTATGTGGGGCGGATGTTGATTTCTTCGTAATCGCCGTTCGGTGCGCTCCGCTTGATGGAAGCAGTGACAGGCAGGCCTTTGACGTAAGGTCTATGAGTCAGCGAGAACTCAATCTTGCAGACTCACGTATCGTAGCTGAGCTTGATCCTCTGATCGCCGCAGAATAGCTCAATGTAGGCATCGAATGTTCTGACCTGATCGATGCCCATCTACAATCAGCTTAGTCCACTGGAGAGACCAACCTCGTAATACGCAACAAAACCATCACTGGTGGTCAGCTTGAGTTCCCAGGCACAGACGTACTATTGGAATAGAGCAGTGAGGAAGCGACCTCCACAGCTCCGAGTAGCAGAGATGACCTTCTGCGGCATTCCAAGCAGCTCACGCATTGCACTAAGATCGTGCGTAGCGAGACCGTTGAGGAGATTCCAAGTCAGGCGTTCTGTCGGATTTTCACTCTTGTCGCCGAGGGCAGCAATGTACATCTCGTCTCCAATGATTTTTCGCTCCGGCCCGGACTCGGCGGCAAAGTCTGGATATCATCAGCACATGAGACTCTGTATGGCATACCGTTAACTTTGATGGGAAATGTTGCGCTCTGGTCCACGAAGAAGGCATTCTGAGGCAGTCAGCGTTGTGTTCCCGACCAAGAGAGATTACTCACGCTTCCGATAATATCTCGAATGTTCACTGCGGATTAGCTTACATGGGGTGATTACTCGCCATATTGGATCTTTCCAGGTCCCAGATCTTTGATGATCTGCTTGACACGTAGGAAGGCAGTAGCGTATCGACGCATATATCCGACAAAGACGAGTTTGCCCGATGCCTTCTCCGCGCGCTCGATTTCTTCAGCACCGGGCAAGGTAATCGACATGGGCTTCTCGATGAAGATATGCTTTCCTGCCTCCAGACACTGAACAGCATGTATAACCTAGGTGTCAGATCGTACAGTCATCAAAGGCGTACATGGTATTCGCTGATCATCAGCTTCGCCCAGTTGTAAGCGAGGATGCACTCACTTGGCGTTCATAATCATGACTAGGTCTACCTCTGGATGATTCTTAAGCATCTCCCCGCTGAGAGGTCAGTACATTCGGCAGAGTTCCCAGGCACGCACACGTCCACATAAGTGTTGGGTACGTGATACTTTGCAGCGCAGTGCTCCAAAGCTTGGCGAGAGATATCGACCAGGGCGACAGTTTTGAACATGCTTGAACATTGCAAGAGAGTCGGCAGCTAAGACTCAGCTTATAATTTAGGTTGGACTCACATGCACGGTCATGGCTACCTCTCCGACACCGATGATGGCGACGTTGAAGATCGGAGAATTAGTGCTCATCTTGCCTTGCTGTTTGAGGCTGGAGGGGCAAAGATTGGTCAATATGCTTCTGTGTAAAAGTGGTTCGTGTGGGAAATCTGAGATGCTGGGGTCATGCTCTTTATATGCCGGGCCGTCTTGGCCCCGTCTTCGACGATGCGGATAAATAAAAGGTCGAGCAAATGGCAGCAATAGGTGGGCAGTTCGACCCTTTTGCGTGCGGATATATCGCGGATAAAGGTCGTGCCTGGGGCCTGGGCCGAGTGGGGTAAAGTGGAGATGTGGAGATGACTGACTCGAGGGCTGTACTAAGCTTGCGCTGACCTGAGCAGGAATGCATGTAGGAAAGGCTAGAGATGTCCCCACAAGTCTACTGCTTGAAGTTACCGCTCAATGTATATCCCGTCTTCTTGACTGCCCTCTTGTAGCTGTCAATTTCCTTGGTCCGCTTCAACCATGCCTCCGTCTCAGGCCATCGCCCTTCCCCATGACCCTTGTTGCCCAGTTTACGCTCAAGCATGAACTCGATACTATCCCAGGTCAGCAAAGACCAAACCTACCGGTGGAGGAGAAAACAACATACCTGAACTGCATCTGAATGTCCGCAGCGGTCAACTTGTCCCCAACAATCCATTCGCTTCCAGCTTTCTTCTGTTCCGCCAAAGCCCCCTCCAGCCAATTCATGTCATTGACGACATTTTTGCTCATTCTCTCCTCCATATCTGCCATGGTTCCCTTGGCCTCCTCAGCGATATTCCACCTGGCATACAGAATCGCCGACGCGTGAAGCATGAACGTGCCCTCAGCGGCATGAAGCCATTGACGTACGTCCGCGCGCTGTTGAGGGTCGTTCGGTAGGAGAGGGGAGGAGGTCTTCTCGCAGAGGTACTCGATAATAGCGCCGGATTCAGTCACAACGACTGAGCCATCTTTGATGGTGGGGCTTTTAGCGAGTGGGGAAGGGATCTGGGCTTTGAAGTCGGTCGGACCTTGCCCGTTCAGCGCACGGTCGGCAGCGACGAGCTCATACTCCAGGCCAAGCGCCTCGAGTATCCAGGCGATACGGATTGCGCGAGAGGAGTTCAAAAAGTATAGTGTCAACATAGTGGGGTGGATATGAGGAAGATGCAGAAAAGAGATCAGGCAGCTCTACAAATCCGGCTATATATGTTGACCGTTTGACCGGTGATTGGATCGACGCCACAATTGAGCTCCAACAACGCCGGAATGTCTAAACCGGCAGACCTCTAGCTGACACGCAGCTCGCACGCCATGACTCGGCTCAAGGGTCCAATTGATACAGGACTAATTGTACAATATCTGACTGACGGACAATAATCAGGTCCGATTCTATTTGACCTGCCAGTGGATTCAGGTCCAAATCCTCCTACCTCTTCAGTTTCTCCGATCTCAATTCCCATTCTCAGGCTTCCTCTTCGCCTCTACCTCTGCCACTATCCGCCGCACTGCTTTCATTTGATCCAACCCTTTCACTAGCCAGCCGTCCAATTCCGCATCTCCATGTATCGCCAGGCTTTTCAACCTGGGGTCCGACTGACCCAGCCCTGTCAGCGCATATATTATGCACCTTTTCCAGCCCTTCTTGACTTGAATCGCCCGCATATGCCTCGCCGCCTCAACTCCATCCATGACTGGCATGGATACGTCGGTCAAGACAAGCTCCGGCTCAAACTCCTCAAACACCCTCACCGCCTCCGCTCCATCTGCTGCTTGGGTACAATCGACGGGTACAGGACCCCGCTTGAGAGCCGTGTACAGGATTTTGAGACAAACAGCGTTGTCGTCGACAATCAATACTCGAAGCTTGTCTCCCCGTCGGCCGGTAGGTCCGATGACCGATAGGCCACGTAGAAGTCGTTGGTTGACAGCAGGTTTCCTCGCCTGTTGAAGGACCTCGTGTATTACGCCTTTGCTCTCGCCGGCTTGGACAGGCAGGATCACCTCGAATGACGTCCCTTTCCCAGCCTCTGAGGAAAGAGTGAGGGTACCGCCAAGACTTTCGACCAATTGCTTGGTTATATGCAGTCCAAGTCCGGCACCAGGCGTGTGTTGGTCCTGCTTGGTGAAAGGCTCGAGAAGTCGAGGGAGGCTTTGCATGTCGAATCCGATCCCGGTATCGGTGATCCGTGTGACTAGACGTTCGTTTGTGTATGATATGTATATGGATATGGTACCGGATGAGCAGAACTTGCACGCGTTGGTCAAGCCGTTGATGATTATTCTGACTCGTCAGCCAAGTACTCGCCAGCATGCAAAACTTACCGATTATATTTCGCTTCGTTTAATAACACAACCCGCTGCTCACAATCCAACACCACACTAGGCGCTTCCTCGTTCTCGCCAAATTGCACAATACACATCCTCGCCGCGTTCTGCGCCGCCTCGGCGATATCCACTCGGGTTCGCTTTTGCTTTCTATTATCCTCGCTCGCCCGCGCGAAATCCAGCACGTCATTCAAGATATGACTAAGTGAAAGACCACTCGCTTGGGCGATATTCAGGATCTCTGCTGTTCCTTTGGTATCCCCGTCTTGCAGAGTCTTGTTGGCCAGCTCGACGCCAGACAGTATGCCGTAGAGCGGTGTACGTAGCTCATGGCTTATAGAGGAGAGGAAGGCGGTCTTGGCGGCATCGGCCTCCATGACTCGAGTTTGGACGATACTGGAGAGGAGGACAGAGCCGATGGAGCGAGCGATGTTTAGTGTAGAAGGCGAGATAGGAATATGATGGGAGATGCCGATCTGGAGAAAAATTGGTTGGCCGAGGGAGAAGAAGGGGATGAGGACATGAGCGCGGATGTTAGCCGGTAGGTGAGTTTCGAGACCGGAGGATTCGGGAGAAGTGTAAACAGCAGGAGCTCCGTGGTTATTGAGGAAGTCCAGAAGTGTCCCCGGGGACTGAACTTCCTGCAATGTCTCTGTAGGCAGAGATGCAATGACGGATAAGGGATATTGGGAAGTGGAGTCGAAGACTAGCTCCCGCTTGCCTGGCTGAAGACGTCAGCGGCTGAAAACCTGAGTAGGCCGACTACGTACTACGGTACAGATCCCGCGCAGATCGAGCAGAGCTGCACCTGACAGCTCTGTCACTGCAATCAACTTTTCCAGCGCCGAGCGAGCGAGGTCCGGAAACTTCAAAGCCGTTGTCAAAGGCCTATCAGACACGCGATAGCCGCCATCGAATCCGTCATGAATCAACTCCGTCAGCACTTTCCGTGCCTGTGCCTCCTTCGTCCGTGTATGTCCCTCCCACGTTGCCCTCAGCTGCACCAGCAGCATATTGGTCACGTTTGTGACTACCAAACGCTCCTGGTCCGTGAATTCTTCATGAACATTGTCGGCAAACATGATGTTGATCGCGCCAATGCCGAGGCTTTCTGGAAGCCCAGTAGGTTTTTCGTCGGAGGGATCAGAGCGATCCGTGTCCAGAGTATCGCATTTGAGGGTGACCGCACTACCGATGTAGCTGCAGATACCGTTGAGGGTGTAAGGGTTTGATCGGAAGCGCCAGTCTTCAGCCATGCGGGGTGAGAACAGGATTCGGTTCTCGAGCAACACGGAGTGTCCGCAGAGCGATGTGAGGGGTTCTAACTCCACGTTGAGCCGTAGGGCAAAACGCTCAATGAGAGCTGGGATCCCTCCAATTGCAAAGATGGTCTGGAGGGAATTCCGAAAGAGGGTAAAAGTAATGAAGGCGTTGGGGAAAAAGGCTGCGAGAAGGTCGATGGCCGTCTGGATATTTCCAGTCTGCACCGGCCCCATGATATCGTATTCGAGTAGTAGACGTTCGCGAAAGTCTTCGTGTGGGGAACGGGGTGGGGGGAGGTGGTCATGGTGTTCTGTGTAAGACCGGACGGCACGTGCCGTTTCGTCTGTGATCGTTGTCGAGGTGTACACAGGTAGCTCTGAGGAAGAAGGCGGGGGTGATCGGCATTGACGTGAAGGGCTTGGATTTGATGCACTAGATAAAGGTCGAGGAGGGATATGGTCCGAGTCGAAGTCTCCTGCCGAGTATGCAAGTAGGAAAGACTTCCACTCCGCTATGCTTGAGGCGGGAGGAGCGCCGGGGGTGGGAGAGACCTCCTCGCCCAGCATTATATCTGAGGTGTGTTATGGAGCATGAAGAGATGAAGCCATGATTAGCAGGAAAATCCTCCACTCTGGCCCCTCACAATCACCGGCCAGAGTCTAGATATGAATTCTGGATTGCTTGCATCAGCATCCGATATCCGAGGGCCATCTCTTGCTTCCGCCGGAAGCACATTGCAACCACATTGAGAGCATAAGGCGCTATGATAGCTATGCAGATTAAGCTTATCATCACCACGCAGTATGTCCACCATCTACCAAGAGATCCGCCCCCGTCATAAAGCTAGACGCATCGCTCAGGAGGAACAAAACCGGCCCACGGAACTCGTCTGGAGTCGACAGCCTACCCAGCATGCTACCTCGGAGCCACTCTTCCTCAAAGTCGGGTCTTTCAGCGAGTAACGCGTCGGTCATGGCTGTACGGATGTATCCTGGCGAGAGGGTCTAGCGTGTCAGTATATGCCAGTTATCTCAAGGCCAGGACGGAAGGGAGAAACTGACATTGACGCGAATTCCAAATGACCCCCATTCGGCGGCTGCGGACCTTGCCATCTGAAGCAGGGCGGCTTTGGAGCTGTTGTAGGCGATGCAAGATAGTCCTTTCACGTCAGTTTCCGAACTGATTCACTCCAAGGGCAACCCAGCAGCAGGATAGAGGAACTGCTCACCCTTGTTGGAGACCGACCCGGACATCGAAGCGGTCATTGCTATACTGCCTTTGATATCCCGCTTAATCATCCCCCGAGCAGCCGCTTGGATAGTAAGGAACATGCCTGATATCAGTCATGATCTGGATCATTCAACTCACCAGTGACATTTATATCCATCACTCGCCTGAAATCGCCCTCCTTAAAATCAACAGCAGGACACATGAGCTGTATACCCGCCGCTCCGAAAAACCTCGATAGCTTGACGCCGTCTTTGCTATCATTCTCCTCATATATCCCCCCAATCACCTTCTCCACTGCAGCAGCATCTGTGATGTTCAATTGACGATAGGCCAGCTTTGCCCCTTTCTCCTTGGCAAGTGCCTCCGCTTTGGACCACTCTGCCGGGTCTGGAGAAGGCAGGATATCGAGACAGTAAACTGCCGAAGCGTCGGCTTCAAGCAAAGCGATGGCTATGCAAAGCCCGAGACCGCGTGCGCCTCCAGTGATGAGCACGCCCTGGGAGGCGAGGGAGAAGAGTGCTGGTGTAGATCGCGTAGCGTGTGAGGTGGCTGGGTGAAATTATCAGTGAGATGGCTCGGTCACGATAAGGATTCCCTCTCGTGCTCACCTCCTTCCTTGGCCTTGCTGGCTACTGTCGGGTCGATGACCGCTTTCCCAGCCTCGATGTTGGCCGGGGTGGGCGGAGTGGAAACACCTGGGACTGCAGTCGCTGCCATAACTGGGGATCAGAGAGATGTCAGATGGAAAGGAGAGCGAGTAGGTAAGTGGTTGAAAGAACTAAACTCTTATGATGTCGTCTGGAGATCAGATCTCCCTGTACACCGTTAGCGGTCCGTGGAGCATACTAGGTGGAGGTGCTTTGCGGGGACACCGGGGAGACTCGCATGCCCCACAACGCACAAAGCTCGGCCTTCGGGCCATTTCGGCCCGGACCTCTACTTAGCTGCAGTCGAAATTTCTTGCATCTGCACATGTATTTGCTCCTCTTTTCGCCTTGACGCTATCTACAAGATGTACACGCGTAGACTTCTCAACCTCAACATGAAGTTAATCCGCCAAAAGGCGCTTCAGACTCATCTGCCCCGCCAAATCGCCGCCATCAGCACCAGGCGGCAGCATTACTTCGTCCGCGCCTTCCATCTTCACGTCCCCAATCTTTGCCTCTCCATTCTCAAGCCTCGCCTCATCTCGTTTCTCCCAGACATCTGCCTCGTCCTCCAACAGCTGCAAATGACCATCTTCCAGCGGCGCCAGAAGTATCCCACCCGAGCCTCCGGCTGAAATAGCCTCCCCCGACTGTCCTGCCCACACCCCTCCAGCTTGCCCATTCATCGCCAATCTCGGCGGTTGAGAACGCCGCCACAGCCCCCACCAGCTCGTCTGCCCTTGCTCATTGAGCAGCCCTACGACTAGCAGACTGGGCAAGATTTGCGAGAGGGTCTGAACGATTGCGAGCTGGTCTGAGGAAGACCAGGTGTATGAGCCTACTTGCAGTAGGCGGAGATGAGGGAGTTGGGAGAGAGGCTGAAGGAGAGTGATCTGTCAGGGTCAGCTCTGCGTATAGATGTGGGACTTACGAAGCGCTCCACCGTCGTCGCGTGTGCTTCGTGGCTCTTCCTCAACGGCCGGTCGATGAACAACTCCTTGAACCCCTTATACTCTCCGACCATCCTGGCCAAGAACGACCCCTCGCCACCACGCCCTCGATCCCAACCTCGAATCGGCCCGCATAACGTCAAGCTCACACGCTCGCTCTTCTCCCCGGTCGGAGGAGGTCTGAGGCGGAGCTCCCGACAGACCGTAATCACATCGTCCGGATCCATCTCGTCCATGTCCGCATCAAGGACGAGGGTGGATAACTGGTAAGAGTGACCGATGAGGTGGAGAGTTGAGACGAATGTGGAGACTTGGGCGTACTGGCGGAAACCGGGCGGAGGGGGTGCGCGCTGGCGCCATCCAAATGACCTCAAGCGGGAAGAAATGGGGAGAGGAGATTCACTGGGAGGATGGCCGTTGTTCTTGGGCAGGGGCGCCGGAACTCGCGAGGCGGCCTGGATGTGAGGCGTGGTTGGTCTGGTGGATGGAGGGGGGATGTGTAGAGATGGGTGAGTGATGAGTGACGAAAAGAACAGGGCTAGGGCGGCATCATCTGATGCGTCCGCAAACATGCTCATGTGGGATAGCGACGGGAGTGATCGGATGAGCGAGACCAGCAGGGCAGATTCGGTCCAGCAGGATCGTGGTTGGCGGTGGACGACAGATGGGGTCCGAGGGGAATTGGGCTCAGGCTCAAGGTCGGGATCAAACATGTTGAGATCAATAATGATGGATCTTCTTCATCAGCTTGATTTAATCTCGCCATAGGAGCTGAACCTACCTGACATATTTCCCCCAGCTTTCCTTGTGCTCGACCACCTCATGCAGCTGCTTCAACTCATTCACCCGGATACATCTGAAGAGTACTACTCTCGCCTCTCGCCGTGTCTTCCGCGACACCCAGCCGAACTGAATCAGACTCGCAAGGTCAGACTGCCGGGCTTCGTCTTGATCCATGGTGGAGAAAATTCCCCATGCTGATGATCAGCGTGAAAATTTCTTCGGGCAGTAGATCAACATCGTCTTAGTGATACTTTTTGATAGTACCCGTCACCACTGTCCTTACACAGCTGTACCCGTGTCATGTCTCATAATTCCATGTTTCACTCTCCCAGTAACAATCTATGTCGAATGAGACAGTAACCACTTACTCAGTCTATCCTGCTGACTCAAAGCTAGAGGGTCATAGATGTGAACGCAGATCAACCGAATTATCTCCCTCGGCAAGTCGAGCAAGCGAAAGAAGGGAGCGCTTCCCATGGATTCCGTGGTGGAGGTCATTATCCCCGCCATGGCAGGATGTAGTTGATTGATGTGTTGGAAAGGATGAAAGGAAGCGAGCGAGCTCGAGCAACAAGGGTTCCCGCTCGGCCGGTCTATTCAATCAGGCACGGCCGGTGCGGCCCTTACGTCACGTGGCCTTGTATGTATTGATAATGTCTAATCTCCCCAATCAGGCAATTACATCCGACAATAGCGGAGTCAAATTAGAATGAGTGGCCGCATCGATGACGCCGAGCTTCAGCTTGTTGCTGCCTGCCTGCTGCAGCCAATATCCATCTCACACTACCCACATACACAGTCTACACATCCATCAAACCCCCCTGTAAATACCCACGACTCAGGCACATTCATCGATATGGACAAAGAAGAAGGCACGTCGATTGGTAGCTCCAAAATCACGACCTAAAGCTAATCTCGCAAACAGGCGCCGACGTACCCCAGGAGCAGAAGGCGACATGGGGTGCTTTCCTCAAATCGCTGGCCCACATGACGGGCGACTTATCGTCCATGACTGCGCCACCATGTAAGTCAAGGAGAATCCAACGAACATTCAGCAGCCTGACGCCAAATGTTCTCGCACCTTTGTTGACGACCTACGCGTCGATTGCCTGAGCGCGTGACTCAAAGCTAACTCTTCAGTCATTCTTTCGCCCGTCTCCCTCACCGAGTTCCCCGCTTACTGGTGTGAGCACCCGCAGCTCTTTGCGCAGATCTCCGAAGGCACCACGCCTCAGGATAGGATGGAGCGCGTCTTGAAGTGGTTCATTGCCACCTTGAAAGGGCAATACACTACCCGTAACGAGAAGATGGGCAGTGAGAAGAAGGTCGGTTTGGGCCGTGCTACTAGACGTTTGAAGGCTAATATTCTAGCCTCTCAACCCTGTTCTGGGAGAGCTCTTCTACGGTGTCTGGCCTGATCTCAACGGCCGCGGCGAGACTCAATTGATTGTTGAGCAGGTATCGCACCACCCGCCAATCACCGCCTAGTGAGTGCAAGGAATGTCCCATCTGACACTCGCTGACGATCCAGCTTCATTGAGAACAAGAAGGCGGGCGTCAGACTACAGGGTCACTCCGGTCAGAAGACCGCGTTCACCGGTACCGCCATCAACGGTGAGTTACTCTGCTGTCGCGCAATGTCACCCGGCTGACTGTATAGTCAAACAGTCCGGCCACGCCATCCTTTACGTGACGCCCAAGAGCGGCGGAGCCGTCGAATCATACCTTGTCACTCTGCGTAAGTTGCAGCAATACATTTTAATCCGCTCTCACGCTGACAAGCCAGCTAAACTCCGTATTGAGGGTATCGTGTGGGGCTCCCCCTACATCGAGTTGGTCGAGACAAACGCCATTCAGAGCAGTACTGGTTTCACCGCCCAAGTATGTTATTTCAGCCTTTGCTTTATTGCTGCTGACAGTCAGATCGACTACAAAGGCCGAGGATGGGTATCTGGCAAGGCGCACACATTCAAAGCTGTCCTCACCAAGACCGACAGCAAGAAGTCTCTCCAGACATACGAGGGTCAATGGACGGGGACGAGCCATATTGGAGGTTCCAAGGGACCCATCTTCCTCGACACATCATCTGGCGCCAAGGAGGAAGTGACCGTTGCGGCGCTAGACGCTCAGGGACCCTGGGAGAGCAGAAGGCTATGGGACAAGGTTGCCAAGGGTATCAAGGGCGCCAATTACGATCTCGCCGGAGCGGAGAAGAGCAGAATAGAGGTGAGTCTCAGAAATCTACATTCTGGTGGCGCAAGGCTGATACCTTAGAATGAGCAGCGCCAGCGTCGTAAAGACGAGACGGCCGGAAACGAGACATGGGGTCTTTGGCATTTCAGCCATGTCGACTCTGAGCCTGAATACGCCCGACTCTCGGACATGCTGCATGACAAGCTCACCCCACCGCATGAGGATGCGTACGTCTACAAGGAGGGTGTCGCTGTGGGCTCTAGAAGCACTGCTTGAGGTGGGGAGAGATTCGGCCTATCGTGAATATAGATGATTATGGAGTGTCGATACCCGGACCCATCGTCATGCATCTCTGCGCGTTTCTGTTGTGACTTCTACCCCAAGTCCTGAATGCATAAGAAGGCCTTACGACATGACAGCTCAACACGATCACTACGAGACCACTCGAAGAAGTAGCAGTACCCCTTGTTGACACGCACGGGTTCCAGCAATCAAGGGTGTCAGCCGCAGAAGCTATAAGCTCTGCTGGCATCGACTACATTACTACCTTGATTGAGCTCCATGAGCGCGTTGCCTTCCTTCCTCAGTTCTGGAGCTTCCTCTAGGGCACACCATGCCTTTCTAGTAAAATTGCACCGGGCGCAGTCCGACCGAGAAGAAGACGAGGTCATCCAACAAGAGGTCCAGCGCGCGAAGGTTGAATTGGCCGTCAAAGGGGGTGCAAGCTTGGTGAGTTTGACCATCGTGTTCGTAATCATGTACATCAGCTCATCATCTTAGAGCACAATCACTGATACACTCATCACTCTCCTCCACGGCTCAATCTCTCAACACCGCGCTGGAATATTTGAAACAACAGCAGGACCTGGAGATGATGATGATGGTGGGGCACAGAAGAGCCGGCCTGGCCATGGAAGCGGCGAGGACTGGGCTCTCATGGCTGCTCTTCAAGTCGCCGAGCAATCCAGAGACGTTCGGCAGAAACGTATAGGTGAGATTAGGTCGATAGCTTGGGACTTCTGAGCTGTCCTGATATTCAGGATACCTGTACCTCGCCGAACGGCTTCCTCAAGCCCATGAACTGCGATTAATGTTGATCAATACTATCCGCAAGGTATGTCGGGGTGATTACCAGGCAGCCCTTGTGGTCGTCGACTGACAGTAATCAGGATTTGGAATCTAAGCAAATCGGCCATGTTCTTCTCGCCCTCAATACCATCATCAAACAGCCATCTGCCGATCTTGCTCCTGCAGTCACACCTATCCTGACTTCTAAGTCTTTCCTAAAGCACGCGGAGTAAGTCTTGCACCAATTCGTCGTCCTTTTTGGAGGATGTTCAGGCTTTTCTATCAACGCTGATACCTTCAGACCCGCTGTGAGACAACGGAGTCTCCAAGGGCTGGCCGCGCTGCACCTCCCCCCAGCCGCTACCGCCCCCGACTTCCCTTTGTCAATGAGCAAAGTCGTACGCCTTATCGCCAGCGAGCAGGATGATGGTGTGCTCTGTGTTCTGCTGGTTCTCCTCCGGAAACTCTTGGAAGTAAGTCACTTGCAACGGTGTTGCTTCTGTTCACCGACACTCTGAAATGAGTTAACTCCTGCTGATTTATCTCAGAGCGGAAGTCATGTATTACAGAATCTGCAAGAACAAATCTACCTCATACAGCAAATCTCTCGACTCTTGGGCAACATCTCCCCGGAATTACAAATTGCCATAACAGCTGTTGGCGCTCTGGCGTCTATTCTGCGTGTGAAAGCTGTCGATGATTCTGAGGGCGCAGACGGCGGTGCTCTCAGCCCAAAACTGGTGGACTTGGACGAGGTGTTGGCGCGGCTGATACCGGGCATTGCCAATTGTGAGGGGCTTGGCGGAGGTAGATTCTTTCTATCTGTACCTAGGACGATAGCTAATATCCTAGCACTCGTCCTTGAGACATGCTCATTGCTCGGCGTAGCAAATAGCGACTTCAACTCACCCTTGACGACCCGGCAGTGCCTCAGGATACTCAGTGACGTTCTGTGCCCAAACTCGTCATCTTCTCAACTCACATTACCGCCGGCGAACGACCATGTGCTCGTACTCCGCTGTCTGTCCCATATTCCGCTTGATCGATGGGATGGGGAATTTGATGCAGGGGAAATGGGAGTCATCATGCGTGGTCTGGAAAGTGGAGACGATAGCGTGCGAAAAGCGGTATGTGGCGCAAATTTGGAGATCGTTGATGATCGATTGCTGATTCTGCAGACTTTGAAACTCCTTCAGCGTACAGCACCTGAAGTGCTAGATCAGACATTCAGCAATTATCTCACGGCACTACATCAACGCTCCGATCTGGCCTTGCCTCCACAATTCCCCTCGGGCCTAGACGATTCTCGGAAATTACAATTGGCTCTGCGCGAGACTGCTACACGGGCGTTGGAGCTTGTAAGCATTGGTGAGAGCGGACAAAGTGGAGGCCAACGTGCTGCGGATGGTGTATATGCTATCTTGGAGGCAATACAAGGATCTGAGGGGGACTTGGAGGCGCACGAGGATGTGATATGGGAAGAATGTCTCAGGAACATAAGAGGTTTATTGGATGATCGTGAGTCTGATAATCCAGTCTTATTGCGAGAGTAACCAGCTGATCTCTCTAGGTCCTCCAACGTACCGTGCAGAATTCACCGCTAGACTCATACACTTAACCCCTATACCCAGTCAGACATTGTTGGCCCTTCGATCTCTTGTGATTTGCGATTATGCAAACCAAGATCTAGACATCACTTCGATTTCTGGCGCTTTGCTGGCTGACTTGGCCATGGCGAAAGGTTCGTCCTTACCCCTTACATATCCGACCCGATGGGTTTGACTGACATCATCAGGCGGTGAATTGCAGGAAAAGATCCTTGCGGCTGTTATCTATGTCTTGTCCTCGTCTGAGCAGGATAATGCAAAGACAATGCATGAAGCGCAGGAGGGACTGGGCAAGATATTGCGTGAGAAGAAGATGTCGAAGCAAATACAAACTGTGAGGTTGTTAAAGCCAGACTGACATCAATCTTTTTGGCAATGCTCAAAATGCAGCTTATAAACTCAATCTTGGATATATTATCAGCAGGAGCTGTAGGCGAGATCAGAACTGAAATAGGATCAGGAAAGCATGGAGTGAGTTGCTGCTCAGAGCCGTGACTTTTCCCTTAGCTGATATCGATAGCCTGATGTTATCTTGCGCGCGACCCAAGTTGTCTGGCTCAGACATAGGCCTGAGCTGGATCGCGATCACAAAGCATCGACTGGTCATTCCCCGCGATTGCCTGGCAGTGGGTCCATACGAGAGGTCTCAGGCAGTACGCTGCGGTATGGCGCGTATGCGTCCCCATCAGTCAAGAAGCCAGGTAGCACGATGCAAATGTAATGTGGAGCTGCTAGGCAATCACTATAGACGTAGCAAGCCCATAGACTTTTTGGCCCAGTACATAGACTCCCAACGAACACTGAGACTGCCCAGGCTGCTTCGCGTCCGAGAGTCGGGCCGGGGACCGGCGTGCCGGCACCCTCTGGCCAGACAAGCAAAGCTCTCTCTGCGCTATGCGCCTCATCAATCTCATCTTGTGCATATCTCGGTCTCATCTACATTCACCATGGCTAGCTATTCTCATGCAGACAGCGCATCGCCACGTATAGGTGGAACAATGGGCGTTTTCTCGGCGAATAAGGGGGAAGACAGCCGGAATGAAACTGCGAGCAGGGCCTGTGTGAGTTGCAGCCCCGCCTCTTTGCTTCCCGCCGAGTTGCTAACCAACGCCAGAACGCATGTCGTCGGATGAAGATACGTTGTATCGATAAAGACAGTCCGCCTTGCAAGCGATGTAGGACTATGAACCTGGACTGTAGCTTCGACCCGGCACAAGTAGTCGCGAGTGACCGTGATCCTAAAAGGTGAGCTGAAGGAAGAGATCAGTGCTGATTGTAGCCGCCTCGACCTGCTAGAGGGTCAAATGACGAATGTAAATGACAAGCTCGATGGGATATCGTCACTCCTATCTCGGCTGGCATCTCATTTGCCGGGGCAAATGCAAAGTCCGAACCCGCACCATCCGCCCTTGGAGGTAGAGGCTCGTACCAGCAGCAGTGAGCTCAAAGGTCAAAGTATAAGCTCATATTCCTAGGTTACATATCTCCTCAGATGTCATCTCCGGCAGTGCAGCCGTACGTGCACTGGGCAGGCGAGGGAGGGAGGGAACAAGGTCGGACCATCGATCCCAGAGTGTCCTCCATGCGCACAGGCTTTAGCGGGCGGGGCTCTGAGCACGCCGACGACCAGAATCCGATCGACTCGACACACTCTTCAGATCATCCTGGGTCAGAAGACGACGATCCGCTTGACGCAGCGGTACGAATGATGCCGCTCAAAACTCTTACGCATCGGGAGGAGGCAGCGCGATTGAGGATGGAGGGCCATGCGGGAACACCTCCAGATAGGGGTGATGCAGGGAGCATGCACAGTGGATCAAGAAAGCGGAGTCATGGTGAAGAGGGTCCGGATGGAGAGCGTGGGGATCGCCTCGTGAGGCGGAAAGGAGACCTATCGAGGAGTTTCATGGATCCCGTTCAGTTGGGATACTGTACTGAGGATCAAGGAAGGGAGTTGTTTGAATCGTGAGTGGCAGTCTTGCACTATCCATATACTGAGGCTGCTTTGCTGATCTTGTCAGCTTCTTCCGTCACTCTCACCCCTTCATGCCTGTAATGGATCCCGAGACTGACACCTGGGATGAGTGAGTTACACTTTCTGACCAGATGAGACGATTTCTAACGACGCAATCTCCGCCCCCGCTCGGCATTTTGCACGACGGTCATTCTCCTCGTTGCATCCCAAGTTGCGGACTCCAGAAAGCCCCGATCCATGATGACTACGCAGTGTCGTCAAGCTGCAGAAACCATGGGTGAGTCCGAACTAAACAGTGCTGATATCGACAGCCAAGGTGACCCTCTTCTCACCTGTATCGCATTTTGAGACTGTCCAGGCTATGGGTAAGTTCATGAACCTGGCCTCAAGCTGAACAGCAGTGATACTGGCCTGCTGGAGTGATGTTGTCTGGCGACCAGCTTGTAAGTTTTCGTCTTTGACTCCGCTAATGATTAGGCCACGCTATGACATTAGCGTAAGCTCACCGAGAGGTCCTCAACTCATCTCTCAGTGTCGACATGGATATGCATCGCTGCTTGCCGACTTTGTTCAAGTCAAACATGGGCGCTGGTAAAACAGGCGAAGCGCTCGAACGAGATAGACCGCTCGTACTTGGTGCTCGGATATGGCTAGCTGTAAGTCCAGCTGCGGTGATTGTGCTAATACCAGCTTGTGAAACTATCATACGAGTAGGTCGCCCCTCTTTCCGCAGCTGAATCTCGTAGGGTGGCATACAATCACGCTCGGCCCATCGCCTTCTTGGCCGAAAACAACCTCCAGCTCAGTAGAGAACTGCTCAAGCACCCACTCGCAAAGCGCTCGGATTCCCGATTCGTAGTCTCGGTGGAGTTCCAAGCTTGCAGGCGTGAGTAGGATTCTCCAGGTATCGGCTGAATCCCAGAACATTTGTTCCGTCCTTTCGACTTGGTCATAGCGTCTGAGCGGCCAGACATTGAGGAGAAAGTGCGGGCGCTGAACGACACCATTGAGGGGCTCTATGAGTATTGGATCGCCTACTACAGTATGTTGCCTTAGGTCCAGTGGATATACTGATGGGCAGATTCGCTCGGACTAGGCGCGGATGACTTCTTGGTCAAAGAATGTAAGGTATAGCAAATGTCAGAGCTGATTTCCAGTGAAGAGCCAGCGTGCATATGCTATGTGAGTATCAGTGAATTTGTGTTTGCTGGTCATTGCTAATACTGCAGCGTGCGGACTAATTGCCTTCTCCTCTCTGGACTTCAGAATAAGCATGACGTGCTGCTCCTATCTGAAGCGCGCCGAGATAGCCTGCGGCGGGTCATTCAGGCTGCCGCTTTTCTCGTTGCCTCCATTGGCAGCGGCAAGCAGTCTAAGAATTCAGAGTACGGTAAGTAGCATCGAGGCTGAATTGCAATGATTCATGGCAGCCGCTGACATTGCAGGGAACCACTATTTCCGTAAGTGGACATCCGAAATAACGCTGATTTCCCTAGACTTAGCTATCATCTCGACATCAAGAATGCTTATTCGGCTGGTCGGGCTGATGCCCTCTGCCTGTGACCCAAAACAGGTCGGTAAAGATATCGAAGAGCTCATCTCTAGCGTTCCAAGATGTGAGTCGCTGTTATCTAAGCAATGAGCTGATTTCTAGTCCCCGGCTATTCTTTCGTCAGTCTGCTAAAGAACGACCTACAAAAAGCCAGACGAGATGGCATGATACCTTGGAGCCATACTCCATCCGCCATGCCCCTGCAGCTGAATCCCGATCCACTGTCCCGAACTCAACACGACGAGCTCAATCTTCCGTTCTCATGGATGAACACGCCGACCGGAACATCACCTAATACGGCCGGACAGGGGAATTTGGGGGCCCTGTTAGATTTCTCCAGCATCACTTCTGGATATCCTTGGCTTGATGTGCGTGATTGCGCTGCTTCGCCTTAGATTTGATGCTGATGGCTTAGATGGACTATTCACAAAGCTTTGCCCCATCGCTTGCCCTGCCGCCAGTTGGAAACGGTGAGTGCAGTCTTGCAAGCTGCGTAGATATCGCTGATCAGGACAGATGACGCGCTGCTCAACCCTGGTCTCGACGTTCAGGCTTTGCTATCAGGGGCATTCGGGAGTGAGTGGATGGGCGAGCAAGGTCAAGGGCGCAGACGAGGGTTCTGATCCGGGATGAAAATGGAAACCTGATGGTGCTTGGGGTCCTCCAATCTATCACGCAATGCATTCCCAGTCACTCATGCCATTTAGGACTATTGATCAAAATCCCAGAACATCCTAATATACAAGCAAAATCACATTCCTCAATGTACCCTTTCTATGACACAAACTTTACTCTGATAATCCCTCAATGCCCAATCAAACTTTAGGCCAGCATTCATCAACGCGGCTCCCCGATGAACAACCCCATCCACCCTATAGTCTGCCCCTGCTTCCAATCCTTGCAATTTGATGCTGGGAACATCGGTCCGCAGGACAGTGGACAGACGGAAGACGAATAAGACACCGACGTCTCGAGATCTATCGAGGTAGAATGCGGCGGGCATGTTGGACTCGAGGGGGAGGGCGAGGCGATAGAGATCGCCGTGGATGATGATGGGACTGATCTGCTCGCTGATCTTTATAATGGAGGGGACCATAGCACGTTCCTCGGCTGACATGTGCTCCATCGCCAGCTCGAACCCGAAACTTCCGCCCATCATCGCGACATGGGCTCGGAACTCCAGGGGAGTGACCCGCCCGACCTGTTCGTTGGGGCATGCCGAGACGTGGCAGCCCATCGACGACGCGGGATACGCGAGGGTGGTACCGAATTGGATGGAGAGCCGATCGACGGCGTCCGTGTTGTCCGACGTCCATGACTGCGCCCAATAGTGGAGGATACCGGGATCGAACCGTCCGCCGCCGGATGCACAGCCTTCAAAGAGGACTCGGGGGAATTGGGTGTTGAGCGCCTCGAGTATCCGGTACAAGCCCAGCACGTATTTGTGGCTATAGTGTGGCGCCGGCATCTCGTTGATGCCTCGATTGCAATCCCACTTGATGAACTGGATGTCGGCTGAGGCAAGGAGGGTGACCATGGACTGTAGGATGTAGTCCTGGACATCTCGCCGACCCAGATCAAGGACAAGCTGATTCCGCTTCTCCGACCGCTCGTGATCGCCAGATGACATGACCCAGTCGGGGTGCTTTTCGTACAACTCGGACTGGGGGTTGACCATCTCGGGCTCAACCCACAGTCCGAATTTGAGTGGGGCGCCAGAGGAAGTGGGAAGCGCCGTGACTTCATCAACAAAGTTGGACCAGCCTTGGGGAAATCGCTTTTCATTCGGAACCCAGTCGCCTAGGCCCGCACTGGTATTCACCCGAGGGTGCTTGTTACCAAACCACCCATCGTCAAGGACGAAGAGTTTGACACCAAGATCGGCGGCTGAGGTGGCCAACTCGAGTAGACGCTTCGAGTCGAAGTCGCAGAAGACCGCTTCCCAGCTGTTGAGTAGGGTGGGACGGGGTTCGTAGACAAATCTGGAGCGGCAGAGGTTGTCACGGTAGAGCCGATGGAAAGATCGGCTCATTCCACCGATACCGTGGGAGGAGTAGACGGAGACACACTCGGGGGATTGGAAGCTCTCGCCTTGAGCAAGGGGGAAGGATAGATGGAGGGGGTTGAGACCGATCATTGCCCGCACTCGGCCGTACGCAAAGCGCTCGACGTCGACGGAGAACGATCCGCTGTAGACGAGATTGAAGCCGTAGGCGTCGCCGTTCTGCTCATCGGTGTGGGGGGAGACGAGAGCAAAGAAGGGATTGTAATAGTGGGAAGAGTGACCGGTGGAGTTCTGGAATCTGGCTATCAGCATCTGTGCGTAGCTTAATTATTACGACTAAACTTACCCTTGGATTCCCCTATGGACCCTGGTCCGCTCCCTCTGCGTCTCCCTGCTCCAGTCTCCACACAAGCGCAAGAAGTCCCATTCTTCCCCTGGGAAGTCTACACTGATGCTCGCAGCACGCTGGAGCTCGATAGGACTCGAGCTGCGGTTGATGACTTTGAAACTCCGGACGATGGCGCTGTGGGTGGGGAAGATGGAGTAGTAGAGCTCGGCATCGACGGACGTCAAAGTGTTTGACAGACGGATGGTAAGGGTGGTGACCTCGACGGAAGATCCGAAGGTCGCTGGGAGACCATCAAGACTGGGCTTGCCCGAAGAGATGTCGTACCCGGTATATTTGAAGTGGGTGACCGTCGAGCCGTTCCCGTGCCGGATGTGAATGGCAGGAAGACGAAAGTCGCCTCGACCGCTGTCGGGAAATTCTCGCCTCTTCTCTGCAATTGCAAGCCCCCAGCCTCGTCCGCCTTTGTCCTCGGGTGGATCATAGCGCCCTACAGGTGACCCGTAGTAGTCGTGTACCAGATCACCAGACGAATCAACGTGGAAGCGGTAGTCTACACCGGGACCGTTGAGGAGAAAGTGACCGTCATCGTGATAGATACCTACAGCTGTCAGTGCGAAGCCCTCTTGCCGCCGCAGTCGTACATACCACCAGAAGGTTGCGGTTTGATCAGAGTCATCTTGTGGTTTGGGTTCGAGGGAGAGTTGGGGGATGGCATGGCGAAGAGGATGTACAAGTGCGAGGAGACTGCTTGGCCCTAACTGCCATCCTGAGAGCGCTACAGAGCTGCCTCGGACCGCGATTCTGTGAGGAACGCGGTCACTCGGACCGATTCTCTGGCTGATCTCATATGGACGGTCCATCATTCGGCGAGATTGAGTTGCTAACGAGGATATACGGTGCCACATGCCCCAGATGACAGTCTTGCCTAGTGTATCACAAATTGCTCAAAGAGGTAGTTTCCGCACGCCAAGGAGGTGATTACGGCATCTTCCCAAGGACCTCGGCGACTTAATTACTAGTGGCTCATTTGATCAATTTCTGCTCGTCACTCCGAGCTCGGATCTCGGCAGCCCGAGTGCGGGCCGACATAGCCTCAGCAGCTCCATATGGGAAGCTTGGACGGGGCCGAGACCGCCGATCTGACGCTGTCGGCACTGTATAAATACTGACAGCATCTCCTGAGGCCCCGCATCTCTCCCCACTCACCCCCATTGTCTTGCCACTCACTTGCCTAATCTTCAGCAATATGGCCACCATCGAGAAAGGAGGTAAAGAGGAGGTCGTCGGTGCGCACACCGGTATGACCGATGTTCTCATCGCCAAAGCTCAAGCGGCTGCCGAAACCGAGAAAGCGATGCCATGGAAACAAGCTGTACGGATCTACTGGAGAGGTGGGCTGTGGTCGATGGGCCTGAGTGTCGCTTTGATTATGGAGGGTTATGACGTTGGGCTTGTAAGTCCAATGATCCTTGCCTCGTTTCTCCAGCTGACTGTCTTCAGCTGAAAGCATTCTATGGTCATCCCGCCTTCCTCTCCAGTTTCGGTCAGCCTGGACCTGACGGCCGATTATTGATAAATGCGAACTGGCAAGCCGGGCTCAGTAACGCTGTCAGCGCTGGGCAGGTCGTTGGTCTTCTGGTAAGATGAAGTCTCAGACGAGTGCTGACTGTTCAGATCAATGGTTATGCCTCGTACACCTTCGGCTACAAGAGGACATACCTCGCTGCCATGTCAGCAATGATTGCCACAATCTTCATTCCCGTCTTTGCGCAGAACTTGCCTATGCTACTCGCTGGTAACTTCATCAACGGTATTCCCTGGGGAAGTGAGTCTAGGTTTTTATACAGTGGAAGATATCGTCTGACTCTGTCGTAGTTTTCCAAACTCTAACGACCGCATACGCCGCTGAGATCTGCCCCATGGCACTTCGTGCTCATCTCACCTCCTTCGTCAATATCTGTTGGGCAAGTGGTAAGTGACACCGCTACTCAGTCACAGATTTCACACTGACGTCCAGGCCTCTTCATCGCTGCTGCTGTGGTCCGTGGAACCGTCGGTATCCCTACCCAGTGGGGCTGGCGAATCCCCTACATCCTCCAGTGGCTGTGGCCTGTGCCCCTGCTCGTCGTAGCTGTATTCGCCCCGGAAAGTGAGTCTACACCCTATCTAGACGTTCATTGATCAATCGCTGACTCTCCAGGTCCATGGTGGCTTGCACGTCAGGGCAGGGTCGAAGACGCCCGTCGATCGATCACGCGTACGGCGCGTCCCGGTCACTTCTCCACCGACGACCTCGACGCTCAAATGGCACTCATTGACCACACACATCAGCTCGAGGCTCAGGAGACCAAGAATGCCAGTCTCTTCAACTGCTTCAAGGGGACTAATCTCCGTCGTCTGGAAATCGTAAGTCTTGATCACCTGTCCCCGCATTCCGCTGACATTCAGTGCTGCGTGGTCTGGTCAGTTCAGTATTGGTGTGGACAGCCTATGACTGGTTACTCGAGTTATTTGTGAGTGCTTCATATGTTTCACCTCGCTGCTTATGCTGATTATATAGCTTGCAGAATGCTGGACTCAGTGCCGACTCTGCTTTCAGTCTCAACCTCGGCAACTACTCCATGCTCATCGCCGGAACCCTGATTGTTTGGTTCTGTAAGTTATTCATTTTTCTAGGCGTCAACCTTCACTGACATACAGTCATCAACCGAGTGGGACGTCGTCGCATCTACCTCGTCGGCCAAGCGCTCATGGCGATCGAACTCGGAGTCATCGGGATCCTTGGATGTGTTCCCCAGTCCCCCTCGGTATCCTACGGCATCGGCGCCATCATGCTCCTCCTCAACCTCACATTCGCCTGCACCGTCGGCCCTACCTGCTACACCATCGTTGCAGAGCTCCCATCCGCGGAAGTACGAGCGCAGACAATCGTGCTCGCTCGTGCTGCCTACGTCATCTCCGGGATCGTTAACTCTCAACTCACACCCCGCATGTTGTCCCTCAGCGATTGGGCATGGGGCGCGAAATGCGGATTCTTCTTCCTCGGTACCAACATCATCTCCTTCACCTACTGCTACTTCCGCTTACCCGAAAGCAAGGGGAAATCGTTCGGCGAGCTCGACGTCCTCTTCCTCAATAAGGTCCCTGCTCGCAAGTTTGCCACTACATCTGTCGAGGAGTTTGAGGATCACGGTGAGGTCGAGGCAGTGGAGACTGCATATGTCGATCAGAAGGAAGAAACTGAGCACATTGAGAGGAGGTGAATGGTACATGTCATCCAGAGGGCTTTAACGATTGTATCTTGGTTTTATAGTGGTTTGATAGTGACTCGAAATGATCTCATGCAATATTGTCACGTTTCTCCAACTCTTGCGAAATGATAAAAATCCCAGCCTAGATGAGAGTATACATCTCAGCGTAAGCTGGCATATGCCCTGCGTGTATGAATAGTCTACTACCCAAATTATAAACATCCAAGCCCCTGATGACCATGCCCAGTCCATACTCTCATGGCTGCATCATGTTTTCCCGCTCTCGATCCGTACTACGCCAATCTAGTACATTTGCCTGTTCCTCATCTCCACCGGCAAGAAGATCATCATAAAGGCAGCGAGCCAGATTCCGCCCGCTCCCAACCACAAGATGCCCCCTGACGAGAGCCCAGTGGCGGGGTCGACGAACACTTGACCGGCGAAAGGAGCGACAATGCCTGCCAATCGGCCAAGGCACGATAGCATGCCTGATGCTGACCCTCGATAGGCAGTGTTGAAGAGTTCGGGTGCGCTAGCATACAAGACCGCATTGAAATACTGTCATTAGCGCTGAGCCTGTATCCGTACTCACAGTTTGCATGATGTACTCCAACGCATTGAGTCCGACGAAACTAGCCGTGGTCCTCACTTGCGTATACAGGGCCATCGAGAGACCCTGCATACAAGCTGAGAAGACCAGACTCCACTTGCGTCCGATGAGGGGGAGTTGCACGGAGAACATGGCAAGGACCGAGCCTATAATACCCGGGAGGTAGATATAGATGTACTGCCTGTATGTCTCGGTGACAGTACCGCCGGTTTGTACGTTGAAGTTTAGGAGTAGAAGGGGTAGGTAGGCGCCAGCCAGTGTGAATGACCAGTAGTCTCCCATATAGGTGACGGCGAGGAGGATGAAGATGAAGAGTTGGAGTTTGTTGGTGAAGAGGCCTTTCATGTGGGAGAAGGAGTGGAGTGCGTTCTTCGTGACGTGTTTCGCTGAAGCGGCGAACCCAGGCGGGTGGACGTCAGGGACCGACCTCTGGCTATCGTCAGAGAAGCTAGTCTCGGCCTGCTCAAGCTCGACAAAGTGCTGGAGGGAGAGTGTGGGTGGGGGAGCTCGGTTGAACTTGGCGATCTTGTGCAGGACATCGATGGCTTCCTGCTCCCGACCCTTGGACAAGAGGAATTTAGGGGATTCGTGGAATTTGAAGACGAAGAATCGGAGGAAGAAGACGAAGAGGGTCATAGCTCCGATGATGATGACGAGGTATCGCCATCCCATGTTGCTCTCGACTGTGCAGCACGCGCCGCCCGGGGTTGTTCGCTCCGCGACCGGGACCGTACAGGATGGGTATGTGGCGTCACATCGGTAGTTTGCCTGGGTACCGAAGGCGATGGCTGAAGCCACCACCACACCGACAGGTTGCCAAAGCGACAGCAGGGCGACGAGGTATCGCCTGTTCTGTGGCAAGAACTCGAGGGCGATGGTAGCGTCGATGGGGATGTTACCTCCCAGACCGAGACTGGCCAGGAAGTAGATTCCGCATACCGCGGGGTAGTTGAATCGAGGAGCAGCCTGTAATGAGCCAAGGATCAAGCGATCTGATAGGTCCTGGAATACTCACGATGAGCATCCCGAATACAGAGGTGATCAAGCAGGTAAGGTTGAAGGCCCATTTGCGCCCAATGACATCTGCGGCTCTGCGATGTCAGTGCCTTATCGGAGTTGAGAGTACAGACAAATACTCACAATCCCCAGAAAAGAGCCCCGATGGCAAGACCTGCATTGGAGAGGGTAAAGATGAGACCAGTGTTGGAGGTGACGCCCATCTCTTGGCTATGTAAATTAGCAGGGCTCGGCTTGAACAAGCAAACACTTACTAGATGGCAGAGGCGACCAACCCCACACCTTGGGCCCAGGCAAGATCGAGGAAGTACCCGAAACCACACAGGAACCAGATACAGATCTGGTAGCGTCCGAAGCCAAAGTTATCGAGCTCCCTGTTGGATCAGCAGCCATCAACATCGCAACAGGTATCGCCATCGGTGAATCGCAAACTTACGCATTGATCAGAGCAGCCTTCTTCTCAAAAAGGCTCATGCGGTTGGCAGCGGTACCTTTCATGATCGAGTTGAAGTTCAGGCTCTCCTCGTCGGCAGGCCTGACAGTAGGCTCGGGCAGATCGTTGAATCGACCCATCCCTGCGCTTTGCTCCTGCTGTCCGATCGCCTTCTCAGCCTTGCCGCGACGGGGGCCCTTGGGGTCGTCGACGGAGTATGGGGGTGCTGGCTTTCCCATGGTGTGCTGTTCTATATGTGAGAGTGCTAGAGTGAGGTGGACTGCAGGCGGATGTCAAGTGTCTGATCCACGAATAGGGTTCTCCTCTTATACATACATTCTGATTCCTGGATCGATCTACCGTCACAATCAGGCGCTGTTTACTTGCGGATGCGGATATCGGCTGATATCGGATGTGGAAGTGGATCGATCTGATTCCTGGAATCCTCAAACAGCCACATACAGCCTCAGGTGCGCATCACGTCCCACGAGGGACAGAGCTTCTTTAAGGGTCAAACCGTGCCGAGCCGTTAATCATGACATCATTACCCTGTCCGGCTTCTGACTCAATGCTGCAATCTGAAACTCTTTACGAGAAGGGTAAAATTGCCGCAAGGGGAGATATTAGTTGCTGAATGTGAAACGAGGGGGGAAGGTGTAGTGGCGCGCGGCGCTGCAAACAGCTCTCTGTTGAATAGGTAGATACCACCTCCAGTGCCATCTACCTGGAGGTAAAGTCTATCAGCCTTATCGCTTGACCGCTTTCAGCTGGCTGATGGAAAGCAATAGCGAAGCAATTGCAGCTTTAGGTAAATGTTGTCACATATAGGTCGGCCACGTAGCATTGTCCCATAATTTATCACAATGATACAGACCCTTCGGAGTGTTGGGCGATGCGGCTTCATTCAGCGATCAGATCGTTGCCTCCTTATTCTCGCTGAGGGAATCGGCGATCAAGGTTCAGGCCTTGCGTGGTCATCCTTTTGGGACTGGCGAACTAATTGGCTGCTTGAAAGTTGAATAGCTGCGCAGTTGTCCCGAGACTAATCCAAGCTGGCCTTTCCCATCACACATATGGCTCCGCATTGATCAGGACTTAGGTTATACCACACATATCATTACCAAAGAGACATCTGTCTCGACATCAAATCTCACTCATATATCGTCAGTAGGTCATTGACCCGGCCAACACTCTACAGCATTGGTTACAAATGGGCAGATCGTCCATTATTCTCCAGGTTTGAGTCGACCTAATAGTATCATAAACCGCCCAGACCTGTAGACACTGTACCCGCAACGCGCCTGCCTCTCACCCACACAGCCCCCAGGTCCCGATCGTCTCCACCCCATATCCATTTCTCAAATACATCCTCCAGCGCATCGCCCTTCTGCACGAAGATCCCAGGACCCCGTGGCCTGACCCAAAGCGCGTCAAATTCCTTGCCGGGTAGGAAATTGCCAATGCTGGACTCCAATCGGCAAAGAGAAGCGCCGCCCATTGTGGCGAGGTAGAAGAGGTTTGGCGTGGATAATGGTCTCGAGCGAGGCGGGCCGGGGATAAGGTCTGATGCGGATGGGAAGGAGAGGAACTTGGAGACATGCGATGCCGATCGTATAGCGCTGAGGATGCCGATAGAGGGACCGCCCGAGCAATCTGTGCCCAATCCGACCTTCAGGTATCAGCTAATCAATTGATGAAAAAAGCCTCTCGACTAACCTTGATACCCATGTCAAGCAATTCCCTGATCTTTGCTGCTCCAGAATTCAGAAAGAGGTTACTGCTCGGACAGTGACTGACACCCGCCCCCGTCTTCCTTATGATTGCGCGTTGCGCATCGTCTAGATGAACGCAATGCGCCAAGATCGTTCCGGGTCCCATCAACCCATAGTGTTCGTACACCCCTGCGTAGGTGTTGGCCCACTCCTCCCCGTCGGCCTCGGCAGAGAACATCTGCTTGACCCATGCGCATTCGAGTGGATTCTCCGCCATATGCGTCTGGATAGGAATGGTGGGATTACGCGAAGCGGACAGCTCCGCTATAGCCTCGAGCAAGGCGGGCGTACAGGATACGGCGAACCGTGGGGTGAGAATTGGTTGGACTAGAGGTGGGAGATGAGCTGAAGAGGTTGATCGCGATCGAGATTTCAGCCGAGCTGGAGTCGAGAAGTGGGAAAGGAAGGATTTGGTATCGGCAATGGAGGATTCAGAGGTCTCGATATATGTGGCTGGAGCGTTCCGGTCCATACAGCATTTGCCGACAAAGGCTCTTTGGCCTGCCTAGTATCAGCAATGTCCGCCTGATCCTCATTCAGAAGACTCACCAAGATCTTCACAGAAGTCGGCGAGCAGTTTGGTGGACTCTTCGTGTATGGTAGCATAGTAGCATGAAGTGGTGGTCTAATGTTGTCAGCGGTATACCTCGATGATCCGCCTCGTTGACCTACTCCAGCACCTAAACTCCGACGAATCACTTCGGCATATACGTCCCCCGCATAAGATAGATCGTCAAACTTGGCCTCGGTTGGAAAGGTGATGCGCTCCAGCCAGTCCAGAAGCTGGAGGTCCGACCCAAGACCGATGTTGGGGTATTGCGGTGCGTGCTGTACATTTAGCTGCTTCTCCTCCCAGACGGTATCTGGGCACGTTGCATTGTATAGGCGAGCGGGACAGACAGGGGCGACTTACGGTGTGCGTGTCAACGAATCCGGGACACAAGAATCCCTCCTCCAGCCGAACGATATCGACCTCCTCGTGACTGATCCCCCGTTCAGCCATAGCCTGAGCGACCGCCTCTGCCATCCCCTGCTCGTCCATCAGGACATCCAGCCGCTCCACCCATTGGATGACGCCACTGCTATCCACGTAGAGCGCTGAGAGGGTCGAGAAGTCGAGCTCGTCGAGGGAAAGCGAATGGACCAAGGGAGAGATGTAGATGGTGGGACGGAGCGGCGGGGTGACCTGATGTCTTGTCATTCCTCTTAATGTGAACTATCGAAGACTATTTGGTAGGGATATGATGAGATGTCCTATTTGCCTTCAGCTACGATACTCAAAGGCTGTGCAGGTGCGAATTCGTCATTGCCGTTTCAGAGTTGGACATCCTCGACCACTCCCTCCTCTGAAAAGTCAGGGGGGTCGGGACGTAGATTAGCATATTGCGCTGGAATGTAATCAAGCAGGTCATAGCCCCAGCGATCTCATCATCTAGACAGGGACGGGTGAAGGGGAGTTGAGCGAGATGCACTTACCTTGAAGGTGTTGTATTTCCCAAACGGCCACAGGGTATGGGTGGCTCGAGAATGCCCCAGTGCAGCGTCCCCTTCTGAGACCCCAATCTGACACCTGATATACGTTGGCTCGGCCGGCCATCTCAATGACGAGGGAAGATAAGACATCATGTGCTTGGAGCCTTGGTACATGCTGATATGGATGAAAGATAAGAGGCTACGAGCACCAACGTAAAGCTCGGCGGCGGCCGTGTGGCGGCAACCTCGGTTGTAGCCTTAGGCAATCGTTGACCCATTATCGCGATGATACTGTCATATCCCGCGAGGATACATACGCTCAGTATTGCAATAGGGGCCCGCTTTTACTCATACTATGTGCTCGACCCCTCGTACTGACGACGAGTCCTATATACAATGTCCTGATTCCCCGTGCCGCCAAGCCTAATCTACCAAATGTCCCAACCCCAGCCTATGGTCTCTGCCCGGTGTCACAGTCGTCGCCGGAGTAGACGGCGTCCCCTGCCTACTATGCGCCGGCGTAGTCAGGGTAGAGATGGACGGCAGAGTCAAAGACTCTCTGTCCTTATCGCCGCTCCCAAAACTCAAACTCCTGGGAGAACTTTCCGCCCATTTGTCCGTCTGAAGCCGGGCGAGACTGGACCGCGAGGTTGGCTCATAGTGGTTCGTAAGGATGACTTTGCCAGATGGCTGGGAGAGCGGAGCGGAATGAGCGGCAAGAGGGAGGATGTCAGTGTCGTGTGGCGTTCGGACGGTCTGAGGGGTAGACCGCGCAGACAATGAAGTAGAGGTGGAGCGAGGGTGATGAATGATGGGTTGCTGTTGTGGAGTGCGATCGTGATGTGCGGAGGAAGGAGGAGGGTAGGGAGCGTAATGGGCAGAGGGAGGTCGCTGATGTTGCTGGCGCAAGGAATTGGGAGTGGAGTAGGGGTCGATGCGAGCTGCGTCGCCCTGGGCGTAACCTTCCCCTTCGTACTCCCGCCTCGTTCCCCTGTCGATACTGCCCCGGCTCGCCTGATGGTCTCTGGGATCTCGAAGACCCGGAGGCGTAGGAGGATAACGCTCGCGGTGATCCCCAGAAGCAATGTGTGGGTATTGAGGAGGATATGCTGGGTGGCGATGTAGGTGTGAGGGATGATGATGCTCCTCGCCTCGACCCTCATGATCGACGTATTGCTGTTCAGGGTAGTGCTGATAATAACGACGCTCGTCCGAGCCCCTAGCCACCGGATCATGCGCACTGGGACCGGGCATCCCAACGTGGTACTCGCCTCGCCGGGACTCCTCTGCGTCCTGCCTTTTCGCAGTCAATGCCCTTCTTTGCTCCCGCTCGTGGATGTCAAAGTCAGACGCGGACGACGTTGGCGCAGTGGCTGGACGATACGGCGGTCCCAAGAAACTCGACGGCTGGGTGCCCGCAGAGTGGGGAGCATACCCTCCCCTATCGGCAAATCTTGGCGGTGGAAAGGGAGAACCGGCTGGATGGTCGGCATGTGTAGCTCGATCATGCGCCAACTGCTGCAATCGCTCATGCTGCTGCGCCTCCTGCCGACTTTGCTGGTATAGCCGATTTCGATCGTTTTCTGCAATCTTTGCAGCTTCCGCCTGCCGCCTAGCGTCAATCTCCCGCCGCTGAGACTGTTGTATGTCAAGATGCCGCTGCCGCTCTCGCTCATCGTGGAAGTAAGCAGCTTCCCTGGTAGGTGTAGCTCCTGATGGCTGAGCACGGGATGGGGAGGGCGGAGGAATGCTGGTCTGGCCTCGGACGGGATGGCCCGAGAACGGAATACCTTCTGATCGACCGGGAAGCGGTGCTTGCTTCAGAGGAATGGGCAATTCCGGATGCGCCACAGAGTAAGGGGAATCGGCGGAATAGTCGATGCTCTTCCGGCTCGAGCTCGGTACTGGATGATGGTGGTGGAGTTGCTGCTGCGGTTCGCGGAGGGGAGGGGGATGGACGATCGGTCTCGACGACTGGTTTGGGACCGGGGGAGGGAGCATCCCGTTGACAGGGGCATGAGGATAGCCCTCATCGTAGGTGAAGTGGGGTCCAGCATAGCTGGAGTCTGTGGATCCGCGAGGTCGTTTGGGATGATAGAGCTCTTCTTCGGTGATTGACGAGCGACGCTTGTGACGGGGTGGTAAGCCAGATGCTCGTTCTGCACGAGGGTCAGCCTAATGATTATACTTCGATCACGTCTGACTTACTCTTGGTCTCCTTACGGACTCGGATCTTCAGGCCTTGATCGGCAAAGCTTCGCGACAATTCCGTTGCTTCTGCAACTATCAGTCAAAGACCAACTACTCGTCTTCGATCCACTCACGTTGCATTCCCGGGAATTTCTTGGCGGAGAGAACACTAAAGGTATCGGTGAACGATGTGGCGCAGTAGAATACCTCTTGACTAGCAAGTATGAGCTGAGATTCAAACATCCGGGTGATTCCGCACTTACTCCACAATCTCAAACAGCGTCAACTTCAACTTGTACTGTCCCTCCTTTCTTACACCCAGATCCGGAAACACGAAAAACGCCGCATCCCGGTGGTTCATATCCTTGAGGTAGTACAGGCTGGATACAGGAGTTCCAGTTAGGAAGCGGGTTTTGCCATCATCGGTGACATGTAGCTCTGTTTGCGCTTCGTCGCTGCCGACAAGAGTGGCGTAGAGGAAGAAGTACGGATCTGGGCGTCAGCGAGGGTATATTGATGGGTATGCCACCACGTACTGTGCATGAAGCTCGTTCCGGGTTCTCGTTTGATCTTCTTGCCCTTTCTGGATTTGTCGGTGCTGGTGTCATCATCGGGGTCGATGACTTTGAGCTGTATGATAGGAGGTGGATCGATCGGCCTTCTATCGGCTACCAGAGTCAGCCAAAAGAACACACAGCCAAAGCATTGACCTACCCTTCTCGCCAGCATTACACATCCGAGCCTGGAGAGGCTGTTGACGCATGGACATCTCGTACTTTCTGTTTGGGCGAAGAGTGTCCCGAGGTCGATAGTTCGGCAGGATGACGCACGGGTAGACGGGATCGGGTTTGGATTCGAGCAGCGTTGTATTTACGGGTGCGGAAAGAGATTGAGTCATCGGCGCATGATCGTAAAGGTGGTCGTAGGTGCGTGATTGCAGAGCCGTGAATAAGGGAGTAGATGTCGGTGGAGGTGTTGGAAAGGGAGGGAGAGAATGTGAGTGGGTGTACAGGCGTAGACCGGAAGAGTAGGATGGGGTTAAGGGCGGTTTGACGGGTATGGGGAGAGGGTTGGATGATGTTGTGTCGATTGGGGAGAAGACGAGTCGATGTGTTGGGTTGTTTGGAGGCCAAAGGGTAGGAAGGAAATACATGGTAAGCGCTTATCCCAGGGGTTCGTACACAGGCAGGACAAGGTGAGGGAATGAAAAGAGATGAAGGACTGGAGCACGGAAGATGTGGACAAGGTAAAGGAAGCGCAAAGAACAAGAACAAGGAAGAACAATGAGCAGGATACACACGAAGCAAAGGACGGAGAGGGTTGAAAGGCATAGAAGGAGGGAGAGATCTGCGTTTGTGTTTTTCGAACGGGAGTGTTGAAAGTTGGCGACGTGACGCCGTGGATCATGCGTCACAAGACCGTATCCTTGGTCCCTCCCATTGCCGTGGTAGCCGGAATGGTAACGAGTAGATTGAACGAAGGGGCGTCTGATGATCTGGGTGCGTACGAGGACAGAGGGAGGGACGGTGTGTGGGTGATTGAAAGTTGTGTGTGTGTGTGGCTGAACTTTATTTAGGTTCAATCTACCCTTGTCAGCTTGATGTCTACTATCCCCGGCGATGAGAGACTTACAGTTTTCGATGGCAACGCTTCTTACACTCTCGATGTGGGGGACGCGAATAGATGGTTGAAAGGGAAAAAGGGTGAAGGCAAAATCAAATGAAACCAAAATGAAGCAGTCCAAAACACGTCGCGAGCAGACAAGGAGAACTTACATGTGTTGACGGCCCTCTCTTCTCTGAGAACAATCAGCATGCCATCCAGAATACAGTACGAGTAATAGCACGGATAAACTCACCTGAGCCACAGGCACATACTCGTACGCGTAATCGGGTCTCCCTTCCTTACCACCTGCGTCAATTGCTTCCTCCCTTTGTCCCGTAGCACGTCCAGACTCTTCCGGCCTGGCATCCTCCTTACCCTTACCCTTCTCCCTCTCCTTGGCTTTCACTTTCTGCTTCTTCCCAGGACCCCTAGTTACGCGCTTCGCCTTCGCCCCAATATCTCCCGATCCCATCGCTGCACCTGCCAAAGTGGACCCTCCGGCTCTCTTCGCTCGAGACGGACCAGCAGAGGCAGGCGGAGTGGGCACGGCCTCGGAATCATCCCTGTAATCCTCATCATCCAGCTCATCTTCCTCATCTTCATCCTCTTCGCCCATGTCCACATCCTCTTCTTCTTCGCGTGCTGTTTCCTGGAGAGACTTGGACTTCGAAGATCCGCTTGTCTTCCAGAGGCTTCCTACGGAATTACGAGAGGGCGCTGGCTGTACCGATATCTCCTGTCGGGCTGGTCCAGTGCTCGACCCGATGCTGGTGTAGACCGCAGCGGAGGATAGAGAGGGTGGGGGGATAGTAGCGGTACAGTTGGGTTGTATGTGTCGATGAGGGGATGGTCCGCGGGGGACAAGAGGTCGAGCTGAGTTTGCGGGAGCGGGAGTGACAGCGGGTGCAGCAACGTGCGGAGCGTGAGCAGGAGGCGCGATGAAAGAGCGGAGGGGAGATGCAGGGGGTGTCACTGATCCAGCTGAATCAGGCGTTTGCAGTCTGGTTTTGGCGGGCTCGGGTTGGTGAGATCGTTCAGTCCCGTTGGTCTGATTGATGTCGGCGCGTGGGCTTGCCGGCACCCGCGGCAGAATCAGATCCATCGTCTCGGGTGGTGATCTCGAGTCCATATCCTTGTCAACGCTGGTAAGGTGATTGACGCGAAGGGTGATCCGAGGCTGAGGCCGGTGAGAATCGAGGTAGGGAGAAGGGATGTCGGTTCGGGCCTCGCCTGTGCCAATCACCTCATCCTTGGCATCCAGCCGAACACTCTCTCCCTCGACGTCTTCTTCCCCCTCAGCCTCTTGAGAACCTCGATCAGAGTCGCCAGTCTCTGACTCCGGCTTCGGGACGGGATCAGTGCGCTTGTCGAGGGGTTGATGATCCGCCGGCTGGGCAGGGGGGAAGGGAGGATCAGACATGCAGTGTGAAGAAGAGGTTGATGATGTGATAGTGTACTGGGTATTGAGAGTTGGCGAAGCGAAAGATGAATATATGAATATCAGGAAAGGGAGAAAAGGGATGAGTCGTTGGTTGAAACGGTGGTAGCGCGTAGAAAGGGTCCAGACCTGACGCAGCCCGGCGAATACGCTAGATGCAAGGTTGGGGCGCGAGGACAAAGCTCGGTGCTTTGGGGTCCAAAGGGAGGGGAGAGGTCGAAGGGGTAGAGTGTGTTTGGTAGTTGAAGTCGCGTGGGTAAATCTGCGCCGAATCAGCTCGTGATAATTTTGAGAGTTGAAACGAACTTTTATGAGAAGGGGAAAAGAGGCAAGCAGGGAATTGAAGGGGACTGACACCGATATAAGACGCAAGTAGAGTAGAAGGTATAGACGAATGAACAAATCTGTCAATCAATACCCAAGCTTTTGATCGAGTTGGGACGTATAAAGGAGTCTGGACTTCTTCGGGCGAGCTTGTCGGGTTGGGCGCAAGAGCTCGGGGGTAAAATGTGTAAGTTTGGGTCGCAAAGTCTAATCCACCCGAAAGTATCAGGGAGAAGGCACAAAGGAAGGGTAAAGAAGCTGAGCGCAGTGTGTGTGTGTGTGTGTAACGGGGGTCATGCGGCCATGGGGGATCAAACTAAACTTACCGTTGGGGGTATCCACGAGTATGAGGTACCGAGGGTGATGACAACTATGTCTGGCGCAAAGACTGAGTTTACCCTCTCCTTCCCGCAGTACTTGTCACGCGTGACGGTTGAACGCAAAAGACCACGGACCGATGGTAGCCCCTTTGGTCATCCCTTTCACCTTTCCAATCCACCTTTCCACCTCCTTACACGGGGAAGAGGGTCGCTGAGTTTCAAGAAAGTTCCGACAGGGCGATTCGTGGAGCGGATGTCGGTCGGAGAGTTTACGAAGGGAGATGACTACCCCTTGCTGAGAGCGATTGATTGTCCAGTCGTTCTATTGTACCCCAAGGCCAAGTCGGTATGCAGCTCCGGAAGAAATTGGGGTAACGTTTCAAGTGGTGTTTCGGAGTTACGCGGCTCGGTCAGGGGTCGAAAATGGTGAACCTTAACAAAAGGACGAGGCTGGCTATGTCGATGAAGGTTACCAGCAAATGCAGCAGCTCGAAACGATGCTCTTACTGCTGCCTTGTTGGGTATACTGCTTGCGCAGATGGGTTTCACCAGCGTACGGGTGGACCAGGCACTGGACCTTCTCGGCATATCTTTTCCTCAGTGAAACCGCATGTCGTCATTCCGCTTTGGGCGTGGCTTGACTAGCGTCGAACCTTATTTTGCTACCGCCGCTTCATAAAGTATAAATTCAGACATGCCTCGACTGCTTCAGCGCAAGCGATGAGTCTTTGTGGGCAGATCTCAAAGTTGGACGAGTGCGAACGAGTGATCATCGAGTCAGACCGAGGCATCTCATCCTAGAAGGCCCAGAGGCGGCTCACAAGATCCTCGCTAGCTACTTCTTCACCCAGATCCTCCTCTCCTACCGGCGCCTTGATGGCAGGCTGCCCAAATAGCGCCGGGCGCACCTTCTCGTCCAGTTCCAGAGACATGGATAGCGCGGGTGGATACTTGATCTTACGTTGGATCTCAGTCTCAAAGAGCTGTAAAATTCATCAGCAGACGCTCCACGCCCGGCGAACCGATCACACGATCACACGGTGGCGTTTTCCTGAGTTAACGTACAGTCGCGTAACCATGATCCAAGAAATCCTCTAGTGCGAATTCGGGTTTGGTGAATTGCTCTTTAAAGATCCCACTCATTGTCGATACGCTCGCTAAGTAGTGGTTCTGCATTGAGGCCAGTTCCCACAGCGAAGAGTCGATGGCTTTGGATGTGAATGGTGATGGGTCGTTAGGGTCGTATGGATCTGAAAGTCAGGAAGATTCGATGTCTGCTCGCTTCAACTCAAACTCACCTTGCCATCCCCCCTCATCATACCGCTGCAACATTCCCATACAGCCTACATGCCGCTTCATCAGGCCGTACACGAATGGCAGGACGAGGACTATACCCCCAGGTGGGGCCGTAAGAGCTAGACGACACAGCCGCTTGATGAAGGATGCAATGAGGGCGGAGGGTAGGAGGGCGGAACGGAGGAAGGTGTCGAGAAGTCGGAAGAAACGGGCGCGGTGGCGGGTGTGAAGGAGCGCAGGAGTGAGGAGGGAATATAGACGTGGGTAGAAATTAGGATAATCCCTGGAAAGTCAGCTTGTACCTTTTTGTCAGGGAGAAGGGTTAACTCACAGATTGTACTGCGTCATCAACACAAAAAGCCCATTCACCGCCAGCATCCCTTCTACGCCTCCCCGATCCACTAGCGATCCTAACCAGTCCGCCACACGGACTCGCTTGTCCGGGCGCATATACCCCAATATCCCCGAGCTCCCATGCAAGCCAACCAATATCTTCCTCGTCCACCCTTCATCCAGCGGCACCGTCGACAGGACCGCAATGTACAAATCGGTGTAGGCCGAGGTATGTGCGGCGGGCGAATGGATCGCAGCGTGTATGTTAAGCTTGGAAGTCCGCTCACGAGGCCGTTTACCAAGAGTGGAATCGCCTTCTGAATCTGAGGAATCGTACGCTTCCATCCAGGCCGGTGTGGCTTCAGCCTCCTTGACGGCCTTAGATCCGGATTTTACGTTTTTACCCGTAGGATTTGGCTTGGACTTCTTGTTGCTGGGTTCAGAGGATGAAGGGGGGGATGAAATCGAGCTGATGAAGAAGGCGTTCAGGTCGGCATGTTTCCTCGGGAGATTGGTTAGGGGTAATAACTGATTGAGGAGGTTTGTAGGGTGAGGTATGGGTTCAGTGGCGGATTCGAGCAGGTGTCTGGGGGTCAGATTGAGTTTGAGGAAAAGATGTAGGACTCACCGAGATTCCCTGAAGAACAAAAGACGCAGATCATCATACTTTGCCCAGAAATCATCCACGGCCAAAAATGCTACGTCCTGCGGAAGGACTCCAGCCTCGTCGCTGACTTGATGCGCTGGTACGATGATCCAATTCGAAGTGACCGAAGACGAAGACGCCGCGGGGCCGACTTTGCGAGGAGCAGCACCACGTAGAGATGCGGAAGGGAAGATGAGCGCATCGAGGATGATTCGGAAGTAGATTGTGTGGACGCCTGATGTGGATAAGGGTGTAAGAAGGGAGAAGAGCAGGGGTAGGGCGGAAGTCTGCACTATCAGCACATACTATTACCCTGTAAACAGTGACATACCCGTAAAGCAGCTTCGCTATCTCTCAGTAGGCCACCGAGGATCTCCAAGTACTCTACCAATCTCTCCCTCACCCAAATCTTGACTTCTTTCCCAGAGCCCACTTCTGTCGTATCTTGCTCATCACCATTCCTAGAACTAAGACTGGTAGATACCAGCCCACCGACCCGACCAGAGCTGATGAGCGGGATGAAGACCCGATGTAGGGCCCAGATGGCCTTATGAACTATCTCTGGTGAGGCATGTCGAGCGAGATTGAGAAGGGGGAGAAGATAGTTGGGATCTGATAAGTCTGCCAACAGAGATGACTCTAGAGTAGCGACCTGCTTGATGAGTGCTGTTGTCGATGGCTGTTTGGGTGCCATCTCTACTACTCTGTGTGTGTAGATGGGTGAGGTTTGAAATCTTTCACTTCGGGTGGAGGGTATTTGATACTGTTTCAGAGACAAGTGACGTGTACTTCTTTTACTCCCGGGTCCAGATCCAGACCTGACGCGACTTGACCCACGCCTCCACTTTGAGAATCCAACCTGTCCCTTCTACTTCACCTTCCTCTGCCTTCTATACACTTCTAATACCCTAGGGTTACAGTCTAGCCCTCAGTAGACATCCCTATCCACTCTCTAGATCATCCCTAACCCTCCTCTCACAGTACTCACCATGCCGCCCACACGTACAGTCGCCAACCCCACCCCCTCAGCTTCCGCCCAGAACCCCCTCAGTAGGCCAGGATCGAGTAAGCCCGGTACCCCAGCCAATGGCTCCAGCTCAAACTCAAGTCTGATCCTGAGGAAACAGCTGCTTGGTGAGTTCTCAAATATCTGATAGTGGGCCATATACTTGGGTGGCAAATCACGGTGTCGCTCGGCCTATAGATTGATGCAGAGCTAACCCACGCATAGAATTGCAGAAGAAACCGGTTGATGGATTCTCGGCTGGCCTGGTGGATGATGACAATATCCTCGAATGGCAGATTGTGATTATGGGGTGAGCAAACTTGGGTCACGCGAGCTGGCGAGGTTGTGCGAAAGAAGCTGATCATCTAGACCCGTCGATACTCTATATGAAGGAGCTATCCTCCAGGCTAGACTCATCTTCCCTCCTGTAAGCTTGATACCCGTGAATTGGCAGAGTGCGTTGGCTGATCAAGCAGGAATACCCCCTGCTACCCCCACGGATGGTATTTGACTCCGAAATGTGGCATCCGAATGGTAAGCTCTGCTTGTCTTGCATACCTTTCCAAGCTGAGAGCTGCAGTGTATACCAGTGGCGATAAGAAAGGAGAAGTTTGTGTTTCTATACTAGTAAGTTGACAGGTGCCGATCACCCGGACACCCAGCTGACATTCAAGCATCAACCAGGAGACGACGAGTGGGGATACGAAGATGCCGGAGAGAGATGGCTACCTGTCCACACAGTCGAGAGTGTGGTAAGTTAGATGTGCCTTTAGAGCCTGATTGCAAACAGAGCACAAACTGACCCCAAAAGCTCATCTCGGTCATTTCCCTCTTATCGCAAGAATCGCCCGATCTCAACTCGCCCGCCAACGTTGATGCTGCTAAGGAGGTGCGAGAGGACTTCCCATGTAAGCTACTTCCAGCTGGCGCACGGTTGTCCACGAAGAATTTAGCTGACTCTAAAGCCTACAAGAAGAAGGTCAAGCGTCTAGCCCGTCGGTCGGCTGAGGAGGCGTACGAATAGGCTTCAATTACATTCCGGGCTGTGAGGCAATGGGTTGTGGACGATGGGGACAAGGGCGACAGGGTTCTGATAGGCAGGTCAGGACATATAGGTCCAATGCGCCCCGGCTGCATTGTGTGAATATCTCATTATATGCAGAAGATTTCAGCTATCAGTGCCAATCGACAGCATCATGAACTGTGCAAATGACCTCTGACATCTAGTCATAGCGGGTCGGCTGACGGGTTCTAGAACCTTACGACTGCTGCATACTCACATCTGACAGTCAAACTTCTACGGAACCCTGCTAATCACACAAGCCATCTCCTAAGTCTAAAGCAATTACTAGCCCACTACTCATGGTCAAGCCCTCAAGACCTTGTCCACCTGCTCCCCAACTCCCAAACTCCTAAAGATCTCCAAACTCTCTTTCCAGTACTTCTCCTGCGATGCCTTGCCCTTGGCCGAGACCAAGAAGCTCGACGGCGGGGTTTCCTTGCAGTGATGAATGAAGGCTCCCGGGGTTGTATTCTGGGTCGCAGAGTAGAGGAAGTTCCGAGCGCCCTTCTCGCCTGTCCATGCGATGGCGTTGAAGATCCACGCGAGGACCGGACCGGCTTCGTCCCTCAGAGCTGAATAGCAAAGACCTGGACTATCAGCGTGTGATCCCCAGAATGATAGGGTAAGTCTCACCTGGGTTGACAGTGTTGACGATGACTTTGCCCGACACTACCGCTGGAGCCTTTGCCAACTCCCTTCCGTTGAACATGCTGAGTAACTTCGACATGTTGTAGCGCTCTTGAGCGTCGATGAAACCCTCGGGGACGCTGAGTGCGTTAATGAGGGATCCGGTAGCGTCCTGCTGTGGGAATTTGGCCCAGTAGTGAACTAGATGTCAGTATCAGGTGGGCATCAAAAGCGGAATGTGCTCACCCTCACTAGCCACAATGCTCATCGTAGGCTTCATAGCCTTACTGCCCTGAGGTACCTCCATGCCCGCCGTCTCCTCCAACTTGGGCAACAACAACAAACCCATCAATGCCGTAGAGAGACCGTTGACCTGGAGGACAGACTCGTAACCGTCCGCCGTCTTGCTGTAGGCTGCCTTGCTGATTCCAGCATTGGCAACGACAATGTCCAACCTGTCCTTATCGGCATTGACGGCGTCGCAGAACGAGCGGACGCTAGCGAAGGACGAAAGATCCAATTCGAGAACGTCGACTTTGCCTCGGTAGGTAGGGACGTCTTTGTACACCCTCTCAGCAGCGGCTTTGCATCGTGAGGCCGACCGAGAGGCAATGATGATTCGAGAAGCGTTGCATCGGGCGAAATGGAGGACAGCCTCGTAGCCTAGTCTAGCTGGGTTAGCGTTGTCATGAACATGCAGCAGGTCGAGTCAAAGGACCTACCCTCCGTTACCACCAGTGACGAGTGCAGTGCGCCCAGTGAGGTCGACTTTGGGTGCAGAGAAGTTGGCGAAGAGGTGACCGTAGATGAAGGCGCCGGCACCGAGGTTCTGACCTTGCTCTTGCGACATGGTAAAGTAAAGATGAGGTTTGAGAGGAGTGGATAGGAAAGGAAGGGGTGATGTGTTGGAAGAGAAGTGTTGTGGGCGATATCAACTCACATGTTGGGACACTCTATATATGCGTCTGGCCTGCTTCCGCCTGGACCATACCTGTTTCAAGGCCGAGCGCCAAGCGCCGAAGGCCGAGGCCGAAGCCGAAGTCGCGGTCGTGTGAGCGATTTTTGAGTGATTTTGTACCTCGCTCATAAGTTGCCTGGCGGCTCTAGATCTTATCTATCGGCCTGCTAGACTATGCATCCAGCTGGATATCCCGAGCTCCTCTACAATTACTTAGCGATGCGCGTACGTTTGCACTTGCGAGCGCCTATCGCCACGGGAAGCCGTAGACTTCCGTGGAAATCGCGTTTCAGGTCGTGCCGTGACGACAAGTATTTCAGTCTCATCTCTGTATCCCATAGTTGTCACCTCTCTACCCCCATAAGCCATCAGCATGAACAGCGATGCCACGACATACTAAGGAATGTGCCACATCCACCCGACAACAGCCACGTGTTTAGCCTTCCCCAGGCCTAGAAAATCTGCTTCCGCCCCGTTCCGCTGTTTCCGATCCACACTGCCACCAAAAGATACATACACAATTTGGCTCCCCTCTATACATTCCCTTCACACAATCATGCCCTTCTCAGCTCTTAGAGCTACCTCATTGAGGGCAGGCGTTCGCGCAGCGGCTGCGGTGCGTTAGGCCGACTTTTTTGATTCGCGGGATCACGAGCTAGAGCTTTGGATTTGGCGGGTCGGGTCGAATCTCATGCTGATATTTGATAGAGGCCGATGCGTTCGACATTGCCCCAAATACGATTTCTGCAGACCGACTCGGATAAGGCGTCTCCAGCACACGAGCTGCCTTCTTCCGGAACTGACAAGGTGGGTTGTTTTGTCGAAGAGTGCTGCCACGACAATTGTCGAACGCGGGTTGCTCTCGCGAGCAATTAGACTTGGCACTGGCGGTTACACATATGACGCGCGCGCTGACTATCCAGTTCAAAGTCAACCTTCCCGAGGACAGTTTCCACTCGTACCGATGTGACGCACCAGCTCTTGAGGTTGAGGTGTCAAAGGACGAGCTCGTGCACATGTACAAGCAGATGGTGAGTTGTCGTCTGGCGTTTTTGTGTCTGAATGCTTATATCCAGGTGACCATGCGTCGAATGGAACAGGCTGCCGATGCGCTCTACAAGCAAAAGATGATTAGGGGATTCTGTCATCTTGCTATTGGGCAAGAAGCAGTTTCGGTCGGTATGGAGAATGCGATTGACGGGAATGACAGAGTTATTACCAGTTATCGTTGCCACACCTTTGCCGTGTTGCGAGGTGGAACCATTAAGGGTGTTTTGGCGGAGTTGATGGGTAAGTTAGATCGTTGTTGAATGTGTCGACTTCAGAACGGAGCTGAACTCAAAGGCCGTGTTGACGGTATGTCGTACGGAAAAGGTGGATCGATGCACATCTTCACCCCATCCTTCTTCGGTGGTAACGGTATTGTCGGTGCTCAGGTGAGTTCAGACCTCGTTGAGGGAAGAAGGGTATTTGGCTGACGAGATAGGTTCCCGTCGGAGCTGGTATCGCCTTGGCGCAAAAGTACAAAAAGCAGAAGGCGGCGACTTTTGCCCTGTACGGTGACGGTGCTTCCAACCAGGGACAAGTCTTCGAGGCTTTCAACATGGTAAGTCCATTCTTTGCACCTCGGCTTGGAATCAAGCTCACCCATCAGGCTAAACTTTGGGATCTCCCATGTGTATTCGTTTGCGAGAACAACAAGTACGGTATGGGTACATCTGCCGAACGATCATCGCAAAACACCGACTACTTTACACGAGGAGACAAAATCCCCGGATTACAGGTTAACGGGATGGACATCTTGGCTGTTAGGCAGGCGTGCTCGTGGGCCAAGGAATGGGTGACGAGCGGAAAGGGACCCTTGGTCGTTGAGTTTGTCACCTACCGATACGGTGGTCACTCGTGAGTTGCCCTTCCGTGCTACAGCAGCCAGACCAACTCGCTGACATGATTCAGTATGTCCGACCCCGGAACCACCTACCGAACTCGTGATGAAGTCCAGGCGATGCGTGCGGAGAAGGACACGATTGCGGGTTTGAAGAAGAACATCCTTGATTGGGGAGTATCAGATGAGGCCAGTTTGAAGGTGAGCATATCCCCGTTCTTTTTTGATCCGAGTGGACAAATTCTGATATTTTAGGCCATTGTCGACGGAGCCAAGGTTGAAGTTGACACTGCGGTTGAAGAAGCCAAGCAATCACCCTTCCCCGATCTCAAGGAATTCTGGACCGACATCTACTACAAGGGCACTGAACCACCTTTCATGCGTGGACGAGAGAAGGAGGAGGTGCACTTCTACAACAAGGAGGCATAGGTCAGGGATCTTTAGGGCGCGGGAATATGCAAATTCTCCCAGAATCAGGTCAGGCTTGTCACATTACTGATTATTTACCCATCGTCAGCGAGAGCCACCACACTTGTATCGGGTGATCAGCGTAGATTACACTCAATTATCCCAAGCTAGGCTCAGATTATCAGGTCACAACTTCCAATAACTGAAAGTCCTAATACAAGGACCGCACTACGCCTCTTTTCATCTTCGCGCGTGTGAATTGTCAACCTCATATCACGCCCCGTAATCAGCTCATGCTCCCCACTTTGATGCGCAAGCGAGCTCGAGGTGATGTCGGGGGAACAAAATGATTTGGCGAGGAACGTACAACGCAAATTAAGTTGTACTTGGGATCGACACTTGCTTTGCAGATCGATATCTTGCACAGCGATTGACGTTTCTCGGTCGCTCAGCTCCAGCGCCGGGGCTGGGTAGGATGCCTGGCCCTCTCTCCAGTCGCCAGGCTGCGCCCATGTAGCCGAAACAAACTGCTTGTGTCGGCGTTAAGATGAGCATGCACGCGCATGAGCATCTTGGACGCCACATGCATACAGTGACTCCGACACTCGGCGTTCGTGCGCACAGACAAATCAGCAGAGTCTGGCCATGAGGTGTGATGCAGATAGCAGGATAAGCATGGTATTCGCCAAGAACGCCCCAGGAGTAGCCAGTGACTTTGGAGTGCGAGCCGGATGAGTTGCTAGGTGTTAATATAATGGGGTGGGAGTGCCGGGGAAAACTGCAACTATTCTGGATCCATTGGACTGAGTGGATGTGGAGGAAGGCTTCATCGCTCTCTGTCAGGCCATCGCTCTTTCGCCGATACCTCCTCACGGACAATATCTAAGCTCGCGTGGAGGAGAAGGTGTCCGGTGAACAGAGGGAGTATGGAACTGTGCCAGCTCCATGGCCCTTGACAGAACCGCTCAGTGCGATGAATGAGTTGCTATGAGTACAATGAAAGTATGACCAGAGGACATACTGGACTCAGCTGCAGTGCAGCAACGACAAGGGAAGCGGTGATGTTTCGCATGATGCTAGCTACTCTACTAGATTGAGACGGAGACCTATATACTTAATTTTATTTGACTTCTGCCTTTCGCTTCTCTGCTTCCCTGCTTCGTCGTTCACGCCGCCCCCATCTATATACCTCTATACAACATCTCGAACTAAAGCCTCATCATACCACACCAGAAACTGAGCTCAATGAAACTCTGATGAAGTCAGCCAATCGTCCCGTCATTATTCCACGGACGAAAGAGAAGACTCACTATTCTACAACCCACTCACATCCCGCAAACTACCTCCCTCGCGCTCCGTGCGGTACATGATGACCCCTTCCCATCCCTCCTCGACCCCTCCAGCCGCCTCTAGCCTCGAAGAATCGCATATTGCCACCAAACCCTCCCCCGCCTCCACGCCCATTGAGACCTGGGACGGGAATAGGGCCCATCGGTCCTCTGGGACCCGAAGGTGGGATTGGAGCTGCGATCGGCGCAACTGGTGTGCCCGCTGACTGACTGGGCGCACCAGCCGATCCGGCAGGAGTGGGCGTACTAATTGTGGCTGATGTTGGGGTCTGCCAACTCCCTCTCGGTCCAGTCGGAGGAATGATGACGCTCTGGGCTGGAGTCTGCGCTGCTTTTGGTCCCGTAGGAGGCAAACGGGGCAAGGGACTGGTAGGGTCTATGGGTGACCGGTAGGGTGGTAGTCCAGATGTGCGGGCTTCAGGGGAAAGAGATGCCGAGTTGTATTGACGGAAGTGGAGCTGGTGGGGTGGAGGTTCGCGATAGTGGAGAGGAGGTGGCATGGTGGTTGTCTGTTCAGGGAGGGGGATTGATCTTTTGACGGGTGATTCAGAGGTAGAGCGCTGACGAGATCGCACGATTGGCATACCCGGGGGGAAATGGAGGTCAATGACCGCTGATGGACTCGAAGCGGATCGGGAGGGGGCCATCAATGCACTGCCAGACCGAGGATACCCGTTCTCCCTCCCATTAGGATGTTCCTCGGCGGGGAGAGGTCTAGGCGGCTGCTCCTCGACGGGGGTGGATTGTCGCCTGGGCGTGAAGGAAAGGACCGGTGCGGATTCGGACTCCGTGGACACACTCCCTCGCGGTATATAGCCAGATTGACTCCGGGGTTGGAAGGAAGATGTACCCACGGGAACCGAAGGATTGGAGGTGGGAGCAAGGACGGAAGATGTATTGGGGAAATACTCGGATCGAGGTATGTAGCTGGTACCTGGTGTAGGTAAAGGGGTAGGCCGAGGTGATTCGAAGGTCTGCGAGGTACCGTAGACCGAGACGGGCTCGGAAGGAGGGGGAGCCTGATTGGGTCGAAAGGAAGGGAGGAAGTCAAACATGTTGAATTCGGGGAGATCCGACTTAACATCCGACATCGCCGATGCGGAGTTGGTAGATTCCGGTAGAGTGGGCAGGTTGGCATCCGCCGCATCCCCATTTGGCAACAACGTGGACCCAGACCCAACATCCGTCGTACTCTTCTTCTGAATCTTTCGATTCTTCAGATAATCGGATATTGAGACCTTCTTGGGCGGCTCCCGCGGTGGTGGAGTGGGCTCCTTGACGACAGGGGCTGGTGGTGGAGGCGGTGTTGGTATTCTCTCCACACGTACTTCCTCTTCCTCTGCCGGCTTCTCCATCTCCACATCTCCATTCTCCATCTTTACATCCTCCTTATCTTCGGGGAAAAGCGCCGAGGCCATCTCCTCCTTCTCCCGCCGTCGACCGGGGACATCCATCACCTCATCATCTGAACCAGGAGACGATACGATCCTGTTCCGTCCCCGTTTATTGCTACCAGCAGTAGCAACAACAGCGGTGACAGTCGTATCTCGAGCTTTGAACCGCTTGTCCTCCTTCCCGTCCTTCCTGATACGCCGAACTTTATGTCCTGGCTCAATCTTGGGACTAGGTGGCTTTTGCTCCGCGACAGGACTGAGCACTCTGCGTTTCCGAGCGCCAGCCCCGTTAGGCTTGGAACGCGCAGCCTCGTCGTCCGACTCGTCATCGCCGCCGTCGGAAGAGGATGAGCGGGGGATAGTGGCGGTTGTAGCGTCTGACAAGTGTCCGTCATCTGCCGCGGTCTGAAGTTGAGGCCGGGGGAGTGTTCGAGGTGCGGAGGATAGCACAGAGGAAGGGGCGATGCCGATCGGGCGGGGCGAATGAGAGCGGGGTCGAGGGGTAGATGCACTTCGTTGTGATCCGCGAGAAGGAGGAGGGGTGAGGGATGAAAGTGGGGAAACTCGTCGACGACGAGGCTGATCATCCTCTGTGTCTTGTTCATCCTCATCCACGTCCATACCCTCTTCATCTTCCACGTCCGAGTTACCTCCTGACGCACTCCGATCTTCGGATTCCGCGCCATTCTGCTCCAGCCTGACCTCTTCCTCTCTGGGTTCCAGCACATTCGCCTCCTCCTCTTCCGCCTCATCGACCTGCTCATCCTCCTTGCTCCACACCCTCTCCTCAACCTCTCGAGGCAAATTCCACTTCCGCACAACCTCCAACTCCTCTTCCCGCCTTCTCCACCCGCGCACTGCACCGACCAGCTCGCCCAGATCCGCCCGATCTCCTCTCCGCCCCGCCTTACTCTGCGTCTCATCTCGTCGTTCAACCAAATGTCTCATCTGCCCAATCGCGCAATTCCCAAACGTGCTACAAGCGCAGGACGAGAATGTGCCGAGGAGATGCGTGAGGACAGTCTCAAATTTGTCGAGTAACGAATGGATGACGGGCGAATCTGAAGAGAGGGAGGAAGCGAAATTCGGTCGACCAGGATAGCCATCCACCAATGTTGTCGGGTGGATCGCTGAGCGAAGGGCGTGGACTACATGCGAGTCATCCCATGCCCAACCCAAGACTAGCTCGGCATTCTTTGCAATATCGCAAGATGCAAAGATCCCAAATCGGAGTTTGGGAGCCTCCATTTCCGAAGCCCGAAATAGCAGGGGCCGAAGGACGACGTTTGGGTGACAACCGGATCGGATGAATCGAAGATCACACCCGTAGCCCCTGGCGTCGAGCATGAGGTTGACAGGCGGTCCGATGGGGTGGACATGGGGTTTCGTCATGCCCAAGACATCGTACTGATTCACCGGATCCTTCCTGTATGACTCGCAATCTACAACCTCCGCGCGATACTCGCCTATGAACGATGAGGAGGAGATGTGATCTGTGGCAAAAACACCGTACAGTGCGGGCCCGATGAATGGTCCGGCAAGTGGTATAGCGTCAGAGTAGCTGAGCGGGAGGAAGGAAAGAGAGGAGGGTATAGATTGAACGGAAGTGGGTTGGCCAAGTGATTGGAGATCGGATCCGAGGAGGGTAGCGGGCGGAACGGGAGGGGCGAGACTAGAAAAATCGGGCGAAGGGAAGAGGTTGTCGGGCGTAAAGCGTAGTAAACCAGTTTCGGTCGGTGAGGGTAGACCAGAAGGGCCCGCTATGGCTCTTCGTTTGTTCGCAGTAGAAAGTACCTCCTCATCCTCCTCCGCATCCACCCACTCTCTGTACATCTTGCCCATTATCCGCCTCGTTTCTCTTCCCCGGACGATATTGTCCCGGACGGGTGTGTACTCCATCGCCCAGGGTTCTATCCGGAAATAGTCGTCCTCGGCTTCGGCGTCAAAGAAGGAGGTAGGAGCGGCGACTGGGGGATAGTATGTTGGCGCAGGGGTAGGCTCAAGCGGAATGGAGATTGCAGGTTTGACTTTTGGTTTGGGTCCAGGCTTTTTGCGGGGCCTGGCCGTAGGTGGCGCCATCGTTCCTGGACTTGGATCCTTCTCTCCCCTGTCGTCGCCCTCCAACACGCTACCCACCCTCGCTCGCTTGCCCTTCGCGCGGCTTTTAGGTTTTTCAAACCCGACTGATGGTCCAGGGCCTAGGGGTATTGGAGCTACGTGTTGACCTCCCGCTGGTAGTCCCATTGCGAGATTCTCCGCTTCTCCCCGTTCCCTCTCCCTCCTCCTGTCTCTTGCATCTACCTGTATCTCCCGCGCCCGTCCCGGATCGTACGGCCGTGGCGCACACAGCTCGCAGTAGTAGATCTCCGGTGCACTCTCCGCGTCCGAATAGCCAAAGCATTGCCCGTGTTGCCACGCATAGCAAGACTCGCATTGGATGGTCAAGCCGTCATCCTCGTCGATACCGCAGATGCAACGAATGATTTCATTGTCCTCGCCCATGAAGTGTGGAGGGCGCGCGGGGTCGGTAGATGTGCGTCGGCTGGAAGAGCTGGCAGCTGTGCGCTTCCGCTTTGCCTGTTTGGGCTTGGACGGACCAGCTTCGGGAGAAGTAGCCTGGGCAGGGGAAGAAGGAAGGGTAGGTTGGAGATGGGCCAGTGATGAGGCATAGGGATTAGGGTTTGAGATGGAGGGTGTATCGCCGTTGGTCCGAGGTAGATCTGGAGGTGTGTAGGGGTAAGAATTTTCTGAATTGGCATGATCGAGAAGTCTGGGTGGCTCGATGCCGGTATGTGGTATACTGGGGGATGGTGGATCTAGGGTTGGGATATCGTCGTGTCGTGGCTCTATTGACGAGAACCCGAGTAACAGCTCGGCCGCCTCTTGGCTTTGCGAGCCAGATCCGAGCGCCATCTCATCAGCTGCAGCTAGGGCTTGCAGGCTTAACGACATCGCCTCTTGTTCATCCATCTCGACATCCGTATCGAGGGGCCGTCGAGGAGATTGTGCGGGTGGGGATGGACGAGAGGGACCCGCGGTGGGTTGATCCGTGTCAATGTCCATAACTGCCGCGATGAGGAAGTGGCGAAGGGGTGAACAAAGGGATTGGATTGGGTATCTGTCAAAGGGGTCAGCTTGACGTCTAAAGGATGCTGTGTAATGCGCAGGCGATGGAGGAGGGATAGGTTGCAGTGTGAGGGACGAGCCAGGGGGAGAATCGATGGTAGCGACACAGGGAAAGACGTGGACCCTGGGCCAGTTGAGATGCAAATTCCCTGGTCACATCCCTTAGAGCCTCCTTCCAATCGCCTCAGAGCCAGGTCACCCAACAGGTCTTTGAACGCCACTCGCTCCAGAAGTATCCTCTGGCGCTTGTAGGGGACCCGTGCCCAAGCAAGGCCCAACATGGCTGACCAATCCCTTCCGCGCTTGCTCCATCCCTCTCCACTGCGACCCATCTTGCCTATTCCTTTCCTTTGTCCTGGACACCGCTACAACACACTCGAAAAAAATCCACTCACATTGCTCAGACCCAGAAGAAGTCCAATTGGAGTGGTATCCTAGAAGAGGTACATGGAAGTGAAGCGGCCAGGGCCCATCGAAGGAGTTTAAACAGAGAGAGGCAAAATCGAATGGTATAAGTTTCGGTCGAGTCTTTCAAACTAATGAAAGCGATGAGGTATATTTTTGAGTGAATGTGTGCGCTGTGCTGTTGCGTTGGGTATGTAGTGGTTGAGATGGTTGCTTGGGTGAGCTATTGTACAGATAGATCTTTGAGTCTTGGGTGCTTGGGTGAGGGGAGGGGCGATTGGAGTAGAAACTTTTGGGATTGACAAGGTTTGGGCAGTTCAGGGAGACGCCCACAAGGCGTTCAGGGTAAGGCTCAGGGAAAAAAGACAGGGCTAAGTGGGGGTAGTATTTAACGCAGCCCTTTGCCACCATGGAGGATTTCGAACCTTGGCCATACCTGCAACACTCTACTGCTCAGCGCTCATTCCCTCCCTTCCTCCCTTCCCCTCTTCTGCTTATACGTACAGAGCTGGGGCCAGGCTCGATACTGAGCGCACGCATCAAAAAAGGCTCACGCTTCATTTCATCCGTTTGAGTCTTCCAGACGGTCCTGAAGTTTGCTTCAAGTCGGCAATCGACCACGGCTAGTCCTTCCCTTTCCCCTCTCGCCCAACCCCCATCTTCTTCACCATCATGTCGGGTCAAAAGAAGGCAGGGCAGAGGGATCTGTCCCAGTTCAACTATGGTGCCATGTCCAGTTTGGTCGTCAACCAGGGTAAGCTTGCGGATTTTCGCTTGCCATCCGCGCTGACTCTTTAGATCGATCCGTCGTCCGAACTGACGAACCAACCGGTGCGCCCGAGTCGCTCGTAGGCCGTATCAGTCTGAAAGATATGGGCTCCAGAGTGACTCGCGAGACCCCCGACGAACTCAAAAAGCGGAAAGCAAAAGCGGCAAAGCTATCGTCTGCCGATGAGGTCGAGAGAAATATCCGGCGTCAGCAGGAAAAGACCAATGCGCGGTTTGGAACTTCAGACGTTCTTGAGGCAGTCGCTGAGCTCGAGGGCTTGCGATATCGACCTCGTACGGCGGAGACTCGCGAGGTGTACGATCTTATGCTGGGTTTGGTGCATCAAACACTGGGTGATCAGACGCAGGAGGTGGTTCGATCAGCGACCGATGCGGTGCTGGAGAGTCTAAAAAGCGAGGATCTGAAGGAGTTTGATAAGCGGAAGGAGGCGGAGAGTGTGTTGGGGTCAATGAGCGAAGAGGTCTGGAGTCAGTTCATAAACCTCAGCAAGAAGATTTCGGATTATGGAGAAGAGGAGGAACAGGCAGGTGGGGACGACAGGGAGAGGGCGGTAGACAATGAAGGCGTGGCGGTCCTGTTTGAAGATGATGAAGATGAGGAGGATGGGGATGAGGCCTTTGAGGTCAAGGGCAGGGACTCAGATGATGAGTCAGGAGACGACGAGGACGAAGATGAGGATGAGGACGGGGAGGAATCAGGCGGTGAAGGCGTCGACGAGGAAGAAGCCCTTATTCTTGGCAAAGAGCAAAAATCTGCCAAAGCCAAATCCGACAAAGTATCCCCTCAACAAGTAGATGCCTTCTGGCTTCAACGTACTATCGGCCAATTCTACACCGATCCCGTCCAATCCTCCGATTTTACCACTCGATCATTCGACCTCCTATCCTCCGAAGCCGAACTGCGCGATCTTGAAAACTCTCTTGCCGAGATGTTCGGGTACGAGAACTTTGAACTCGTCGCCATGTTGACAAAGAACCGTGAGGTCATTGTTTGGTGCACAAAGTTGGCTCGGGCGAACGAGGACGAGAAGCACGATGTGGAAGTGGCCATGCGGGAGAAGGGTGCGGGATGGATTCTGAGGGACCTCCGAGGTGGTCAATCATCTGCTGCTGCCCCATCCACCCTTGGCTCATCTGCCGTCCCCACCAAAGCCAACCTTGCTCCGGGCTCCATCGCCAAGCCCCAAAAAGTCATCGACATCGATTCGTTGATCTTTACCGAGGGTGGCCACCTCATGTCCCGTAAAAAGGTCAAGCTGCCCGAGGGAAGTTTCAAGCGACAGATGAAGGGATATGAAGAGATCCACGTGCCTGAGCCCAAGCGGCGTGAGGCTGGGGAGAATGAGTGGATGCCAGTGAAGCGGATGCCGGAGTGGACGCAGCCGGTCTGGGCCAGTGTCAAGGCGGAAAGGTTGAACCCGATTCAGACTAGGGTGTTCCCTATTGCCTTTGAGTCGAACGAGCCAATGTTGATTTGTGCGCCTACAGGTGCGGGAAAGGTGAGCTGTCGAATTTGTCTACTGGAGATCTTGACTTATGGTATAGACCAATTGTGCCGCGCTTGCCATCCTCCGGACCATTGGTCAATTCCGAGACCCGGAAACTGGCTACATCGACCGAGACGCCTTCAAAATCATCTACGTCTCACCCATGAAGGCGCTTGTCCAAGAACAAGTGACTGCCTTCTCGAAGCGATTCGCCGCGCTCGACATCCGGGTCGCCGAGTTGACTGGTGACAGCCAGTTGACCAAGCAACAAATATCCGAGACCCAAATCATCGTCACCACTCCTGAGAAATGGGATGTCATCACCCGTAAATCCACCGATACGAGTTATACCAACCTCGTCCGGCTCATCATTGTCGATGAAATCCATCTTCTTCACGACGATCGAGGACCGGTCCTTGAGTCGATTCTCGCCCGAACTATCCGACGAATGGACCAGACACACGACGAGGTTCGTGTTGTCGGTCTGTCGGCTACCCTCCCCAATTACAAGGATGTCGCCGCATTCCTCCGAGTCGACGTCAAGAAGGGACTCTTCTTCTTTGACGCGACTTACCGACCCGTCGGGCTCAAGCAGCAATTTATCGGTGTCACGGAGAAGAAGGCTATTAAGCGGTTACAGACAATCAACGAGGTCTGCTACGAGAAGGTTTTAAACCAAGCTGGCAAATCCCAGACTATCGTCTTCGTGCATTCTCGAAAGGAGACTGCCAAGACTGCCAAATTCCTGCGGGACATGGCGATGGAGAAGGAGACAATCACACAATTCATCAACCCGGAAGGTGCATCCCGCGAGGTGCTGCTGCACGAGGCGAACGAGTCGAAGGATGGGAATCTCAAAGATCTCTTACCTTTCGGTTTCGGTATCCATCATGCCGGAATGACGAGGGAGGACCGAACCACAGTGGAAGAGTTGTTCTTTGACGGACACATCCAGGTGCTCTGCTGCACTGCCACCTTGGCGTGGGGTGTCAACTTGCCTGCGCACACCGTCATCATCAAGGGGACACAGATCTACAACCCCGAGAAGGGCAAATGGTGCGAATTGTCACCACAGGATGTGTTGCAGATGCTGGGACGAGCGGGGAGACCGCAATTCGATACATATGGTGAAGGTATCATCATCACCAACCACGGTGAACTGCAGTACTACACAAGTTTGATGAACCAGCAACTGCCTATTGAGAGTCAGTTCGTTAGCCGGATGGTGGACAACTTGAATGCGGAGATTGTACTGGGCACGGTGAGGAACAGGGATGAGGGTGTGCAGTGGCTGGGGTACACGTATCTGTAAGTGATCTTGCCTCAAGGGGAGAATCCATGCTGATTGATAGCTATGTACGGATGATTGGATCACCGGCGCTTTACAATGTCGGCGCGGATTACCTAGAGGGAGACCCAACTTTGATTCAGAAGCGAGGTAAGTCTAACTGCAATGATATACCGACTCAAGCTGACCCTGTCAGCCGACTTGGTGCACTCCGCTGCTGTCCTGCTCGAGAAGGGCGGTCTGATCCGATACGACCGTAACACTGGTGTATTCCAGTCCACCGATCTCGGCCGGATCGCTTCGCACTACTACGTCACCTACTCTTCCATGGCGGTCTACAACAAACACCTAAAACCCAACATGAACATGATCGACCTGTTCCGGGTGTTTGCGCTATCGAGAGAGTTCAAACTCATCCCCGTCCGACAAGAAGAGAAGCTCGAACTTGCCAAACTTCTTGAGCGAGTACCCATCCCCGTCAAAGAAGGCGTCGAGGAGCCCGTCTCCAAAGTCAACGTCCTGCTTCAGACGTACATCTCCCAGCTCAAACTAGGCGGGTTCGACATTGTCACCGACATGGTATTCATCCAGCAATCGGCCGGACGTATCCTCCGGGCGATGTTTGAGATTTGTCTCAAGAAGGGCTGGGCGGGACCGATGCGATTCGCTCTTGACCTCTGTAAGATGGTCGAGAGGCGAATGTGGAAATCCATGTCCCCACTTCGACAATTCCCCCGAATCCGTCAGGAAATCATCACCAAGGCTGAGCGGAAAGATTTCCCTTGGTACCGATACTTTGATCTTGACGCGACGGAGCTCGGCGAGTTGATCGGTCTTCCGAAATCCGGTCAACTCATCGAGAGTCTTGTCCATAAATTCCCCCGACTCGATATTCAGGCACACGTCCTTCCCCTCACTCGATCTTTACTGAAGATCAACGTGACCATCACGCCTGATTTCCAGTGGGACTACGATATCCACGGATCGGTTCAGGCGTTCTGGATCATTGTCGAGGATGTCGATGGAGAGAATATCCTCTTCCACGATCAGTTCCTCCTCCGACAACGATTCGCCCAGGACGAGCACTACGTCACCATCACCGTGCCCATTTCGGAACCTGTCCCCCCAAATTACTACATTTCGGTCATCTCGGACCGATGGCTTCAGGCCGAGACTCGACTTCCCATCTCGTTCCAGCACTTGATCCGCCCCGAACCCTTCCCACCACACACCGCACTTCTTGACCTCCAATCCCTCCCCGTTTCTGCTCTTCACAACAAGGAGTTTGAGGCCTTGTACAACTTCGCGGCCTTCAACAAGATCCAGACCCAGGTCTTCCAGGCGTTATTCACGACGGATGACAATGTCTTTGTCGGTGCGCCAGCTGGATCAGGCAAGACCATCTGCGCAGAGTTCGCTCTCCTTCGCCTGTGGAGCAAGCGAGACCCACCACGCGCGGTCTGCATAGAGCCGTACCAGGAGATGGTGGATTTGCGGGTTAGCGAGTGGACCAAGCAGTTCGCGAGCCTCTCAAAGGAGGTCGTGGCGCTTACTGGCGAGTCAACGGCGGATCTTGCCCTTCTCCGAAAGGCAGACCTGGTCGTCTGTACCCCGGCGCAGTGGGATCTGCTGTCTCGGCGGTGGAAGACGAGAAAGGATGTGCAGAACATCGGTCTGCTCATTGCCGACGAGCTGCAGTTGATCGGTGGTGACGTCGGATCGACATACGAAGTCGTCGTCTCTCGAACGCGATACGTTTCGCAGCAGACCGGCGTCAAAACTCGGATTGTCGCCTGCTCGGTGTCACTCTCGAATGCCCGAGATCTAGGAGACTGGATCGGATGCTCTTCGCAGACCATCTTCAACTTCTCCCCTTCTGCTCGTCCACTTCCCTTGGAGGTCCACCTCCAATCGTTCAACGTTCCCCACTTCCCTTCACTCATGCTTGCCATGGCTAAGCCGGCGTATCTATCCATGGTCGAGCACGCCGCTGGCCGACCGACAATCATCTTCGTGCCTAGCCGGAAGCAGTGCAAGTTGACTGCGAACGATATCCTCACTTACGTCCTCGCCGACGAGGAGGAGAAGCGATTCTTGAACGTCGACGAGGCCGAGCTGGAGCCACATCTCGAGAGGATCGAGGATAAGGATCTGGCGGAGACGCTCAAGTACGGGATTGCGTACTACCACGAGGCATTGAGCAAGATTGACAAGCGGATCGTCACGTTCTTGTTTGAGCAGGGAGCTGTCCGGGTGTTGGTGGCGTCAAAAGTAAGTCCGCACCCCGAGTGAATGAGCGCTGGCTGACAATCAGGACACCGCTTGGTCTCTGCCCGTCAGCTCGTACATGGTGGTCATCATGGGCGTGCAGACGTACGACGGTCAAGAACACCGATACGTCGACTATGCTATTGCCGACGTTCTTCAAATGATGGGTCGCGCTTGTCGACCGACCCTGGACACATCATCTCGCTGTATCCTGATGTGTCAGCAAACCCGGAAAGACTTCTTCAAGAAGTTCTTGAACGAGGCACTACCCGTCGAGTCATCGTTGCCCAACTACCTGCACGACCACTTCAACGCTGAGATCGTCGCCAAGACAATCGAAAACAAGCAGGATGCGGTGGATTGGTGTACCTGGACTTGGTTCTACCGGCGGTTGATGCAGAACCCAGGGGTAAGTTGTGCTCCAGCCAGCGTGAGCAGTGGCTGACCAGAGCAGTTCTACAATCTGCAAGGGACCACACCGACCCATGTCGCCGACTACCTGTCGGAGCTGGTCGAGTCAACCCTAACAGACCTGGTCAACTCGGACTGTATCATGGTGCAGGACGAGATGGACACTCTACCCAACAATCTCGGAATGATCGCATCATTCTACTACATCTCCTACGTCACCGTCGAGACCTTCTCTGCATCCATCAAGGAGACCACCAAGCTCAAGGGCCTGCTGGAGATTGTCTCTTCGGCACACGAGTTCGAAACTATCCCTATCCGTCACCATGAGGACTCTATCCTCGAGCGGATATACGATCGGGTCCCCGTCAAAGTGGCCAAGGTCGATTACAACTCGCCGTACTTCAAAACCTACCTCCTCCTCCAGGCGCACTTCTCGCGCATGTCCCTCCCTGCCGATCTGGCCACCGATCAGGCGGTCATCCTGGGCAAAGTCACCGGACTGCTCTCGGCCATGGTGGATGTCATGTCGAGTAAGAGTTACTTGGGATGTCTGGGCGCGATGGATCTGAGCCAGATGTGTGTTCAGGCGGTATGGGACAGGGACAGTCCGTTGAAGCAGGTGCCATACTTTGATGGCGATGTGCTTAAGCGGTTCAAGGAGGAGGGATTGGACAGCGTCTACGACATCATGGAATTGGAGGATGATAAACGGGCGGATCTGCTACAGATGAGCGAGAAGCAACTGTAAGTCTCGCCTTTTGTGAATATGGTCAGTGCTGATGATATAGGGCGCGAGTAGCCAAATTTGTTAATTCCTACCCCAACATCGAAGTCTCATACGCTATCGACTCGCCTGAATCCCTCACTTCCTCCGAGCCCATTACGCTCAACGTCACTCTCGACCGCGAGGCCGACGAGTCGAATCCTGACGATCAGCTCGCTGACGCGCCCCTCTTCCCTCACAAGAAGATGGTGTCGTGGTGGCTTGTTGTTGGGACTGGATCTGGGCCGACAAAGACTTTGTACGCCATCAAGAAGGTTACGGTCAAGGAGCGACTTGAGGTCAAACTTGACTTCAACTTGCCAGCGGGCGAGCATGGGCTTAAGCTGTTCTTAATTTGTGATAGTTATGCGGGGGCGGATCAGGACTTTGAGATTGAGAAGATCAAGGTGGAGGAAGGTGAGAGTTCGGATGAGGAGGAGAGTGATGAGGAAGGCGAAGGAGGGGAGCCAATGGAGACTGATTAGAAGATATCATAGGGAATGTAGAAAATGTACTCGCTCCGGATATGACGGATGGATAGAATGGACTTGTGTAGACAGGGGCATGTGGATCAAATGTGAAACCCATGGGGCCCCGGGGATTCGATTGGCTGTCGCGCCTATTTTTTTGATTGATGGGGACATGGCGGCGACGCGCTTTGACGATGAGATTTGCAGGAATTTAGCCATCGTACCACTTGCATCGCCTGGCAATCTTATTATAATACACTTAGAGCTATAGAAGGTCACACACAGTGAGAAGTAATCGCCACCTAGACAGCCCATCGCCACTCTTCTTCTTTCGCTTTATAATACCCGATCGACCCTCTTCCCTCTTCCCCACTTGACCCCGGTCTAAATATTGCCCCACTCGGCGACCCAGCTCTAATTTCGCTAAATTCCTCCCTTGTCCTGAAATTTCAGGGCGCGTCGGCGCGAATCCTTCCTCAGGCAAAGCGTATCAGTGCAGAAGCGAGCATATTGTGCATCGCTATCAGCTCTAGCATCGCCTCTACCTCCAGTCCCATCCCCTCACACACGATCCAGCAATAATCTCCCCAAAATTGTAAAAGGAGACTGAGCGGCGAAACCTTCGCGGTCAGACTTTTTTCAAGCCGCCAGTGAGCGTGCACACGACTTTGGGATCTATCCAACCCAACCTCACTTCGAGATGATACGCTCAACCGTTCGCTCGACCCTCCTCACCCTCTCCTCCCTCGCATCGGCCGCCCCCATCGAGGCGATCACTTTGACATTCATCATCGTCACCCTCACCTACTTTCAACTCCTCCATGCGATAAAGGGGTCCGAGTTCTTCCAGGTGCCTCAGGCATCTATCGCCCCCACACCACGACCGATTCATCTCGTCCGGCTGTCCAATCCCCGTCCGGCCAACTCGGACTCCCCATCACCATATGGCGGATACGGCGGTACGCCAAGTCCCAGCTCTCCCTTCCTATCGTCTCTCACCCGGAGTCAGAAATGGGCAACCCTACCGGTCTCTGAATTCCGCAGGATCCTCGAGGCCAACGCTCTCGAGGGTGGCTACACCTTTCCCTCTGAGCTGGGAGGAAATGCACGTGGAGAAAAGGCAGCTGTGGTCATGGTCAAGCAAATGACTGTTTCGCAGGAGGACGGCGAGGGAGGTGTGGAAGAGTGGGCGAAATGGGTACTGAACGACGCTGGGGTAGACTTCACAGGCAAGAAATATACCTACCAGGACCTCTGCTTCGAGTGCAACGAACCTGCACTCGCTCCTCATCCCCTCCATTCTTCACAATCTACCCTTACACTCTATCTCAACCCGCCAACACCCGACACCCCTACTCTGACCTATCTCAACTACTTGACTCGCCTACCGCCCTTCACATCTTCTACCAACTCCACATTCCGCATTGTGCCTGCCCAGACTGGTGTCGCCGGTGGATCTTGGGGATTCTTGCCGTCCTTTGACGGAGCCGGGTTGTTCTCAGGGTTGGGAGACGCGTCTGCGGGTCAGTCTGAGCGGGAGGATGTAGAGTTACTGAGTGGTATGAAGAACGTCAGGTGGTTCGCATATGCTGCAAGGGCATTCGTCATGCGATTCTACACTCTTGCAAAGGTGAGTTGCATTCGGCCTACGGTAGGGTCAAGAGCTGACTTTGTAGAATGCCGATTCAGCCGACATCTTCGTCGTTCTCCTCGGCTATGTGCTCATGCATGGGACATTCGTACACCTCTTCATCAACATGCGAGCAATAGGGTCTTCATTCTGGCTTCGTAAGTTGAGAATTCTCCTGGTTCCTGAAAAATGTCTCGGATAGCCGGAAGTTCGCCACCGAAAATGTTGCCTCAGTCACCTGACCACTCAACATATCCTTTTGTTCTCTATGCTTTACCCTTGTCTTCATAGGCTCTCCGTATTCTGTGCGATGCTGACAGACAGCCCTCGCCACATTGATTTCCTCTATCTTCGCCTTCCTCACCGCCCTTCTTTCCGCTCATTTACTGAACATCCCGATCGACCCTGTGTCCCTCTCCGAAGCACTCCCCTTCCTTGTGATCACCGTCGGCTTTGACAAGCCCTTTCTCCTTGCTCAAGCGGTGTTCAACAACCCCGAGATCGCACCCGTCGCTGCTTCGCCACAGATCGCACCGGTAGACGACGACCTTATGACTAGTGCGGGTGGCTTGGACTTGGGCGTTTTGCACAAGGAGCTTGCGCCTCTAGAGAGGCTGCAGAGGTTGGCTGAAGGTAGAGGAGTCCGCTGGGCAGCACCCGTCGCGGCCAAGAAGATTGTGGTGGACGCCGTGATGAAGGTCGGAGTTGCGGTTGTGAGGGATTACGCTATCGAGATTGCCGTGCTTAGCGTCGGGGCTGCAAGCGGTATTGGTGGACTGAGGGAGTTCTGCTATCTGGGTGAGTTCAAAGGATTGGGCCATTTCGGGTTCTCGCTGATTTGGCAGCTGCCCTGATCATGGCTGCCGACTGCCTGTTCCTGTTCACCTTCTATGTCGCCATCCTCAGCGTCATGGTCGAAGTCCACCGCATCAAACTCATCCGTGGCAAGAGCAGAAACAAGGGTGTGATGCGCCGCAGCTCCAACTCTTCGCTCAACCTTGCTGCTTCCGCTCAGACCGAATCTCCCGCTGGTGACTCACCAACAACCGCTGGTTGGGCGGGCAAGAAGGACAGCACAAAGGACAAGGACCAACCCGAGAACCCTGTCGTCCGACTCAAACTGTTCCTTATAGTCTCTTTCCTTACCCTCCACATCCTCAACCTCTGCACTACCCTCACCGAGCAGACCGCCTTCATGCGCCACTCTACCCACTCCATCCGACGCACTGCCCGATTCGATGCTAGATCTCCTATGCTCTCCCCCCTCCTCGATGCGCTCTACGAGCGTCATTTGGGCTCGGACATGGCCGTTCAGATCGTCCCAGCCACCAATATCATAATGTCATCGGACAATTATTCCTCATCGAGCATGGCGTCAATCGACCACTTTATGAGCGGATGGACCCAGCTTGTCGGCGATCCCGTGCTGAGCAAGTGGATCGTCGTCGCTCTGGGCATTTCGGTCATATTGAACGGCTACCTTCTCAAGGGTATAGCGAGCAACTCGGTGGGCGGTAAGGGCCCTGTGGCTTCTGCCGCACAGGCTCTAGCTGGGATCTTCGAAGCAACAATCCTACAAGCTACCGATGCTCCCCGTAACCGCCGACCCTCCACATCCAAGATGGACCGGAGATTGTCAGGCGGTCTCACTCCTCGTCGATTCAGCCAATCCAGACATCGGCCCGCCGCCATCAACATCGAACCACCTTCTGTCGGCGGAGACGAGACCCCCAAACGTGACGCCTCAAAAGGCCACGTTATCGTCCCCGACACGCCTAAAATCCCCGTCATGCCCCGCCCGACCCTCCTTGAGAAGCTCTCCCTCAGCGACGAGCTGCAGGGTACCACTTTCGGTCGTCGACCCCTGGAGGAATGCGTCGAGATCTTCGCCGGTGGCGTCGGTGCTAGCAACCTCTCAGACGAGGAGGTCATCCTCCTTGTTGAGAAGGGCAAGGTCGCACCTTATGCTCTTGAGAAGGCGCTGAAGAACCTCGAGCGGGCGGTCCGAATCCGTCGAGCTGTCATCTCTAGGGTATCTCTTACCCAGACCCTTGAAGCATCGGCTTTGCCCATGGCAGATTATGACTACAAGTCTATCATCGGTGCCTGCTGCGAGAACGTCATTGGCTATATGCCAATACCAGTCGGTATCGCCGGTCCCCTCCTCGTCGATGGTCAACTCTTACACATCCCCATGGCGACTACCGAAGGCACACTCGTTGCGTCCACCTCTCGGGGCTGCAAAGCTCTCAACTCTGGCGGAGGCGTAACTACCGTTCTCACCCGAGACGCAATGACCCGAGGTCCCGCGATCGATTTCCCCAGCATCACCATGGCCGCTTCGGCACGTATGTGGATCGACTCTCCCGAGGGATTCGCAGATCTATCATCTACGTTCAACTCCACCTCCCGATTCGCCCGCCTACAATCTCTCGAGTGCGCCATGGCTGGCCGGACACTTTATGTCCGGTTTGCCACCTCTACCGGAGATGCCATGGGCATGAATATGATCTCCAAGGGAACAGAAAAGGCCCTGGCGAGATTACAGGAGCGATACCCCGAGATGCACACATTGGCGCTGTCGGGTAACTACTGTACCGATAAGAAGCCAGCGGCGATCAATTGGATTGAAGGGCGAGGGAAGAGTGTAGTGGCGGAGGCGGTCATCCCGGGTGATGTTGTTCGCAAGGTGCTCAAAACCACGGTGGAGGACTTGGTCAATCTTAATGTGAAGAAGAACTTGATTGGAAGTGCGATGGCTGGAAGTATTGGGGGATTTAACGCGCACGCCGCGAACATCTTGACTGTAAGTATATCTCTTCCAGTCTGGCTCGACCGCGCTGACTTTTCAGGCTATCTTTATTGCTACGGGTCAAGATCCAGCCCAGAATGTGGAGTCGAGTATGTGTATGACTTTGATGGAATCGTGAGTCACATCGTCGCTAGTTGTAAATGGCCCACGCTGACCTCCCAAGGATCAATGATGGAGAAGATCTCCTTATGACGTGCTCCATGCCCTCTATCGAAGTCGGCACAGTCGGCGGTGGAACAATTCTTGGACCCCAACGCGCCATGCTTGACATGCTCGGTATAGCCGGTGCCCACGCCTCAGCACCGGGCGCAAACGCACAGCGTCTCGCCCGAATCATCGCAGCATCCGTCATGGCTGGCGAGCTGTCCCTCATGTCTGCGCTAGCGGCTGGCCACCTCATCCAGGCCCACATGAAACACAACCGCTCCGTCCCCGTCACTCCTGGTAGTATGACACCATTCACTGCAGGCCTGACACCGATGAAGCCGGATCCTATTGGGGTAAACGGGGTAGTGGGCGTAAACGGGGCGAACGGGATGATTAATGGGCACGGAGGGAAAGAGGGGGTGAATGGTTTGGTCAATGGCTTTGGACATGGATCGCCAAGAAAAACGGCAGGGAACGGGATGTTGGCGCCTCCATCAATGCACTGAGGGATGAGGGATCATGTGAATGATGGACAGTCGGATGTTCGTGAAGGCTGAGCAAGATTGTTGGTGTTGGGGGATAGGGGATGTCGAGTCAGTTGACATTGTTTTTGGACACACAATCACGGCGCGTATATGCATGGGTCTCTATCCGGTACTCAGGAGGCGCAAAGATATACATTGCAAACCTAACGTAGTGCCGATATGGACAGTTGATGAACAGACAGGAGACAACGGCAAAGAATCATGACGATGAACAGCGAAATCGAGGGGATTCCGGTCATGTTATATCAGCAGCCAAATTTGTACTGATGGTCAGTGTGACACAATGGGACCCACGCCGGGCCATGGAGACTACTCACTCGGCGGTGTTTGAGCTGACAGGCGCTCTCTTGGCCTGTCACGCGGCTCCACAACTTGGACGCGATGCTCGTACTCCCTCCGTGCCGATCCTCGAAACCCTTGATCAGACTCTTTGTTGAAAGGTGCCACTTGTACGTTGTAGTGCCGTAACATTCCTCGTTCCTAGATTCCGCCTTAGCCAGTTTCGACCTTAGTTCCTCTCTCTTTGATGCATTCTATACAGCGATTACAACAGATTATGAGACTGTTATGATACCGTTTCATTGTTGAAAGGTGCCACTTGTACGTTGTAGTGCCGTAACATTCAACACTCTTCTCCCTCTTTGTTGGGAGCTCGTCCCTCTGGCTGCCTGTGAGAGCTTGTTCTGATGTCCAGCCCGGAACCACAGCAGCCAGCAGCGTCTTGGCAGCCCACTCGGCATCAGGTATGGAAGGAGCCTTCGTAATGAAGAGACCCTGGACTTTCCTGTTGTTCCAACTGTCCAGCACCTTTTGATCCTCTGTGCACAGCACCACTGTGGTATTGGCCTGGGTGCCGATCTGTTTCTGCTCGAAAGTAGCTGCGGCTTCAACGGTGAGAGCCTTGTCGGTAAAGAGCACTGTCCGACACTGGGATTCGTGTTTGTGATCCGATGTACACTTTGGACCGTTCAAGACCGCCTGGATTGAGTCAACGGAGACACTCTTGTCCTCCGCATCTCGCACCGTGTCGTAAGCCGTGCCTGCTTGGCCGGAAACGTCTGCAAAGAGGTTCCCAACGGCCGGCACTGAAGGGCACATCTTCACCGTCCATCGTGTCCTGCGCACGGCTTGACTCTCGTGGAGACTTCTGCGGGATAGCGGCGGGACTCCATCCCATCCCTCTCCGTCGTCGAAGACAAAGTGTGTACAGGCGAGGTCCGTATCGGTCAATCGAGAGAGTTGTGCGGCGATATGAGGGGAGATGCCTTTCGAGAGGGCGTACGACACGATGTTGTTGTGTCGTTCCCCGGTAGGTGAATCGTCAGCGGATGTCGAGTGGGAAAGCATGTAGTCGTACGCATTGAGTGACGCTCTGTTTGGATCCGTGCTGACATGATCGGGCCCAGAAGCCTCTTGTTCGGACGCCATGGTAAAAGGCAGAGTAGCGGATATTGGGAGAGGAGGATCGACGGAGTCTTGGGTAGGATGTCTTGTCTTGATGGAGAATTGTGTAAACGTGGGTTTTATGTGGACGATGAGAACGATGGGGATGCTCGCCGCTACCGACGTTGGTCATACAGTGCCTGCGATTCAGCGAGAGAGCGACCAACGCCGAGGTACCAAAATCAAAGGAGATATGGTCTCACGTGTAACAGGCTCACAATCCATTGGTCCCAAGGGCTTTGCCGTTGCGCTTACGAGTGATATGTACTCAGGGGTCAGTGTCATGCTCGAACGTGTCGCTCTCGCCGAGGCGTGATGAAAAGATGATCGACTCACCCTGCATGATTCGGGAGCTAGACACCATGCAGCAGGTTGTGTTAGGCGCTGACGGTCGGGATGATAAGCTAGTGATGATTCAGTCAGCGCGGCGGCGCAAATCTAAGTAATTCATTCAGAGTATCCACTCAATGAGGCCATAAATCAGCAGAAACACTGGAGGAGCGACTGTGAAGAGCTGAGTGAGTAAAGATACACTAAGCGGCGTAATTAGACGCCATCGAGGTATCCGAATCAGGCACCCATATTACATCTACCAATCTAATCGAAAGAACTGCACAGATCAGCGAGCGGAAGACGAACTGGCTCGAAGGAGAACGACTTACTCTGGCAGTAGAACGTCATCACCCGGTATCATCAGCCCGCTTCCGTTGATGTCATCTGCGCATAGTCCCATCGTCCACCCAGCCCCTCATTCTGCCTATCCTCATCCAGACTTCCTCCGCGTCGCCTCCCTTCTCTTGCTCAGCACGTTGTTTCCACCCTTCCTCATCTACCTCTGCACCCTCCCTCCACCGCTCCAAATCTGCCCACTCGACATCTAGCGCCCTGACTGCGTTGCCCAGATATCCCAGATCCGCCGCCAACTGATTTGCCCCCGGGACCGTAAGCTGCGGAATGGCCGGGAGGGTGTTTCGCGTCAGGTGTGCGAGAAGGGTAAGAGCGAGGGAAGCGATCCATGTGGAAAGCACCATTTCTGGCGGTGGGAGAGTGGATGAGGGCGGTGGGAGCGATGATGATGGAATGAAGGGCAGAGTGGAGAGATTGTGCCCTAGAGCTGCATCCTGGGCATACACCTCAAAGACCCGAAGAAGATTGAGCAGGCCTTCCGATACTCGCGCAATCGTGTCGGTCGGGGAAAGGGAGAAGGTGGGGATGGACAGACCGTCCCGACGCGCGCTTCGTGGTTGTTGGGACCAGATGGGGAGAGTAGGGTAGGTAGATAAAGCTGTCCGAAGCGGAGAGAGGATGATGCTGGATAGAGATACCTGGGAAGCACGGATGAGGTCCGCCAGGGCTTTGGAAGCAGGAGGAAGGAGATTTGATGGTGGACTCGATAGGAGAGAGTGGAGGTCTGAAGAGTTGAGTGTTGATTGTTGGAGGAGGTTAAGAGGCGCAGAAGATGCCGAAGGAAGATGTAATGAGGAAGATAATTTCTCTTCGAATGCCGTCAGCCGGGTAGAAATATCCCGACAGACCTTGAGGACGTGAATCCCCGATTGAAACGCCGCCCAGTCCTCGGTAGAGTAGTCTAGCCCGAAGTCCAGCTCGTCAGGCACCACCACTGGCTGGCTGTCTAGCACTGAGTGGCTAGCGTCAAGGAATGACGCGAAGAAGTCGCCGAGGGCAGAGAGAAGGCCCGTCGCGCCGTACCCGTGCGTGAATGCCATACAGCGGGCAATCGCGTCCCCACCCATGTGAAAGATGGTGATTGATCGCTCCCCCAGCGCCGCAGCGTCTTTCTTGGACGAAGACGAGTCGGAACGGAGGAGGTGTAGGAGGTATCGGCGTTCGAGGGTAGAGTAGGCTGATTGAAGGTCAAGGAACGATTCGAAGAGGGTGGTCTCCCATTGATTGTCAGGGACCAAAGAGCTGGTTCGCTGTTCGGGGGACAGATCGAGATGAGATCCTCGTTGTGTGGCTTGGTCCGATATTGTTCGAGAGGGTTTACGGGGTGTAGGCCGGGTGGGGGTGATGGGTGATAGTGGTGCCGGGGAAGTATCCGCCATCCGGTCCAGGATGGCATGTATCGCCAGCGCAATCTCCTCAGTTGCTTTATAAGATTTGATGAGTTCTGGCAAAGCTGTCGAGCCCTGCGCGTCCGCCATACTCCCTAATCTCGCCTGAAGAGATGGTGAGAGGTTCTCCAATGTAGACTGGATGAACGCCGCTAGCACCCCTGCCCCACTCCCCCTCGGGAATATCCTCCCTACCTGCTCCACCTCCTTTTCCACTGTCTGACCCAAGACGGTATAGAACCTCGGAAGGAAACCCGCCAACCCATCACCACCTTCGAAAGCAGCCCATTCGTCCAATACCCCTCCCCGCCTTTGGGTAAAGTAGTAACTTCTGAATTCCGCTTCTCGACCCATGCTTTGGAACACCCCGTAGAACCTTGCACACGCCTCGACATCTACATCCTCCAACGCCTGTCCCAAGGCCGTAGACAGCGCCGCTTCCAGTCCATTTTGAAGGGAGACCAAGAGTGACTTTCTGGACTCGTACTCTGCCGGAGTAGACTGGAAGACCACCATTGATCTCCCTGCCTCGGCTAGCCTCGACCCCGCCTTCTCCCACTCCGCCGAAGCGATAGACGAGGTGATCTCTGATTCCAGAGTCGACCAGTTCTCTGCCTCGCGAAGGATATCCCGAGCACTCTCCATCCGTGATTTCAGCTTATCGAGATGTGTAAGCTTATCGAGACTCTTGCTCGAGGCAGAGACAGCTTTCGATCCTTCTGCTTCTCGTTTCGACTCCTCGACGCGCCTCACACGGCCCTGCACCGAATCTAGACTCGCCTGCAGGGTCGTAGCGCTCTCTCTCATGAATTGAAGATCATAATTCAGGCGAGGAACTGTCCGGGAGATATCCGATATGGACTGCTCGAGCGCTGAGGATGTATCTTGCGATAGGAGGGTGAGCCGGGTGAGGAGGTCATTCAGGGATGTGTCGAGGTCGGAGAGTGAGGCCGAGGGGGATAAGAGGGAAGTGATAAATGAGGGGATGTCGAGTGGGTTGGCATCCAGGCCCGACGCGAGATTTTGCAGAGAAGTCACTTGATCCGTAGATGCCGAAGGAGTGAGTGGAGGTGGTGAGTCCGACATGTCTACAGCGCCGTTCATGGCTGTTTGTAGATGTAGTTGGACGTGTAGAGGAATGTACAGTCGAGAGATGTCCAAGGCAAAATCCGAGACATTTCCACCACCTGCGCGCATCTATCCTTCTCCTCGCTACCTAGGCTTCTTTCATCTAGACTCCTGATATGTCGACATACGAGCCCGTACGCCCGCCCTCTTGCACTATGAAAGAATACTAAATCCTGACCCTGCTCCAGTCATACAACGCCGCGCTGCTATCGGCACCATGGCATGCCCTCCCCTCACCTTCTCGCCTGATTCTCAAATATGCCCCGCATCCCTCCCGGCCAGGCTACATACTCCTCCTCACCGATCTCAGCTCGGTATATTGCGAAGTCCTCACTGGGCCCAGTGTACCTATGCGTATGACCCAGGTGGAACGAGCGTTCAACGCCAATGGTACCAAGAAGGGGAAAGGCAAGGGCAAGATTGCAGAGCTGGACGAGGATGATGTGATTGGTCGGAGTGAGGCTGCTTTGGCGTCCGTCGGGGAGCTATGGACGGATATTGGGGACGCGGAGATTGAAATGAAGGATCATGATTACCATGTGAGCTAGGTTGAGCTCTATAAGAGCGGGCAGAGCACCGGCTGATGGGATAGGACGCTGTACTTTCTGTCCAAACGGATGATTTCTCGTGGCTCTTCTACCTAACGTGTGTCTATCTTCACCCTGGGCATTCGTATACCCGAGCAGACTCTCCATCCTTCATATGCTGACCCAGAGGTAGTGAGCTGAAAGGTCGACAACCCCTCGACGTACTTTCCAAACACCTCATAGCGCCCTTAGCGGGTATCCTGCTCGAGACTAACAACATCAAGACTGAGGTATGTCAAATTCTCGTGGATGGTATGCAGCCCTGACGAGTATTAGGGCAAACATGACCCGATGGAGCTTGTCCACACTCTCTTCCAACAGTCCCCGACAATCACCCAGCACATGGCAAACCACCACGCTGTTTCTTCGCCCAAGACTGCAGCTACTCGGTCAAAGCGGCCGACAACTCCCCCTCCTTCCAAGCCTGCAACGAGCAGATCGAAAGCGACAAAGAGCCCTGCGAAACCTAAGCCTGCCTCCACCCCTGCCCGGGAACCGGAAGACGAGACGGGCGAGGAGGAGGAGTATGTCAGTGAGGAGGAAGCAGAACAGCCTCCTGTGACTCGATCGCGGGATACGCCTGCAAAGCCTCGGTCCAAAGGCAAGCCAACGAGTAAATCGATCTCACCCGACCCTACACCACCTGCTCCGACGAAAAAGTCGCCCGCCAAGGCCAAGAGCCGACATGTAATTGAATCAGATCCGGAAGTTGAGGCGGAAGATGCTGTCGAGCTGAAATCAGCTGCTGAGGATCCCGTCTCGGAAGCAGGGTCAGCGGAGAAGTCTGTCTCGCCCCCGCCGCCAACGATGAGTTCCCAGGCGTCCAAGAAGGAAAAGGAGCGGTTAGAGGAGGAAGAGATGAAGGTTAGGGCGGAGGCGATGAAGCGAAAGATGGAAGGAGGCGGTGGTGGTGGTGGGAATCTGGGTCGAAGACGGTTGAGGCGTTAAGTCTGTGATAGTTGTCACGAAGGTTCTGTCATCTTGCCTGTAGGCCGTCTTTGTTCTTGCCAATATGCATCTACACTCATGTCGATCGTACCAATATAACAGTAGTCCCCAGTAACACCTAAGCCTTCTTCTTGCCCAAGATTGCGTCCTTGGCGCTTTTGCCAGCTCCGGACCCTATCTTCGAGGTCTTCTTCCCTCCCTTCTTAGCCCCCTTCGCCAGATCGGACTTTGCAGGCGCAGCAACCTTCGCCACCGGTGCGACGGGTACAGCCTCTGCGACCTCCGGGTCGACCTGAGCAGCCTCCACTTCCGCCTCTCCAGCCTCAACCTCAACTTCCATCTCTCCATCCGCCTCTGACCCTGCACCGGCAGCCTTCTTGCTTCCGCCTTTACCCCTCTTTCCACCCTTCTTGCTCTTCTTCTTCTCTCCCTCGTCAGCCTCCACATCTTCGCCCAAAGCCGCCCTTGCGCGCTTCTCCTCCGCCTCCTCTTCCTCCTCATATAGCTCGATCACAGACTTGCGCTTAGTGCCCTTCTTCGCCTTCTCGGCAGCAGCAGCCTCGACCTCCTTCTGCGCGTGGTCGAATCGCCCATCTAGTGGCGCAGCCCATACCGGCAGCTGGACAGAGGTGGACGTTTTGATACCTAGTGAAAGGATATTTTCCCATCCACCCTTCTGGGCAGAGACGGCAGGGGGGATGGCGGCGAGAAGATTTTCGAGTGTCTGGGCGGGGGTGGAAGAGGAGAGGGTGGCAATACGAACGGATCTGGAGGTCAGCAGTGATCGAAGAGGTGATCCCAGTTTGTCAATGACCTACATTTGTGTTCCAGTGGAAGGTATCATATATGTGCTTGCAATAGCTCGGGCCAGCTCGTTCTTCAAGTCCTTCTGCTTCAAGTTGACCGGTATGGGCACCCTACAATTATCAGCCTCACTTCTCCTCTCGGTCTGACCACCAATACTCACTTCTTCGCCTTGTAGAAGATGTTGCCGAGCAATTCCGGCATCAGTCCCATAATCCGCTCATCTGCCAAAAATAGCTCGTGCTCCTTTGCCAATTCCCTCCTCGCCTCGAAAGGCTTGAACTTTCCCTTGAGCTTCTTGACGCCTACGACACGTGAGACAAACTTGATGTCCTGCTCGGCGAGCATGTCTTTGTATTCCCGTTGCGGGTCCTTCACGAGGAGGCAGACGGAGGTGGTTGGGGGAGGGGGGAGGGGAGGGTGGGGAAGTTGACTGATGGGTCAGCAAAGGTGTTTGACGCGATCGTTTTCGGTAGACCCAGGGACCGTTCCTGCAGGTCGCCCGCTTGTCCCATCTCTGCGGCCAAGTCCAGCAGAGGAGAGGGCAGGATGCCCGACAGAGGGAGCCATATGGCTCGATGGCGATGTAGCCACCAATCCATCCAAGTCTTCTGCTACTCTCGGACCTACGCCCATCTACGAGACTCTCAACTCACATTCTAACAGGCATAACCCCCTTCTTGAACGCCCCAGTCTTGAGTCCGATACTCAACCACACATACTCTTCCCGAGGAATCAGCTCCGTTGACTCGCGCTCCTTTGCCTCTTTGGCAGCATGTGACAAGAGCGCAGTGACGGCTTTTGTAGCTTGTGGCCGCGAGAAGGACGCTGGGAGCGGGAGAGCGAGGGACGAGGTGGATGGAACGGGGGCCGGGGTGGCTGTTGTGCCTGCTTTTGCTACTTTGGCTGCCTCGGGCGCCTTGGCTGTTGTTGATGCTGTTGCTGGAGGCATTGTGTGCTATAGATGTATAGCTTAATGTGATGTGAGATGGTGCTTTGTAGGTGGACATCAAATTTTACTCTAGGTGGACTGAACTTTTTCAGAGTCTGTTAATGTCACAGATAAATAACACGTCATCCGACGACTCTCACTCAGCGAGGGAGACGGCGGTCATAACCTTGCCATAGTGTGATCATAGTCAATACAAGGCCAGCTATACCACTAGCCACACATCCGGAACAGGATACAGTTGCATCTATTTCCTTTCCCCAAACCTCCAATGTCTCCTTCTTCGTATATCTTCTTTTGAAGCGGTATGAGTGGTTCAACTCGCCCTCACAGCCCGTTTCCGGCCTACTGAGACTTGACCCCCTTCACCTCGTCCTTCTCAACCCACTGGCCCTGCGCATTCTTCCTTCGCACAGTGAAGCACGCAACGCCGGTATGTTCACAGCTGGAACAGTCAGCGCAAAGTATTTCCGGCAGCGAGTGTAGGGACTCACATTTGCCAGATGACTTCCCGCGCAAATCGGATGTAGTTGAACAAGGCTAGGATGAAGGACATCCACACAAAGACGTTACACGCTGTGGGGGATGCCTGGACAAGGGGTCCTCTGGTATGTGTCAGTCGGTTGGATCTCGAGAGACTCAGGTATGACACTGACCGGTTGAAGAGCCATTGTGCGTTCGCATCCAAAGCGCCAAATAGCGAGTAAACCATCATCCCGTTCCAGAATGGGAAGGGACTCTTGGTGACGTGTGCAAGGATGAGCTGAGAGACCTGGTATGAGAATCTGTCCTTTGTCAGCTACGAAACCCCAATGTGCAAGAGTGGGGGTGTATAACTCACGCCATACCCCAGTAAAGCATGAATGGCAGTAGTCGCGCATCGTGGACTATTCCCACGCCACCTCGGAGTTCACCTTGGAGCCAGAGCACGAGGATGGCAGTGTGGGCTGCGAAGGGTAAGTAGCCAAGGAGAGGCTGGTAGATTGCCTTTCCGGATTTGCGGTGCGAAGCAATGACGTTGTAGTAGCTGTTAGGGTTAGCAAATGATTCTCCAAAGGTATTGCACCCTGCCTACGTTACAGTCACCTGGGCTGTTTCACAATTGGACGGTTATGACAACTCACCTGTTGACGATATTGCCCACAGTCCCTACACCTCCAAACATCATAAACGCCACATTGATCGGCAGACCCTCGAGTCCAGCCCAATCCCGGCCAGCCAACCAGTTCTTGAGCCCAAACACCTTATCCACCCAGCCCAAAAAGTCCATAACGTAGTGGCCTGGGATGAAGGAGAAGATGGGCTGGGCCCAGAAGGCCTGGCCGAGCGGGTTGAGGGCGGTAATGGCGTAGATTGCAACCACCATTAGGATACCTTCGACGGGACCTGAGAAGGCGGATAGGTAGAGCGTGCCGGTGTGATATTCTTCCCATCTAAGGGATTAGCTCTGGCATGTCGAAGATAAGATCATCGATCATGGGGTCTGGCATCGGAAATAACTGAGCAAGCAGAGAGTGGGGTACGGATACGCTGAAGGCTAGACTCACGTCGAGGCGTAGAAGTTGCACATGGTAGCAGCCTGACTAGTGACAGTCCACCAAGACCTGTTGAGGCCAAGAGCATGACAGCAGAGCACAGTCTCAAGCTGGACAAATCAGCACCTGGTATCCCGAGCAAGACACAGATCCAAACACAACAACTCACAGTAGTGTTGATTGCGTCTAAGCATCGTCAGATTCTTGCCCCTCCCGAGAATAAAGCGAGAGATAACTCACCACATCCATGATCGAACATCTCGCCCAGGGCGCTTCCCATATTCAGCCTCCTAGCCTGTTTACCATCTATAGCGTCCATACCTGATATCGTCAGCTACGTCCTAAAGCAGTCTCTCGCCAACTAGGGAGTAGAATCAGGACTTGGACCGACTCTGATATGCGAACAATCCGATGGCCCAGCTAAGGTAGACCATACTCGGTAATTCCTTGCCTGAGTATGTGGGGTCGAGGTAGAATAGCGTGCCGACGTTGGCAAATACGAAACAGAGGCCGAAGAAGGTTATCTAAGCTGTCAGTCTACGGCTCGCTGCGAGACGGGGGATGAGTCTCAGATCTCTTGGGGTACCCAGGGATACTGATGCGGTGGATCACATTCTGGGCTATTGTGCATCAAGTCGTGTGGGGGATTGATGGTTCTCATGAGGAGATGATCGTTAGGTGCCCAGTACTCTGATAACAAGTCCATCAGACAGTCCCCAGTCTCCCTCCATCAACAGCGTTCCAAGATCACCGCTACCCCCTCTATTCCCCTTCAAGCCCTCTCATCAGACCCTTCCCACGAAGGCTGCACTATGTAACCCTTCGCCCTCCTACTCCCAGATAGATACCCGTAGCACAACCACCACCCGCAGCTCAATACACACCAACACTCACCGTATTAGGCGCCATCCATCTCGGAAAGATAGTGACGAGCCAAGTCCAGAACGGACCGAGGGCATATCGCGAAACGACGCTCTTGTCGATTCCCGAGTACTTGTACTGGTCCAGCCCTTTGAGTTGGGCTTTGGTTATCCGCATCGCTATCAGGTGCTGGCTTGGCTTCGGCGTCCAAGGTCTACCGACTACAAGAGAGATAAGGAGGATGAGAGGGGGATGACGAATGGCGGGAAATATTTCGGGCCCCCTCTTTCGGGTTCTGAAACCTTGTGTGGGGTTGGCAGACTGTAGACGACCGTCACTTCAGTCATGCGGTGACTGCCTCTATGGAGATGTCAAGGTATGCAATGATCAGAGCAGTCATGCTTGTCCAAAATCTCCTTGAAAGCCCTCTGCAATCTCGCATGATCCCGTCATCCATATCATCTCACAGCGGTATAAACAGGGCCAACCTAGCGAAAAGCGAAGAACCGAAACCCATACTGGCGGCAACAGGCAGTTCAGAATATATCCAGAGTTATAAACAGAGCAGACATGAGGGGGTTGACAGTATAAGATAGGAGGGGTGGGGGGTGTCGCCGGGGTATATTGAAATCGTACAAAAGCAGGCATAAAAGTTTCTCTTCTTCTCCTCCCCACTCTACATCATGGGAACCACCTAATCCTCATCCTCGTCATCATCTTCCTCCTCAACAGGGCTGTACTGTCAGCCATCACTCCAAAGGTCACTTGATCCTGGGACATCACTCACGCAGCGGCCTTCTTGCTGGCCTTCTTGGGCGCGGCAGCCTTGACGGGTGCGGGGTTTGTAGACTCGTACGCAGTCTTGTCGGTCGCAGCTCGCGTCTTGTCCTTCTCAGCCTGGGCCTCGTAGGGCTAGTATGCGTCAGCTTGTGTCCTACCCAGAGCAGGTCCGAGAAAGAATTCACCTTCTTCTCGCTGTCGCTCATCTCCTTCCACTTGGCACCGAGCAGTCTACCCGTCTCGCCGAAGGTCGCATCGGGGTTCTCCTCCTTGATCCGCTCACGGTAGTCCTGGACGAAGAACATGTAAGCGGAGAGGGCACTGTAGGATCAGCGTGTGCCGTGTAGGCTGGTAGCGGGTTGTGAACTGGGATGGAAGGTTGGCCCATGGTAGAAGGAAGGAGACATGATCTTCCTTCCTCCAAGGCATGCTGATGCCATCCCAGGCGCCGCACACAGCCCAGCCAGATCAAAAACAGAAGACAGACTCACCGCTTGGGCTTGTTGGGGTCCTTGGCGGCCTTTGTCCTCTTCTCAGGCTTGGCCTTGGTGGTCTTCTCGACGGCTGCTTTGGGCATGTTGGCTGGTCTGTGTTTAGTGGACGGCAACGATGGGTAAGGAGGAGGACGGGTGCGGGGTCGAGTTGCAGAGCGGAGCACGCGGGAGGGGGAGATTGAAGAAGGAGGCGATGAGGGTGTTGAGGAAGGAGGCGATGAATATGTTGAGGGAGGAGGGGGGCGAGGGATAAGGCGCGATGTTGATGAAGGAGGAGAGACGACCGAGCAGTGATGTGTCCAGTAGAAGGTAGGTGGGGGAGGGACGTAATGGTATCGCGGTCGAAGTGGAGTGAGTGTAGCGTTGGAAGACATGACGGTTGATGTATGAGGAGAAGTGGGAAGATGGAAGGAAGGAGAGAGGAAGAAGAGTGATCAGCGTAATTCCATTTCGGAGGGACGTGCCACAGGACACCTGACAGAGGAAGGAGAGGAGAGGAGTGGTATGCACACGGTAGGAGAGGAAAGAGAGTACACAGAGGGGTAGAGAGACACGATCAGGCTCATCCTAGCCCAGAAGAAGGCAGAAGACTGAGTAGGTTTAATCAGAACAAGGAAGGAAGGAGAGGAAGGAAGGAAAGAAAGCATGCACAATCTCTCCGAGAACGCCTCTTCTTCCTTCCTTCCTTCCTCCCAACCCTGCCCATCCCCCCAGACCCAACCTCGACGCAGACTTGACACCCATACCTCGTATCGGCGGACCCCGAAACACGTCTCACAAAATCCCAGCCAAAATCAGTCGCCTCCTCTGACTGAGCCAACCTCGAGTGATGGGAAGCACGAACAACAACAAGAGGGCGGATGACGGGGACGAGGGGTGTGTGAAACGCTCGGAAACCCCCTCTGGAGATGTATTCGAGACGATGTGGAAGTGTACTCACTGTCTGTACTTTGTTGTATGTAAGTAGCAAAAAGGTGCCGCTTAGTGATTTGGGTGGGGCTGAGTGGTGGGTTGGAGTTGGTTGAGTGCGGGGTTGGTTGTTGTATGGGCGAGTGAGTTGGCTCTAACTCGTTGGCTGCCTTTGTTTGGCTCAGGGCACAGCGGGAGTATAAATTCTTACCCCTTCCGGTAATATCCTATATAGCCGACTCTAATGCCGCTTGATTCGTCACGTGAGGCACTTTTGAGTGTGGCACAATCTGTGCGGGGTACACATGCGTCCAGCTATACACCCCTGCGGGCCAGCGTACCGTGCACGACTGCCCAGTATGCATGGAAGAGCCAGAATGTTACACAAGGTAAAGACCAACGAGAACCAAGCCAAGGACCAGCCCCAGCGAATACAGGCGGCCCCCTCCAAAGATCCCGCAGCCATGTCCTCAATATCGAATTCCCAAGTACAGCTATCGAGGCGTCCTCAGCCCAGATCTCAAGTCTCGGCCCAGACCGCCATATCGCCAAAGCAAGCATCTGCCAGCTCGCCCTCATGATCCGTTCCCTCGCTCATCTCATCGTCCGCCTCGTTCCCTCCACTGGGACTGCCCTTGCTTCCGCCACCCGCCGTGCTTGGGCCTGGCCGCACTACAGCGGGCCCATCACTACCCGCCTGATCTGACATATGTTCCAGAATGATCACTCCAAAAGTGTTTCTCCTCGCCGCATTCTCGTCCATCGCCTGTGACCCCCACTCCTGCACTCCACCCTGGCCTCCCGTCCAGATATGCCTCTCCCGATTGACGGTAAAGCTGGCCGTCCCTGGAGATCTGTAAGGCATCTCAGGATGCCCCTGTCCTACCTCCAAGCCCAAAGTAAGAGGCACAGCGAGGCTGAACGGATCATCGGGTTGGGGGTACGTAGCGGAGTAAGTCGGTACATCCGAATCGTCATAGATTGGGACGCGTTCGAAGGTCCCCGCCACCTCGACAGGAGAGGTCAGCTGTATCCGAGGAGTCCGAACAGGAGGCGAAAATAGGGATTTGAACTTGTCGGACAGCGTACGTTTATGCCCACGAGCCGAGGGTCGGCTGGAGGGCGGGATAATCCCACTTGGCGTTCCGATCCCTTCCTCCTGCACATTGATATCTTCCGCTGCGGGCAGGCCAGCTCTCGGCGCCTCTCCCCAGTCCTGCCCGGGATGATACGAAGTGTACATCGCCGTGGAGATGATGACTGCCTCTCTGTTTCGGCGTTTCTCCAGACTCGACCGGATTGGCGCATCCGGCCTAGATGGGGGGCATACCGGCGCAGTATCGTTCTCATGAGCGATATGGACATGGAGAGCAGGGATGGGTTTGCGATGCGATAAGGACCGATGAGGATTGATTTGTGGATCCGAGCTCCCGGCAGGAAGAGGTGCGGTACGAAGAGGTTCAAGAGCTCGATGACGGACAGGTACAGGCTGTCGGAGCTCTGTAGCCTGTCCGAGAGGCAGTGTAGCAGGGTTGGTCCTGGGACGTCGGGCGGGAGGGGGCGGGAAGGAGGTGATGACGCGGAGCACGGGTCGAGGCGATTGGTTGGTAAGGCATTTCGCGCCAGCCGAGAAAGGGGGAAAAGACGTGTAGGTGTGCAAAGGGGTAAGAGCTGAGATGGAGCGGGTATGGGACGGGTGGCGAAGCGTAGGGATGAGGTGAGCTTTGGGAGGAAGGGGCATGCCCAGGGGCTGGGGAGAAGGGTACGTCATCAAGTCGTAGGACCTGGTCGGATTGATGCTGATCAGGTCCAAGCGATTCGGGCTAATTTGATGGGTGCGTAAATGTATTGTATATGCTGTTCAGGCGCGTATGGTATATCGACAAAGTGCCGTGGCGAAAAGCCCACACCCACCGAGCCCTTATAACCCTTGCCATATCAAGCTCAAACACCTCGGCTAAGCAAAACCCGAGCAGATGGCCGAAGATGTAGGCCGTGCTAGATTATGAGGGAAGGTGCTGGGTGATGAAACGGCTAGGATACCGTGGGAAAGGATGTGAAGGTGTTGAATCCTTTATGCCGACTTGCGTGTCAGGTGGACTGAAACTTGACGATAGGCGAGGGGTTGCACAGCATACACCGGCTAAGGTGGCGCGACGTGATGGGCAACGATGGGATGGGGGTTGGTCGAGAGGCGATGCGGCGAGTCGCCCGGAACGGGGAGAAGTCTACCGACCGGTATCAGCCCCCTGTGCTTGTGAGCTACAGGGCTGGCAGGTCCGATTGGGACCGGAGATTTGCCTAGCTGCCCCGAGCCCATGTTGCGAGTCTCCTGACTGTTGGTCTGTCGATTTTTGGTACGGCACCGACAAGCGCAAGCCTTCAGTCCAGCCAGGACGGTTTGTTTGAGACGTCGTATTTGAATTTCCTAGGTTGAAATAGGGCGATAAACTGGGTATCAGCAACCATCACGGCTTGGATTCTTGATACTGCGTGGGATCCATCTTCTCCCCAGCCGACTCCGCGATGCTTCCCTCCACAAGCCTCTATGCACCGAAATCCTGAACCCCAAGGGACACTATCACAAGCTGACGCAACTCACCTCTCTGCCAGCCTCACCAACGCCCTCACCCTCCGCCCCGCCCGCAGGACCCGAGAACATATCGCCCTCTGCATAACACCCCGTCAGGCTCCATCCCTGCATCCGCCTGATCAAAGACACAATGAGTGTCGAGGTTGATTTACCCGAATCATCGTGAATCAGAATCGGATGCTGGGTTCTGTCCAGCAAGACCCGTAAAGCAACGTGGATGGTGTCTCTGCCAGAAGGGGTGAATAGAGCCTACATCTGTCAGATTTGGGACGATCTAGGTGACAGAGGGTGGACTGACTGATTCTTTTGATAGGTCAAAGCGGTGAACTTTGATCCCTTCTCGCTGCGCGAAATCTTGCGAATCCTTGCGATACTCTTCAATTCCCTCGACATACCTTTCATATCAGCAATACATTCGGCGTCTCTGCAGATACCGTGCGGTTGGGGCGATGCGAACATACATGATTCCCTTCAAGCCTAGATCTCTCAAGAAGCTCTCATTCTTCCGGTTGGGGTGGCCGCTGCGGTATATCCCCGGAGCGACCATTGCGAAATTGATGGGCGGGACCACGACCGACACCGGTCGCGGCGAGCCTTCTTCCGCTGCTCTCTCGTGGGCCAGGGGCAGTACTTGAGTCATGCTTGCTTAGATAGATGGCAATCTATGATGTTTCTATAGGAAAATATTGCTTGCTCGGTGAGGCTGACACGTGACAACTCTGGGACGTGCCTGACTTTACGTCATCGATAAGTCGCGTCCAATTTGCAGAGGCCACTCAAAATATTTCCCATACATGCACCCACCCCCTCCTAGACCACAGCACGATGGGCACCGTTAAGGTGGACATGTCGGACATCGACGCGGAGTTTGAGGCTTTGCTGTTGAAGAAGCAGCGTCGTCTGGAAGCTGCGGAACGCGAAGCAGCAAGAGAGGCGCGAGAGAATGCCAAAGTTCTCGTGGCTACCACTCCCGTCAAGAAGGGTCAGCTAAGTTGGCATGAGCACATGTGCGACACGACGCTGACTTTCTAGAGAAGCCACGGCGAGATGATCTCCCTTCTAATATCCCGAAACCGCCAAAATTCATTGAACCCCCTCGCCGACCAACCACCAAGCAACCTACCAAGAAGCTGCCCGCTCAGACTCTTCCCTCTCTTCCCCCATCTGCGGTCGCCGGTCCTTCCAAGATGTCGAGCTCTCTCGCTGCCATTCAACGGAAACCATCCACGTCGGCACCTTCGAAGACGTCTTCCTTCTCAAGACAATGGGCCGGCATATCTCGCACGATCACCAAACCGGTTGCTGGTTCTGCGAAGGGGAAAGAACCCGTTTCGGATGATGACGATGGGCTCGATGTGGAGGAAGAAGGGGTGAAGCGGGATAGCTCTTCACTGGCTCTGATCGAGAAGCTCAATCTGGGACCGACAGAATTTGGGTTCGATCCCGAGGGTGAAGAGAGTTGGGAGTATGTTGAACCCAACAGTGGCATCAGATTGAAGTGCGTATATCCCTTCCGCCGTGTCTCGGGTTCATGATACTGACACGGCACAGTAAACGCACACTTCCCCACGCCGATCTCCAAGATCACATGTATGGCCGATACTATCTCCCTCCATCTCTCCTCTACTCGGTCATCCGGCTCTCGCGTGATGGCGCAACGTACGATGTGCCGGTGGATGGGGACTGGGTGACCATCGCCGTCGTCGCCGAACGAGGCGAAATAAGGGTCAGTGGCGGTGGCAATGGTGGGGGAGGAGGTGGAGCAGCCGAGTTCGATTCCTCGGATGACGACGACGATGTCGATAAGAAGCCCGTGATGCAGCGAGGCGAGTTCACTCTAGCTTCTCCCTCCAAGAAGAAGTTCCAGAAAAAGAAGGCGGGCAAGGACGATAAGGAGGAAGTCAAGCGGCGTCAACCGAAAAAGTACCTTAACCTCAAGCTGGCCGCTATGCCTGCTCGATCTAGGCGGGGTGGATCAGGTGGAGATGCGATCTTGCAGCTCCTGCTGTTCCAGGCGGAATCCATTGTGCGGTCTGAGGAGGAAGACGAAGATGGGAATGTCAAGGTGACGCATAGAGGTGGGAGCGGGGGTGCCTTTGAGAAATGGGGAAACCTCAACGTCGGAGACGTCATTGGGGTCATTAGTCCAAGAGTGCTCAGACCTTTGAAGGTGAGTGAGCAATAACGATGTTGGGAGACGTTGGCTGATGACGCAGTCTGGAGGGAACGCTCCTCATCCGCTCACTCTTCCCCTGGCTTTGAATCCATATTCAGGCGATTCAGTCTTCCTCATTGGCAAATCCAAAGATCTCGGGTGTTGCTCCGCGATGCAAAGGGATGGGAACAGGTGTAGAACATGGGTCGACATGTAAGTCTACCTATATTGAACTGTGGCCTCCCCATCACTGACAATCTAGTCGGCAAGGCTCAGTATGCGAGTATCACGTCCACTTGGCCATGTCTCGATCCCGAGGCGCCCGAGCAGAATTCACAGCCTCGACATCTTCATTCGCCTTGACAACGTCCAAAGCGTCCGGGTCCCGCCCTGGCTTTCCTCCCCGCAAAGGCGTTGGCATCAACCATCAAACCAAGACCGGACTCTTGCCTGCTTCTGGTCCGCAGTCTGCGCCGCGCGGAACGGAGAATGGCGGTGGAGGCGCCACGTACGTCGTCGCTGGAAACCCTGTACGGCCAGATGGACGAGCAGATGGCGGACCGACGCATTTCGGCCAGGAGATGTTGAGTGAGAAACTAGGGCGAGGGCGGGCAGAGAAGCGGAAACGGATCTTGGAGCGGAAAGAGACGGACAAGGTCTTGGGGCGTTTGATGGCTGGTGGGCAAGGGAGTAGCGGGCATAGAAATCTGAATGCCATGAAGGTTGGATTGGGCAAAGGCGGGGATAAGCAGAAGAGTAAGCGGGGAAGGGATCAAGAAGAGGAGGAGGAAGATGAGAGTGAGGAGGAGGATAAGAAGAGACCATTCTCTGCGGAAAGTATCAAGAAGATCGGGTATGACCCATCTGCCCTGGCTCGGGCTGCGGGTCTGGGGAAGGACGAGAAGAAGAAAAAGGACGAATCGATCGCATCGCTCAAAATTCAGGGTGGGGACTTTAAATTTCAGCCCAAGAAGAAGCTCAAGATTACCAATGTCGTAGCTCCAGATGGGTATGTGCCTGGGGCGGATGTGGGGAAGAAGAAGGACAGTGCGCGGTTTTATGGCGGGCGGAAGCGGGGTAGTGATGATGATGAGTCGGAGAATGATAGTGAGGAGGGGATGATTGATCTGGATTAGGGGCATTTGGTGTTTATTTAGGTCTGCTTGTAGCTTATATTGGTTAATTGCTCGGAAAATCAGGGCAAGTAAAGCTACATGCGGAGTCAAGCTGGCAGATAGTCAACCGCGAGCTACCAAAGCAAGTTGTGTTTCCCCACTTTCCCCACTCTCTGCCTGGTGAACCTAAAATCGACTGAAATTCGCCTTGGCTTCGATGATCCATCATTTCTGGCACACTTACATTCTCTCAGCCTGATCGTCACCTGTGCCCACCCTCGGCTCTGGCATACCGCACAGATGGTGTACTGGGTATTTGGATACGGCTCCCTCATATGGAAACCGCCGTATGTTTAAAGAGCTGCGATCCTAGGCTGGCCGTGCACTCTTAAGTAGTCAGTCAGCTGACAACGTGTAGACCTCACGCCGTTGAGCAGCGTGAGCACACTTCTTCAATGACACGCTTCGCGGGTGCTGGCTTATGCTTACAGGTTGTGGCTACGTCAAAGGCGTTTTGCGCCGATTTGCGCAGTCGTCCATCGACCACCGTGGTACACCCGAAAAGCCAGGCAGGGTCGTGACGGTGATTGATGCAAAGGAGTGGCATACTCTACTAGGAGAGGTGAGTCGTGTCGTGCCTTGTGCTCCCCATTAATATTGCCCCTGCCGTGCTACAGGACGGATTGTTGATGTGGACTACCAGACACGGACGATTAACTCGGATGATGAGGACATAGTGTGGGGTGTGGCATATCGGATCGAAGATACCAAAGAGGAGGAGGTGAGAGAGTACTTAGGTATGTCAAACATTCCCAGTGATGCTCAAGGGGTTGCACAATAGCTGATAGAGGCAGAACATAGAGAACAGGCGAGTGATTTCTGATCAATGATCGATGATTCCCCCTCGTCTCGACCATCCGCTCTTTTTGGCAGCCAGCTCATGTAATGCCAGAATGGCTACACACCGCATGACGTTCCAGTCTATACCCGTACTCCTTCAGGCGACGAAGAAATCATAGTGAAAAGCTCAGTCATCTGGATCGGCAGACTAGATAACCCCGCATTTGGTACGTTCTGACTGTCTCCGCCTTGGGGTTCTTTGATGGCTAACTAGTATAGTCGGCTCACAACCGCTACCTGATCTCGCCCAGCGCATATATGAATGTCACGGTCCATCCGGTCCTAACAAGGTGTGCTCCCCGTCACCGGGTTGGGATGTCGCTGATGGTGCAGGAGTACCTGTATAAACTTGCCGAGTCTGTCCGGAGTCTGTATCCAACTGTCAAGGATGACTATTTGTTCGAACTCGAGGTAAGCTTATGCATCTTGGGCCTAGATCTGCCTAGATAACATCGCTGATCAATTTAGGCGGCCGTCAAAGAAATTGACGACAAACACGCAGCATAATAAAAGGATCGCCAATCATCCTGGGCACAGCCGAACCACGACATCTGCAGAAGGCTCCTTACCATACAACGGTATCTAGATGCAAAGTTATACATGTCTCCGCTGGTTCATCTATAGCCCAGCTGAGTCATCAAAATGATATGCTATTGATACAGATATGGTGTTGGCGTTTCTTGAGTGACCAGCCACTGATTTTCCGGTCTAATGGGCCATCACGGTGGATCTACCGCCCTTGCCCTCTGAGATTCGCTCGAACGGTAGTGCCAGACTACAACCCGCAGCAACGAAGAAGATGACGGCCGATGTGAAGAGTGGTAGGGAGGGCGAGATGGAGAGTAAGAATCCGGCTGATACGGGCGCCATGACTCCCGTTCTGCAAAGTCAGCTTTGGAGCCTGATTCGTTGTTCCAAGGTCTAGGGCCAGAAAAGCTTACAATCGACTCAAAGCAGAGGATGTCCCGCATGCTGTTCCTCGAATGGCAGTGCCAAACGTCTCTGGTGTCATGCCATCTGATAAATCAGCTCCGGGCCAGTGAGGTGTAAATATATCGGACTTACACAACACAGCATACATCGCTGTAGCAGCCGTGCTAATCAGCATGGAGCTGATGATGACTGCTAGATTGCTTGATACGGCCAGAAAAGCGAACGTGGCTATTCCTGTTGCTGCCGTGCAGATCGCGAGCGACTTTCTGCGGCCGAGGCGGGTTTGTATCATCCATGCTCCGAGCTGGTCGATGAGCTTAAGATCAAAATGAAATGGCGGGTCTACGAAAGTCAGAACTCACGACCGAACCAGGACACCCAGCGACTGCATATCGTTAGTCTGGTGCGCTTCGCCGATGGACGGAAGACTTACCGGCATACAACATGAACTCTCGCAGCGCCATGCGGATTGCCTCGTCCCCCTCACCTTCGGCTCGACTTTCCAGCACGGCCGGTAACCACACATTGAACATAGTGTACGCTGGAGCTATCAGCTGCCCTTCCAATATATGCAGGATCGATAGCGCTCACAAAAGGACATAGATCCCCAGATGATCCACATCAGAATCACCGTTCTTCTCCATTTGGGCACAAACAACTTCGCCAATTGGGTAGTCCAGCTATCCCACCACCCGCTCGCCATCGTCATCCACCTCCCAACGCTCCCAGTCCCTTTTCTAGCCTGAGCGCCTACGGCCGACTTTCCAGCCAACAACGCCGCTCCAGCATCATCGTCATCATCATCATCCCCCTTTTTCAGTTGATCACGCTCATCCTCTGCATCGCTCGACTTCCTTCGTAGATCGGTGGCATCCGCGAAAGACCGCTCGAAAGCATTCGTCCTCGATTCGAGTGGCGAGCCCGTACGTGACGCAGAGTAAAAAGCTGATCCGAGCCGTATAGGAGTCGACCGAGGTGGCGGCGCAGGGCCCAGACCAACTGAGTCATACAGTGTTCGTGAGGGCGGTCGGGAGCTATCGTCGGTCTCGCGGTAAGACGGTAAGGCAGACGACGATCCAACAGGCGATAACTCGTCCGGTATGTGCGTAGGCGAGGGAAGTTCCGAATTCTTCTTGTCTCGAGTTCCACTCAGGCTTCGGCGTAATGTCGCCGTAGGACTTCCTTCTGGCATAAGGACGTCCGCCGGTGTTATTTCTATCGCGTGGTCATTGAAGGTCGCAATGGCTCGAAGGGCGACGACTGCTTCTTGCTCTCGGCCATTTGTGACTAGATATCGAGGTGATTCGTGAAGTCGAAAGAGAAACCATCGTGAAAGTGCGCACGCCAGATTCTGCCAGTCAGCTTGGTGCTCCATCCCTTCTCGTTGTCATGAAAACGGAGGGAAAGTTGACATACCACTATGCCAAGGACGAACAACACCCTTCTCCACCCCTCATTCGCCCCGCCGGCAATATCGCAGCCCTCAAATTGGGTACAACTTGCTCCAGGCAGAAAAGTATAGCTGATGACGGATGATAATACCGCGCCAAGAGAAAAGAAAACCGAGAGGAGAGTGAGGAGGTATTGCTTGCTATGTGGCAGATTTTCCAGGAAGAGAGTACCGTCCGTGGGCATTGATCCACTAAGGGGTCAGCTTGCATCGCATGGTAAGGAGTTTCGAGCTCACCCGACTGCACTACCCAACATGAACATCCAACCGCACAGTACGCCGAAATTCGGCGCAAAGCTCGCCCCTATTCCAAACACTGCAGTGAGGAACAGAGTCGCATTGAAGGGCAGGGCTCGACCCAGCATATCCGATATGGTCCCCCAGCCAACCGCTCCTACCATCATCTTTAGGGTATCAGCCATCATCCTGAAGCAAGACAGATCACAACAAGCTCACCCCGGCCATAGTTGACGCTGAGAGCAGACCGACCACCTGAGAAGAGAGGTTGTAGTGGATCTGAACTCTTGGTAGAATGACAGCTGGCGTTGAGTGAGCTATAGCTACGCTAAGCGGAGTATTAACTCACCAATACACATCAGGGCGGAATTATCGCTCATCCACCCAAATCCGCACAAAGCCTGATGGGTCAGCACAGCCTCTACGCTGCTCGTTGCTGCAGCACGAAACGCACTAGTAATCTCCAGTGATACGATCCTGGTCAGTATCAGCTCCCATATCAATCGCTATCGAAGCTCAGCTCACCCATTCCAAGCTTTTCCAACGTATCTTCCAATCCCCTCTCCTGCTCATCTGCCCCGACACCTTGTTCTTCCAATTCCATCTCTAATTCCCGTCGCAAATCTGCGTCCTCCTCATCCTCATCATCGGTTTGACCTGGCCGTCCGGGTGAACGGGCCGACTGCGATGTCTGACGTTCTAGATGGGAGGTGAGTCGATACGAGCTGGCCCTGCCGTGCGAGTTTGACCGAGCTGGCGGTCTGGGGAGGGTATAGCTGTATGAATTTTGACGGGTGGTGGCAGGAGCGGGTAACATTGTCGGTCCCCTGAGGATGCCCGATCCGACGGACCAGACGCTCTATTGCCGATCTGAGACTCTATTCAGCCACTGGGAGGGGATCATGAGTGTGTCGCGTGTGAGGCTGGAGTGTGCAGAAGTCAACAGCTGCTCCCCCTTTGGCTTCTCTGGGCCGTGTTTGCGGGGACCCCGCACCAGTCCAGGTGGCGGAGCTCTATAGCTCCTAGCTTGCTGCTTCTTCAAGCATCTGCCACACCGTACGGTTGGACAACAAGATCATGCATGATGAGATCTGACTTCGGTACAGGTTGTGTATCCCCTGAGATGTATAAAAAAACTTCGTCCTTCCCAAACATGGGGCCAAACAGACCAGCTAAGCTGATCATATTCGCCCTGTCCCTAACGCTTCTCCTTAACAAACAGCTCCAATACAAGATAACTTGCCACAATGAAGAAGCCGAAGGTGATGACCAAGAGCGCTGTGTCAGGCCACCAGAAAGCCTGAGCGTGGAAGCCGAAGGAAGACAAAACTAGGGGAGGTCAGTTTGGTCGGCGGCGTGTATATTCCTGGCAACTCACTGGTTGCGGAAGGAACTTGGATATCGAGGCCGAACTGTTTGCGTCAGATGATAACACGGTGTGGCTAACAAGGAGACCTCAACTCACCTTTCTCTCGACCAATTGCAAATATCTCAGCTCATTCACTAGTAGCGCTTCATATGCGGCATGGAAGAACGAGGACGTCAACATCCACTTGGCCCCATTGGGAACTCGATCATAGTTCATGAGCAGTCCAGCGAAAAGCAGGCTATGCCATCAGTTCCCGTCCATCGCCACCAAATAGCATCCGTATCCACTCACTTATACAGCATGACCAGACTTCCCAGCAGATTCGCAACGCCTAGATCCTGCACTGCCACGCTAAGGAAAAGCACCACCGAGCTCGCGGCGAGATTGAAGAGCACCAAAGTCATGATGAATTTCCAAAAACATGCGAGGTCGGGATTGAGTCCTGCGAGACCATAGACGATGGAGCCGAGGACAAAGGGAGGGATGAGACGAAGAGGTAAGATGTCAAATAGGACCTTGGATAGGAAGTATGCTGAGGGAGAGTAATAGCCATTCGCCCTGAGAAGTCAGTTGGTGAGTACTGACTTATGTCACTCGGAAACAGCTAACCTTTCCCGCATGAAGAGCATTCGCTCATTCGCGAAGATGCCGAGCGAAGATAGACAAGAGAAGCCAAAGAGTGACAGGATGAAGAGGAACAGACCCAATCGATTCCTGGAACCATCAGCTTCATAGTACATACAACCTTGAAGAGAACGTACTGAAATCCAGGGATGTCGCTGGTGACTTTGTAGAAGAAGAATCCACAGATCAAAGCTACGGCGATTGCCACAGCATAGTGCGTGGCCATGAGTAGAGGATTTCTAGATCAGTCAGCAGGAGTTTCTTCATGGCCGCCGTTCTCAGACTCACCGGTAAAGATTCTTGAATGCTCTCCCACTGAGGAGCACGAATTGACTACCCCAGTGTGCCTTCTTCGCGCCCTTAAGATCCCCCTCGAGACCCCCGCCGACGCCGTCAGACCGAATGGGGTCAATCCCATCCGGTGTTGATCCGCGCTGTATCCGCCCAATCTCAGCTTCTAGGATCTTGGTATCGTCCGTGGCTCGATTGGCGAGCACTAGACTGGCCAATTTCTGAGGGACAGGCTCGTCCCGCTGACCCGATGGTCCAGGGGACGAGGACATGCCTAACAAACGCGCAGCTTTCGCTTTGACGCCGGTGATGCCAGAGCTGGATGTATGGTCAGGATCAGAATTGTCAGAGGAGTCGCTCGAAACTGATCGTGGTCGACGACCAGTCTCCAGATCCCGCTCCGTTGTCCGAGATGTGCTGGGCGCCGTAGCTGTTCGCTTCTCCTTGCCATCGCCTGCCGCATCCACCGTCAGATCGATGAGGTAATCAGCAATATTGTAGCCTTCGGGGCACTTGTGCCCTTGTCGCTCAAAGTGCTGGTGGGCGCGCTTGGCATCGCCATTGTACACCAGCTGTCCCTTTGACAGAAGTAGTAGGCGGTCGAAGAGGTTTACAATGTTGGACTGAGGCTGATGAATCGTGAAGATTACAGTTCGGTTGAAGTTTTTGGCGAGAGTCGCGAGGGAAGTAATGACGTTGTGAGCGTTGTACGAGTCGAGACCTATCAATCAGCACAACCCATTAACCAACTCACCTGAGGTTGGCTCATCCAAAAAAAGGATGCTGGGTCCAGTGACCAGTTCGCAAGCGATAGATACCCTGCGCTTCTCTCCTCCGGATATGCTCCGCTTCCCCGATTCTCCGATCCGACTGTCCTTGATCCCAAGTATGCCCAACTCATTTAGCGTCTCAAGTGTCCTATACACTTTGGCCTGCCTGGACATATCCCTCGGTAACCTCAACATCGCCGAGAGCAGGACTGCCTCGTATACCGTCAAAGTAGGCAAGAGCGTATCCTCCTGGTCGACATATCCAGCCACTCGGCGGAAAGCGTCGTCTGGTATTTCTCGACCATTGACGTAGAATGTCCCATCGACGGTGCCAGCTTTGTTTTTCCGAGCGAGAATGTCGAGAAGGGTAGATTTCCCTGCACCTGATGCTCCCATTATCGCCAGCAATTCTCCAGGTCTGACCGTACCGGTCACATGGTTGAGGATGCTTTTGCCGTTGGGTAGGGTATAGGAGATGTCGGTGAAGTGCATTGTGGCCGGGACGTGATCAGTCATGAGTTTCGCGGCCTCGTCCTCTGGCAATTCGACAGATTCCGACGAATCTCGCCTGCTTCGCCCGAAATACCAAATTACTAATCGTCAGCAGTGTATATCAGGATCTCTTACGGAGACAAGTTGCGATAAAGACGCCGACAGCGGCAGCAGCCGTGATTGCTACGAGCGTTGAGTTGTCTGGGGGCTGCGGTACGACGTAGCCCGGGACTTGGCTCTTGTGCACACATTCACCACTCTCGCAGTCTAGGAAGATGGCTCGGTCGCCGAAGATATCGTTGATCAACCCATCCATTGCAGGCTCGGAAAAGGTACACCCTTTGCCTTCGGTACAGTCGAAAGTAGCCGGTCCGCGGACTTCTTCCTCGAGAAAGTCGTCGATGTCTGACATCAGCCTTCGCCGGGTCGATGAACGTACTGACTGAGCCATCTTCACCACAAAGGAATCTGCCAGGGATACAAGAACAGTCAAGTTTTTTGCACTCGTAGCTGGATCCATTTCGGTCTACATAGTCAGCTAAGCCCCGGATCCATCATCTCAGACTCACTGCCGTCAAATTTCCAGGAGCAATCATCCAGCTTGCAATAGAAACTCTCGATCCGGTCGACCCAGAATTGAAAGCTACAAGTTCCAGTGACATCTCCGACCATGGGTGAATCGTCAAATGTACGAAGAAGGGGATGACGGGGATCTCTCCAGCTCGAAGTGTTTGAAGACGGGCCATCGGCGGTACAGTCGAAGGTCACTTGAGGCGGCCTGTTGTCGGGGATGGTATCGATGATTTTCCGATCTAGAAGTCAGCGCTGTGTACTGATGCATGGCAGCGACTTACTGGTCACATCGCACATCTGGAAATTGTGCTCCACAGCCACGCCACCCTTGTAGCACACCATATCATCCTGCTCGTCCTCTCCGTCGTCAGGCGCTTGACCGCCTCCGCCACCACCATCGACCGGAGTACGTGGCTTGAATGGCTTACACGACTTGTCCGTCTTACATACTGACTCGTCAGTCGATTTCTTCTGATCCAATCGCTGTACTTACCATTACAGTTGATTCCGCCCCACCCTTCCTTACATTCACAAAGCTCGCCAGGTGGTCTGGGATATCGCTCGTCTCCGTCGGTCAAAGCTCCGCACACTATCGTGTCAGCTTGATACCATAGATTGATCATTTGCCATGGCACTTACCTGGGGTCAGACAGTCCTGCCCGCCAAATCCGGCTGGACATCGACATTGCCCATCGTATGGATTACAATCGCCAGCATTCCCGCAATTGAAGGCGGGTAGCAAGCAGTTGAAACACGGTGGGCACTGTCCCGGTCGCGTCGGTGGTCGCCTAGGGGGTACCTGCAGGACGTTAGTGAAGAGATACAATGCCTTATCAGCGACAATGACGTACTAAAGATGTATTATATGAGGATTGCTGTGACGAGAATGGAGATCGTATGTCGGCCATCTCGCTCGAGACCCGCCCTATTCGACCATCAAGCTGGCCCAGACCAGAGCTCTTAGAGTACGCGATACCCGATGTCGAGAGTAGCACGAGTAGAGCTACGGGATGGAGCATGACGAAAGCGTCTGACGGCTTGGATTCGCTATCACGTTAAACTTCAAGTGCGGTGCGAGATAGGTTTCCGATTGCACGAACGCGCGTGTCGTCCGCTTTCTTGCGCGTATGCGGCGGTGTTGCGATACTATGCGAAGTGCACTGGTGCTGTGGTGATCGAGTGGCAACGGCTATGAGCTTGCTTGGAGGCCAGCAGGCCAGATCCGGCTCGGCCCACCAAGGGTGCACCCGTGCGTCATGCCGTCAACTTGCCCCTTGCGGCAATATTTGGGCTTGTTTCAGGATGTTTCATGTTTCGCCCTACCCTGGATCGTAAATATTATTGCACCTGATATTTGTGTCCTCGCCGCGACCGCAAATCCTATTCACTCGTGAGTGATACTCATCGTAGCTAGCAGGAGAGCAGGATGATATACCAGTATGACTGGTACCACCAGGTTGGAAGAGAAATAATTACAGCCTGAGAGTGCGAGAGGATGACATACGGGAAATGACGCGACTTGTGTGTTTGTGTGTGTGTGTGTGTGTGTGTGTGTGTATGACGACAGAATGGAGAGCCGGCGAGAGGGAGGCCCTAGCAGGCACCAACCTCTTCTCCTTCCACTGGCCCTCTCCTTCTCCTTCCCCTTTCCCTTTCAACATTCAACATAACCGTCTCACCAATACCCACTCTCACCCCCAGCAATCAGACTACCTGCAACAATGGCGGCAACTCGAGCTACCACAACCGCGTCCCCCAACAAGAAGTCTAAACCGACATGGAAATCAACTTCGGCCGACACAACCTCAAAGTCCCCCTCCAAAACCCGCTCCAAACCCTCCTCCACTCCCAAGTCTCAACCCGACACCCAGAAAACCCTGGTCGACGAAGATGACGATACGTACCACCAGAGCGACGCATCAAACGAAGACGATAACGCAGATTTTGAAATCCTACCTCCTCCTTTCACCCCTCTCACTTGGAAGAAGTTTAACATGGAAGCCAAACCTCAGAATGTGGTGATTGGAGCAAAGGGGTTCACGATGGAGCTCAAGGCCAAGACGAAAACATTCAAAGCCGAGTACGTTCAGTCCCTCCCCCGCCTCTAGCTTGCTCGGGCCCCCTGCTGACGACACAGCAACTTCGGCTGGTGGGCGTCGAAACAAGGTGTCCTCAAGTTGGGGAAGGGAGTACGCGAAGTCACCGTAAGTTGAACTCCTAGCATAAGCTGATGACGAAGGTTACGATCAATATCGTAGTCAACAACTCCAGTCCGGATGCGACTGAAGCCGCAGTGCTCAAGTCGGAAGCCAAGCGTTCTGCTGCTGGCACAGTCTCGACATCAAAGACCAAAAAGGGTGAGTTCACTTCACAACACCCTACTATGGTCTACGGCTGACCATACTCAGGCAAGTCCTCATCAGCAGGGAAGAAGAGGAAGATAGTCGAGTCGGAAGAAGAAGAGGACGAGCTGGAGTCGGAGGAGGAAGATTGATCGGGGTGTACGAGAGGCCGGACGGATTAGACTCGAACAAGACTTGTAATATTGACCGGAACAGACTGTATAACCATGCCCACGTAGATTCGTAGTTGTAACATAGATGAAGCCCTCCCAAGCAAATGTATCAAGAAGCTCCCCAAGCTCTATCCAAAGCTTCTCAGCTCGATACCCTTCTTCTCGCCCCCCGCTCCGCCCGCCATACCCTTTGCCCCCGCTCCGCCTGATCCACCCACTGCATCCCTGATCCCCTTCTCCAACCTCCCCCTATCACCCTCCTCCATTCCCATCGTAGCATCCCGGAACGCCTTGGGGTTGTTCTGCGCCAGACCGAGAAGTGTCGTCGCTGCAATGAGATGTAATGGGGTAGGCTGCGTTTGGTCGAGGAGAAGGGAAAGGCCGGGTAGGAGGACCGCATAGCCCCTCGGCCGAAGTTCCTCCGACAACCCACTTGTCCAGGCCACCAGAGCTTTGATGACCTCCTTGACCCCGTCAGTCGAGACCGAGTCTGACGACGCAGAAGCGACGACTGCCTCGGCAAGGTATCCCACCAGACCTGGAAGGATGTACAGGCTAGCGTGGGATAGGACAGGATTGGGACCGTTAGGTCCCGGGCGGAGGCTGGCGGTGAGGAAGGTTGTGGCGCAATGTATGGCAGTAAGGCCTAATTCAGGTCGATCGGCCGATGATAGGTATTGCGTGAGAGTATAGCCGACCTGCTCGATGAGGGGTTTAGATATTTGCGTGGAGGAAGTTGTGGTAAGGAGGAGAGTGATAGCGAGGAGGTTATTTTTGATCTTGACACTGGCGATTGGGTTCACACGAGTTCTAGAGTCAGCTCTATAGACGATAAAAACTCACCTCATCTCGTCAATGTTGGTCAGACATGCGCTGAGCACACCATGTACGACCTTCTGTCCCATGGCCCCATTCGCCACCATGCACTGATCCACCAAACCCTTCAGGGCAGACAAGCACGCGCCAGCCAGATCCATCGGGCTTTCCTCCTTCAGCATATCCGCAAAGAGGTGTATGCCCACCGCACACAGATCTCCTCGCTGAACCGGATCGATGCATTCGACAATTTTGCCAAATGCCGCAAAGCCCGCTCGTAGACATGCGATCCGGTCGGCAGCCGAGTCAGAATAGCTGAACACCGTCCGGACTTCGGGGCTAGCGATGATTTGTCGCAAGGTGTAGGTGACTACAGCCAAAGCACGTCGGGTCTGCGCTTGATCTGCCGATTTGCGTGAAGTCACGAAACTCGACATGACGTCCAGCATGTCCGTCTTCACCGTTGCTGGCTCGCTGACGCCAATGCGGTAGGCGACCGTGCACAACTCGTCAAAGAATGCTCCGTCAAACACGGTCGTCCCGCACAGTTGTGGCTGAACGAGGGTGGACATGAGCCGCAGCGCGACAGAAGCCATGGACGTGGTCGCGCCCATGGATTTGACGAGGGTCTCAAAGGCAAGGCCGTAGAGGGTGTAGAAGTTGACGCAGGGGTCGGACCGGATCGCCGGGGCCGATGTAGGGGCAGTAGGAGTAGTGTAGGTTTGACCGTCCATTGCACCCAATGCGAACAGGTCCGATCTGGCAAGAGTGATCGCAACGGCATGTAGGAGTTTCGGTACGCTTTGCTCATAGTACTATCATCAGCCAGGTTCGGATATGAAACTTACAGGTAGCAGCACGTCCCGTCCCAGTCCCTGTCCGAGATCCCCACCGATCATCCCCATGTCGGGATCGGCCCTAAGTCCGGCGTAGTCCCTCAATGTCCCGATCCAGAAGGGGCCCAGTAACCACCTATAAGGATCGATAACGTTTTTCAGATACGCCTGACGGACACCAGCTACTTCCAACTCAGCCCATGCTGCCAGGATGGATATCTTGAGCATGACCGAGGCATTTGTCGATAATTCCTCCGCATCACCCAGAGATAAGGTCTCACCATCTACAATCAGCCACGACATGGTCTCTCAACTCACCCTTGCACTGCTCCAATGCTCCGGTGAGCAATTTGAGTATCCTTCCCATTCTAGATACCTCCTTAACGACCCCACTCCCCACGAATACAGCGCAGACCTGCACAGCCAAAGCCAGTACCTCCGGTGCCGAATCGCTCCCAAAGGAGGGAGTCAAGGCAGCTGCGATTGGCGCTTGGTGCTGCTCCAGCAGGAGCGATCCCTCGAAATCTGGATCGGCGGATGAGGCAAAGTTCAGCACCACATCCCTCAACACCACCAAACCCTGCAATCGCACTTCCATGACCAGCGCCGCGGATGCCGAGAATGCCATCCGGATCAGATCGGCAACTCGGGAGAATAGCATCTGGCGCGTGTTGGATGCGATGGTAGGGTCGAAATGTTCCGGTCGGTTACCGTCGACTACGGCCTGGATGATGTTGTGAAGGCACTGTAAGGCGAAAAGTTGGGTTCGCCATCGGGATGTAAGACCGGTCGTGTTGGCATTGGCATCTCCAGCAAAAGACTCGCCTTCGTCATCGATGAATTGCGGGCCTGTCTTGGCCTGCTGGCGAGGCACAGTCCGAGTCATAATTCGCTGACAGAGATCAATCCAGCCGCTAGGCTGAGAAGAAGCAGTCTGCTGTAACCACGCCGTGATGACATTCTTCACCCCTTCCAATCCCGGATCATCATCCAGCAGTCCGAAGAGATCCTCAACGAGCTGATTCCCGCCCAGCTTCGAAATCAACACCGCGTCCCGCTGGACGATCTGATACAGCGCCGTTATAGTGGCGCCCTTCAGCGGCCGCCGGCTCGACGCGAGGAGTGTGCGGAATTTGGCGAGCAATTCGGGAATGTCAACCTCGGCAGGCGCAAACATGAGGAACTGCTGGACGCATTTGATAGCTTCAACAGCTAGACCTTCGTCCGTCTCCTCCCCAAATTCATGCACCAGCAAGAACACCAGCGAGCGGACTCTGCCAGGTTCCTGTAACTCCGGACCAATGACACCGGTTATGGCATGTAAGATCCGGCACATTGCTTGATAGGCCGGCAAGTCGCCTCGAAGGTTTACACTCCCAAGCGACCCTCCATCAGGTTCGTGCGTGTCGAGAAGGTAGATGCTGGACAGCATACCGAGGGTGGTAGTGACGAAGGGTTCGTAGGATAGGTTGGCGGCATTGATGACTTGGGCCAAAGCGACCATGGCCCAGAAGTGGACGATGGGGTGGGGATCAGTCGCTAGCGACATAAGGATATTGACGATGGTTTTGAGGATGGGCCCGCCGGCTAAACCGCCAACGCTAGAGTAGATGGCCCCGAATGCTAAGGCGCAACCCGCTCTAGAGTCCGGGACTCGGTTGTTGACGACTTGATCGACCAGCCATTGGATTTGCGAGGTAAGATAGTTGCTGCCGGATATAGAGCTGAGTAGACCCATGCTCTCAGCAGCTGCCTGTCGGATCGAGGGTTGAGGATCAAGGATGGATTCCTGGCGTCAGCGCGAACATTTCAATTGGCTTACCTGTAGAAGAGCCTTGATCATGTCGCTGACTTGCACACTGCCTAGAATCTTTTTCGCCCTCGCGCCAGCGCTATCCGCAATCCTCAAGCTCCGCTTCAGGACCGCCATGGTGTTAGCCACGACGGCCTGACGACGGCCGGGGTTCTTCTCCAGTTTGGACGACCGAACATGACTTGACAGCGTGCCTAAAGATTGCACCATTCCCTCGACAGTCTGATGGGCGAACATGGCCGCAAAAAGTTCGACGCCGGAATCTATTACGCCAGTCTGTGGTGGTGCGGGGGATGGTGGCGTCGATAGTTGTTCTGAGGACAAGAGGTCCAGAAGATCGTGCTCCAGCGAACCGATTATAGGATGAGATAGCTACCATCAACGACGTTCGATTCGTGACTCACCTGACTTTCAATCGCCATTTCGATCTTATCCCGATTCAGATAGCCCTCTTCCCTCGCCTCGATCTCTCGCGACCCCAGTAGACTCGTTACTCCAAAGGCATACCCATCGACTGCTCCCCAAACACCTTGGAACTGGCCAGCCTGAGCAGCGATGGCAGCCTGTGCCGCCGATCCCGAGTAGTTCTCTGGATCCGCAAACACCGTGATGGCCGCCTGGAGGAGAGCAGACTGCATCGAGTCGGTAGCGCTACTCGGTCCGAGCTGGGTAAAGCACTGCAGCACCCTGCGTCGGAGGTTGGCTTCACGCTCGACCAGACTGGGGACGTTCTGAGGTATGGGCGCGGTGGGATTTGCCTGTTCACGGAGAGCCTCGGCGTATGCTGTGGCAAAGCCATTGACGAAGTTGAGCGAGTTCGTGAAGAGTGTGGCAAGTCGGCGTGCTACGTCAATGTTGACTAGGGAGGAGTTGTGTCGGAGGAAATTTAGAACGGCGGCGAGTGTACACTCGCGCACGAGCAGGAGGAATGACCACTCCGGCTCGCCCCGCTCCCCGACTGAGGAGTCTTTGCTGGTGGGTTTCGGAAGGGCATTTCGCCAAAGAACGAGGAGTTGGGGGAGGTGCATTTTGACGAAACCGGGACCGAGGCTCATAAGCGAGGCAATAAGGTACCAGGCCACCTGTACTTCCGTAGTCGATGTAGGTATATCATGGTCGCCCGCCTTCTTTAGAAGCGTCACGGCTAGATCAAAGATCTTTGACGACATGTCATGGGAGACGTAGAGCGGACGGGAGGGTGACACAGCCACCAAGGCTGACAACGCAAATGTCTTGCCGAGGATTCGCTGGGGCAATTCCCGGGGTGCAGCAGGTGAGCCGAGCACGCCCAGCTCCTTGGTGACGTCCACCAATAGGATATTGAGCATGCGGGGTAGCTGGCTTGGATTGATAGCGCAGAACCGCCGGAGGGTGTATGCGGTGGCAATGCGGACGGAGTAGCTTTCGTGTGATAGGAGGCGGACAAGAGGTTCGGCGAGTAATTCGAGAATGGAGGGAGGGGCGTTACCGAGCTGTTCGAGCAGACCGGCCACTTCGCGTAACCCGACAATGAGGGCGTATTTGTGCATGTTGACCGTACCCGGAAGAGGCGTGAGTGACCATTTTTTGAGATAGGCGTTTGCCCATTCTCGGATAGCCATCACTTGACCTGCTTCGGACAACAGTCTGACGCCCATCAGATCGCGGAGGATAATCCCTACGGATTCACGCGCAGACAGGACGTCGTATCGAGTGGTCGAAGACCGGAGGACGATTTCCTCTATCAGGTGTCTGACAATCTCGCCATAGTGCGCCTCGACATATGTCGTCCCGAGGATGGTGAAAAGAGAGACGTAAATGTCAATGATGGCATTACGGAGTTTTCGAGGTGTAGCGGGTTTGTTATAGGTCACCGAAAGACATTTTAGCATCTCCTGCACGGTGTAGAGGGTCCGACCCGTCTTGTCCTCCGGTGCAGAGGTGATGACATTTGGCTCATTCCCATCCACCTCGCCAGTCTTCACCGTCCGCTTTTCGACCGTCACGCCCGACCCTGGCTCCTGCGTCCGAGCGAGCAGATGAGCGAGGAGTCGACTGAGGCTACGTCGCGTGACGTAATCGGCCGTCTCGAGACTTTTGAATACGAGTGGGAGGACGGAATCGAGTGTGGGTTGTAAGGGGGTAGCAGCGGTGTGGATGTTGAGCGCGACGAATGCCTCGGCGCACACGCGTTGGATCGGGAGCGCCTTGTCTTGTAGACCTGCCCGTAAAGCTTTGAGGGTGTCTTTGACTAGGGAGTCCGGGATTGCTCGACCGGCAGAATGGAGGGATTTGGTAAATGCCTGAATAGCGTGGGTGCGAAGGATGATGGACTGGCATTAGTGAAGAATGGACACGGTGACGTACCAAATTTGAATTCCGCAAGACTTTGATTGAAGCAGTAGTGATCTCAGCCATGAAGGACATCATCTGCCATCAGCAGTGCCCGTATTGGAGTTACTCACGTTCGTACCCAATTCTTTAATCACCTCGCCAACGACAAACCACGATGCGACGCGCATGACATTTTCTGCGCCAGTCATATTCTTGCCTCCACCATCTGATATCCCCTTCATCAGAGACTGTACGAAGTCGAAGAGGCTGCGTGACTCGACCTTCTTGTGAGTGCTGACGAGGCATCGCGTGAGGAGATGGCGGATCGGCCGGCCGGGTTTGGGGAGAGTTGGCGCAGGGGTTGGAGTGAGGATTTTGAGAAATAGGGCATGAAGAGCCGGGATTGACGCGAGGAGATCGTCCTGACTGATCAGCTCTACAGCCTCACGCTTAGAAGGTCTAACATGGGACTCTGTCTTAAGGGTTATATCACACTCACGGGAGATGCCACCTCGATTGCCTGCTCTGCTTTCCGGAGAGAATTTAGCAGTATCAAATCCCCGCCGTCACCTGTGAAACGGCTCTCTTCGAGCTTGAGAGCTTCGGAAGCGTCCTCGGGGGTCATCTCGAGCACTGATTATACAGACAAAGAGAATAGATCAATATGAATAGATAGTAATCCCAGGCGGGCGCGTTTCCATTATAGGGTCCCAGCGTTTGGTGCCATCCACGTGGCAAACTCCTCATTCCTTACTTTGCCTTCTGCGCCTTCGAAGCTCGTGAGAAGGTGTAGCGTCAGAGCTGCCAGCTCGAGCGGCCATGGTTCGCGAGCTACTCCTCTGCAATTACCACCCCGACCGGAACCTGTCAGACCGACAGTGAAAGTAGGCATATACATAAGTCGCGGGGCAATAAATTGCGCTGAAAAGGTCTGCACTTGCTACTCCCTCTCTATGATCTGCTCAGAATGTGACTCTCGCTGCCATATGCCGCATCACAACAGAGTCCCAATGTCCATGCACATATCTCAATCCCTAATGCATGACGTTACTCATGTCTATAGCTGAGGGGCAGCCTGCGCCTGCTGCAACAACGTCAACCTGCCCGCCAGCTCAATCTGACTCCTGAGGAGATTGGCGAGGTAGGCGACGGTAAGAGTGTCCTGTAGTCCTTCCTTGACGCCTCCCTCATCCTCGGCTCCGGTAGCAGACCACCTTCCAACGCCTTCCAGTAGATAACGACCGACTTCGGGGTCGGCCTTAGCAGACCCCGAGTTGACCGACTGAACATATGCGAGAGATTGGTCCAAGAGCGAGGAGAGTTGGTTGAGGGAGGTGGAAAGAGCAGTAAGAGGTGGCTGGGAAGCGGGAACAGGGTTGGTAGATGATGTCAGGAGATCGACTGAAAATCAGCCCAAAGCTTTTGCATAGAACTTACGGGCTGTTCGCTCAGAGGCCGCAAATTTGACCGCCACTGGGACAGGGAGGAACATGCAGTTCTCCGGTTTTGGGCTGATACCCAAAGGCATCGAAACGTATCCCTTTACGCCTAGACCCTCGCCGGACTCGGTCATACTCGTGTCGACTGTGATGTGAACGGCGGGGAAAGGGGATGTTTCGTTGGCAAAGTAGTCCTGAATGAGTGCCGAGTAGCTGTTGACATTTGGTGATGTAGAGTACCTGAAGTCAGCCATGCCCTGTTTGGCAAGACGTACCATCCAACAACCTGCTCCTTTACTCCGCTTCGGCTTAGCAACTCCACCATGCTCTGCTGGAATGGCATATCCAACGCAATCTTCTCCGAGTCCTCCGAGTGTGGCACGGCAAAGCAGCTCCTGACTTCCACTTCTGTCCCCGTTTCATTCCGCTGGCCCATCAGGGCACCGACGACCCGGGGGGCATCAGAGTCAGGTCGACGCGAGTGATGTGTGAGGATTGAGGCGATGACTGAAGGGTGAACGTTGATTTGAGTTGGAGGGCGAGATTGTGTGGATGAGGAAGGGGGTAGGGAGAGGTGTAGTGCGGTAGATGAGCCTGAGAGGGACATTGTAGCTGTAGAGGATAGATTGTATAGGCGAATTCCAACTTTTGCTCAGAACTTGAAACAATAGAGCAGTTGCAGATTAGATTCCGAAATATGGCATAACGCCGTAAATTCCCGGATAGATTGTACACGACAAGTCACGGTGCAGGCAGATGCAGTGACGTGGCTTATTAGTCCATTGACCTCGATTCCTTTTACGGGTACATCCATGGCCATACAATGCATCCTGCCAGATGGTGATTACTAGATGATACAATATGCTACTCCGCGTCATCCTCCAGGTCTCCTAGTACCCCTACACTCTTGATCTCACCGCCTGGCGCATAAACTGTGGTCTCGTTCGCAGCCCCGCCTTCGACGTAGCCCTCCACCAGGAAGTGAATGTCGGAATGACTTTGACTTCTCTCCCGCAGGGATGGCGGCGTCTGGGTGAGGGTGGGCGAACGTAATCGCCTCGTCGAGGGAGTTGGAGACGCGGGATGGGAGGGGAAGTAAGATAGAAGCGACCCCCCAGGGGCGACACTGTGACCGACTGACCGGGGGGAGGACAGGCCAGGGGGAGACCAGGGCAAGGTGCTGGTGTGGAATGATGCAGTCGGACGACGTTTACGCATTGTAGGACCGGTGGTACTGACGTGTGACGCCGATGATACCGACGCAAAGCTAGTGACTGATCGTCGGAGGCGAGGTGGGGGGATCTGACCAGATACGGAAGGCTCGCCGTTCGAATGCGACCCATCCGTATGTGGCGAACGCGATCGGGATGGCGTGGGAGTCGGAGAGCCCGACCTGAACCCGTCCGAACGGCTGAAGTCGAGTCCCAACCCATTCGACTTATCACCCGCAAACACATCCCTGACTGCCTCCGCCAGCTGTTCCCCGGCCCTCTGACTTTCGACAAGGGTTGGATCCGCCTCCATTTCCTCCGCCATCCCCGCTGCTGCCTCGGCTCCCAATGAGCCAGCCCGGACCAATCGCGCCTCCTCGATCTTCGGCAGCGTGACGCGCACCCACCGCCCTATGCTCTCAATGGCAGCTTTGGCGGCCGGTAGCCAGGTGAAGGTCTGGAACACATGCACCATGTCCTCGTATAGCTCGTGCGTGACGTCGTCGCCGTAGAGTGTAGCTTTGTGCGCCAGTAGGGTGATTTCGTCCCGCAGCACTTCGGAATCGCCAGATTGAATGAGCATTGGGGGTAGGCCGGATAGATCTCCGAATAAGGGGGAAGCATAGGGATGAGTGAGATATTTTGAGATTCCGTTACCGAGATAGCATCCGACAGGATTGAGGTGATCTACATCAGCTCTGACATGCAAGTGGACATACCATCTGCCTCTGGTTGAGGTACCACATCTGTGGCTGCACACTCGTCCCAGCTTCCGCAGCTCATGGTGAGATCCACCCAAGGACTCATCAAGACCAGCCCAGCTGGCAGCTTGTAGCCCTCGTCTCGAAGGTACATGCACAGAGCAAGACTCAGCCCACCTCCCGCGGAGTCGCCCATGATGATGATATTCTCCGGAGGGATAGATAATGGCGGAGCGAGCAGGCGTAGATATCCGTGTAAGACATCATGCAGGGGAAGGGGGAAGGGATGCTCAGGAGCTAGTCGATATGTGATTGCTGTCGTCAGGCCCGCCCTCATCGGTACTCACCAAATACCCTCGCATTGCAAGCTTTGCTGATCCCAATAGTAATCAGTCGATGCGTCGCAGCGTTCCCAACGTAGTACGCGCCACCATGCACGTAGTATATCACCCGCTCACCCGCAAATCTCTTCGTGGATGCGGTAGACTCGGTATCGCTGTCATTGCCGGGACTGCGAGCACCTTCCAGCCAAGCCCGACGCTTAGTCGCATCCTGGACTGACGAGCCGCTACTCGTCCTCGGATGCCCTAGCGGTGTAGGACCTTTCGTCCTCCTTCGCCTCTCGGCGTCCTGTCTCGCCCGCCTGTCCCCCTTCAGCCGCTTCCATACATCCGTCCCTACCACCCACTCCCCCGTCAACTCCCTACTCCCCGTTTCCATCCCATCCAGATCTCTCAGAAACCCCCTTGCGAGACTCTCCCCGGATCGCAAAGGCACCGTGAACGTTATCGGCGTCACCACCGCATCCGCCGGCAAGGGAATTAGCTGATGAAGCGAAATGAGACGCCGAACCAGTACAATATCCGCCAGATTCGTGTGTTCCGCCACGTTCCGCATGAAGGAGGTGATGAAGGTCATTCGATAGCCCCATGATGGTCGCAAGGGCCCGAATAGGAAATGACGGATGAGCGACCAGATGATATGCAGACCTTTGACCAGAGCGAATCTGGCGAATACTATCCATGTCGGAATAGTCCAGAGTAAGGGAGAAGAAGCGGTCGCTGGTGCTATCTTCTGAGCTAGCTTGGGGTCGACTCGGGAAGATGGCGGTAGGGGAGAGGGCGAGCGGAGGGGGTGAGAAGTGGTATACGTCGCCAGAAGGTTTCGCAGGGGCAGAGGAGCCTGGGACGGTTCGCCCGCCCGGTGGAGTGAGCTAGTCTGCATGATGGGTGCTGATGGTGGCGTGACCGTGTGTAGATTAAGGTAGATGCTATATATGTTGATGATACATGATGTTGTCAAGACTGAGATGGAAGAGGCAAACCTGAGAAGCTCTGCTGAGTTTTGTTGACGGAAGTGGGTGGGTTTGGATTTACGTCACCCCTCTTACGAGTTCCGGATGACTCATGGGGGTCGCACTTTGGTCTCACTTCGACTGTCCGGCATGAGTGCATGAATACTGCCTGTAAATCTATGGCATACCAACCCGAAGCCTAGCATACGGACCATCGCGATCCATATGGAGTCAATACCATCGAATCAGTGGGTTTGGCAAGTTGCGATCCGAGACCTGCTTCTCAACGTCCGCGGGAATGGTCTCATTGGTCCCAGCGCCAGGATTACCCAAGATCACCAGCTTTCCTCGCCCCCTCGCCCTTGATCGAACATTGCCTCAACGTACTCCTCAGCCTCCACAGTGCTCAAGTCCCCCGCCCCCTCAGTCGAGATACACCAAGCCAACGCCTCGCGAACAGATTTGGGCATAGCATTAGATGATCTAATCGTCAGTTATGCACTTCCATTGGTGGACTTGTACTTACCCGCAAATATAGACGTGTGCCCCCTTGTTGATGATCCAATCATGTAGCCTGACCATATCCTCGCGGATCAGATCCTGAACGTAGACTTTCTCGGGGCCATCGCGACTTGCAGCCACCCGCACGTCCGCACCCAGCGCACGATATTTCTCCCATTCTTCAGCGTAATATTGGTCGGACTTCAAAGACCGGCAACCAAAGTACAGCATTGTGTCTAACATCAGAGTATATTCAGAGGCATAACTCACTGCTCGATGATCCCTGCCGGACTCGCTCTTCCAAGAATGCCCGCATAGGCGCTACACCCGTGCCAGGTCCGACCAGAATCACCGGCGTAGAAGGGTCTGGCGGGAGATATAATGTCGGAGCCGATATTTTGATTGGTATGCGCGAGCCGATAGGAAGATCTTGTAACCATGAAGAGCACAGACCTCGGCGTGGAACCTTCAAATTGGTTTTGTATTCCACCATAGCTATGAGAAGTTGGACCTTGCCAGGATGTGCCTGTTCCGTCAGCCGCAGTCTGCACAGATATTTACATTCCAGCTACTGGCAATACTGAATTGTCGCCGTCTTAGCGGAGGTAGGATCTCGAGGATGTGAGACATTGGTATTCTGACTTCCCGAAAATCTGCCAGAGTCTCGACGATGGAGCGGCGAGGTCGAGTAGCGTAAGTGTGTATTTCATCCTACTATCAGCACAGTAGGTGGATGTCTGACTCACGGGATCGCTGATAAATTCATCTAGCCTTTCCTGCTCTCGCTCATCTTTACTCAATCGCCTGAGCCACTCAAAGAAACTTTTCCGTGGTGAACATCGTAAGTCGAGGTGATGAGTGAGGAGGTGGCGCAGTGTCGTCGTGCGGTCATGAGGTGGGAAGTGAGCTGGAAGCGGCTGATCAGGTATAGACGATCGTATTCGAATAGGCTTATCAGCCATCTCCACCATATCCTGGCTGTCCAAAAAGGCATCGACCTCTTCGACACTCATTGACGGCTGAAGATTCGCGATGGCCGCCGGCAAGTATTCCGCGCTGGATTGATCAGTCATTGCGCAATTACATCGTCGAAGGACTTACCTATTGACATCCTCCATCTCTATCTCTATTTCTCTCACATCCTGCCACCATCCTTCCTTTGTAGCCCTCTCTTTCCTCCTCAAAGTCGCCCAGGTCCAATCGTCCGGCTTCCAAACCTGGTGCGCCTGGCCATGTTCCGCATCCTCTACTCGGACCGGGGCAACGTCCACCGCTCCATTCCCGTTCGCCTGTTGACGTTCAGTCAAGTCATCGGATTCCAGGCTGAGCCTAGCCAGACTTTCCGAGTCCGTATCTCCAAGCATGTCCAAATGGTAGATCGGATCCGCCAATTCGGTCCGTGCCGTTTCTCTGTGTGCGATTGTCGGCTGCAGATGAGGAATGACCCCATCCATGAGACTGTCCATCCAAGGCAGAAGGGTCTGCTCTAGGCCATCTGGAGCACGCTCGTCTCCATACGTAGCTTCCAGTATGGGCTCGGCACCGAGAGCAACCAAGCGGCGATGAAGAAGTTTCCCGGCGTACGCGAAGCGCTCATATGATGAGTCTCCTAGACCAAAGAGGGCAAAGTTTACACCTAGTACTCAGCTTCGTGTCGATTACTGAGACTCACCCTCAAGTATATCGGGCGGCAGGGACTTTCTAAGCAGAGCCGTCCAGAGCGGTAACATCGTCGGTGGTGGGTCGCCTCGGCCATGGGTCGAAGTAATGAAAACTACCAGGCTGATGTGCGGTAGCTCCATCTGAGAGTCAGCAATATCCCCTACTAGGCCCAAGCGACGAAATACGCACCACATCATACCGATCCATGGACTGGACGATACACCTCCGACCCCTCCGGCGGACCTCTCTCCCCACACGCTCGGCCGTATCCTGGGCATTACCAGTTTCGGAAGCGTGCAAAATCAAGAGATGATCTATCAGCTCATCATCTAGCGTATGAGCTGACGATGTCGCTATAGGTGATGCCATGGCTTGTAAGGTGAGAGTTAAGAGGAGAATAGAGATCGAGTCTGCTGGGTGGAACTTTCGATGTGCGGGGTCTCCACATTTTGCCTTCAAGCCTCGTTTCCGTTGGAAGTGGATAAGGAATGGCTCTGAGCTCTGCGCGATATTCATTGAGTGAGCTTTGCCTCACACCCTAAGAAGACCGCGATAGCTGCCCTCAAGATTAAGCACAAAGACAATCGGACAGATCTCGCAAACTGGACAGAATCACATCACGACATGGTAGATCTCTTCCAACTCCCGGTCGAGCGGTACTCGCCCCAAGACAAGGACAGGTGTGTGCTTCAGAATAATAGCCTCATAGCTCAATTTGCTGAGCTACCAGCTTTGCGTGAGGCTCTTTCTAGTCTGTTCTACTGATTTACTTACTCTGCAAGGTACAAGACGGTAGTCCAAAGGTGTGTCCAGCACTGTGGAACTCTTCTGGTGCTAAATGTGTAGGTGGCCCGTCATCATCACCAGTATCGTGTCGACCTTGACAAATCGCCTTCACGCCTTGTCGACGTCCGATAAGCCCTCGGACAGTACCCAAGAGACTATCTCTGAGGGCAAAGAGATCGTTTCGAAGTTGTCGGGACTAAAACATGAAATGGGGCGCAATGGTGTTCTACCGTGAGCTCAGCCAACTCCTCAAAGAACCCCCAAATGCACTGACAATGACAGACCAATAGAGGCCGACGGTGGAGGCAATATAGCCTGCTACAATGACGAATTGGCGTCATATACCGAAGAAGAGAGACGGTGGTTCACCATGAACTGGCTCTTTGCAGAATGCTACCTGTAAGTCCCGGGTACACTCTGATGGAAGGGGGACGGTGCTCACAGCTCAAGATATCGGCGCATCCGAACATTCTTTGCTCTCACCAATAATTGGAAAGAATACGACCCATTCTTCGATTCCAAAGCCGAGACATACCGGTCCAGCTCTCTGGCCATTCTACGTAAGTCGCCATAATTCCACGCAGAGGTTACAGACTGAGCTTCGATGATAGATCTCGCAAAAGCTCTACATGCAATGGTTGATCAGCCTGAGCTCCGTAAAGACTATGAGACGACTGGATCTCCACTTGTGATAGCCTTTCTGTGAGTCCTGCCCGATCCGTCTTGATGCCACGTGCTGACGTTGTAGTGAAATGGTGCAAGCAGACCTTTGGGGGAATGCCACCGTAAGCTTGATAGCCCGTCCACCCTCCAAGCTGATCAGTCAGGACCTCTCGCTACTGGTGGATCTCAAATATGAAGACCTACAAAAACTACAAGCCGTCGGTGCAGAGGCACAAGCAGAACAGGCAAAGATGATCTTACGGAATGACTTACCGCAAGTCTGGGAACACGTCAAGAGTCTCAAGAACGGAAGGGTGGACATCGTCTTGGACAACGGTAGGTTCTGGCACCGCACAATCATCAGTATACTGAGGCATCTCAGCTGGCTTTGAGCTTTATACCGATCTCATCCTCGCTGATTTCCTCGTGTCATGTACCCCTTTCGTGTCCAAAGTGGTATTCCAGTGAGTCTATCTTCGGATCTTGGCATCTCTGGCGGTGTGTACTGATTGCTCAGCCCCAAAGCTATTCCCTGGTTCGTATCAGACGTCCTTCCATTCGACTTCACATGGGCGATCAAATCTCTCTCCGACCCAGCCTTCTTCCCTTCCTTAACATCCGACCAGATCTCCGATCTTGCACGTTTGTCCGAACGATGGCAGTCACACCTTAACACCGGCATATTCGAGCTTTCAGTCCCGACTGATACACTGCTTGGTGCCGATACGGCCGAAGCTGGTTTCTGGACGACACAGTACGCTTATCAAGATATGCCGTCGGCAGATCCGGGTTTGACCGCGGCGTTGAAGGAGAGTGGACTGGTGATTTTCAAAGGGGATCTGAACTATCGGAAGTGCGTATCATCAACGGAGTTTCTCATGAGATACCTGCATTCGTGGACAATGCTGAGACAACAGACTGATAGGGGATGCTAAATGGCCCACAACCACATCTTTCAAAGAAGCCTTGGGTAAGTTCCCTGTGACATGTCTTGAATATCGTCGCTGACAACATGTCAGGTCCCCTGGCAGGCAAATTCCCGCTCTTGAGTCTGCGGACGAATAAAGCCGACACCATGTGAGTTCTCGCTGTATATCGTATTGACGTTATGCTTATGATTAGATGTGGTCTCGCAGCAGGAGTCGAAGCGGAGATGGAGGCCAAAGCGCCTGATTGGAGAACGTCTGGAAAGTGAGTTTTCCAGGGTGGCTATGTGACATTTTGTTCTGATAACCAGATACGCGGTGGTATCCTTCTGTCCTAAGGAATAGCTATCCGCGCTTGAGGCAGCAATTTAGCGAGTTCAGAAGCTGTCAAGACTTGCTGCGCCAGATGACGATTGAATCTAGATGCCCCAACGGGACGCAGTGTTCGCTCTTGCAGGCTACCAAGTGGCCTACTTTGTGACTGTAACGACCTGCGTGTCAGCCGAGTGGAGACCGAGACGAAAGCGTACCATGCCTTACCTGCTTCATGTCGCACCGAACATTGAGGTCCTCTAGACAGTCGCGTCCAATGATGACGTCATCTGAGATCTTCCTCTTCGGTTCCGCCGGCGGCACAGCGACGAATTCTTTTTTGGCTTCACAGCTACTGCAAGTCGCTCATCCATCACCTTTGCAGCTCAACTTCCATCTCAGTGGTTGAGTCTGTACTGCTGGGCTTGTATTCAGTGCTAGTTCGTCTTTCCTCTAACATCAGGCATCCCGAAAGCCGGCCTGAGCTCCGGACCACCACGATATCGCACGTTCGCTTCAATCCTCCCCCTGATCACTCGTGCATCCAGCACTACAGCGAAACACTCCCGTCCGGGACATCAATCACTACCGAAGTGATCGCGAGAGGTACTCGAAATTCCGAAAGCGCAGCATTCAGGATAGCTATACTTCGGACCGAAGCCTCATCTACTGGTCACCGGCACAGCTTTCGAATATTTCCCCACGAATCTAAGATCTCGAACACCGTCGCGCCCCGCAGAAAACCCGATAGATCCTGCTACTGCCTAAAATTGAAGATATATAAGTCTTTAGAGCCCTGGATCGGGTCTGATCTTCGCTATCGAGCTCAATACCGCTCCGTAGCTCGGTCGAACTAGGCCAAGCGGAAGAGATTTCAACATGTCTACCACCACGCCAAATGGAACTCCTGGCAACGCGCGTGCGGTAAGTCTCAGCTCTTACATTCAGCTTGAAAGCCCTGAGCGATTGAGAGCAGTCAGTGAATTCGAGCTGAGTGACTAGATCCGGCGTAAGCTTGTCATTGTAGGAGATGGAGCGGCGGGGAAGACTTCCTTGCTCAACATTTTCGCGGTGGGCCACTTCCCAGAAACATATGTGAGCTGCACCTAGCCTGCAGACTGAAAGCGTGTCCGGGTCTCTGACATCAATAGGAACCTACAGTGTTTGATAACTATGTGACGGAGATTGAGCTAGATGGCAAGCCTGTTCAATTAGCATTGTGGGATACAGCGTAAGTTCTGCATGTTGTGAAGAGCTGTCAGGGAAGTTATCGCTAATCTGACAGTGGCCAGGAAGAATACGAGCGTCTGCGCCCATTATCATATTCCAAGGCGCACGTCATCTTGATTGCATTTTCAGTCGACACCCCTGATTCCCTCGACAATGTCACGCAGAAGGTGAGTCTGAGCGTCTGTATTGCGATTATGATAGCTGATCCGGTACAGTGGATAGAAGAAGTACGATCAATCTGCGGCAGAGTAATACCGGTCATTCTCGTTGCGTGCAAGGTGGATTTGAGGGATAGGGCAGTTGCGAATGGGACATTCAGCCACGATCATTTCATCGATCGTGATACGGTACGTGTACTCTCCTTCAGTGGAGCTTGAGCGCCGGCTTTTTCGGCTCGCTCTAGGGCTAATCATGCTAGGGACAAAAAGTCGCCAACTCTATCGGGGCCAAAGCATACTTCGAGACTTCAGCACTGAACAACCAAGGCGTTGATGCGGTATTTGAGTCAGCGACCAGAGCGGCCGTACTGGTCAGGGATCAAGGGCACGGCGGCGTGGGAGCTGCGTACGATAAAGACGGCAAAGAGCGGAGAGAGAGTTATCAGGATAAGAACAAAAAGCGGAAGAGCAAGGGCATGGCGGGATGCTGCGTTATCGCCTGAGAGGCGGCCGACTAGAAAACGGGGCATTGGACAGACCCCACCCATCGATATCCCCCCCACCCAACATACAGCACACGACGATTTGATACCCCACACACATAGATTGAACACGATACTCCAGGATCTTAGCAACGACCCGCAACGTAGATTTCATAGCCTTCTTAGATTTCGCCATTGTACCCATGATATGTGCTTCGTCTGTCGTGTGTGTCCTCTAAGAGAGCATTGCGATCAAGAAATGTGGGTTCGCTCATTGCGAGATGCTGCCACTGCAGGTTACTTAACAGCTTCTCGTACATGATCAGGCACTCTTCCGACGGATTTGTCTAAGCTCAGCGAGGCTCGGCGGCGGCAGAGCGGCTGCTGCTGACGGCAGTCACTTGTGACCTCCACCACGTACGTGCTCTCCCACACCCCGTGCCTGAGCCCTGCCTGTCTCTCGGCTCGGTCCCGTTCCGAGTCCAAGCAAGGCAGTCACTAATAGTCACGCTCTATTCCCTCGCCCGTCGATCGCTCTCCCCACGGATCTCCGCCTTTCTCCACCCGATTTGCAGATCGACGACTCCTAGGAACACGCGCTTGAGGCCGAGGGCCCTTACGAAGAAGAACAGGCTTATGGCATTTGTGCTGACGGAGTGCGTACCCGTGTAATAAAGCTGGAGGCGTCGTCAAGGACGAGCAGACATAGAGTAGGTAGACTCCCTCAAAGTTCTGGGCAGTTCTGGGCCTTACTTGGCCTGACCCGCGAATCTCAAGTACCATGACATTTTCAGCTGGACTTCAGAATTTCGCAAAGCCAGGCGCGTCGACGCGTCGTGTAGCTTTCACCAAAGGTTCGATCAGTATCGGGAGTGTGTCTCTCTACAGAATTCAGAACAGATCGACGGTCGTAAGGTAATTCCCGCAAACCTGTGCATCGGAGGCGTGTCCGGTTGAGGCATCTTTCTGCCGGAAGAGGGAATTTAGGGTTAGAGATCCAGGCACACAGGACGTCATCAAAACAATTACATTAGGGTATAAGGTTACCTCGCATCTCCATCTATCATCCCTTCCCACTCTTCTCGTATAACTGTCCGATATATCCTTGTTCTCTGCTTCACATCTACCGATTGTTCCCACACCTATATTCCAGCTCGCCCCCTTGTACTGGGTACTACGCCTGTACTCTCGCCTTTGTTTAACCTTCGCCACCGGTCCCCCACAGCGCACAGACCGCATTCCTTTTGTCCTGGTAAGTCACTCTCGGTCGAGATTCAGTTTCACATCTGACTTGCTTCCAGGAACGTCTCACAGGCACACGTTCCCACGACTTCAACCATCGATCATGGCAGACGTATCGCTCTTCCCACCTACTTCGATACTATCCAACCACTCTCATCAGATATATCACCATCCCTTGCCGTTGATAATCAACCCCGTCACCCTCCCTTTTACTCCTTTGATGCAATCGCAAAGCGGCTTCATGTCGGGGGATCGGAGTGGTTCGCCAGCCCGGGCAGCTACGACGACGTTCCTGCGCTCGCCATTCCCATCTTCGCTCCCTCCCTCTCGGCGCCACCCTATCCCCTCGCCGCTTGGGTATGTCCCACAGCCCCCCTCAAATGGCTCGAGCCCGATTTCAGTCTTACCAGATGAAGTCCTACTCTGCATCTTTGCGCAGCTTCAGCTGGAAGATCTACTACGGCTTCGTCGAACCTGCGCTCGATTCACACCACTGGCCATCCACCCGTCCCTCCATCGCTCGCTGGCGCTGTTCTCTCTTCCCCCATCCTCTCTACCTCGACTACTCACACATCACATCCTTCCCAGTGTTCACCATCTACACCTTCACCTCTTCCCTCTCCCAACACCATCCCCTACTTCTGCTTCATACCGGCTAGACGCACAATCCGATCAACCAGCAAGCCGCATATCAACGCTCCTGAGCTTAATGCCTGCCGATCAGCTTATCTCATTATCCCTGCCCTTCTCTGCGCCCTTCCTACCGTCGGCGGATCTTGGAGAGGTGTTGAGTCGGATAGGCGGTAGACTGGAGAAGCTGGATCTGAGGGGAAGTGCAGTGGAGGGATTGGAGTGTCTGGGCTGGATGAACACTGTCGGGAAGAGGAACAGGTATGGCGGATTGAGGGAGATTGATCTGGGATTTACGTCCATCTCGGCTCTACCCCTGCCATCGACCGATGAAGACGCATCGGAGCCTAGCGAAACATGCTGGTCTTCACTCCGCAAACTGTCGCTCGCATCCTGCTCGACCCTATCCGCAGACACCATCGCGGCCTTCCTCGCGGTCCTTCCTGCCAACATCGAGTCTCTCGATTTGTCCCGTCTTGACCAAGTCTCCTACGCCGCTTTGCGCGACATGCGAGTCATCGTCGACATCCCCTCATCCGGCGAAGCAACCGCTACCCAGCTGAAGGAGATCAAGCTGGTGGGCATTGATCACCTCACACGCTCCAATATCCGTTCATTGAAGAACCACTGGCAATCCCAGCGTCTCTCACTTTTACCCCAAACGCCCCCTTCCTTTTCATGGTCCACTCTCATTTCCGCGACCCCACACCAGCGCAGGGTATGGGGCGAACCGCGTACGCCTGAACCCCTCCCTATTCCTCCTACCTCCCTTCCTCGGCTCATCCCCCGCTCAAGCCTCGCGCCACCAGCTAGCAGCCTCGAGTCCCTATCTCTATCCGGCTCGTGGTCTTCGGGATCACGCGGTACCCCCGATCTCATCTCCCCTAGCTCGAGCTCGAGTGCCACTTCCAACTCTTACCCATCCTCCCAATCCTCCTTCTCGCGAGCTTCGGCCATCTCTACCCACTCGGCACTCTGGTCAGCCCTTTCCCGTGATGAAGAACAAGGGATCACTGCTAGTCCAGGTGTATGGCGGTCGAAACTCCCCGAGCACCCTTATCTCCCATCTCGGTCTGATCCCAAAGGTCGTTCCGCCTCATCATCATCCTCCACATCGGCGTTCGGGCGACAGTGGGCTTGGCGGGGCATAGGGGATGAGCCAAACGTGTCTGATGCGGACTATATCCCACGACAAGCATCTGTCGAGCCCTGCACGCTCGCAGAAGGCAAGATGGCCAGTATCAACGTCACACACTCGGCCATCTTGGAAAGCGAGGATGAAGAGGGGTACAGGATGTTCATTGGGGAAGTGGCGGGCGCGGACACCACCCTGCCGGCTGGTACGGGATCTGGACTGGGATTGGGGATTGGGATGGGCGCAGGGCTGTTCGGCGGGATGGGCGGGTGGGGAGGTAGTGGTGTGGCTGGCTATCAGCGGGAAGGGGAGCAGTATCTCGCAGGACTGGCTGGGGTGTAGTAGATAGCGGATAGAGGGGTAAAAGTCAGGCAGATTGTTTGTAGTAAATCTTTAGCGAAATCGCCTTGTAAATTTATAGCCCTCCCTTATTTTGCTTGTTTGTAATATGCACTAGTCAACACAGAAACAAGGGAGACCACATTGCTGGCTTCGTCAATGCATCAACGACTAGGTACAGAAACGCTAGAGAAGAGAAAGAAAACGTCACACACTAGAAAGAGCTAGCTTTTTACTTTTGATGTATTTGAAAACTACCGAGAGAACGAGTTGGGATTTGGAGACTGAGTGTTTGGGGGGAATTTTCCGATGATCAACATGGACAAGGAGTAGGGGAATGGGGGAATGGGGGATTGCGGAATCAAGACTCCGCATCTAGTGCTGCCATCCAGCGTACCCGTTCCGACCTTGACCGCCTCCCTGGCCTCCCTGACCCTGACCTTGCGCACCGCCAGCGTAGGCGCCATAACCGCCCCATCCGCCCTCGGCCGCACCGCCACCACCGGCATATCCGCCGTACCCGCCATACCCGCCGTATCCCTGGCCCTGCGCCGCCTGCTGCTGCTGTTGCTGTTGCTGCGCCATGGCCTGCTGGGGTGTCTGGCCCTGCTGAGCCTGGGCTTGAGGCCGGCCAGCAGCCACGCCGCCCTTGTATCCACCCGCGCTGGCATCGTCTCCCGCCCCGGGCGTAGACGCTTGCTGCCTGTTCCAAGCGGCAGCGCCGTACGAGGCGGCCTGAGTCTGGCCTTGCTGCGCAGATTGCTGCGATGGGACGCTACCGTAGCCTCCGAACGCTTGCTGTGCGCCCGCTGCACCAGCAGGAGCTGCACCTGCTTCCTTGCCGAACCGGCCGAGACCAAAGTCTTCATATGAAGATGGGTAGCTAGAGGGCGCGCCGTAGGGTGACTGGGCGTGGGAGTGTTGCTGGCCGATTTGCGCAGGCTTGGCGTGGGCTGGCGAAGAGGCATGAGCGGGACCAGGACCGGGGCCGGGTGCGCCAGGAGCAGGAGCGGGCTGACCGTACATCTGTCGCTGACCTAGAGGGTAGTATTGCTGGAAAGCGGGTGTAGGGGCTTGACCATCTGACATGATTAGTAGATATTCGGTGCGCACAAAGAAAAAGCTCACATTGGTAGTACGGGTTGTAGGGTGCGTTCTGGTAGTAGCCCATGTTGGAGTAGTAACCTCCCTGCTGCTGCTGGTGTTGCTGCTGCTGGGGGATTTGCGAGGGCGCGGCAGTAGGGGTGTGGGATTGAGCAGCAGGAGCTTGTTTGGGTTCCTCGGTTGGTGGTCGGTAACCTCCAGCGCCGTATGACTCGTAGGCCTATGGGTCAGCTTGGATCTCATGAAGAAATTTGATAGACTGGACTCACACGCTGAGCATACTCGTTGCCTTGCTGCGCCTGGTGACCCTGGCCGAACAGGTGGCTGCCGCCGAAAGCACCAGCTCCGGGAGCCGCAGCGCCCGCGCCGAATGGGGCGTCGTATGGGCTCTGGCTCGGCGCTGGGGCCTCCTGTTGTGTCTGTTGTGGCTGCAGCTGCTGGGCAGTGGGCTGGGGTAGCGAGCCGTACTGCTCGAAGCCCCTGAATCCGGCGTAACCCTGCTGAGGCTGGGTCTGCTGGTGTTGGTGCTGTTGGTGCTCGGGCTGAGAGTGGGCGGCGTGGGCAGGTTGCTGTTGTACATACTGCGATTGGTACGCTGCCATCTGCGCCTGCAGTGTCTGCTGGTTTGTGGGGTAGCCAGCGGACGAAGCGGGTTGAGCGTGGGCCTGGGGCTGGGCCTGGGCCGGAGCCTGGGGTTGAGATTGGTAGGCGTGGTATGGGCTCTGAGCGGGTTGTTGTTGAGTCTGAGCAGGGGTCTGCGAGACCGGTTGGCGGATGGGACTGGTGACTTGGGCCTGTTGCTGCTGGGAGAATTCCTGCTTTGTCTCCTGGGGCGACAAAGGGGCGATGGGCGCTTCTACGCCATCACCATTCATCCCACCGAAGCTTAGACTGCCGAACTGCATTTCCATGCTGGAAGTCGCCCGGTCTAGTGCAGGAGGGAGAACGACGGCCTGCCCATCGGCATTCTTGAACCGGTTGGCGGCGCGGGAGTTTGTGCGTTGCGCAGTAGGGGTAGAGTTGGAGATTGCCGAGGGGATAGCAGTGGGGACGGCGGCGGATTGGGCGGAGGGTTGAGCGGATTTAGAAGGGATATTGTTGAATCCAGGTGGGCCAGTGTAGGTCGTCACTGGCTCAGCTTCTCTGGGGGGAGATAGAGCAGCTTGGGATGATGCCCATTCGGGCTGAGCACCACTGCCCGCACCTGCAATTGCGGGGTCCGAAGTCCAGTCGTCCTCCGCTGGAGCTTCGGCGGTTTCTTCCTCGGCAGCTGGCTCGGGAATGGCGACATCCTCCTCTTGAGTCTCTGCTTCCGCCTCTGGTTCGGCCTCGGCTGCAACTTCCTCCGACTCGGCAACAGGTGCTTCTGGCTCTTCCTCGACTGGAGGTTCAGGAACAGTCGCAGCTGGTTCGGGAGCGGCGGGCTTTGGCTGAGCGACAGGCGCAGGGGTAGGTTTGGGTTTCTCTGCCGGCCTGAAGAATTAGCTAGGGTTTTGATGAAAATTCGAATTTTGCTCACTTTGCAATTTGGGCCCATGTCATCTTTGGCTTTGCCTGATCCTTCTTGCCAGACTTGACGGCATCGGCAGCACCCTTCAATTCCTTTGCGGAGGGCGCATCACCTAGACCGCTGATGGCAGTACTTGAAGCAGCGGGCTCGTTTCCCCATCCACCATCATTCTCCTCCTTCTTGGCAGGTGCAGCAGCGGGTTCATCTCCCCACCCTCCGTCATCCTTGGAAACAGCAGCTGCAGGTGCTTCGACGGCTGCAGAGGCATTGCCCCAGCCTCCATCTTCAGTCAGGGCCGGTGCAGGTGCTTCATCGCCCCATCCACCATCTTCACCCTTCGCAGCCGAGGCTTCCTTGACTTGTGCGCCCCAGCCATCGTTGGTTGTGGCAGTGGTAGTCAGGTCTGAGCTACCGTTGGCGTTGTAGTCGGTAGAAGAGCCGTTGGCATAACCGCCTCGACCGCCCCTTGAACCGCCTCGACCACCTCGGAATGGTTCTGCTTCATATTAGCGCATTTTAATCGGCCATTGAACAGACGTACCACCGCCACGACCTCCACGCCCACCGCGACCGCCTCGACCGCCCCGACCACCTCGACCGCCCTTGAAATCATCACCAGCATTCTCCCATCCGCCTGTATCGGCATTCCGGTTCGAGTGCCTCGGGGTTGTTTCCTTGGGCTTAACGACCTTCTTCCGAGTCGCTGGTGTGAATTGAGTAGCCCGACCTAGGTGTCAGTGGGCCAATCAGGAAAATATTGCAGTCAGCCGAAATGTGGAACTTACCTTCAGTGATCATCATGGCTGCCTCGTCGATATTCCCTTTGGCCTCTTGAAGTGTGAATGACAGATCCGACTCGTCCCATGATGGGAAGATAGCTTGCAGCTGTGATAGCTGTGCTGCTGATGCCATGTTGAGCAGGTGTGGGTTGGGGGATTAGGGATTGGGAAAGGGAAAGGGGAAAGACCGGGATGATGCTGTCTCGGTATTCTGCCTTTTGGATTTGTAGAGTCACGTCTTGCGTGTGTAGTGTCAGAGCGGGGTGACAGCTGTTGGATGTATATATAATTGAAGTGATGAATGAGTACAATAGACCTTACCGTCACCCAAGCTCTGGCTGCCACTAAAATCCAGTCTAGCACGCGACAATCTGATAATAACACGTCATCACACATTCCTCAATCAGAAGATTCTGATCCCGCTAATGGAAATAGAAAGCGGCAACCTCCGCTAATGAATCAATTACCTAAGGCTGCCCTTGTAAAAACCACGTCACGCGCCACTCAGCTTGTTCTGCGTTTTTTCAAGTCCACCCTGCTATCCTAGTGCCATCTCACCCATACACCCATACATCTAGCTACAATGTCCACAGTAGCAGGCCTCCAGGCTATCGCGCCCGTGCCCAACGCGGCAGACTTCATCGATGCCGTCCTTAACGCTACCATGCGAAAGACCCCGACTCAGATTCACAAGAACGTGAGCTCGAATGAAAATTTTCCCACCAGGCCTGCCGACTGACTTGACCCCAGTTCAAAATCTCTCGAATCAGGCGATTCTATATGCGGAAGGTCAAATTCACCCAGGATACTTTTGACGAGAAGCTCGGTCGGATCATCTCCGAGTTCCCTGTTCTTGACGTATGTCTATTGCCTACCTGGAACGAGTCAATCTGATAGACCAGAACCTCCACCCATTCCTCTCATCCCTCCTTAACGTTCTATACGACAAGAACCACTACAAGCTTGCGCTCGGTCAACTCAACACCTGCCGACACCTTGTCTCCCAGGTCGCAAAGGACTACTGCCGATTGCTCAAGTTCGGTGACTCTCTCTACCGATGCAAGCAGCTCAAGCGGGCCGCTCTTGGTCGTATGGCCACCATTATGAAGCGTCAGAAAGACCCATTGGCGTACCTCGAGCAGGTCAGGCAGCATATCTCTCGTCTACCTGCGATTGACCCCAACACCCGGACTCTGTTGATCTGCGGCTATCCCAACGTCGGCAAGAGTAGTTTCGTCAACAAGATCACACGGGCCGATGTGGATGTTCAGCCAGTAAGCTTAGCCTAGATCGGTTCAATTGAGGTTAGCTGACAATACTAGTACGCCTTCACCACCAAATCCCTCTTCGTCGGTCACATGGATTACAAATACCTTCGGTGGCAAGTCATCGACACACCTGGTGTGCTTGACCACCCCCTCGAAGAGATGAACACCATTGAGATGCAGTCCATCACTGCTCTTGCCCACCTCCGAAGTGCCGTTTTGTACTTCATGGACCTGTCGGAGCAGTGTGGCTACTCTGTCGAAGCTCAGGTATGTGCAAAATTTCTTGCTCCTGATCCATTGCTGATCCTTAGTGCAAACTCTTCCACTCCATCAAACCCCTCTTCCAGAACAAACCCGTCGTACTTGTCATCAACAAGATCGACATTGTCCGTTTGTCAGATCTTTCAGCCGAGAACCAGGCCTACATTGAATCCATCACTTCGGACGAGACCGTTACCGTTGTCGAGGCCTCCACCTACTCCGAGGAGGGCGTCATGAATGTCCGGAACGTAGCCTGCGATGCTCTTCTCGCCCACCGTGTCGAGCAGAAGATGCGCGGAAACAGGATCGAGGCCATCGCCAACAAGGTGTACGTTGCGATGCCCGCTAAGCGTGACGAGGTTGACCGCGCACCCTTCATTCCCGATGCGGTCAAGGCGAGGGAGAAGTACAACAAGGAGGATCCCGAGAGGCGGACGCTGGAGAGGGATGTGGAGCAGGGTATGATGCACGGCGAGGTGTTCTCAGCCGACTCTAGGAGTAAGTTGATACCTGGAATCTTTGAATCGCACTTGCTGATACCTCATAGAAAACTACATTCTCGCAGACGATTCTTGGAAGTACGACAAAATGCCCGAGTTCTTCAACGGCAAGAACGTTGCCGACTTTATCGACCCCGATATCGAGGCCAAGCTCGAGGCTTTGGAGCGAGAAGAGGAGGCGCTCGAGGCACAGGGATTCTACGCGTCAGACGACGAGGAGATTGTAAGTCGTCACCCTTTCAGTGTCTGTTGCTCTCGCTAATGATACAGCTCGACTCAGACGAGGAAGCCTTCCTGGATGCTGCCGCCCAGATCAAATCCAAAAAGGCAGTGATCAAGCAAAGTTCACAAGCCAAGAACCGACTTCAGAACCGACCCGTGATCCCCCGCAAGAAGCGTCATTTGAGCCTGGCGGAGATGATGGCTGGTATGCGCAAGAACGGCGTGGACCCGACGGTCATCGAGAAGCGAGCCAAGCGAATGATGGCGCAGAAGAAGGCAGAGTGGGAGGCTGCAGGTGGGGATGCTCAGGAAGAAGGAGAGGGCGAGGATGGCGAAGGGATGGATGTGGATATGGACGGAGCAGAGTCGGTGGCCACGAGCGGTGCGGGCAAGAAGAGCTGGGCAGCTATGCGGAGCAGCAGATTGCCCAAGGCCAATCGACAACTTGCAGGTCTGGCGACGAGACAGCAGGATCTCAAGGCTACCGAACTCCGGATGTTCGCTCAGCGTGAGCCCAACAGGCTGGCCAAGGCTAGTGAGTCGGATAGGCACGTGCCCATCACGAGGCCCAAGTGGATGTTGGCTGGGAAGAGGAAGAACGGAAAGACGGATTACCGATAGTTGGCGGTACTGGGGATGGGGGAGGGGTTTATTTGGGTTGCTGGGAGAAGATTTCCGTTCTGTACTTTTTCCGACGCTAGTTCGTCGCATCTCGTGTATTATAGTCAAGGATGGCATAATACCCTGGCACATCTGACAGTCCACACAAGCGGATCAGTATTACACTCAGATCAACAAGGCAGCAGGGACCTTATCACAGCCTGAGGCAAGGACAAAAAAGTTATCGCATCGCAAGGAATCAAGACTAACAACAACTATAACACAGAGAAGAACGGGAAAGCGATCTGAAGATATGTACAGTAATTATAGCAGAAGGAAAGGGATGATGGTGGGAAATTATTTATTAGCTACAGGCTACTTTGAACCGGACTTCTCTCCCTGTCTCCTTCTTTACGCTTCTCTTGCTCGTGTTTGCTGTTCACCCCGTACTCGGCCTAGGCCCCAACCACCATCCCCGACTCTCCATATATCGTCTTGAAGACGCCGACGTTGAAGCCCACAATCTTCTCCATGCGCTTAGCCAGCCCCTTCAAGTCCCCAAAGACGACATCGAGACCGTACAGTCTCGCCAGGCGAAGCTCTTCAGCTCGCTGTTGATCTCGGATCTCGCGAGATCGGATACGGTTCTGGACCGAGTCCATACGTTTGGGCGGAACAGAAGCGGTAGAGTCTGCGCCGGTATCGACATCGATCGCCTCCTCGGTTGATGCTGTCGAAGATGTGAGATCATCCTCTGCTTCTTCCTCTTCCTCCTCCTGCTCATCTTCCTCCATTGGCTCCTCGTCATCTTCCTCACTGACGCCAATCCTGTCTTTCCCACTGCGGATCGCCTCGCAAACAGGCACTCCGGCCCCAGTCCCAGCTCCCACCACCGTCATCTCCACTTCTAGCTTCAACACCTCGTGCGTAAGCATGACCCTCACGACCTCTTCCAGCCGCCTGAACGAATGTCCAAACAATGCCGAATCAGGACGGATGTGGGTCGTAATGTATCTGCTGAGTGTCTCGGATAGACGGGCGAGCGTGACGTGTTCCGCTTCGGTGAATGGCAGCGCTGTGTCTTCACGCTTGATACGGATAATGCGCGCTGCGAGCTGAAGGGCAACTTCGCTATCAGAGTCGCCGCCACATACGGGGTGCGCAGCGAGAATGAGGTCGAGGTCGTCCGAGAAGTCACCGAGGATCTTTCGGGTAGCTTTGAGTGTGAGGTTGGGGTGGATGGAGGGGAGAAGATCTCGGCAGGCGAGGATAAGAAGGTGGATTATAGTCAATTCAACAGCTTCGGCACTGGAACGTTAGCGCCGTTCTTATCCATCCACAAAATTCACACTCACTGGAAAGCGCTGATCCGCCTGACATCCATCCTCAAGCTCTCTGGCACACTGTCCGCTGAACACGCCTCGACCGCCATCCCGCTCTTGGGGTTCAGGAACGTCAGCCACCTCTCCCGACTGTCCTTGCCGTCTTTCCCGCCCTTCCATCCTTGATCGCCAAAGACAATAGCCGCGAAGCCGTCCGCCGCGGACCGAAGGACAAGCTCAGTGTTATCACCAAGACGACATGGGCAGTTTCCGACAAGGTGGAGTCTTTCTTGGGGTGCAGCCCGAGAAAGGACGCGCAAGGAGGACGTCCGCATCCAATCTCGAGTGGAGGAAGAGGCAATCGGGGTCGAGTTTTTGGTGAGATGTGATTGGAATGCGGAGAGTTCATACTGAGTGGCGCAGGACCAGAGATATGGTCGCAGCGCATGTACCTGATGATTGGCAATATCCTGCTTGTCAGCTGCAGGATCATGCAGATTGTAGAAGACTTACGAGTTTCATAATCTCGACACAGTCAAAGCACTTCCTCAGTCCCATTGCTACATTGACCCGCCCGCCTCCGGTACCCATTGCGGTCTTGACCATATCGTCTACTAAGCCATCGCGAATGGGCGCGCAATGCACCTTCATCGCTTCCCCCAGCATCTCGAAAAGGGAGACGTCAAAGGCATTGCGCCGTACTCGCCGAGTGAGGAACTCGGGGTCGAGAGCTTCGTACAGCTGGGGTACCAGGGCGTGGGTGACGGTTGGGCAGGTGAGCTCGTGTAGGTCGAGAGCTTCGCGCGAGAATGAATGGGCAAAGTGGTTCGGGCAAGGAGTGGTGGAGCCCATCAGAGAGATGAGAATCTCGCGTAGTGCTGTAGTTGTCAGTCCCTGCGTTTCTCGATGGCAGAAAATGCAGCTCACCTTTAATCAACTCGGGTAGGCGACTCTTCCACATTCTGCTCTTCTGGAAAGCCCACCATTCAGTCTCGCTCATGTCCGACCGCCATTTCCCGCAGACACACTCCGTCATCCGTTCCTTCCCTTTGATCCCCTTGGCATCCAGCGTCATGCCGGTTGGCACTTGCCATCGCGTGCACCTACACCCAGTAGTAATCTCCATCTCCACGCTCTCCCAGTACATGTCCGTCACGGTACATACACCGCGCGAATATGAGACTGGTCCGTCCGCTGACGCTCCAGGCGGGAGGGAAGCAGCCAGCTCGGTCCCGCTCATGATGGTATCCGAATACGTCGCGGACGACGAGTTAATGGGCCGGAAAGCGAGGGTGTCAAAGAGAAGGTCATGCCGCAGCTGAGGCTGCTTCAAGATCTCGTGCGCATCGAGCGATCGTAGGGTTTTGATATTGATAGGGGGTTGATGTGAAGCCACGATGATTTGCTCTCCGGGACGACAACCGCCTCGAAGATTTCTCCCAGCCAGCAGTCGCTCGCCCAATTCCTTCGCTCGAGCTTGCTGAGCTGACAGCTTGCTCGCGTCCCGACGACGCGTGGCAAACGTTCGAGCGACCTCTTCCGAAGGGGTTGGTACATCCGCTGCGAATCGGCGACGTTTGAAAACGGGTTCGGCAGTAGGGAGGGAAGAAGCACGATTCCTGCGTTTACCAATGGCAGCCGCTGTCGAGCCAGATCCAACGGCAAGTATACCGGCGGACAATAAGGGGGATGGAGAGGGCGTGATGGATGGTGTGTCGGATAGTAGGGGTGAAGGATGTGTGGAAACGGATCGATTGAGCGGCTCAGAAGTGAGCAAAGCTGACCCGGGCGCCTCAGTGTAGGTTCTCGCGATGTCAGAGTCGGGGATTTCGGACATCGTCTCTTCCGCGACAGGGAAGAAGTTGGTGGAGGGTAGCCGACTACTGGAGGCTATTGATGGCCCAGCTTTAGCGCTGCCGTCATCCTCTGTCCAGGAGGCAGAGGAGGATGACCAGGCAGTTGATCCTGACCCTTCGGCGTGACTGTCGTGTGACCACGAGAGCCCATTTGATTGTGTGGGTGGGTTCTGATGCGAGGTGGCAGATGGCCTGGGAAAGGTAGTAGAGGATGATGGGGCGTTGGGGTCGGTAGAGGAGGATGAGGAGGTCGGTCGCCCACACGACTCGTTATGATGTTGCATGGGCGATGACGACGGGATACGATTTTGGTCCATGGTCACGATTGGGGAGAAGGGTAGAAGCTAGTAAAATCAGCGTCGAATCCAAGGTGTGAAATGTAAGAACCTACAGTTCAATCTGATGCAAGCTGGTGAGAAGCAAGAGATTCAGATTGAAATCTGCTTGTGGGGCCAATAAAGATCAAGAGGCAAAGGCAAGATGAGGAGCTTGTCGGATTGCTATAAAGAGTCAGCCTTGGCTTACATGCGGATGGTACGGTCTCGACAGCCCGCCCGCCACTGAAGAAGCCAAACACTGCAAGACCCCCGCAAGCTCTCCAACGTTCGAAACACAGGGATCCAAAAGCATGATAGCCCTGGGCGCAAAGGCGGGTCAGAAGGACCTTGCGATTTTGGGGGGTGTGCGATCGATATAGCTTCTCGGGATTCGGGTCAAAGCGTCCTCCTCCTGTCCCCCTGTATATCCATCACGCCTCACCCAAAGGCATCCGTCTTAAGCGGAGCCGCATCGCTTTCCCTCGTCTGCATCGCTCCCAACACCGCATCAAAGGGGGCGGTCGACTCACTGAATAATCTGGGGAAGCGTCGTGAATTAGGCCGATGGGTACAACTATGGCAGGTGTCAGTATGCATGATCCCTTATGTACAGATGCACCGTAACCCTGCCCAAACGGGTCCTGAAACCACACTCACCGGAAAGCGATGCTTCCCACGACTGATACACACCACACGTCCCTCACTCGGGCGCCGGGAATCTAACTCTTAGTATGTCGGGGATGTCGTTCGGATGCAAAGTCGACGAAAGGACCGACGATCGACTGGAGGAACCAAGATTTGGGGGTAAGAGGCCCAAGCGCCGTCAGGGATAGGCCAAAGGGGGTGAGAAGTGTGGTGCCTTGATCCTGGTAGAGTCAGCGTGTGCCTCCCTCGCCCATGCGGTCTGATGAGAAGGAAAGCGAGCAGGGGAGCAAAGAGGGGCACGGACGAGGAGTGTGTGTGAAGCGGGGCAACAAGCTTCGGGCTGATCGTCAAGAGAGATCAAAGTTCGGGGGAGTAAGGGGGCAAAAAGTATATGGAAGAGGAGATGTAGATACTGGTGTGAGGGGGTAGTGATGAGTTGAAAGGGATGAAATGTGGCGAGTCCAACCCAAGCCAGACACCCAAATCCAATTCACCTCACAATCACTGTGCCGAATTCCAGAGCAATCCAATCCAAACCGAACTCAAACCCAAGTCAACCCCGGTACCTTCGGACTGCCCCGCCGCGGTAGCTCCTTCCAAAGTGAAACGAAACGGGCAAGCAGATACGAAGGAAAGCATGCAGGACAGCTCGGGGAATGTTTGACGGATGGTTTGAAACATCATTGCAGCAACCCGGTCCGAACATGAATGGGATAGTGAGAACAAGACCTCGCCACCGCGCCATCGCCAAATTATTCCTCCATCCAGCCCAGATGGCAGATATTCGCAGACCGAAGCTCAGAAGAAAGTTGAACGCATAAAGTATGAAGACTCACCTCTTGGTAGATATATCCAGGATTTCCGTCTCGCTTCTCCAGCTCGAGGTTGTTTATATGACAAAATCAACTCATCCACCTGACGTTCAGTCTATACTCCACGCTACCAATCGAAAAGGCACACGGGAGGACGCATGGCTGGCGAAGATTTGTGACCCTCGGAAGTCAAAGCTTAACCGGGTAACTGAAACAACTCGGACGACGGAGGGAACGGCTTCTCATCTGCATGCCTCAAAGCCTCGAGCATATCCCGGCGGCAAATGAGGCGATGCAAGGGGTCCCAGTCCATCGCCTTCGCAGCCAAGGAACAGGTAGGCGAGAGAAGAGCACGGCGCTAGAAAATAGGGAAAGGTTTCAGGATAGGATGAAAGGAATATCGTACCTCTGTGCTGCGCTAAACTCCGGAGCCGAAAAGAGCGATTTGGTCGGTGGCCGAGCGATCGAAAGTTGCCGTGCTGAACTTTATGCTATGTCTGGGGTATCCTGGGGAATGGAAGATGGGGAAGTTGTATAGAAGGACGGGCGTCAATGTCATGCACTAATATACACCCCGTCGAATCATGATCCCTCGCAAGTGGACGCCTCGAATCCTATCGTGCACGCTGGGCAGGGGCATCTAGGGCGAATTGGCAGCGCACTACTCCCCTGCCCCTGTCTTTCGCCCTATGCACTGTATGGAGCGACCCTCATGGTCTCGCTGGAACGTAACTTAGCTGTCATGAACCATAATTCAGCCTCTCGGGAACAGCAGACGTAAACCTCTGTCGGTCTTCGATACGTACAGCTCAGATTTGTACCATACTTTTACCGACTTTCCAAACGTTACTTCTCGGCGAATATCTTCTCGGCGTCACTGATCGTAACGGTTTACGGTTACTAACGTGATCGGGAAGACGGCGTCGGGGCTGCGTCGGGGAAAACGCATTGGCGGGGCCTCTGTCGGAGGCTATCTCTGCGAAGCGCATCCGGTCAGATCCCCAGATCCCGTTCAGGCCGATCAATGTCTCACACTGTCTCACTGATCGTAGGTTACCTGTGGGCACAGGTGAGACCAGTCCATTCAACGTGAGCACCGATTACGTTGCCACGGCGCCGCGTTCCATTCCTGTCAAAGTTCCTGCCAAAGCAACCAGCCAACCCAGTGCACCGCATCTCAAAGCTGGACGGCGGGCTATGTAGAGGGCCCTCTAGCATACTTTAGCTATAGATGTTGGTCTACACGGTGCTTATGAAACGAGAAGCTTTCATTCTACCCCTGTCATTAGGCTAGAGTTTGTCCTAGTCAGGGCTGGAAGTAAGGGGAAGAGTCTGACAATTAATTGCGCGGTAGGAGACGTGCAGTGCATGCATTTGCAGAGAGGCCATCTATTCTCGGCCGAGTGCTCGCGTCGCTTAGAATACCATAGCTTCTGCTCAGCTGATCGCTGATCTCCTCTGCAGTCGGCCGTTGTCCGTCGTCGCCGATCAGATCCACATCCAGATCCAGATCTGGTTGACGTTAGCAAATTCTCGTAAGCTTACCGTCAAAAGGCGTCAGAGTTTTGAGAGGTTCCTACAAGGTTTGCGCGCCTAGACATGATCATCATTCTCTCGTGGATTATGCTTCAGCCAGATCCATCTTGCTTGCACAGATGCGTATGTTTCGCAGTGGCCAGTCGCGGTTCCGCGCCCCCCCGCTCCGATTGTCTTCGGTAGCTAACCTTTATGCCGGTTCCGTACGTCAGCCGTCTCGCCCAAACCTTCGGAGACTAGCGCATTACCTCGGACGTCTGACCGGAAGCACAGATCCCATATCGTCCTATGGTCACATACCCATTCACTAAGCTGACACAGCGCCAATATCTCTACTCGAGGTCAGGATTTCCAACCGGGTGCACCGTGGCTCTGTGATAGCTCACGCCGTTTCGCCCAGATTAGCGGGGGAGATTGTACTGCTCGGCTAGCAGGTTGCACAGGTCAGGATGCCTATAGAGTGTGTCACTCAGCCGCAGATTAGTAACCCGCAAGAATGGCATGCTTACTGACGCAATGACATCGCAGCAGGTTCCCCAGTGTCTGATGGCCAGTGGATCCCGAGCTATACTAATACTGTGCCGCTCTCGGGGAAGATATCGCGTCAGATACTGATCCACTATCTCACCTCTCATGTAAGCGAAACCTGACTTCAGATAGGGGTGCATAGCGTCTGACGATGAGACCGCAGAACTGAAGCTCAGAACCAAGACCTGATCCCTGACTTCTTGGACGGCTTCGAACGCTGGCTCTCCTGATCCCACCCGTCCGCCCTTGACTCCCGCTTCTTTCTCCGCGTCCACTCTACCTTCTCCTTATTGATTGACTGCAGTGTCGACTGTGCAATCCTCTCCTTCGACCAAGTCCCTACCAACTTGGTGACTTCCTCCAATGAGGTGAGATCGACTGTCACCGTCGGATCCGCCCAACCCCATTCCTCAGGGATTTCCCCTCGGTACCGTGTCTCGATCTGACCCAGAATCGAGCCTGAGTTGTAAGGGACATGGCCCTCGCCATCCGAGCCCGTCCATAGGAGATGGAAGACATCAATCTTGGGGAAATGACGGGCACCGAATGATTGTGCGACATTCTTCGCTGTCGACGCGATTGTGCAGAGGGAGTGGGCAATGGTCGAAGGTAACGAGATGATGGGCCGCCACCATGTAGCTGGATTGGCCTCGGCTGATTCTTGTAGAAAGGTGTCAGTGATCTGTGTGGCAGTTTCGTCCGCTCCCTCCCACATCTTCTCCTCAACAGCATTTTTCAGCTTCTTCGCTCTGCCCGGGAATCGAGAGGTGATTTTCCGCAGACCTGATGATGGTCCGTCCGGATTCTGCTGAGGCGGATGTCTTGTGAAGTGGATATTCACCTTCCCCAAACTCGTTCCTTTCGCTGCCATGTCATCTTTCAACGTGAGAAACCTCCCCATCGTTGACAGTGTGTCCATGTTCGCCTCAAGCCAGTCTTGAATCGAGGCTCTCTGAGAAGCAGCAGTCGAGCCCGGCAGATCGAAGAGCAGATGCTGTCTGTCACGTTCGTCTGTCACGTTCTCCATCGCAGTACCGAGCTTCTCGAGGACTTGGAAAGTCCCCTGGATCTGACCATGTAGACCCCTCGTATCGCGAGGTCTCTGAGCCCCAATCTCCGCCAGCTCCCGCCTCGCGTCCGTTTGAGCTTCCGAAGACAAGTCTGCCATCCTGCAGTAAAGCTCGAGTCCTTGCGCAGCTTCCGCCGTCTTCAAATTTGAAAGCAGACCAACCAAGGACTTGTACTTGTCGCCAAATATGCGAGCTGCGTCTCGTGGGTCCACATCCGGATTAATGGAGAAGATATCGTAATCCTGCGTGACTTCTGAATCATCGATTTCTTCCGGTCTGGTCTTTCTCAGTGTGCGAGGTGAATTCGAGGTAGACTTCGGGGTCTTGGTTCCGAAAAGCTTGGATGAGGCTGACGGCATGTCGATCTTGGGTGATGTGAGTTTGAATCAGGGTTCGCTGTCAGTGTGGATTGCGGGGATTGGTGGCGACTGCTGAATTCACTGATAGTGGGGAGGAGGTTGGGGAGATGGTGGATTTGTAGGTACTATCAAGAGGGAATACAGGATTTTGAAATGTTGTGCAATGAAGACCGTAGATGCTGATGATGTGAAGAGTCAATATCCGAATACGTCGTAGTAAGTTACAGTGTACCCCTATCAACCTCCATTCTTGACGTGAGATGGTCCCCTAGTATCCAATTTCCCCGGGGTTCAAAGGAGTCGGTAGGGACTTTCGTGTCACATCTTGCTAGTCTCGCAGTTTCTGTCCCTGATAAGCAGGGGACTGAGCCCTCAAACGCGCCGCACGACAACATGCCAAACAGGCATTGCCCGGTCGCTGGCATTCCGCCACACTCGCGCAGATGTTACGGCATGACATGAAACGCCCCTGAATTTCAGATTCCAGGGTGTCAACAAAAAGACGTCACTGCGTCCTCTTTATACCTTGCGATATATCAACACCCCAGTCTACGCGCACTTACAGGCTCCCTCACAGTCTGAGCTGATACCTTGGTCCAAAAGCTAGACGTGGACATCCAGCCGAAATATGTCTTTCGGAGGGTCAGCCAATTGCCCGGTATGCGGAAAGGCGGTGTATCACATGGAGCAGGTGATAGGTCCTGGACGCAAGGTATATTCAGGCACAAGCCATGCTATGCGGAAACTTGAGTGACAACGAGCTGACCCCATAGATCTACCACAAAGCCTGTCTTAAGTGTCAGCAGTGTGCAAAGCGGCTCGATCAGGGATCTGTCGTGGAGCACGATCTTTTGGTAAGCCGCTTGACAACTGTGCTCTCATCTCCTAAATTCTGACACTCTAGCCATACTGCTCGAGATGCCATACTCAGCTATTTGGTACCCGAGATCTACGCCATGCAAACGTGCACGCCGTGGATAACTCTCCACTGCGCACTCCTCGTGTGCCCGCAACATCCCCACCAACCTCACCCCGACCCCTCCCCCGACCGCCAACTGCAAGCACGGAATTCTACACACCACCACGTCTGGATAACCCTCGCAGCATACCTAACGATCTGCCAGCTTCCACCCCTGATGTCAATACTCCAATCACACGACCGGACTTTAGATCAAGTCGACCAATATCGGTCCCTTTCGCCGGTGGGACGAAGGCGCTGGATGAGCGAGGATTGTTAAGGAGAGCTGAGAGTCCGAGGAGTAAGGTTGGGGAGAGAATGACTGGAGAGGATGCTTGCGAAGGTTGTGGAAAGAAGGTATACGCGGCGGAACAAGTGAACGCGATCGGGGCAAAGTGAGTCTGGTCGGCCTGGGGTGCGGATGGGAGAGCACAAGTTGTCACTCGGTATGGATAGATTGCTGATGAGTCAGGTGGCACAGGTGGTGTCTGAAATGCTCTACATGCAAAAGCACCGTCGACGCGAGTAAGGTATCAGATAAAGATGGGCAGATCTACTGCAAGAATTGTTACGCCAAGGTGAGTGCGACTCCTTACGAAGACAGTAAAACTCTTGATTGCAGAGCTGACGAGGTAGAATTTCGGGCCAGGAGGAATACTCGGGAAGAGATAGCGCTGGACGAATGCGGAAAGGACTACCGCAGAACGGGACGCATGGCCTGTAGCTTTGACATAGGGACAGCAGCAATCGGGGGTGTTGTATCTAAGGCCATCTAGCAGTATAGTATAAGGTATTCAAATGTGCTCATTCATTGTCCATGGCCAAATTCACCTCGTAGGGTCCTCCTATTCCCCCGCTCTCTTCGCTTCCGTCAATGCAGAAAGCTCCCCACCCTCTGCCCGCCCTGCAGCTCGTTCCTGTTCGTCCATCTTCTCCAGCCGAACAAGATTCCTCTTCTTCACCAGGAGCCTCACAGTTCGCTCCCGCTCAATCTCGCCCAGCTCGTGCCAATTCTGTATCCTCGATAGTGTCTGAAGATCAGCAAAAGAATCATCTCTGATAGGAGACTGTGCTCACTCCGTCTGTGTTGACTATCATAGGACCTAGCCGGTCTAGTTTGACCACATTCCCCTGCCCCAGATCCAGCTTTTGCACCTCCTCAGGTTCTTGAATCGTCTCAACCTCGGCCGATTGAAATTCGATTGCTAGTGGAGGCGACTTGTTGGCCACATCTGAAGCATTCAACTCGGATATGTCAGGCTTCATGGGGGGTATCGACGATTCCGGCTGGTCTAGCGGAGTTGGCATAATGCTATATGGTTGATAGAGTGAAGTGTAGAGTCAGATCATATACTGCCTCCAGTCGTCCATCCAGCACTGAAGTGGTCACGTGTCTCACCATGCCGTAACCCCAGATCGCGTCTCGAAGTTCGGCGCGTTGATACGCGACTTTGAATCGTCCTGGTATACATTTCTCACCAATCCTCTTTCTGTTTCTATCACTGCCAGCACGATGCCCGCCTTACGGAAGCCTGATACAAAGCAAGACAAATTCGCAGCTTTGAAGGAGGCACGAGCTCGGGGCGGCCGGCTGCAGCAATGGAAGGTGTGTCTGACCCTCCGTCTGCAACTTGTATAGGAAAGCTGCTGACGACGTCCAAGCCTCAAGAGGACACCGATCTGTACGACGAAGTAACTGAGCACCAATATCAGTCAATAGTGGGCTCCAGGCAGGACCAGGATGATTTCATTATCGATGATGATGGGAGTGGGTACATTGACAACGGCCAGGAGGATTGGGATGACGATGATGATGAGGAGAGTGAGGACGAGGACGACTTTGAGGGCGAGGATGAGGAGCTCAGAAAGGGTGAGACTTTCTTGTTGCCTCGTCAAGGGGCTATAGCTGACTCTCCCAGCCCGAAAGCTGAAGCGGGCAAAGCAAAGAGCGAAATTAGCGAAAGTTGCTTCGAAGCCAACTGCAGCCAAATCCAAAACCACCTCATCCGATTACGCTCGGCCAGCCGTTGCTTCTGGCTCAACATACCGTCCTGCTCCCTCTGCAGTCAAGGAGGACGACTTCATGGCTGGTCTCCTATCCGGTGTCACCGCTGCTGCCGCCGAACCAGCGAGCAGAAAACGAAGGTCATCCCCACAACTCCCCAGTTCGGATACCTACGAGCCCAGCTCGGACTCTTCCTTCTTTGGCGTCAAGAAGCGCTACGGTCAAGATTCGGACGAAGAGGACTACTCTCGGCGGCGGAGTACGACGGGAAAGAAACCGAGGGTATCGGATGCGACGATCATGCCGTCGAACGACAACGAACCGGATTATGGCGATTCCCCTGACTATGGCGGGATGGACATCGATGAGCCTATGCTTGATGTGAAGCCGGAAGTCATATCAGACGAGGATGAGGAGATGGAGATCAAGGCGAAAACGTCTGGATCAACCAAGCTCAATGGTCAAGCGGCGCAGCGTCGAAAAGTTGTCAACTCGACCTCGGTCAAGCACGTCGTACCGAAGCCTGAACCGATCGCTGCGAAAGCCGAACCGGACATGACGCCAGTCAAGCCAAAGGTCATGGCGGAGACCAAGCCCGTGGCCAATGGAGCGGCACATTGGTCGTCGGTACAGGCGAGCTTGGAGAATCAAATCAAGACGAGCGAGCTTGACTCGGTCAAGGCGCCGACCGGCTCTACTAAGGTGGAGAATGTCATTGAGAAGGACGGGACATTACGCATGTACTGGCTGGATCAGATGGAGCTAGACGGTGTGGTACATCTTGTGGGCAAAGTGCTGGATCGGCAATCCAACAAGTATGTCAGTGCTTGCGTCAGCATTAACGGGATCAAGAGGAACCTGTTTGTCAAGCCTAGAGCCAAGCGATTTCGTGAGTCAACACTTAAGCCAGCCTGGAGTCTTTTGCTGACCATCTTACAGAGAACGGTGTTGAGACCGATCTGGAGGTTACCAAGACAGATGTCTACTCAGATTTTGAAAAATATCGACAGGAGGCTGGTATCGAGGAATGGAAAGGGAAATTTGTCAACCGGAAATACGCCTTTGAAGACAGCGGAGTCGAGAAAGGGGAAAGCGAGTGGATGAAGGTGGTGTACGGTTTCGATCGTAAGTTTCAGTATCGTCACCCCACAAGTTCATGCTGACGTGCTAGAGCCTGAACTGCCGCACAACGCCAGCGGCCCGACTTTCAGCCACATCTTTGGTACAAACACCTCGCCGTTTGAATTGCTCGTTATAAAGCGGAAGATCATGGGCCCTTGTTGGCTGGAAATCAAGAATGCCTCGCAAAGCTCGAAATCTGTACGTCGCAGTCCCCGGTCATCCAGCTAATATTTCAGACATCATGGTGCAAAGTCGAATTCACTGTCCATGATCCTAAGAATGTTAACCCATTCGGGGTACCTCCTAAACCCAAAAAAGATGGAGAGGACACGCCAAAAGAGGAGCCGAAAGAAGACTCAAAGCTATCCGCCCAGGAGGTCAAGGAAGCCAAAGAGGCCAAGGAGGGTCCCAAGAACGCTCCACCGATGACAATCATGTCTATCTCCATGAGGACCATCGTCAATCACCGTGAGAACAAGACGGAGCTGTTGTGTGTCACCGCAAGGACGTGGGAGGGATGTAAGTATTTATTCGCTGTCAACGTCAGCTCAAACTTACGATCATAGGCAACATCGACGATCCGACCCCACCAGACCGCCTGCCATCCACACTCAATACCATTGTCCGACCTATTGAGAAGTTCCCACCGAATCTCGAAGCTCGCGCAAAGACCGAGGCCTCACCGTTCCAAACAGTCAAAGCCGAACGAGCGCTACTCAACTCCCTGCTTGCCACCATTCAAAAGCATGATCCGGATGTCATCGTCAGCCACAACTTCCTTGGTGGTAACTTTGAGGCGCTGCTATACCGAATGAAGGAGCTCAAGGCGGATCACTGGTCGAGAATAGGCCGGTTCAGGCGCAAGGCGATCACCATCAGCAAGATGGGGAGCAACGCCAGATTGATGGCTGGGAGGCTTGTTGCAGATTTATCCAGTGATGCTGCCAAGGTGAGCTTGTCACTAGTCGCTATTGAGTTGGCTGATAATCATAGGGCATGATCTCATCGACCACCTGGTCAATGACGGAAATGTGCAACACGCACCTGAAGATTCAGCGTGAAGACGTCGACCCGGAGGACACGCATACCTACTTCGATCACACCTTGTCCTCGCCAGACCGGCTCATCAAGTACATCCGATTATGCGAAATCGACGCCTACTTCCAGATGGCCATCGCGGGCCGGGTGCAGATGCTGCCTCTGACGAAGCAGCTTACCAATCTTGCTGGTAACTCATGGTCAGTCATTCTCCTCTCGCTTATGGTCCAGCTGACATCGACAGGAATCTTACCCTGAATGGAGGAAGAGCCGTGCGAAACGAGTTCATCTTACTACATGAATTCCACCGCCTCAAGTATGTCTGCCCGGACAAGATGTTCCGCAAAGACGTCAAGGCGAAAGCTCTGCCTTCGGGCGATAACGACGATGATGACGAGCAACCCTCTACCTCCACCCGAGTGAGGGGTAAAGCAAAGTACGCTGGTGGTTTGGTGTTTGAGCCGAAGAGGGGGCTGTGGGATACCTATATCCTCGTTATGGATTTCAACTCGCTATATCCCAGTATCATCCAGGAGTACAACATCGATTTTACGACTGTCGAGCGGGATGACGATGACGATGTGAGTTACAAGGTTACGACGCATGGCTCGAAGATCTTAGCTGATGAGTATAGGCGGAGGAAGACAAGATCCCTGACGTGCCCGAGGGCGATGTTCCCCAGGGTGTCCTGCCACGAATTATCGCAACGCTAGTCAATCGACGTCAGGAAGTCAAGAAATTGATGAAGGCCAAGAAAACCACAGCGGCCGAGATGGTGCAGGTGAGTCTTTTGCCCTATGGAAGCCGCATGAAGTGGAAGCTGATACCCTTAGTATGACATCAGGCAACAAGCGCTCAAGTTGACTGCAAACTCCATGTACGGTTGTCTTGGTTTCGCCGGATCCCGATTCTCCTCTCGACCCCTGGCGGCTTTGACGACATTCAAGGGACGAGAGATCTTGACCCATACTAGAGAACTGGCTGAATCTCTCCAATTGGATGTGAGTGAATCTCGGGCAGAATAAGCGCGCTCGGCTGATCATTCCAGGTCGTGTATGGTGATACCGACTCCGTTTTCGTCAATTCCAATGTGACCACCTATCCGGAAGCCCTGAAGATTGCCAACGAATTCAAGAAGCTGGTCAACGAGCGATATAAGCTTCTCGAGATTGACCTCGACGCTGTCTTTGAGCGGATCTTGCTGCTGAACAAGAAGAAGTACGCGGCGGTCAAGATCGATGAGGCTGGTGGCAAGATCACGGAAGTCAAGGGGTTGGATATGAAGAGGCGAGAGTTCTCCAAAGTGTCCAAGGACTCCTCTAGGTGAGTCTAGTCTATTGCAGGTGAACGTTGCTGATGCTCAAGTGCTGTTCTACGAGAGATCTTGTCTGGAGAGGTGACTGAGAATGTCGTCGGGAAGGTTCACGACCTCCTTACATCGCTCGGCGAGCGTGTGCGTGCAGGCGACGTGCCCCTGGAGGATTTCATCATTTTCAAGGTAAATCTTCGATCCCTTCCAGATGAACACTCAGCTGACATCATCAGCGATTAGGAAAGAACCCCGAGGATTACCCAGACAAGAAATCCCAACCCCACGTTCAAGTCGCCCTGCGTATGAAGTCCAAGGGTGTCGCCGTGCGCGCTCACGATGTCATACCGTACATCATCTGCTTGGGCGAGGATGGTAAGTCGGGGAGGACTGCCAGTGCCGACAAGGCTTTCCATCCGGATGATCTGCGGAGACAAGGGAGCGAGTTGAAGATTGGTGAGTTTTACAGAGCTTGCGTCGAGGCCCACATTGACCCCTAGATTATGACTTCTACCTCGACTCTCAGATCTTACAGCCTATTTTGAGGTTGTGCGAGTCCATTGAAGGGACTGAACGGGCCAGACTAGCGGAGTGTCTAGGTATGTTGTCTTTCGCCATAATGACGCCTCGCTAACATTTTGCAGGTCTTGATCCCGCACGATACGCCTCAACCGGGGGACAGGTAGCCGAGAAGGAATTCTTCACTTTCGAATCCCAGATCTCGGACGGAGAGCGATTTAAGGATGCCGATGCGTTTAGTATCAGGTGCATGTCTTGCGAGGCGACATTTGCATTCGAAGGGTTAATGGACGATTCTGTAAGTTTGACTCAAGATTGACTTCCCAAACATAGCTGATTATCTTAGGCACACGTCATTCAGGCTATCGGTATCGTTTGTCCTGGCTGCTCTAGCGTCGTCCCAACTCCATCTGTCTCTGTCCAACTCGAGCTTGCGGTCCGAGCCCACATCTCAAAGTACTACTTGGCGTGGACTGTATGTGATGGCGAGGGCTGCGGAGCCCGGACGAGGATGATGGGTGTATACGGCCGGAGATGTCTCGGATTCGTGCGGGAGGGATGTAGAGGTACAGTCGCCCTTGAGGTAAGTCATGTCCCTGTCTTTGGAAGGCTGTAGCTGATCAAGCAGTACACCGACACCAAGCTATACAACCAGCTTCTTTACTATCAGTCCCTCTTCAATCTCGAAAAGGCTCTGACAACTTCTCGCGGCACGGGCCGGGCAGAAGAGATCAAGGCCCTGGCCACGGCCAACACGAGGGGATTTGCGGACATCCTGGCGGTCGTGGAGCGGTATCTTGAGCGAAATGGGAGGCGGTATGTGGACATGAAGGGGTTGTTTGGGTTCATGGAGCGCATGAAGATGTAGGGCGAGAGTCTGATCTGTTATCATCGGTCGTTGTGGCTTTATTTTGAGCATTATTTCGGTAGCCTTCCACAGCTCTAGGCTGGCAGTGTAAATGTATACGGGTTCTCTTCTGATGATTGCATCTAGACTTCTAGCCTACCATACACGATCTGACCATCTATGATCGTTGCCTTGACCTGTACTTCCAGCATTTCCCCAACGGGGACCTTGAGGAGGTCGTCATCCCACACCACCGCATCGAATCTTTTGCCCGGCGTGAGCGAGCCGGTAATATTTGAGAGCCCAGCATAGGCAGCTGAGACGAACTATGAGCGGAGGTCAAACGGGTCAACAGATGAGGTACATACCGTCAACTGTAAAGCCCCTCAGTGCCTGCTCCCTACTCAGTTTCTCCTCTGCGACCCAGCCGTCCGGCCCGTGCGGTGATGTCCCAGCTTCAGATAGACGGGTAGTGGCTGCATAGAACCCCTTGAGCGGGTCAAGCGATTCAACGGGGAAATCAGAGCCGAGCGCTATCCGACCACCCAGCCTGTTTAATCAGCTCGGTCTACTGGCCATAGTTGAGCAAGGCTACAATGGCAGCATGACTTACTTGAGGTAAGATTGCCATGCGTATGCCCCCTTCAGTCGTTCCTTGCCCTAGGGTCGCATCAGCTGTGTCGTAAGAAGACGCTTTGAAGATGATAACTCACTAATCGTTCTTCGGCATACCACATCCGATCGGTCAGCATGTATACCTAGGGCTGATTAATGAGATATTGAACATACATCACTAGTTGCATGGGTCGGTTGGTAGCTCGCGATTACTGTGATGATCAACAATCAATCTTTGGGGACACCGTCGGCAGGGCGGAGCTTACCACCAAATTTGACAGCTCGGGCGAGGTCCGAAGGCGTCATGATCTGGGCATGCTCAAGTCTGAAACGCTTGGCCGATTCGAGCCCTGGATGAGACCCGATGACCGTTTCAATAGCATTTAGAATGACGTTGTTCGCTCGATCACCTATGGTGTGGATGTTCTGGCATTGTCAGCTAAATCTCCTTTATTGTCAAGATCTTGACACTGACCACTTGCCATCCCTGTTCTAGTCAGCCATTGCCATGTCTCTTCAGTTATTACTGACCTTCTCATACCACTTTCTGATCATCCCCTCCCACTTCTCCTCTGGAACAAGCATGAAACCCTTCCAACCAGGTTGATCACTGTAATCCTCCAGCAGCGCCGCTCCCCGTGATCCCAGAGCGCCATCCCCAAAGAGCTTGACTGAATGGACGTTCAGTCGCCCATCCCCTGCCTCTGATATCCGGGTGAACGAATCACCGCAGTACTCTGTCGGAGAAGGGCAGAAGATCATCAGGTTGAAGCGGAGGGGCAGCTTTCCGCTGTCAGCGAGTCTGAAGGATCAGCAGGAGCAATGCCGGGAAAATACAGCATATCGAGGAGGGTAAAAAGACAAGAACAATCCAGCCAGGACTTACTTGGCAAAGAAATCCACATCGTCTTTGGGCGTTCTGGCATTGTGCACACCGGTCAATCCCTTGCTGAGTGCTTCGTCAGACATGCGTTTGAGGAAGAGCTGCCGTTGCGCATCAGACCATTTCGGTCGGATTTCATTGATCAGATCTATTGCGTTGTCCACCTGAGAGTCAGCTCGGATGTGAGTGCGAAGGTGACAAAGCTCGCGAATATGCCTGTCGGCCTCCCGTTCTCATCGCGCACAATCAGACCTCCTTCCACTGTTTCCGGCAGACCGCCTTCCCTTTGCTCCAACTCATCAAGTACCGCTCGGCTGACCCATTCGGCATGAACATCTACTCGTGCAAGGCAGATCTTTTTCCCTCGTAGTATCTCGCTCGCTTCAAGATCGTCCGCTGTAGGAAACGTTTTTGAGGGGAAGAGATTTTGATCCCAGCCCATCCCTTCAACCCACCTTCCAGCCGGAAGATCACGGCCCTCATTGGCGATGAAGTGCTCGACTCGAGTGACTACTTCCGCAGGGGAACGGGAAGCGAGCAGCGGAAGTTGGGCGTAGTAGCCGTGCTCGAGGACATGCCCATGGGCATCAATCAAGCCCTGCAGGTCAGCTTGGCGCACTGAGACAGTAGTAGCATTGAGCTTACAGGGGTCATAGTCTGTCCCTCAGGCAAATATAGAATCTCCACACCCCCTGCCAGTCTCACTACTTCGGGAGACTGATCCACTCCACCAATTGTCGCTTTGTCGCCCCATCTTCTCCGTATTCTATCTGTCTCAGCATCAGCCACTGATCTGATCAACAGAGACGGCAAGTACTCACTTAGTGAACCGCTATCCGCCACTTCTTTGCCTTTCACTACCACACACTCCACAGCTCCGACTCCACCGTTCTCTGGAACAGTATATATTCCCAGCCTGTCTCGCGTGCAGATCGCATATGTGCTTGGCAAAGGTGAATCTTTGTGGCCAGATCCAAAGGTGCGAATTTTGCTACGCTTCCCGTCACGCTGTGAATACAGAACGACAAATCCAAGGATGAGGATGGTGAGAGATAGGTGTAGCGTGCGAGTGGAGCGCTTGGGTGGAGGCGGGGCTTTCTGATACTTAACCGCTGGGTTTGTGGTCAATTTTGATTTTTCCGACATGGTTGAAATTCGACGGCGGGCTGTAGATTCTGCAGGGCCGTTCTCTGCCATGGTTGATGCGAAGGTGACTGCTAGATCAGCGAGTATAGCTCGTAGTGCGTGAGGTATGCTGCGCTGAAATTCCGGCCGCTTGAACGACCCCCCGGAGATGCCCGAAACATGGCCGAATTCCCACTTGGGGTGTTTTTGTGGACTTTCCCACGGTGGTACGACCCATTCAAGAGGAGGAGCTGCCAAACCCAAAACTACTCTTCACATCTTCACTCTCCCCTATATTCTTTGCTTTACTCGACAATACACCCCTTCTCACGCTAGACACGATGGCGACCGACAAAGAACTCAACGATGACTTGTACGGAGGTGATTTGTATGCGGGTAAGTTCGCTCGACCGTCCTTGTTCGCAGACCACCCAAACAAAGGAGTCGTCAGCCCGCCACCGCGTACTAAAGACCCCTCGCTCCCCAATACGGCATGTTTGTTTGGCTGACGGGCCCAGATCTCGACCTAGAAGAGCTCGATGCGACACAGCTGGACGAAGAACTCGAAGACGTCCCAGACTTGCAACCTGTCTCCGAGACTAAGCCCGACTTGGGCAATGGCCAATCGCAGCCTTCAAATTACGCCCAGCAACAGCAGTCTCAGCCTCAGCAGCAGTATCAGAATCAACAGCAGCAGCAACAGGGTCAAGGCCAAGGGCAGTATGGTTTTGGATCGGGACCTTCCGGCCAAGGGCAGGGATACGGCCAGGGTCAAGGGGACGGAAATGATAGGCTCAGATCGGGAGATCAGCCTGATGCGGGGTTAGTTGATCTCTTTACTTATTTGGCTGTGGCTCGCAGAGGTCTGCATGGCGCGTGTGTAAAGCGTTGGTCGGGGGAGATAGTCAGACAGAGTAGCGACAGTCAAGATAGCTACGTACCCGTACCCATATTCCCTTACCTCTTCTATCATTTGACAGATTGTTTGGTAGGCATCGAGAAGAACTTTGAACTGATCAAGATGTACCCTTTTATGCCGGACTCTCTCCTTTGCCACATCCCTGATTACCTGTCATACATACTCTCCTCACCGTCATCCCGCACATGGTAATGACCGCATTTCTTCCTTCCTTCCCTTTGTTCTAAACTCACTGTTCCAACTACAGGAAGATGTTCATTGGCGGTCTAAACTGGGAAACCACAGAAGGTACGTAGTATAGCCGCCATCGACTCCTTCGCGCCTCGAGGTGTTGGCTGATATTCGCCAGAAAACCTGCAGGAATACATGCGCCAGTATGGTCCGATCGAGGCGTGCACGATCATGCGGGACCCAAACGGTCGATCTAGGGGTTTCGCCTTCTTGACCTATCAAAGCGCGGAGAGCGTCGATAAGGTTCTAGCTGAGGTGCATCACCTGGATGGCAAGCAGGTAGGTCAATGTTATTCTGGCAGACTGTCATGCATCATGCGCTTCCCTTCCTTGCATTACACTCCAAACCAAGCTAAAACTCCAGATCGACCCCAAACGCGCTATCCCTCGTGCCGAACACGAACGAACCGCCAAAGTCTTTGTCGGCGGCTTGGCAGCTCCAGTCACCTCCGAGTCACTCAAGGTCTTCTTGACCCAGTTCGGACCCGTCATGGACGCGACAGTCATGTTTGACCGTGAGACTGGGCGATCCAAGGGATTCGCCTTTGCTACATTTGGAAATGAGGAAAGCGTGGCTGTGGCGATGGCTGCGAGTGGAGTGGAACTAGAGGGCAAGCCTGTAAGTTGGGTCTTCATTTGGGGGAGAAAGAGAGTGGCGTGTGGTCAGAATGTGGACAGGCTTCAGCCTTTCGACGCTGCTATATCCACACGGCGTCTCTCTACTGTCTTTCTGACCCGCGAATCGCGCTGACTGTCAGATTGAGATAAAGAAAGCTCAACCCCGAGGCTCCGGTAACCTCCCGATCAAATTCCCCGGCCAAGGCGGAGCCATGGGCGCCAGCGCAGGACCCAGAGGAGGCGCAGGCATGAACATGATGCACAACGGTGGGATGGGAATGGGCATGGGCATGGGCGGCGGTATGGGAATGGGAATGGGCGGGATGGCTGGCGGCGCCGCTTTCGACCCTTCAGCGATGATGATGATGTACCAGAACATGATGAAGAGCTCTGGGATGGGTAAGTGCCTCTTCAATCAAGGTATAAGAGAGTGCGCTGATGTGTCAGGAGGTATGGGTATGGGCGGTGGAGTTGACCCAAATGCTATGGCTATGATGTATCAGAATATGATGAAGAGTGAGCTTCACCTTCCGATTGGAGTACTCCAGCTGACTCTGCCAGACATGACAGGCATGAACGCACCTGCGATCAACCCCAATATGTCTCGGGGCGGGATGGGAATGATGAACCCTATGGCTGGTATGATGGGGGGTATGAATATGGCTGGTATGGCCGGTATGGCGCCTGGTATGGGCATGGGTGGTGAGTGTTTTCTGGCTTAGGATGAGCGAGTCGACGCGGTGCTGATCTATCAGGTTACGGCGGTCAGGCTATGGGTGTGAACAGGGTAAGTTTCTTTGTGTGCTGATCCCTGATTGCAATCGCTGACTTATCCTCAGCCACCCCAAGCAGGGGGTGCAGCCCGAGCGGTCCCGAATGCCCCTCGCGGTCCAGCAGCTATGCGGACTGAAGGCGGTACTACGCCCAACGGTACTGCCGGCGCTTCAGGTGCTGCAGGTGCTTTGAACGGTGCGAGTGGGACGGGAGCGCAGAGGTATTCGACTCAGGGAGCAGCGAGGTCAAGGCCTTACTAGTGTATTCTGATGCGGGAAGGCATCATTAGGTAATATGTACAGTGGTCTATGAATGATTGCCACTACGTGAAACATGTATCAATGCCAGTCAAAGCTACGTCGGAGATCGACGGCTGGTTCCAACGCGAAGGACGTTGCGGAAGGCGAGTCAGCTCCAACAAGCAATGTTTCCCTCTTTTCATCCCTGTGGCAGCGAGCATGACAGTGCATCACACCTGCTATCTGAGAACCCTACAAATCCTTGGCATCCTATCCAACCACCTAGTACGCAGCAGCCTTGCTGGCAGCGATCCGGAGGTGGTTCGCGTGCTCGTCGTAAGGGGTCTGCCCTGGGGGGATGATGCGCCAAAGGTCGGGGGACTGGAATTGGTAGGTCTTGGCAAGAGCAGCAACGGTAGCCTTCAAGAAATTTCCCTGGGTGGCAGTCGAACCCTTAGATTGGGCTACACGAATCAGTGACCGTCACTTTGTAATTTGAACAGCCTGAAACTTACTGTAGCAGTCCTGGATACCAGCCATCTGGAGAAGACGCTTAGAAGCGGGAGCGGCAACGATACCGGTTCCTCGGGGAGCGGGAATAAGACGGCACATGACGGATCCGTTCTTGCCGGACACCTTGCAGGGCACGGTGTGGGGCTCGGCAATGTGGGAACCCCAGTAACCCCTTCGGACGGGCACGATGGAGAGCTTGGCAGTGATGATGGCTCCTCGGATGGCGGTAGCGACTTCCTTGGCGCACTTGACACCGAGACCGACGTGTCTGGAAATCATCAGCAACTGTCACGATCTGGCAGCAGTGTGAATAGACCCACCCGTCAAAGTCACCAACAGCGACGAAGGCCTTGAAACGGGTTCGCTGACCGGCAGAGGTCTGCTTCTGAACGGGAGCGATCTGCATGACCTCGTCCTTGAGGGTGGGGAGGAAAGTGTCGATGATCTGGAACTCCTTGACGGGGAGAGAGAAGAGGTAGATCTCCTCCATGGACTTGATCTTGCCGTCCTTTACGAGTCGGCCGAGCTTGGTGACGGGGACCCTGGACTGTAAGCTGGAGTTCGTGCGCGCGACCATATGCCCTCCCCCACATTCCCTGGCCAATCTCCAGATCCGTCCCACAGCTTGCCTGCAATTCGCAATACACCATTCCTTGAATCCCTCGCAACCCTCCTATTCCGCGCTTGTCGAATAGCGATGCTCTGCTCTCGAATACCGGCCCTCTCGCCAGCTTCTCCCCAGTCCCGCCTTGCCCCAACGTAGCCAGCAATAATTGCAAACGCGCAACTCACCACTCCTCGTCCTCCTTCTTTCCACCTCGCCTTGGTCCACGACGACCCCGGGGCGCACCTCGCCCACGTCCGAATCCACCACGAGCGCCAGCACCTGATCCAGCAGCTTCAGCCATGTTGATTAGGTTGATGTATGCTGTTTTTGTCGAGAGGTTGAGTATCAAAGAAGCCCTGCAAGCCGTTAATGGGATTTTTGGTGCAGTCCGGTAGGCGTGCCATAATGCGGCGAATTGCGGCGTTATCTTTTGGTGAGGCATGGGCTAAGTCGCGGGTGGCGAAGTGTGGCACGTAGCTGTCGGCGATAAGTCGCGTCCTCACTGTTCTGCTTCCGCACTGTAACTGCCTCGCTTCTCCTTATGTCGCATAAGCACAAGCATTCAAGCATATGTAGCTTTTAGTTTCGACAGAGATGATAGACCGCTATCGGTCCTGACTGGTAGTTCGCAGCCTCTGGCGAAAAGACGCAAAGACATGTGGAGATTACGATCAAGGGGCCATCAAGCAAGGGACAGTTGAGCTCAAAATCAGATCATTGACCGTCATTGAAGAGAGCTCGGCCAGCATTCAGCACTCGCCCTCCGACATCGTAATTGCCCCAAGTGCTGATCGTGATATCAAGGCCTACTTATACTCTCTTTCATGCATCGAGGAAACCGGCATTTGCGCTCCTTAGGTATCCTAATGCTTCCCCTGATGACAACCTCTTGACTGCTCACAGCCTTACCCGAGACCGGTCCTATCTGACGTCAAGGCAATCAAGGTTGCTCAAGATCGCGCTGATCGTTCGGTCGCACTGTGATTCGGACTACCGCGATCCCTCTACAGTGCTCTGTGAATATCATCTTCATCACAACCAGGTGCGAGGTTACTAACTTCGCGGGAACGGCGAGAGAATGGCGAGAGGCACAAACGATGGGTGAAGAAGGCTCCACTCAAGCTGAGTATCGCACACACAGGGCAGGGTACGACTCTTCAGGCACTGGCTGACATGATCCAGGCACTCACGCTACCTTCATCGACAAAGATGATGATGAGAATGTAGCGCAAGAGCGTGAAGTGTGCTTGCGTCGGGGTTTTTTGGGTGACAACTGCGCATCGCAATTTGTCGCTGTGCCCTTCACGCAGGGTATAAAGTGGGAAGTGCGATTGTTGGTCAGCAATGGTAAGCAACCATCTCTCGATCTCGCTCTGCACGGGCACATTTAATTGCGTTTCAGGCTGTTTCAGGACGTTTCAGCACAAGGGAGGGGAGTCGTGCTCTCTCGTAAGGCTAACGTACAAGTCAGCGATCTGTCAAGGCACAGAGTGGCGCGCGGTGGCACTCACAAAACCCTGAATTAATCAAGTGCCTGTCACACGCGCGAGCTTCAAGCTGCCCAAAGAGGAAGAAATGCCTCTTCGATCGATGCCAACATCTCGGGCCCGAAACACCGGGCCCCGTCCGGCCTCGACGGATCGCCAGCTATTTCTGCATCAGGCAAAAAGCCATGGACCGAACCAGCGGGACGAGATTGTCCCTGTCTGTCTACTGAACGCCTAATTGGGTTTGACTCTGTGAATCAAAACAGGGTGGCAAAAGGGGGCAGCCTCGCCTCTCACGCAGTAAAACAGGGGTCCCAGGCAGTCGCCGTTCAAGCCGCCCGGTTCTGGATGCAAGGCTAGACGACCGATAAACGCCTGTTGTCAACAAGCTTACAGACGCTAGGAACAAAAATTCCGATCCGTCAGCCTCCACCTGCCGCTTTTGGATATTTGCCATTCTTCAAAATAACCAAGCCGACGCCGCCCTTACGACGTCTGATCTGCTGCATTGGATAGGCTTCACGAGATGTCGGCAGCAAAGAACTTCGGCCTCGGCGGCATCCCCAAACCCTGAGATCTGGTAACGGAATTGCACAAGGTTTCCCTAAGCGTTGGCGTTTTTCCCTGGCGCTTGCTTTCCGCCTCCCCTTGCTGTGGAACTGCGCGAAGCGATGAACGACTGCTTGCGGGTAGTGTACACATCTATCTGAGACGGGCGGCAAGGAGCTTGCCATCCCTGTTTAGGTTTTGGACTTGAGGTACACCGCATCCACTCATATCCTACCTCCCGCACATCCTCGACTGGCAGACGAGGACCCGCCTTGTCTCACCCCCTCGCGAATCCGAAATACCCTCCATTGAGTAACGCGATTCACGACACTCGTGCCTAGCTCCTGAATCAGCATATCCACCACCAGTTGGGCAAACAACTTTTGCCAACTTCCCATCACGACGACACGCCACGACAGAACGCGGCAGCAAGCCCCGTTTCGCTCTGCTCCTATCCTCCGTTCGTCCCCCGAAACCGAACAGTCTTGCCCCTTGCGCCACCCTCCTACAAACCCCTCGCCGCATCGTAGATCCACATTCCCGAGTGTTTCGACTGTATTCCATCTCCTTCCTCTCCCCAGTCATCTCACACGCCACGTCTTCGATCACATCCATCTCCACATCCCTTCTCCTCCCTCCCCTCTTCGCCTAATCATGGAAGCATCCTCATCCCACCCTGCTGGCGGATCACCTCGATTTATCGACGAGGGTTACCTCGAACTCACTCAAATCATCGGCACGGGGGCATATGGCTGTGTGTGGCTAGCCATCGATGGACGGTATCCACATCTACCATGGCGGGCGGTCAAAGCGCTGCGGCGACATGGGCTTGATGCTAGACAACGGCAATTTCAACGGCGAGAAATTACCCTACATCATCTCGCTTCCAATCACAGCAGCATCATCACAATGGACAGAATAGTAGAGGAGGGCGATCACATCTACGTTGTGATGGACTACGGGGAGAATGGGGATTTGTTCGCGATGATCTGCGAGCGGCAAAGAGTGAGTTGCCACGCTACACATTCTTTGTCTGTGCGCAAGTGCTGATTCGTTAGTACGTCGGTGACGACGAACTTATCCGCTCGGTCTTCCTCCAACTCCTTGATGGGATCGCCCACATCCATCACCTCGGCATAGCACACCGCGATATCAAGCCAGAAAATATCGTGTGCTCGGACGACGGCGTCCGTGTCCGCATCTGCGACTTTGGCCTCGCCACCTCCGAGGTCCAATCATCTGAATTCGGATGCGGTTCGACTTTCTACATTGCCCCCGAATGCCTAGGGGAACACTACCCTTCCCGTACCTCCTACCCCACCAAAGCAGGAGACGTCTGGTCACTCGGCGTCATCCTCGTCAATCTCGTTTGCGGAAGAAATCCCTGGCGGATCGCTTCTGCATCCGACGATTCATTCAATGCATTCTGCAAAGACCCCTCCTTCCTCCGCCGCATCCTTCCTATATCCGCCGAGTGCCTTGAGGTGCTCAAAGGCATCTTCGCCGTCGATCCTACCCGCCGTGTCGGGCTCGCTGAGTTGCGCAAGCAGGTCTTGAGCATTGGAAGCTTCAGCATGTCGGAGACGGAAGTACGGGCTGCCCATGCTGCCGCCCAGGCCCAGCAGGCTCGTGCCAAGAAGCTTGCGGGTTGCGTGGCCTCTGTCGTGGAGGAGGATGAAGAAGAGGAGGAGGAAGAGGAGGAGCTAGAGATCGAGATCGATGATACTTCAAGCTGGATAGAAGGGGAGGGGGAGGAGGAAGAGGACATGATGCCCTTCGATCTGGAAGATGCCGATCTTTACGATGACAAAATCCCCTCACTTCGAGCCGACTCCGGTTCTCCTTCCCCACCCGCCCACTGCTCTCGTTCTTCATCCTCCATGAGCGCTTCCCTACCCCCTACACCCCTCCTCATACCCGCAATCGGTCTCCCCACCCAACTCGAACCCAACACCAAAAATTGGGATGATCTATTCAACCGCCCCTCCTCCGCCATGCGGATACGAGATGGCTACCTCAACTCCCCCGATCCAATCACTGCGGGTAGCCCCAACCCATTCTTCCGATGACAGCACGACCCTTCATGACATGCCCTTGTATCACCACAGTAGCATCATAATACATCTAACTCTCGCCCTCAGGGTGTGAGCATCTATAGGACCCAATCTACAAATACATCTATAGTTCATATTGTACTATCATGTATGATGCATGTTGACGTATCTCAGTCTGATACTATCCTGCTCAAAGACAAGCCACCCTGCTGCATTGGGCGAGAAACTTTCAAGATGCCACCGCCGTGCCACCGAGCCACTTTCACGCTTGCGATCGATCGTGCCTTCTCTGTGTGCGTACCTGATCTGAATTTTGAGTTCCGAAGCTTGATAAGATTGGTCAGCAACCGCTGCGTCAGTGCGGGATCCCATAAAGCCTCCTTTCGGATTACTCAAGAACTGCCGCTCCACTCGTGCCTTGCGTGATTCCAGGTTGCAGAAGCGAAGTCGGTCAGCTCGATCCTGTCATGTGCGCAGCGGATCGATTCGCTGCAACTGGCGATACTTGTTTAGGGTCTGTGATAGGTACCACCTCCCTGGCACTGGTCCTGATTCTCAGCTCAAAGCGGCTCAAGAAGAAGCCTGAGGCTCAACTTGTAATTTGAGTCGTTGAGATATGCATTGAATGACGCTTGTTGGACCTGACTGAAACGCCGAGACTCATGAACAAGTTGTAATATCTCCGTGCCTTCCCACCACCGTCCAGCCGCCCCCGCAATTCATCTTCACCTGTCTGTTTCGGTTGCACGATCTGGTCTCGGATCATCCACTCCCCTCCCCGCCCCGCTGTGTATACGAAGTTGTACAAGTACCCTCAGGTGGGTTTATGTGTCGGCTTACCTCGCGGAGAGGTCCAGAATGTTGACATCAGTAGACAATCGCGTCTGATCGATATCCTCGGCCCGCGTGAGCTGCAGCCATACATCCACCCACTATCGGCCGGGAGTCTACAACATCCCTCCGTCGAGAATGCCTCTTCCCGGCATACCCTTCTTGAAATCCTCTTCAGGTGCTTCGACATCTACTAAGACGCCACCGGTGGCCCCAGCCCGCCCACCTTCCCCACTCTCGGCCGCTAATGCCGGATCCGCCAGCAAGCGCCCAACTACTGCTTCGTCGACCATAACGAGTGCAGGGCGTAAGGCCTCAGGGTCACGCGGCACTCCATCCATCTCCTCTTCAGCCTCCATATCGGGGTCACTCTCGGCCCGGGCCTTACCTGCACCGGCGGAATTCCAACCGCCTCCTACCTCTCAATCGAGTCGCTCGCTGTCCTCCCGCCTCCTCCGTCGGCGGCCCTCCGAGAAGTCATCTTTGGCACGAACCCCACGACTTCCTGCTCTCGTCAGTGCAGCATCGGAGAGCGACGGTACCAGCGAGCTCCTGACAGGCAGCACTACCGGCGGGGATGTATTCGCCGAGCAGCAGGATATGTGGGGAGCAATGCCGCTCATGTCGGCCGAGGAGAGAAGAGCGAGCGAGGTCGAGCGGGCAGCAGAGCGTGTTGGTCGCTTGACGAAGCAAGGGAGTGGCGAGGCGGGACCATGGAGGAGCGGGGACAGCGATGGGAATCCCTGGTTGAGGCGTGGGAGTGAAGGGTCAAATAGGAGAGGCAGCGACTGGAATCCAACATCTCCTTATCCTGTCAGTTCCGAATCGCCATACTACATGCAGTCCGGGTACACGGCACTACCTCCACCCCCTCGCCCAGGCGCTAAGCGGTACGACCGGGCGGAGAAGGAGGAGATGATTGCGGAAACCGCGCCCGTCCCGCAATCCCTTCCGTGGGACATGTGGGGCAGACGCGCATCTGATCCTGTCAAGTATGCAGCGCAGCTCGCAGCCTTGCCCGATATCGACCTTCCCAGTGGTCACCCCTTCCTACAATCCAATACTCCTCCCGCGTCAAACGCCCCTACTCCGGTCAGAACCGATTCGGATCGTGACAGTGCGCTTGCTATGGAGAAGCAGCATAACGATTCCGGACGATCTCGGTTTGGCGATGCCCCACCTATGCCAACTCACCCGAGTCGAGACGACAAGACCTTCTTCTCGCCTCCCAAGCGCGCTCTGCCAAAGTCGCCGAGGGCCAATAGGGTCTCCAATCGTATGACCGAGTCAGGCTTCACACCTCCCCCACGTTCATCCTCCCGGCTCAACAACGCTGCATCTCAATTCGATGTTCCAGCTCCACCCTACATTTCCTCTGCCAATTCTTACAAGAATACTGTGCAGTCTGGTCAACAGGCAATCAGACTTCGCTCTAATTCGGTGTCAAGCACCACAAATACCCAATCCCCTCATCACACGGTTGTCCCTCGAGCGACCACTACCCGCTCCCCTGTCCCTCCACTACAGTACCAGCTTGCTCCTCGCTCGCCCAAATCCTCTACCCCAATGTACCACCTCGAACGCTCCGCAGTACTCTCCCCTACTCGTCTTCCAAAATTCGCGCCACGGTCTAGCGACCAACAATCCCTCGGCTCTAGCGATAGCGCTGATGTCGAGTCGGACAACGACGAGCAGGTTGCGAAAACGGGACGGGGACATGAGGGCGGTTATGAGGTCTCAGTGGCGTGTACGCAGTCGGCGGCAGGCTCAAATGGGGAGATCAAGTGGGAAGTCACACTTCGTCCTTCCACCGCGGCAGCGGTAGCCTCAGCTTTTGCCCCTCCGATCCGCTTATCGGGCGCTACTGCAGCCGCGGCCACCTCCATTCTGCCGGTTGGAGCCACACATATCCAGTTGAACATGGCGGTTGGCAAACTCGACGGCAGCCTCAGTTTCATCAACCCTACTCTCTCCGGCGATGCTCAGGCTACACCTACACGGCCCCCTCGAGGTGATAAGGACGGTCTCGCCACCTTGAACGGCCACGGGGTGAGGGGACTGGGGAGCCAGTCTTGGGCTGCACACTCCAGGGCAGGGACATTTGGTATGGGAGAAGGAAGAACGGGAGACGGTGCCGAGACCGCCTTGTCCTCGTCTGTCTCACTAGAGTCAGTGGAGGAGGAGAACAAGCTGGACAGGCGTGCTACCATTACTCCCCCACCCAGAATGACGACTCCTCCTCCTATGCCCTCGCACCCCTACGTTACCACACCGATCTCGTCCGCGAAGAAGCGACAACCTCATTCTCGGTCAACGAGTTATGGCGATCAACCGCGAGTCTGGGCACTTTCGCCTGCGACCACCACTCCCACTGCGACCGATGCCGGTGGTATGCGGACTCCACCACGGACTCACACTCCTCGGGAGCTTACCTACGTATCGAGCCCATCACCGAGAGGTACACCGAGGCGTACGCGGCTGGTCAGTGCTAGTCAGTTGAACGGGGGGCTGTTTGCGCATGGGACAGTGGACGATCTGAGTGAGCAGACAGAGGGGCCGTCAGTGTAGAATGGGTACTTGGTGAGGGTCCTTAATCTAGTTGTAAGTTGATGATACCCTACGAACGGACTTGGGCTGACAGTCTCGTTAGGTAACTGAATATTTCACGGTGGACATTTGACTCTGTACAACTTGTCGAAACATAGGGACTTTGCGTGCTTTTTCTTAGATGGACGATATCGCGCACGTTCGTCGGTTGATTCAGGCGTCGCTTGGGAGACTCGTATGCTTGACGGGGAGGATCTGTCTGGATCTGACATTGCAACTGTGAGGTTCCACACTAGATGCTGCAGTCGGAGGCAGATCGGGATAAAGGCTCCGACCCAAGTTACCCCATGAGGCAATTCTCGTTATCTGCGGAGGCTCCACCCTGTGTCATGTCGTAAATTGTCTCAAATTGAATTGATCGACTGAGCGTATATAAGAAGCACGACTCTCCGCAGCTCGGGCCATAAACATCCCCCCTTCTTACATCGTTCTTCATTCTCAGTCACCAGCCTCACACCCACATTTATCTACTATGAAGCTCTTCTCGCTCGCCCTCACCGCTGCCCTCGCTGGGTCAGCCTACGCTCAGTCAGTCCACATTGATAGTTCAGCCCTGTCATCAAGCTGATCTGCCAGGATATCGCAGTGCATCCTGACTTGCTCGACTGCTGCTGCCACTCTCGCCGGCTGCTCCGGCATGTAAGTCTGCCTTCCCATCCTGCTTCGGTCTTGTTTGGGAGGATGTTCAATCAAGGATGGATTGCTGACCCGGTCTTAGCGCGGATGCGGCTTGTATCTGCACTAGCTCTACATTCCAGAACTCTGCTGGCGCCTGTCTTATTGCGTGAGTACCTCCCTAGATGCTTGGCCTGATCTCGTGCTGAATCTACCAGCAACTGTACCGCAGCCGAACAGCAGTCCTCCGTCCAGCTCCAAGCCGCCCTCTGCGCTGGTCGATCCGTTTCCGGGTCGGTTTCCGTCACTCTGTCTTCCGCCACCGGCAGCACCCAGCTCCCCATCGGCAGTGTATCCGCCACTGGCTCCGGCGGAGTATCAGCGTCGGCTTCCTCCATCCAATCAGCCGTCTCTGGCTCCGCCAGCTCCGTGTCCGCAGCAGTATCGAGCGCAACAGGTTCCGCTACCAGTAACCCAGCATCAGCCGCCTCGAGCGTGGTAGCTGCGGCCTCTTCGTCCCGTGCTGCCGGCGAGAAGGGTGCCGAGCTGAAGATGGGCGCAATGGTACTTGGGGGGCTGGTCGGTGTTGTCGGAATCGCCGCTGGAGGCTTGGCCGTCTTCTGATTGGTCTATTGGGTCTAGGCGTGCGAGGGAGAGAGGAGGGTCTGGCCGGAGTACTTGGGATGAGCATGAGAGGGAGGGATTGTCAGATTGAAGCGTTGATATGGGGTATAATGTCCGTTTGCGAGGTGATGCACGTCGTCGGTTCTTCTCATACGGTGCATCACGCCATCTCAGCTCACAAAATACCTACAGCCTATCTATCAGTCTCAACTTGATTACAGGTTCCGACAATACTGCTATTGCTACAAGATCTCCATGAATCTACCCCACGGAGCAACATCACCTCATGCGTCCATATCCTCCACAATCACCCACACGTGCGACCCAGCATCGGCCCGCGGCCCTGCCTCCACGCGACCTCCCCCAAACACATACACCCTTGCTACTGTCCCTAGCCTCTTCTGCCCCAGAATCGTCCTCAGCTCAACCTCGGCCCTCTTCGTAACTCCTAGACCACCCTGATCCGAGACGAAGCTCATATATGGAGAGCTTAGAGACTCCTCGTCAGCGGGGCACAAAGGTAGGCCGGTGTGATAGGGCGGAGGAGGAGATAGACTGGAGCGATGGGTGACGATGAGATATAAGAGGATGCCGAAACCGATGAGTGGCCTGTCAAGTCAACTTTTTGACTGTGATATCTACTGGCCAAGATAGACTCACGCAAAGTTAGTTGGCCAATCCAGGCTGGAAGCGAGATACCCTAGACCGACGCCAGCGCCAGAGAGGAGCAAGAGGTAGATTGCCTCAAAGAATGTCATATCGGTCATATCGTTCAGTTCGTCATTGTGTGATTTGGCGTAATAGTCATGTGCTTCGTATTGATCGTACATTTGTTGTGGTGATTCTGTGCTATCAGCTGACTATCCATTTGCAGTGTGTTGTAGAAGCTCGTCGACCTACCGTGTGGAGTGGGAAGGTGATGTTTTTGATGGGACAAGGGGGAAAGAATGGCCCGAGCCGGCAATGAGGATCGACTGGCAACTATGCCCGACATCGTATCGTAGATTTGCCGAAGATAGGATAGTAGGGAGAGCAACGCTTCGAGCGTATGTATGCGGTGCTGGAAGAGAAGTAGCAGGAACCGCTGTCCGTCAGAAGAGAGTGAAGGATCGGTCGATAGGTCGTCGCCTGCGAGTGGACCTGTATTGGATTTGTCGAAAGAAATGGGAAGGAGAAAGAAGTTTAAAGCACCTGTCGAAGGGGAAGATAAAGGAAAAGCGGTGGTATAAACAAGTCGAGCAGAAGGAAGCCTCGAGGGAGAAAAGAGGAAGCTGAAAGGGATCCAATCAATCCGTTTCAGACAACCTGCGAAGTCAAAGGAGTGTTAAGGGGGAGGCAGATGAAACGAGGGGGGTTGTGTGTTTCAGGACAACAAAGGTATGCTCCAACCCTATATGGGTCAAGCTTCCGCAGCATGCAGACCTTGTTGGGTCGATAGACCAAGCCCAAGCAAGCTGTGGTCACGCTGAACGGTGATTCTCGCGGAAAATTACCGTTGGCAAGGGGTGTCATCGATACCTACAAGTCTCGAGCATCACTCCAGACGTGGACTTACAACCCCATCCTACTCATCTTCTTATCGTGACCCCTTGTACGGGCAGCGTTCGAATGACCCCTCGACCCCTTACTTTCCCCTCGACCTCTCCCACCGCCACCGCCACCTCCTCCTCGACCACTACCGCTACTCTCTCCTCCGACACTTGAGCCATCGCCACCTCCATAGCTACTCCCACCTCTGCCTCCTCGTCCACCTCTGCTGCCTCCCCTACTACTGCGTCCACCCGTACTGCCATTCTCTGATTGACCGTCCATTACATAGTCCAAATTCTTTGATGGCACAAATGTATGTCGGCCAAGAATGGCGTCTTTGTGAATCTGACCGGTCAGCCCGGGCCCTCCGATCACTGTTAGCCGGGAACCAAAGACTCACATTCCGATCCAGCATGATCCTCCATCCTTCCAATTGACTATCATCCATCCCGGTCGCCTGTCTCAACTTGGCACGGGCCGCACTCCGCCTCGTCTCGCCGTCCCTGTCAAATACGCGCACATCCGCAAGGTACGCCAACTCTAATTTAGTCTGGATCGTAACGTCGTACCCATTCGTCTGGGGTTTCCCCTTGGCTGGTTTCGGTAGCTGGACCATCAGCTAGGTTCGACCGCGCTGGAGTAAGCAAAGACATACCTGAACGATATTCTCTCCATTCTCTTCCTCCCCACTCTCGTCACCCTCTTTCAGCCCCACGATCCCCCTAGCTTTAACGCCCGCCCCGACGCCTAAATCATCCTCATCATCATCAACTTCATCCCCTGAATCACCGTCCTCAACATATCGCTCAGGCCTATATCGCTCGCCTCTGGCTTCAGCGATCGCCCGGGCTGCTTCCTCAGCCTCCACCCTCTGCCGCTCGACCAGCCTGTGAATACTCGCGCGCATCTCATCAGACACTTCTTTGCCTAAGCCTGGAGCCAGGGCGAGGGGCATTGGCTCGTCTGTCCCAGATCGGAGGGTGAGGCGTGACATGTCCAAAGCTGCGTTGTCGTGGATATTTGCTCGGACGTAAGCCTTGGGTGGCGGTACAGAGGACTGGGTTACAGATGTAGAGGATGTGGGAGCGGGGATGGGGGCTGAACTCGATATGTCACCTTGTTGTTCCGATACGGCCTGAACTGCTTGTTTGAGCTTTGTCAATTCCGAGGGAAGACCAGCGCCGCCCGAGAGGATGACGTCGAGTAAGGGTGACGCCTGTTCTTCTGGGGAAGAAGTGGAGGAAGTGGCATATGAGGGGTGGTTAAGGGCTGAGAGTAATTGGGTGGGCGGGAGAGATGGGAACAAGGCAAGAATCGCTTGGACACGCTTAGGTCGTCAGCGAGACTATGATGTGGGGCATTTGAGACTTACTGGATCGAGACGAGCCTGATCGTCCTGGATATCCCCCAGGATGGTCCTGACTTCTTCATCCACTGCAGCCTCATCTCCCCCTACTGTCCCAAGATGAAGATATTCCAACAGATCTTCTCCCATTGTATTGGACCTCAAAAACCCCTCTTTGCCCCCTTTCCCGCCTGTCCCGCTCGGGACCTCTGCCAGGCGCTTCAGACCATCTCTGACACTATCGCCCTGTACGGCCTGAATGAGCTCTGCACAAAAGAGCAGAATAGCCTCCTTGGCCTTGACTGCTTCTTTGACCAACGCCGGCCTTTCCCCGCTGGGAGTAGGATTTGGGTTGAGAGTGGCATAAGCAACCTTGAGGGCCGGGAGGACATAATCCGCCTCAATAAGAAGAATAGCCAGAAGCTCTTCGTGGGCCCGTATGACGTCCAGAAGGAGGGTAGAGGCGATACCGACATCCTGCAATAAGGGTTTAAGTTGTATTCGCGAGATGAGCGATGGGATAAAATGTGTCTGAATCAGATCGCCAAGGATTGTGTTGCCTTCATCTTCACTGTCTGATGATCCTGGTGTGGATTGCGAGGCGGGCGGAGAGGCCGATAATGCCTGAGACCAGATTTGGAAGATTGCCGCTCGGTGCGCAGGGTAGGCGGCCGTCAGGTCGAGTAAGAGGGGCAGGGGGAGGGACGCGGGTGAGGTGTTGGCGAGATGAAGGGCGAGCTGGAGAGGGATCAGAGAGGGAGATGAGAGATTTCTAGATCGTAGTTTGTCCGAAGAGAGGAGACGGGTGGTGGATGATAGGAGGGTGATGAGGGTGGGTAGGTCGGTCAAAGGGGTTGAGGCTAGACGACGAAGGAGAAGAGGCAGCGCTCGAGATTGAACTGATGCAGGAGGAATAGTATCGGGGAGAGCTACTGTCATTGTTGATCACGGCTCAGAGATGTCCGGCTTAGATGACTTATATGATGGTGGATGTGAGATGGAAAGTTCGGTTGAGAGTCGATCCAAATTCGTTTCGGCTCCGGCTCACAGCTCACAATCTTCGTGGTCTACTGGTTTACTCCACGAGTCATGCTACCAATGCTTGTTTGTGATAGGAGTATCCAAACAGTAGCGACCCACAGCCTAGTCTCAAGCACTATACGTATTATATACAAGATTACCTCAAACGCAGATACACTCAATGTATTCTTCCCCAAAAGCTAGATCGCCACCCCTCCCTCAGATCACTCATAACCTATGACCGGGGACAAAGACGAATATACACGTCAGTGCCGCCGTAAGCGCCAGACAGACCGCCTCGATCCACAGTGCCCGCATGGCAATCAATCGGCCCACATAACCCTCGCGCACCCGCATGGATCTGAATGCGCCTGTTTCGGATTGTCTGAATAGGGCGAGTAAAGGCGATAGGGAGTAGTATGCCGCAATGAGGAGATTGGTGGAGATTAAGAAAGGCAGGAGGACCTGAGGAGTCAGTGATAGCCTCAGAGAGGAGAATGGACGTACCCAGACTCTGACAGCGCGGGGTTGACGATCTAGGAAGATCAGGCTGAATCCCAGGACGAATCCACCCCAGAGGATAAAGAGGCCCAGGACGAGACGCCAGAAACTGCCCGCCGGTGAGAGGTTGGCGAATGCCTTGGCTCGGAGGAAACGGGGGAAAGCGTCTGCTTCTAGAGCGCGGAAGATGTAATGCTTTTGTTGGTGGAATAGATCAGGGATGAGAGGGGAGGGGTTGGCGTTGGCTGCGGGAGTCTCGGGGAAATCGGGCATTCTGAGGGATGGCCTGAGGTATGAGCTGGATGTCCGACCACTATCAAGACCAGAGCAGCTTACGGTAGGTATATCTCCTTCTCTGCACCAGGTAGGAGATATCTCAGGTAGATCCTTTCTGCAGACTCCACCAAGGCGTCCTTCTGTACCGCCCTGTCCCGCTGGAAGATCGTTGGTGCCTTGCTCTGCCGGGCATTCCGACTCCATCCTCTAATGCTCAATCTGCTTCCTGCACCACGATGACCTTCGTCCGTACCCGCCGTCCCTGTCGTTGGCGCCTCACTAGGCCTGTTCCGTGGCGTCCGCCCGAACTCCCCGCCCGCATTGACGGGCGAACGAGGACCGTGCGATTCGGTATCGCGTCGCTCGCGCCCGTGCGACATCATAGTAGGGGAAGTCATACCGGCCGCATCTGCTGAAGACGACGGATCACTATCGCGTGGACGGGACGGGCTGTCGCCGACATCAACGATAGGGTGCTCGCTGAAGTTGAGTAGAGGGGTGAAGTGGGAACCGTGCGTTCGGGCATAAGTAGCATATTCAGGCCAATCTTCGTCGATTGTACGTTCTGATTTATTCAGGTCCTGAGGGATCAGCTCAGGCTCGAGTGTGTGGATCTTCGGCTCACCTTGAAATACGCCTTGCACATGTTTTCATGCTGCTGCACATCGAGCCAGAAATCAAGGGCATCCTCTGCTGACTCCCTTTGGAGAAAAATCTGCCAGTCAGCTCGATGTCATGCTCCACATAGACGGATTAGCTCACGTAGAGACAGAACAAGTCTAGTGGGGGACGCGTCCGTCTGTCCAGAACTTCTTGAAGCGTGGGCAGACGGTTGAGCTTGAGGTAACGCGTCGTTGATTGACGGCGTTCTTGTTTGGATGTCGATCCCTCTGGATGTTTCTCGTCCATCATGGTGTTGATTAGAGCACTGACAGCAGCTGAGCGGGTCTGCCTTGGTGACTGCCTGTGTAGAGTAGCCAGATATGTGTGAGATATAAACTTGTGAAGGGATGAATCATGGATGGGTGAATGTTTGACATCCTTTCAAAGTCGCGCTCGGGTGTTTCAGGTTTAAGGTTTCAGGGTACGTAAGCAGGTTGTATGACGTGGCAATCAGCTAGACGTGGCGGTATCAAAGTGCCCAAACGATTTACACCAACCAGGCATTTGACTTGCCTTTTCCATCACATTCCATGACTCTCATCTAGTAGTGTTGTCACTCTATACCCCTCCCTTTCGTCGCTCTGCCCAGCCACAGGAGAACGAGAGGATAAGAGGGACTTAGAACGGTGAAAACGGATCAACAACGATTGATATCCCTTTTCCAAACACCCCCTCCTCAAGCCCTTCCCCCTTCCTCCGCTTTCCGAGCAAGCAGGCGCGCAGGACAAAGAGGTCGAGGGACCAAAAGGAGTCAGGATGTTCTTCCTCGTTCGTCGCAATAAGTCTAGTGCGGTGAAAAACCTGCGCTGACAAGAGTGTTTTCTTTTGCGACCCACGAAAATTGACCCTTTCTTTCTGATTTTCTTGCTATCTCTACACTGGAAAATCAACAGAGGCAACTTACCCACACCATCCTCCTCCATCCGTCGTACTTTGGAGCTCAGCTCGAGGATTATCTCCGACAGAAGCTGTATGAAGATGTCGAGGGGACGTGCAGCGGGAAGCATGGGTGAGTTAGTGGGCTCACACGACGCTTCCGAATGAACTGACTCTGCAGATACATCATCTCAGTCATCCATATCTCGTCAATAGGAGAAGGTAAACTTTTGCCAGGAACGGGCCAAGCCCGATTCCGAACAACCTACACTGCCGTCGTAATGAAGCCCTTCAAGGGTGAGGTAGTAGACGGCCGGGTAGTGAATGTCAACAAGGTAAGCTGTTCAAGCCCCTGTGAGCGTTTAACAAAGCTGACGTCTTGAAGATGGGCTTCTTCGCCATGGTCGGCCCACTACAAGTCTTCGTTTCATCTCATGTAAGTTTACGTCCCTCCCCACTCCCCCTCCTCACCCCTTCCTTCTATGATGAGTTATTAGCATAGGGACAGCAGACCTTTGGGAATGTTGATTTATGGAAAAAGATCTTGTAGTAATTGATCATAACTTCTGATACCACCCCTCTTCCTTTGATCGCCGCAATGATTTCGGAAGGACCGGCTGACGCAAACCTACAGCTCGTACACGCAGATATGAAGTTCGACCCCAATGCGTCTCCGCAATGCTATCGGTCGAACGACGAGTTGATCCAGAAGGACACGAAGGTCCGGATTCAAATTGTAGGCTGCAGAGTTGAGGCAAATGACATTGTGAGTTGTCTTCTCCACTTTTGTCATCGACGGCACAGCTGACGCCTGGTAGTTTGCCATCGGGACCATCAAGAAGGATTTCCTCGGTCAAATCCGGGAAGAATAGCCTCTGTACCTCGCTACGCCCCGGCCCGAAGCCGCCTCGCGCTCATCTCCACATACCAGCCATCATCCCGACCATCGTCACCCAAAACCCAAAGATTCTTGGTGTACTCTTAGCGTGTTATCGGTTCAGTCTCTGTACGTCTCGCTGGAGGTCAAGGCGGTAGGGTGGGACATTTGTTGTAGAAATTAGACAGTATTCAGATTTCAAAATGACTCACGTATGAATCAGCATATCAGCGAATTAGCTTTGTCGACTTCACCTTCAGTGTGCAACAACCCATATCATGCCTTGGTTGGTATCCGCTTCATGTAATGATCGTCCTTATTTGCCTTTATGCATATCCCAAATGTCCTTGATCACTCCCTCTACACAGATTTTAGACCAGATACGTCCACCCGCGCCTCACGCCCTGAGCCCACTGACCATCCCTGGCCCCGTACTTCCTTTACTGTTCTTCCCCGCCTTCCTCGATCCAGGTGTATGTGCCCTTGGCAGATTCTCCTTTGCGCTCCCGCCTCTAGACACCTTCTTACGACTGGGCGTCATTGGCAGTCCTGATGATCCTCTAGCGGGACGTTTCCCCCCATCGACCACTGACACCCCTCCACCCAACTGCGCCTCCCCACCCATCCCCGCCTCTTGCCCAGTGACGTGACCCGCCACTTGCGCCTTGGTCCCCATCGCCCTTGGACCCAAAACAGACGCCGGACGATTCCCGACCAACTTCAACGGTTTCAACCCTTTCCTCTTCTCGGGCGAAGGCGGACTAGCGGTAATACCCATAATCCTCGCTCGGGTTTCGATGGCCGATACCTCCCTCTCCACCCTGCCCAATCGCTCCTTTTCAGCCTCAGCCGCCGCCTCGTCCATCGCGACCTTCCGCTCCTGCAGCTCCTTGACGAGTTTAAGTTCCTGTCGGCTGATTCGCCATTCAGGCTGATGACGCCGGACGGGGGGTGTAGACTGGTCAGTCGATTCCGACCTGATCGTTTCTGCCGATTTACGCGTATTGAGTGAGTGCATAGAAGGGTGGGGGGCTATCGGGTGGGTTTGTCCGGAAACCGCTGTATGAAGTTGAGCGATGGGATTGGAGTAGGACAAGGGAAGGGGGATGGAGGCCGCGGTATTGTGTACCGGGAAGGGATGGGCAAAGTTCTGAGAAACCGGTCGGCGCATCGACAACGGCACGTCGGGAACAGGAGGGATGGTAGGGAATGCCTCCGCCTTCCCAAATGTATACCCGTCCAAGGTGTCCTCTGATGACTCAGAAGCGTCCCCTGCAGAAGTAGCTGCAGATCGCCTCGAAGCGATAGTGGATGCAGAAACCTTCTTGTCAAGCTTGCCGTGCCAGACACTCCCGGCTGAGCTGGCTCGGGATAATGGCCGGTTCCCGCTGAGCCTAGACCAGGATGTCCGGGCGCTAAGCGTTGTAGCTTCAGAGCCAGTAGGGGAGATGACGAATTCGGCACGAGTAGGAGTGTCCATATCGAGGATTTGCTCCATCTCTCGCGCCATCGCTTCGTCGTCCGACACAAAACTGTCCTGGCCGACCAGGTACGAGTCGGTCGAGAGACGTTCGCGCTGGCTTGCAGGGGTGAAGCCGTTGGATGATGATGATGCGTAGGTATAGGAAGGGGATTGGAATTGGGCTTCGGCGGACAGAGTGAGATGCGCGAGAGAACGCATATTGTCTGACATCCGAGTATCACCCTCTTCGTTCACCCTTGACAGACCGCTCTCGGGGGTCTCGGGCAGAGCGCGGGTAAAGTCGATAGGGAAGGCAGGCAGGTCCACTCCGGACTCGTGCGCACCGGCTGGTGCCGCCGAGAAGTCAATCATGGCCTGATCGTACCCGTATGGTTCATCGGCATAGATGCTCCAATCGTGCTGGCGATCTTTACCAACTTGGTGGACCTGAGACCGGAGGTCCGAGAAGCTCGCCTTGTCAATCAAGGGGAGAGAGAATGAGTGTTTGTGTCGGAGCTCGCGGCGGAAAGAAGGGGATTGGGCAGTGGTAGTGACTTGTGGAGGTGATGCTCCGCCACCAATAGAAGACCGTCTCAGTGAGACTAGGCGGCGCCGGTCGATACGCGGTGTTTCGGCATCGGCAAATTGCTCAGATGGACGAATGTGGTGCGACCCTTGAGGGATCTTAATACCAGAGATGAGTCTAGGATGTCAGCAGATACTCATGGCAGCCAAGAGAAGCACATACTGTGGTAAGATTGCCGATTGTAGCCAGTCCAAATCGCAGTCATCCCCCTCGAATTCCGAACGCTCCTTGCCGAAGAAGTAGGTCGGACTAGCACTCATCCTCGCTCGAGTAGCCGTCTGAATCTGCCCATCCATCTCATTCCCCACTTCCATCTCTCCCTCGCCTTCCCCATCTTCCGTGAATCCAGAGACAGTCTTCGCCAGTCGGCTTTGGCGCCTTTCGAACTTGCTAGGCGAGGTGATATGGATAGTGATGGGACTTTGCGGTTCCTCGTCCTCTTCCTCTAATGCATCCGCATACCTCCCACCTCGCCTCGGAGTGGCCATTTCCACGTTCTCCACTCCCCTAAAGCCTTCTTCTCGAGCCTGGCTATATCGCTTGGGAAGCAGCAACATAGAAACCACTCCGCCTCTGAGCTTCCTCATTACCCCATCTCCCGTAGTCTGCCTAGGCCCATCCAACACCCTCAACGCCGGATGAGGCCGAATCATCTCCGCAGCACGTTCAAGCATGTTTCCAGCAGGCTTGGCATGACCTGCCTCCAGCCAAATATCGACAGACCGCCTAGCGAGTGTCTTGCGCATGTTATCCTCAGCTGCAACATCACGCGCATCCAGTGCTCCATATACCGTGTGTCGTCGATGACCCTTCCCGCTCAGAGTCCGGACAGGCGCCTGATAGCCAAAGTTGCTAATGCTCGGTTTGGGCTCGAGGAGCTTGTCCCACTTCTCGCCTAGGGGGACGTTGGGTCCTTGTCGACTCGGTGGAGTGAGCTTGGGCGAGATGGTGCATGGTAGCGAGAGCTGGGATTCGGTCCGCAGGGCGAGTGACTGGTGGGTCGACGTAGAAGCCTTGGATGCCTTTGAGGACTTTTTGAGGTTTCTGGGCAGGGTAGGAGTGGGAAGTGCGCGTGGGCGCAGGATGTAAGTCGCCAACACGAAGAGAGCGGAGGGGAGAAGAATGGATATGAGGTAGAGGACTTGGGTGGTCTGAGTAAGACCGATAGCTAGGATAGGGCTCGATAGCGCCTTTGAATATCAGCAATAGCCACAATCCATATGAATGGACTCACGACGCAAATCATCATTCCAGCTAAAGCCAACATCCCAACTCCTCTACTTCCACTTCCCCAGCTCTCGAGTCCCTCTCCCTCATCGCTTAGATCGACCATGTCCCATTCCCGTTCTCCGCCCATAAGGAGCTCCGTCGAGTCCTTACCTATGGCCCCGCTCGATCCCTGATCCCAGGCCATCTCGCTTCGCGCGATTGTGGGAGTAGGAGGAAGAGGCATAGGATAAGGGAGTGGTGGAGGTGGAGGGGCTCGGCGAGAATCATCGGAAGACCTGCCCCTCACTTGCGATTTCGGAGTCTGGTATGAGAGCGAATGGTAGGACTCCAGCGTCCATGTTGATTCTCGTCCTTGGTTCCCCGGAGATCGTTGAACTTGGGACGGGACAAAAGCAAAGCCTGAAGTAGAGCGATTGGTGCGTTCGGCCAAACTCGCCCGGCTGGCCAATTGTGATGGAGTAAGTGGGACTGCAGTGAGGGATTCAAATCCCCTTGGCATGGGGTGAAAGGGATCAGGGGAGTAGCCTGCAATGATGGAACCTCCGGGCGTGCCGAGTGCAGAGCCTGGTGTAGAGGTAAGGGTGACAGTGTGGAGGGAGGAGTGACCGACTGTGCTGTTGTTGGAGCCGCGGGGTACGGGTCGAGGAGAGGCTAGCTCGGGCAGAGCAAGGGCAGGTGATCGAGGATGGGTTAGGGCCGATGAAGGGGTAGGAAGGGAAGGTGTAGGCGAAAGAGTAAAGTCCCAGCTCGCGACGGTAGACGGTGTCGCCGTATACTCTGTAAGAGATGTCTTGGGCGTGTCATACTCTGATACTCCGTCGGACTGTGTGTGGGATGATGATCGGGCGGTGTGAGGTGTTTGGATCGAAGGGGAGTATGAAAATGCAGAGTGTGGAGTGGGTGGACGTGCTTCGGGGATCAGTATGGTGCCAGATTGGTGTCAGGATACAACTCACAGGGTGAACTGATCATACTGTCAAAGTCTTTGTACTCTTCCGACGACTCAACCTGCCGCCTGTGCTGCATATCGGGCGAAGGAGAAGCTAGGCGGATCATCCCCCTCCTCGTCCGATTCTCAGTCTTGAGCGACATCACCGCCATTCCTACACTCAAGACAGATAGCAGAGAAGCCATCACCATTAGATATATCCCTGCTGAAGATGGGATGATGGCGATTGTGCAGATGACACCAGTAGCAATGCTCGAGTACGGCAAGATGCGGGGGATGATGGTCGTATGAGTGACTCCGCCCGAGCCGAATATGGCAGATCGGAAGAGGGAGAGCTCGTGGCGGGCGGTATGGTGAGGCCGGCGAAAGGCGGAGAAGAGAGTGATAGTGGCAATACCGCTTGGGAGGGGGATAACAGATAGAGCGAGGCAGATACTCGCTGCTCGGCCTGTTGCGCCAGTCGCGAGGTAGATCCAGCCTGCGATGAGGGACACGGTGGCTTGTCCGGCCATGACCAGCATCACCTTACCTCGTACGCCAAGGGCTGATCCCATTGTCAGGGATGTGATGGAGGATATGGAGCCGTTGGGTGAGGTAGCGCGTGGAGGGAGGTTGAAGAATTCTCGAGGGAGATTACGGGTGCGGCGACGAGGATTGGGTATGAGCGATGTGAGGCGGAGCAGGAGAGGTGTGGGGCGAGGTAAGAGGTGAAGAAGGGGTAAGAGGTAGTATGTTGTCTGCAAGATGAGGGCGAGAAGGAAGGGGACAGGAAGGGCAATGATGACCTCAAGGGGTAGCATGGCGGCTGTAGAGCTCGGTAGGCCGTGGGAGTATGATAGGATATGAGGCAGAAGCTGATATTTCAGTAAGATGTATTGATACATCAGTAGAGGGTTGTTTGGAGCAGGAAAGGTAGCCGTAGAAGTTGAGTCAACGATACACACAACCCTATTCCCGCCGACACACACTATCTGAACCTTATGATACTCACGGGAAGAGACTCCCTCTACCGCCATCTCCTATCATCAACTTCATCCTAGCCCTCGCTACTGAAGCACAAATTCAGAGGAAGTGAAAATCTCTCCACCGTTTCACCGAAATATTGATCAGCTGTTTAGCTCCAATATCCTCAATGCCCTTCCAGAATCTCCCCTGCCTTCTCCCCCTTCTGTCCTCCATGTCTGATCAACGCTATCAGGACCGTATCACCCGAAAGAGACGGCATAATATTGTTTTCGCGGCTCGAGAGAAAGGGGAGAAAGATCAATTATGAGATTAGAATCAATTATGAGATTAGAGGGCGAGGAACAAAGCGTCCTTTTCCCACCGAGCGGCTCCAGGCATCTTACGAGATTTTCGACAAGGAATGTGTTGTTGCACTAACGGACGAGGCAGCTGTAGACAAACATGAGGCTCATATTGTACACTGTGCATCTACTCCTAGGACTGACTAACATACCCCCAGCCCAATCTACCTAACAACCCAAAAACTGATGATAAAGTAGCAATTCAAACCCTCAAACTCTCCCCGATCTCCGCGCCCGCATAGCCTCGTCAAGCAACACCGCCTCCTTCCGCATAGCCTCCTCGTCAATCTTCAGCTCCCTCATGCCGACTCTAATCTTGGACGCCGATCCAGGGACTACCACGTACCCCAGTCCATCACCCGTAGAGGGGCTGAAACCAGAGGGGGAGATGATGGATGGATCGACGGCGATGGGAGAATAGTTGTCTTGGTCGAATTGAGCCCGCTGGCGTGCCCAGTCTGCTTCGGTCTGAGCGGCCTTTTCGGCTGATGGGAAGGAGGTTTGGATATGGCTGGCTGAGGCTGGATGGGAGAGGTGGTATGCGGTTAGGAGGGTGGTAAGGTTTCGAGCGAATTCCACGAGCTGAAAGACGAGACTGTATCGTCAGTTCAATACTGCATGAAAGAGTGAGGTGAAGAACTTACGAGACGTTGGGCCCAATCCAGCAGCTCTTGGCCTTGATGAAGTCATACGAGTCCTGCATGCCCTTGAGATGACCAAGATATGTTGGTGTTCGGCCTGACGCAGCGAGAGCCATGGTGTATGCAATGATGAGGGTAGCTGAGCGAGACACACCACATTGGCAACTGTCATGTCAGATGAGGCTCCGATCGAAGCAACCGAGAACTTACTGGATGAGAACAGCCTCGCCTCGTTGTCGCCCTTGTTCCATATATCTGATGGCCTCCCAGAACCGCCAATTGTCCCTCTCCTCGACTTCTTCCTCTACAAATCTCCCCTCGACCACGTCCGACAACTTCATCCCGCTGTCCAGCTCTGCAAGACCAGACTCGCCATGACTCCAAGCTAGATGGCAGTACTCAACCTCCGGCCGTCCCTCCGCCTCATTCGCTGCATACACTGCCCGCCGCACCTTGCCCTTGCCCTTCCTCGACACTGGAATGATGCCCTCGGCGGCGAAAGGGTCATCAATCTCCTGAGCTACGTTGAGTATACGCACGCGCGAGCTCTTGGCCCATGCCGACCATTCGTACATCGAGTCCTCCGCGCCAAGGAAGACTCCGGGGACAATCTCGATGGGCCCGTTGCCGTAGGGCTCGGTGCTGCGAGAAGCATAAGGAGTTTCCAGGCGAGAGACGGACGGAGAGGATGAGGGTGTGCTGGAGAGGGAAGCGGTATGGGAGGATGATGCGGTAGGGGACTCGACCCGGAGACCTGTCTCCTGAATGGGTGCAAAGGCTGAGCTAAGCCGGGGGTGAGCGGATCGAGATGACCGCGGATCGACAGAAAGCATGGGAACGTCCTCAGCAGTGTTGCTCCGCCGTCGAGGCAGACGCGCAGTAGGGTATGAGTGGGACATGCTGGGGGTTGGGGGTACATCATACGCAGATGGGGGGTGGGTGATGAGGGAGAGTAGATTTGGTCGACGAGCTTTAGTCTGACGACCGAGAGTCATCGACATGGCAGGAGTTTGGGGAGGACCGGGAGTGAATGGTGTTGAGTCGGAGTCAGAGGGAGGGGTGAGTGACCTGCTGATGGTGATGCTGGATGGACCTGCTTCGCAGGTGGGAATGGCGAGTGAAAGGCGTTTGGGGTTCCGCTTGATGCTCATGGCGGGTGGGAGGGTAGGTGGAGAGGAGTGGTGTGATGTTGAGCTAGGGGAGGGCAGGGATGAGGGCGAAGCGGGCATATCGACAGCCTCGGCAGAAGAGTAGTCGGTAGAGGAGCGTGAAGGGGTGGGAATATCCGTCCGTAGAGTCAAACGCATCTTCCTCTGCGGTCTCATCTCTGCACCGCCTACAGACAAGGGAGTTGTCACATTACCGCTCAAAGGGTACCCCGTGATGAGATCCCCCTTTGCGACTCCCATGTCACCCATGTCTGCCCCTGACTCGAGATTGATGTCTGAACGGACCCTCTTGGCCGGCGGGGTGGACGCGTCGGTGTCGGATTCGGGTGTAGGGAAGCGCGATCGTTTACGGTTCAGCGGAAGGTCGCTGAGAATAGGCGAAAGTGGGGGTGTGTGCGGAGGTGCAAAGGACGCCTGGACGGGGGAGAAGATGGTGAGAAACCTAGGCGAGGGGATGGTGGTAGGTATACGGTGAGATAGGAAGGAGGAGTGAGGGAAGAAGAGCTGAGCGGGCGTGGAGGCTATGACTTCTGTTGACATTTTAATGTTTGTGTTGGCGTGGTAGTCAAGGGTGGGATCGCAGGTGGAAAGGTAGGATGTCGGCCGGCGACAATTGTGGATATATGTGTAGTGATGGGAAGAAGGCGATGCAATCAGCGAAGGACTCTTGATATATGGGACGAGGTATGGGTAGTCAAGGCATAAAAGGGGTCGTCTGTCATAGATACGACAAGGCACAAGTAGCCAGGGGCAGGCAAGATGAAAGAGCGACCAAATGCCAACGAAACGACATGATCCCAACACGACAGTGTTGGTTGAAAAGGAATATGTGAACCGCCGTGAAACGGTTTCCAGCACGACAACCAGTCGCCAATTGTTACCGGTTCATGAGGTGAAGGGGGTAAAAGAGGACATGGGGTGGTATGAAACACGCTTTGATCCACACCATCCTCGAGGACAACAAAAGGCACCGAGGGTGGGGTGTTACGACAAGGGTGTGAAAGGAGGACGCACCATGACGACAGCCACTAATTGTTTGAGTGTAACAAGAAGACTGCGCTCGGGCCTTCCCCTAAGCGCCAATCTAGAGTGACGCGCACGAAAGGAGGGTCGGGATGGGCGAACGGGCGGGTCTTGGGTTTTCGATTACCCGCGACCGACTTGCTTTGGGGGCTCCAATTGTTCTGTCGAGGTTGGATGAAGAGGCGCAGAGCGTGTTTCATGCACCGGTGACCGTGTATGCGACCGAGACACTAGGGGAGATGGATGGACTGATGAGATTGATGGATAGGATTCAGGGTCGGGGAACAAAGAGGGAAAGAGGCGCAAAGATGAAACGCAACGACGGCGGGTGTCCTTCCGTTTCAGCTTCAGGTCGGTGGCGGGCTCGCCGAGCTTTCCGACGACTGCACAGAGCCTTTTTAGTGCTGGAAAGTCGATAGATGAATCGTTAAGAGTTACACGACAGCTGCCATCGCAGTTCTGACCTCCAAGCACTCGCTGCGATGGGCACTGCTTTGCTGGTACCGAACAGGAGGCTACAGGAGGGCCTCTTTTACTATTTTAGCTTCGATTACCCATGCCGGCATGCATCCGGTATGCCATAAAAGCGGTGCCCGTGCAATATTTACCCGTGGCAGCTCCAACGGAGAGTAAAGTTGGAGTAAAGGCTCAAAGCCTACGCTATCTTTGGACCATTGGTGCATTCGTGGAGGGTGGAAATGCTGCCACTCCACGCAGGGGAGGTTGAAATGTTACAAGAAGCGCCAAAACCAAAACCTCAGACCTAGGCGCCCTGTGCAGCTCTCCCTTTCTTACCCCATGTGAACCGCCTGGCCCGGTGCCCCTGTTCTCCCCCTACGCCATGACCGTCCCGCCAGCACTCGTCGCAATAGGCATCATCGTCGCAGCCCGCGCATTGCACAGTAGCGTCCTTATTACAGATGCCTACTCATCAGCACAACCTCTTACGGAAGGCAATAGATTGCAGACTCACAGCACCAGCTGTCCAAATCTTCGTCTCGCCCATCTTGCCATCCAGGGAGATTCCATCCTTGTCCTGGCTGCTTACCAGACGCTGGCTTCGAGGTCGGTGCGGCAGGCAGAGAGGGCCCACCGGGCTTGGTGGATGGTCCAGAGAGCCCAAGCAAGAGGGCCATACGCGCCTCCGCCTCATCATCAGCCTGATCGGCCATGTCGATCTTAGATATTGGTTGATGAGTAGGGAGAGAAGGGAAGGCGAGATCCTCCTCGTCGTCTGTTCGTTGACTCGGCTCAGCACCTCGCACTGCAACTCCTCCCTCGTCCGCGTCCGCCTCTCGCTCAGCTTCATCCAAAGCTCGCTCCAGGATCTCCTGCTCCGTTTCCTCGTCATCCTCCTCATCGTTGCCGTCTTCTTCTGCCTGATCATAGCTCGGCCGGTCTTCGCGATCCAGCGGCTGGGTAATGTCTCTCATTTGCCGTATGAGCTCGGCTGCCTCCTTTGACAGGTCGGCGTCTGGTTCCCGCTCATTGTCAACGGCAGGCGATGTCGATGGTTGATGAGCACTAGGGGTCGCGCCAGAAAGTGATGCAATGAAAGCTTCCACCTGAGATATCAGCCACCATAGCAGACGTACAGCATCTGCAATCAAGCCTCACATCGTCATCGTCACCATCAAGACCCAATTCCTCAACTCCCCAGCGTGTCCCAGTACCGTCATTCAGTGCAGCATAGCGTCTAGTGACATCTCCGTCCTCGTCTTCTTTGTCCCTTCGACTGACCCTGGTTGATCCCCAGGTCGAGTCCGGGTCGAGAGGCCGCCCATCTGCTATCCTCTCCAGGTCCTCGTGCTCCCTCTTCGCGTTCCTCTCGGCAGATTCGATATGTCGAGCGTAGTCTGGATCGGCCGAAGCTTTTGTCAAGGAGGAAGAGGATGATTTCAACGCTGCGAAGCGACGAAGAAGATCATCGTCCGTCATCTGGCCATGATGTATGGTCTGTAGAGAGCACAGCGGTCTTGGTGCTTCAATCCTCTTTGACCATGCCGTAAACCGGATCTAAGCGCCTCGTTTAACTCGCCTAATCTCTCGACCCACCAAGGGGTGCGATGGATCGATCCCCTGGCCATCAGCATATATCATCTGTAAGGAGAGCATTGATTGGCGCAGCAGCGATGCAGCCGCCATCTTCTGCAATGCGCTCGGCTACAATTCACTTCAAAACACACGCTGTCGGGCTGAGCCAAGCCTCTACGATACCTCGACGAACCCATCTCCTCAATCCTTATCCCCTCTCTCTGCGTTCAGTCCATCAATCATCCACTCCTCCAACGTCATCTAAGGCAACAGAGCCTGCCATTCCAGAGACCACAACGCCCCTCTTATCTCCCCACATCTCGCCCCAGCGCTCATCGACACGTCTACAAGCGTACGCCCCCCACCTGACGGCAATCTCGCACCGTACCGGCGTACCCTTTGCCTCGCTCGCTGGTGCCTTTCTAGTATTACACGAAATCACAGCCATTGTCCCGGTCATCATATTCTATTTCATTTTCCAAGCTCTTGGTGCAGGAGCGGGTCTGGTCGCATGGATAAGCGGATTGAAGGAGGAGAGTGTGCCAGAGGATGAGATTTATGGAGAGCCAGCTGGTCAGAGGGTCAAGCAGGGAGGATGGAAGGGATGGGTAGGAGGCTGGATGGTGGAAGCTGAAGAGAAGGCTGAGAGGGTTGGTCGACGGTATGGAGTTTTGGGGTATGAGAAGGAGATCCGGGCGCGGAAAGGAGAGGCTAGAGCCGGCGTGCCCACAGCGGAGTCGGGTGGGGATGCACAGGTGACGGCTGGAGGAGCAACAGAGAAGGTCGCCAATGCCATAGCGGCATATGTCGTCGTCAAGGTGAGTCTGGCGGGAAATATGGGTATGATACAGGTTGACGGCTGACGCAAAAGGCCCTGCTACCTCTCCGTATCGGCCTCTCACTGGCCCTAGCCCCATCTTTCGCCCGATTCGCTCTCTATCCAATCAGACGCCTGATGGGCCGCATAAAACCAAAATCTAAGCCCTTGCCAAAGGCGCCTCATAGCGGAGATGCATCCTGAATATCTGGCCGCCTGATATTAGACATCGACAGGATTAAGAGAGAGCAGGCGGTATTCGCCCCGAGCTCGATCTGCTTCAATCTGAGATATAGTCAACTCCAAGATCTCGTCTTCCTCGGCCTCTCCCCCTTCATCACCTCCGCCAAGATTATCCACCTCCTCCGCCCATTCGTCTATTTCAATAGGTATCACTGGTCGACGGATGATTTTGAATTTGAAAACATTGGAAGTCTTTCCAGATAGCCTGCCAATCTTGAATACTAGCTCTGGTGCGAAGCGCTCCAAATTCAATTCGAGGGCCTGAATGTGTCAGAGACAGGACTTGCACTCGGAATGTTTGACTCACAGACCAGGAGATCAGAGATCCGACTTTCAAAGCCTTTGCAGTCTCGGGAGTCAGGAAGGGGAGGGCGTAGAATCCCGAGTCTACCTTACTCCACATATCCGCAATGGTCTCGCGCGGGTCCTCTTCTACATGGCCTTCGTTTCCATTGACACCAAGGTGAGTCTCCTGAAGTTTTCGGTCCGTCTCCGCCTCCACACTGATTGGCGGGCTGAGATGCTTTGATGGGGTTTCTGGTCGAATGACAGCCGCTGGACGTTTGGTCCATTTCCGTACGAAGGGGAATTGTGCTTTAGTGATGTAGACGTTCGAAGGTATATCTGAGGTCGAGGCAGTTTGTGTAGAATGTGCTGGAGTCGGTGCAGGTTGGTCGCCGATTTCGACTGGTGTGGGCTCCGCTGAAACTCTATCCGATATCCCAGCAGGAGTGGACTCCTCCCCTGTCGCCCCCTCCCCTTCCCCATCATTAACCCCCGCAACATCCCCAAACACAGTCCTCAACCCCGTCTTAGCCATCTTCAAGAACCCCTTCCGCTTATTCCGATTCGCAATATCCTTCTGAAGCGGAAGAATCGAAGGAGCATTAGCCGAAGTGACAATGTCCGCTGTGGCTTTTGCGATCGCCTGTAGCCTTTCCATAGCCGTTTGGGGTATGATTGTGGGTTTTGGGGTATTTGCGCCTGAAGCGGCTGAAAGGGCTTTACGCTCTATTGAGCGTTTCTTTCTTCGGCGCAGGTTTCGGTGCTTCGTTTCTGGTTTGCCGAGGCCGGGGGGAGTGTGACCATATGGATTGACGCTGTAGGGTCAGTGTACATGGTCTGAGATGGACGTCACGTAGTGTATCCAGGTCAAGAGCGGGATGAGAAAACTTACGCCGAGTTATGAAATACAGGGAAAGGGTTTGGTTTCGATGCTGATGCGGTTGGAGCGGCCGATGGGACAGAGGAGGAAGAGGAAGAAGAGGAGGAAGATGACGAAGACGAAGATGACGAAGATGAAGATGAGGACGATGAAGACGATGAGGAGCTGGAGCTGGACCCAGCTCTGGATCTAGGCTTGGCCTCGAGATGAGCATTGCCGGCTCCATCCGGCTTTGCTTCACGCACATCCGAAGCCACTGTCTCGCTTCTTCCCGCCGCGATGATGTCTTGTAGTGAGACGGGCTTCGGCACCGCTTGAGTAGATCTCAATGATGTGGCATCACTAGAGATGCTCGAGTCGGACGAATCCGTCGAAGAGGAGGAGGATGATGATCCGGACGAGGATGAGGATGATGCAGAGCTCGACTCTCTCCTTCTTCGGGGTGATTCCTGCTTGCCTGGCATCTTTCGACGCTTGACACCTTCAGTCCGACGACCATTGACGCTGTCCCCCTTGCTTGCTGCCCGTCCAACATCCGCATCGTCATGGTCTGCCGACCGTCGAGGGGCTGACCGAGATGATCTCTTCCGCTTGACTCCACCTCCCTCTTCCAGTCTCGCCGATGACACACCTCTAGATCCACCAGCTACGAGCTTCACGCTATCTCATCAGCTTCTCGTCCAAGTCCCAATCCAGCCACTCCCGGATCTCCTTAAGATCCCCAGATCCTCACTCACCCAACTATATCACCCTCTCTCAGTGTCTCAAGCGGGCCATCCACAACCTCGAATCCATCCACTTCGAGGCATAGCTCACGTGCGAGCTGGCATAGCTCGCCCACAACCGCAACGGTCCGGATAAGGTGTCGTTTCAGGTCTGAAATAGAGTCGAGTGACGAGGGGATTGGGAGGAGGTATCTCCCAGCTGGGAATGGCGGCAAGAGGGAGATCTTGAGGCGAAGCGGGCCATTCTGCGGAGCGATGCTCATTCTGCCTGCTGATGAGCCTGCTGAAGCTCCCTGCTTCCAATAGAGCGTCGGGTAGGTTGGGTGGTCGATGCCAAAATTCCTGCTTTGCTTTTGCTGGCTGAGGCTGCAAGGGCACAGGGAAGTGGAGTTCACGCCCATCTCCGCTTGCTCATTCCCTATACTTGCAGCCATGGTGGTCGGTCGTCCATGATCAATGATCCAGGTTCTGTACCCGGTAGACTGATGATCTTCGACCCTGGGGTCGAGCTTGGATGAGGATACTATTGCTACAAATGCACAGGCCTATATATCAGGCTAAACTTCACTCAGAGTCCGCCCCGACAACGATTTCCCCCGGCTCATCTCCAACCACACGCCCCTGCCTACAATGACTGTCTCGCATCTTCCGTCGAGCTCGTTGCTGTCTCAGACGAGGTCGCCACAAGCCCTGGTGACGTCCCCTTCTTCTCGTCGGAGGTTGTCGCTGTTGCACGACCGCCTCTGCTCTGAGAGCGTAGAATGGGGAAGAAGATTGCCGGGTGGACAACGGTAAGGAGAAGTACGGCGAAGGCGACCATTCTAGGATCATCAGCCACTTGATCTGGCATAGGATAGCCCTTTGACACTCACGCTCCGTCAAGGATCAGGAATAGCGTCTCGTTCTGCATAAGGGTACTTCCCCAGCCTAGCGCCATCTCTGGTATACTGTTCAGTCAGCAAGGGAGTCCTAATAGCAGTGAGAAGGGACCGGGACTCACCGATAGATACATCTGATGAGGACGGCGATGTAGGCGGCGACGATGGCATAGAGGTATTTCTGGAACTTGGTCTCGGGCCAGAGCCCCTTTGACGACCCTTCATCATCCATCATTCCCAACGATCCTCTCCGTGCCCTCTCACCCTGCATCACGTCCCCACGCTTCTTCCCCGCCCTATATCTCAACCAGTACACAACCATCAGACCCCCGCAAAATGCCATATTTGCCGCCTGGAACGCTACTCCCGCCACCAAAAGCCCCGATCCCAGATCGAGCAGATTTTGCTTGACGGTCTCCCCGCTCGTTGCGCCCGCTGAGATTGCCCCGCCTACCGCCTGAATGATGATGGAGATGAAGTCTGTCCCGACAAAGACCCATGGGTACCATTTAGGTTTAAGCACCGAGTACTTTGGATCGAGGTAGATGACGATCCATTTGAAGGTGACGGATATCGCGGCGGCGACCATTGTAGGTGCGAGGATAAGCATGAGGAGTTGTATGACGAAAGCTGGGTAGTTCCAGACGGTACCGATCGGGCTCATGCTGATACGTGCACCATAGCCCATGATTTCGAATGCGGTGCCGATGCCGAGGAAGATCGAGAATGACCATGTCCGTCCCCAGGCGCCGACGCCGATCTGGGCGATGAAGCAAAGGGTGAAGAAGACTGTGTAGAAGATACACGCCCCGAGATTGAAGTAGTCACCGTACGTTGTGAGGTAGACGGGGCAGAGTGGCGTGACCTGCGAACAGGTATCGAACGAGGGGACGAATCCGGGTGGAGCTACGACGCCGGACATGAATGCGGGACGGAGAGCCTGTGGGGGAAAGTTGTGAGTAAAGTGAGCGACGAAACAGTGAAGAGGCCTTGCTTATATACCGGTACCAAGCAATTTCCGTCGATGACGCCAAGCTGTGCGATGGCCGTGTCTTGTCCGTCTCGTCTCACCTTAAATTGTAACTTTTGCCTTGTTCGGCCTCCGTCGTCACTTACCCCGCATTACGCAATCACAACGCAGGAATGTGGAGTAAGCACGGAGATGCATCAAATCTCCATCCCCCAAGCCACGCCGCCTTCTGAATCCGATGGCGTCTTTCGCGTTCTACAATAGACACATGTCAACCCCACTAGTCATTGCCCTCATCTTCATCGCTCTCTTCATTCTATTCAGGCCAAGCAAAGCAGCTACACCACCCAGAGATCCCAGTATGGCGCCCAACATTACAGAAATCTCGTCAACGTCCCGTAAGTTGGTCCTTTCGGATGGGGGATGACAAAGCTGATAGGGATACAGAATACGATGGGATCGTTCGTGGTCTGGCTCCTACCCAGTTGCTCGTCATAGGTGAGCTTCTGGACTTACTTCGAGTGAGGTTTCAAGCTGATCCAGGCAGATTTCCACGCCGTATGTGTTGAGACGATACGTGCGATCCAGACATGCCACTGACTCTGCAGACATGGTGTGGACCCTGCCACGCTATCGCACCTGTCCTTGAGCAGCTTTCCAACAAGGTGAGCTGATCGGAGCCTAGTTAAGACCAGGAATGCCCTGAGCTGACATTCAGTTCACGCACGTCAAATTCGTCAAGATTGATGTGGACAAGCAGGCGGAGCTAGCCCGTCGGTTCCAGGTCAGAGCCATGCCGACCTTCAAATTCCTCAAGGGCGGTCGGGAGGTCGCTGAGGTCAGTCTTATACCGTCTTATCAGTGTGAATAGCTCAGTCGCTGACTTGAGACAGCTGAAAGGAGCTTCACCTCCTCAGCTCAATGCGCTCGTGTCACAGCATGCCGGTCCCGCAACTCAAGCCTTCTCGGGCGGTGGTCAGAAACTTGGCTCTGCTCCCTCTGCTGCGGCCTCTGGCTCTGGATCAGCTTCGACCAGCTCGGACTCCTCCTCCCTGCTCAGCCAAATCACCTCCAAGGGCTTGTCATGCCTTAACGAGTCGGCTTCGCACCCGCTTTCCTCGATCGTCGGACCGGCACATGGACCCAAGGGGACATCATACCTTGAATCCGACGTCGATGCCGAATTGCTCATTTCCATCCCCTTCAACGACGTCGTCAAGCTCAAAGCCATTTCGATCTTCTCTGGCGTTTCACCCTCGCAGGCGCCCAAGAGCATAAAGTTGTTCATCAATCACAACTCGATGGACTTTGCGGATGCGGAAAGGGAGACCGCGGCTCAGGAGATCGAGCTCAGCCCGGAGGACATCAAGGGGAACAAGGTGGAATTGCGTTTTGTCCGCTTCCAGAGCGTGCGGTCATTGCATATCTTGATCAAGGACAACCAGGAGGATGAGGAGACAACGAGGATTGACTCAATCGACCTATACGGCTCTGGTAGGTCCATCCCTCAGACCATCTGCAGGGAGTCATCAGTGCTGACACCGCCACAGTTGGTCAAGCTGAGAACAAGGGACCCCTTCCCAAGCACGAACACGAGCACTAGCCGCTGCTCCGCGGACAGTAGTGCAAGATGAATTACGTTTTTTAGCCAGCTCTGCGATAATGGTACCAACTCGAGCCTGAAGTAATTACGTCTTGCTCTCGGCTGCTCCTAGACACGAATGCACCGTGTCCAAGGGGACTCCAAGCTACTCCAAGGGGTCTTATCGATAAGCTTGCGTGCCTTATTACGTCACGATGCGATTTGCTGGAATCTGCTCGTGATCGATGTAACGCGATGACGCTGAGGGACACATGGACGGTATGCGTCTGTTGGCTATGACGCTTGAGCTGCGCAGGTACGGTGGCTTAGATAAGACATTCAAAGGATACTATATAGGTAGCTCAGGCAAAGTCTCCCCCTCGCCCATTTCCTCCTCTTTCCACATCGATCAAGAGACAAGAATCACCATGCAGAGCATTCTACACCCTCTTATCGGTAGGTCTCTGTCCACGTAGTTGGTGACCAATTGCTAAGATCTAGGTCCTGCCGGGCCTGAAGTCGCCGACCTGAAGGGCAAGACTGCAATCATCACAGGCGGAGCACTGGGCATTGTAAGCCGGGCCCACCGATCTTATCAAGCCTCGCCACTGACCATCAGGGATTCGAGGTGGCCCGAGCATTCAGCAAGTATGGTTGCCGAGTCATCATGGTCAACCGGAAGGAAGATCAAGGGATGAAGTCTATCGCGCAGATCAAGGAGGAATGTGGACAAGACACGCCGATCGAGTGGAAAGAGTGCGATTTGGGAAGTTTGAAGATGGTCCAGGAAGTCTTTGGAGGGTTCGCCAGGGATCTTGACAGGCTAGACTACGTATGTGCATCGGCTTGCGCTTCGCGACACATGCTGATGAAGCCTCAGCTCATCTTGTCATCTGGAATTAACGTCAACTTCTTCCGATTAGACGCTGATGGCATTGACGGCCATTTCGGAGTGTGCGTTCTCTCCACTTCGCCTTTTCAAGCTACCTATACTGACGTCACAGGAATGCTCTTGGTCACTACTATGCCATCAACCTTCTCTACCCCCTCTTACGCAAAACCTCCAAATTGCCCGATACACCCAAAGGGTCCGTCAGGATCGTCTTTGAGTCATCAGAGATGCACCGTGCTGCGCCCGGGTCCGAAGATTCGAAGGAACGTGCCCGGGGCTGTCATTTCGGGAGTGAAGAGGAGATCACAGAGGGAGGGAAGGCTCTGGGTCATATCGAGCTGTATGGCCGAACAAAGCTGGCGATGATCCTGTACGGCAAGGCAATCAGGGATAAGGTGATCCAGAAGAACGGGGACGATATCTATATTCGTGAGTGTTGTTCGTTGATAATTGGAGATCAAAGCTGATCTGGCGTAGTCAGTGTTCATCCCGGAGCTGTCAATACCGAGATGCAGCAGCAGTGGAAGGATGCTTATCCCGGTATACTGGGTAAGATCCTCACGAACGGTATGCTCGCCTTTGGTCGAGATCCAGTTCAGGGGTCATACTCTGCTTTATATGCGGCGTTGAGTAAAGTGGTGGTTGAGAAGGAGTGGAACGGAGTGTATCTTAGTGACCCGGTAAGCCATCAAGTCTTCAGGTTCCAGAAGATGGTATACTGATATCACAGGCCACCCTCGGTAAGGAGTCGGCGCAGGCCTGCGATGCTAATCTCGCTACTGCCCTGTGGGAGCTATCGGAGAGGATGGTCAAGCGCATCGTAGGAGATGACGCTCTAGTTGCTTGGAAGTAGACTAGTATCCTCGACCAGCTAGAACTCGGCCGTGACACCTGTAGCCTTACTGTTCCCCACGAAGAGAGAAAATGCATGATACCTAGAAGTACATCTGTCTTCAGACTGTCGAGACCAAAGTGTCCTCGTATCCCAAAAAATCTCCCTCTCTAACCGATCTCAAAAGTAGTGTATAGACAAAAAATCGAAAGAAAGCTAGTCCTAGCTTGGACTAGAGTAAATACGTCCCCGCCGATCCCTCCTCTCCCAGGGCAATCACCCTACTCCGGCACTTAGTAGCTATACAAGCGCATAGGCGGTCGAGCACCTGACACCTGCCAATCTATCAGCTCTCATCCCCTTGCGGCCGGCCGGTACACTCACCATGCACTGCTTCAACCATTGAACGTCCCCCGCCTTCTTATTATCCCTCACTCCAGGGGGTAGATCCTTCTTCTTACTGCCCTTCTCGGGATTATTGCTAATGATGAGGAGGTCATACGTATCATCCTTGACATCGAGAGCGGGAGTGGTGATATTGAAGGATATGGCACCAAGACCAAAAACGCAAGTACCGATGATTTTCTACTTATCAGCGCTGAATCTTACTTGGAAATCCGGCACTCGAAAATGCAGAGCTCACCTCCAGGTCAGCCACTTTGGGATTGAGGTTCATGAATAAGACCCGCATGTTTGCAAGGGGTCGACGTCGGTTTCGGGCATTGCGTATTGACCAAGACGCCGTTCCCCATGCTTCATCTATGAACTGCAAGGCCGGAGTAGAGGTGAAGGCTGATACACCAGTAGCGATCGCGTACGGTAGCCAATCGCACGTAGGCTGCAGATGTCAGCTTATTCACCTCAGACGGCCACATCTCAAAATCTCGACTCACATCGGCCATAGCAGCACCGACGTACTCCGGCGCCAAACACGGAATCCCAAAAGAAAGCGCCACCATCCCCTTGACCTTCATCCCTGCTTTCCCACTATCGATATCTGGCGTAATCAAGAATGGCGTCCTGCCCAAATCTGCCTTGAGGGGCTGACCAAATTGCGTCGCAGCAAACAGGTCCGACCAATCGCAAGTCACCCCGCCATTCCTCTCGATTGTGTTCTTCAGGGCTAAAGTAGAATCATCGGTAGGCGTAATGAGGAAGACTTTATCGGAAAAAGTATTCGTGCCGACTTTAGTCTTATGAGCGACCGAAGCTGTTGATCGCCGTGCAAGCTCGGCAGCTTTTTCCTTCTCGTTCTGCTCCTCCTCCGGTACATCTTGAAGCATCTCCGGGGTGACTTTCCGATCATCAAACCGAAGATTGATGGTCGACAGGGGGAATCTCAAGAGGAGAATCTCAAATTCGCCCGCCGACGCTCCGTCCTTATTCCGCACTTTAACAGTCCCATCTCCATCGACCCAGTCCTGGCCTACTTCCAGATCCGTCTTCTTCCTCATGCTCGCCATGTCAAATTTGACCTTGTCTCCCGCTTTCAACTCACACCGCCTCAACTCATCTATACCGGCTGTTCCCTTTTCGTGGTCGAGATATTGGATCCTGTATATCTCGCCGATCCGCGCAATAACCCGGCAGGGGTAGTACGATTTGTTGATTTTGTAATACGCAAGGGCAAGGGGCCGCTTGCTGATGTCGTCCTCCTCAATCTCGCCACCTTGCTCCGTTGTCGACTGCTGAGAGGTGTATGTGGGAGTAGGAAGTGCAGCATCATCCGTCGCAGTGCTTAGCTTGGATTTACGCGGCTTAGCAGGTGTTTTGGCCTTACTAGGACCGGCCGACGCAGAAGCGGTCGAGGAGTTCTGACGAGATGTCCGCTTCTTACCCGCCCCCAGACCCTTCTTGGAGATTTTGAACGTCTCATCCTCAGGATCTTGGGGCGTGGGCGGACTTTCAGGCTCAGAGAGCTCCGAGAGGTCCTCCGAAGGTGCAGCCGTCAATACTGTCGACATCGAGCCTCTCGCAGATTTGGCACCGCCGGTCGCTTTCGAATCCGCCGTTTTCGCATTCCGGGATTTGGGCGCATCGGCAGTTGACAGCTCTGTACTAGAGGTGTTACGAGAGGGAACTGATTTGGGGAATTGCGTGACAGCACTGAAGACTTTACGTCCCTTCTTACTCGCGACCGAGGGGATCGCGGCCTTTTTCGCTCGAGCGGGTGATTCTCTCGCGGGAACCGACGCCTTTTTAGGTACTCGAGCAGCTGTAGAGGGGTTGCTCGTTCGAGTAGGGAGGACTGGTCGATAGGAGAAGTCCTCGGTGTCAATTGGCGTCGGAGGACTTTCAGGCTCCTCGTCTTCATCCACCTCCATCCTGTCATCCCTGACTCTGGCCTCGTCCAGCGGCGCAGCGAGTGGATCGGGAGATTCCTCATCATCTCCATCTGCAATGTCTTGCGCCTGGACTTTGGCGACGACCCGACCATCCTTAATTCCAGACTTCGGCACTGCTAACTGACCCTTCTGCGCCTCCTGCTTAGACCGGCGTGGCCCTCTAAGCTCCTCCCGCATAACCGGGATCTCCACGACCGGATTGATAGCATGCGCAGGGGGTTCCACAGGGGAGACGATCGCACCCGCCCTCCTCGTCCCATAAGTCCGAATAGGACTGGCAGGTTTGATGACTTCCGGCAGAGTCTGCTCAGTCTCGCCATTAAGATACGTCGGCTCGAATGTCTGTTGCCTTGTATCGTTGGAGGGTACAGGATGTGATTGACTGAATTCTATCGGGGAAGAACGCCTTCGAGCCAAAGTAGGGGATTTAGGGGAAGGGGAAGTTGATGATGAGGCCAAAACGCGAGGTCGGGCAGACCTTCGGGCAGACGCGCCGCGGACAGGAGGGGATGCCGACCGGGTCTGAGACCGCGCATCGTTGGTTGCTTGGGTGATTACTCCCAATTGGAGCAGATCTTCCGCTTCCTGCATCGACGAGCTCGGGCCTTGTAGGGCCGGAGAGCCCGAATTGACATCGATCTGAATTTGGATATCGGCATCTGACTGTCGGTTGGGAGACCTCCGCCGCAGAGAACGAGATGCAGAGATGGCGGGTCTGGGAGGCGTCACCAATCGTCCATTTGGAGGATTGACGACGGGATCTGTCCGAGATCGAGCCGAAGTGACGATGGGCGCCAGAGAGGGAACAGCCAGTAGAGGCTGAGGAGCACTCTGCGTTTCTTGGTGGTTCCTTCGCTTCAGTTGTCGATGGGCCGCAATACGAGGTACGACGCGCGCTTCGGAGCCTCGACTGGGGGAAGATTGACGGCTGCCAGAGATCGAATGACTGGCGCCGGTCAAGGTCACAGCTCGCCTTTGGGGTTCAGCAAGTACAGGCTGAGTTGGCTCGTCGTCACTTCGTCGGGTCATGTAGGTCGCTTCTTGGGTTTCGATCCGGGACGGAATGGACTCGTCGGCCGGAGCGGTCTCCTCGATATTGGCAAGAGCTGCCTCCCTCCTCTCTCTGTCCTCCAGCTCTTTCCTCTCCCGCCACAGATTCTGGGCCCGCTCCAGGCTCTCCTCGGATACCTGCTGCGTGTCCTCAATCGGCACCTCGCCTTCTCTCACACCGGGTACAGGGACACCTTCTCCTTGACTGTCGCCAGGTTGGGTGTTTAGTTGAGTATAACCGTCCCTGCTACCCACCACCGGATCCACCTCCATGCCCTGACTCCCAGCCTCGTCTTCCCGCTCGATCCTTCTCCGCTCAGACAACACGTCTTGTGCCCGCTGGTGGCTTTCTTCCGAGACGATCTGTGTCGGCTCCAATTCATTCCCATTTCCACCTCCACCGTTCGACCCCATATCGATGGACGCCCGGACCTGAGTCGGCTGGAAAGTCTGCCAAGCCTGAGATTGGGACTGCGATCCAATCTGGCTCGATCCGACACCTTCAGCCGGACTGGAAAACAGCTCGCGTCGATCCGGGCGGGCATTGCCAGAGCTGGGGGAGTCACCCTGAGTGAGAGACATACCGACATTGGTGAAACCTCTTCTGGGGCGGCCGACTAGCGAGTGTTCCTGGTTGGCAGGGATCGCCGGTTCCGACGCTTGCGATTGGACCGACGCCTGTGTGGCGCCCCCAGCGGGGACAGAGCTTGACGGAAGGGAGTGAGAGGAGTACTGCGTGTCGGTGATGGGGAGCACGGGCTGTGAGTCGGAATTAGGAAAAAGGATAGACTCGGCTGTAACGTCCGCCTTGCCTGGAGAGTCGGTGGACGCCGGTATAAGCACTCTGCTCCCAGCTATTTTTGTTAGGCGATACATCCTGTGTAAGGGTTGAGGAGACTTACAAGATGAATTTGACGCCTGAGTCTGGTCAGGAAAGGCTGACCCTCCGTGCTGTTCCGTCCTTATCACAGGATCGTCTGCTTTTTCTCTCTCAGCCGAATTTGCTGCCCTTTGCCTGATCGGCTGGTCCGCTTTGTCCCCGGATGCCCCTTCCGCACCCTCACGCCCAGCTTCAGACGCCATCTCCGCATCCTCGCTTTCCACATACGCATTACCGCCATTCGAACTCTGCATCTCCTTAGGAATCTCCAATCCCACCTCATCACTAAACAGCTTGTCAAAGAACTTGGACGACTTTTCTCTGATGGGGGCTCGATGTCTCTCCTCGGCGAAACTGTCAGGCTCTTCCTCGACCACTTTCTGCTTTTTGGACCTTGACGCCGTGCGGGAGAACGTCCGAGATGAGGCCGGAGGTAAGGCCGTCACGGGTGGGGTTGGGAGGGGGTTATGTCTTGTTCGGCTGGATGATGGTTTGTTGGTGGAGAGATTGAGACGAGCAGGGGAGTGTGCGGAGATTGGTTTTTGCCCAGCCCCAGACTTTACTGGGGTTGTCTGGGCTGATGATGGAGATGGGGGATTTTTTCGTTTTCTCGTGACGGGACCCTTCGAGATGGGTGGAGGAGAGTTGACGGGACTGGGCACGCTCGCCGGTTCGTGTTCCGGATTACGACGCCTGGACGATGATGATTCCAGCTCATCCTCTTCTTCAGGTTCAGTCAACTGTGAAGCGGGCTGAGTGGTGTTCCATTCCGGGCGCTTGTAGCCTGATGGACCCCCTACCCGGAGGAGGTTTCCAGCCATCACTGTCTGAGCGCCCCTCCCGAGCTCTGACGCCCGTAAGCTCTCCATAGACTCCTCGACATCTCCCCTTGGACCTCCCACGTCATTTTGATTCAATTGCTGATGCAGAAACCCGCCAGCGGATGATTCGGCGATAGGGCTGCTGGGTGGTAGTTGGCGAGGTCCACGCCGGACCGAAGTTAGGGGAGGTGGGGACGGCTGAGACGACGGGGCGAATGTCGGGGAGGAGAGCTGGCCATAGAATGAGGGCTGCTGCGTCTCGTCTTCGAGGGATGTAGCCATTGCGTTGTCGGGCTGGAGGCTTAGCACTGGTTTGAAGATGAATAGTAGCATAACTCACTTCAGGTCCCTCGTTATCCAGTCATGTTTCTCAATGACCGCTGTTTCCCTGTTACAACCGCCGGCAATGCTGAATACGGCCAGCTCTCAGCCGTTGTATATCTGATCTGACTTGTCGAGCCACAGGTGAGAAGCTCGAGTAGTGTTCTTGCAAGTAATATCGTGGGAACATCCATTGATTTCCGCCAATCTGCCGCATTGATCGCGTCGCGTGAACGGACATGACATCAATCTCCGCTCGCCCAAAATCAAACGCGTTACGTACGACTGGCCGCTGGCCACTAACACCCAAATATACGAGTAGAGTACATCTGTCCATCTCACCTATATACCCCTTGGCCTCCTTTGTCTATCCGTCCCGACTCGAGATCTATACCCCAGGCATCAACTCCTGTGCCACTACTTTGAAGCTATGCCGATTCGCCTCGAGACTCCGACTACAGAAACCGAACCCCGATACCCTGTAAACAAGCCCCAGATGGTGACCGGTGCAGGAGGCAAGCCACTGGCGCAACTGTACAAGTGAGCTCATTATGCGTCGGCTGTTGTGAATGATGGTCTCAGCTGATACTTGTCAGATCTACCGGAAATGAAGCTCTGGACACCCTTGCGTTTTTGCACCTGCTCGAGCGGCTGAAGGTGTGTTTATGTCGCTTTTCTGGAGGGACGCCTGGTGCCTGTTGTGACAGCGTACATCTTTTGCAGCTGAGCTAACACGATCAGATCGAGAAACGGACAGGATGGGTTAGAGAGGGTGTGAGTGCCTGTTCTCCGTTGTGTATGCTGGCAGCTGTCCCAAAGCCTAAACTAACCCTGCGCAGGTGCACCAAGCAGAAAGGTAAATCTCGCCCTCGACCTCAAGCTGCGCCAAGCAGCAGACCGGCTCAGCACTAGATGTACATTTGCTGACATGTCAGCATTTCAGACCACATGTGCCGGATGGCGCTCATGGCGATGATGATTCCCAACAACGGGGAGAAACCACTCGATATTCCCCGCTGCGTTATGGTATGTCCGCTGTCTCCCGTCAAATACAGTCAGCTGATGATGTAGATGGCCCTGGTACATGACCTTGCTGAAGCTCAGTGAGCTATGCACCACCCGCCCAGGTTGAAGTCACAGCTGACCATTAGCGTCGGTGACATTACCCCAGTCGAAGGCGTTTCCCCAGATGCCAAACACGAGCTGGAAGAGCGGGCGATGGACAACTTCTTGCAAGAGATGCTAGGTGGTCCAGGAAACAAGGAGGCTCGGGAGCGATTCAGGGCTCTGTGGGATGTTAGTCATTGGTTTCCGACTGCGTCATAACATTTTAGGCCTTTGCTGATGTTGCAGGAATACGAAACTCGTCAGACTCCCGAATCAAAGCTTGTCAAGGTGAGATATTCCAGCACGCCGACTCGACTGCGCAGAAACTGCAGCAGCTAATATCACTAGGACCTGGACCGATTCGAGCTTGCCCTTCAAGCTGTCGAGTATGAGCGATGTGAGCTGTTTTTCCGCCCATGGTCCAGGAACAATTCTTGGCCTAAAAGCAAGATGGCAGAACGCTGACCACCTCAGCCCAAGATATCCAAACCCTCCATCCCTTCTTCACGGGCTCTGTACCCAACCTGCAACACCCCGTCATCCGGGGTTGGGCCGAGACGCTCATGGCGGAACGCAAGGAATTATGGGCGTCGAGGGGTAGAGAGCAGGAGGAGGAGGAGGGTATGGAGGGTTATGCGGTCGGAAGTACGACGGATGGGAAGTCTGCTTGAAGGTCGGGCGTTCGATTTTGTTTTCCCCGAGAGTTTGGATGACTGGGCTCAGTAATGGCGAGCCGGGTGTTTATAGAATGTGATGGACAATACGGATATCATGAGGTCACGCACGCGCAAGAAGGGTCATCAATAGAACGTCCACTATCCAAGGTTATTGGCGGGGTATTGCCCACAAGTCGCATTATGTACCCGTCGGCGCGTCATCCTTGTCGATGTCACGTTGAATGCATCTAGTCTATTTCTAGTGTTTTTGTTTTGTTTGTCTCTTTGGCTGATCTATATACACGCACCCCAGTATCTCCCACTGGCAAATCTACACTCTCCGCCTCTTACAAAATTGGCGTTGAAGCCGTACCCGCCTCCTCTCACGGCAATTACACAACGTTCTCCTTGGGCCAGACCAACTTGGGTCCGATCTGACCACAGCACATCTGACCCAACTTGTGGCCAATCTCAATGCACTGGTCGAGGTCCTTGCCTGACGCAAGGGCGCCGAGGAAACCACCGGCAAACATGTCACCGGCACCGTTGGTGTCGATGATCTTGTCGGATGAGAGGGAGGGGACGGGGTAAGTTTTGGGGTTCTCGTCTGTGGTTTTGATGTTGGACGAGGACGATGAGGGGGAGGACGAAGCGACAAGGGTGGACGAAGCGCCCTGGGTGATGATGACCAATCGGGGGCGGGAGGCGTTGGATTTAGAGGATGAGGCGAGGGTGGTGGCGATTTGGGGGAGGGCGGCGTCCTATATTGTCAGTTCGTGTCGGGTACTTCGCAACGCCACACTTACAGCCATACCAGCAGCCTGGGCGTAGGCGGCGGCCTCGCTCTCGTTCCCAATCAACACATCGACGTGGGGCAACAGCTCCTCGAGCTGAACCTTGAAGAACTGGGGGATGAAGGGGGCCGAAAGGTTGAGAACAACAGTCTTGCCGGCCGAACTGGCAGCCTTGGCAACCTCCAACGCGGACTCGACACCGTGTGTGAGGAAGTATCCCTCAATGTAGAAGAATTTGGCGCCAGAGATGAGTTTGGCGATTTGGGGGGTGGACAGGTGGGACGGGCTGAACTGCTCGGCGGCACGTAGGGTGGTGCAGAGCGAACGGTCATGGTTGGTGCAGATGACGGCGCAGGCACCGGTCCGGCTGGGCGAAGGGTGGACCTGGTAGGCGGACTGGACACCCTCGGTCTCGTTGACCTTCTCAAGGGTTGCCTTGAGGTCGTCATCGCCGACAGAGCCAATGTAGGCTACGGAGCCCTGGGGGAGGACGTACTGCGCGATAAGCTTTTAGCCCGAAACGTACGCGGTGCATATAACTTACAGCAGCAGCCCGAGCGGCGTTCTGGGCAGCACCACCGGCAACGTACGAGACCTTAGCGTTGGCGACAATGTCATCGTAGCTATAAAGTCAGTCATGGCCCGGAATACAAACGCAGGCGCTAGCTTACATGGCCATGTGCTTCTCCTCAGCGAGGATAGCATCGTTGGAGTTCAGGCCGTACTTTTCAAGGTACTTTTGACCCTCGTCAGAAGCGACCTGAATGTCGAGCTGTGCTGTGAGCTTGCGTCCAGACGTACTGACGGAGAGCATAGCTTACGAGGGGGTTTCCGAGGGAGACGACGATAGGGCCAGACATGATTGCTATTTGTATGATAGGTAGGGGATGTTGTAGATGGAGTTTAGTGGATGGATGGATGGTTGTATCGAACGTTGCTTGGTGGAGGTCCAAGCTTGACTTTTGGTTACTTGCTCCGGCATTTTCCTGCTTTTATCCAGAGAAATCTGTGGGGCCCCATCATCTCCCCACTTCACCCCCACAAAACTCATGATCGTGCAGTCTATGCCATATCTCTTCCAGACCTGACACTCTCGTACCCTATCTCTCTTTCTGTCTAAGTCAGTGCATTGCGCAGGCTCTATACTTCATCAGCAATGATCATCTACTTCGTTCGTCATGGTCAGACCGAAGAGCAAGTCTCTCACTCTAACCCAACTCATGGATCCATTCTCTGACGCGCCGCAGCAATATCCGCGGTATCATCCAAGGTCAACTTGACACTCCGCTAAACGACACTGGGAGAGCCCAAGCACGACTTCTTGCGAATAGGCTAAAAGATATCAAATTCGATGAGGCTTGGTCCTCAAGTCTTTCCAGAGCGCGAGAGGTGAGCTGCTGACCTACCTGACGCTTCTCGAACCCCATTTGACTACATCCATTGACATGACCACAGACGGCTGAGATTGTCCTTCAACAACACTCGGGCTTGGCGCTACGAACCGATCCTGGTCTGATGGAGAGAGGATTGGGGAGTCTTGAAGGACGACAATGGCAGAGGGGAGAGAAGCTTCCAGATGATGTCGAGGCGAGCGACGTGTGCGTCCCTCTTGTCTTGATACTCAATGGATCTTGTGCTGACAGATGAGATTCCGGAAACGGATAACAACGTGGTTCACCACTTTCCTCTCTTCTCAACCCCCAGAACCTCATTTTAGGGAACGACCCGAATCATCCCCGACCCAGCCGTACGAGACGGACCGTACAGTGCTCGTCACCTCGCACGGCGCCTATCTCACCACGCTACTCTCGATCCTACTCCACCTCCCATTCAGCTTCATCATTCCGGACGACCTGGATCCGAACGCATCCTGCCTCAACACAAGCATCATGAGGGTGCATGTACGATCGCGGGCGGATGTGGCGAAAGCGGATGATGCACAGGGGAACAATTGGGGGTTGTACGCGGATTCACTTCGGCGGTTGGAGAGTCAAGAGATGAATAAAAGCTTGAAGGTGGGGAAGCAGGGTCAATCGGAGTGGGTGGGCATGATACAGTCTTGGGCGGACGCGAGGCATTTGGACGATCAGGGTAAAGGAAAGAGTGTGGGCGTGGTGGATGATATGGGCGATACTGAGAAGCGTTGAGGCAAAAGACTCTGTAGGTGTGAGGAGGGGTAAAGGCAATTGGGTCAACCCGAATAGATGCCAAGCAGGGAGAGCGCGGAGAAAAAACCCGCCTTCCATCGTTTGCAGATAGATGGTATAGGGAGCGAGTACACCGGGTTGCTTGACGAGCCTTTAGTCGTAATTCGCAGTTGTAAAGAGCGATGACAATTGCGCTGTGTGAGTTCTTTGGAGGTTAGACGAAGCAGCAAGCTAGTCCGAAGCCACGGAGTATTATTTCAGTAGTAGATTGTGTCAGTAGTCCTGTTAACGCATGCGCAGCGAGGAAATTCTATGGTTATACATACACTGTGGAAGCCAGCCCGGAAAAGAGAATATTGTGAGTCGTCGACCGGATGCTGCGCCGGGACTACCGAGGGAATTGCTTCGAAGCGGTCGGGACGCTACCGTGCTTCGAATTGGACCTGAGGGGATTAGCTTTCCTCTATTTGAGCACTATAGACATAGCGTGAGAGGCATATGGCTGTGACTACGCATGACATACGACTGCAAAAATCAGCATCCATCCGTTCAACCGACTCTCAGGTGCAGATGACTAAACTCACTTTTGTGTGTACGTGGCTTGTACATCACCCGATGTCCGCACTCCTTACATCTGATCTGCTCCGTGCCCTTCATCGGCGTCTTCGCTCCACAATCTACAGCCATAAGCACCAAGATCGTACGAAGCCTTCAAGAGCTAGGCAGACGGAGCAAGAGTGGCGGGGGACACACCTCCGCAGAGATATTCAATGACCTCGGGCGCTTTCGGTTGTTCCCTATTTGGCATAGGGTTGGGGTTCTGAGATTGCCATCGACCGGGTTGTGACATATTGGCGGGTTATTGGAAGGCTTTATTGGGTAGGTTGTTGTTGTTGAAAGATAGAGGAGCAGGGTGGCCAAGTGGTTGAAAATGGGTTAGGCGAGTGAGCGTGACGTGGGATTTAGATGGCCATCTTCCGGCTATATCCGATAGGAAGCCTTATCAAACGGGCTCGACAATCGACCGCCCAGGAACTGCCTGTGCATCACCTTACTCCACCTGCCTCATAGACACCATTTTAACCATGGACGACATCAAGGTGGCTCTCGCCTCTCTCGAAGCACTGTCATCTCAGCCCGGAACCTCAGCCAGCGGGCCTCTACAATCGCTACTCGATCAGCATTTCGCAACCGCGCGCGAGCGGCTCGAAGCCGGGTCAGATCCCAAGCAAGTCGTGCAGGAGCTCATCACAGCGGTGGGGAAGAGTAAGAAGGAAGTCGAGAAGGGACTGAAGGGATGGTATAATGGTCTCGGGGCTGTTGGAAAGGCCGTCGATAAGGTTTGTTTTCTATTGTAGCTCAAAGCCTGTAAACCCTGCTGATTCGGTACAGGCGTTTCCACCGAATCTAGCTGCTATCTCTGATGCTTATAATGATCCTCCATTGTTTTCGGGTCCGGAGGCATCTGCAGCGCTAGATAGAGCCATCATGGATTCTCTAGGCCGCAGGGGGCTGTGGGAGGCTGTAGATGCGGGCATGGAGGTGAGACGGGAGCAGTCACTCGCCTTATCAGGACTGATGAGCTGTAGGAAACGGGAATGGGGTACGATCTCAAGGCGCGTCAAGTCAGCGACGAGCTATATGGTATAACCTCCGCAATAGCATCAGGAGATTTACAGCCTGCTATACGGTATGTCCTCAATATGGCTTACGCTGAACTTCGTAGTTGGTGCGAAGAGAACGCATCATTCCTAGCTACCCCTCCCCATCCCAGCTCACTTCCTTACTACCTACACCGTGCAGTCTTTCTCCGGACATCTCCAGCATCTGCCGCGCGCCAATATGCCGCGGAGCACCTGATGGTTTACCTCCCAACTCAGCCAGTACAGCAACTCATTACTGCCCTACTCTATCCTCCATTTACTAGCATGTCAATACATACAAAGACACCATACAGCCACGATGACTACCCGCTGGAGAAGATGTTTCAGGCGGAGTTTTGTCGGAGGTACGGGATGCCAAAGGAGGAATTGCTTGAAGTGGCCGTTGAGCTCGGAGGGAAGGGCGGCGCATTGGGCGTAATTGAGAAAGCAAGAAGAGTTATGGGTGAGAGATTGGGAAATGTACGGAAATGGACAGATCTACCGGTGAGTCGTGATTACTATGGAAGTAGAAGATCTCGGCTGATATCTAGCTCGAGGTACCTTTACCTGCAAACAGACGGTATCACTCTGTTTTCGTCTGCCCGGTATCGAAAGAACAAGCGACAGAGGATAATCCACCCAAGATGCTCGCTTGCGGTCATGTGCTGGCGCAGGAGTCTCTCAATAGGATGTTGAAGGGCGGGTGAGTGTTTGTCTCGGCCCGGCAACGCGTGAGCTGATCACGACAGACGACGAGCGGCCAAGTGCCCTTATTGTCCGGTCGAGACTGCTCCGTCTGCAGCGCAGCGGCTGTATTTCTAGGGGAGCGGCTCGCATCTACCGTTCTTCCCACGTTGTTGTAATCTATGTGACTTGACGATATCTACATTAGTCCCGAGAGATGTAGAGCAATGGTCATTATCCATCCAAATCTAGTATTATGAAGCAATTACCAAGCCCACTATACGACACTCTTTAGGTCTAAACTACATCTCATCTCAGATCTATACAGTCGGACCCCCCCTCGGTGGCATCCCAGTCTTTCCGATCCCGAACCCATGTCCAAACGTATCCCCGCCCTCAAGATCGGCATTCACATCCGGTAATTCACTCCCGCCCGTACCTCTCCTCTCTATCGCCACTGTAGGTTCCCCCGTACGCGAGTCAACAGCAGGTACCGCTCCAGGACCTGTGCCTCTCCTACTCGTCGACCCCGCCGCACTAGCGTCAGCAGCGTCTTCCGCCGACACCGCTGATGTCTTTGTCGCCGTCGTATCTCTTCGCTTCTTGGGCGAGAAGACGGATCCGGCACGTTCTCGAATTCGGGAGATACCAAAGGGATTGGAGACTGAGCCTGAGATAGGCTTGAGAGGGGAGGAAAGGGGTAATAGGCGGTTACGGCGGTGAGAGGAGGCTTGTGAGAGTCGGGATTGCATTCGCGCCATCTGGACCGGTCAGTTGTGTATTCCTCGGTATCACAGTCCTGGCCTAAACTTACAGCTACACCATTCTCCTCAATATTGAAATCGAATCCTCTCGACGCTTGTCTCGTGACTCCAGTAGACACTGTCAAGTCAGCTCCCATCCGTCATCTCGAGGAAAAGTCCACTCACTATCAACCTGACTTCCCCTCGCACTTGGATGCATGCCCATCCTCTGAGAAGTCATGCTGCTCCTCGGTTGATTCATGCTTGGCCGTGCCTTGGGGTCGGCATCCGCCTCAATATCCACAACCTTGGCGGCCGATGCGCCGTCCATGCCGTGCTGCAGCTCCTGCATCCTGATATCCCCTCGCTCAGTCTCCACCTCATCCCCATTAGGTCCTCTGAGACCCTTCTCAGCCAGCTTGCCGCCGATGAGGGGGTGGGTAGCGGGGTCTGCCTCAGGGTGATACCTGCGGACAAGCCGCATGAGATCGATATCGTCCGCAAAGTAATTTTGCCTCGCGGCGCGGATAAAGTACCGGGGCATGAGGCAGATGACAATGACGAATGGCCATCCGAACCAGAATGCGTAGGATCGGAAGAGGAAGACCTGGTTTCCGTATACACCAGTGACGAAAGAGCTGGGTTTGATGGCGGAGAAGACGGCGGTGTAGACCCAAACGAGGAAGGGACCGAAGAGGATACCAAAGTACGTCCATCCGACCCAGGCGTAGATGTTGAGACCGGTGAAGAAGTTGGCAACCATAACAGCTGCAATAGCCATGGTCGTCGACCCTTCGTATATGTACGTGTCCCATCCGTCGGGTCGGGCGGAAGAGGTAAAGTAGGTGTAGTGGAGGAAGTAGTAGATGACTGCCGATTGGAAAATGCCTTCAAACATGTAGTAACTGAATCGTTTCAAGTTGAAGAATCGGCCCTCGCGACCATATCGGTATAATTCGGGGATGGTCATGAGGGAGTGGGCGTCGATATTGCGATCGAACAGACCGATGGCGAGGACGGGGACGAGGGTCCAGAAGACGTTCCAGAATAGGAGGTAGGTGTAGGAGAAGACGTAGGTGGTGGAGAAGCCACAGAATGGTTGGAACCACCATAGAACTCCGACTCCAATCATATTCTTGTAGAAGAAATTGAGGATCATGGAGGAGTTTCGGAAGTATGACCATTGACCGTGAACGAATAGGAGGCGACGGAGGTATCGGAATTGGGCAATAGCGTAGTCGGAAGAGTTTACGGCTTGGAGACCTTCCTCTCCCGAGATACCGACCCCGACGTCTGCGGCTTGGATCATCGAGACGTCGTTCGCACCGTCACCGATAGCCAGGCACATGACGCCCAGGTTGTCCTTGATGAGTCTGACAACCTGAGCTTTTTGCAGTGGAGAGACTCGGCAACAGATGACGGTGGTACACCTTGTGGAGAGGGCGAGGAGGAGTTCGTTCGTCTCGGGATCACTGAAGCAGTGGGCGAGTGCTGACCCCTCAATGACGAGAGAGAAACCGCCCGGCCGTTGTCCGTTCCCGTCACCGACGAGTGAACGAGCGCCGGTATTGATACGTTCAAGACCGGGCCGAGCACTGACTGTCGACGCCCGCGAGATGGCTCGAGCAAGCTCGTGCTCGCCAAAGAACCCATCGAGGGCATCAAGGATCTGGTCCTTGACCGAATGCCGCCCTTCGCGAACGATGATGAGATTGGTTTCGTTTGTAAGGAGATGGGTGGTGTATCCGATCGCAACGGCTGTTTCAAGCTTGTCACCGGTTGCGACCCAGACTTTAATCCCAGCTCGCTTGAGGTCGGAGATACACTCTGGGACCCCGTCCTGCAGCTTATCCTCAATCGCCGTCGCGCCCAATAAGCTGAACCCTTGCTCAAGCTTGCTGGACACTTCCTCAATTTTCTCCTCCCTTCCATCCAGGGCAACAGTGGCCGCGTAGTATTCCTTAGACCACTGCTCGTATTCTGCCTGATCGAGCACCTTGTACGCCAAACACAGTGTCCGTAGACCTTCTGACGCAAAGTGCTGCAGATCCTTATCCGTCTTTTCCCTCAACTCCGCCTGCGAGTCATCCTTGCTCAATCGCTCGAAAATGACGTTATCGGCACCCTTGCAGAGCAAAAATAACCGGCCCTCGGCGTCCATCTTTCGGAGTACGACCGACATTCGCTTTCGGGTAGAGTTGAATTCGAGGACGTTGAGCAGCTCGTACTCGTCGGGCGTCTCGGAGAAGGGGGTAGATAGACGAAGGGTGTTCTTGTCTCGACCGCGGAAGACAAATCCGACATCCGCGGCGGACTGCACGAGAGCAGCCTCATCGGGAGACTGAGCCTTGTATTCGATAACTCCCGGTTCGACCTCTGCGGCCAGGACAGTGTGGCAGAGTGCCAGGACCGCGAAGAAACCGTGCAGTACGCGTGATTGCTCGGTATCGTGCTCCTGCAGATCGATTTCGAGGGCTTTGTCGTGGAAGGGAGCAAGTACCTCCTTGGGTAGTCGTACTTTGACGTCGGGAGAAGTAGTGTCGGGTAACTTTATACCGGGGGAGTTGGCTGTGGAGTCGCTATCGGCAGATGAGGTGCCTTTCGCCAGAGTGTTCTCTGGCATTTCTCCGTCACCCGAATAGATTTTACCGCCCACTGAGCATTGTCTGAAAATCATGGCGTTCTGGGTGAGAGTACCTAGCGCTTAGTTCTGCCCATCAGGAAAGCTCACCAGTCTTATCTGAAAAGATATATTCCACTTGACCTAGATCATCCGACAATGTCCAGCTTCTCGCCGTACACCGAGTAACAACGCCGTTCTTGATATACTTCATTTCCCTGTCAAAGTAGATGAATGCGGCCTGGGCCGTGCGTACGAACTCGATGGAAATGTAGAGGGAGATAGGGACGATATTTTGGAATGTGATGAAGGCGTTGAGGAATGTGAGGATACCGTTCACGGACGCGCCGTCACCCCGCGTATCGGCGTAGAGTGTCCAGTACGTCCCTTCTTGTATCCAACGAATCTCGTTGAAGTAGTTGACGATCGCACAGACCAACGCGACAACGCAGAGGAGGGCCAAGTTCAGCAGGACTTGCGGGTCCATCTGACGCTCAACTTTACTACGCTTCGACGGTGTCGCGCCTGAGTTCTGAACGATTTTGGTATCGTGTCCGGTGTACATCACGATTCCAATAACCCAAGCTGTGTTCTTCAAGACACAGCCTCGGAGGAGGGTAGTTTCGAGGGTGACGGGGTGAATCGCAGGGAGGCCGTCCGTGTCCATAATCTCCTCAGTGACAATCGCACCGTTCAGTCGATACATGTTGACTTCGGGTGCGTCGAGGTCCACCCGGAGTTTCGCATCTCGGCAAGCTTGCACACTGTGTAGATGTGTCAAGCCAGCGACGGCGTGTCGGGATTTCAAGTTGGTTTCGCCATCGAGATTTTTCGTCTCAATATAGGCTACATCTTCCTCTTCTGATGTCGCGCAAATGGCGATATCTGGAAATCAGCCCTGAGCATGCAGGTAAACGTACCAGCTGGGAATTGCTCGTGGTCGTAAATCTTGACAATATCCCCAACCTTCAAATCCTCCCATAACGTCCTGTGCCATCCTAGCTCGCTGGACTTATCTCCAGCCTCCGGATCATCCTCCCATACCGAAACCTGTGTCCGAACTCGATTCAGATCCACAGGTGGCGGAGTCACTATCTCTCCACTTAGACGCCGCTCCATGTTCGCCTGCTCCCCGGCCGCCTCCCGCTCGAAAGTCTTGCCAACCATCTTGGCCGCTTCCTCCTCTTCCTTCCGCCTAGCCTTCTTGCTTTTAAACGAGGGAATAGGGATAGCGGGGACAAAAGTCTTCGATTTTGACTTCATCGGATTATGATTTTTGTATCCCTGTCCACCCAGGGTATGGACGATCGAGTTGTTGACTTTCCGATCGGCCTGATGCCGCTTGATATCCTCGTACCCGTCCTTCAACGCAGTGATGAGCAGGACTGCTATGAGAGGCAGCATGACCAAACCGGGGTTGATGGTCGAGAACTGGGGGAAAAATTGCAGTATGTTAATGAATAGGCTGTACAAGTCAGTTCTTATCATATCTGGACGCCCAGAAGAGCGCTGAGCTCGTCCTGATGCACTGATCACGCACAAGAATACGTTCGCTACCCTCCTGAACTGTTCGAGGAGGTTGCGTGGGATGAAGGTAAGGACGGTGTACTTCGAAGTGACATTTTGATTCGAGTCAAATTTCCGAGATTTGAGTGGTCGGCCCCTTTTGTCGAGGAATTCGGCCGGAAGGGGCAGATTTACGAAGATCGACCTCGGTGGTGAGGGTTTGATCTTGCGAACGAAGATGAACTCGACGAGAGAAAAGTTGTGGTACGGGACAGAGACGTGCTTGTTCCACCACGAGTTGTCCCGTCCGCGCTTCTTGATCTGCTTCAGCAGAGGACTCTGCGAGGTCGACGCGGGGGACATGGTGACGGGGTATGGGATGGTTGGATAGCCAGAGGCAGCGCTAGGTCGATCGCTCGCGTCGGTAGGTAATGTATCGACTCAACCTATTGGTATCAGCCCAAAGTCAGAGTGAGACATTTTGTCAACATCGGTCGGGACCGCGCGACGCACCTATCCTTTGGGGTTCTGCGAGCGGGATTTTGTCGACAATACGCGTCGAATCTGCTGCTGAAGCGGACAGCAGTGGCTGTTATAAGCTGACTTCGCCTACTGGCGGGGAGGGGACGGATGAATGATAGACGAGGGAGTGAACGGGGGCCGATGAATTGTAAGCGAGGATTGGATTTGTTATGGCGTCCGCGACGGCCCGGCCATCGGTCACGGAACTAAACGTGGCAAACTTTATATTACGACAATAAAAGGAGGGTCATATAAGGTGTTGTTACGGCAGATACAGCCAAAGTTGGCCACCACTGCTGCTCACATTCGCTATACCGCACCTACACATTCCTCGCACAACTATGGACAGCCAACCCATAGCTGGCCCGAGCTCAAGGCAGATAGAAGGGGAAGAGGTGGACGTGGAAGTAAGCCGCTGCAATTGCTCGAGCTAATACCCAGTGGCTACAGCTCGTCAGGACCAACCACGATGTCAATGTTCGAGTAGCGGACAAGATCCCCCTGGATGACCTGCCGCAGGAGTGCAATCTCCTAGCTGTGTCGAATACATGGGGACTAGTCATTGTTGGCGGGCAGAAAGGTGAGCCCTGTCTCAACAATTCCTGGCTGACTGAAAGATGTCCACATCCATCGACTATCGGAATTCCACTCGCAGCTGGAAGGAGCTGCCAAGGACGCTACGCCGTCGAGTTCGCCCGTGCAGACCTTGACTTTGCCCGCTCGGCCGGTATGGGTCCGGCTGGCAATGAACGAAGAGCGGCTGCTCGTTTCCACGGCCAACAGTACAGGTCTACATATCTACCGACTCGCCGACATTCTTCGAGGACAAACGTCGCCGTATCATTCCTTCACCACCAACATCCCGAGTCACCTAATAGATCTGCTGCCAAACCCAGCTGTGGATGCGCTGGGCCGATATGTCGCTCTTGTCGGAAAAGAGGGGATGGTATTGGCAGATATTGAGGAGAAGCGTTTGCTAGATCCGGTTCACGGCCCATTCACCTCTGGTGAGTATAACTTGATAACATCAAACACTGACAGTCAGGATGCTGGTCAGCGAAGGGAAAGCAAATTGTTCTTGGGATGCCTGATGGCCGTCTGGTACAATATACACCGGAAGGTGTGGCCAAAGCCGAAATCCCACCGCCCATATCCAATTCCTCCTCATATCCTTCATTCGTCCAATGGCTGGACACCAATCTCTTCCTCGTCGGCTATGCGCCTACAAATGGCAGACCGGACGACAGCCTGGACCTCGCGGTCATCAACCGCACAAAGACCGAGATCACCTACACGAAATTCTACGATCCGCTAAACACCATGGGCATCCGCGGTCGTTCAGGCGCATTTCGATATTACGCCGGACTAAGAAATTGGGGAAGTCGAAGCAAACACCTCGGCTTCGTCATGTCGGGCTTGGCATCGGAAGTTGGGATTATGCAGGGGACGATGGACGAGGCCGGGGTGCCAAAGTGGGAAGTTTTGATCCTGGACGAAGGCGCAAAGGCTCTTATGCCTATTGGGAAAAGGGGCGTGTCGGAGGACACGGCGTGTATAGGGATGGATCTGGACCTGACTAGTGACAAGGTGATACGAAGGGGGATCGTCGGTGGCATTGAAACGCCTGATCTCGCGCCCGCACCGAGATTACTGGTGTTCAGTCAGAACGGGGTTGTTATCTCGTTCAATATCCAGAATTCGGAAGCGAGCGCGGGGGCATATCCTGGAATGGTGGTACCAAGGGACATCCTGAGTGATGCGGGAGGAGACGAAGACGGGATGTCGACGGCGATATCGACACCTGGAGCAGTCACACCCACTCCGGCCGCACCAAATCCCACTGCCTTTGGCGGATTCGGTTCCTCGTTTGGTGCGGCTGCGCCAGCCTCGTCAGCTTTCGGAGCAGGTCCGCCACCTGCATTTGGCGGCTTTGGCCAGTCGTCATCAGCCTCGGCGAACACTCCACCCTCGGCTTTCGGTTCATCCGCTACACCATCCTCCGCCGGTCCTTCGTTTGGCCAGCAATCCACAACACCAGCCTCCACTCCGGTCAAGGCTGGTGGATTTGGTGGCTTTGGTCAATCATCTACCCCCTCCGCATTCGGCGCCCCCGCATTCGGTCAACAACCATCCTTCGGCCAGTCCTCCACCCCGGCTGCAACCTCTACGACACCCGCCAAGTCTAGCGCTTTTGGTCAATCAGGCTTCGGTCAATCATCCACTCCGACTCCCGCCGCATCAGCATTTGGTGCCCCCGCGTTCGGCGCCAAACCAGCTTTCGGCCAATCATCGACGCCATCCGCGTTCGGTCAGCCTGCATTTGGCCAATCACCCTCGGCTACATCTGCCTTCGGATCTGTACCTAGCCCGTCATCGGGTGGGTTTGGCGCATTCGGTAATTCCAAACCTGCAGCCGCGCAGCTTGGATTCGGGTTCGGTTCAGCTCCCTTTGGCAACAGCGGACAAAAGCCCGGAGGTGGCAGTGCTTTCGGATCTGGGAGTGCATTTGGGCAGAGCGGGTTTGGCTCAGGCCAACTGGCCAAACCTCAGCCGCAAGCTACCGCATCGGCTGCTTCGACAGGCGCATTTGCAGGGTTTGGGCAGCAGAATTCAGCCGGTAGCACGGGAGGTTTCGCTGGGTTTGGGCAGCAGTCCAAACCTGTCTCTCCCGCCCCAACTCCTCCCCCTCGATCCTCTACTGACGACTTCGGCCTAGACAGCTTCGCAAGTGCCCTTGAAACCTCTTCTAAGCCTACGGTCCCGGGGCTTGACGACTCCCCACCCTCTTCCCCCGTCCTAGGCTCGCGAAAGCCCATAGGAATCGACGAATTCGATTCTCCCCCCAACTCTCCCCCTATCACATCGCCTCCGAAACCCATTGCCCAACAGGCTGCGCCATCGAATCCGTCATCCGCATTCATAAAACCTGCAACTGCGTTCGGCAGCTCGTCTTCAGCCTTCACAGGCTTCGGGCAACAATCTGCATCACCCAAAGTTCCAGCTTTCGGAAGTGGCAACTCCACACCCGCTTTTGGATCCACCACCCCAACCTCCACCACACCTCCCTCTGGCCAACCGTCAGCCACTGCATTTGGTAGTTCGGCCTTTGGTCAATCATCCAAGCCTGCCCCTCCCCCGACCACCTTCGGCGGCTCAGCATTCGGACAATCGTCCAAACCCGTCGCTGGTGCTTTTGGGCAGACTGCGCCGACGACGGGCGGATTTGCCAGCATCACAGGCGGATTCGGAGGTTTTGCTCCCAAAGCTTCTGGCTCAGCAACCGCTGTATCCGCTGCTGGTGCCTCCTCTTCCTCAGGATTCGGCGGTTTTGGTGCCTCAGCTGCTAGTAAACCTGGGCCGAGCGGAGGTTTCGGCTTCGCGGCGGCATCAGGCAGTGCCACGGGCGGTGGATTCGGCGCGTTGTTGACTGGCAAAGGAGAGGAAAAGCCAAAGCCTGCTTCGAGCAGTGCTTTCGGTTCGGGCAGTGCATTCGAAGCCTCCTCTTCCTTCGGCGCAGCGAAAGCCGAGGACAAACCCAGACCTGTCTTACCGTCCACACCGCCAGTACCTGTGAAGGAGGAAACCCCAGTCGACCCCGCACCCGCAGGAACGGCTCTACCCGAGACGCCGCTCTCGCCAGTAGAGTCCTCGTCATCCCAATCCTCCTCTTCCGAAGCTGAAGGCTACGATGTACCGGAACCCGCAATCATGCCTGCAGGATATGACGGGCCCTCCACTCGCAAAATGGCACCACATTCACCTCCATTGTCACCGAATTCGCCGTCTCCTGAGATAGAGGCAGCTGTCCTCCCTGCGGGCTACGATAAGCCGGCGACATTACCCGAACCGGAGCCAGCAGTGATGCCGGCTGGGTATAATGATCCTATCGTACCCGTTCCCAGAGCAGAATCCCCTATTGAGCCACCCGTCGAAGCCACTCAGACAGCTCTTCCCGGGTCGAGCATTGTGGTCATCAATGGCGAAGAGGTGAAGGTATTAGACTATGTCGCTCCTCCGTCGGGCCCTGAATCTTTCAACTTTGAATCCTTTTCTGTGGAAGTCCAGGTACCGGAGGATGGTGCAAGCGAGGACCATACGGCGGAAGAGGAAGAGGACGAAGGAGTCGTCGTCTCTGAGCCTGGGTCATCTGGGGCTGGAGAAGCGGAAGAAGATGATGGGCGGGCAGTGCTAGTGAATGAAGCAGGAGATGAAGAGGGGGCTGAGGACAGTTACTACGATGACGAAGCGGAGGATGAAGAAGATGAAGGCGATGAGCACCGTGAGGGTGATGAGCCGGCGCATGGGAGGTACGATGACGACGAGGAAGAGGAGGAGGAGGATGAGGATGAGGCCTACAGCGAAGAGGACTCTCTTTCGGCCGTTCCGGAGGAGGAGTCAGACGCAGAGGAGGACCAAGCGACCGCGACGAAGTCAGGCTCTAAATCCCCACCTGCCTGGTTTGCTGGTCCCTCGATATCGCATAGTAGCTCTACATCCGTGACTCCTACCGCAGAGACCGACCAGCCTAAACCACAAACCACCAAAATCCCGTTTACAAACCGACATGCTGCTCGAACGGCCTCTCCACTCGGCAGTCAGCCTCCCCATATCCCTCAGGAGTCCAGTACGCCGCCCATGTCCCCTGTCAAGCCGGACGCTCCATCATTCGGAACTGGCGGCCTCGGCGGGTTTGGCGGATTTGGCGTGAAGAAGCAAGAGGTCAAGGATGAGGCGGAACAGAAGACCTCGGGATCATTATTCAGCGGGAAGGCCGACGCAAAGCCGCTCTTTGGGTTTGGGATGGGGAAACCATCATCTGCACCTACGGGCTCTACTCCCGCCATCGAGGTGAAGAAGGAGAAAGAGGACGTTCCTGCTCCTACTCCCACATCAACATCGAGCGGAGTCGGGTTCGGCGCTCCCAAACCTGCCGATACTTCTACACAGAAGCCTTTTGGCGGGTTCGGATTTGGACTCGGACAGCCACCTGCCGCTGTTGCTGCCTCGTCCGGGAAGGCTTCATTCGACTTTGCTCCATCAAAGCCCGCGGATAAATCCGTTGCCCCGCCTGCTTCATTATTCAACTCAACCCCTGCTACAACTGGAACATCCTCGCCCTTCAGCTTGAACACGGGTATGAGCAGTATGGCGCCTCCCTCAAGGCCACAATTACCCATGTCTGCTCCTCAGCCGTCCACAAGCCTCTTCACGCCTGTGCCGCTCGCTCAGGCAGCCCCCGCGGCACCAAAACCAACTCTCCCACCACCACCTCCTCCGCCCGCGGCTTCATTCACTCTTCCGACCCGTCAAAAAGTTCCGCCCACACCACAGAGACGGCAAGATCCAAAAGCGACCATGGCGGGTGTATTGGAGGGGATGATCTCAGATCTGGAGAGCGAGTTGAAGCAGGTGGGTCATACATGGATCAATATTTATGACAATTGGCTGATAATTAGATCACGCAAGTCCTAGGTGCAGCTGAGAAGCATCATGCTTCGCTGCGGGACACAAATTTCGTCAAAATCGACGAAAAGGATCTGGCGAAACATAAAGCGCTACCTTTCAGCTCGGTCAGAGACACCTCGGCAGTCGCAGAGTCGATCTCTAAGCGTCTGAAGGAATGGAAGAGCCAGGACACTGGCGTGGATCGCAAACTGGCGGAGCTGCAATCACTACTATTGAAGAGTAAGCAATTTGACCTGTGATTTTCGGACACGTACTGACTTATCAGCCGACATGAGGTCCGGCCAACTTGAGCAGTTCGCCAAGGCGAGGGATGATCCCTCGTCTTTCAAAGTTTTCGAAGTCACTCAGCTTGGTGCACAGCAGATCACCGATCAAGCGGGCATACTGCAGGCCATAGAGGATGTGGAGACGGGATTGGAGGATCTGGAGATGGGACTAGCTGGTTTGAAACGCCGGGTTGACGATGCTGCAAAGGGTATCGCTCCAGGGTATGTCTCCTTTTTTAATGAAATCTAGCCATAGATGCTGACATCCAGTTCCGCGTCCGTCGAGCGCCTGGAAAACTCGGTCAAAAAGCTCGATGAGACAATCCAAGAGCGTCATCGATCGCTCGAGGACCTCGCCGGTCGTTTCAGCGCCATCAAACTACAGCCTTCTTCCCCACGCTCCCCTGTTCGTCCGCCACCGCAATACATCTCATTTGGCACACCATCTACCGCCAAAAAATCCCCAACTAAACGGATCGCCCTACCTGTCTCAGCGGATATCCAGGCGGACGTGAAATCAGCCGTCGACGACGATCCAGTCGCTGACCTGGCATCGCGTTTGAGGGATCGGAAGACACGGACGACAACTGTCGCATCCTCAGTCCGATCGACGCTCTTCTCGCATTCAGCCAAACGGGCAGTGCAGGTCGATGACGTACCTCAACCGATCCCACCTAGCCACCCTGTCCCCAAACCTCCCAATAACCCTACATCCGAAAGTCCGGCCCCTAGTGTCGTCAAAGACGAACCCTCTTCCCCCTCACCGGCATCCCCCTCCCCTTTCTCTGGCTTTTCAGGCATAACATTCTCCCTTGACCCTGGTCATCTTCCACGATCAGCGGGCGGCAGTAACCGACAGCTTCAGTCGTCCCGATCGCACGCACCTGCCGCTAGATTATCGACGACCACGTCTGGATCTACGGGCACGATGCCTGGCGGGTTCGGATTTGACTTTGCGCCGCCGACGGCGTCGAGTCCCCCAGTGAAGAAGGATGGGGAGCCGAGTGGATTCTTTAGCCTGAGCGGTTTTAGTCCGAAGTAGTAGAGAAGTAGCAGATCTGCAGGTAGTGCTTCATTTAACCCGTTCCGTATAAATGCATTCGAGTTATAGTGTTGTATACAATTAAAGATCCATCCTGGCACGATTTGCTACATTTCGACATTTCCACTCGTCAGTATTCCGACATCGTGAGGGTCTTCCCTGGTCACCGTCAGCAACTGAAATCATTGATGTTCACGGGTAACATACCAATCTGCGGCCTCCTCCTCTTCGCCTGGGCTGCTACATCATTCGCTCCAACATCGAAGAAGCCAAACCCGCTCACTACGAGAATCAGCATGGACATCGTATCATCAAACTTACGCATTTCCTCCTCTTCTGTTTCTTCAGTCTCCACAGTGATCGCCTTGCCGGTCCTTGCGTCTCTGAGAATACCAGCGTGATCGACCCAGTGTTGAGGTTTCTCGTTGGCGTCTTTCCACAATGCGATGAGCATTGTGCGGACCTCCAATAGATAGGATTGCAGGGTCGACAGTAGTCGTCGAGTCTGCAGGTGCTTGGACGACATGCAGATGGATATACCTTCATCTTTGATGATGTACCCTTCCAATTAGCTCGATCCGAGGATCCTTCGAAGGGTGACGCACCTATTCCATACCCCTCAGGGGTGACTGGACCAAAGCCAAAGAGGCGCAAAGCAGGATTTCCGCAATTGGAGGTCGATAACACGCTCGTACCGAGAAGGCTGTATGCGGGATCGGTGAAGATGTCAGGGACGGTGATCTGATCGGGATCTCTCTCGCTGTTGCTGGATCTCCGGGAGGACGTGCCGTCGCCATTTCCATTTGCAGCAGCGTGGGTCTTGCGTTGCGTCTCGATGTCCCGCTGAATCAGGGAATGCATCGCGTATAGGTGACTGTAAAGTCAGTCAGCAGATGACTTGACCTGTGTAATGTACTCACCGATCATGGCCTTGTCCCGCAGAACAATCCTTGGTTAGCTGAGTGTGACGCTTACACGCAGATCGCAATGCTGTGATTTTTTGCTCGGGAGTTGCGCTCTCAGATAGGAAAGTCTGACAATTAGCTCGTGGTACATACGGCAGATCGCTCATAACCCACCTGCACAAACCCAACGCTCTCTGGCTGGACCGTCCGGATTGCCTCAGTACGTCCATGAAGGAACGCCTTGGTCATGGCCGGCTCGTAAGTCGATTCCACTCGTCCTGTCGATCAGCTCGAGCTCGCTCTGAAAGCTTTTGACTAACCGTAAAGCCCATAATAGGCCGCCTGGAACGCCATCTGGACGAACGCATCCGGACTGAATCCATGACGCTTGATGAAAGTGCTCCCATACCCTTTGAACTCAAGTGCCTGACTGTCATTCTGGCAGATCAAGTCGGAAATGCGGGTCTCAGCGTATCGGACACCAGCTCGAAGGTCCGGCGTGAGTTTCCACTCCAGTTTCTTGGGTGAGGTGTCGTACTCCTCGTCAGGCTCGCTTTCGCTCTTGCCTTTGGATTTCGAGCGAGCAGAACGAGAGTAGGGGGAAGGCCGGGATTTGAATAAGGATGGGGTAGAGGGGTTGATTGTCTGATTGTAAGCGGCTGGCCTGGATGCGAGAAGAGCAACTAACCTTTGCGAACAGCAAGACTAGCTCAGTGTACACGTCTGCGGCATATCGAAGAACCGTGTGACCGTCAACACCCGTGTGCTCGAAATTGACTCCAGCGTCACCATTGCTGCAAACAATGATTTGGAGCTACTGTCAGTAACACTCGCACCTGTCACTCACTTTATCATACCACCTGTTGGTACAGGTACCGGTTTGGATGCCTCCATCCAGCTTGTAACTTCCACAGAGGAAGTTCCCACATAGCTCGCCCAAGTCTTCCGTGCTGTAATCATCCAGACAAACCACGAATAGCGCTGATTCGATCACTGCCAGTGAGGCGGCGCTGGATTTGTTTGAGCTGATAAGATGTTGGCGAAGGCTTGACCAAATCTTTCGTGACTCCGTAGTGAGCACTCCAAGGGCGTTGGGTGCGACCTGTCATTAGTTGGCGTGTGGTCATGTACTCACCTCCTGTATTGGCGTCTTGTCGGCATCGCGTACTATAGCTTCCAGATTTGTCAAGATCTCTCGATCAGACAGTAAAGGGCGGTACTGTGAATCCAGGCAGTCAAACCAATCTGATATCAGTTCTTGTCGGTCCTTCGTAACTCACAAAATTGGCCACGCCGTATGACGACAACATGTCTACTCTCATTGTTGATCTGCATTCGGCAACCGCGCTGAAGTTAGCTTCATCCGAAATTCAGAACTCACGTCAGTCGGTACACGACAAGCACCGAATAGGCGCTCGTACTGGCTCATGTCTAGTGGGGTATCCCTGACGGCGTCCGGCTGTAACAGGCCATTCCTTTGGTCGTGAATGAAAGAGAGGGATGAAAGGATGAGTGAGGCTGCACGAGATAGTTGGGGATTCATTCGCGGAGTCACATCGGAGCTGTGGTATAAGCGTAGTCCAGTAAGCAGGTCAGAACGTACGAAAGGACGAAGAACGGGTTCTGTGAATTTAGCACTGACAATGCAGCAAGACTGGGTCCCACTCACCAGACTCAGTACAACGGAGTCGGCAAAGTTCAAATAGCTCTCATCTGTTTGTTAGCTGGCTCTTCGACCTTTTGACTTACACCAAAACTCCTCAATGTAGCTCTCTACACCGGTGTTGTAATCCTCAAGCCTCTTCTGCCATTTCGCACCCTCGCCACCCGTCATAAACTCGTTTACGATCCTCTTGGTCTTCTCATGCTCGTCCGGATCCTGCAGACCCTCCAAGGCTCGCAAGTACCTCTTGCAGGAATCCTCAAGCTTCGGAATAGGCAGCTTGGGTAATCCTCCAGAAGTGGAGACATCCTTGGTCTTGATGGTGCCGTTGGTGTTTGCGAGCTTGGGCTGAGCGACTCCGGTCGGCAGCGCGGACGAGGCTTCAGCGGTCATTCTGTGTTGCTTTTTGGTGGATGTCTGGATGTATAATGCTACTCGTTTGCTGGGGTGCTAGTTAGCGGTGTCCAAGGGTGGGATATAAGGCGACAGTACGTCTTCACGCGTCAACGTCATAGACCCGCGTCGGTGGAGGTACGTCCTGTTAAACTCGGCTCCGATTTAGCCGACCCCCGCTAACCGGTAAACGCCGTAACCGGTTGCTTCAGCGGGTACCGTACGGCCGTAGTCAATTCAGCGCTCAGTATTAGCTTGTCTGTGTCTTACATGCACAGTGCTCGAGGTCTTGAGATGTCCTTGATATGGTACCAAGAAGCAGCTCGGGAAGTGGGGGAAGGCGAGATACCAACTGCGGTCATAAAGCATCAGCTACAGAATCAGCCACTGCAGGATCACCCTCAAGCACCGCTACACTTGATTGGAGGCATGGATGAGCTCCTAAGGTGATCTAGCTGTCCCAAGTATCTTTGCCCGTTCATAATCGAACCGGTACTCAAGAGGCTGCAACACGCTGCGACTGATATGATACCAACTCTGAAACATCGTTTACGGCATGCTGAAACGACGTCATTCTGAATCGGCGAGAGCTCTGGTACATGCAGTGAGCTCGATGATCCTCATCCTGAGGTCAAAGCAAAACTTCCTACCACTATACACAACACATTTCCCATCAAAACAGCTAGAATGAGCAGAACTATCGTAGTGACAGGAGCAGTAGGTTGAGCTTGTCAAATGAGAGCCTCCTGCTCACCAGTCAGAACCGAGGAATCGGTCGAGCGATTTGCGATCTCATCCTATCCCATCCCTCCCTCTCTTCCACCCCCGTCACCCTCTACGCCACCTCCAGAGCCGGCACAGACCTTGGTATCTCCACCAAACAGCCTGATCACAAAGTCCACTACGCTTCCCTCGATATATCCAGCTCCGAGAGCATTGCCAAGCTCGACCACACCCTCTCCGAAGCCAAGCAGCCGGTCGACGTCCTCATCAATAATGCTGGCGTCTATCTTGACGACAGCTACACCTATGACAATGCTGTCACCACCCTAGATGTCAATTACCGAGGTACCTTGGCTATGTGCCAGATGATCCTTCCCCACACCAAGTCTGGCTCCCGCATCGTATCGCTATCGTCAGTCGGGTCTTCCTTGAAGGAGTACTCGTCGGACCTCACAAAGAGATTCAGGACAGTCTCGACTCTTCCTGAGGTCGATCGATTGGCGGATGAGTACCTGAAGGCGTTTAAGGAGGACAAGCTCAAGGAGGTCGGATGGCCACCTAGGTCGTACGGCGCATCCAAAGCGCTCATCAATGCGTTCACGCGTGTGCTGGCGAAGGAGAACGAGGGGGTGTCGGTCAACTGCTGTTGTCCAGGATGGGTGGAGACGGAAATGGGGAAGAAGGTCGGAAGTGCGCCTCCCAAGACCTTGGAAGAGGGCGCTAGGATACCGGTCAAGCTGGCGCTTGGTGAAGTCGATGGTGTGAGCGGGATCTACTGGGCAAATGACAGTATCACGGATCGGGGGGAGGGGAAGGTCCAAGATTGGTGAACATAGGTCCAGGAAGCCCGATGCAATGCTGTAGATGGTACAGGATGTCTCATTCTCGCACTAAGTTTCATCCAAGAACTGAGTGTCAGCCAGCGCGAAGGATGATTCCGAGCGGGTTTTTAGCTTACCTGCTTAAGCACCGCGATCTGCTCACCCACAATCGTGAATGACCCTCTCGTTTGCAGGTCCAACTGGTTGCGCTCTTTGAGAGCGTCCCACATATACGTCTTTAATTCCTCGACGTCCCTGAGCGCGTCACGTACACCTGGGGCGATATTGTTGCGCCGGGCGGCACTGCCATGCGGTAGATCCGAATCGTGTGGGACCGTCGAAGCGTCTTTTGGGGCTGTGGTGGTGGTGGCGGACTCGGGACGGTGTTTGGCGACAGATACTGGTGAGAGCTTCAGAGTACGGTCAAGGGTTGAGCGCTCCGTCGTCTTTACTGAAGTGGACGACTCGGGTTTGTTCGGCAACGACGTTAAAGTCGAAGCCTTGCGGCGCCTTGTTTGTTAGCTCAGGATCCAACCTGAGTATGCTCTAGCGAGAACTCACCGACTTCGGCCGGGCGGTTCCCCTTTCAGATCACATCGCTTTCTATTGACAAGACAATGTATACATCTGGAATCAGTATGGTAAACATTCACCTGCGAAATGATGATAAACTCACATGGAGACGACCTGCAATGAGGGTGATGACATGGTAACTCCGTCACTCTTCCTGACCTGGACTATGCACTCGACATCGCTATCCTGACAAGTCTTACATGGACCAGCTGTGAGGTCAGACGAGCCTCGTATTGCATCGCGATCGACCTACCAGTCTGGTCTCGCTGTTTGACTTCCACTACTCCCCATGTTGCATCCATGGCTGTTATTCTGCGGTGGGACGACCCAGCGTGTTGCAATGTTGCAGCGCTCAGGCGAGTCGAATTGTTGAGCAACTTCTCCAATTTCTTGAAGCCGTCCTACCTATTCAGCTCCCAGCGCACAGGTGAAAAATTGCATTGATGTGATCCAAGGATGACTCACCTTCCATACTGGATGCTGTCGGACGTGCGGAAGGACTTGACAAGTTGGCTGGCGGTAACCCTTGGGATCTGGAGTCTGGGCGACGCGACTCCCGGTACCTTTGTCATCCTCCCGGGACTTTCTCTTCTTGTTGGTATTGACGAGGGGAGGGACCTGGGATGTGGAGGTAGATGGCACCTGAGGGCCCCGAGGCGGCGCGTCATTGACCTCGTCCGAGCTCGGATATTCGTCTTCGATCAGCCAATCGTCGGAATCAGAGTATTGTAGTGTGTCATCAACCGGTGCGAAGGTGGAAGGTCCAGGCGCCCCTAGTGCGGACGCACCAGTCGTGCCATTTCTGCCTATCATGATCCAGTGTATGGGCGGATGACAGCAGTAAGGTTTCGGTTGAGGAATGCTAAGTTCAACGTTCGACGACAATAACGGAACAGAATGACCATTGACATTATTGCCGTGACCCGTACTGGCATGAGAGATAGGCTACTAGCAGGAACGCTGCTTAACCGATGCATGGATCCGTCGCATGCGTTACACAGAAAGGCCTGATGTACCCGACATGGCTCTAGTGAGGTCTCTGCCGTGGTCCATGCCCTGGACTTTGGCTGATCTTCAAGTGTGATGTCCGCGCAGCTATAATGCGGAGCGCCACAACATGACACGGTCTACTATTCATCGCTAGCCTCATCGATGGTCTTCCGTGAACTGAAATCAGCATCGTCGCAGCAGCTGAAGTAGATCCGACTCACCTGCTGTACGACGTCAATCGAGTCCTTGATCAAACGAAACATGCTCCTGGTTTTGAAATCCATCTCATTTCTCTCTATTCGCTCGGCCAGCATGCTGTGATAAAATTCGTTGATGTCGCTAACAGCAGTAGCGACTTTTTCGTAGTCTGCAACAGAGTGAAGCCTTTCGCCAGGGGTGGGAAGGCCGGATTCGACCGAAGACAGCACGACAGGCACACTGCCTTCGATCGACTTGGCGTTGCGCTTCTTCGAGGCACCGTTCGAAGACCTCTTAAGCTCCACCTCGGTATCGAGAGACGCCCGTGGGGCATCTTTGGGCTGTTTCGATGTTGACGGCCTGGCGGACGGCGCAGCTTTGCTGAATTTTGGTTTCGTTCCGCCTAGCAGCCATCCATCCTCAGCGGGGCTCGCGGTGTGATCACGATTATTGTCGGGAACTTTCGAGTTGAGCCGGGATAAAGCAATCTCCTGCTTACTGTAGGAGTCAGCCTACAACTTGCAAACAACAATCAATCATACCTTTGGGTGCCCAATGACGGCAAAACCAAATCGCACGCTGGTCCATTGGCAAGCATACATCTCAAACATCTGCGACGGCGGTCAGCGGGTTTCGGGCTTTAGACACGGGATTTCGTCTTCACGCACCGGGAGATGATTCTATAGCCCGGAGTCCCCGTAGCAGCACTCTCGTCCTCGGTCGCCACCAGCTTGACAAGACAATCAGAGTTACGCTTGGTGCAAAGGGAGCACGGACCGCCTGTACCAGCTTAGTATGTGCTTCGGTTCACGGTTAAGAAAGGACGAACCAGCCTGATCTTCATCCTCCTTCTCGACAATGCCCCATTTGACGTTGTCGGTGGTCAACTGATTCAAGAGCGCCGTGTTTCTCTGTATCGCATTTCCACTCCTGCTCGAATCCTGAATGTTCTTCTTGAGTCTTTGGCAGGCCTCCTACAATCTGCATCAGCCTCTATTTCAATTGCAACACTGATGCCAAGCACGCACCGACCATTCCTCGTTCCGCTCAATATTTGGAAGGATGTCGCAGACTGGTTGGCGGTATTGGTAGTTGCGCGTTCTACCTAGATTGAAATCCACGTTATCCCCTGCGCCTGCCTTGGCATGGCTCTTTCTCTTCTTATTTGGTAAAGCCGGCTCCGTACTGGTCTCGATATGCCGTTTTTGGGTAGAGGAACTGGCGGGTGCGGATTCATGTTTGCGCTCGACCGCAGCTCGCCACTCCCTTTCGGACTCAGAATCGGTGTCGGGGGACAATTGGCGCTTTCGCCCACTGGAACTTGCTGCTGCTGTGCGAAAGTTCATACTGCTGCTGTCGGTCTTCATGGTCGCAGATGGTGTAGAAGCGTTGGGCAGCAGAAGGCAAAGGGACAGAACACACAACCTCAGCGCTTCCGCATATTCAACAAGCTTGATATGGGCACGTGACCTTAGAGCCGCTATCGCACCCCAGATCCCAGAACCGCTATACATCGCCCTTCGCTAGTCGTACTTACATCCTACTTCTCATCAGAGACGAGTCCCTCATCCCATAGAAGGAGTTCCGGCAGGTGACCCATTCGTGTTGGACTCAAGGTCGACACTCGACTGAATTTCGCGGTATCGAAGTGATAGGAGGAAAACTTTTCCCGCCCAAATAACTTTCATCAAGCATAGAGGCCTGACTTGAGCTTGAAGCCTGACTTGCGACACAAGATCAGGCAGCAAGCATCACCGATATGTCGTCATCTTGGCCGCCAGAGTTGAAGTATGTAGAAATTTTCATCATCAGGGCCATCACACGCCTAGAGAAATAGGCTGACAGCTTTAGGACTTGGGTGCAGGAATGCCTCTCCAAAGCGACGCCGTCAAACAAGACCGCCGTGAATGCAGAGTTGAAGCAGGTGCTCTTCAAGGCTCATGCCGATGGTACTCTAAATACTACCGATTGGGCCAACGTCGAACTCCAAGCGTGAGTCCACAGCCGAGGGAATGTTGTTCAGAGTTTCCTCCAGGCTGAATATGCAGTCTCAAAGCTCAGTCACATCGGACAACACACGTCGCGCCGATCGCTGCCAACCCCTACTCTGCCCATCTGCCGCCTCCAGGCGCCGTGACATCTTCATTCACTCCATATCGCGCCCCTTACCCAACATCTGTCTACTCGCCCCCGACTGCAATCAGCTCTTCCACCGGCAAGGGTGCCACCAATGGATTGTCTCTTGGTGGGCATTCAATCCAAGCCTCTGCATCACCGTCGGTAGACACTAAGAAGAAGAAGCGGAAGAAGTGAGTTGAAATTCCCGGTGCAGGTGTAGACATGTGCTGATTGTCCCAGGGATGATATGGCCGTACCTAGCCAATTTGTCTCGGCTGAGGAATCTGATGCTCTTGCTCGACGTGCCGCTCGCTTTCAGCAGTCTGGATCTGCGCAGAATAATGGTACAATCGGAGGGTCAAGTTATTTCGACCCCAACGACAGCGGTATGTCCGGCGGTGTCGCGGTCGGTGGCAAAAAGCGGCTTAGGGGAAAGGCTGGCCTGGGTTATGGTGGCGTGGAGACCCCTGAGGTCGATCCAGTACGTCATCTTGTTACTGCTCTGATTTCTCTGGTCGCGCATCGTTGGCGAATTGTCATATTCTCGAGCACAGTTGCTGATTCAGTAGAACGTCCTAGACTGGGACCACTTGACGATCAAAGGTACAAGCTCAAAGCTCGAGAAATCCTACTTGAGACTTACTTCGGTCAGTGCTTTTAATCTTGCTGCAGAACGAAACCTAACGACAACAGGAACCTTCTCCAGCTGACATCCGGCCTCTGCCTGTATTGAGACAGACCTTGAATCTGCTGAAGCTTAAATGGAAAGAGCTACACAATTATGCTTATGCGGTCGACCAATTTAAAAGCATGCGACAGGATCTGACAGTGAGTGCCGGTGCTCGTCCTCACCTCACCTTGACTAACTATCTAGGTACAACGGATAAAGAATGAATTCACAGTTGAGGTTTACGAGATACACGCCAGGATAGCCCTAGAAGCAGTGAGTTGTCTCCCTTGCGTTTGGGACCAAGCTCATGATTTGCAGAAAGACTTGGGCGAATACAACCAGTGCCAGTCGATGCTACGACAACTATATGAACTCGGTATAAAAGGCCATCCTCAAGAATTCTTGTCGTATCGGATCATCTACTTGCTGCATACCAAGAACAGAAGTGGTCAGTGTCTTTCGTCTCCCGTTGTTGGGCCACCATTGACCCCCAGATATGGCCTCTCTCATGGCCCAGCTGACCCCAGCCGAAAAGGCCGATCCCTCCATCCACCACGCGCTACAAGTACACGCTGCTCTCGCCACCTCCAACTATGCGCGCTTCTTCCGCCTATTCGCTACTGCCCCAAACATGAGTGGCTACATTATGGACCATTTCGTTGAGCGAGAACGAATGTCTGCTCTTGCAGTCATGTCAAAAGCGTAAGTCCGGGTGCAGTAGTCCAGACCTATCGCTGACTTGCAAGTTACAACAACCTCTCGCTCCCATACATCACCCGCATCCTTGCTTTTGACTCGGAAAACGAAGCAGATGGCTTCCTTGCCTCTCACGATGCCGCAATATATGCCAATCCCTTTCTCCCTCAACCCCCATCCGCCATGCCGGTCAGACTACCTGCTTGGAAACCAGCCCCACCACCTCCGCCGACTCCTCTCGCTGACCTCGTATGGGACGCAAAGAAGGCGGCGGGTTCGATCGTCAGCGGCTTGGAAAAGTATCGGATCGTCGATCTGAAAGGTCAAATCGTTTGATGGCACTTCTCACTCATCTTTTCCGTCCGTCAAAATCCAATTGCGCTGTCCTGAGGCAATCCCCGGTGCCAATCCCCTCCATCAAGGTCACAATATGTGTATGTGCAGTACAGAGGAACGAGTTGGCAAAGGTAAGGTTCGTCTTTCTGCGTGCTCCTGGGGCGATAGCAGGGATGGCGTCAGACTGTCATGTGGTGATTCTACTCGCAGAACATGCGGAGGAGGACTAGGAGATAGCTTTCTGAATTGGACACTTATGCAAGGCCTCATCCATAGCTCTCGATTGTATGACACGGCGGATCGACATGTCGTGTCTGTCTGTAGGTGGCAATCGGCAGGAACCGACCGCCGGTATGTGGTCTCGTGTCAGAGCACAACTTGCTTCATAGCGGTTACAATTTTGCAATTATAAGATTAGAGTCGATACAACAGCCTCATTCCGAGACCAATTAGCGCAATATTCCTCATCCGCCCTGCACCCAGTTCCGCCGATTGCTAGAGCTGCTTCGAAAACTATAGGATGAGCCACCCTCAGATCGCAAGGTCGATGAATAGAAGCGACTGACTTGTTTCAGAACCTCTACCTGCTCATCAACCAGCTGGAACATTCCCCTCATCCCCAGATCCTTCTTCCCGCCTTCGGCATTCATCATAGTCTTCATGTGCTCGACGAACTCCGTTAAGTCTTGGACCGCTGCGACGACTTGGTCTTTGCTGATGTCTGGGCCACTTGGGCTACCGTGATCGACCTCTGGCTCGATGTGAGTGGGTTTGGTGCTGGGTGTATTTCGCACCTTCGGCTACCGCCCAGCAGCAACGTTCGGTTTACTGGAACCCGATTGCTTCATGGGCTTAGGTTTGAGAGTGCTCTGGACGGTGGCGGGGAGAGGGAGCTTGGTTGGGGCAGTAGCGGATGCGTGCGGAGGGATGATGGCATAGCTGTTGGGTGGTTTCTGACTTTGGGTAGTCTTGACGACTGGCGGATGGGGTACACTGGCTTCATCAGCGACATCCCAATTCACGACTCGCGAAACATACTGTGCAGGGTCGACATTCTGCAAAAGGAGATCGCAAGGAGTATGCGATACGAGACACCGAATGCAGCTAGGATGTCAGCTACCGGTGCGCCACAACAGGGGCGGGCTTACCTTGATATAACTTGATAAGGTCCGCCCTGTGAACCTCCAGCATTCAGCTGGACGACGCACGTCTCGCTTCTGAAGGCGCAAGTCCGACAACGGGTATCTGATTACGGTCAGCTTTGCTTAAGTTCAGAGAGGCCGAACGGCATACCTGGCTGCTTTCCCCTCTCCTTGGCTACGATGCCCCATTGGACCTCCTCGTCTAGCAGCTGTCTCTGAGTGGCCTTTGCTCGCTTCAGAGAAGCTCGATCTAGGCTGCGATCAAGCACAGCTCGCGAAACCGTCCCAAATCCATCCTACAAACATCAGTCTCTATTCTGCCATCGGCCAGACTCATGATTATGACCCTAACAGAAAGCGACAAGTGCCTTGAAGTGAGAGGTCACATACCTTCCACGTAGCATTCTGCTTGATATTCGGGATGATGGTGCACGAAGGTTGTCGGTATTGCTCAGGGCTCATCGACTCTGACTCCTCCTCAACATCCTCCGTCTCCGGTAAAGAAGTCTTCCGTCGCACAGATGATCGCGCAGCAGCAGCGGCACTCTGTTTTCGCTTTCTCCGCTGCATCTTCCGCTTCGCATCAGGCCCTACGTACTCCTCATCGGTGCCTTCTATCTGGTCGGCTTCAGAGTCGGAGGAGATAGTGCACGGATTGTTGTACGAGCCCATACTCCGGGGTCGGGCAAGTTTCTTCGCCCCGGGAGGCATTTCAGCGACCGTGAGACGATGAAGTATGGGTGCCAGGACAGTCCGAGAGAGTTTGAGTGCCTTGGCTATGTCAGCAAGCAAGATGAAAGTGGGTGGGAGGTGAAGAGAGTCAACAATATCCCGCCAGGAAGATGTCACGTGCGCACTTAATCGGAATTGGCGGGCAGCGCAGCTGTCTAGCGCAGCTGGACGATGCAAACGATGTGTACATGAAGCTGAGCATCCTACATGATGCATTGATGGGCGGAAATTATACATTATACATACATGGCCAGGTCTGCCTATCCATATTCAACCCGGAGAGCGTCCTGGGCTTACTGAACAAAAGCCAGTATATCAATCATCGAGATTTGCCACCAATCTGTTCAGGGTCAGATATGCCCTGGGCCTCGTTACGAACAGACTGACCTCCTGAAGGAACGCAATCCGACTTTCCACCTTCTCAAACATTGTCTGCCTCATATATGATGCGGTGTCCTCGTCGATCGGATACATTGCGAGCAGCTGACGAACAAACTTGCCAACCTCATTGACGGCAGCGAGGAGCTTGATGTTGAAGCCTTTTGAGCAGGTAAGTGTACTCGGAGCGGTGAGCTGGATATCAATCAGCATAGCTACTATCAAGTCTGAACGGAAGACTTACCTCCAAAAGAAAAGTGACCTGCTTATCGACCGCCTCGAACATCGTCTTCTCCGCCCATTCCAGAGCGCCACCCCTGGACACCACGGCTCGCATCTTCAGGGTGAACCCTTGTATGTCCTGGACGGCCTCGATGATCTCTTTCGGGTCATCGGTCTCCTTCACATCTGCTTTGGGGCTCTCTATCCTGCGCGGGCGCTTGACCTTATTCGGGCCAGGTTGATCTGACGCCTTGCGCACATTTGCCGCTGATGCATGAGGGGGAGTGGCAAGCATGGCTTTGACGGTAGGTATGATTACGGATCTGGCAGTAGCGCTTCGTATGCTGGTCGATCGAAGGGGTTGGGAGTTGGGTTTGACAGGGCTAATATGATCAGTATCTATGCCTCGCTTACACGCTGACGAGCGACTGACCGCTTATCAGGACTACTTGGCAGTCTTCCAGGCCTTGGGAGAGTGATGCTGCAATCATGGACGTGAGCGAGACACTTGATGCATCTGACATTGTCAGCAACAGTCCATATCCAATTGGACAGGTTGACGTACTTTCTGATGACAAGAAGCCGTTGCGAGCCCTGATCGAATTCTACCTCTACGATGCACACAGATGACGATGTCGTGCAACAAACACAAGGGCCGTGAAGAGGGTCACCTGCGAGCCTGTCAGCGCCCGTGTGTTGTCCTGAAGGGTAGTACTTACCGGTGTGATTGTGTGGTAGCTCTTCAACGATCGCCCAAACGGCGTCTTCACGCATCAAACGATCAAGCTTTGTCTCAATGATGGCCCTTGGTGGGCCATACTTTCCTTGCATCGCGCTCCTTAGATGTTTACAGCTTTCCTAGAATATTAGCGCTGGGACGTATTTCGCGATGGCAGTAAGAGGACAGCCCGATGCATCACTCAACTCACTATCCAGACTGGATGCCTCCGGATCTCATCCCTCGTCATGATCTTGCACCTTGGCTGTCGATATGGATGCCTTTGATGGCTCTTTGCGTGATTGTTGACTTCTCTGATCGGACGCTCATCAACCCGTCCCCCATCACTGTCGTCATCCGTCAGATCCGAGTCCGAGTCAAGATCGACAGGGACTGGGTTAGCGCTCGACCCGAGCTTAGTGGAGGACCTGCGGATCGCGATGCCCATTGTCTCTATGGAGAGGGTTGTGGGAGGATGCTTGATTTGATGTTGTTGACGAAAAAGTGCCTTCTGATGATTTAAGCTCGAGCCGCGGACGCTGAAACGCTGAAACACACGGGGAAGTATGGCTCCGAACATGACTGACATCCCTGCTTATCAGTATTCAGAGTGGCTCACTGACCTAGCATATGAGCCTACAGTGTACAATTACATGCCTCTGGCACCGGATAGACCCATACAATTACCCGAAAGATACACTCGCCACATCCCAGAGCCCGTCCAGGGCAGCCTGACGAGAACAGAAGCCCACGCGTACTAGACGAGTCCGAGCATCTACTTGTTAGCTCATGGAGGCTAGCGAGACTCACCGATTGAAGAGACTTGATATGCCCGTCCATTGTATCGAACATGATCTCCATCCTGAAGCTCAATTCTCCGTCTTTGGTCGACATGTTTCGGAGCTCCTGAGTGAACCTTTGAACATACTTCAGTGATGCCCTGGCTTGTTCGGTATCCGCTTTCGTCACAGCGTTTCGACTCTGTACATTAGCGACACGTATACTTTGTACACATCCATCATTTGCACAGAACTCACCCGCTCAAGCAGAGCCACATGCTCTTCGACCTTCTTAAACATCAAGACAGTCTCGAACTCCATCTTGTCGTCTTCTGCAAGGATGATCTTCATCCTGCTGATGAACTTTCCTACATCCTCGAGGACTGACACAGAGCTTTCGTGGTTGGAAAGACCCTGAGTAGATCCCGATGTGAGCAGGGGGTTTGCACTGTCGAGGGCCGGCTCCGCGATGATGTGACGTGAGGTGAGGGTGATTCGGGGCTTGCGTGTGGGCGGTTCAGACACTGAGATGACACTGTCACGTTATCAGCGGAAGGGCCGTATGGCTAGCCGGGTAAGGGGACTTACTCTTCCTTCGAAGACGGATGCACCTGATCGGTGTCTGGAGCTATAGCCTTCCGCTTGTACCCACGGGCTCCCCCGTTAGTCCTCGGTTTCGTCGAGCTTGGACCACTTTGGAGCTTGCGAATTGGCATCATGTGCTTTCTCGTCGGTCCGCTGTCCTATCAATGATGAAACGGGTGCACGTGTCAGACCTATGGACGTACCCTTGTTTCCGTCCTTTCTTATAGTGATGTCGCATGGTTTCCCGGAGCCCATGCAGGATGCGCATCGGAGGGATTAGCAAGGTCCAAAGAAGCGAGGATCAACCAGACCAACCTCGACGTGACCTGGAGAGAGCCAGCTTCGCCGCCGTCCGCGGGCATGACCTCGACCAGACATTCCACATCGAGCTCGACACATCCCGCACAGGGACCCTCTAAAACTGTCAATTTTATGCACATGTCTCGAATGACGGCGCCCTTAGACTCACCGGTTCCCCTTGGCTGTTCCTTGTCTATGCAACCCCACTGAGATCGATCATCCAGCAATTTATTAAGGACAGTGCGGGTGTTTATGCCGCTCCGACCGGCGCTGCGACTGGCAAGCTGTCTCCTGACATCACTGCAGGCATTCTGATATTGTCAGACCCGGAACCCAGCCTCCCACCTACCTTCCATACGGGATGCTGTTTGATTTGGGCGACAAGTCGGCATTTGGGTTGCCGATACATGTAGCCCGATCTCCTCTTTTTCCGCGGAGGCGCAGACGAAACGGTAGGCTCTGGCTTGATCACAGTCTCAGCTTTGCCGTAGTCTTCATCATCTGTCAGATCCGGAAGGTATGCGTCGGACTCATCGCCCCCATCAATCGACTCGAGCTCGTGAGGGTCATCCTCCGTTCCAGCACCTCTCTGTTCGGCCATCTTTTATTTGTAGCGATGTTGCAGATGTGAGTACAGTGTGAGCATTGCAGAGCATGGCGGATAGCAGTGATCTGTCGTCCAGCAGCGTCACTGCTTGGTTCCCGCATCCGGTCGTCAGCTGCCTCCCGCCATTTCGTGCCTGGCGCGAACCTTGATAGGGCCAATGCCGTAAAGGGAAGAATAGCTTGTTTCATGTTCGTGGTTCTGTTTGCGTCTGCTGCGCGCAGTATGGCGGCTCCAAAGCACTTGAACGAGGTGTGGAGGCGATGTGCGCACATGAGGTTGTCTGTTCACCTGATACGCTATCACCTAGGATCACTGGGATCACATCCTGGGAAAGGGGAGTTGACAGCACTGACCTCTCGAGGATCACCTACAATCTAATCCCAAAATTATAACCCTGACGCTACTTGTCAGCCCGTTCAGCTTCCGAAGCCATAAACCCTTTGCTACGCGCCAGGACTGTTCAAGAGGAGTTCCTCGTTCAGTAGCTACCGTACCACTGCAGATATCCAGGTGAAACACGCGGGGTAGGTCAATTTACGTAACAGGCTGTGTGACGTGGCCGGTCATCTACAGCCTCAGCCTTTATAGAATTTCGCTAGCATACATAGTAGCTCTAAGATCCGTAAATCCCTACAATGGCAGCCAACAGAAGGGTCCCATTGGCGGCTCTGAAATACGTCAACTTCCATTCGGACGCATACACAATTGGACAGCGGACAGATCCGATCCGTACGTTTCCTCCGATTGCTGGACGAGTGTGAGCTGAAGTACGGCAGCCCAGCAGACATGTATAGGAGCAGCGTGTGCCAGACATCAGCCGCACAGTATATTATGTACCAATATGGGCAGTGATGGAGCTGGTGGATTCCAGTGGAAGGTTAGTCACCTGATGAGCCGGAGAGAAATCAGCTCATTCCACAGTGCGAGGCGGATTTGCCTAGCGGGATCCGATTTGGGCGAGTTGATGTTAGTTGCGAGGGATGGAATGGACCAGGGGATTCCAACATCTTACATGGTAAGATGAAATGTCGGCGTCGGAAAGTGATTATGCTAAGGATACTAGGATCTTGTGGATTGGAATACGAGCTGATCCGGATTAATGGAGGTCTAGAGCGGGGCGAAGAAGACCCTTACTTACCGCCAAAGTCGGGTGAGTCAGATGAGTTGCTACAGTGGGACTTGAAGCTGATAGACGATCAGGCAAAGTTTTTGATAAGGCCTTCCATCTTCTCTTCATCCTCATCTCCGGTATCATCTTTTACTCGTTACTCCGGAATGTCATCCGTTCGGTCTATCCCAGATGGACACCTACGGCCTCATTCGGCACAGGGAATGGGCCCGGTGGAGGAGGCGGCGGCGGAGGTGGTGGAGGTGGAGGAGGCGGGGGCGGAGGATGGAGTCCAGGTGCTTGGCCGGGTGGAAACGACGATCCATCCAGCCCACCTCCACCCTACTCTAAGCCCTCGGAACAACCAATCGCGCAGCCTCAACCTCAACGACAAGGCTGGGGTCCAGGATTTTGGACAGGGCTCGCTGCAGGGGGAGCAGGCGCGTACCTCGCTAACCGAGCTCAGCGGCCTGCTGGCACCCGTTTTGACCAGACTCCTACGCACGCTCAGGGCGTCGCGGGCCCCGGACCTAGCTCGGTGGCACAGCAACAACAGCGGAATCGAGGCAACCGAGGAGGGCTATGGGGAGACTTGGGTGATGGAGGGGGCACTAGTGGGGATATGAGGAGGGCGACAGGATTTGGAGGGACGTCAGTCAGATGACAACCGGTATGGAGCCTATCACTACTCAAGTGCAAGATGAATACATGTATCAACCGCAATCTACTTGCCACCCTTCCTCATTCGTCTCTTACGACCAATCATAGATCCCAAGTTCGCCCCAGCCTTTTCAATACCCCGCTTTTCCACCACAGCAGGCGCCTCAGCCGCAGCAGGCGCAGCAGCAGCCTTTGCCGCGCGCTCTTTATCCCGCTTCTCTGTCCGTTCTCTGCCTCTTGCCGTCTTCTCGCCGTCTTTCCGGGGTACATGAATCGCATTCGCTCCGTTTATCTTGGACTTTTTGCCTCCCTTCGCCCCCTCCTTCTCCCGCCGTTCGACCCGACGCGCAGCACCATCCGCCGCTGGGGCTGGAGCGGTTGTTCTGGGCCGCTTGGCCGAGTCTTTGTCCCCGCCAGCGCGGTGAGTAGCGGCAGGAGGACCCGTACCCTCGTCGTCGCTATCGACCGCGGCGCGCTTAGCAGGTCGAGAGTCCCGCGCATCGGTACGAGCATCGGTACGGGCAGTAGTGATTTTCTCGACACGTCGCTTGACGACCTGACTATCAGCAACTGATACCCGTAGCCGAAAAGCCCCAGCCATGAAGCACTCACCTGAACATTCTCAATACTGAACTCAATCATTAATGTCTTTCCGCCCCTCATACCGCCCCCACTTCGATCGTCTCCCTCCTTAAATCTCTCCTCCAATTTTCGCACTCTTGCCTCGAGCTCCTCTATTGACTCCTTCTCTTTAGCTTCAGGCTTGGCGACTGGCTTCTCCTCCTCATCACTATCCTCCTCCGCGGCGGCCTCGGAGGGTTTCCGTCTCGCCTCCAAATCCTTCTTGGCGCGCTCCAACACCTCCTTCATCTCATCCTTCCACCATCCCCACACAAGCTCCCCTACGCCCTCATGGTTGTTTGCCCACCGCAGGACTTTCAGCGCCTCCCTATGGCTTCGAATTTCCAAGAATCCATACCCCTTACTCCGCCCTAGATTAGTCAACGGATCCACTTTCTCCGTCTGCCTGACGACCTTGCTTTGAATCACCGGCGTCTCCCTCTCTGCCTTCTTCTTGTTCTTCCCCTTGTTCCCTCGCGCTTCAACAGCAGGAGAGAGCGTGTCGTCTGTTTCTTCGATCCTCGTCAGGCCTTCTCTAGTCTCAGCGGCGACTTCTTGGTCGAATGTCCGGATAGCGTGGATCGCGAGGCGCTTCAGCGTTCGGTCAGTGACGAATAGGGGCAGTTGTCGGATGGAGAGACGGGTTTTGGAAATGTAAAGGGAAGGGTTGGATCGGAGGAGGGTGCGACGGGCATTGAAGGCTTCTTGGCGCTTTTCAATCTCAGCCGCAGGTAGAGCTGCAGCAGCTGGCGAGTTCGGGAAGATCACTGAGGTGTCAGCGGCCTTGCTTCAAGTATGAGAATAGAAGACTTACCGCCTTCACGCATGAGATACGTGTTTCGCTTATCGCCGGTGGCTCTCGCCCGCTCTCCGTCTTCCTTCATCTGACCGGCCTGCTCTCGGGTCACTGCGCGAGTAACCTCAAGGGCTCGGCCGTTGATGACTAAGCGCGAGGCAAGGCTCGAGGACGGGTCGACAGTGAGGACCGAAGGGAGAGCGAAGGGGTTGTTACCGCCGCCAAGCTGAAGCGTCAGCTGGGTTCTCCCTAAGCTTAGAGCACACTCACAGGTGTAGAATTGGTACCCGTCTCCTGATTGACCCTGTCGGCCTCCTCGATTGCGGCATCTGCATGCTCTGTCTTCCAGAAGCAGACGAAGCCACTTCCGCGAGATCGACCGGTAGACTTGTCCATTGTGATTCGGGCGTATCGTAAAGGACCGAACGAGCGGAATCTGCGTGTCAGCGGATTAGTGAGGGAGGACTTACAGAGTATTGAGCTCCTGCTCCGTCACCTCGAAAGGAAGGTTTCGGATGAACAATGTCGACCCTACATCCACAGCTGGCAATGTCGGCTTGACAGGCTTGACATCCTCGTCCTCGTCGCCATCCCCCATCTTAACATCTTCCTCCTCGGCCTCTTCGTCTGACCCTTCCGAATCTGAACTCTCTCCATCCCCGTCCTCTTTCTCCTTCTTGACACCCTCTCCGTCCTTTTTGATCTCCTCCCATTTGTCCTTGCTCAACGCCCAATCGACAGCGACCACCCGCGCCTCTTCCGATTTCGCATTCGCCCTCGCTGCTTCACTGGCGTACTTGATGGACTTTCCATTGACGCCTTCAATCGCCTTCTCCGCATCTCCCTTGGCGACAAACCAGACGAAAGCGAATCCTCTCGCTCGGGGCTTGGCATCTTTGCCGTTCCGCTCTGGGAAATTTGAGGGGGCTTTGGGGAGTGTGATGGAGTTTATTGGGCCATAGGGAAGGAACGTTGCTCTCAGATCTTGTTCGGTAGTCTGTAATGTTAGATCAGTCGGGCGGGATGACTCACGTTCCATGCGAGATTCCGGACAATCAGTCGTCCAGCATGACTGACGCCTTTGCCCGCCGCCTGACCCATACCCAACTTCTCCACTCGTTTCTTCAACACAGCCGAGATGATCTTCTCCTTGTAAGTGTGCCCATGCAGCTTTCCGATCCCCTTGACCGCCTCCCCATGACTTGGAAACACAAGGTGCGCCACACCCTCCTGACCCTCGATTGGGAACACCACCTCGATACCCTCATTGACCTTTCTGACCTTCTTCCATAGTACCGCCTTGGTCACTTCTGGCAAGCCCGATACCACCAGCGTCATGATCGCTTTAGGATCCTTGGATTCCTCTACAGCACCGTCCCCTGATTCTGTCTTGATGGCAGATACCTTCAATCCGGGCTGATAGACCTTTGCCGGATCCTCAGCGGCCACTTCAGCCTTCTTGATCCGTTCCAAAGTTCCTGGCCTGGCCGTTGCCCATCCCACTCTGATCTTCCGGCCATTGCCCCCAAAGTCTTTGTTGTCAAGTTCGAGCAGAGCCTGTTCGGCGTCCTCTTTAAGCGAGTAGGTGACGTATCCCACACCCTTGGACTTGCCAGTCGCCTTGTCGGTGGCAACAAACCCGTGTCGGACTGGACCGAGGTATGAGAAGTGGGTGACGAGGTCGGTGGAGGTTGCGGTGTAGGGAAGGGAAGACACAAAGAGGGTTGTGCTACGGTGTGAGCTGAGGATGGAGGCAGAAACGAGCAGCTTACTTGACTCTCTCCTTGAAGGTCCTACCTCCTGCCTTCTTGGGCGTGGAGCTACCGGCTTCTGATGGTGGGAATGCTATGAAATCTGCCTCTGACATGGTTGCAATGTGATGGGGGTGGTGGACTTTCAAAATTTCTCAGCCCAGCCAAGATCTGTTGACTATGCAAGGTCCCGGGTCACTTTTGCCACCTTTAAATCCCACGTCACCCAGCCAATTTCGGATGCAAGGCAAAGCCATCGGTCGCATACACTACTTCATACAAGTATCTACATCACCTTGTATAGTTACAGTAAAGTCATCGGTTGACCCGCAGAACCACTCGATATCCCTTGTAATTCGTGAACGATCCCTCGGCAGCTTTGAAAAATGGCCACTTCTCTAGCAAACGCCTTGTCCAGGCTGTCTCTCCGGACTACCTCGACTTCATCTATCGCTTCATCCTCCCGCACACCTTTCCGTGTGGCATTACAGCAGCACGCAGCGCCTACATCGCTAGCATGCCGTACCTTCTCATCGTCACCAAAAGCGTCTACATCCTTGAATCAAGGTAGGCCTATAAATCCTACCGCGCTGACTTGCAGCTATTCGCGGTGCCCGCAGTCCCCAGGCGACCTACTCTAACTCCCCCCTTCTCCAAGACTGTTTTCAGAAGCGAGGCGTCATTTCCAAAGTCTATACCACCAAGCCCAGAAAGCCCAATTCGGCTGTGCGGAAGGTGTGCCGTGTAAAGCTTTCGACAGGCAAGAGTACGATTGCGTATATCCCGGGCGAGGGACATAATTTGCAGGAGCACGGTGTTGTCTTGATTCGAGGCGGGCGGACGAAGGATTTACCGGGTGTCAGAGTAAGTGCGGAATGTTGCACCTGCGTGGCCCCGCTAACGTGAGCAGTATAAGGTGATTAGAGGAGCTCTTGATGCGAACGGAGTAGCGGGGCGGACGCGATCCAGATCGAAGTACGGTGGTGAGTTGCACATTCTGCCTGTCGAAATCATGCTGACTCTCGCAGTGAAGATGCCTAAGTCTGCATAGACTACTCTTTAGCTCCACATGCAGAATACTTCATGGTGCATGTCAAGCCATGCTCTCTACTTTCGTCTGCTGACTTCTAATGCTACATGGGTCGGGCCTGTAGGGCTCGTTTCGTCGCCACAGACATGGAAGCTGGGCGGATCGGCTAGGCATAGTCGGTTCTGATGTGATCATTGGGCTGCAGGTGCATCGGAGGCAGGGGCATCGCCCATCAGATCACCAAGCGTGGGCTTGAAGAACATCGTCGTGATATACTGCTCTCGTCAGCCTGAGACAAAAGCCGAACTGACCTTTTTGCGATATCTCGTCGTTGTCCCCACACCCAGCGTCCCATTCTTGATCGCGCTCGCAGTCAGATGGTTGAGGACGACGTGATTGGGCACCGCCAATATACTGTTATCGTCCAGTCCCGCCGGCTGCGCCCCGCTGTTCATTTCTTCCATCTTCCGTCGGGGCTCAGCGTTGACGATGACTTTATCGAGGATTCGGGGTAGGGTAGGAGGTTGTGGGACAGCAGAAAGGTAAGGGACCGAATCGAGGAAGGCGTTGAAGGTGGCATCGTCGGTATGCGCAGGGAGTTCTTCAATGTATTGGTAGGCTACGAGTGGGGCGGGAATAACATTCGTCCATTGACTGTCGTCCTCTGAAGGTCAGTAATGAGGTCACTGCGCGAACCCACCATCTTCCTGCTTAGCGACGACCTTGGCATCCATCGCCCATTCCGCCTTAAGCTCCTCTTCCGTCTTTGCCGGCTCTACCTCTATCCAATTGACGAGTGTTCCGTCATCATCCGTTGCAGTTGGGATCTGCTTGGAGCAGCGCCAGCTATCGTCGACGATAAACTTCATCCTGTACTGTCCTGGTGGTAGACGGAGTATTGTGTGGAAGTCGTGTGTGCTATACGTCAGCGATGTCTATAGGACCGACGTACCTCCGCTTGAGCTTAACTCTGCTTCTCCAGTTGTCCGCAAAGTTGCCAGTGACATACACGACCTTCCCACCTCCAGACCACTGCACTGGCACATCAACCAGCCCATCATCCGCCACCACCCTTTTGGTTTCTGGCTCTCTGGGCGGGGTGGCTGTTGGTGCGGACGACGAAACCACCGCCACTTTAGGCTCGGTCCGCCTTGACGTCGAAGGGAAATACGGGTTGACTATTTCGCCCGCCGGTTTTGACGGTGAGGCCACCACATCCGCCACCGGTGCAGGAGCTTGCTTTGGCTCGACCACCTGCGCCATCTTGCTCATCGCGCCAAGAGAGTTTGCGCCTGCCAAAGGAGACGCGCGACCACCGAGGACATGTTGCCATTTTCGTCCACCTGGCGAAGGGCCCGATGGAGATGGCTTGTTGGATGCGCTGGGTGTGAGGAGGTGATGGTGGTGGTTGGTTGTCGTTGCAGTCGTTGCTACGGGTGCAGCGGGGGTGAATGATAGTTTATTAAGGTCGGGTAATTCGAGGGATTTTCTTCGGCGGGGAGATCCACTAGTATTTCGGACATTACCAGATGGGGATGTAGGGTTGGATGATTGTGGTGAGATATGGGCAGGACGAGAGGGCATGGGCAGGCGGAGGTTTGGGTGACGGCCGGACGTGCCAGATGAGGCCGGTGCGGTGCTGGGGGTGGAGGAAGTGGGGTTAGTCGGTCCCGGACCTGGAGCGGCATTGGACGCGGTGTGGATATGTTGACTGGGGGGTTTCTGGGGGGACCCATTCTGATGCGAGGGCGTGTTCCCCATGATGCGTGAGAGTGTTGGATGAGGGGTAAGGGGCGAATGAGTGAGTGCGGAATGAGTTGAGTGGTGGATCGATATTTATTGCCTCTTGTAGTAGTTCTCCAAGCTGTGCCTGTCATACCTCGCCAACTTGCTCATTCGCCTGACCCTACATTGCATCTATACAGCCATCTCTAACAGATCAAGCCAGCCTATATCACTGGCATAGATCGCACCTCGGCCCAAAGCGACTTGCCCTTAGTCCAACTCGCCTTGCATCATGGCCACTCGACCGGCGCCTCCCGCGCCTGGACATCGGTCACGGACGGCAGGCAGCGCGTCTGCGTCGAGGTCAGGAGGTAGCAAGCAGCGGATTGGGCAGTATGTCGTTGAGAGGACTCTGGGGACGGGATCGTTCGGCAAGGTCAAACGTGAGTTGAGCCACAAAGCCCCAATGTCGAGCTTGACAATCAACTGGATGTTGCCGTAGTCACCCCGGGCGTGCTAACATCGCAGTCGCTACTCACTCCATCACGGGCCACCAGGTGGCGTTGAAACTGATCAATCGAGCCAAGATCACGACGCCGGATATGAATGCTCGGGTGAAGCGGGAGATTCAATATTTGAAGGTGCTAAGGCACCCTCACATTATCAAATTGTGAGCGCCGTGTTGAATCGGAACTAATCTTTAGGTACGAGGTCATTACGACGCCCTCGGACGTCATTATGGTTATGGAGTATGCGGGGGAGGAGCTATTCAACTATATTGTCCAAAAAGGGAAGGGAGGGGTAAGTTCTGTCAAAGAGTCGACTGATCAAGCAGATGCCAGAAGATGAGGCTCGGCGTTTCTTTCAACAGATGATTGGGGCTTTGGAGTACTGTCACAGACATCACATTGTTCACCGAGACTTGAAGCCTGAAAAGTAAGTTGTGCGAGACCTTTCGCTGACCCTCAGCCTGTTTCTGGACAGCCACAACAACATCAAAATTGGCGATTTCGGCTTGTCAAACCTCATGACGGATGGTGATTTCCTCAAGACGAGTTGTGGGAGTCCGAACTACGCCGCTCCAGAGGTCATTTCCGGCAAGTGAGTAGCTTTCGGAGCTTCCACTAATTTTAGACTCTACTCTGGGCCAGAGATCGATGTCTGGTCTTCAGGCGTCATCATGTATGTGCTGCTGTGCGGCAAACTCCCATTCGACGACGATCACATCCCATCTCTATTCAAGAAGATTGAAAGTGAGTCTGCTCCCTATCTTGCTGATATCAGGCGGCGCGTTCCACATCCCCAGCCACGTGTCTGACGGCGCTCGACACCTTCTTAAACGGATGCTTGTCGTCGACCCATTGAAAAGGGCGACCATCACCGAAATACGTCAAATGCCATTCTTCCAAGAAGGCCTCGCACGGTATCTTCAACCTCTACCCGAAGTGGACCGCTTCCCTACGTTACCAATGGACGATTTGTCTACATTGTTGCTGATCAATGAGGGCCAGGCGGATCCAAGGAAAGTCGCAGAGGCCAAGGGGCTGGTGTTTACCGAGGATCTAGGAGTGATTGATCCAGATATCGTCGGAGAGGTGTTGGAGAAAATTTCGACATACAGCGAGGAAATTGTCTGGGCGGCTTTGCAGAAGGAAGGGGATAACCAGGTCAAGGTGGCATATCAGCTTGTGCGAGATCATCGGCGAATCATCAAGGACTGTAAGTTTGGGCACGGACATCGCTGACGACAGCGCTCAATGCGAATCCGCTTGAGGAGGACGACGAAGCAACTGCGATGGAGGATTTCATGGCTTCTTCTCCGCCGGCTTGGAACTCTGAGATGTCTCGTCCAAACTCTCATGGCACCACTCCGCAGAATGGGCAAGAAGCGCTGGACATCGAGGAGGTCGAAGGGGACATTCAGGATATTCCCAATGCCCACTTTGACGTCTTGGACAGTAGTCTACCCGGATACCACAGTCGAGGTGAGTTCTTCAGATAGAGGGCTTCACTGACATTCAGCCGAATCTGTCGCCTCCAGCGCCATGCCTACACCCCCGGCATCCGAAGCTGGCGAGCAAGAAGCGGCCGAACGTGCCGCCCAGGCCCTCCTCTCGAATCCCAAAGCTACTGGATTTGACGGTAAACCCCTCCAAAAGCCCAGATGGCACTTTGGCATCCGGTCCCGCTCGCCCCCAATGGAGGTGATGTTGGAGATTTACAAAACATTGAATGTGCTCGGTATGCAGTGGCGGCGGAAGGAGGGGATCAGTATGCCTGATATTGGGCCGCCGGTCGTGGCTGGGGAGGGCTACACTGAGGAGGTTGTGGGTGCGATCGAGCAGTGGGCCTCGGAGACAGGAGTGACTTTGGAGATGGGGAGGAAGGCGCCAGGGAAGAAGGATGCGAGTGCAGCGGAGAAGGCGGCGCAGGGTTTGTATCTCGTCGAGACAAGGGCGAGGTATGGGGACATCATGGTGAGTCATCGTTTAGGCTTGAGCTGATCATATAGGTCAGGATGGATCTTCAACTCTACCGAGTGGATTCGCAAAACTACCTTGTGGACTTTAGGAATATAGGGTACTATCGGGCACCTGATGCGGCTGCGCTTCCAACGGACGAGCATGGAGTGGAGGGAGGCGGAGCAAAGGGCGTTGGAGAGAAGGGAATCGGAGGGGTATCAGGCCCTTTCCATTTCCTCGAGATGGCTTGTCAGCTCATTGCCGAGTTGGCCAGTGGGTGAGGGAGGGGCAGGGGTAGGGTACGAGTGGTTTGTAAAGCGTGTCTGTGCCGAGTCATTTGTAGCATACAATAGAGTAAGAATAGGTGTGGGGTAATTGATTAGCGGGATTATTTTACCCCACAACTGCGGCCTAGTGATCGGTGCTAATAACAATCCAACTGTAGTGACTGCCAGCCAAGCGACAACAGCACAGCATATCCATCTACCATCAATAAGAAACGATACACGACACGATAGCGCCACGTAGATACCCCCTCACAGCCACAGATACAGCTACCACACTCGGCCCCCGCAGCTGCATTGCCTTGAATTCCCTCCGACTGCAAGCTCCACTGGCCATTGGCCTCACCCTCAACTCGGACACCTCCTTTCACCATCTTGCATGATTCATATCCTACATACTCCATCTATCTATACATACCCCCATCTACACACCCTTGCGGGTGACAATTTACGCCCCAATTGAGGCCAGCTACGATGAAGCGCCTCTTTCGGACCTCCAAACCAATCATCGACCCCCTCCCGCCCCCTACGCCACCGAATGAGTATGCCCCCCAGCAGCAGAACGGGGCTGCGCCAGTGAAGAAGTCGCAGTCTGCTCTCAAGCTTGAGGGGCTCGGACATGGCCATGCCAGTGGCGAAAGCGTAGGCGGCGGAAAGAACTGGTTTGGCGTATCATCTGCGCCTAGTGTTACGCCATTTCCAGTGGACGCGGGGCATGGTGGGGGTGGACATATGAGGAGGCTCAGCCGGAGAGAGAAGAAGGATAAGGGTGCTGCGCCGAGCATGCTCGAGATCCAGCAGATGCAACGACCGGCCACACAGCAAAAGCACGAGTCTTTACCCTATCCCCCAGCCAACCACCCGAGCAGATTCTACGAAGAATCACAACCGAACCTCACTTCGCCCGATAGCGGTTGGACAGCCCTCCCTCCGAATGCTCCTCACGCTCAGCAGCGATACGTCCACACCCCCAGTCCAGATTTGCTTGACTCGCGCAGCAATACACCGCCTCTTCCTATCCCATCTGCGCCGGGCTTGCAAGGTTCTGGGGGATCCGGACGGTCATCCTCGGTGTCGTCAGGGCAGCTGTATTTACCCCCGGGTGCTCGTCCACCAACCCCTCCCGCTGCTCTACGACCGGCCACTCCCAATTTCGCCAGATCGCCCATGGCCAACTCCCAATCTAGTCTTCACTCGGAAGATCTGGGAGCGTCAGGCGTACGAAGCGGGAGGGATAGGGGGTACAGCTCCGCCTCATCGATGCGGGGAAGCGATGTTGAATCTAGTACGGGCCACGGTCTTGCCGTCCCGGGTCCCAAACCTCCAAAGATCATACCTACCCAACCTATCCGGTCCCCTCTGGCAAACTCGTATGCTGGTCCTCCGCCAAGTATCCCATCATTTCCTACACCTCAGCCACATCCTTTCCAGAACCCTCCAGGCGGGCCGAGGCCAAGCGCCTATTCTCCTATGGAGGACGAATCGCGTCAGCTGTCCATGCCGGTACCTCCGCAGCAGCAGGTGGTTTATGATGATCAGCCTCACGCGGGCAAGGATAAAGAAAAGAAGAAGTTCTGGGGGATGGACATGGGATGGACGGGGAAGAAGGACAAGGATGACAAGAAGACCAGAGAAAAGGACAGCGGCCATCTTGGTGTGAAGGAGGGGGAAGGCGGAGGGCGAAGAAGCTTTGACTGGTCTCGCGCGCAAGAACATCAAGTCGGCCAGGCGGGTTATACCGTAACATCGGCTCCAAATGGACATGTCCAGGGGAACATGGGATCGGCAATGGTGATGGAAGACGAACAGCGAGGGCGGATGGCCGGACGAATGTTCTTCCGAGATCAGGACAATAAGGATCCATCTTCAGCCAAGGATGTTTCCGCGGCTATTCGTGAGTTCAAATGAAAGCTGTGCTGATTGGCAGAAATGCTTTGCGCGAATCCTGATCCATCATTGTCGGCAGTGTACGGCGTTTGTGATCGAATGAACCACTCGGACCAGGCGGAGAGTATCTGTAAAGACGCAGCGAGAGCGATTAGGAAGCAATTCAAACACGGCAATGAGGGAGAGCGGCGGGCAGTGGCGGTGGTTTGGCTATTGATGATGCGGAATGTTCCGGCTGTCAGGGGTGAGTTTGGTCATCGATAGCTGCTGATCCTATAGTCCATGCCGCCAGCAAGAAAGTTATGGCCGCCCTGGAACCCATCCTACTCGCGCCACCGCAAAAGCCTGTAGTCAACCCCAACACACATCGGACCATTACCGATATCCTCGCTGATCTGGCGTACAACTTTGGCGGAGAGAAGGGATGCGACCCATTGTTGGACCTGTGGAAGAAGGTCAAAATGCCTCAAGAACCGGATAATGTAAGTGGTGTGCTGTCCGGGCTGACGACCAGGGACGACCTCTTTCCGATGATCATCAAATCTTTACGCCCGAAGCTCAATTCCCTACACATGTCCTCGATCGTCACGGCAACATGAACCAGCAGAGCGACTCTTCGCCTTACATGAATGGGCATGGGATGTATCCGCCTCACATATCCGAAGAAAGTCGTCCAGGACCCGGTTATGCCAATCTCCCTAGCCACTCGGACGATATGATCCGGCTGATTGATGAGAGCACGGCGGGCAAGGAGGCGGCGAGGGTGTTGAACGAGGCGGTGACATTTTGTCGGCCCGAAGAGTTGGATCAACGACCTATCATTAGGGTAAGTTGGCCTTTGGTTCCGGCTGACCTGCAGGAATTCTTCAACAAGTGTTTCCACGCCCACGAATCCTTGACCAACCAGATGGACTGGGCACAGGCCGAAGCTCGCAGTTCGCACGAAAGGACCATGATGAATGGCCTGACCCTCGAACCTCCGACTCACTCGGAACTCCCCCGACCGTCAGATACGATCGAGGAGCAAGCGCTTGCTGCACTTTTCGAGGCTCATGCGGCCTTATCGGAGGCTTTGCGACAGTACGATGAGGTGGACAGGCTGGCGATGGAGCAGAGGGAAATGAGTGAGGTCCGAGAGAGGAGCAAGAAGGATACAAGAATGGGCCGAGATGTGAGTTTGAGCATTGGGCAGGACTGACCTTCAGGACCCCTCGAGATATGACCAGCAACCTATCACAGGTTTCCTCTCTGCCGGCCAGACGGCGCGTGCTTCTTCCTCCCGCTCCCCATCGCCCGCAGGCCGCATCGGCGCGTCTCCACGACAGCAACACCTTCCTCTTCCTCCACAATTATCTGCATCGTCACATGATCGATCTAGGTCGCCATCACCAGACCAATTCATCCCTCCTCCTAGACTCTCGTCGTCACCCAACCGTCGTCCACCTTCTCCGCTCGGAGCCAGAGCGCCTCGTCCTCTTCCCAACCCCTTCCGGTCGACCGAGAGCAATGCCAGTTTGAAGTCCTCGTCGGTTGGCCATCCGGGCTGGGTGGCTCCAGCCAACTTGGATCCAGGACGCGGTACGAGCCAAGATACGGCCGATGTCGATGCGGAGGACATGCCTAGCGTGCCATTAAAGCCGAGTAGGAAGGCACTGGGGAAGCGCCCAGCTGTCGCCGTTGACCCAGATAGTGAGTAATCAGTATGACCCCAGCTGACAAATAGACCACTTTGACCCAAACGACATGTTTGCAGGCCAGAAAGAACCCTCCTCGAAAGCGTCGTCGGAAGAAAGCGTCACTGCCGACGATGTCTTTTTCCACAAACCCGTGCATTACGTATATGACGCGTATCAGGAGAAGATTGAGCGGGAGCGAAGCGCGGCGTCAAGTGGTGGTGGGAGCGGCGGATCGTCGGCTATGAGGAATTCTCTGCCGCCACGGCAGGGTGGAGGGAGTGGAGGGACATACGACCAGCAGTATGCGGTGGGAGTTGACGCCAGGGCGTGAGTTGACGAGCTTGATGGGACAGCTTGTAGAAGGGATGGTTGTAGGTGATGCCATTCCTCGGTAGGGCCGCCGGCATCAAGCATACTCACGAACACGGGTAACTGCGCATCGCTCACAGCTAGTCTTCTGATCGGGCAGTTTTCGGGGTATTGATACGGCATGACCCCTGCGTTTCAAACTATACAGGCGGGTTGCTTCTTTCTCCCTTCACCATCATACTCCATCCCCCTTCCACTCAACATGGCCAACGACATGTATCCTCCAACCGAGAGCGAACGCGATGGATGGACACAGGAGACTGCGCTGTACGCGAGCTCGGACTATGATGAAGGGGATGAAGGGGATCTCGAGTACAACGACTTTCCCCTGAGAGATATCAAACCGGATATCACGGCCATCCAGCAAACACGTACTGCTTGGAAGGTTTTCAGGCCCAAGGGCACGGCTGCCGCGCGTGCATATCTGCAACCCGACGTCGAAATCGTGCCCGACATCAGACAGACAGACATAGGGAAAGTAAGCTTGGAGATGCGCTCAAGCTGATCGATCAGAAAGCGATCGAGCACATACAGCATCTAGTTTCCGCCCGAACGAGCTGCATCGAAATCACACGGGACAGGACCAAACTCTTGAAGCGGCTCAATGATCCTGAAGCTTGCTGGGGTCTCGTCAAGGAAGTGACCCCAGGTCAGGATGGTCAGTCCAAGCGGGGTCCTGGAACCAAGATCTGCCTTCTGACATCATAGGGGGTTGTCATTTGTGCGTCAAGAAAGGCTACGAGTGCATTGTCAGATTGGAGTCGGTGAAGGACGCGTCCGCGACAGGCGGGTACAGTCGACGCGTCATTGGACGGTGAGTCTTTGGGTTGATGAACCCCTCTCGACGTGATCGGATGGTTGCTCATCACCAGCTGCCTTTGTTGTTCTGTTTTTCCCGACAGCCCTGGCTGTGACATAGTCTGAATCCCATTCGGAAGGAGGCGTCTGGGCAGCGGAGCACGGGCATCGCAAGGTTAGTTCGATTTCCCACATCTATGAAATTTGCCAATGACAGATCGCTGCTGAGGATCTCAGGATCAGTCTCCGTCTGGCCGCTATCGACAACCAACGCCCCGTTGCGCGTGCCTCAGGCTCATCAGGGCCGGGCCGGGCCCGTGCCCCGCCGAACAGTGGCAGCACGATACTCCAGTCTCGCGGTAAGCCAGGGCGGAAGCGCAAGATCCCTACTCCGAATTCCCCGTAGTAAGCCTATGCACGCTTTACCTACAGAGATGTGCTTACCTCGAAGTGACTTGCCTTCCACATCGTCCCGCAACAAGCGCTCCCGTAACGAAGATCTCCAGCTCGCCATCGCCGCTTCCCCCCAAGCGACCGGCTCGACCCCTGCGAGTGCGGCCGTAGACCTTAGCGACGCGGCGTCGGTCGATTCTGCGGAGGCCAGGAACGTTGGCTCCTCGATCGGCGATCGGGAGCTGTCTCTTGAAGCAATCGGACAGGTGCGAGATCAAGCGAAGAGTGTGGAGCTTGAGATTGTCGGGAGATCACCCGGTGGACTGGACGGCAAAACGTCGTCGCTGTTCACGATGATGGCACGTCTGCTGGATATCATCGAGCGGGTAAGCCCTTCTCACAGTTCGTTCCTGGCAAAAGCTTATAGTTCCTTTGTTGATTGCTAGGCCATGACTCCGAATCCGCCTGCGCCTCCTGTGGGCAGAGTTGAAGCTCTCAAAGCCATCAACTTCTTGCCCAAGTTCGCCGCGGAGGCGCGCAAACTCATCGTTGGCGACACTGAGGACTCCCTCGACTTTTTGTTCGAAAACATGTTCGACCTAATGGAGATCCACACGGAGACCCTGAGAGAGGTAAGGATCCCCGCTTCAGCTGGATATGCTGTGGCTGACGCTCAGGCTGCGAACCAGCTTTGATGGCTGCATGGCTTAAGCTTGCGATTAGGTTGTCGGAAGAGGGTGAGGAGGGCGACGGCGATGGTTGAACTTTTGGGACTCGGACTTGTCAATGCTATGCAACATATCATGCGATTCGGTCTAAAGTATGATCCATGGATCACATATGTTCGAGGAGGAACTGTCAATCAATAAGATCGAGACACCCTCTCATGGCAATGATGACGGCACGTGACGAGTGATACTGCAGCTGCTGAGCTGGACCGGGCAGCAGTATAAAGAGCAGCTGCCGAATTCAGAACGATCACTTCACTATAGTACCTTATCCCTGACCTATGCCATATACAGCCATCCACGATAGACCTCCGTACTTTGGAAATATACCTCAACCCAACACACCGAGGTATCCACCGACGCCCAGATACGCTTCGCCCGACGTTGATCCGAGGTCACATCTAGGAGCCATGTCAGACGAAGGCGAAAACGGTAACGGAGCGACAAGGCGTGGACAGCTCGCTGTTCAACAGTCAGCCTACCAGCCACAGCGAGATCGTGACTCCTCTTCCTCGTCCTCTCGGAAGAGACCCCGCCAGGAGGAGGAACAGGTGACTCACCCTGGCCCTCCCAGAGGAATGCCGTTCATTTACGGTTCCTTCTTTGGGATGACGGCGCGGAATCCCATCACTAGGGCTATAGGGGACTTCCTGCTGAAGACATGTCAGGGAAGGACAGACCTTGAGGTTGAGATTAAGCTTGGCCAGATCTCGACTCCGGTGGAACCTGGACAAAGGCCAAGGAGGTTGACCATGCCGTCGATGTGTGAACTGGGTGAGTCAAGTAGAGAATGATGGATGATTTTTGATGTCAGCCTGCGATACACAGGCTGGCTCTGAGGATTTTGTTCACGAAATCTATATCAGTAAAGATCGAGCTGACCCGCAGTCCTGCCGTATGACTTTCGAGTCGGCCCTTTCCGAGCCGATATGACCAAGGTACGTCCTGTATATTCCATAGAGCAGAGCTCAAGCTAACAGTACACAGATCCAACACGCATCTCTTAACCACATGCTGAACGAAGCTACATCCGCCTCTGCACAATTCGTCGCAGATCCCTCCAATCCCTCGGCTCGCCCTCCTCACCCCATAAAATTTGTCCGCGCCAAGCAGATTGACTCTTTCTACAACTCTGCCGGGGACTCCAAAACGCGAGTATCGCGGGATACGGCCACAGGCGACGTAATTGCGTGTATCAAGAAAAGAAAGGTGGCGGATTTGAACGTGGCAAACCACCTGGAGCCTTTGGATTATAGGGTCAGCGTGAGCACTGAAGAGGATTGTGAGTCATCTCGACGATGCTAGCTGATGGCAGGTGAGATGCCTGTGGGTAATCCTATTTTTACGCGTGAGAAGGACAGGGCATGTTACCGACATCAACTCGTACAAATAGACTTGACATTCGTGAAGCAGATTGTAGGTTGAGCTTTGGGTTGGAGCTGACGTAGACAAATGGTCACCCTGTCGATACGTTCGAGGTGGAGATTGAAGTGGTAGATGTGCCGGCTCTGATCGCAGAGGGAATCAAGGAGGAAAGAGGCGAGGCGAGCCAGTACGACGAGATGTTGACTTCCATCCTCGACTCGGCCAGGATTCTTATCAGGAACATTGCAAGATAGTCATGCATGTCTAAGTCTAGTACCACCTCATTTTTAACGTTTTTCTCCGCACGGCAGGTTTTGCAACTGCTATTCCGACAGAAAGTACCGCCAGGGAGAGTAGGATTTGGACCTTGTTGAAGCTGTCCGAGAGAATGTCGAATGACCCGCTTGGAGTGATGCCGCGGGTGAGGAATAGGTCGAGGCCGTATGCGAAAAGGAGGGAAGTAGATTCGGCGAGGGTAGGGGAGGTAGATAGGTGTTCAGCGCCGAGGATCTGGGTCAGCGACATTTGACATAGGCTCACTTGGTATTTGTGCGAAACTACGCGCCGTGGCTCATGCGGAATGACCGAGTCGTAGGGAATGAGCATCTCCTCTTTGTCTGCTGAGGTTGGCTTTCCCTTCGGCCGGCGAGGATCGAGCAGTCGGCGGGCGATTGAAGCGATTTGATTTCTGTCATTGACGACTGGAGTCAGCGAGGAAGATGGATGGCTCACCTAACAGCTCCTTGGCGGTGATTCCGAACTTAGATGTAGTGAAGCCCAGCGACTTGACGCCAAAGCCAAGGAAGAATGTCCGCTCTTCAGTGGTGACGAAGTGTTGTCCGAAGCTGGAAGAGCCGGGTCTGGGGTCAGCTTGGTCAGAGCAGGACTTACGTTTGGCTTTTCTTCGCATCCTCGTATAGTTCCACGCTGGTGATGCGCCATCCGTCCCTTCCTTTCCAGGCGAAAACGAGCCAATTCTCCACCATCGCCGTCTTGACTTCGCCAGCGTCGACCATCGCGGCGTAGACCACTCGGCCAGACGTTGAGTCGAGAACCTCGACCTTGCCGTAGGCTTTCTGCTGGTGTGCAGATGCCAGGACGATGAGGTGCGGATTGAGGTACTTGTAGAGGACGCCCTTGTCGCCGAGGGGCCGGCCATACGACGCAACATTGTCAAATATGACCGGGTTGCTCGAAAGTACGGTCTCGCCGGCGATCGGCTGACGTGTCCACATAGAGGAGGTGGATAGTGAAAACTCATCCAGAGTGGATGCTGCCGAGTGACCAGTGAGGACTGGACCGTCAAGTGTGGTGGATTTGGTGGTGAAGAAAGGGCTCATGGCGAAGAGGTTTGCGGCGACCTTCTTGCATTTGGGGAAGATGTGCACCTTTCGTCAGTCTAATCGAGGCGTGACGTACATTTTTAGCTTCATCAACCACAGCGAGAACTTTGATCTTTGTGCCGCAGTTTTCGAAAGGCACGAGGAATGCGGAGCTAGATACGCCCTCAAAGATCTCCTTGCCAACTGGCAAACCTGTCTGTATGTGGTGCTCGCCTTTGGCCACTCCTGTCAGTGCGTCGATGTGGAAGCCGACTGTCGTAGTAGACTAGGATCAGCTTGACCAAAAGATTACTCACATTTTCGTTTGTCCGAGCAGCCAGAACGGCCAACATCGCCCCTTCATCTACACCACGGACATTCCACATCCCCTTCACTGCCAACTCAGCCCCTTTCTCCGTCGTCACGCCAAGATTCCGTTTCCAGACAGTGTTGCCATTGGCTGAATCTATCGCGAAAAGTTTACCGCTTTTGGTTGCTACGACAAGCAGCTTTTGAAGGCCGAATTGATCGCGGTGTAGTTTGCCCGAAGTCAGGGGAGATGTAGTTTGGGCGGAGGAGTAGGATGATGTTGCCATTCGGTGAACGAATTTGAGGATATAGCTTGGAAGATTCTAGAATTAGGCGGAGTCTTCAAATCACTTACGCGGAGCTCAAGTAAGTGACGAGTGGTTCGACCGATGTAACTCTCCTCTGCCAGCAGATTCCGCGTGTCCTCCACTTCTGGCTCGCCGAGGTCTACGAATCTGTTAGATACGATGTCGGCAAGACTTTCCTCCCTCTGCCATCCGATGCCCTGGGCGTGAACCAGCTGCAGAGCGCCAGATGACGTCGTGACCAGAAGTGTCGGCATGAACTCGTTCTTGCTGGAAATTTGCTCGAATGGAAGCATGGGAGAAATCGCAGTCTGATGTCAGCGAGGAAAATTTGGTGACTCACGTCTAGGACGACACCATGCTCAGCCGTGTCGAACGCATAGGTGTATCCGCTTTGAATCACGTCGCCTTCGAAAGATACGGACATTGCTTCGATGACGCTCCACTGATATAAGCTGGGTCGAAGATTTGCTCACCGAATGTTGAAAGGACCAGTATATCCGGGAGAAGACAACACCGTTTTCGGTACGCGCAGAAGAGTAGATGCTAGGGGATTTGCCTTCTGGTTGGCCCTGGTATTAGCCGGTTCTTAGATGTACTCACAGTGCCTTCCCATTTAGCCAACAGTTTCCCGCCCTCCCTGACGTCTATGACGGAAATCTCGCCGCCTTGAGCCATACCCAATATCAACCCAGATTGCCTCGTTCCCGTCGCAAGGACCTTCTCATAGTACCTGCCTGATGTTGGCAGAAGGTCTTTGGTATTGCCGACATATCCTCCAGGACCAATGTAGGTGACCCTTATTCGCCCGACTTCGAGCCAGACTACTCGCGCCGATCCGGGTATGTCTGAGCCGAGGAGATGGGCATCTTCTGGTGCTTCAAGCAGACAGGGGATCTGTGCAAAGTCATCCAGCGGTCGGGACGTCTGCAGGTCGAGAGTCAGAGTGGTGAGGGTGAGAGTGGTGAATGAGCTGGTGACTGCTAGGATGTGGACCGCTTCATCCGCGATGAGCAGTTGCTTGAATAGGATATTGTCGCCGACACCGGGGGCGTCCATTGCCCATTCCTCGAATCCATCCGAGAGTCGAAACTTTGCCACTCGCCGTCCGCCCGAGAGGATCACAACGGCTGGTGTAGCTTCCGACGAGAAAGAGGCGTCGGTCCCGAGGTGGACGGGGTTGGTGAGGTGCGCAGTGGATGCTGACAGTAGATTCCGTTCCCAAACGGAGGTCCCAGTGGTGAGATTGAAGAGTCTACCCGTGGAAGCTGATGGCCCTGACAGGAGAAGGAGATCTTACATCAGTCGTGCTTCATATTCCACTTACAATCGTCCTTGACGTGGTAGCTGACGACTGGATCATCGTGCTCTAATAGATGCCTCCAGACTAACTTTAGCTGTATTCTGGATGAGGCTCACTGATATCGCCTGATGTAGCACTGAGACATGCCAGCACATTGCTCTTTGTGATAGCAACGACTCGCTTGCCACTGGGCGTATCGACAAAGCTCGGTGGACTGGGCACGAGGAGGGGTTCGCCAATGAGGGTCTTGTGCCAGTCGACCACGCCCGCCAAATTCGCTTGAAGGGCCAGAATCTGGACGGCAGCGAAGAGTACCAGACCCAGGACGAGCCGGATGCCCCTTGGAGGCGACATCTTGACTAGCTGTAAGAGGAATGAGGTGGTGTGGTCGCCAATACCAATCTCGCCACGGTTTGCGAAATGCGCCGCGGGGACAAGTTGTCACGTGATATATTCTGTTTCGGTCTGCGCAGCTGAGGGTCTTTTCGAACATTTTGCAGCTTGAAAGCTCGGAGAGGCCATCCTCTGTACTTTGTGGTGCATACACATGGTCCGCGGAGTTGCTGTAGCAATGCATGTACTGATGTAGCTGCGAAAGTGCCCCACTGCCACACTCATGGTGCCGAGCTTCGGCACGGCTATATCCGAACGGTCCATCGGGCCGCGCGAGATTTTCGTGAATCAGCATGCGGTCGAAGTTATGATGATGTTCGATGAGATTGGTGCTGAATGGGAGGTGTACGCATCACTCGCTGCATCTTGAACATATCGCAATACTGACATAAAAACTAATAATGAGCTGCAAAAGTACGCCAATCGATATATCAGACATCAAGCAAATATGAGAAAACACAGTAGCCCCGAACCGGGTGTTGTAGATAAGAAGGGGCAGAATGACGATGTCGAGTCGGGTGTGATAGACGAAAAGGGGATGGATGAAGTGGAACCTACAGATCGGCAAGGTGAGTCTGACTTGCGATATCAGGCTGACGACTCAGAAGTGCCAAAGAACAACCTTTGGATTGTGATGCCTTGGTATGTGCCCGCAAGGGTCGACTGACCCCAGCATCGGACTTGTCGCTTTTGTTGCTGCTCTTGACCAATCTGTAAGCTATTTCCTGAGCAAACTGACAGTTGATCATATCCACGGCCCTGCCGACGATTGCGACTGAGCTCAACGCCAGTCCGTCCGAATATTCGTGGATCGGAACGTCGTACCTTCTGGCTCAGACTATCATGACGCCGATTAACGGCAGACTGACCGATATCACAGGCCGTAAGCCAGCCCTATACGCATCTATCACGACGTTGTTGGTGTTTTCAGCTTTATGCGGATCGGCGCAGAACGTCACATGGTGGGTTCACGTTTGGCCGAGCTGATTTTAGGTTGATCGTTGCGAGGGCATTTGCGGGTCTGGGTGGCGGTTCCATTGTTGGCTTATCGTAAGTGCACACTAGAAGTAGCTGATGGCAGAATGATCACTATATGTAAGCTCTATATCGGGCTGACTAACGGACAGCGGATATTGTACCACTCAGCAAGCGCGGCGCGTTTCAAGGGTACATGGGCGCGTCTTACGCCGTGGCGGGGGGTCTAGGTCCAGTCTTAGGGGGTATCCTGACTCAGCAAACGACTTGGTGAGTTGATCTTTGAATGAGCTGACTCTAGGCGATGGTGTTTTTGTATGTCTAATCTTGACCTGACTGATGATAGATATAAACCTGCCGATATGCGGTGTCGCCTTGGTGGTACTGTACTTCTCCCTACATCTACCTCCGTCATCCGGAGACGTCGCCGAGCTGAGGAGGACATTCGACTTTGTCGGACTGTAAGTCGCAAGACAACGACACATCTGACAGATAGAGGACTAGTCGTGGCAGCTATTGCCCTACTAATTGTTGGTTTCTCTAGCGCTGCAGATGATGGGTTTGGAAGCCCCTCGGCGTATGGCGTAATAATCGCAGGCGCGGTATTGATGATCATCACATTTGCCCATTTCTTCACGACGAAGCGGAACGCAATTATCCCACCGGTGCGTGCCAAATCTGCCCAGCTGACCCGCAGAGAATGTTCAAGATCCGCACAACGACATTTTTCGTCATTGGCTCATTCTTCAACTCGCTCATGTTCATGCCTGTCTGCTTTCTATTGCCTCAATTCTTTCAAGGCGTAAGTGCTCGCTCGACCAAGCTGATGGCAGGTGCGGGGTTCTTCGGTGATCTCTTCCGGTGTCCAACTCATCCCCTTCTCAGTCGTCATTGCCATTTCGAGTATCCTAGCTGGGGAGATTACGACTCGGACGCACATCATTCGACCAGTCATTTGGGTCGGCTTTGGGATCACCTCGCTCGGCTTCGGTCTATTCTACGCGTACTTCACAGCAGACGTCAGCATAGCCACGCAAACGGGGCTACTTGCGCTGTGTTCGTTCGGCATTGGGTTCTCCATCACCACGCCAATCCTGGTCATCCACGCCGCAATGCCTCAGGAGGATATGGCGGCTGCGACCAGCGCCTGGGTGCTAGTCAGGTCCTTTGGCGCTACCATAGGTGAGTTGACAACTTGACGTAGGTCTTGCTGACACGTACCAGGTGTGGCTATCTTTACCGCTATCTTTAATGATGGCCTCCGAGCGCGATTCGAAGCGATCGAGGGGTACGGCACGCTGTTCCAAGTACCCACGAACACGGATGGGTATCATGCGATACACGATCTGGCCGATGCCACTTTGAGGCGTACGGTATTGACAGCTTTTGCAAACTCCTTTCGAGTAAGTCTACTCATGGCTATGCTGACTATAGACTTGCTGGATCATCGGCTGTGCGCTTTTGGCGTTTTCCCTCTTCGTAAGTCAATGCCCGATCCAGCTAATAGCAGCTTACGTTGTGGACAAAATCATATAGCATACAGACTGGACGTGGGGCGGCTAGGAAGCCTAGTGAACCCGAGCCGGGTCTAGCAGGAGCGGCTGAATCTGTGGATCCTGTCCTCCCTCTCTCTGCTGTAGATTCTAGAGAAAAAGTGTAGCATACAATCTAGACGACGCCTCATTATGATGGAAAAGTGTAGCATACAACCTAGACGACCTCCTTCTTGTACAAGCCCTCCTTGACATTGTCCTCGCTATCCGGCTTGAGGCTACCGCCTTGTTCGAGGACCGCACCGTTGAGAACGTGCTCAGTGTCGGCGTCGTCGAAAGTCTGCAGATGTCCGACGGGCTTGGGGTTGAACGCGATAGCTCCGAGGGGGATGAATGTAGCCGCGCCGATGATAACGCACCCGACGGTGAATTGGATACCGCCGACTTGGGTGAGGGCATTGTAGATTGTTCGGCGCTGGGTCCAGTCGGTGTCGATGACCGTGCCCAGGACAGAAGAGAGGACAGCGTTGAGGATGACATATGATGAGAAGAGGAACCCCATCACGGCTCCGAGGGGGGAGATACCGGTGCTGACGATGTTCATGTCGGACAGGGTGGACTGGATGTAGGCTGCGAGGGAAACGTCGCCGGCTGCCCAACCAAAGGAGATGGGCAGGTACAGCGCGGCGATGAACCACGCCCAGCGGACTTCGTACGCTGACGCCAATTGGGAAAAGCGGGGAAGTACCCAGACAAGCTGGAGTCAGCACGTACGCTCAAACCAAGACTCACATTGAGGGCCAAGGCGTCGAGACGGATCCATGGGATGGGAGTGGGGACTTTGTCCGAGAGGAGGAAAACGGTGAGAGCACCGAGTAGTTCCCCAAAGTTGGAACCGCCCACCATGATCTGGGACCACGCCGAAGTCATGAGGATCCGCCTAGCGAAAGCTGGGGCGAGGGAAGATTCAAGGAATCGATGTAGGTAGAGGGCAATGGCGTAGCAAGGGAAAAGCCAGATGAACTTGCGGCTGCCAAAGATGATTTTGGCACCGACGTAGATCGACTTGCCGAATAGGACAAATCCGTACCCCAGCTGGACAAAGTAGTTGCGCTTCGGCTTGGCCTCGACCGCGGATAGAGCGGCGTCGTTCTGGCCCTGACCCTCGGTGGGGATCTTGCGAGTGGGGATGATGAAGAACCAGATCGTACCGGCAATGGCAAAGAAGATGGGGGATAAGAGGAAGGAATAGTTGTTGCCGAATCGAGTGATGGCGGCAGAAGATGCAAAGGCGCCTGAGGTGCCAGCGACTTCGTACAGGATATGGGTCATAGCATCCATTCGTCGGAGGCGGTTGACGTTGCCACCACAGATGTCGGCGGGGATGACTCGGCGGATGAGCTCGACCATACCGTACGCGATGCCTGCTATACCCCAGATTGGCTAAGGTAAGCGGGGTCTATATGGAACTTACGAAGATGGCATTGGGGTTCCAGTTGCCGTAGGTCACAGGCCCACCGGGTTTACGGATGGCTCCGCCAGTGGCAGCATCGACGATGAGCAGGATGGTAGTCATTAAGCCAAAGACAATGACCGCGATGGCTAGTACTGAGCGGGTGGGGAATCGAGCAGCAAGAGGGGCGATGAGGATGGCGCCTGGAGTAAGTGTCGTTCACCAGGGCACTCACCGACACACTGCATAGCCTGATTGAGACCCTGGGCAGCTCCGAGCATGGCGAAAGCGGAGCCGATTGGGAAACGATCAGTGGCGAGAGTCGTGATTGAGCCGTCTGTATCGTCAGCTCCTTCCAATGCTACTTATGAACGGGCACGTACTGAAGAATTCTAGGCCCAATTTGTAGAACATGATACCGAGGATGTAGACTCCTATGTTCTTCCGCTGAGAGGCAGTGTAGGAGTGCCATACCGTGCCGAGGTAATTTGCCATTGCGGCGAAGCTTTTTGGGCGATCTTTGGTGGGAAGGTGTCTAGATGGGCGAGGTTGAGCCACAAGGGGTTGCCCTTAAGTAAACGGGTCGTCTCGCTAAGTGTCAGATGGTAAGATTAGTACATCATGAGTGGAGGTGCAATCGAAGCATGAAATTGCGGGATTTCCTCTTTCCACCACCCAGCTGACGATCGTCCAGATACACCGTCGGAGCACATGTTCTAGGAGGCACGTTCGTGTCAATGAAGCACGTTCTGCTGTTGAAAGCTTCGAAGAAGCATTGCGAAAGGCGGAAGTGACGGCGAAAGACGGCGATCACAGCGGACCGACTTTGGCTTGGCAAAATCAGGCACGGTCACCGCAAATAATCGCGCATTCACTTGGCAAAGATCAGCGATCGTGCATGCATTCTAGACTTCACTTAACCCTCATATTCGTCCACCGGCACTACATATGCAGCGGGGAAGAGCCCAGTTTTGCCTTTGCACGTGCCCTGCCACCAGTCCGTGTCGACCTAAGAATCAGCTCGTGTCAACAATGTACGAACCTTGTCAATGTTGATAATCTTATCGCCCCCAGCGAATCCAATCTCGTTATCCTCTGCGGCTTCGTAACTCATCAGCTCTGCACAATTTGAAACTCACTCGTATTGCGCAATCATCACCTCGCCTTGCTCTGTCTCCTCCTCTTCGCGAGCAGCGGCAGCTTCGTTAGGTCGTGCCGGGGGCGCTGGGGGTGCAGGTGGCGGCGGCGGAGCGTCGTTGACGTCCGGAAGTGATGGTGCACCAGCTGCCAGTAGCTCGACATAGTTGGATGGGAATAGCCCAGACTGGCCCTGAGCATTTGTACCAGACCACCAGCCTGAAGTCAGCGGCGTTATACAGAAACTCACCATCATCTACTTCCTCAATCTGGGTAATGACTTCGTCCTCTGCGAATGAGAGTTCGTTCTGAAATTAGCCAAGCCAACACCGTGTCTCACCTCTTCTGCTGCTTCGTACTCGTATACCGCCTTGGCAGATTTGCCTGCTGCTGGGGCGGCCGCACCGGGACGTGTAGCAAGTGGGACCGGCGGTGGTCCACCAAGAGTGAGGTCACTCTGGAGACGCTGAAGTTCTTCGACTTGCTGCGGGTTAGCTGTGCTCCTTGACACACTCACTGGATCCTTGGTCGGCATTGGAGGTGGTGGGGGCGGAGGAGGAGGGGGAGGCGGCGCAGAAGGCTCGTCGTCCGAGTCCTCCTGGACCGGCGTAGGCCTAAAGGGGGCAGGCGGCGCAGGAGGAGGCGGCGCTCCCCAATCATCCTCCTCTTCCTTCTCGTCGTCCGAATCGGCTGGATGGGGAGGAACAGCTCGGTTGGTGGGCGCGGGCGGCATCGCACGGCTGACTGGGGCAGGCGCAGATGCAAAGTCTGCAGGAGGTGGGGGTGGTGGAGGTGGTGGAGGGGGAGGCGGAGGTGCCGATTCCTCTTCAGAATCTTCAGCCGGAGGGGGTGCGGAGAACGCCTTGGCAGCAGCGGTGACGCCTCCAATAGCTATAGCAGCCGCACCACCGACCGCAGCAGCAGCTCCAGCGCCAATACCAGCTGAAATCAGTTCTGCCCAATTATACACTCACCAGCAGCACTAGCAGCGGTACTTCCAGCCTCTTCCGCTTCGCGCTGTCGCTTAGTCTCTGCCTGTCTTTCACTCCAGGTGAGCTTCTTGCCACTGGAAGAGGGCTTTGCGCTAGGCGCAGAGGGCTGACTACTGAATGCGGCCATCCGGTCTTTCATACTGGGCGCGGCTGTCTCTGGCTCTTCCTCCTTGTCCTGATTTCCGCCTGGATTCCATCGGCCACCTAGCTTTCCAGGCGTGAGTTTGATGGGCTGGTATGCAGTGCCAACTGGGGCGATTCGGTCGTCGTCTCTGGGCTGGGCAGCTGGGGCGGGAGTGGCCGCCGATGCAGGTGCAGGAGTGGGTCGAGCCGCGGAGACCGGTGCAGGTGTAGGTTGAGGCACAGAGACAGCCGGACGCGGCGCCGCCGGAGGAGGCGGAGATGGCTCGCGTACAGGCGCTTTGGGCGCAGAGGGAGTGGGTCGATTGAAAGTTGATACAGGTGGGGCAACCGAGGCGGGCTACATCAGCAACGCCCGGTCTCAACCTACCTTGCCTTGAGATCCACCGAGACCTTGGCTCGGTCGGAAGCTTGGTATTGCCTTGGCTGGAGCTGAAGCGGATGGCGCAGGCGCCGCAGCAGAGGACGAGTACTTTGACCCTGAGGACTCTTGCAGTCGCTTCTGGATGAGCACAGGAGTTACGTCCATCTGGGGTCAGCTGTGCCGTTGATGCGCTCACCTCAGACCGGGCCTGCATGACCACATGCGCTCCTTTCAGGAACTTTGTGGCGACCTGGCTTGATTGTGTGTCTACATGTCAGAAATGAAGGCTTCGGACGTACGGTACAAGCCCTTGCGGGATTCGGGAACACCTTCACCGAGCCACGAGATTAGCACGAACTTGTCGAGAGAGCTCTTAACATCAGCAGAGTCCAAGATCTGACTTACAGTCTTCTCCTTTACTCGAGCAAAGGCGTATTGAATCCTGACATCAGCCCAGTCAATCTTAAGGCTCACCTCCCGTCCATGAACTCCTCTTCCAGATCGTCCAACCCGCTCCCCGTCCCCTGGAGTTTGATTTCATTTCCGACCTGATTGAAAATGGCCCAATCATAGTCTGCCGTCCCGGCTATGATAGCCTGGTAGGTTGGCTGTAAGTCTGGCTCTGTGAACTGTACCGACATGATTGGTATAGATGTAAGAGGGCACCTAGATGCTGTGCGTCATCTATGCCTCACCCTTATCCGGGCATCTCCGCGGCAACCGTGGGAAAGCGAATGCCAGGCGCGTCTTCTCGAGGCTTCCACCAGACCCAGTACTAGTACTCACTCACTCACTTCACCTCATACATCATACAAGATGCCGCTCAACTACTCAAAATGGGACATGCTAGAGGTGAGAAATTAAGAAGCAAGGCTGATTTAGCTCTCGGACGATTCGGACATTGAAGAGCACCCAAATGTCGACAAGAAGAGCATGATAAGGTGGGTCCTTCAACAGCAGAGCTGATCCCAGATGGAAGCAGCGCGACATCCACGAGAAGCGGGAGGCTCGGCGCATCAACATCTTGAAACTCAAGTCAGAGCTTGCTCTGAATGCTGTCCTCAGACCTAGGATCCAAGCGGTGGCTTCTGGACTGTCGTCGGGTGGGGCATCCCACTACAGAGCAGTCCAACGGAGGTTGAAGGAGCAACCATCGGATGAGAAGCCTAACACCGGCGCGCCGTCTCAACCGACATACGACATGATGCTGGCTCAGCTTCTGGGGGATACTTGGCGTGAAGCGGCGTGGATTGTCGACGGGGCCAAGGTGGAGAAGGGAGTCGTCAAGAAGGACGGAAAGAAGGTTGATGATTTGGGGCTGCCAAAATGGGCAGATGAGCATTTACCACCAGACGGAAAGGCAGAGAAGATGGCGTCTGTGTTGGGAGAAAGGCTGGATTGGCACCTGAAGGAACTGGTCAAGAGGGACGGTGAAGTGGAGAAGGAGATTGCGAAGGAGGAGGCGGAACAGAAGAAGAAAATCACAAGTGAGGATATCACGGAGGGATTCAGCGCAACCAGTGTGGTCAAGGGTGCTGCGCCTAGTCCTATCGAGAACAAAGGGATCAAGGAGACGAAGAAGAAGCAGGTCATTGAGGTTTTAAATCCATCAGTAAGTTCGCCACAGGCATAGCTAATTCAGTCCACAAAAGACGACACGGACGAGGAAGATCTTCCCGACTTTGGCCCATTGTCACCATCGCAAAAGGCATTTGCCCAAATACCCATCGGTGAATTCGAAAGATCTTATGCCTTCATCCAGAAGGACTCGTCAGTGTTGACGGAGCGGACGCACGATTCGTTGCTGGCGGAAGCGTTTGATGCGGAGCGGCGAGGCGAGAAGAAGCTAGCCAAGCAGTGTGTGCATCAGGCTCTATTGGTGAATTATTGCCGACAGTTGGGTCGGGATGGCGTGGGGTTGTTCTTCCAAAAGTGAGCAAAAACTCAACATAGCTGATTCAGAATGATTCAACGTAACCCAAAATCCATACAAATGTTCTCGGTCGACCTGGAGCAAACGTACCAACGCATCGCAACGCGGACGGTGGAGATGGCTGCGGAGTCTGAAGGACCCGATGGCGAGCGCGAGCAAATTCAACTCGTCGCTGAGGATCCAAACATTGAAATATCCTTCAACCTCCCGGATGGGCCTCCCCCCGAGACAATCAGGATTGAGGGCGAAGGGGCGGAGCAAATGGATATGGAGGAGGTGAAGGCTTTCCTTCAGAGGAAGTGGGAGATCTTCGAAGGCTTCCCGGATAGGCTGAGGACCGCCCTGCAGACGGAGAAGCTGGACGAGGTGAACAAAGCGCTGGGCGCGATGAAGGTGGCGGATGCAGAGGTGGTTGTGGGATTGATGCAAGAAGGGGGGATGTTAAGCTTTAGCGAGAAGGGTGTGAGGGATATGACTGGTGCCTAAGATTATGCATAGCTATGCGGAGAATGTAATCCACCCCGGAGGCTGGACTTCTATTATAGGGGTGGGTACGCCACGTCCGCCTGCCTTTACCAGATCTTCATCTATCAATGGGCTCGCCCCATCTTCACTCCCGGACCATGTCCCACTGCCCTTCTTGGGCGGCACAGGCGGCGGCCGTCTTCTGACCGGAGTCATACAACCACCACTGGCACTTCTGTCTCTGGATCTGGGGATGTGGATTTCGGTTGCTGATCGGGGACGCCGGTGGGAATCGGGTGATAGTGTGTCGGATACGTCATTTAAGCTGGACTGACGGATCGGATCCCGAGATGTGTACACTGAGGAGAGGAGGGTGGTGGTGGGTAGGGCATTCGCCACAGATTGTAGCGACATGATACTGGACCCGCTGGCTCTGTCGGCGGAATGGGAGCGTTCCATCTTTTGTGGCTCCTCAAGGCATCGCTCGACAAGCCGAGTGGTTGTAGCGTGGACATCACGAAGATGGCCATTGGAGATGAGGGATCGGAGGACGAGTTTGATCTGGGGACGTTTATAGGGATCGGATTTGAGCTGAGTGTGATTGAGGAGGGGGTAGAGGACGCGGAGGTAGGTGTGTCGAAGCTGATATTAGCGCAGTCCATAACCAAACTCACAGCTTCGTGCTCTTCAGGCAAGTCCACCAATTCTCGAATAAAGACATCGAGCAGGACTCTCAGGTCGTTCGTGTAGAAGTACTCGTGCGTGCCGGGTGTCGTAAAAAGGAGATAGAGCATTTTGAGAATGAGGAGTTGCATACACATATCCTCTGGCGTGTTTTCTAAGTCAGCTCAGATGTATGAAAACTCACCAGCTCGATTCAGCATAAAAACAATGTTCTCGCCGAACGTCTTGCTGATGCCCAGCCTCCGCATCAAGACCATCAACACCCGATTTGACTTTTTCGACTCGTCGCCTTGTTCGTGAGCATTCACTGCACCTAGGTTGCCACTGTGGGAGCGAACATGTCGCGAGTGTGTGTCGAGGCTCATGGCTTTGGGTGAGACCCCAAGGCGGGCAGCGGCGGGAATTGGCGCAGTGTGGCTGCCAGTAGTCAACGCTGGCGATTCGACGAGCTTCTTGGATGGCAGCGTGGCCACCATGAATTGCTCATTCAAGGCAAGGATGAGTTTGATCACAGCGTAATTCAACGACTCGTCTTGTTGATTACGGGTAGTTTCGACCATTTCCAAGAGGTGGTCGATGAACTTCTCGTCGAATGGGGAGAGCTCCTGGCTGTCGAGTTTCTGCACGCGACACACTTCGTACATGAGATATGTCGCCGGCAGTCTTATGCGAGTCTCGATGGGGGGAAGACCGAGGATGAAGGACTATATCAGCTTGGTTGAAACTCAACTCACTTCTTCTGCGTCGACGCTGACAATCTCGCCGAGGGTGGGAAGGAGTTTCTTCCATTTCCGATGAGACCGAAAGAGGCTGGGATGGCGCTGACCGTAGTACATGATGATGTGATATAGTATGTAGAGCTCGTGCGGGTTTGTGTTCTACGTCAGCTACATTGAGGCTCAGCTCACCTCTTGCGCCTCGGCCATGACGATTCCTAGCATCCGATCTGTGTGATATTTGAACAGCTCGGAAGCGAGCAGCTCCTGTACAGCATGCTGCATATCCGAAGGGAGGGGTAGATATTGATCTACTTTAGCTGGGTCATATGAGAACTCACCATGATATGCAGCACAGAAGGTTACAAACATCCTCAATGTGTTGTCGAGCTGGACCAAATCCGCATCGCTGGGAATACGGACAATTTCTTCTATTTCTATCCGTCAGTGAGGTCCGGATTACACTCACCTAGCCAGAAATCATCCGCATTGTCTACACGAATGTATAGATCCTCACTGCCACCGGGCACACTCGATCCTCTATCCTCATCGTCTCTGCTCATCCGCCGATGTCCCTTTGAACGCCGCCGAGTGTGCCCATTTCCGTGACCATTCAAACCGCCGATAGAGTTGTGGCGCGGCACATCACCACGGTGATAGTGGCCATGTGAGGAGCGTCGAGTGTGTCCCGGCTTCATCATCGGTGTAGGAGATGTGGATTAGGATGACATGGGTCGCGTGCGAAAGGGAGGCTTGGCACTCGAGGTTCTCGGGAGATGCTGCTCGATGGCGATTGAATATCGAGCTTCGGCCCTTCGACTCTCGATACACCGTCACTAGCCAGTACTAGGTAGTGGACAGAGCTGGTTTACTACAGAAGTTGATGATGTTATTGACGGTAGAACAAGATCATCCACCACGCTGGGGACGACGGACATGGACGGGCCGAAGCTTCGGTCAACTCCGTATGGCACCGCTCTGATTCGACGCAAGGGGTGCATTCAGCTAGACTTGGACTACGTATATAATGGAGCATCTACAGCTCCTTTTTCTCGCCCTGCAGCTTGAGCTGCCCGGTCGGCTTGTAATTGTCCATCGCCCTTAGACGCTCAGGCAGGGTAGGGTGAGAGTTGTGATACGCCGAGTACAGCGGGTCACTGTGAGGGCTGGACAAATTGTTCTTGTGCAGCTTGATGAGCGCTTCCTTGAGATCCGCCCTTTTGTCCAGCTGTACCGCGAATTCATCTGATGTCAGCCTGGCCAGAGTGTAACTTACCAGCCTGGTATTCGTACTTTCGGGTAACAGCGTTCATGCCGAATTTGACCACCGTGTCGAGGGGCTCTAGGACGAGTTGGAATAGCATAAAGCCAATAAGGAAGGGCTGGGGCCCGCCGGCGGGGTTGTGTGTTGCTAGACGGGGATCAAAGTGGAAAGATCGGTAGAGGGCCGTATTGTTGATGAAGATGGAGAAGACGGTGAGGGTGAAGAAGAGGTGGGCTTGGGCGATGGCGAGGAGTTTGGTGGGATGGGCTGGAGTCAGCAAACACTAAGGGAGACTTACAATAGTACCAGTGTCCAAGCTCGTGGCCTAAGATTAGCTTTGATTATTGGTGATCACCCACCTAGAACAGCCTCTACTTCTGCGGGCGAGCTTGAGTCCATGAGAGTATCGTACACGACAATGTGCTTGCTCCAAGGTAGGCCGTAGAAGTAGCTACAATTAGCTCAGCCATACACGTACTCACGCATTGGAGTGCGAACTTCGCTTGCTACCATCGATTTGGTACAAATGCGTAAGAGGGAAGCCAAGCTTTTGGGACAGCTTCTCAACCCGCTCGCGAATTTCTCCAGCAGGTAAAGGTGTAAGTTTGTTGAAGAGTGGTTGGACTGGGTCAGTCTGGACTTAAATGGACTTACTGAAGGTGGGGTACAAGATCTGCAATAAGAGCATCACGGCAACCCTGTCGTCAGCCGAGTAACACTTCAACTCACATGAACAGCATCAACCAGGGGACGAAATTCTTGCCGGCCGCTTCGATGACGCGTAAAAATCCAGCCATGAAGGGTAGACCAATGACCGCCATCAAAGCCCAGGTCTTAATTTGATCAACGATCCAGAGATTGACAGTCTGCTTGTTGAAGCCGTGCTTTTCTTCAATTACGAAGGTGTAGTAGTAGGACCAAGGGATGGAGGGGAGGGCCGAAAGCATCGTGAGGAACGCGATCCAAAGGAGGGAGTGGGTGACCTTGCATCAGTCTTGCTTGTAATTTACGCACCGTTCGATCCTGACCCAGCCCCGCAGCATCCATGAATCGCCCGGTAGAGTCCCAGGTCCGGCTATAGACGTGCGAGCGGATAAGGCAGAAGGCCAACAGTTGATCAAATACAGTTTTGAACAGGTTATATCGCATCTTGTCACGACCGTAGGACTGTGCCTTGTCGTACAGCTCTTGAGGGAGTACACCACCAAGCTCGGCTGGGGGAGACTTGCGATCGTACGTCCGGATTTGTCGACGGCTGAAGTTAGCTCGGCCATGACAAAACTTACAAAACCCATATTTCGAAAGCTGCCAAGACCCAGCTGGAGTAAAGAACGATGCTTTCGTAGTCTAGAGTCGGCCTGTCGGCTAGTTTGGCCAGTTGGCCGAGGCCGCTGTTTAGGCTGGCGACTATGGACATGATGGTTGGTTAGGAGATTCATCGTGAAAGGGGTCAAAGAGTGTAGACGTGGCGCTTCCGTCGGAACTTGCATTCCTTCGCGATACGAGCTCTGTAAAATGCTTGGCGAAGCAACCCATGCTCCAGGACTCAGTGGCAGTAGCTAGACATGCAGCAGCGAGTCATTGACTCTCATCTCTATCGCTACATGCAGTACTTTCACAAAAAGCGCTAATCCTTCTTCAAGTGAGTTGGCACCCGCCCATTCTCACCTCCATCAGGCAGGTCGGGAACCGGGAAGTTCTCACCCATATGCTCCTGACTGTCAGCTCAAGTCTACCCCTGACTCACATCGTAGTATCGGTAGTGAACCGATCGACCAGCTTTTTCAATCTCCTTCATTTCCTCCTCGCTCAGCTCGAAATCATACACGTCTTTGAAACCCTTGATCCGGTCCTCATTCTTGGACGATGTGACAGCGACAACGCCGAATTGGATTGTCCATCGAAGCAGCACTGCAGCCGAGTCGACATTATGCTGTTTGGCAATCCTCTCCAGTATGGGTTTGAGAGGACCGCCCTTGTGTCGAAGCACAGGTGTAAGGGGGCCGTAAGCCTCAGTGATGATACCGTGCTTGGCGTGGGTGTCTAGGATGGGCTGGAGCTGGGTCAAGACGTAAGGATGGAACTCGAGTTCTGAGGTTAGCTTCGCCACTACTAAGCTCACGATGACAGGCAGGCTTGATACGCGCTACGGATAGCACCTCCTCGATGTGCTCAGGCTCAAAGTTGCTCATGCCCAGGCTGGTACCTTTGAGGGTTCCATCGTCGACCAGTCCCTCGAGGACTTGCCAAAATTGGCCAATCTTGCCCTTCTCGGGCACGTAGGGGGTGTGGATGAGGAGAAGGTCGGGGGGTCCGCCGAGTTTATCAATTGTTGTCTGGACCGATCGCTTGATATCCTCAGGGTTGGTCTTGAAGTCTGTCGTTAGCTCTCGAAGACATAAGATATACCTCGGGTGACCTTGTAGCCGGGTGAGAATTCGGGTTGACCGTCAACGAAAGGCGACACTTGAATTAGCTCCATCATGCGCGAAACGCACATTTGCTAGTGATGAATACGTCGTCTCGGCTGATTTTTGAACGCTCGACAGCCTGTCGGGTTTCTGCCTCCGTGCCATAGCCCTGTCGTCAGCTGCGACCTGATATTGCCCACCTGTGCAGTGTCCAAGTGTAGGATGCCGGACTGCAGGACGGTAGCTCCGAGATCAGCAGTCTGCTGTCCCATCTTGCTAAGACCCCCCGTCCCATTGCTATCATCAGCAAGGTAGAAGGCCTAACTTACCCCCAGGCGATAGCGGGGATCTTCTTCTTGCTGCCGTCGTTGAGCTGAAATGAGAGAACCATTGCGTGGTGTGTGAGGGGTGATCAGCGAGTATTGGATTGATAGACAGAAGACGGAGCTTGGGGAGCTTTCGAGATTTCTCAGCTCAAGAGCATGATGCATGATGCATGATGTCATACATATCTCGTAAGCTCAGCTGCAGCCCACTGCCCGACCTGAATCGGCTAGTAAAGCCTCCTTGAACAGAAGCTACTTAGAGTAGCAATGTGTGGCGCATGGAATTGCACGAACAGGAGGGATCTCCATCGACAGGACAGCGGACAGGTCAAGCTCTACACCGCAAGTGTCACGCAGCGCTCGCAGCGCGCAGGCCAATGGTGCCTCCCCGAACCGACCTCGACCTCTGGCGACCACACGGGGAAGGTTAGACTCGCAGCTTTGGTGTCCGTAGTCATACTGAGAGGTTATGCGTGGGATCGTGCCCATATCAATCACAGCGAAAAGTCAGAATGTTGGCCGAGTACAGACACAGAGGTTGTCCAGTATAAAGCCGTGATACACGCAATGATTGTGCATTTTACAACTTTCAAAGTGGATCTTTTACAACACTAACGGCCCCATACCTCGGCAGTGGAGTAGTTCAAGAACTGATATCAGCGAAGCTCCACATAGTGGACGTACCTTTCCATCCAGAGTAATGACGACACGGTCGCCCTTAGGGTCGGCCTTGCGGGTGACGGAGGTTCTGAAGTCGATAGCAGACATGATACCATCTCCGAACTATCGTCAGTTATGCCATGACTAAAGCTCACTTTCTCCTGGATAAGGGCCTTGTATGAGAACCCGTACACGACCAAGACCTCGTACAGACGGTAGAGCACTGGGTCCTGAGAAGTCAGTACAGCTCGAAGGGGACCAACGAATGACATACCTTGGGAGGTCCGTCCCATGTACCACCCCTGACAGTCATGCCATCAACACCCATACTTCCGCTACCCTTGCCAGCAAGACCCATGACCACCGACTCTCCGCTGACAGTCTTCTTTTCTGGGCTCTCTCCCCATGTAAAGGTGTAGGTCTCACCGATGGACAAGAGCTCGACGATCTTCTTTGCCGTAGCCTCGTCACAACGAGTCTGACCAAAGAAGAGGGCGGTGGTCCAGACCTCGGGCTTGTCGATGGCAGACGCAATGTCGTCAAAGGTCTTTCCGGAGGTGGCCTTGGCCGCAAGGAGGGCAGTGGAGTGTGCGGGGACGTCGAACATTGTAAAGCAGCTGATGGAGTGGGTGGGGTTGCGGGGTGTGGATGGAGAGGTTTCGGGAATGTGAGGTGATGGATGAGGGGATGCTGATGTCACTCGCACTGACTTATATGCTCGTGGAGATGCTGCCTGATATCAATCGGTGTCTGCTGATAAGTGCCGCCAAGAGGGCCAGGGTACCGGTAACCAGCACCCTTGACCCGGACGTGTTATCTTTAGATCTCACGAGGCACATCGGCGACCCTTCGTGCCGGCTCCCGAATTAGTCTCCTATCTTATCAACTGACCTCATTCCATTCTCTGATTCGGCCGTGGAGCTCCGTCAAGCAAGATAAGACAATCGCGGACGACCTCCACCGGGCACCGGCGATTGGCGATTGGGGCGGATTGGGGTAACGTGGGGTGAAATAGGCGCATCGAAGGCGACCGGTCACTCACCTGGCACGCCTATTCCGCCGGCCTCCACCTGCACGTGGCTGTGCGTTGCTGGAACCTGGACGCGACAAAGCAACAAGCAAGATGTCAGATTTGACACTGACTATACACGCCATCCTGCTCAGTCATGAAGACGCGACGCCCTCTCGCATTTGCTCTGGCATCGATATCTTTCTGCTCAGCCGTCTTGGGTGAATCCTCCCGGACAGCTCAGCAAGCGACCCTAGATGGGAACCGACTGTTGGCCGAGGGAGAGTACAGCGGAGCAGCGAGAGCATACGGCGAGGCAATAGGTGAGCGCCTTACTGACTTTGCTAACCCAAGAATTGGACCCACACTCTTACTCGAGTTACTACAAAAGAGCTACTGCATACTTGTCTCTCGGTCGGAACAACGCCGCATTGGACGATTTTGATACGATACTACGGCTGAATCCAGCTTTCGTGCAGGTATGTCTGGTGTAGATCACACTAATCCCAGGCACACTATCAGAAGGCCAAGATATTAGCCAAGGAGGGAGAGTTCAGCAGGGCAGGAGAGGCGTTGGAGATATATACGAAAGCCAAAGATGATGTAGAGGCGAAAGAATTAGTGAGTTGATGATTTGACCGTGCTGACCTCAGGCGTCATCTGTAAAGGCAGCATCGGAAGCTGCAAAGCAGGCCCGCAAGGCTAGGACTAATCGAGCGTATCCCTTGTGTGTACAACACGCCACAAAAGCACTCGAGACTGGTCCGAATTCGATAGAATTGCGAGAAGTGCGGCTGGCTTGCGCTCAAGAGATGGGAGATGTAGATGCCGTATATGGGGATTTAAGGTGTGTTCAAAGAGGGCAAAGCTGACATCAGTCGTCTGGCCATGCTCCAACCTTCATCTACCGACCTCCCCCTTCGCCTGGCACACATTGCCTACTTCATCCTCGCCTCACCACAAGCCCTGCAACACGTCAGGCAATGCCTTCACTACGACCCCGATTCCAAACCTTGCAAGAAGGTCCACCGCTTGCTTAGGTCGCTAGAAAAGGAGACTACCAAAGCCCGCAACTTCGCAGAAGGAGGAACATTCCGACAGGCCATCAAGGTGCTCGATGGGGACGATGGACTGCTTGCGAAGTTTGAAAAGGCCTTTGCAGATGCTGCGACGGACGGCTGGCTACCTCCAACGCTAAGACCAAACGAAACCAGCGAGACTCGCCTACACCTCTATGCTCTCGCTTGTAAATCTGCTGTCGGCGCGAATGACTTCACCAAGCGAGGCATGAAGTGGTGCGAGGAGACTTTTGCAATGGACGACCAGAACTCGGATGCTCTGATTGCCAAGGGAGAGAAGGCGCTCAAGGAGGACAGATTTGAGGAAGCAGTCAGGGTATTGGAGAAGGCTTTCGAGGTGACTGGACGGAGCAGCCAGGAGATATTGAACCGACTGCAAAAAGCTCAGCGCTTGCTCAAGGTGTCTAAGCAGAAGGATTACTACAAGGTGCTGGGTGTCCCAAGAGATGCAGACGAACGGACAATCAAGAAGGCATTGTGAGTGGTTGCAAAGAAGGGGCTAATGAAAGCCGTACCAAAGCAAAAATCGCCCATCCTGACATCGGCGGCTCGGTTGAGCAGATGGCGACTCTCAACGAAGCCTACGAAGTCCTGTCAGATCCTCGTAAGTGTTCTGTCGACATAGCTAACGTAGAACTCCGCCAGAGGTACGACAACGGCGACGATCCGAACGACCCGACAGCGGGTCAGCAACAAAATCCATTCGCCCATCATGGAGGTGGTTTCCCATTCTTCCAACAGGGCGGCGGGGGTGGGTTCCCTGGCAGTGGCGGTCAGAGAATGCAGTTCCAATGGGGATAGCTACTCGTATGCATCAGAGGTCTGCTTGGACGAGGCGACTTATTTGGTCCCCCAATAAAAGTGCCACACGCTGAAAGTCCGTGCGGTGCGCCCGAGCGAGCGCGAGTCCGAGCTCGAGGCGTTGTTGTGATTCGAATTCCGCCCATATCATCTCCTGCTGTCAACACTACCACAATGGCGCCGTCCACCACACGCGCCCCCAAAGCCAAGGCTGATGATGCGCGGAGCACGCGAACATCAGCACGCGTTGCAACGAACGCCGAGGAGCCAGTCACCACTGGCAAAGGCAAGAAGCGCGCTATGGCGCCGCCCGACGCACCCAAACCCAAGAAGGCAAAGGCACCTACCCAACCTGCCGAAGCTCCCCGAGCCAAACGCAACAAAGCTCGTTCCTCTGGCGTAACCAACTTCTGGCACAACAACTCCTCCATTGCCGGCCGGGCCGCCCCGTCCAAGAAGAAAGATTTCATGTCTTCAGGCATGTACTGCCAGGACCCCGACCCAAACTCCCCTCGAAAGCTCGTCAACCGGGTCCTGTCTAGACGCGCTGCTGAGGTCAAGGCGGCGAGGAAGAGGGGTCAGGTGACTATAGATGGAGAACGACCGGTGTTTCCTCCTATGCCTTACGACTACGGAGAGACGCTGTTCTTTGAACAAGAGCACGAGTTTGTCCTCCCGTACGACATTCAATGGGCGGCGGAGAACGGTACGCTAGATGCACAGAAACGTCCGGATCCCTACCAACGCATCAGACAAAGTAAGCCTGACTTCGAACGCGCTGATCCCAGATGCCTTCCCCGAACGGGCCAAAATGGGCTCAAACGTTACCGCCATCTGTCGTTGTACTCAGACTGGGTGCAACGACACCTGCGACAACCGAATTATGCACTACACCTGTGGCAAAGACTGTCCAGCCGGCGACGCGTGCAATAACAAATCTTTGTGGAAGCGTAAACAGCCCTCTTTGAAAGTGGCCTTTGTAAGTCTCAGTGTGGGCTCGCTAATTCCAGGCTGGTCCACGCGGTTTCGGCTTGTTTGCAGGCGAGGATATACACGAGGGCGACTTTGTGATTGATTATCGAGGAGAGGTGAGCTTTGCAATGACAAAGCTAATGAGATTATTGCCCTCTCCACATTCTACGACCGCTGCAACGCCGCCGCGTCCAAGAACTACTACGCTTTAGCGTATGATCAGGACGAGGTGATTGATGCCGGAACCCGAGGGAACGAGGCGAGATTCATTAACCACGGATGTCAACCCAACTTGGAGGTGCGAAAGCTATCAACACTCGGAGATGGTGTGGAGGAGTTTGAAGTGGGGATGTGGGCGTCTAGGGATATTGCTGCTGGAGAAGAGGTGAGCAAAATGATCGACTCGGCTAATTTCAGCTCTACTACGACTACAACTTTGACTCTTTTGCGGCGGCGACTGCCACCGAATGCAAATGCGGAGCAGACAACTGCGTCGGCTACCTCGGCCGAGATCCAGGCGAAAAATCTGCTCGCGAAAAAGCTCTGGAGGCCGAACTCAGCGACATCTCCCGCCAGGCGGTAAAGAAGCACGTCAAACGGGCAGTCAAAGCCGCTGCCAGGAAGGCATCAGTCAAACCCCAGGCCAAGGCGGGAAAAGGGGAGAGCCGCGAGACCGCAGCGGCGCTAGAGAGAAACAAGCGGGTCAAACAAAGACAGTTGAGGGAGTTGCAGGCGTTACGAGTGGCAGAGGTGGAGGCCAAAACACCCGTCGTACCCGAAGTGCCACAGAAACCGGCAAGAAGTAGGGGCGGGCGCAAACCTAAGCGCATCGACCCACTAGCCGATCCAGAGGAGGAAGAAGCTCGGAAGGAGGAAGCACGCAAGAGGCGTATATCAGGATGGGCGGATTGGCTCAAGAAGAAGGCTTCGGAGAAATCACGAACGCGAGAAGAGTGGCAGGACTTTGCCAATAAGAGGCGGAGAGGGAAGGCGTGGATGGAAGGGATGATGCAGGAGTACGGTGTCGCTGCGTACGATGGTGGACCGGCCGAACCCTACACTTCAGCCATGCTTACCGACATCCCGGCCACCCTCCAACCCAAACGACGAGGGCCTCCCCCTGGTACCCCACGAGCTCCCCGTGCCCCCAAACCCGAAGCTGTCACGGAGACAGACGCCGAGCGTGCCCTCCGCAGCATCTATCCAGACATCATGGAGGCTGAACCCGAGCCTGAACCCGAACCGGCCTTAGACTTTGACTCGATCGCGGTCGAAGAGCTCTTCGGCCCACCTAGCGTCGACTACTTTGAGACGCAACAACGCTACGGTCCCTCCTCCTCTCGTAACCTCAGTCAGCAATCCAACGCTCGGACGGAGACATCCCCCATGGCGCAGCCATACTATCTGGCGCAGATCGAACAGGCGGTAGCGGCGCAGGCGGAGGAGGCTTTACATCCTGAGGCGACAGAGGAGCAGACTGAAGAATTGCGCCAGAGGGCGATCGCTATTGTTTCTAGTATTCAGCCCGTAGCCAGTCCTTGATAGCTTGTATATTTTTGTATATACCCATGACACAGGATCGCACAGAGACTAGTAACTAGAGAGCATCAGGTCGGAATCAATTTTGTTGACGTCTCGGATCTTGTCTCCACTTCACGCCTCAGCTGCCAATTCACCATCAATTCACGCAACTCTATATTTATGCTTGCCTAGCATGCTTGCCCAACCTATACCCATACGCGCCCCATCACCTGTCCCCCGCCCATCCTACTCCTCAGGCCGGTCCAGACTGAGCAAGGATGACTTCGAAAATGCCCTGCTCAACCCCAACCAAACAGTCTTTCTGTCCGGCTCGCCAGGCGTTGAAGCGGAAACACCTCCACGTCCACCTAAATCAAATAGCCGAGATAAGAGCTTTGAAGAGGACATGAGGAATACGCCAACGCTGCCTGGACTTGGTGTTGTTCCGCCCACACCTACCACAGCATCAATCCATTCGAGGCGGATGAGTCAGGCGACGGTGGAGAGTGATGGGACGCCGACCAAGATTAGATCCAAAGGACCGAGCGTGGGGTTGGATGGTGAGTGAAGGACTGAATGCGCTGATATCAGCCGAGATAGCTGCTCAGGCCAGACCAACGCAACGGAAAACCTTGTTTAGATCCCCTGGTACCGCCTCATCGCCCGACCTCGCAACGCTCGTACGAAAGACTAAAGAGCGCAAACCCCTACCTCCAATGACGCCTGCGACTGCAGTGAGCTCTCCAAAAAGTCCTGAAAGGGATGACAACTACAAGGTATGTCCAAGGCCGATCTAGCTGACCCCAGAGTATGCGCTTTAAAGCCAAGGGGATGTTTGGTCGGATGTTTGGGACCGTGCCAAAAGAACAGGTACGTCGACTTTGATCAAGCTGATGTAGTCACCTCGAGCATTCCCTTCTCCGCCTGTTCCTCCAGTCCCAGCTGCGTACGCTGCAGATGTACGCCCGATCGAAGAGCTTCCTGCCGTTCCAGAACAAATCGAGGAGCCTTCCCCAGTGGCTACCCCTGGCACATCGTACCACACACGACAACCAGCTTACAGTATCGCCGAGTCGGACGAGGAGAAGCCACGAGAAAGAGAGAGATCGTTCTCGGAGGATGTCGCGGGGATGTTAGCGAGCATTGGGCACGACTCTCCAGCGAGAGAGTTAGGCCTGACACCAGACAGCGTCAGAAGAACGCCGCGAGACCTTCAAGTGGAGCTTGGACGATCAGACTCGAATCGCTCAGCGGACAGGCTCAAACCACGAGCGACCCCTTCTTCCGCCTTGCGCACAACATCTCTTCCCTCACCGCAGATCTCGCCCCAACCCGAAGCTGGACCTAGCAAACCCCGCGTCACATCTTCACCCACTCCCCTCCCTGACGACGTGTTTGGCCAGGCCACTCTGGGTGAGCCTCTTTTTGGCCCTCCCCTCTCTCCGAAACCCGCCTCCGTCCGCCTTGTTACCTCACCCCGCCTCGTCCAATCGCCAGACATCGCAGATACGGCCCTCGATGTCCCTCCAGAAGATGATGAGGAACGAGGCAGACGACTGGCGTGCGAATACCTCGAGAATGATTATGAGTCACAGGACAAAGTGGCTGTATTCCTAGGTGGACCGTGAGTTCTAAGGCTGGCGTCACTGACAACAGGCGCCCCGTCAACAGCTTCGCTTTGAAATACTATATGCAGTATTTTGACATGAAGGGACAAAATCTGGTCGAATCTTTCAGGTATGTCAGCGAAGGATCAACTGACATCAGGGAATTATGCGCAAAGCTAGTACTCAAAGCGGAATCGCAAGAGATCGACCGCATCATTGGCGGCTTCAGTGCCAGGTACTTCGAGTGCAACCCAAATACCATCTTTGCCTCTCCAGGTGAGTTATATTTCGATCAAGCTAATCCAAGGCGTCATCCACACGGTCACTGCCGCTATGCTTATGCTCAATACCGATCTGCACATTGCCGATCTCGTCAAGCACATGTCGCGAGCCGACTTTGTCCGCAACGCCATGTCAGCTATACGCGAGTCGGACGGTACGAGTACGCCCGAAGAGGACATCTCATCACGCATGGGCTCGGTATCCACCCTTGGCCGCATGAAGATGCCACCCACCCAAAGATCAGCATCTGCGCCGGTAGTCGGAACAAATGGCAGTTCCACCACTGTCAACTCCAACAAAGCGTGGGAACTCGAAACGGAAAACGCCTTGAAGGAGATCTACGCAGCGGTACGGTCTGACCGTATCCTACTCCCATCCACCTCGACTGGCTCATCGAATAACCGTCAATCCATGATCTCCCTCGCCAACTCGTACGACTATTCTAAACGGCTTCGAAGCCCATCCGACCGCGTAAATACCCTACGCGGAGTCAGAAGTCCCTACGGCCAGAACTTCGCGGACGGTAGATTAAGCCCAACTGGAAGCTACGCAACGATAAATGAAGTAAGTTGCCTTAATGCCTTGCTGATTAGCCCTCTTTCGCATCTTTCGGATTCGCCTCCAATCTTTCCCACACCGTGATTCGAGAACAAGAAGACGAAACTCGGTCGACATCATCTCGCGACTCGGCAAGCTCACTGGATGACCTCGACGATGACGAGTTGGCCTTGCTAGGCGCGCCATGGGCGAAGGAGGGTTTGCTCTGGCACAAGCTCTACTGGGACACACCGGGAAAACGAGCGAAGAAGAACGAATGGCAGCAGTTCTTTTCCGTGGCGCAAAAAGGAGAACTGCACATGTTTACCTTTGGCAGCGGGTCATCAGGCGGTGGAGGCACTGTCGGCGGGGGAAATTGGCTAGTGAGTTGAAGTCTAGCATGGCTAATTAGTCCAATGCCAAACCCGTCGGTACAATCAACCTCATGCACGTCCTCGCCACTCCCCTTCCCCGAAACGGCATGTCCGACCGCCCTTACTGCTTCTCCGTCACCGCTGCCAGTGGCCAAGTGACTATACTCCAAGCCGGGACGGAAGACCTAGTCGCTGAGTGGGTCTCTGCCTGCAACTACTGGTCCGCCCGTCGATCTCGTCAACCCCTCTCTGGAGGTGTCAGCAATATGGAGTATGGCTGGCAACGGGTTGTCGATGGGGGACAGGAGCATGACGACCGGGGCAGTATCCGATCAGCTCGGAGCAATGTCAGTAAATTCGGCACATACGGGCGGAAAAGTCTACAACCTCTCGATCGGGTCCACATCAACGATTGGAAACCGCCTCAGCCCGCTGCAATACCCAGTCCATTAGACGAAGAGCAGCAGCTCGAGGCGTTACAGGTGTATGTCAAACACGTCGCGGAAGAGCTGGATCAGCACAAAGCCTTGGAAGAGCCAATGATGAGACAGGTAAGTTCATCACGAGCTTGGCTGATTAGTTTTCTCCTGGATCCAAGAACCTAGCCAAGGCAAGGGAAAACTGGCGAGCACGAAACACATTCCTCCGTGCCGAACTCGTCAAATACGACACCTACATTGAATCTCTGCGCAGCGCCATCAGCCTACGGCTCAAGAAGTCAGGCGAGAGGAAGCTGGAGAAGAGCTTGGCTAGAAGTGTCACATCGTTCCACCGTAGACAGTCGGAGGACCTGTTGAGTGCGGACGAGGATGATTGAGATGTATATCCGCAGCGGAGCCGCTTATAGCCGGGCCGAAAGAAGTTCCGACGGAAGGTTTCAGGGTAAATGAGAGTTCCGTCAGGGTCCGCCCGGGTTTGTTGTCAGCTGACATACTACTTTCCCCGCTTACCCCGGGCCGAGCCATCGAAACTTTGCCGAGTCAGAATTCATATATGAACGCGCCGAAGATCCCCTTCTTTCCCCCCATCCCACAATGTCACACGAAAAAGCACTCCAAACAGAGCGGAGCACTAGCCCCAGTCTCGAGAATGGTATTGACACCAAAACCGAGTCACACGCCAACCCCACCGGTATTCCCGACCATGACCAGGATCTCGCGCGCCAGCTCGCGTCGATGAGCCCCGAGGAGTACGCTCTGTTCGAGAAGGCCGTCCTTAAAAAGATGGACTGGAACATTATCCCCTGGATCACTCTCCTCTACTTGCTCAGTTTCCTCGATCGAGTCAACGTCGGAGCTGCCCGTTTGGTCGGAATGTTGACGGAGCTCCAACTCAACTCGCTCCAATACTCCAACATCTCTATGAGTAAGTTGACGCTCGGCTGAGCTGATGATAGTCTTCTTCGTATCTTATGTCGCTTTCGAGGTGCCCTCCAACTTGGTGCTTAAGAAGTTCAGGCCGTCGCGATGGATCCCCTTCACCATGGTCGTTTGGGGTATCTTCCAGACCTTCATGGGGACCGTCAACACGTATGGTCAACTCCTCGCCCTTCGATTCTGTCTCGGTATCTTCGAAGCTGGTCTAGTGAGTCAAATCCTTTTGCGGTGCTGATGTAGTTCCCCGGACTCAACTTCTTCCTTACCGGATGGTATCGCCGAGAAGAGCTCAACCGACGAGTGTCCATCTTCTTCGCCGGCGCTGTGCTTGCCGGCGCTTTCGGTGGTATCTTTGGTTACGCCATTGCGCAAATGGCCGGTGTTGGCGGATACTCTGGATGGCGATGGATTGTGAGTGTAGCTATGATGACGCTAATAGCCAGTTCATCATCGAAGGTCTCCTCACCATCGTCATCGCCATTGCCTCCATCTGGATGGTCCACGACTGGCCCGATCAGGCCAAGTTCCTTACTCCCCTCGAGCGCGAGTGCGTCCTGACCCGTCTCCGAAAGGAACAAGGTCTTGCCGGCGAGGGCAAGCTCAACGCGCGTGTCGTCAAGAGGGCTTTGTAAGTGCAAGTAAAGCCGAGCTAATCCCAGCACCGACCCCAAGATGTACATCCTCATGTTGTGCTACATTGGTGCTGCTGAGCCTCTCTACTCGTAAGTCCGGTGTGTGTTCCCCGCTGAAAGCAGTGGCGCTCTCTTCTCCCCTTCCATCGTCGCGGCCCTCGGTACATTCGCACCCACCACCTCCCTGCTTCTCTCTACACCCCCCTACGTCCTCACCTTCATCGCCACCATCGGTACTGCCTGGGTATCGGACAAATACAAGCGTCGAGGTATCTTCAACATGTTCTGGTCCGTCATCGCCATGATTGGATACATCATGCTCATTGCGATCCCCACACAATACGCTGCCGTCCGCTACTTTTCCATCTTCCTCACCGTCATGTCAACTGGTCCCCTGATCGCATGCACCATCTCCTGGACTGGAAACACCTGGAACTCACACTACATCAAAGTAAGTCAAATGGCCGAACTCAAACTGACCACAGGCCATCTGCATGGGTATGGTATTCTCTGCCGGTAACTCGGGCGGTATCGTCGCTTCCCAAGCCTACAGAGACGCCGACGCGCCTCGCTTCATTCCCGGACACGCCACCGCCCTGGGCTTCCTCGCTATGCACTTCACCACCTCGGCCATTCTTTGGTGGATGCTTGCTCGCGAGAACAAGCGTAGGGACGAGAAGTATGGTCCTCCTCCAGGAATCAACGAGGTGCACGACTTTATGGACCCCGATAATCTTCGCCGATGGGGTTTGGAGAATATGAGCAAGGAGGAGTTGATTGAGCTTGGTGATAACCACCCGGCTTATCGCTATGTTCTCTAAGGCGGTAGGGTTTGTTGGGCTTATAGTATCTAGTATGTTGGAAAAAATTGGGCTGTAGGGATGAATGATTAGGTAATCATGTTGAGATATCTGCGAAAGGACTTCGATCGCCTATTGTTCTCCTGATCCCTGACATCCTCTTGCGTCCTCCTAACACACTCTGACCTGTCCTCTGACAGACACTGACCTGACGTGGACCCTCTCGGATCGGCAGCTTCCGCTCCGAGCCAAATCATCTTCAACAAAGGGGCCTTTTGTTCTCATCCATCTTTTTTGTTGTTCATGAAACACCCCTTGGCCCCCCTCACCTGGCCCAGATGTGCAGTGATTGATCTGCTGAAGTGTGTGCCTGAACTCAAGGACGATTGAGAAGCTGAAGTGGATCAGATGAAGAAGCTGAAGTGGTACTGATTGAAGATGTGAAGGAGTCAGTAGGATGTGAGGGCTATAAGAGGATCATGGATGGGATGGATCGGCTCCATACCCAACACAGCCAATTCACCCGCCCCAACTACAACCTCCACCCAACCTCACCCCAAATTAAACCAGCCCAACCAAACCCAAAATGTCCCTAACCTTCCCCGCCGACCATCCCTTTGCGTCCTGCGCCGCTCTCTCCTCTTCCCCCAAACCCACCGAACCTGCCTTCCCCAACCTCACCGGCCCACTTCCTCCTCGGCGCCAGCACCGCTCATCCCCTACCCAACACACCCGAGCCGGCTCCTCCTCCTCCAACGCCAGCCACTTCATCTTCCCTTCTTCTACCGAGTCCGAAGCCGATTTTCTCAAACGTCTCTCCTCCACATCTACCCAATTCGGCACTACATCCCGCCGATCATCCCAATCTATCCCTGCGTCAGACTATGAGTCTTTCGCTGCTGAGATCCAAGGCGCCAAGAGGCAGTTCGGGAGCATCGGGCGAAGAGGCGGTATGGAGCTGAGTGAGAGACACGAGCGGGCGGCGGATGAGCTTGAGGTGGAGGTTGAAGGTGCGGTGTTGAGCTCGGCTGTTAGGCTGTATGTAGGACGAGTCTGAGTATCTAGATTAGTATAGCTGTAGCCATTAGACCGATAGGTTGTACTTCAAAAGAGGATGCCATAGATCTCCCGCACTACATCATACATCCTTACTCATCGTAATTTCTTCTCTCCGAAGTATGCCCTCAAATACCTCATTTGACCCCATCCAGCCAAGACCAACACGGCCATCTGGACCAAACTCCAATACACCGCGCGTGAATTCGTACGCTCGCTCGCGTCCCTAAACGTCGCCTCGACCTCGCGCATATACTTTTGCTCGCGTTGGATGTCGGCCACTTTATTATTGAGCTCCCGCAGTTTCCCAGCGAGCGTAGAGACATGCGTCGTATCTGCCGTTGTGTCATGTTTGGCAGATCCGACTTGGATGTCGAGATACATCTTGATGTGTTCCGTCGAGATCCACCCTCCGGTAATGTTGGTCGATAGGCAGATGTTGTGGTCTCCTAGATAGGGTCAGCCAGAGTTAAACAGTTGTGTGCAGACTTACCAGGATCATGAGACGTGAATGTGAATCGACCATCAGGCGGTCCACGGGTATTCACGACTGTGTGGCCGCTGGCCATTTCCTAAGCGGTCACCTTGGAGCTTGGCACTGTATAAATGTCACTCACCACGACGTTGACACTTATACCCATCTCGGGGTTCTCTTGCCACGCTTTTGTAGCATCATTCCATACCAAAGCTCGATAGTGTCCTGATCATCAGCACGAATTGACGGGACACGACTGAAGATGTCCTTTGATTCTAAACCAAGTGCCCAGATAGCCATCTGCATATCCATGATTCCCACCCAGTACTCCACGAAGACAGACAGCTACTCACCCTCGACAATAGTATCACTCGGTAGCTCTTCGAGGAAACATTTCTTCTCGCTGGATTCAAAGTAAAAGTGGAGTGCCTGGATGTCAATCGACACGTCGAGTCAAGGGCAAGGATCCTGCACAGAGCTCACCTGGCTCAGCGATAGCAGAGGCAATGCAGCGACAAGATGGGAGAGTCTCATATTGGTCAGATTGTGGTGTAGTCGATGAATGGACAGTTCGTGGAGGAATGCAATTTCGGGCGCGCGTGTCTTGCAGAAATCCGCGCGCGTACTTGGAGTCTTGGGTCATGCCCAAGATGAATAATCGCTTCAAGAATCAAGGTACTGACAGCCCGTTCACTCAAGCAACACTATGCAAGGCCAAGGGCCATCTACGATCTCTACATATCTACGCAAATCTACAACTCCAAAGAAGTCGCCGCGTCTTCCTGACCCTCGGCCCATAGCCTAACCTCCACCTTTCCACCCTTCTGCACGATAACTTCCAACTGAACCCCCTTGGCCCCCTTGACCTGAGTCTCGACATAACCCAAGAACTTGCCCTTCTTCAACACCACCTCCTTGGTCTCCTCATCCTCTTCCTCATCTTCGTCGTCCTCCGCCGGTGGTGCTGGGATCGTGGTGATTTTGACCTCCTCCGCACCCTCCCATAGCTCCACACCGACCTTCTCCGCACCAGACGCAACGCCGAGAGCGACCCGACGACGCGATGGTAGCGCCGATCCCCTCTCAAATAGCTTTACAGCGAGGACATCGCTCTTATCCCCGGGGACAGCGAGACCAATCACAGTGGACAAAGTCTCGGCATCCCTGTCGGCAAGCGCCAGAACGTCAGGCAATTGCAGGTCTTTGCCGAGTTTCGACAGATGCAGAGCCTGCAAGGCGCAGCCGATAGCAATGACCTGACTGGGGTCGATACGGGATGTGACGGGGGAAGTGGGGGCAACGAGGTTTGCCAAGTTTTGTTGCAGGCCGGGGAACAGGGTGCTTGCACCGGCAAGTAGGACTTCGTCAATCTGGACTAGATCCAGACCGGCGTCCTTGACAATTTCTCTCAATCGCTCGCCGACCTGACGGTAGACGGGCAGAGCCAAAGAGTCGAATCGTAATCTGTTGATGGACGTGGATAGATCGAGCCCGTCTTTGAGTGACTCGACAGCGCAGGTGGCAGCGCCGGACGAAGCGGAAAGGGATCGTTTTGTGTGCTCAATGGCAAGACGCAGCTTAGCCTCGGCACGCTTGTCGCCAGCCGGGGCAGATTCCGAGCATGGGAGATCCAAAGCGGTCTTGGTCTTTTTGGTGAACTCTTTGGCGAAATGTTTCAGCAGCTGTCGTCAGCTTTGCTTTTGCGTGTAGACATACCAAGTTGTCAAATTCCCGCCCGCCCAACTTGTCATCCCGTCCCTTGCCCAGTACAGTGTACTCGCCATTGCTGACGGCCACAACTGACACGCTCAGACTTGTCTCTCCCATGTCCAACACCACCACCTTTTTATCCGTCTTCTCGACCTCTCCCGCATCCCCCTCCTCGGCTTCACCAAGCAGGTCCCTCTCCTTTCGCTCTTCTGGCAAACCGACACGGTACCCGACCAAAACCGCCGCGGCCTCGTCCAACACCTGCAGAACGTGGATGCCTGCAGCCTCGGCCGCCTTGCGAAGCTCGGTATGTTGCGTGGGGGTGAACCACATGGGTGCAGAAATGACGCAGTGTGTTGCCTTGACGCCGAGATAGTCGGAGGCTGAGGTGAATAGAGTGGAGAGGAACAAGGTGGTGACTTCCGGGGCGGTCAAGGTCTTGGTCGAAGGGGTAGGCTCGGCGGGCATGGGGGTGGCTGTTCCGGATGCCTGGGCTGACCTGAAACCGGGAGTAGGAGCTTTTGAGGGAGCGACGAGGATGTCGACCTCGTAGGATGGGGTAGTCGACGAAGCGAGGAGAGGAGCGGTAAGGATAGCGGTGTGGTCAACCTCGTCATAGGTGTGGCCGAGTAGGTTTCGGAACCCCATAATGGTGTTTTTGCCATTCTTTACGAGGAAAGGTTTGGCACCGTTACCGATGTAGACCTGTTCACCAGCGTAAGAGATGGCACAGGCGATCTGGCGCTCTCCCTCTTCGTTGGCAATACATTCTGGGTGCCCTTCCTGACATCAGCTTTTGCTCAGCTCAAGGCTTACCTTATCGAGCACGGCGATGGATGCGAAGGACTGGCCAAAGTTGATACCGAGGATAGCTGGAGCGGACCTGATATTAGCTGGGCAGCGCTTAGAGCTTACATTTTGGATGATGATCTGTATAGGAGGTGTATGTTGACTATACAAAGTGGACTGGACACTTTTGAAATTCTCACGCCACAGTGCGGCAATTCCCGCCAAACTCCGTCTTACATAAGGCAGTTTCATATCTCAAAGGCCGTTGCAACGCGTTTCAGATTTGCACTCACCCGAGTCACCCCTTCCTTTGTCATCCCTCTTTGAAACTGCATGAAACGGCCTTGTCCACATCCCTCGCTCGACAAGGACGAGCTCGCCCAAGCCCCAGGCCTCAGATCCTCAGAGCGGCCCTCAGCTTGAGCGAATGCTGGCGCATCGCTGGAATTTCCTGCATGACTCAGGGGCGAAGCGCGAAAGGCACGGTGTCAAATGTAACCATGGCAAACCTTAGCTGTGTGAAGGGACAATATGTTGTGTGTCTGTCCGTGCACCGGCAATTAAACTATATCTATGACCTCCTATTGTCCTTGTCCTTGTCCTTGTCCTCGAAAAAGAAATCACTAGATGGTAAGCTAGAAGTCATACCTCACTCTAGTTCAAACTTCACATCGACACACCCTCCTCGGCCGTACCTGTCTCGCATCTTTCGCGCCGTGCCTTTCGACTAGCACTCCAAAGGCATCCTTTAGATCCACATCTTGCTGTCGCCTTTCAACCACATGATACCATGGCGTCCAAGCAACTCCCACAGCTACCCGAGGATAGCGAGCTGTATCGACAGCATCGGGAAAATTGGGACGACGGTGCAAGGTGAGCCTCTCACATTCCTGTGCTGACCTCGTAGTATGGTGTCGTCTCCGAGGCAGCAAATAGACTCCGGTCCTCCAATATTCTCCCGATACCCTTTGTCCAAAGCCCCATCCCCACCGATTATGCCAACTCCCCGTCGTCCAAGCGCGTCCAGCTCTACAACCACACCGCTCGAAACACCATCAGATGAATTCTCAAGTCGTGGAAAAGCATTGTGGCGGAAATTATCCACACCCCCTTCAACCTCCCTTACTACTCCGTCTCCTCGGGCTCAGTCTATAAGATCCTTCACCCCTACCACACCCATAGACGACGCCATTTCGGACAGCGCAAAGGGTGCTCAACTTCCCAGCCCCGGTGGTTTGGGAAAGAAACGGTCGTCTGGTCAACTACTCGCGGACTTTGGGCGAGGTTTGAGCCGCGTGGGGTCTGTCATGAAGCGGACTCCTCCTTCAGAACCTGCAAAGTCCACGCCTACGCGACAAGGCTCGAAATTGGGCTTGAGCAAGCAAGGCAGCATCCGTCGGCAGATGCAGCAGGGGACATGGAGGGGAAGGAAAGTCGATGAGGGGCCCGAGGCGCTTGAGGAGGAAGAAGAAGAAGAGCAGTGGCAGGATATGAGGAGAAACATTGATGTTGGAGATGAGGGAATTGGGAGGCCATTCAATGTTGCTGTAAGTCTTGTGATATGATCTAGCTGATCCCCAGCATGACCTGCATATCAACTCGGATCTCGACAATCTGCCCCCGGAATGGGCGTCAGCGCTTAAGGCGCAAGGAATGACGGAAGCTGAGCTTCTCATCATCGCCGCAGCTCGGAAACGGCAAGCGGGTGTCGTGAACAAGCCTCTACACGTACGGACGGGATCCGCACGTCGGACATCACAACGTAGGAAAGCCTCACAGTCCAGCTCGCCGACCGGACCATCGTTCACAGACACCCGCCTGCTTACCACCTCCCCTTCATCCACCCGTCCAAAGCACCGCCTTCCCGCCCTGACCCATCTCGACGACTTCCGGCCAAGTCTAGACTTCCACCCTTACCCAACCAGCGCTGGACCTAGCCGCGTCTCGTCCCTCCATCCCTCTCCTACGCTCAGCGCTCCACCCTCCGCATTTACAACTCCCAAACGTGATAAATCGTCCAAACGCCTTTCCGATCAATTACGGGGATTTGCCAATCTCAATCTAGACGGAGTGGGCTCTTGGGCGGATGACGTCTTGGAATTGGTGTCGCCTGTCAAACCTGACACAGCGAACAATCCTCTGGTAACAAAGCCTCATGTGGCCAGTCCTCGCGCGCGGTCACCCCGATCCCCGCGCGTGACGGTTCCAGAACCTACCAGTGACGCTTCTCGTGGTCCTACACTAGGTCCTGCTGCAGCTGCACAGTCACCTCGTTCGAAACACCACGAGTCTCCCCACTCCCACACATCCCAACACCCTACAACACCCTACACGCCCTTTGCCCATCCTCCCATGTCACACTCGCACTCCCAATCCCTCTCCACTGCAGAGGACCAGGAGATCCGCACACCGTCATCATCCGAGAGCGAGGATCTTCGCGCACAACTACCACCTACATCCTATCCCGCGCCGAGCAAACGGTGGCAATCTGCCGAATCTTCGGGTTGGACTTCCCAAGAGCCAACAAAGGCCTATGGGAAACGCCTAGATCATGAGCTCTCAAGCCCGATCTCGATTCCCTCCCGGTCTGCCCTAGCACCAATCCCATCCGCCTCCTCTTGCAGCGACGCAGACCACATCCCCCAGTCGCCAACAGACTACGACCTCTCCATTCCTTCCCCGCTACGTCCCCCTCCTCGGCCTCACTTCTCCCTCCCGGCCAGCGCACGCGGTGATGCCGATGACGACCTATACGATCCACTAGAGCTACCCGAGCCCGGATCTCCTATCCTTCGGCCGTCCGAAATGCCACCTGTCGGCCGGAATCGGTATCCCCACGCTCATAGCGAGGAAGATCACGCGATGGAGCCTATGCGGGAATCAGGTCTAGATTCCAGGAAACCAAGTGATGGGTCCATCATCATGATCCATCCTTATTCGAATGTGAAGGAAGGGTCGAAAGGAGAAGCCACACTTTCAAGGCCAGTCTCTGAGATTGGGAGAAGGGGACCAACTTCCAACGGGGTCTTACCTGCTATACCGTCCAGTCCGATGATGAAGCCTCCACGCGCACGAGCCATCAGCCCACCGCTCGATGATGACACCGACCGCCTTTCCCCACTTCCACCTTCCCTGACCAACGTCCCTACCTCATCGCCCCCCTCCGCGCTACACTACCTCGACCGTCAATCCTCTTCCCGCTCACACCGATCTTTCCCTGCTGGCAGGGAGAGTATGGCAGATTCCACATTCTCTGGCGAGTCAGACTACCGTGATTCAGTGCTGGGCGCTAAAGTTATGACTGCACAGATGGAGGTGTTGGGAGGTCGACAAGAAATGGGGCGGATGAGCGTTTTTGATTTAGGAGACTACATGACTGAGGAAGAAGGTGATGAGGAGGTTGGGGAAGTAGGGCCGCGATGTGCTCCGCGGCCAGTGTCCAAATTCTGAGTGGCGGAGTTGAGTACGGTATGATTAGTGTAATTTGTCAGATCCAAGACGTGTCTAGCTGTTAAATATACATGCAGCTCTCGTCAATTCTCCAAAGTCTCCATGCCCTTATCACTTCTGCTGACTCCGGTAATGCTCAACGAAATCATCGATAGTCGACGGCCATGCTCCTGACGAGTCAGCGAGTACCATGGCACAGACAAAGTGACAACTCACCACTCTCATCATAATCCTTAAACTGGGCATCAATGCTCCGAATGAAATCTACCAATAGACTCCATGTATCCTTACTGATTGCCTTCCCGCGCTTCTTTTGGAAATCAAGCCACATTTGGAATTGCTCCTGAGTGAATTTAGGAGTAGACGAAACGGCGCCTGGGTTGTTTTCATTCTCGTACGATAGTGCAGAAGGTCGAGAGGCCATAGCGGGCACGATGAATAGTGTCCACATGTCGATTGCTGGATAATCAGCTTGGGGGGGCTTATCCTTTGGATATGAGGCCAGACTTACCAGTGTCCAATTGCAACACTCTTGATCCGGGTGTTTTGATCAGGTCAAAAGTATGCAGATAGACCTTTTTGAAATATGCCGGGTCTGAATTGAGCTTGCGGCGCATTCCAGGTAAAGCAGCCTTCATTCCCGCCATGGAGTCGATACTGTCCTATCAGCCGATATCTTCAATCGGCGAGCGAGTACTCACTTTCCAGGCTGAGCTAGCCATCCCTGAACAAATGGCGCCTTCTCCCATTCTCCAGTGACTTTGGAGCCGAGATCAGCTGCGAGGCAGAATAGGACCGAATCCTTGATAATTAGCTGAAGCCGTTCATGAACAGAGGACAAACTCACAGACTCGGGATCTATTCCGAGCTCTTCACACATCTTCAACGTGCCCTCAATCTTGATCAACTTCGGGTCTGATGAATCTGTCCAGTATCAGTTTGAGCCAAATATCGCATAATGACTGGGACTCACCCTTGTATTTCTCCCAAATATCCCCCAATTTCTTCTCCTGTCCCTTGTTTCCAGCTACAGATGCCTGTGCTCCATAGTCATTGAAGAACGCATCGAGGGACTGTCATATCAGATCTACTGGCTGCGGGGATTCGACACAAGGAGAGAAGGAAAGGACCAAAAACGATATTGAGACATACCGCTTCGACAGTCTTGTGTTTCCTGACGAAAGCAGTAGCGTTCTTGGATCTGTCCCACAATCAGCAAGTACTCTCCGCCGTGATAAACCTTTTCGCCTCATCAGAGGGAAGGGCCGAGGGGGAGCGGAGCCCGCAGAAAAGACCAAGTACTTACGACGCTCCAGTCACTTCCATAAATTCCGCAATGACGAGTGCCTCGCGAGCTTTTGCTTGGGCGACTTTCGACTACACCTCATCAGCTTAGTCCAGGCCGCCGATCAATGAGAAGGCATCAGCAGGCGTACCATTCTGTAGACAGAGGTGGGGCTGATTGGACTGCCGAAGGTAGACGAGCGATATCCCCGGTGTGAAAAAAGAAGCGAGGGACGAGACTTTGCTGCAATACGTACTCAGGTCGAGGACGATCTGAGCCAAGGTGGAAGTATGGACAACGCTGAGTGATGTATAGTCGGCAGAGATAGCGGGCGATTGACAAAAGCTCCTTGCCCCGGTTAACTGAAACAATTCGTCCCCCGGAACCTTTGCAACCTTCGACGCGAAAGACGCGTTCTGCCTTGCAATTGGTGTCGGGATCGGGATCATCAGCCCGACAACGCAGGACGAGCCCAGAGCATAATCAAAAGAAGATACGCCAATCCCATCACCCTAATCGTACAAGATGAAAAATCGTATATACCAAAAACCCCAGATTCCCCCCAAATCTGGCCTTACTCCCCAACCCCACCCACCATGCCCACACCAGACCACTCCCACGTCCTCCAAATCTCTCCATTGACCTCTTGCTCCCTCACCGCCACATTCGCATTCTTCTCCACTAGCGACTCGATCCGGGCCCAAAGACGCGTCCGGCTACTCACGCTGCCTCGGTGCGGAAGGACAAGGTCCCGGACTTGAGCGGGGGGGAGGTAAGGGTGTGGAGTTGTTGCTGGGTCAGTGTAGTGTAGGCGTTCCTCGTAAGTCAGCTGTGGGCCAGATGACGAGGGATATAGCTGCGAGCTTACCTGATCCTGAAGTCGGCGAAGCACAACCTGTGCCAGATCTTCCGCTTTGTACTTCTCCTCTCGTCTGCTCTTGATTGTCTTCTGCAGTGCGGCAATGGCAGCAAGCACAGCGGCAGTAGCTGAGAATCAGCCAAATTCTATTCGTACTGCGGATAGACTCACATCCTAGTTGAGCCTTCCATGCGTCAAGCGATTTGTACGCTTCAGTCTTCACTCGGCATCCCATAGTCATGTCTGTTCGCGCAGCGGCATACCACGACTTGCCACTACAAAGTAAGCTTTGATTCCGAGCACCCAAGTACCAACTCACTCAACATCAATCGACTCAATCACATCCTCGTGCTCGACCAGATCCTTCAAAGCCGCTTCCCAGACCTCATCAAACTGTTCCTTGGAAAACTTGGGCTTCTATATCAGCTTTATCACCTCTTGGAACCTTCAAAGACTTACATCTCTTCGAGCATCAAACATCTCCCTGAGCACCTCCTCCTCCAGCCCGAACCTCTCCCCTTCGCCCTTACGTCCATCTTCCTTGCCCAAACCGGCACAAAGCACCTTGCCCCTGCCCTGAGCGAGGTATCGCTCAATCTCCTGCGCCACGCCGCCGACTAGCCTCTTCTTGACTGTATCGGGTTTGCATCTCGGGGGGAATACGCGAGATTCCAGCCCGGGCAGACCATCAATCGCCGGTGAGACAATCGAGAGAGGGTGCGAAGCGAGAATGTATTCTGGCTCACAGGCGATCAGATTGCCCGCTTCACACACTGCGTGAGGAGGGCAAGGGGTGCAGCTGGTCGGTCGAGGCATGAAAGGAAGAAGCGGCAGTGAAGTGGTGTCGCACCGAACCAGGTCGGTAGAAGGAGTGACGGCCGAGTCGAGCTGCACGGCGGCATTGCGCGCAATACACGCCTGCGCATTGTCGATTTTGGATTCTCGAAGCAGGACAACATCGTTTGTTGCCCCGCCAGTATCGCAAAAGCCTATAGCTGAGGAAGCGTGTTTCCACTGCCCGATCCAAGAGAGGAGGACAAGGAAAAGCGCAGACAAGGGGATGGTCCGACTAGGGGACGGGACAGCCTTCAGCCCGTCTTGGGTTTTCCTAACCAGCGCGTTCTGCGGAGTAGGCACCGCCTCCAAAGTCGAGGTGGTGATTGTGATTTGGGGAGTGGCATCTCTTTCCCGGGTAGAGATTTCGTTCAACTTGGTGTTGACAACTTGGTTGTGCTCTTCCGCTTCCTGTAGTTCTCGCTCCTGCATCAACTGCTCTCGGACCTCCTCTGGCGGCTCTCGGAGACTCTCCCTGCTTGGGCCAACACGGCGGAGAGTCTGGCCAGGAGTGAAAGACACAGCGACAGGTTCGGATCGACGGGGCTGGCGGGGAGTAGCCTGAGTCGGTGTCTCCTGGACCGGAGCTGGACCGATCGATGACTACTTGTCAGCTACATACTAATCTGAACTCACTTTCCTCCGTCTCAGCTCTTTCCGCGCAGCACCCTCACTCCCGCTCTGAAACGGGTTCACATCGCTGAATCCGCTCTCCTCGCCATCTGAGAGTCTCGGCGTTCGAGAAGCCTTGCGCTTGGAGGGTGTGTGTCGGGGATTGTTGTCCGCATCATCCCGAGTCTCGAGAAACTGAATCACAGACTCTTTCTTCAAGATCGAGCGGGGAGGGGCGACAGGTGTCTTCTCCTCGGCTGGGGGTGTGACACGGGTCGCAGCGCTTGATTGTCGAGATTTACGAGACGAGCTCGGGACGGATGAGGATTGCATCACATCCGGAGTGGCGGTAGCGCGATTGCGAATACCGCCCAGGGTGGATCTTCGACTTCGGCTGGATTCAGGCAAGGCCTAGAGATTAGCTTTGGAAACTACACGGTATCAAAGCGGACATACTGGGATTTCCTCGATATCCGGGCTAGCCGTAGACAAAAGAGGAGTCTTCCTAGGTCTTCCAACCTTCCTTTTGACGGGCGGATCAGCCGTAGGGTCAGGCCCAGGAGTCGCGACAATACTTCCAATAAGGCTGTCAGTCTCGGTATCGACGGACATCCTGCTTCGAGCCCTGAGCCTCTTTGCTGGGGGTTCCGGCGAACTATCAATCATGATGATGGTTGATTTCTTGGGTCGGCCACGGGGTCTTTTTACTGGCGGTTCGATGAGTGCCTCTTCGCCATTGTCAGACACAGACACGATGCCCTTGGCGGACGCCTTGACTGTTGATGCCTTCGCGAGCATCTTCTGCGGAGGGGTCAGTCAAAGTCGCGTCGGATACAGAAGACGTACTAATGCTTTGGGGCGGACATTGTCTTCGAATAGATCAATCAGTTCGGACTTCTTGACGATAGCTCCGAAGGGAATGCCATGTTCGACAAGAATTGATCTGGGGCGTGAGCTCGACCGGGCAGGTATTGTTGCTAGATGGCTACTAACCGTAATTGGGGTACCTGGAATCGATCAGCGAGGGACACGGGTCCAACGGGTGATCCTCACTTACCTTGAGGGTCGAGGGATCGAAGTCTGGAGAGAAGTACTCATCCATTGTAGGGGTGGACATGATTGTGAGATGGGAAAGTGATGGCTGGGCGGATGGATGTTGTTGTTGACAGCGCGACCCATGACCCTATTTGGGATGTGATATTTATTTATTTTGATTTTATCCCAATCTGAACCTGAAACACGCCCACCTATAGACGCGAATGATGAGTGCTCGAGCCCTCCCATTCCTCATCTATACCATCCGATTGCTGCATTACAGCTCACCTACCCCTCTTCCATACACCAGCACATACTGAGCGCAATGGCCGTCGCAGTCGCTACCTCCCCCGAGGAAATCTCCGCCCAATCTTACGTCGGGTTTGACTGTAAGTGCCCTGTCTTCAACCCGCAGCACGTCCCTTCGCCCAAGTAATCTTGCTCATACATAGCCATCACTCGACAAATCGAGCACAAGCTGCTCAAACGTGGTTTCCAGTTCAACGTTATGGTTGTCGGTATGTCCATCCTCTGCACTCTCGAAGCTGTGCTGATGTCACAGGCCAAACCGGACTGGGTAAATCAACCCTCATCAACACCCTCTTCGCGTCTCACCTTGTCGAATCAAAGGGACGTCTGGAGGCAGAGCATCAGCCCCGGGCTACAACTGAGATTCACGCGCAATCACACATCATCACGGAGAATGGTGTCCGGCTGAAGTTGAATATTATCGATACTCCAGGTTATGGTGATCAGATCAACAACGAGGGTTGCTGGGATAGCATTGTTAAATATGTCAGTCGCCTCCTTTCCCCAATTACGCAGAATTCAGCTGACTCCTTAGATCAAAGATCAACATTCTGCATACCTTCGCAAAGAGCTCACAGCGATGCGAGACCGACACATTCCCGACACAAGAATCCATTGCTGCCTCTTCTTCATCAACCCCACGGGACATACATTGAAACCTGTAAGTTAAGCGAGGTACTCCGACGTCATCGTCTGATCGCTAGCTTACATTCCAGATCGACATTGTAGTCCTCAAAAAGCTCGCCGAGGTCGTCAATGTCGTCCCCGTCATTGCCAAATCCGACGCTTTGACCCTTGAAGAGAGACATCTGTTCAAGCAGCGGGTATGTCTTAGGCCATACATCATGACCTCCCGCTGACGCAAGAGATCATGTCTGAGTTGGTGCACAACCAAATCCGTCTCTACCCTTTTGACGCGGAAGAGAATGACGAAGAGGAGTTGAACCTGAATGAGCGAATCAGAGTGAGTAGATTCGTTCCTCTGGGTGATTTACAAATGATTGACGAGATAGGATATGCTACCTTTCGCGATTGTAGGCTCTGAAAAATCCATCGTGGTGGATGGTAAACCCGTCCGAGCGCGCGTGAACCGATTTGGCGTAATCAACGTTGAAGACGAACGACACTGCGAATTCATCTACCTTCGGAACTTCTTGACTCGGTACGTGTATCCATGTGCCCACTAGGCCGTGCTGACTGCCAGAACCCACTTGCAGGATTTGATCGAAACTACCGCTCAGATTCACTATGAGACTTTCCGATCTAAGCAGCTTATGGCGCTCAAGGAGTCTTCGGCGAAACAACAGCAGGCGTCCACTTCGTAATTTGCTTCAGGTTCAGATACCCTTGAAAATTGTATATAGAAATCTTCCGTGATCCCCTCATGTTTATGGGTCAAGTAATGCAGAAACGGTCTTGACGACTCCACCCTAATTCCATGTGCCTAGTTTTGATGCACCTCATGTGAAACTCCAGAACCGTTTGCCTGATTCAAGACTAGATGCCATGCAAAAGAACGATGCAAGATTCCGATTGACTACCTACAATCGGCCCGATTTGGCTAATGATGATATTTATCCTGACTCAGCCCAAACCCTCCAAACCCTTGCTGCCCCTGCTGAGCCTGATTGGGCGGTACCTGCTGAGCTGGCGTCGAACCCTGCCCTTCTTTCCCACCACCTAGCGCTCCGCCCGCTGTCCCAGGCGGCGAAAACAAGCCACCGCCAAATGCACCGCCAAACCCTCCGCCCAATCCTCCAAAGGACGCCGGTGGTGGCGCCGAAGTTGGCCCTGATCCTGACGGCTGTCTACCGCCCTGATGTGGGTGTTGCAGGGTATGTGGGAGTTGATGCTGTAGTGATGGGAGTGCAGTGGATGGGTGAAGTGTACCTCCAGGCCCACTAGGCGGTGGTGCAGACCATGGGGATTCCGCCACGCTCGCGCCCCAGATACTCGATCCGGCTGACCATCTCGAAGCACCAGACGGCGCGGGTGGTAAGATAGGCGCGGCATCCCAGCCGTTGACATTCATCGTACGGCGAGTGGGTGGAGAGACAATCTCGTCGTCTGTAGATAGTAGAGCGGCGGAGCCAAGAATGCGTTCGGGCCCTTTCGGCGGGGAAGAGCGGGAAGAGGATAGTGGGGGAGGAATAGATCCAGAAGGGTTGGCTGATGCAGTCGCGGATGTAGAAGCCATGGTTGTGGATGGGTCGAATGTCATAGGTCGGCCTATAGCACTACCGGGAGCAGATCCCTGGCCCAGAGTAGGCAGAGCACCAATAGGCGCCGCAGGAGATCGATAATCTTCCAACGTCAGACCAGACAGGTTGAGATGGTTGACATCACCCGTGGAGACTGATCTCGGCCCACCGATCGGCGCATCCGAGTACGTCTCGTCCATACTCGACATGCGGTGAGACGGTCCCGCTGCCAGACCTGGAGGCTTCATTGGGAAGCCCATCCCTACCGAGCCAGAACGGGGATGCTCGAATGGTGGACTAGGCTCGGGGTGGAAGCCGCGTACGGGAGGATTGGGAGATAGGGCGGGGCCGTTGGCTGACGCAGGGGAGAAGATGGGGGAGACGGAGGGGTTGAAACTGCCAGAAGGGATAGGTCCGGTAGGACGGAAACCCGGTGTCCCGTTGAAACCGGGACCCATGGGCATCCGAGTGGGGTAAGATCCAACAGGCATGGGCTGGGGGAAGTATGCTTGGGGTGTCTTCTGAGGTGTTCGACCGGAAGGACCGGAGGGTGGACGAACACCACCCACACTTTTGATGGGCGAGTGTTGCTCCATTGGCGGTGTGGTTTGTTGGGGTGCACCATTCCGAGCCGAGGCCGCTCGACCTTTGATATTGATCGGCCCTGTCGAAGTTGACAAGAAGGACTTTGCCTTTTCGGCAGCCGCCCTCTCCGCCGCCGCTTTGTCCGCTGCAGCCTTGTCGGCTTTGGCTTTCGCAGCAGCCGCTTGAGACTTGGCCAGCTCAACAGCCTCCCGCTCTTTCCGCACAATCTCGTCCTTCCGAGCCTTCTCCGCTCGCTCAGCTTCGAGTTTGGCCAAACGTTCCTTTTCAGCCGCCTCTCGAGCCTCGCGGGCTATACGCTCCTTCTCAGCCTTCTCCTTGGCCACTCTATCCCGCTCGGCCTTTTCAGCCTTCTCCTTGGCGGCCTTCTCCTCCTTCTCTTTCCGCTCCTTCTCTCTGGACTCTTTATCCCTCGCCTCACGTTCCTTCTTGGCCTTGTCCTCCTTCTCCTTCTTCTTTCGCGCGGCCTCTTCCTCCCGTTCCTTCTCCTCCTGCTGCCTTCGTCGCCGCTCAGCAGCCTGTCGAGCCGCCTCCTCCTGCGCAGCCTTTTTGACAGCTTCACGACGGACCCGCTCCTCTTCTGTCCGCTTAGACCGTTCCCGCTCAGCCTCTTCCGCTTTCACTCTCGCAGCGGCAATCTCCTCGGCCTGCGCAGCGTCCCGATCCGCCTTGTCCTTATCGGCTTTTTCCTTCTGTTGCCTAAAATCAGCCCTGACCTCATTTTAAACTCACCTCTTCTTATCCTTCTTCTTCTGAGCCTCTTTGGCCTTTCGCTCCTCCTTATTCTTCTTCAAATTCTCCTCCTGCTCCAGTTCCAAGAGCAATTGCTCTTCTCGCTGCTTGGCAACCTTCTCGCGGTAAGCCTGCAGAACGCGCTGTTCAAACATTCTCGCCGCAAAAATCTGAAACATTCTCCTCCCCTCCTCCATCTTCTGCTCCTCAGTCAGAGGTTCCCTGAATGTCAGCAACATCCCCCAACAAAAACCCCATACTCACTCGGCCTCATCATAATCCTCATCATCCGTCTCCTCCTGCATGTCCCGTACGTTCTGCTCCTCCCTGACCACCCTGGCCACAGCTAGCTGCTCCATCATTTCGAGGAATCTCGCACCGTCATTCTTGAGCAGGTCGTCCGCGACAGTGAGTATGCCTCCTTTATTCAGCGTAAGCCCATTTCAAGTCCGGAGATCCCGAGATGAATAGCTCACCTTTGATGGTAGCTAGACTGTTACCAAAGGCCAAAAAATCCTCGGCACCTTCCGCCCGGGGCGCTACCGTCCGAGCGGGTGGTTTTCGGATAGCGCGCGCAGGTGGGGGTTCGTCGATATCATCGCCGGCCTCCGCATCTTCTGAGCCTATGTCCTCATCATCCAGCTCTTCGTCGTCCTCCCCATCATACTCTTCGTCCAGCTCCGATCCCTCCTCCTCTAGTCCGTCATCCTGATAGTAGGCATGTTCGGGCGCACGATGATCAAATTTGGTCACCGCACCCGCTGCGTCTACCTCCACTGAGCCCGGGAAAGGTCCAGCGCCTGGCGGTTGCGCTCGTTGACCACCCGAAGCCGCTCTTTGCTCAGCAGCATAAAGTCTCAACTCGTCATAGTACTGCTCATATAGCTGATCCAGTTCCATTTCGATATTGACCTTTTTCCGCCCACAAACAGCACATCCACACGAATGTCGATGTTGCTCCTTCATCTTCCGCAGCACTGCGTCTTTTTCAATCTGCAGTAAATCACGCCGTTCTGCCTCGTTTAGTTCAAGCCAGAATCGACGAATATTTTCCCGATCCTGAGCGGAAGACTGGGTCCATATCTTGGCGGGGGGAGCGGGAGCAGGTGCCTTGCCCTTAGCAGCGGGTTTGGCAGGAGGGTGAGGGTGATTGTGTGTGTGATTGTGGTTGGCAGGGGGTGCGGAGGATGCAGGGGCTTTGCCGGCCGCTCGAGCAGATCGAGCAGGGGCGGCAGTGTTGGGGGCAGGCTGAGCGACAGGTGCACCAGCTGCAGTGGGCATGGGTTGTTTGCCGGCTGCGCGGGAGCTAGGAAGGGGATTTATGGGAGCAGGGGTGGAGGGTGGTGGTGGGGGGTTGAGAACAGGTCGAGCTGCAAACTCTGGAGCCGGCGGTCCGCGCGGTGGAGGTTGCTTAGCGACTGGCGGTGGGGGTGGTGGAACAACAGCAGGCGGTTCCGCAGCCCGCTTCTTCTTCTTTTTATTCTTCTTCTTTGGTGGATCCCCATTTGGCCCTGCGGTATATTCCGCCTCGTCCAGATCGTACTCCTCCTCATCATACTCTTCCTCCTGAGCATCAGGATGCCGCCGGAAACCAAACTCCTCCGCCACGGATTGAGGTGGTTGCTGCTGAGGATGGCCATGGAATACCGCACGGCCATTCACGCCAACTCCGACTCCGGCAACACCAACCCCAGCGAGGATATTCGCACTGAGGTTCTTGGGTATTCCCATGCCCTCACTCGCCGCCGACACAATCTTCTGCGCCATCGCCTGCATCATCCTCTGCTCCAATGACCCCGTCTGTTGATTCCGCGCTGCCGCTGCAGTTTGCGTATCATAGGGCACCGCCTCTCGGATAAAATGGCGAACATGTGGGGACAGGTTCGACCAGTACGGATCGTCCTGGCCAAATGAAGGCTCTTGCATCCTCCGATAAAGCTCGTTGGCTACTTCGACGAGATCTTCGTGGGTTATGTTTAGATTCGAGGCGAGGGTAGTGAGAGAGTTCCCGTTCGGCTGTCCAAATGCCGAGAGGGAGTTGTAGTCGAGAGGAAAAGGAAGGGAGAATGGTCCAGTACCGTTTGCGCCTGGGAGGGGAACTTCGACGTCGTCGTAGTAAGTCGCAGTCTCGTATTGGACGTCGACGGGGTATGCGCCTGGTGGAAAGTTGAATAGGCTCGGATCGAAGGGTGGTAGATTGGGATGAAAGGTGCCAGTCGTATGATTGGGATACGAGTGTGGATCGAGTGTCAGGGGTACTTCGGCAGAGATGAAATCGCCTGATCCTAGTCCAGCACCGGGAGATGGTAAAGCTGCGGCGGCGTAGGGCGTTGACGCCGCCTTTGCTGCTTTCTTTGCCTTCTTCTTGGCAGCAGATTTCGATAGGCCGGACTGGACGTTCGATGGCTGCTGGCCGGACATATGGGAGACTTGTCCATTAGCCTTAGGGCCTAGATGTCAACCCACCTATAGGTGCAAGTCTCTCGACTATCCGCCCCCCTCTAGCTATCTAATAGCTAACGGGGCAGGCGATCGGTGGGTGTATCGTCGATCGGATTTCGGGTAATTCACTGCTGCCCCTGCGTCTCACGGGCTAGCAGTAATCGCTGGTTGACTGCTGTGTATGATGAAGATGATTGTATATAGGTGTATATAGATGGTAAGGTATACAGACGTTGGGTGTAAGGCCGGGACCAAATTCCCCCTCATACAGCGCAAACGGCAAACGCCGAGGAACGCCGACTCTTTGGCACCCACCGCACGGACCTCCACCTGACTGCACCATCCATGCACCAGCCAGGAGATATAGCGGTAGGGTATATCATCATACAACAATGAGGTCTAGCCTTACTCGCCTAGTAGCAACAGCAGTCAAGCCGAGAATATCGACTACAGAACCCACGCCGTACTCATGGATCAATCATAGCGAGCCGGGCCCATCAGACTATGCCGGTCAGTCCGGTCAGATGCTCCAGAGATGCATCTAATCAGCGCAGGCCGCCTCGCAGGCAAGGCTATAGCTATCAAGGAGAACATCTCTTACGCACCTGCCCCGACGTCATGCTCTTCTGACATCCTGAAAGGTAGGCTTCATCACGTCACGCCGCTAAATGTAGGATATCGCCCACCGTTCAATGCAACGTGTGTTCAGTCGTTACTGGATGAGGGGGCGCACATTGCCGGTCAAACTAAGATGGACGAGTTTGGCATGGGGTTAGTAGACCGGTTATACTCATACTGACCTGGTAGATCCCTAACATCTCATCTACCCGAGCGATACACGCCGGTGCATAATCCCTCGGGCCCATCGTCCGATCCCGAGCCTCGATCAGCAGGCGGCAGCTCAGGCGGCTCAGCCGCTGCTGTAGCTGAGGGCAGCTGTTGGGCGTGAGTCTTCCCCGGCCGTGCTGGACTCGACGCAGCTAACATTACAGAGCTCTCGGCACAGATACGGGCGGATCAGTCCGATTACCTGCTAGTTATTGTGGCATAGTCGGATTGAAGCCTTCTTACGGGATGATCAGTCGGTACGTACCCGGCCTGTCCTGCTTTTGCTAATATCAGACATGGCGTGGTAGCATATGCCGATTCGCTCGATTGCGTTGGCATTCTCGCTCGGGACGTGGATACCGTCTCGTCCGTCTTCAGTGGGTTCGATACTTGCAGCTGCGTACCCCGCTCATGTCAGGAACTATTTCCCGACCAGACGAACGAGATATGACCTGCGCAACAACTTCGACCCGCTCGGCCGCTTCATCAATCCTCCAATCCCACTTCCCATCGTTCCCCACTGCCAGCCTGAAGGGTCTGCGTATCGGCCTCCCAATTCAGACCCACCTACCCGAACCACATGTCCGTGTACCTGAATCTCTACTTCAACACCTCAAAGCGCTCGGGGCAACATTACACGCCGTCAGCCTACCGAATCTCCACTTAGCCCTACCGGCCTACTACGTGCTGGCCAGTGCCGAAGCGAGCAGTAATCTCGCACGGTATGGCGGGGGTTGGTATGGGTCATCAACCGAGGCCGATGTTGAGGAAGTCACAGAGAGCGGGCTGGAGAGGAGAAGACGAACGAGAACGGAGGGATTCGGGAAAGAGGTCAAGAAGCGTATTTTGGCCGGTACACATGCTTTGTCCGCTGAGTAAGTCCCTTCTCACCCAAGAGACGCAATCTGACGACTAGCGAATTCAACAATACCTATCTCAAGGCATTACATCTGCGGCATCTATTCCGCACGGATTTCTCCCGCTTATTCCGTGTTCCCCATCCCCTCGACCCTTCCGCTCCACCTTCACAAGGAGTAGATATCCTCCTCCATCCGACGGCGATCAGTACCGCGCCAGTCCTAGATCCTGCAAAGCGAGCGGAAGGAAGCGAGTATGCGCAGGACTTACTCACTGTCCCGGCGTCTTTAGCAGGATTGCCAGCTATGTCTGTGCCTGCTGGGAAAGGCGCTGATGGATGGCCAGTGGGGATGAGCGTGGTGGGTCAGTGGGGTATGGAAGAAATGGTCATGTGGGCTGGACGAGCAGTTGAGACGTGGGAGGGGAATAAGTCATAGAAGCTTTGGCCCCGCGAAGGATGTGGCCTGAAGGGTGCTCACATCCGGGTCAAATTCTCGCAGGACCTGCCCTCACGAATCGATGCGAAGCCACATCGAGGGGAGCGGCAGCACTTGATGAAGATTACTATATGAGAGGATCCAAGCCGACCAGTCGGCGCCTCGAGATCGCAGTGCTTTTGATCAAGACGCGTCAGCTGCTAGTCTAAATACATCTAGGGTCATCTTTGCTTCGAGGCAACATGTCTATTGAGCTGTTCCCTGATCGTGCCCAGTATTTCCCTCGCAGAGACGCGCGATTGGGCCAAAGCCGAATCAAACTGGAGATCAGCTCTTGGTCACATTTGTCAAACTCAAACGTTGCTCACCTCAGCCTTTGAGAATGCACCCTCGCTCTCGGCCCATACCAGTTCCGCCTCAACTTGCTCACCCTCCATATCCTCATCCTCCGCTTTGACTCTTCCACTCGAGCTAACCCCCTCTCCGAACGCCCAGCCAAACACGAACCGGCTCTTCGCCCGCTTTTCCTCCTCGGCTGACGGGTCTACGACCATCTCCATCTCCCTTTCTTTCCCATCATCTCCCGTGATATCCAGATACACCTCTGCTGGGATATACGCCAAAGCGACGGCGAGTGGGACAGCGCGAAGCGACACAGCCCCCGCATCGAGAATAGCGAGTGATGCAGCATTTAGGGCGGACGCGCGCTCAGCGAATGAGAGGGCATAGGATGCTGTAGGTGCTGTGGTACTAGATGACGCCGGGGTATCTGATGGCCACGTATGAGATGTAGGGCCATCGGATGAATCAGGAGCAGAGGTGGTGTAGTAAGATGTCGAAGGTGAGGATAGAGATTGAATGACGAGTTGAACGAGCGATCGAGGATGTTGAGAGAGGGCAAGAAGAGGTGTCAATGCTGATTTCAATGAAGCCTCAAGAGCTCTCGAGGGTGTAGCTATAGACGATCAGTCTTCGGTGAAATTTTACCCGACAGCGGTTGACATACCGCCAACGCCTTCTAAAGGCCTATGCGCAATCTCCAATGTAGCTCTATCCGGTAACTCTTCTCTTAGTCGGACCTCTATAGGGCCGGCAAATGAGGCGAGCGACGAGGTGGATCCTACGTTCCATCAGCAGTTGATCGAAGGAGGTTTGGGTGGAAATCTTACCAAAAGAGAATCGGCCTGATCCATCTGCTCGTGATAATGAGCCAAGCAGTGTAGATATTTGTCGGACTTCCGATGCCTGCCGACCGTCTGCACGTGAAGATGAGGACATGTTGTATTGTAGTTGATAGTGGTGAGCAGTAGAGGGTGCAGTAGGCAGCTTGAGTGTCGGCAGAAATCCTCCTCGACGGCCAGCCTGGTACGTAAACAGCATGACGTCAGCACAGCCACTGTGCACTGCGGCTCACACCATGCACCATACACCTGACAACGACTGCCTGCGCTCTGATCCACACACTCCCCCAATCTCTATATCTACCTTCGCAGCCATGTCAAACAAACCCGGAGCCACCCAAACAATCCCCGAGGAGCTCGGCAAGCACCTCGAGGACAGCTTGACTCACTTGGTCGATTCGAGCAAGCCGAGCGTCTCGCCCAAGACAGCTGAGGGTGCTGGTGCGTGTTCTATTCTGGGCAATAGGTCATTATACTGATTTGGAAGATTCTGAACATCCTAAAGATGCTATTCATGTTGCGCCAAAAGCTGGCCGAAGCTGGATCTCACATCTCTGGCCTAACCAGGAGACTGTTCACAATGTGAGTGGTCCCGCAGTCCTTGGGTGCCTTGAGGTCAGAGGTTGTCGCTAGCGCGTACGCTGGAGAGGCTGTCGGACAAGAGCGTCCTTCAGTCTCAGCTGGCCCGCTCTACCTCGGGTGACGCCGGCGAGAGAGTCAGAGAGGGGGACGTGGAAACGTCCAGGTTGTTTCAGGTATGAGGTATGAGCTGACTGAGATTAGCTCTTTGCAATGGAACATCTGGGTAGCTATCACATGAGCCACTCTTATTAAGATCCAACAAGCTGATGTGCTCAAGGCAACTACGTGATCGACCGAACCACTGGCCAGAAGGTGTTTGAGGCGATGCCACTTTGTGAGCTGCCTCGTAGCCAGGGTCATGGGCGTCAGATCAAGCTAAAACATCAGACGTCCGCGTGGGAATGCACTTGCTCTTCGTGTCTGGCGTACGATTCTCCTATTTAAAAGTAGCTCATTCGTTTGCTGATGGTGCAGAGCGGCTACCTTACCTACCCCTCCATCGAAAGTCTACTGGAGAACCAGTCGATCAAACGTGAGCTACCTTTACTTGGAGAAATCGGCAAAGCTGACATCGGCTTAGAGGGACAGCTATATGATCAGACCGGAGAGGACGTCTTGCCGCATATTCAGAGCTTCATCAGCACATACCAGCTTCCTCTGGACGAGCTGCTCGTTTCGGACTTGACAAAGTACCCTGTCAGTTGTTCCTGAAGGTTCTGCGGGAATCATCACTGACTCTTCGCGCAGACGTTCAACTCTTTCTTCTCTCGTCGATTAAAAGCGACAGCTAGGCCGATTACTTCACCTTCGGACCCATACATCATCACCTCACCCGCAGATTGTCGGTTGACGGTGTTTTCTTCTGTCGACCAGGCCAAGAAACTATGGTGAGTCTGCCATCCAGATCGGCCTCTGTGGTGAATGTCCCGCTGATTAGGCCAGGATCAAAGGACAGCAGTTCTCCATCCAATCTCTCCTCCTCGGGGATGACAAGTCTGACACCAGCATGAATGCCCTAACTGAGGACTCTGGTTGCTCGATAGCGATTGCTAGGCTCGCACCGCAGGATTACCATCGATACCACTCCCCTGTGGACGGTGTGGTGGTTTCCATCAAGGATATCCACGGTGAGTTTGGCGTTGATTCTGGTATGTGACCAAGTACTGAAATACACAGGCGAGCTTTACAGTAAGCTTTAGATCCAAATTGAGATGAAGGGATATAGCTGATGTATTCTAGCTGTGAACCCTCAGGCGGTCAACGAGGGTAAGTAGCTCCGGTTGACACTTGAGATGATCTTGCCGGACCTATGCTGATGCCCAGATCTCAATGTGTTTACGAAAAACAAGCGATCGGTTATGCTCATTCACGCCAACCTTGGACCCGGAAAGGAACAAGTGCCCATCGTGGTGGTAGCCGTTGGTGGTGAGTATTGCTGGTGTGTATAACATGATCCAAGCTGACACATCAGCCATGCTGGTAGGCAGTATCGGGTGGTCCAAGAAGGCAGGGGACAAGGTTCTCAAGGGAGAAGAGTTGGGCTGGTTCCAGGTGAGTCGTCCTTTTCAGCAATCAAGGCACAAGGCTGATGAATAGTACGGCGGCTCAACCAACATTGTCGTCTTCCCCTCTTCAGCTGGCTTCCAATTCGATGCGGACCTCCTAGCCAACTCGGGCCACAGCGTTGAGACGGTCGTCAGGGTCGGTATGGAAATTGGGAAGGCTGGATCGTCCAAGTAGACACAGAGAGTATAGATCGGTACATGGTTTGGCGTACTAGTACAAAGATGCAAAAAAGCGAGAAGAGATAGGAGGGGATTTATGTTCGGGTGTGATGGTTGAGATTCTTCCGAGCGATTTTTTCGGGTTTGACAGGTTTCGCAGGTTTTCGATCGCTTGTTTTGCCCTCTCCACTGCAGTGTCTGTTAGCACAGGGTTTGAAGAGGCGTAGCGACATCGCTTGACGATGGATGGATGAGACTCACGCTTTGAGATCCCCCTTGCTCTTCATTATTGTCAATTTCCCACTTGATGCCGCTTGCACCATCTGTCGCTCGATCGAATCGTTAATCTTGCTGGACAATTTCTGCGATTTTCAGCATAGATTCACACGCGATTCGACCGGCAAGGCAAGTAGGCGAGCTCATCACAAATCCTCAAAGCCCTGTCCACGGAATACCGCTCGCTTCTCTGCGCCCGCACTATGTCCTCCATCTCGGGAGTCCAGCGAACCCCAACGATACCGAAGCGTTCACAGCTCCCTGCTCCTCGTTTCAAACGCTCCAACCACATCTTCCCTTAAAGGTCATAACCAAAAAACTCACCTTCTCCTGAGTCTTGGCCGCGATTTTAGAAGCGACCTTTGGCGCCACCACGAATTTTCCAGGCCGAGTCACGCCTGACTTCTTCCTCGCCGATCCTCCTGATTGACCCTTGCTTGCACCTCCTGTCTTCTTGCCTGCTCCTTGTGCCATCTGTGTTGTTTTACGTGGGTATGAATAGATGGAAGTCTCAAAGCTAAATTCAAGTGCAAATTTGCTCTACAGAAGAGTTACGGCATCGCGACTCAACAGCGAAGCGGCCCAAGTTCCGGTTGTAATACGTACCAAACCGCCCAGGGGTTCCGCCCAACCCGACTCTGTGTGTGGGAATTAGTACACGCAAGTGTCGATCACACTGATCAGGTCGAGCCCAGCTGCCCACCGCTGTGGAATACCTACTGTCAAACGCATCACACAGACCAGAAACCAATACATTCTCAACGCAATCTACGCCAATCCCTCAATCCAAACCTAGATGATCTCATATCGATCCACAGTCAAGACTCTGTCCATTGAGAAGTCCGCATCTGCGCCGCCTTCGATCAAGCTCGCTTTGGCTACGTCCACATTGACCAGCGAGCCAGCAGCGACGAAGCCGACATTGACGGGGAAGAAGGCATCGGCATCGCCATCGCATTTGAATTCGAGTGATCCCGAGGGGTTGTCGGAGGAAATGGAGGGGATGGTCCATAGGAACGCGTTTGAGCTGGCCGACCAGTCGGTGTCGGGAGTGGACACTGATGGGAGGGAGTTGGCACTGCGAGTTAGCTAAATCACGTCGGCAAGAGTTTATACTTACGGGATAGGGATTGAAATGACGACATTCTGCAATTCCAGGTGTTGCGCCTCAAGCTCATACTCCACCGCAACGTCGCTACTGCCGTCTCCCCTTGGCTGTGGCCAGACGGTGACGTTGAGCGGCACCCTGCTTTCATCTTTGCCCGCCACTCTCCACCGCAACACACCCAGGCCCTGGCCCACCGGGAACGCCCGCGAGGGGTCTTTGAGCGCAATCACCTTGTCGCCCGATGGAGTAAACTTGGCGACGTTGGGGTGTTGTTTAAATTGCAAGTCCGAGTAGTCATTGGGAACGAGAGTGAGGCGGATTTTAGATACGGCAGCGTCCGAGACTCGGAGGTCGAGATCACCCTTGAGCTCGAGTTGTTGACAACCACCATCACGCAGCAGAGTGACTGATAATGTTTCTTTGATGGTAACGTGGACACTAGAGTCAGAACAGTTCAAGATGTAACGTACCTCTTCTGCTCCACCTTCTCTATGACATCCGCCGACACTGCCACTGGGGCCGGTTCAGGCTCGGGCACACGCTGGTATGGCACCGGTTCTGGTTCTTCCTCCCTCTCGACTTCACCGCCTAAGACCGATGTCAACTCGCTCCCCTTCTTCTTGCCCAACTTCATCCCTGCACCCTTGAACGCGGGCTTCTGCACCGATGGCGCTACAGCAGGACTTGGAGTCCTGTACTCTGGCTGAGACGGTGTTTCGTATCTTGGTGCCGCGCTGTACCCGCCACCACCACCGCCTCCGCCACTTCCATTGCCCATACCACCGCCGTAACCTCTGGTCGTCTGGTTCATGCGCTGTTGCTCCCTCCGCTGCATCTCGAGCTGCTTTGCCCGTCGCTTCAATTCCTCCTTCGCCTCAGCCTCCTTGTTACGCGCAATAATCTCTTGTATCTTCTCTTCGTGCGACTCGCCCTCGAGGATGTTCCGGACCTGCGCCAGCGACACGTTTTCCTTATAGCCGAGCGAGACAACCTCGTCGAACGCGCACAGAAGGTCGAAAGAGTGGTGTAGGATTGCAGGTTCAGACATGGCGGGTGTGAGGGATGAGATGAGTCGGACAATGAGATTGAGAGTTGCGATGTCCTGACGCGTCAGAATGGCCACGCTGTGTAGTGCACAGACATACCTGCAAGATGTTACTGCCCTTGTTGGTGATCAACAGAACATACAGCTCCTCGAATGGCTGGTAGACAAAGCGAACATCTGCAGTCTCGACTGTGGTGTGCTGCGAGTTTGCGGGGATCAATTTAGGGAATGCAGCGAGGAGACCATCTATGCGTGATCGTGGCAGAGGGCGGAATTGACGCGAGAGGAGGGCTAAATGTCAGCTGGAGCTTGATTTTGCCACATACGTTTCCCGCTCCGGGTACAGATTGACGCTGCGAGTACGACCTGACCGTCAGCTATGCTCTAGTGTGTATGCTTACCATCTTGTCTGTATATAGGTGTAGATGTATAGGTAGAGTGAGCATTCCTTATAGTGAGGGTGGAGAGGCGCGTCGAGCGGATATCGCCGCCAATCCCCGCAGTGTGGCACACTCCTTTTCCCACCCATCATCCATCGCCTTCCTTCCTTCTCATACATACACCCACTCTAGCCATCTCTTCCCTTCCCTTCTCGGCCTTGTCCCCTTTTCTCTTTCCGGGAAGTCGCTATCAGTCTCAATCATGGATCCTAACGGCAATTACACCGGCTTCGGCCTCACTCCAGCTCAACAGAACGATGCCCCCAAAAAGCCACACCTCTACATCGGCAATCTTTCCCCCCGCGTGACCGACTACATGCTCACCGAGATCTTTGCCGTCGCTGGTCCCGTTGTCCAGGCGAAAATCATCCAGGACAAGAACTTCTCCCACGCCGGCTTCAACTACGGTTTCGTCGAATACGCCGATATGCGCAGTGCCGAACAGGCACTGACGACGCTGAATGGGCGTAAGATATTCGATGCGGAAGTGCGGGTGAATTGGGCGTATCAGAATCAGGCAAAGGAGGATACGCAGCATCACTACCATGTGTTTGTGGGCGATCTGAGCCCAGAGGTCAATGATGAGGTGCTGTCCAAGGCGTTTGGCGCGTTTGGGACCATGTCAGAGGCGCGAGTCATGTGGGATATGAACACTGGGAAGTCCAGGGGTTACGGGTTTTTGTCATTCAGGTGTGTAGCTCCGCTGTTGGTGGCCTGATTGACTACTGACGCCACAGGGAAAAGCCCGATGCGGAACAAGCTATCCAAACGATGAATGGCGAGTGGCTGGGATCGCGTGCGATCAGGGTCAACTGGGCCAACCAGAAGACCCAGACGGGTCGAGTGGGCGGTGCACCAGGTCCAGGCGGGCCATCGGGTCCAGGCGGAGGAAGTCCTAACATGGGCGGGGGTATGGGTATGCCACCACCCATGGGTGGTGGGATGTCACCGATGGGCTACGCTCCTCCTCCCCGTGCCAACATTGCCGCTCAGCCAATGGCGATGCCCATGGGCGGTATGGGCAACAACTCTGGTGGCGGACACGGAGGCATGGGTGGAATGTCACACCACTCTCCAGCACCGGGCTCATACCACACTGCTCCCCCACTCCCATTCGACCAAGTCCTCCTTCAGACCCCCGAATACAACACCACAGTTTACGTCGGAAATCTCATCCCTTACACCACACAGGCAGACCTCATACCCCTTTTCCAAGGCTATGGTTACATTGTCGAGATCCGCATGCAGGCCGATCGCGGATTCGCATTCATCAAACTCGACACTCATCAGAATGCCGCTTTGGCCATTACACAATTGTCAAATCAGCTCGTACATGGCCGGCCAATCAAGTGTAGTTGGGGCAAAGATAAGGCGCCGGATGGACACACGGGTCCGGCGGCGGGAGGACAGCCACAGGCTCAGACTCAGCCTCAAACTCAACCGGGACAATACCCAATGGTGAGTCGTCCTTCCTGGAATCTGCTGACAATAGATGAACTACCCAAATTATTACAACTACAACCAGCAATACACGTACGCTCAACAAGGCGTGCCTGGCCAACCAGGCCAGCAATCCCACAACCCTCCCCACAATGGCTCAGCCCATACCCCAACTTCCGGCGCACCACAATCTGATCACTCACACCAATCATCCCTATCACCCGCTCCTCATCAGGCAACACCAGCGGCGGCGGCTTCGCAGGCACAGCAGTCGGGCGGGTGGGACCAGGCGGCGCAGGCGGCGTACTACCAGACATCAGGATGGGGGGGATACTATGGTTAGTTGGAAACCGGGTCGTGAAGAGACATCGACAGCTGACTCTATAGCACCTCAAGATGGCGCAGCCAATGGCCAGGGACAGTCCTAGGCGGGTCATGTAGGATTAGCGTCAGATTCTGGGAGCGAGGCTGAAGGGAGGCATCAGTGTACCGCGTAGGTGTACTCGCACAATCATAGTAATAGCGATGTGAATCACATCTCCGGGCTGCCTTGTGCGTGAAGTGGGGACTTGCTTGACTCGTGAACTGTCTCAAGACTATACCGCAAATCTCTAGCGCTTTTACATAAGACGCGGTCATTGAAGACGCTACCATTGCCGGTACTGTCCCTTCTACTTCGGTTGATGCTATGAGATACTGAGAAAATCCCACCAACTGGTAAAATCCTAACATCATCTCGCATCAAGTGTCCCTCTTGATCCCTAAGCGAAGCTTGATCCCACCTCCGCCTGTACTTGGGGCAATTGTCCCAGCTCCCGGTGTTGGCGGACCCGATGCTGGCGATGCGGCCCCGGCAAAGCCACCTGGCGAAACAGAGCTGGACGCCGATGGACGCCCAGTGATGGGATTAGGAGAAAGGGTAATTCGAGGCGTCCGAGCTGGAGCGAGTGACGCCTGTGGTTCGGAATCAGGATTTGGGGGGTTCGGCGAAAGTGAGGCTGTAGATATCCGAAGGGTTGTAGGGGGGTCGGGATTTGTGCCAGGTGAGACTGACGGATTTGATAATGTGGTCAAATTTGTCTGAGAGGGGATTCTTAGATTTATTGTCGGTTGTCTTTTGTCTCTGCCCTCTGCAAATCCGCCCGAAGGTCCACCGTACTGACCCTCCCATTCCATCGTATTCCCCGTCCCGCCCGGCGTTGGCGGCTGGGCCGTCGTCGGACTCCTATCCAACCTCAATTTTAGACCTGTCGCAGGTTTCTTGTCACTCGTACGCGGTGCAGTCTCTCCCTGACCGCTTTGCACCACCTTTCGCCCCGATGGTAATTTCCCTTTCCCCCACTTGTCTGCGCCACGCGGCCCCGCATCCCACGTATACCTATAATACGCCTCTTGATCTGCCGGGTCTTCCCCATTCTCCAATCCGGCCCCGGGCTTACCGCGCGCCTTGTTTAGCGCAGCGATGTCCGGACCTCGGACTGGGTCGCCGTAGTAGATAGGCTGGCCATTTTGGTCATTCAGCGCGGAAGGAGGCCGGAGGGTCGTCAGTCTCTCCTTGAGGCTAGGGGGAAGGTAAGGTGATCGCATTTCTCGGACGAGACGCGAGAGGATACCGGTCGGTTGGGGGTTGACTTGGATAGTCGGGAGAGGTAAGGTATCGGATGCGGAGGGAGAAATGATGAGGCCTGCAGGTGCAGGTAGCGGGCCTGAGAATGTATCAGATACGCCGTACATGTCCGGCGGAGCAATTACTCGGCGGAGTAGATCGGCCGCTTGGTTTCGAAGTGGAGTTTGAGCGAGGGAGACGGAAGGCTCGCCGGCGATTGCCTTGTACGTCGCGAGAAGAGCGGGGAAGGAAGAGGTGGGTGCTTGTGCAGGCTTGGGCGAAGGGTGCAGAGGGGGATCGATGAAGTTGGACTGGGCAAGACTGGATGTGGAGTATGATTGACGCGTACGGTATTTCTCAATGAGTGATAGTTTGGGTTGCGTCGCGCTGCTGAGGGTGGGCAAAGGGTTGGTGGTGGATTGTGGATCGGGGTCGATAGAAGGAGTGGGAAGGGAAGGGTTTGATTGGCCAGGTAGAGGCGGTAGCCAGGAGAAGTCTGGAGAGGGTGCTCTGACGTAGGCGTGTTGGTTGCCTAGCCTGACTTTTGCCGGTACTCCCTCGTCGTCCACCTCCATTTGCACCGACCCATCATCATCTTCCATATCTTCATCCTCCGACTCCTCCATGTCCAGCGGCAGCTTTGTATTCGGCACAAGAGACATCTCCGCCAGTATATCTGGAAGCTCGACGCCTTGTCGTAATTGCTCTACACGATCAGACAATCCCCACAAGCAGGTAAATACCATACATACCTCCTAGCTCTTCCAGTCCACCTACGAACGCGCCTTCTTCCCCTTCCGCCCGACTAACCATCCAGCGCTCGAGCTCGCCTACACCCATCCCCATATCTTCCAGCACCTCGACTACATCTCCCGTCCCGGGCTTACTCCGGCCAGCTAGAGCCGCCTGCTCAGTACATGCCTGCGCGACTGTGCGAAGGTACTTTGCCGCGATGGACGATAAGGTGAGCGAGGCTGCCCGGGATGTCGATGGGAAGCCAGCACTTGAGAGATTGTGCAGGGTCGCCAAATGCAGGAGGGCATCTGGCGAGGGGGCAGTCATGGCTATACCTGTGTGTAGGTCGATGTATGGTCTAAGGGCGAGGTGCGAGTGTGAGGCGGGTGGCGACAGGCAATTGAAGGTTCCGGGGGAGTGAACACAAGTGCCACACGCGTCGGGGATATTCGGAGAAACTGATTGGGTGTGAAGCGGCGATGGCCGGGTGAGTGAGCGGAATCAAATGAAGCTGCTCCAGTAAAAATGTCTGATTGAGGTGTGGCCAGCCAGGTGAAGCGGGGTGGGTCGGGGGGTGCCTTTCAAACTTTCGCATCACACTTCTTACCTTACACTTACACACTCTAACCCCCTTCATCTCAATCTGTGAGTAGTGGAGCCTACAGCGCTGTCAGGATTACGCTGATATTGTTGCAGAAAAAAATGTCCGACGACGAGAACCACGAGACCTTCGAGGCTGCCGGTGCCGGTGCTTCCAAGACCTACCCGTGAGTATGGTGTATACGTCTGGGGAGGCGTTCGCTCATGTGCCAGCCTCCAGTGTTCCGCCCTCAGGAAGAACGGTCACGTCGTCATCAAGGGCCGACCCTGTAAGATTGTCGACATGTCCACTTCCAAGACTGGCAAGCACGGACACGCCAAGGTCCACATGATCGCTGTTGATGTAAGTCGGGCGGGCGAGGTGTGGATTCGGCATAGAGTCAGAGGGACGATCAAAGGAGAGTACATGCGTAGGAGGGGGATTGGTGGTGGAGGCTTGCGTGGAAAAAGAGGACCTGCTCGCCAATTTCAAAACCATTGCTAATTTATCAGATCTTCACCGGCAAGAAGCTCGAGGATATCTCTCCCTCCACCCACAACATGGAGGTCCCCAACGTCCGCCGAACTGAGTACCAGCTCCTTTCCATTGACGATGTGAGTGACAATCTTCTGCATTCAGCAGAACATTTGCTAATTCTCAGGGCTTCTTCAACCTGATGGACTCTGATGGAAACGCCAAGGACGACGTCAAGGTCCCCGACTCTGACCTCGGCAAGGAGATTGAGACCGCTTTCGAGGGTGGCAAGGACCTGTTGGTCACCATTGTCGCTGCCATGGGTGAGTTCTTTTGCGTCCTGGAAGGGTGAGACACAGCTGACAATATCAGACGAGGAGCAGGCTATCTCGTGGAAGGAGGCCCCTGAGGGCAAGTAAACGGTGGATCCCAACGTATATCCGGAATCCAACCAATCTGCCTGAAATCCCCCAACCCGCCAAAAACCCAAATCGTCATAGAAACCTCCAACCACCTTCTTCACCCAATCCGCCTCTCCACCTCCACCCCCATCTCTAGTCTGCTCTCATCACGGTGACTGTCGGCTGGAGTGTAGTATCCTTTTTTTCTTACATAGCATAATAGTCTTGTTACGCCATGAGAGACAATGCCTTCCTGATTGTGGTTAGGCGTGAATTATCTCCTCAGGCTTCAGCTGTGGGTATCAGGTGAAACAGGGACCGCGCATAGGCTTCTTTGATCAGCGTGTATATATTCGTACAGCGCTGTATAGAGTTGCCTGCACTCCAGCTTTCGTCCAGTGAAGAATATATCTCCGCAAGCGTGCAAGCTCTAAAGCCAAAAAAGTGGAGGTTGCCCACCGCCGACGTGAAGTCCACCACTTGCACCTCTAGGTATCATCCCATCTCAGCAGTTCTCAGCTGTTCCCGGATCATCGCCATTTTTTTGCACCTGAAACGACCTTCACCCGCCATGTCAGAATCCAAAGCTTCAACGACCATACTGGTCCTGCATGACCCAACTCTCAACCCGCTTCCTTTCCTCCAACGTGCGCGCTCATTCTTCCCGAGCCTGATCCAAGCTCATACACTCCAGGTCTCACTTCCAACACCTCTCTCAACCTGGAGTCAACTCCAGAGTGGGCAATGGATAACAAATACTACACTGCCAATGTCCAATTTGACGTTGAGCCTCTTACGCCTGAAGCGAGCTCGGGCTCAACGTCGGATTCTGGGCTGAAGGAGGGCGTACCCGTCGTTTTATACCTGTTTACACATCAGGTAAGTATGCCTTCATCAGTGCAGCTACATGGACTGACTACCAGCCACCAAACCCCCTGCCGCCCTATCTCACTCGAGTGATCACTTCCGAACCGCGCGATATCGCCATAGCCATCCGTGTCCGACCCAGCTCAACGTCAGACGCTGCAGATGGGGATCTTGAACCTGATATCTCGGAGGAAGGGGAAGCGGGAGAGTCTGCTCCTGTAGACCGAAGGGAGGTTGAATGGGAAGAGGTCGAAGAGGTGTTTCTCGAATTGGGCATGGAGGTGATTGATGAGTGTGGAGAAGAGAAGGAGGAGGATATGCGTGAGTGGTTTTCGATGCTACCCAGACGCGACTCTTCGAATGAGAGCTGACATGGCAGTCCTAGATCCCCTGGAGGAGATTCGGATAACGATCCAAACGCATATGTGGCCAAATATGGTTCGGAGACCTCTCGCTACACGTTCGGCCGTCGAGCTGGATTTCGGAGATGACGACGACGACGACGATCTCTTAGACGCAGGAAGTGGGAGTGGGGAGAGCGAGTATGAGCCCGAACCGCCTAAAGCGACATTCCCAGTCGGGTTCGGACGGTCTGGCGAAGCACATGCGGCGCAACCTCGGGTGGATGATGAGGAAGAGGAAGAAGGGGACGATCTCTGGTCTAGAGAATGGGCAGGTGTATCGGCGACTGATCGACAAGCGGCTCAGGCCCAATTCCCAAGTCTTGAATTACTCAATCAACAACTTGCAGAGACGTCAAGGATGTTTGCGCAGTTGAGAGTGGAGAGGGATCTGGCGGAGGGGCGACGGATGGAGAGGCTCGATAGGCTCGAGAGGGCCTTGGAGGAGGATTCGGATGATGAGGTGGGGCCAGGAGAGGGGATGCGGTTTGAGGAGGAGGATGGGGAGGATTTTGGGCCTGAGGAAGGGGAGTGGTCGAGGTTGGACGATTGGCTAGATGGGGATGAGGCGTATGAGGCGTTGGATGGGGAGCAATATCCTGATGGGGCATTGGACGGGGAGGACAATGGGATAGGAGCAGAAGATGAACAACACCCGATCGATACAGAGTCGTTACCCTCGCCCTCTAATCCAGAACCCTCAAATCACAATCACACAAATCCCAACACCGACAAAGGATTCGAAGACGATTTCGCAGATTTCCATACTGCCCCTCTAGCCACCCAATCCCGGCCACTAAGACTAAACAAAAACGGGATACCAGCCTCACTACCTATGGACCCCACCCCGCTATTGTTACATCTTCAAAGTGTGCGCGCGGAACTTGCGGGCGTGCCGGATGAGGATGAGCGTAGGGTCCGGGCGGCGAGGGAGGTGATGGCTGTTTTGGGACTGGATATGGGGGATATGGATATGGAGATGGGGTTGGGGTTGGGGGATGATGAGGAATTGGAATTGAGAGAGGATGAGGGTTGGGCGGCGGGACCGAGGCCGACAGTATAGCTTGTGGGAATTGTGACTGGTCCCGTAACTAGATGCAACGTAGACGTAGACCGAGGTCTTTTCCTCCCTTTGACAAGGGACAGGATACCGTCCTTCCCCTTGTCACCCAAATGCACCCCTTCCGTCTACTGCCTGTTTTGACCCCGTGCGTTTCAGAAATTCAGGTCGTTTTAGGTTCAGCCCAAGCATTCCTCCGACCCTCTTGCTGACATCTCCCCCCCTCCCCTCCATCCCTTCTATACATACCACGCGCAACAGCAAGGTATACCAGCTCGGAACATTTACCACAGACTCGCCGTACCCTCATACTTCAACATCATGGCTCCCAACACCAAACGACCCCCTCCTTTGCCCAAGATGCTCTTTGAAGCCAATGGCCCATTAGCTCCGGGTGAGCACTACAATTTGATTCTTCCCTCCGTGCGCAGAGTGGCTGATGTTGAAAGGCTCAGCTCGCATCCCACCATCCCCGAGCAACGTGCACCCCTCCTATCTCATCGACGCACACTCGCACTCCTTTGTATCCGGTAGTGCAGCCAAAGATGTTTATGGTTTGCTTTCGCCCGGGATGCCCAGGCCTCCTATCAAGAATGCCGTCCAAGTTGTCTTGGATAGCGACGAGCAGTCTCCACCTACGTCTGCAACGTAAGTAGATTGACCACCTGCTAAGTATAAGCTGACAGTTCCAGCTCAACGACCCCCACGTCCCTTTCTATTCACCCGACCGTTCTCCAGCTCAATCTCGCCTCGCCCTCTCCTCCCAGCATGACCAATGTTGTCAAGTCTGCCATTGACCTGATTGTCCCGGCTAAAGCCCCGTTGACTGAGAAGGAGTGGGATCAGCTGGACGAAGTCGTTCTGGCTTTGAACGAAAGTTTGGGGTCAGGCGCCTTGATTGAGCAGTTGGAAAAGGTTGAAATGGACGACAAGGAGGGCAAGGAACAGGTCAAGAATGGCAGTATTATCATTTGTAAGTTCAGATCAATTGCTGTTTTCCAAGGCAATTGCTGATGACCATAGCTGGTCTGCTACCACCTCCTTTGACTACCGACTCGGATACCCTGGCCAAAGACCCGGAGTACGATACCTATATCGGCAGACTCAACCAGCTATCTCTGAACCCAAGCGTGTTCCTCAAGGCACTCCCTCCGGTGGTGCCAATGGGGGAGAAGGGTGAATGGGCAGCGGACCGAAAGGAGCTGGAAAGGGTCCTGAGGATGTACCGTGAGTCTACAACTTTAGATTATCCTAGATTATATCTTCGATGCACAGATGCTTATTCCACCAGTATCACCCGCCATTGAATCATTCGGAACCCATAGAATCATCTTCGGTACCTCCCCAGCTGTCGCCGCGTCGACGACTTCGGACTCCCAGGGCTCAACAAGCGATGTCCAAATGAAACACCCTATTGGCGAGGAAGAGTGGTACGCCGTTCTTCGCAAGGCTGTCACTGAGCTCGGGGAAGGCGCAGATGCTGTCAATGGCATCTTCGGTGGCACGGCTGCGAAGGTGTATGACTTGCCGGCTGAGTAGAGGTACTTCTCTTTCTAGTCAGATTTTGTACATTGGCTTCGCGCCACGCACCAAGAGAGCGAGTGTCAAACGTGCATGCGAAAATTTGGCAGCAAAAAGGCCCAGCCCAACTGAAAAGCTGTGCTGGGCAAATGGTCTGGATAGTATCCGAGTCCAGACAAAAAGCGGTTATCAGTACGGAAGTGGCGATCAAGCCAGCGGATCGCCAACGCTAGAGAGCAGATGTGCCCCGTGGCTCACATCCCTTATCCCCTAGCCCGGCTAGCTGAGGTCGTAACACGAGGAACACGAGACCCCAGCCTGCCGCAAGGGCTGAGCACTTAAAACAAATGAGAGTTTAGCGTCCATGTTTCCAAGACAGACGGAGGACGGATTAACGTCCATGCCCTCAGCGGACGGGGGATATTATCCTCCCACCAGGAGCTACCTCTTTTAACTTCTTGTAAAGAAGAGCTGATGCTGGCTGGCCGGGAGCCCTCCTGCCAGACAGCCCTACCACGGTGGGACTGCCTTTGCCAGTCATCTTTTTGAGTCTTGCCATCGACGATTCCCACAGACGTGTTGCGGTTTTTACTCCATCGCAGCGGAGGTTATGCCTATGACTACGTCCGCTTTTTACCGACCCTGGCATCTGGGTTGACGGACGAGGGCTTTGGGAGGTGACCACCCGTACCCTCCGTGTCGACGTTGTCGGCGCGGCCGAGAGATCTGTAGCCGAGTGGTGAGAGGATAAGACCTTCAGCAGGAGACCGGGAAGGAGGGTGGACAGGGAACTAAACAGGGAGCGGAGGGGCCCCTGAAGTAGGCATGAGAAGTGGATGGTGATGGGAAAGGGGATGTAGAGTATGAGGCATACTGCAGAGTGGCGAATCCAAAGGGTTGACTGGAGAGCCCGGAAATACCCTGAGCGGGGACCCGGGTATATCCGGCTCCATGATTAGCGAGCAGAAGCTGAGAGGAAGGGTATCACTACGGCTCTATCACACATAAGCCGACTTCCAACAGCACTGCCGAATGTTGTCCAGTCTACCATCAGAAGTGCTCGCCCTCGTGGTGTTTCACCTATGCCAGCCCGAACCGCTCAAAATCCTCGGGGAGAACAAGCCAGCGCCAACCCCGGGTGTGTGGGCTGTTCCCCCGGTTGACCTGTTGAGCACTTGTCGCTCCGTCAACTCTGCCGTCTCGCCCTCTGCCAATCCCGAGCTCTACGCCAGGATTTTTCGCGTCAACTTCGATACCGCGGCGGTGCATCGTCGTCTGGGCGATCATAATCCTACCCGTAAGATCCGGGCGAGGGAGATGATGGCCGAGTTGAAGCGTCGAGTCAGAGCGCTAAAGCGGTTGGCGGTAATGATGGAGCGGAAGGAAGTGAAGCATGTAAGAGAGGAAGATCTCTGGGTCATATATGTCATGCTGGTCGAGAATGGTGAGTCTCCGATCTGACGATGACTAATGGGTAGATGGAAAGAATCTCGACCATCTCTGTCAGCCTGGATCTCCGTTCCAGCTATACGATTTTCTCGATCTATACTTGTCAGACATTATGCTACCTACATCGCTGCTGTCAGTTATGCCGCCCGATGGAGAGTCCCAGGCTCTCATTACCTGGATTCTCTGGCTCGCAATTTCGCATAGTAAGTCTGTTTGCCGCAAGCGGGCCCAGGACCATGCTGACTGACAGAACCCGACGGCGAGCGCTTCAAGGCCAGACTTAGCCGTACATACGTACTTCGACCCTACGTCTTCGCGTCCCACGCCTATACCCTCTTCTTCGCCCCCTGGACAATCAACGACTTGCCTACAAATGCCGCGCCCAACACTCAGCCCATGGCGAACATCTTTGCCGCCGATCTCAAACCGAGACAAACAGGCGTCGAGATGGAGTGGTACGGCCGTCGCATCAAGATGAGCCCGCCTCAATTGTCACAGGGAGCTATCCTAAATTTCTTCGATCGGCGATGTGGGAATCGGGCTGAAGACGATGATGATGAGGACGAGGATATGGACGAGGACGTCAGTGAAGATGGTTCGGCGGTACCTTCCAGAGACGTTCTCGATAGTACTATTCACGATCGGGACTTTCTTCGCTTGACTAGATGTCATGATCCAATCAACGGAGCGGGTATGTCTCGGAAGAGCTGGCGTGGAAGCTGGAACGGCTGCTGGGAGGGGAATTTCAGCTTCTTTGACTTTGACGCCTTCAAGGCTATGCTGGCGGGCCAGAGAAGGGCGCTTTACGAGGGACCATATGGCGAGCAGAAGCAGGTCTGGAGGTTGGTGGAGACGTATGTGCGGGTGAAGAGAGTAGGCGAGGCGCAAGTCAAGAAGGAAAGGGCGAAGGTGGAGGAAGAAATGTACTCGTTTGAGGAGGATGACATGGACGAGGTGGAGGATGTCAACGACGCAGAGGAGGAGGAGGCGCCTCGGGATAGGCCTAAATTGCCTCTGAAAGGCCCCTCGACCAATGCTGGATTCCCTGCGGACTCTCCACCGACAATCCGAGCTGGTTTAGCATCTGCTATGGCCGAAGAGGAGACACTGAAGGAGACAATCAGGCAGCAGGTCGAGGCGATGGAGGGGTACGAAGTGGTACCAGAGGATGAGCTAGACGCGATGCTGGATAACCCGGAGGAGGAGAGCGGATTGGAGTTGCTGCTTACCGGAACGGGCCATTCGGCGTGGGGCAGGTTTATACTCAGGGGACGCGTACGGGCATGGGATGGGATGGGCAGTCTTGTCAAGGAATATGCCGTGAGTCAAAGTTCGAGGTCAGCACTGATCCCAGCCCGACTCTCGTGGAAAGTGGATCTATCGCGGTTATATTGTTGCAGGGGACACGCTTGTTGGCCGATGGAGAGACACATTCACACCGGAAGAATACGTAGGATACGAGGGTACATTCATCTTGACCCGTCGATGAATCCTGATTGTATACCCTTTGCGCCTGCCACTGCCAGACTCATCCGCTCAACCACCCTCCCTGTTCTCTCCTTGACAAATTCTTCCATCTCCCCTTTGAGAATTTTGCACGCCTCAACGCCTAACAACAGCATTTCCTCGAATCGGTCGACGTGGAGCCGAGTTTCCATTTGGGCGAGCGTTATCTTGCCAGAGTTTGGTAATGACGCAACGACAAGAACGGGGAGATCGGCTTCTTCGGGTGCGGAGAGGTCGAGAAGGGGCTGGGTGAGGTGAAGTCCGATAGACACAGAGGTGACATAGTCCAGCATGGCAATACCGGCATCGACCAGTGCGAGAGTAGTAGCATTTATAGCTGTGGGTAAAATGCCTATCGTCAGTGCTGCCCAATATCTTGCTCACCTCCATCCGCAGAGACGACTTGGACATTGATAAATATCTCTGATCGTGGGTAAAGATGCGTCATGACGACGGGTTCGAACGTTTGTCTGATGGCTGCACCAACTTCTGCTAGTCGCCTAAAATCAGCATATTCCAGAATTGTACTCACTTATCTCCTCTTGCTCTACGTTGTGCGCCTGTCCCTGCCCATGGCGCCACACCGACCTCCACACCTATCACCACCCGATCATGACTTGAGCTCGACCGCTGACGTGGTTCTCTTGGGCCAAATACCGAGACGCTGACGGTAGTGAGGCCCTGTCTGACTGTTGCTGATCCGTCGGCTGTTGCATGAGGTGAAAGCTGCATTGAGAGAGATCGTAGTTCGTATGGCCTACGAGCATCGTGACGAAGGCCTAAGGCGTCAGTCACGGGACGGCGAAGTGGACCTACCGCCATCATTCAAAATTTCCAGGCGAGACGATGATGCCATTTTCGATTGTTGTCCAGCTACGATATGAAGGGCTGATTGTAGATGCAGTGTACTCGACTAGCTTAGTGAGATCTCTGGAGAGGTATTGTGATGGATGAGCAGGGCAGAGAGAGGCAGAGAGGAATTTTGAGGTGATAGGTAGCGGAGAGTTCCGGGGGACCTGGAGGAGTCGTGCCTGATTCCAACACCTCTAGAGACGAAGCTGCTCCTTTATTGATCCATCATCAAGGCATGCAGTCAGCCTACTAGCCGCCTGACCGCCCTCCAATGGCCACATATAATCCCCTCCAACTACTCGCCTTACCGCCCACACGCGCCGATCCCAAGCCAATCCCCTCGGCTATCACTGTCGACTCGTTCTCGGACCTCATCTGGGTCGGCACCTCTACCGGCGCCGTCAACGCCTTCTGCAACCCTCTTCAGCTCGCGCCGAATGTTCGCTTTCCAGCTCATGGCTCTTCGGTCCCGGGCCTAAGCTACGCGCCGAGTTTCAATGGCAGTGTGAGGGAGATAAGGGTGACGGATAGGGAGGTGTTGACGCTGACAGAGGGCGGGGTTGGCGGACGGAAGAAGGGAGGACAGCCGCGATGGAGCGTGACGGATCCTATGAGGGGGATGCGTAGTATGAGCCCAAATCCCATCAATTCACATGAGTTGTTGGTTGGGGGTGTGGGACAAATGATGCTCGTCAACACGTCGAGAGGAGAGGTTGTGCGCAAGGTGAGTTCGGCACTTACAGTGCTGATGAGCAGTTCGAATCTCCACCGGTCGTCCGTCTGGCCCCTCTACAACGGGCAGTGCTGTCTGCGTCTTCCTCTGGGTCCATCAGTATTCTCGACCCCAGAACAGGTTTCAAGCCCAGTTCGACTGTACAAACGCACACTGGAGGAATCAGCGGGGCTGACGCGAATGGTCACATGGTCTGCACATGGGGATGGACGCATATGTAAGTCGCACATGCAATCCTGACTGACAGCCAGGCAAGGTCGTCCTTTGCCAGATCCACTCGTACGCCTATTCGACATTCGAAATCTCCGACCCCTCGCCCCGATCACGTTCCCCCCTGCGCCATCATTCTGCTTGCTGAATCCGACCAGCGCGTCTGAGATCATCGTTGCGTCGCAAACGGGTACCCTGCAGACTGTCGATATGGGCAACAGTCCCGGTGCATATCAACAGCTCGATGCGTCCTACATCACCACCATGGGTATTTCGCCCCTCGGCGATTATCTCGCTTTCGGGGACGCAGAGGGCCAGCTTCATCTGTGGACCACCCATGATACGTCCGATATCGCAAGCCAGAAACCACCGTTTAATGGCTACGAAGGCAGTAAACCTGACTGGCCAGATCAGCCGGACGCTCCCCCGCCTATCCTCTTCGACGACATCACACCCCTCAACGTGATCGGGATGCCATATTACAACGAACCCCTCTTATCCAATATTCCCCTGTCAGACTATGCTCCTATCACTTCGCCATTCTTCAACCCCGTGGAACCCATTCCCCAACAGATTCTCAGCTCAATAAAAATGACCGATATGATCGGGTACGCGTCCATGCCCCGGGATTTGAAGGGCAAGCGCTATGTGCGAACGGCGCGAACCGGGGCTGGCAAATGGGCTACTGGCAAGGGTTGGACTACGTCAAGGCGGGATAGTGGGCCAAAGTTCAGAAGCGAGAGGGAAAGACAGAGGTTGTCCACCAATGGTGAAGCGGAAGAGGAGGTGAGTTTGAATAGTGACAGAGCTGATTCCAGACTGCTCCTGGAGAGGTGCCCAAGCATTGTCGCAAGGTGCAAATCAAGTATTCGAAGTTCGGAATCGAGGACTTTGACTTCGGGTATGTTCCTCGGTGGCAATCAGCTGATGAGCAGATACTACAATCGCACAGAGTACTCTGGACTCGAAACCGATATCCTCAATTCGTACACCAATGCCCTCCTCCAAGCTCTTCACTACAGTCAGCCCATACGCGCCGTCGCCAAAGCCCACATCTGCGTTGACTGCAAGAAGGAGCATTGTCTTTTATGTGAAGCGGGCTTTCTATTCCGCATGCTGGAAGATGCTAGGGGAACTAATTGTCAAGCCAACAACTTCTCTCGGGCTTTTAGCGCAACTCCGCAGGGTGAGTGCTCTCATTGTACTAGCTAATGTCCCAGCTTCCGCCCTGGGTCTGCTGGAGGATAACGATACCGCAGTCGCGCCTTACGGTTCTTTGATACAAAGCTTCAACAGATGGCTCCTTTCCACATTTAGTGTCGAGTCCGTGGTCAACGGGGAAACCTTTGCCGTCCGCAAACCCGTTCTCAGCCATCTGTCGCTCGGCTCGAAAGAATCCGCCATCGACCAAGTCCTCGGAATCCGAACGCGCACGACCAACACCTGCACGGCGTGTCATCACTTGGCATCGAGAGAGGGCACTTTGCATGTGCTGGATGTTCAATATCTGCGGAAGGTTAGTTGTACAAGAGACTTTGCTGATCGACAGCCAATCAATCCTAAATTCACCGATCTCCTTCGCACATCCCTCTTGCGCGAATCCAGTACCAAAGCGACCTGCTCGAATTGCAAGCAATTCGTGCCTCTTCACAGCCGTCGGATTATCGATGGCGAGCTGGAAGATAGCGCACCAGCTGTGCTATCTATCAACACCATGGTATTGACCCCTGAGGCATTTGCGATATGGCAGGACAAACCCGCCAAGGGAGGAGTTGAGGCGAAGAGGTATCTGCCCAGTCAGCTGGTCCTGCACGCCGGAGAAGGTGGCGAGCTTCTCTTCGCTGAAGAGGGTGATGGGCTGGTCTATGATGTAACAGTGAGTCTTGTCGAAGACTTTGGCTGATTGTAGTCTATCGTTGTTCAAATCCAAGAATCGCCCGAGTCAGAAGCACACCTGCTTTCATACATCAAAAGTGAGGCCTACTTAAAGACATGGCTGATGACAGTGCCGCCAAACGATGATTCAGAGGGTGGATGGGTCATCTTCAACGACTTCTCAGTTCGGCCAGTCTCCGAGGAGGAAGCGTTCAGCTTCCCTGGACCTTGGAAGGTATGTCCTTGTGAGGCTTTCCCTGATGGTAGATTCCAACAGTCATCATGTTGACTAGACGCGATAACGACAAGATTCTTCAGTTGGAGAAGCTACCGACGCAGACGGGTGCTGGTGTACTGTTTGAGGATGTCTCATTGGCTTGGTACGTTATTTATCCCAATCTCAGCTAACAAATAGGAACCGCCAAACGTCTATGATCAAACACCGATTGCTTCAGCCCGACGAACTACCGAGGCAGGGTACCTTGATCGCTATCGATGCTGAGTTTGTTGCGCTTCAGCAGGAAGAAATGGAATTCCGATCAGACGGGACCAAGAACATCCTTCGACCGTCTCATATGTCCTTGGCACGTGTGTCCGTGGTCCGAGGCGAGGGCAATGAAGAGGGACTGCCCTTCATCGATGACTACATCCTCACAAAGGAAGTTGTGGTGGACTTCTTGACGGAGTTTTCTGGTATCAAACGTGAGTCTCACCGAGGGACTAGCTGATGGAAGATGGTGATCTTGACGTCAATAACTCACCACATACACTGGTCCCGCTCAAAGTGGCATATAAGAAGCTTCGTCTTCGTAAGTCTGCGGAAAGGCTGCGCTAATGCTCAGTCGTCGATCTAGGGTGTATCTTCATTGGTCACGGATTGGCAAAAGATTTCAGGACAATCAGTGCGTACCACCTATAACCACGCTGACTCCAGACATCTTTGTCCCACCTGATCAGATTATCGACACTGTCAAAATTTACACGAGCCCTTCTCGACAGAGACGACTATCACTCCGATTCCTCGTCTGGTTCTTGCTCGAAACCGAAATCCAGACCGCTTCGCACGATTCAGTCGAGGATGCCAGATATGCTCTCATGCTGTATAGGCAGTACCTGCAGTACGAAGAAGACGGTAGTTTCGAGGAAGTCATGGAGCGGATATTTGACGAGGGGCAGAAATTGGTAAGTTTTCTAAATGTACAGGCACTGATTATCCAGGGCTTCAAACCGCCCAACGAAAATCGCACAACATCTCCTGCATTCATCCCTGCACAGCTTGCGGCCATCCAGCACCCCACCCCTCAGGTCCCGAGCGGTCTCAGACATCTCATCCCGCCTCCTAGCGACATGCCACTTCCTTATAACGCGAGTGAGGATTGGCGAAATCTTGGACCGGATGACTCAGTATCGCAGCAGTCACGCTCAGCCAGTGTGGTGAGCTCAGCAGGGGGAGGCCGGGGACCTCGAGGTCAATCTAGAAGAAGAAATTACGCCGGGGAGCTATATAGGCCATGAGGAATGCAAGGTGCATTCAGCAACAACATGCTCGAGAGTATGCTCCCCATGCTCTAAATTCTCTACATCCGCTCTGTATCCGGACCACGCCTCGGCCTCGGCGTGCATGGCCAAGATCGGTCTGTGCCTGACTCCAGCAAACGCAGCTAAGGTATGACGCGTGCCTCAATGGCGTCATAACCTCCACTCCACACCGTCCGCCCAATTTTGGGCACACGGGGATGGATCGCAGCGTATATAGGCCAGCCTTCTTTGATCATTCCCTCCTTATCCATCTCTCTGTTCCAACGTACATATCCCCTAACACACTTCAACAAACCACCAAAATGGACAAACTACAAGGTCTCGCAGACAAACTTACCGGCTCTTCCACCCAGAAGAGTGCAACCGGAACCGATGCTGGAGCAACCGTAAGTTTCCTCCCCATGAAGACCCGTCTTTCAATCTAGGTGCTGAGCGTTTTAGGCCCACGGCGAGTTCCCCAAACCCGATGCGTTCTCCAACGAGACCCAGAAGGGCAAGGTCGTTGGTATCCAGGAGGACATGGAGCGCAAGCCCGAGGCTGCCACTGTCCAAGAGGGCCACGACAACTTCGACCACTACAAGCCTGCTGGCAAGGTGAGCCTCTTCTTCTCGTTAGTCCAGACACAAGGCTAACGACATCAGCTAGTCGGCAAGAAGACCATCGTCACCGGTGGTGACTCCGGTACGTCTTCTTGCACCTGACCCACCAGCCAAACTAATGTCTCAGGTATTGGCCGTGCCGCTGCTGTCATGTTCGCTCTTGAGGGTGCCGATGTCGCCATCGTTTACCTGCCCGAGGAACAGGTCGACGCCGACAAGGTCAAGGCTATGATCGAGACCGCCGGCCGACAGTGCCTCCTCTTCCCCCAGGACATCCGGGACGAGGCTGGGTGCAAGCGGGTCATCGAGAGCGTCGTCCAGCAGTGGGGCCGCATCGATGTGCTGGTCAACAACGCTTCAGTTATGGTATGTCTATCTCTTGTCCATCCACGCCTCACCATCTCGTGAAAAATCACCGCATCGGCTGCAAATTCGATTTTTCCCTCTCAATTTTTCGTCCTTGACTCTCTCAACTGACATCCCAGTACTCCATCCCTGACATCGCGGATGTTACGACCGAGCAATTCGACAGAACTATGAAGACGAACGTGTGAGTTCTGGCGCTGTGAAGCTCATCTGGATGATCCCAGGCTGATCCGCAGGTACGGGACCTTCTGGCTCACCAAGGCTGCCGTTCCCCACATCCCCAAGGGTGGTTCGATCATTGTGACTGCTTCTCAGGGTGAGTTACGACTGGCGTGTTCAGGTAGGTTTCACAGCACGCTAACATTGTGATCAGTCGCCTACGCCGGCCCACCCATGCTTCTTGAGTGAGTAATTTGCAAAATTTGGGGGGCCTTGCTGACTTTTCAGCTACTCGATGACCAAGGGTGCCCAGGTCGCCATGGTCCGTGTGCTCTCCAACCAGCTCTTGTCAAAGGGTATCCGAGTCAACGCTGTCTGCCCTGGACGTGAGTTGCATAGATATAGATGTCAAGGAAGATAGCTGATTACGTCAGCTGTTTGGACCCCCCTCCAGCCCGCTGCTATGGACGCCAGCCAGATGAAGGAGTGGCACGCCAGCCCGGCCCCTATCGGCCGTATCGGTCAGCCCTCCGAGCTCGGACCTGCCTACGTGAGTTTGATCTACTTCGCCAAGGCTGGTCACTTCCCCCTTCCGGCTGAATTGTTTTTTTCCTTGGTATTCATGCTGATCATATCAGGTCTTCCTCGCCAGCCAGGACGGAAGCTTCATCAGCGGACAATCGTGAGTAACTTGATTGTTAAGGCAGGACAGGCAGCTGACTTCGTTAGTATCCACGTCAACGGTGGTGCCATTGTCAGCGGATAAATGGAGGTGGAAACAGTGATTGATAAGAGAAATGTGTATATAGCTAGTGACATGTAGCCCCAACATTCGACCTTTGCTCTTTCCCGGTGCAGCGAGATCCGAGGCACGACGATTTCCATCTGATATAGTACTGATGTTGTGATTATGTAGGCATGAGGCGACCACGATTGTTACCGAACCGTGAGAAATGCGGTCTCCGTCGCCGCTGGAACATGTGTACCGACTCGTCAGGTGCTTGTTATCGACGCAGATGTTGTAGCCGGTTGTCTTGTTTGGAGTTAAACTCTAAGATGAGTTGGAAACCAGACCTGAGGGCAGTGAATTAGACTGACCAATGCGACTCGCCTCCTCGCAGCAACGCGCCCCGAGTTCTCGAGCTCTTTGACAGCAGGGTACGCTTGTTCAGATTCTCTCAGCCATAATCTAGGCTGTCATGAACCAGCGGGTCGAGGTCTAGCCGGATAAAGAACCCTGTTGACCAGATCTATCGGTAGATCAATCGCTTCGGAAATGGCTTCCGGATCGGCAAATCTCCAGTAATATGGGTCCTTCCCGGTCATCATGTCGGGAATCCGGGCATATGGGTCTTGTTAGTCAGCATCGTATCTTAACGTAAGAAAAGTCCATTACCAACCTGTGATGAGCGTCGCCGACGCGAAGGGCGGAGTATTAAAAGCGGCCAAAGCGGTGTATGACCAGTATGTCAAAAGGACGATGAGCATCATGTAGCAGGGTACGATAATCGCCCACTCTCTGTGCCTGTCAGTGATGCCGAAGACGCATCATGAAAAGGGCATACCTGTCAGGATACCACGTCCAGCCAAATTGATCCAACCATCCAATGGGCGCAAGTGCCCAAATGAGGTAAGCCCCGCCTGAGATATAGGTGAGAAGTACGGCGAGCGATCCGTACACCTCTTTGGCGGTAGGTAGAGTGGAAATTGGTTGAGACTCGGTCTCTCTTGCCATTAGCGCGCGTGGAACGTCCTCGGGGACAGATTCAGGAGGCCATGGCGAGACAGGCGACAGAGGGGAGAGGGTCGCGGACGGTCGACTGTCGCCCGAAGTAGATTTGCGTGGATGCGACTCAGCTGTGTCTACCTTGGTCGGCGGTCTTGATGCTGTGGTTCTCATCTGCGAGCAATGGATGCCATCAAGGATGGTGGTTGGTGCGCTTTGGTGCGACATCTCTCGCCCAAACCTTAATTCCGCTCAGGCACGAGCCTAACGTAATCTTGAGAAAGGCGTCTACAGGAAAATTTGAACGTGCCAGATATGTAGCTCTTGCATTCCACTCAAAACTTACTCAAGAAAAGCCTGCACAATGTCTGACGTCGCTCACCTGAAATCCCTCCTGGGTGTCCACCCTGATTTCCCAAAAAAGGTCAGACTTTACCCGTACGGCGCGAACCTGTTTTTTGACAATTTAGGGCATCACGTTCCTCGACATCTTCCCTCTCATGCGTGACCCCTATGCGTTCGAGACCCTGATCACACATTTGATCCACCACATCACCATCACCCACACCACCAAGCCCGACGTCATCGTCGGCCTAGACGCTCGAGGATTCCTCCTAGGACCCATCATTGCTATGCGTCTCGGCGCTGCGTTCGTTCCCGTACGGAAGGGCGGAAAGCTGCCTGGCCAGGTCGAGACTGTTGCGTACGAGAAGGAGTACGGAGTGGACGAGTTCCAGATGCAGGTCGGTGCTGTTCAGCCCGGTCAGAAGTGTATCGTTGTCGAGTGAGTTGCTCGCATATCATATCTATCCCCCATTGCACCCCCATTGTACAAAGTCGAAATGGTATACTTTGGCCCTCTCGAAACTCTGTGCCTGACTCTGTATTGAGGCCAACCCGCTAGCACATGCTGATACTACAGCGATCTTATTGCAACCGGTGGATCCGCAGCGGCTGCGGGCCAGCTCATCGAGAAGGCCGGAGGGAAAACCTTGGAATACCTTTTCATCATCAGCCTCCCTTTCCTCAAGGGCGCCGACAGGCTGGATGCTCCTGTCTACGCCATGATTGAGGCAGAGGACTAGAGCAGACAAGATGTCCGTACTTTTAGATGCATAGAGTGGACTCAGTGTCTGGGCGGAAGTAAAATTTAGGCGAACTGATAAGGCGAGATAAGGATGTTTCGGCAGCCAATCCCGATGGCAACCGTTCCTTAACTTCTTCATCTTGTGGACGCGCCTTCCTCATGGAGTCAGACCCCTTCTTAGCAGTGCTTACGAATTCGATCACGCCGAGAAATCTGTTGGAGCGATCTGTCAGCAACCTTGAAAAGAAGCCTTCTTCGCTTGGATCGTTGTCCACCTGAATTATCATGCCACCCCCACCGGCATCCCCTTCCGGGCTGCCAGCCGAAGAGTCAGAATCCGAGGCGGAGTCTTCTCATAACCCAAGGAAGAGGCATCGAAGGATACCGCTGGCATGTAACGTGAGTCAGGTGAAATGGAAGAGAGTCTGTGCTGATTTCTCAGAGGTGAGATTCAGCTCAACCTTCCTGTTTCGCGAATGCTAAGATGAGCGTGCGAAACCCACACTGACTTGGCAGATGTAAATCTCGCAAGCAGCGATGCAATATGGATGGAAGGACCATGAGCGACCCGTGCAAGTCGTGCGAGAAAGCTGGGACTGACTGCATTATCCAAGAGAAGGCGCCAAAAGTAAGTCACTTATGGAGGCTTTGCGCTGATGCCAGGCCGAGTATCCGACAGAATACGTCACCTTCCTTGAAAGTCGCATAGCTTCGCTTGAGGCACGGCTAGCGGAGATCCAACCAGGCGACGAATTAGCAAACGATCACCTGGCGCCTTCGAGACGGGACGATGATCAAGGCAGTGGCAGCGGGAGTGGGAGTGGGAGTGGGAGCGGAGGAGCCGGAACGGGCGAGGTGAAGAACGAGATTGCAGCCGGCGTCGCTTTACTCTCGCTCAATTCGGCAAGCGAGCCACACTACCTGGGTGGATCATCCGGATATTCGTGGGCAAAGGTCCTCCTCGGCACACTCCATCGACCGGCAAGCAGTCTTTTCCGACCAAACGAGACCTTCAAGGCGAGGTATAAGGAGTCGAAGGGTGTCATCTCCCTCGTCCTCCCTGACCTACCAAACAGGGACTTGGGGAAAGTCATGGTGGACAGCTTCTACATGCACGTACAGGCGCGGTACGCTTTTGTCGATTGGATCAAGTTGAGAGGTTGGCTCGCGAGGCAGAGTGAGCTAGTCAAGCCCAAGGGTGGATACGATCCAGCGACACCGGAAGGGAGAGAGCAGGGCACCGCGTCTTTCTTCATTTGGTGAGTAAAGTTTGGGCCAAAGCTGATTTTCAGGATAACCTACGCGATTGGTGCGAGACTGCTTCAAGGTGTCGCATTGCCAGGCATAGCAGAGCCAGAAGCGTACTACGCCGCAGCTTTGGATCACCTAGATCACATTGTGACTCTGCACAATATCGAGTGAGTGGCCGCGCTGTTCCAGCTGACATTCAGAAACGTGCAGGCTTTCCTCTACCTTGCGATGTACTCGCTTCGCTGCGCGGAAGGCCCTTCGGTCTGGCATCTCACCGGTATCGCAACGAGAATGTGTCTAGAGCTGGGCATGCACCGGAGGCGCAAGCTGCCTAGGGGTGTGACGCAGTATCAAGAGGAAATAAGAAAGAGGACGTTCTGGACGGTGTATGGCCTGGATCGATGGTTCGCCCTCACCCTTGGACGACCTCTGGGGATAGACGATCGCGATATTGATCAATCTGTGAGTCCGATACACGCCAAGGCTGATTGAACAGCTCCCATTAGATGTAGAATGCGATTCAGATTCGCCCATCATTATGCCTCCTTCTGCCCCTCAATCTGTCCAATCTCATTCGGACTCTCCCATGACTGTCGACCGGGATCCTCTGCCCACTCGACCCTTCACCAGCATGTCCTCGGCTATACATGGTATTCGACTGCGGCGCATCGAAGCACAGATCCAGAGGACGGCTTACAGCCTAGATGGCAGTCCGGAGGAATGTCGAGCTGAGATCACTGCCCTGTTGGATAAGCTGGATAGGTGGAAAGAGGCAATTCCAAGGCGCCCTCTAGGCCCGGAGTTCCAAAACGTGCCTTGCTGCACGGATGACTGGTTCTTGATGAAGGCAGAATCTGTAAGCAAACCTTGTGAACCAAGCTGATGACAGGCAAAGCTGTACCTTCTCCGTCCGATCACGGCCAAGGCAGCTCGAGGAGATCCTCTTCTATCTGCCTGTGCTCAGTCATGTGTTCAACAATGCGAGGTGAGTCAATATGCCGCAAGCACTGATCCATTAGGTCTTCAGGAGAATGCACCAGAATTATCCCTTGGCCAATTCGCTATCCCTCACCGACCTGCATAACATCTTCCTCACTGGTCTTACCCTCCTTCACCTCCTTCTCACGCATCCACGGGTAATATCGATGCGCGAGTCTACACGCGCCATCCGTGCGTGCTCGACGGCTCTGTTTGTGTATGCCCAGCATTTCAAAGCGGCTGAGCCCTTTCGAGATGCTTTTGAGGACATGGCCAACGCCTGTTTGGATGCATGTGAGCGAGCAGCAGAGGATGAGCCTGTTCAGGTCGAGCGTCAGGCGGATCCGACTGAGTGGGAGAGGCACGTGGGGGAGATGGCGGCTTGGATGATGAACTCGAACGCCCAGCAAGATTTCTTACAGTATGTCAAACAATCAATACCAAAGCTGACTGTATTCAGGCTCGTGACATCTCTAGGCTTCAACCCCAATGTCCCACTAGACTGCACACACCCCACTCCGCTCCAACAAGAGTTGCTCTTCACTCCGCAGCTCCCGTTCCAAGCTCCACTGTACGCCGGACCCACCGATGTGTTTTCATCCCTGAATACCTCGACACATGTTGCCGGGCCCTCCACCAGTGAGGGTACTGGCCAGGGACAGTCTTCAGCGACTCTGAGCTTCGCAGCGCTTCAGGCGATGCAGCCGACGATACAATCCAGTCAAGGTATTCATCCATCCTTCTTGACGACCGACAGTCGACAATTAAGCGGCACTAGCTCTGTCTCTCAACATCATCAATACTCGGGGCATGGGGTGGGCCAGGGTGGCCAGAGTATGACATACCCACCGAGCATCCAGCGGAGAGAATCATCAGAGGCGATGCAGGGTGATGCTGTAGCTTTGAGCGATACATATACAGGAATTGGAAATTGGTACAACCAGTATAACACCTGATCATGAATTAAGGGGAACCTCGTTGTAATGTCTACCATGTATGGCCTCAAAACTATAAGATGGAAGTCGCAAGCTACAAGCGCTATGGTTCCTCGATGCGGTCACAAGTCGAGCATACTGATGTAGACCCTCTCGCGCCTTTTATGCTTGACAGGTGCTTGCCCAGAATGGGCACCGGCCTCCTCGCCGCCCTCTCCCATCGTCGCATCTGAAATCTTAACATCCCTTCTTGACGATTGTAATGGATCTGCACTGATCAGTAGGACTCGACAGAAGTAGAGGGTAAACTTACGGTCAGAACCCCCTGTCTCACCACTCGAGATCTCGCCGCCAGCCCGTACAGACCCTTGGCCCGGCTCGCCCAGCACATTCTCGACTATCCTCCGCACCGCCTCGTCCCCATCTCCCATCCAATCCCTATCTCCCTGTCGGGCGGCACTCGAAGTGTTGCCAACCGATAGGTGGATATGTGAATAATCTGCGTGGCCCGATGCGGTGATGGGAGATGACGGCGTGACTTGGGGTTGATCGAGTGAGTCATAAAGGCTCTGCCGAGCATCGCTGAGCTGTCTCGCGTCGTCCAGCAGTTGTCGAAGTGACGGATCACCTTCGTCTTCCGCAGCATCAGCGATATTGGACTCGCCGCCCGCCTCTCGAACGCGCTGCCTGGACGATGCGAGATCCTGACGGATGGCAGACAGATGGCGTCTCCTAGCTTCCGACCGATCGAGAACTGAAGGTCTCTCATTCTGAAGTTGGCGGATGCGCACCATCGTATCGACGTCTTCAGGACGTTCGTCCCGAGGTCCGACAGTACGCCGTATTCCCCCTCCTACCACCCTAGGTGATTGCTCCGACTCGCTATCTCCGGCACCAGCAATGCGGTGCGTATATTCCCCGCTATCGTTCTCGCCCTCCCTATCTGGTCCGCCCAGACTATGCTGTCCCGCCTGACCGGCCGTCACCCTCGCTCCCGCCGGCCACATCAGGTCCGCCGAAGTCGCTTCAATCTGTTGAAACCTGAGTCGCAGATCTGCGATACGCTCTGATGTGCTCAGGGGCTCGCGAGGAGTCTCTCGACGCAGCCGACTTCGAGCCCAAATCAGCCTCTGCTGTACCGCCGCCTCCCTCATTTGCGCAGAGATGAATTGCTGCCGAGCTTGATCCAGGTCCATTACATCGTGTTCCGCAAGGGTAGGATCGGTGACGTGAATGACAGATATGACTGCATCCGAACCGAGATCCCGACCGGTGGGTGGGGGTGGAGGTATTGCCATAAGAGCAGGGGGTGGTCGGGCCTCTCGACGAGCTTGCGAAGCTACGAGATCCTGATATCGATTGTAGACTCGGCTACGATGTGCTTGAGCAGCTCGCAATTCCGATTGGACCGAAAGCTCGTACGCAATTTCGCGATCCGCCGTCGGAGAGTGACGATCGGCGACGTCCTCCCGGAGCGATGTCGCGGCATTGACCAATTCTCTAGCCGACCGTGCAGCGTCCTGCACTGATCGCGAAGAGTCTTGGACAATGTCACGGGCGCGCTGGATCCGGTCTGACCTCGAAAAGCTCAGCGGATCGTCAAGGCGGAGTGGGACAGTTTGTACGGTGGGGGGTAGAGGGGGGTTTGGATTTCGTCGAGTCCGCAGTGGAATGGAGCCCTGCTCGGGTGTGCGCATCCTGGGGTCGGGACGCCGTGCCATGATCCTCGCCACCCTGTCCTGCAGCGCACGTACAGCCAGGGTGTCCTGCCCTAGCAGGCCGCCTAGATCCGGGGTAGTCGCGGTGGCTCGTATACGATCCTGTACATCCCGACCCCGATAGGTCAGACCCGCATCCGGATTGTCTTCAATGACAGTATGATCAGAAGAGGAGGTGGAAGAAGGCGAGTGAGGTGGGCCCCAGCCGGGAAGGGAATCATGTAGGATGTTGCCGGATTCATCCATGATCATCATATCGACGCGATCTATCGCCGGAGTAGAATGCGGATGAATGGCTTGCCGGATGATGCGGGAGAGACCGTTCATGTATTCTGTAGGCTCGAGATTGAGATCAAGCTCTGCAATTTGGGTGTGAAGGGTGTCCAGAGACGCAGCGTTCAGGTGAGAGAGAGTGCTGCTCACAGTGGCGCTGCCATCGGTGAGGGTCTCTGCGGAGTCGATGGGAGCTGGCGCAGCTCTTCCGGAAATCTTCCGAGGGAGGCGAGACGGGGTGGGATTGATTGGTGGCGGTTCGACACCTGACGTCCGGATGATTATCTGTCGCGAGGAAGTAGAAATGGTAGGAGGTGGTGCGATGATGCTGGGTTTGGCCGATCGTGCCGCTCGCTTCTCCACTGCCGCTTTGGCCGCCCTCTTATCCTCGCCTCTCCGTGCACTCCGGCGCGCCCTGGCTGCCTCCTCGATCTCAGCCAATCTCCTTTGAGCTTCCTGCTGCATGGTTTCTCTTCCACCACGAGCATTAGCACCCCCTCTTTCGACCTCGTCGACCGGACGCGTGGATGCCCTTTCCCATCGCGCCCTCATCCTCTGCCTAAGACGAGTCTGGGTCTCTCCCATCTCGGTAAGATCCCTCAGTCCGCCCTGCAGACTTGTCCGCACCTCTCTCAAACCGCCCAGCGTACCCTCCATCTCGGCCGCGAACAAGTCTGGGGTAGCCGCGAGTGAAGCCGAAGCGCGATCAAGGAGACGGTGTATCTCGGCTGAAGTGATCGGGCGATCCAAGCTGGATAATTCGGATGCTATGGCTGAGGTTGTGATATGGGATTGTTCGGAGGGCGGCATGATGGGTATTTGGTGTGCGTCCTAAAGCGATCAGCTCGAGAAGAAGCAAGACCATGAAATCCGACGCACTGTTGTCAAGGAATCGCTGAAACTCCGCCTCGAGCCTTCTGACTGATCGACAGATCTCTCAAGTTGCCCAGCTTGTGTTCTCAAGCGCTCAACAGCCGTCGCCAATTGGCCTACTCGGACCGAAAGTGAATCGCGAAGCTCTTCGAGGGATTCGAGAAGAGCTCGGGTGTTTGTGTCTGTACCCGTAGCAGCAGGCGATGCCGGGTCGGACGTTGAAATTTCGATGCCGGTGGTCCTGACGCCCACGTCTGGAGTAGGTGATAAGGGCATGGGACCGAGGGAAGATTTTACTCTGCGGTTTGCATTGTACTTGGAAACTGAGTTGTAAGGGGAAGTCGAAAGTGAAAACGGGGATGGGCCAGTTGTCGTCTAATGTTTCAGGCGATCCCTTTGTTGATTTTGGTATCTAAGGCTAGGATTGTTTCACTTGCGCCTTGGATAGATTAGGGACGCGCTGTAGCCCGCGCCGATCGTATGATTCAGTGCAGGGGAGGTGTGAAGCGTCCTAGTGATAATCGACTGGTTCAAGCAGGTCTTCGACCCGGATGACTTACGACACGGTCGCGAATGCTGGTGGCGAAATATGAAATCCCGCTTGACCAAGCTCGCCTCGAGTACTTGAGTTGTCTCATATATAGCTTACGATCCTTGGAATACTCGCCCTGTGCTGGGGCTTTCCGCCTCAAACCTATAGTGTATGGGCCTGCATGCTCTCAGTGATCAACATCAACCTCGCCTCGGTAAGACTGGGAGCAATTGCGGGCATTTGTTAACGGCGCACAATGCACATTTACACGTAGATTTGTCGCTAGCGCTGACCGCAGATAATGGCCTGTGCAATTGGGGAGATATCGCTATTGTATCATGCCGATCAATTGAAGACTGGCACTGGCAGTGGAATATTGACGCCACACAGAATCTCATGGGTGCGGGTGGCCGATTCACACTTTACTATGCTCTTAGAGTGAGCGAAATCATTGGCCGCTTATACCAGTGTCCACCCTATTGGCCCGCTTGTAAGGCAAACAGAATTTTGTTCGGTCTTCGCCCTCTTTGTCCATCACACAGAGACGCTCCGCCTCGAAGCGCTCGCAGCCAAGCTGGAGACAGAGGCGTGAGCTGGTACAGGTAGATGAAACACGGAGGCAAACCTCCGAACGCAAAGTCAGAATTGTGAAACGCCCCGACACAATCTGTGGTCATGCTGAGGACGAATACAAGACCGGATGCTTCGAGATTTGTGGACACCGGCTTGCGCGAGCAGGGCGGATGCTACTGTCAGGCAGCGTGTCAAACCATACACACAGGCAGGGGACGACAGATGATACAGCAAAATGGATATTAGGCAGCTGGGGTCGAGTATTAGGTGAGGAGCCCCGGATGACCTCATTAGCGCCGTAACCTTATTCGGCAGACAGTCCGAGGGCCAACACAGCTTCAATATTTTGTTGTTGGCAGGTCCTTCAAGTTTTTCAGCCTGTTTCCCCCTGATGATGATTGATCAATCCGGCTAACAGGCTGGACCTTAGGCAGTTTATAAGCCTCAGCATCACAAAACAGTCAAGGACATAACTAGCACATACCTCTAGCACGTCCGTGCCTCGACCATCCTTTCAACGAAACGAAACGACCACGCAACCCTTGTTGATGGATTTTCCTGGTCATATCATCTCTGGGCGGAGTGAGAAGATGCGAGGAGAAGAGGAAGACGGCCTTATTCAGAAACGTACAACGGAGAGACGGTACGACCAAGCGCGTCGCAGAGGATGGGCTGTACTTGAGTGCCTAGTAGCATGGATCTTTGCCAATCCCCGACGATTCGTGAGTCTGCACCCGGCCCATGAAAGGCAAAAATTGACTGGACAGATCCTCGGAGTGCTCGTGGCTGCTAGCGCCTTTGCTTTCTTGCTGTTCAAGCTCATATATCATCCCCCCGCCCCACCCTCTCCGTGGCGTGCTCAATGTCGGTCCGAATTTCCCACTCACTGGGCATTACGACAAGATTTCCCGCTCGACTCCCTCGAACGAGAAACTCGACAAAAGCACTCACTGAAAGGCAGCCACAAGCACCATCCCTCCCTCTCGATTCGACCTCTCACCTCGTCAGATCCCGCCTGGCCGTATCCGGGACAGATGCCAAGCCTTGCCGACGCAGATGCGCTCGCGCCGGTAGGTGTACTGGTGGGCGTATTCTCCGTGGCCCGCGATGCAAGGAGGAGACAGTTGATACGAGAGACATACGGGAGTCATCCGGAAAATAAGAGAAGAGGGAGAGAGGGCGTCAAAGTAATCTTTGTGATGGGACGACCGGAGGTTGAATATGCCGACAAGGTGGCTCTGGAAGCTGAATGTGAGTTGACATCAGTAGCGTCTGCCTATCGACGCTGACTTGCAGTGTATGGCGACCTTCTACTCCTGGACATCAAAGAAAATATGAATGAAGGCAAGACGCATGCGTTCTTTGCCTGGGCCGCCCAACACGCGAAAATACCAAATTGTCACTACCCCTCTCATACGTCGCAATCTGCGTCGGCGACCTATCAGACTTTGCAGGACGGGATGGAGGAGAGATCCACGACAGGTGTGGTGTGTACGGGGACTCGCGCGCCCGACTATGTTGTCAAGGCGGACGACGACTCGTTCATTGTGCTTTCAGAGCTGGAGAGGCGGTTGAGGATCTTACCTCGCGAAAAAGCCTACTGGGGACGTGAGTGCTGGCTCTGTATATCGCGTTCGAAATACGCTAACTGAGACAGTCTTAATGTATGGTGACTACCTTCAATTTCGAGAGCCCACCGAATACATGGCTGGCGAGGGGTACGGCCTCTCGATGGATCTCGTCAAATTCGTCGCCACCTCCAGTTATGCACTGGCTCATACGATCGGAGATGAGGATCAGCGCGTTGGAGACTGGCTCAGGGCACACCCCAAGGCGGAAGAGATAGTCTGGGTATCGGAAAGATGCTGGATGTACGACCACCCCAAAGCGGGCAAACTGTGAGTCTTTGCTTCGGTCCGTGCTAATGTCGTAGTCTGTCTCACGGATTCATGTTCCCGGATGTCGTCCAGTCCATCCAAGAGGGCACGGATGACTTCCTGCCGCCCAGCCTACCCCCGTCTTCCGTTGACATCTGGTCCACCGTCACCCCCTATAACAGGCCATACCGTCCGCCGATAGCCAATCTCACTATCCCTCAGCAAATTGAAGCGTTGGTGGAGGGCTCTCCGATGTCCATGTTCCACCGCCACAACCGGCCATACTTCTTTGTTGCCAATCTGGCGCGTCATCATGTCTCAAAGGCGCTCGGCGACGTCCGACTGGGGGTGAAAGAAGCGTGGAGGAACAGGCCGACTCGAGCGGAACGGATGAAGGGGTGGGAGCATGGGAGTACGGTCCTGATACACAAGGTGAAGGAGGACGAGTGGTGGATTGAGACGGCACTGGCGCTGCTTGGGCCGAGAGAAGGGAGATGACAATTTTACGAGACTGTGACGAAAGGATCAGACGTGTCTGCCTAGGGGGACCACCATGGATACTGTAATAGTAGCATTCCGAGATATGTATCAGATTGCACAGGTCCCACTCGGACTGAAAGGTTGGACGCCCTTGAGCACGACGCAAATGTGACAGCAGGCGGATACATGTTAACTAGAAGAGGCTCGAAGCAAACATGGTATGTGGGAAAAGTTTAGTCCTCGAAGCCTCACGTTTATAGAATTAAGAGGTATCAAGGGTGGAACTCGTCCGTCGTCGCAAAGCGAAGGCAGGTTAAGACCCCGTTCCAACTGCTTCCCAATCCCGAAAGATGGGAAGGCGAAGGAAACGCGAAGATATTCCAAGACAGGTAGTAAGAGCGCCCGCGTGTGATGTGGTGGCAAGGCTCTAGGCAAATCCGCTTGGGGTGTAGAAGTGAGAGGAAAGGGTGAAGGAAGGGATAGGGAAGGGGGAGATCAGTTGAATGAGCGGCAGTTGAGTGACGATCGCCCGAGGTATGCTTAGCATAGCCGAAAGTACGCTCCTTACGCTGGCGCAGCGCCTGGCAAGTGTCGCCGAGGGAAGGACATGCTAATGCTGATGCAATAAGAGCTAAATAAGGACTATGTGTGAAGGTAGATAGATGCAAGGAGTTTCGAGGTTTCGACAAACGGTCATTGAGGTGATGCGGCGCCGAGAGACCGAGTCGGCAATTTACGGCGTTTCGTCCTCTGAAGCCCCGAATTTCTTTTGATACTGGCAGATTTAATGCCACCGCCGCTGTGGTTGTGCGTCACGTGCAATCTTGAAACGTACTGCTGCCGGCCAGGTGGCAGCTATATTCATATGGGCCTCAAATGGGCCTGGAAAAACATCTACTTTTTTGACTCATACATCCTTGATGTAGCTCTTTCAAGTGGACACGATGATCAGACGCGTGACATGAAATAAAGGGAAACTCGAGCCGCTGCGGGAATCCTCACGACGGACAATCGAAAGCAGCTCTGACATCTTTGATCTTTCCGACCCTATCAAATTCAATAAGGCTTGTACCAACCCTCTCCGTTTGACTGAGCCCAGCTCGTGTGTAGCTGCAAGAAGCGCGTGGACTGGGTCTGGCCTACCAATATAATCTCTACTGATTATTCGATTGTCTAATGCTCAGCATGAGCGATATCATTGTTCCCTTGATATCGATCCACCGTAAGAAGTTTGAGCTTACGTCGAGTACGTCTGATGGAGGAGCTGTCGTACTCACAACAAGCTCCTCAAGCGGATCTACAGAGCAACCGTATGGACACCTTCTATCCTGGTGCTCCCGGCTGTGAAACGTAGGCTCTGAGCCTTGCCCCGAAGAAGAGTATAATGGGGACATGAGTGATGCCTGCTTACAGCAGCATGGCCTCTGACGATGCAGATATGTAACCATGTTGTCTGTTCGTAATCGTCCAGTGTGACAGGGTGGCTTGAGCCTCCAAGCTTGGTGGCCGAGGCCTCGGGCTAGCGCTCAGCATCGTTATAGTGCGCCACATTGCGCAGTCGGCGGTGGTTGGACGCGGAGTTTGGCGTTCTCAGATCAGTAGTCATTGCACATGCCCGATCGCTAAACATTAAGTGGCAAGGTCTTCGATCGAGTTAATCCTAAGTCTTGAAACAATTTTGATCTCGCTTTACTCGCTATGCATTCAGCTCTATTTACCCGGGCTCAACATCAGGCATCCCTAGGTTGACCCCCTGTGGCCACATGCTCCTGAGCCAGTTGTGCTTTCTTGCCGGGGCCAGGCTGAGATAGATCCGGGACATCAGGGACCGATTTGATAGATTCACTCGACCCATCCTCGTGTCGAACGGATACAGTGCCGTCCTACCAGATTGTCAGTGACATCCCACATGTAGAGACTGCATTGAGTCTAAACGTACCTCGTTACCGAAGAAAGCTGCCCTGGCCATGTGGCAGAACAAGCCAACTTCCACCACACCAGTGATGAGCTTGATGTTCTTCAGCAGCTGTAAAGTCAGCATCACGGAAGTTGATGATCAAAGAAATACCTTACCTCGGCGGGTTTCCGCATCCAATCTTCACCAAACGGAGCATCAATTATGAAGTTACCGTTATCACTGACGACTGGTCCGGCCTTCTTGACACCCATTCTTAGTGCCAGACCTGGCTTGCCATTCGCGAGCGTCGCCGGCGAGCCCATCCGCGCAAGACTGGAGAGAACGGTAGCATACGCAAAGGGAACGACTTCGATGGGGATACCCTGGGTCCACTGCGTAATCAGCGGATACGACGGGACAAGACCGGTCGAGCAAGGCTTACGGTTGTACCCAGCACTTTCGAGTTCTTTCTGTAGTCCGCAACAATGACCCAGGTGTTGGCGGCCTCCGCTAGGACCTTCTCGCGCAGTTGACATGCTCCTCCACCTTTGATGGCATGTAGGTCGGTATCGACCCTGTTAGATCAGTATATTCCCCAACATTATGAATGATGATCAAGAGTACGACGTACTCATCGGCTCCATCAATCGTGACATCTAGCTCGGGGTATTGATCGACGTCTCCCAACGTCAAACCGGCTTTGATGATCAACTCCTTCGATTGGAAACCTGCACACCTCAGTTGTCATTACTCAAAAGAGAACTTATGGCTCTCACCTGTAGGCAAAAAGATACGCTCCTTATTAGCCTCCTTGCCTTGGGCCACAATACGGTCGACGACGTAAGGGACAGTAGAGCCGGATCCAATCCCGATGATCTACGTCGTCAGCTCAACTGACGACTGCCCGGATGGAATTTGTTCCTTCCTACCCACCTTGTCTGACAGACCAACGAACTTGTCAACTGCGGCAAATGCAGCAAGTCGCTTGGCGCCTTCTACAGCAGGTAGAGTCGGCAGTGGCACCGATGTCGGCAGCTGATTGCTGGCTGTCGTCGGTTGGGCAGGAGGCACAAACTGATCACTTCAGCTGTGCACGGTCGAGGACACGGTAGAGGACACTCGGCATCTAGCAGGGGACGCACCGACTGAGCACCGGCGCTGAGAGAGTGTGACATCTTGATTAGGGTTTGGGGAATGCGTTGATTCGGTTTAAGCAGACTTGTCAAGAACAAAGACTGTATGGGTCTGGCTTGGCGATAGACTCCTGCTGCTGCAGTGGAGATGAGCTGCTGAATGATGGATGAACGCTCCAGCTGTACGATTGTGAGAGAGATGTAGGGGGTGTGAGCGACAGCAGCCGGCAAAACCGCTCGAGGAGGTTCGGGTACCGCACGGACATGGCCAAAGCTCGGCCGAGGCCGGCCCCGGCCCGGTAAGCTTCGAGTCTAGGACGCGTCTCGCTAATACGTTCGTTGGGGCAATGGCTCTTCAGAGAACGCTGTGCATCTCGCAGTTCTGGTGCATGCATGTATGTATGGCATGGACTTCATATTAGGCAAGCAAGACAATGTATGCGATGTCCGACCGCCACGTTCCATCGAAACCAACGCCAAAGCCGAAAGACTTTGGCCCGAGATCCGATAATTTTCCCTCGACACACAACCCATCCATCCGGCTACGTCAAGGACCCCATTTTCCCATTCCCGCCTCACCTTCACACTCCGACCTCCCTTCCAACATCGTCCCTCCCTTTGGCGAGGGGACCCTCTGAAAAGTTGATTTGCGGCACAAAGGGAAGAGGTTCGGTAGATGTGAAGATGATGCATGCGAACCCTGACTTTGCATTACGCACAAGCTCGACACATCTTTTTGGCTTCTACCCCTATCGCAGAGCCTTTCCCGATTCAGACTTGCCAATCACCCATCTTCTAGAGATACCCACGCCGGCTCAACTTGTCGCATAAGCTACCGCTTGTCACCGTGATATCGTCATCAGCAGCCACACTCGCTCAAGCTAAGCACCACCTCCACCATCGGTCTCCCGTGAAAACCTCTCCCCTCCGTCCAGTGAACCGACCTTGACGACAACGCTTAGATCTCAAGCCACACGCTTATAGCGTGGTCGCGCTTCCCACCCTCGTACCCACGCATCATCCCCACACGCAGTCGGCACAGGGAAGGCGTGTAAAGTTAGCGCTGCATGTGTTGCAGGCGCGCGGTTGGGGATATCGGCTTCTTTCGCCACACCGCAATCTATTATAGATAGCGGGTCGCTTCACCCCTTCCTCCTTCATCTCCACCACCGCGGCAGAGGTAAACGGGTATTGCGCACCTCATCCTCACGACGCCACCTGCAACCATTGGTGACCGTCATCGTCACAGGGCGCCCTCGTAGACCACCAATAGCGCCCAACTCCCACCTAACTCCCTCTCTCCTCCGGCGACCATGTCGACTTCCACTCCCTCATCCCGCGGCTCGCCTGTCCTCCGCGCAATAGATCCTAATTCCCCATCCCGCCGAGTCCACCCCAGACAAGCCAAATCCAAATCGCTATCGCTCCCTCCGTTTCCCCCATTCCCTCGCCGTTCGTCGCTCACTAGCCCAACCTCCCCTTCCAAAAGGCGTTACTCATCCCGGACGGACACCTCAATCGTCATTACTTCACCACACGCGGCATCATCGCACATACTCTCCCCAAGCAATCTGCCCGCCACGGACAGCATGAGCTACTTCCCCCCTTTCGAGGACATGGGCAGCGACGCGGGATCAGCTTTACCTTCGGGAAGTGCCGCAGGGGAGCATCAGCCCAGCGAGCCTGGGCCGTCGCGCCCTCCTAGCCCCAGGCGCGAGAGAAGCGAAACGCATGGGAAGAATAGAAGTCTAGGGAGTCTGGCAAACTTTATGGCTTGGGCGACCTTCACCCCTGCCAGCGAGATTCCGCCTCATCATACTCTCCCATCCTCTGCCGGTGCCAGCAAGCTGCCCTCATCTGTGAGCCTGACAGATGGAGAGCGACTCGAAGCGCTCAGTCGGAGATTTATGCCGGGACAGGGAAAGCGGCGGGTGTTAGAGCCAATGGCCACGCAGGAGGGGGTGAGGGGAATGTCACTATTGGGGTTAACAACAACCCGGATCGAGGCGGATCCGGACGGGGCGCAGCAGAAGAGGAGAGTAGCTAGCGAGATGGACGTAGAGAGGATCATGGGGGCTGGCAAGGAAGAGACGATCGCGGGGGATGACGAAGAAGGTGATGTCGAGCGCGTGATCGGATGGGTATGTCTGCGTCTTATCTCTCCTCTGTTCAAGTATGCTGACTTGCAGATCCCTACCAGGCCCCGCGCTCCAAGACATAGTCTGTCTCTTCCCGCTCCCGGGGTGCATCTACCCAATTGGCGCTTTCCCATCCCCTCGCCGCCTATAACGTCCCTGTCCCCCCACATCCCTCTAGAATTCTTCCAATACGAAATCTCCAATCCCGCATCGACCTCACCTTCACCGATCAAGCCTACGTTGACCTTCTCCGACCTACACGATCAGGAGCTGGACGAGGTCGAAGGATCCTTGCTGTCCATCGATTCGGGCTTGGGCTTGGGCTCAGGCTCAGGGTCGAGTATCTCCACGACCGACTTGGCGCTTTCCAACCCCACCACTCCAGACCGCTCACCTCCGCGTAAAGTCACTCCCATTGCCGATCCGCGATTCTGGACACCAACTCCCCAGACCACGTTCTCTTACCGGAAGAAGTCACGATTCCGCGTCGAGGGTGATGAAGAGGACGAAGAGGAGGCGGGCGAAAGGCTGGAGATGATCTTTCCAGAGAAGATCAAGTTGAGGCGGACGAGCTCATCGGGGAGTAAGGCCAGCTGCGATTCCAACACCACAATCAAGGTGCGGGAGGGGGAGATTACGCCGAGACTGGGGAAGGGATGGAAGGCGGTCCAAGCGGGCTAGGTGGCTTCTGTCCAGATTGAAGGAGGAGTCTCAGAAGGGAAGGCGCTGGGGAGGATGCCCCTTTGTGTAGCTGTTTTGGGCTTTGTTAGACCCTCTGTGGACATTTTCCTACCTGCATGACATAGAGCATGTTGCATATAGTCGATACACACTGCGGCAGGCGCAATAATCGGGCCTTGCCCTCACACAGCACACTTACCAAAGCGCAATGAGCGTGCGGTTGGGTGGCGACATATCGCGTGTCCGCCTCCACCTCCAGCGAGAGACCCGACTATAGACCTGTCAACATCCTCCCTCTCACTCATCATTTATTAGAACCGTCTATCTGCTATATTCGCAATGGCAGTCCCCAAATCGCTCGCATTCCTTAAGCAAGGTTCTGGGTCCCAGGTTCTCGAAACGTACGTCCGCTCGACTCAACCCCGCGAGACCGAACCGAGACGACGTGCTGATTGATCATCAGCTACCTTGACCCGCTATGCCCATTCTCAGCCAAGATGGCCCGAACCCTCACTGCAAATGTGATCCCTTTGCTCAAGAAGGGTGGAGCATACGAGGGCAAATTGAGCGTTGTCACCTGGATCTACCCTCAGCCATTGTGAGTTTGTGCGCTCGCACGTTGGCCACAGCTGATCTCGACGCAGCCACTACGTCTCGCCGGTCGTCACTGAGGCACTACTTGTGTTCGGTACTCACTATCCGGAACAGTTCTGGGACTACCTTACTGCTGTGAGTGCATATGTTTCTCACATCGCAACCTGTCTCCAGACCCCAGTCGAGCTAGTCCACCGCATCAAATCTGTGCTGATTCACCTCAGGTGTATGACGACCAAGCCAAGTACTTCAATGTACCGTCCGCCTCTCTGACTGCCGACGCTATTCGAGACGGCCTTACCGAGCTGGCTATTTCCGTTCTGGACAAGTCTGGCAAGCTAGGCCAAGGACCCAAGAGCCAGGCGTTCGGAGAATTCAGGAGGAGGATTGGCGTGGTGGAGACCAAGGATGGGAAGAACAAGGGGACGGAAGCCTTCGAGGGGATGAAGCATATCAGTGAGTCTATGCTTCGAGTGAAAGAGAGGAAATGCAGCATTCCGGGTCGAGGTGTTCATATCGGCTTTGGCTGACAACATTTATAGTCAAGATCGGGAGGCAGAACGGTATACATGTGACTGTGAGCTCTTCGTTCCTTTTGCTTTGCGCCTTGATTCAGCTGACTTCCAATAGCCCACTACCCTCTTCGACGGACTGATCGACAATGCCATCTCGTCCAGCTGGGGCAAGGAGGAATGGGAGAAGTATCTCAAGTGAGTCCGGACAAGCGTCGGCTTAAGATCGGCTTCGTTCTGCCAGCTGATCCTGCTAGGGAGAAATTCTCGTCTTGACTACCCGGCCCGGCAAGTCTTTCCAGACTGTAAGATAGCAAAGAATGAGAGCGAATGGACACGATGAGACGCCAGACTCGTCCAAGAATGGCTTAATCGAGAAGAAAGAAAAGATGCATCAAAAGTCTTCGATTGTGCGGTCGAGGTCCGCTTTCAGGTGCTCCTTCATGCCTGGCGGAAGAATGGGCTCATTCTTGTCATCGGCCACGTACCCTGAAGGAATCAGCAAGTAACACTGCGCTGATGCAGATGTGTAGCAGAGATCCGGCATAAACTTACGGAAAGGCATTTCAATGGACTCGTGCTCATCGAATGTGATGGTGGGGAAGTCCTATATGGTTCAGCTTGGCTCTTGTGGAAGACCATCTCGGGTAGGATGCTTACCGTGTATGGTATTTCGTTCAGTTTCACTGTAGGGTCAGCTACTGGGTGATACGTGTGCGAGTCGCATTGTCCTTTGGACTCGTGACACATGCGACTCTTAAGTTGCAGACTCACCACCGTCCTCAACGACAATCTTGGTCACCTTGACCGCCGTGTCCGTAGTCATTTGCTTCTCCCCTAAATGCCGACCTTCAAAGCCCAACTTCCGCAATTCTCCTGTTCCTAAGAAAATCAGCTGCTGAGCGAGACTGCGGATACCTCCGTCGACAGATAGATCGACGGTCGGTTCTAGTCGACTTACGATCTCTTGGAGGGTCGTCTCCGAGAATACCGCCATACAGGAAGACATCGAAGAGCTCCGCGTCTTCAGGTGAGAGCACCTTGGTAGCTCGAGGATCTAGCAGGCATACTCTCGACTCGGGGACCGGCGGAGAGAGTGTGGGGAGAACTGAAAGAATCGGGGCAGTGTGGAGATGAGCCTTATCTGAGTTAAGATAGGTCTTGAGAGGGGGTATAGAAGTAGAAGAGAGGGATGTGAAGTGAACGGAAGAGCTGCCGCCAACAACTGTGAGCATGTGGGCATATCTTTCCGTGTCAGCTCATTTATTAATGTCGAGACAAGAACCTCGGACATACTCAAGCTTGACCCATTCTGGCAGTGCGTGAGTAGCGGCATCGTCCTCCTCCATATGTTCTACGGGTCAGCGTTTGTGTGCAGATCCGACAGCGACGGGCAACTTACCGATAGCGAAGTGGAATGGCATGATGGAGTGACTCTTTGCCTAAGCTCGGGGAGATTCTTCAGGTTCTAGACACGCTGTACACTCTGAATACCGACTTGGTCAGTTGAGTCGCTCCGAGAAAGTGCAAAATTGTGATAACTACGCTTGTGACAAGCTTGAGATCAGCGCTGCTGATGCTGAATTTGCTGAGTGGGAATTCGTTTCAGATTGCCCCTTTGAGTAATTCCGGATCTGAAACCACCCTTGCTACAGCTACTTTCGAGTCGAGTAGCTTCTCCCATCCCTCCATCTGTACAGCGTCAACGAACATTACAGGATATTCCCAGTGAGCATGTGGCTTGATAGGTTTCAGTCGTCATTGCTGATGTGCGAAGTAGTCCGCCCTTGACTGTCGCCGAGCTTATCCCACGCATCCCAACATGTCCCGCTCATACTCTTTCCGGCCACCGACCCCGTCAGATGCCCCAGCTATATCTTCGCTGATCGGCACGGTCTGGTCCCACTTTTTCGCCTACTCTGTTTCCTCCTCGGACCTGTCAGGGTATCTTGCTGGTCCCCTCTCCCCCGCTTCGATCGAGCGCGACATTGCGAGTCCCTCGGAACGATTCCTCGTTGCGACCGATACTACGAGTAAACAGTACGACGGGATAGTCGGAGTCTTACAACTCGCAAAGGGAATGACAGAACCATGTCTGTCTTCAGCCAAATCCATCCATCTCCGAAGATTCTACGTCGACATGGCGTATCACGGGACGGGCCTGGCGGCGGATCTGATGGCGCAAGCTGAGAAAATGGCTAGGGATGAGGGATATGAGAGTATCTGGCTTGGCGTATGGGAAGACAATAAGAGAGGAAAACGATTCTATGAGAAGATGGGATTTGAGGAGAGGGGAGAGAAGTCATTCATCATGGGCGGGAGCGATCGTAGGGATCTTGTGCTGGAGAAACGGGTATGAAACTTATCCTGGAATCATACCTACAGGTAGTTGGGCTGCACAAACCGCTGCATGTCCGACAGTATGGTTCCCTGCTCGTTGTCCTTGCCCTCTGCGACCAGTACTGTCGTCTCGTATGGCCCTGAAACATGAAACGGACTCAGGCACCCGAAGGGGAAATTCTGCCCATTTCAGGGTCTCGACTGACTTTCGTCACGCACAAGGGTGGAGGAGTTGCAAAGAAATCAATCATGCAAGCACGGCTGCGCGGTTGTTGCTGTCTCTATCTCACTTCCCGCTTCTCGCATACATATAGATTTACAACCCATCATTCACCTCGACGGCTTCCCTCGGAGTCTACCCCAACGCCTTTCGACGGCCAAATTGAACGGACAAACAAGCGCGTGCCGGTCACGCGTCTGTGTGTAAACCTTATTTCGTTCAAACGTACAACACATATCGCCACCATACGAGGACGTCGGAGATTGAGGATAAGTGATAACATCAAGCCAAAATACTGGTGCGTTGAGTGTGATTGTTAGCCACAGTGAAGGAGGAGGCGACGAGCTTGGCAGTCAGAGAAAGGGAGAGGAAGCGTGTGTTTGAGGGGGTAACTACCTTTGGAACAGCAAGGGAGGCAAGGCACGGAGAAAAGGAATACCTTGTTTTGCAGGTGGTCAAGGCGTCACTACGTCCCATGTCGGTGCCAATTCATCGTCTCTCCATCTCTCTCTTGGCTCGTCATCTCACACTACCCCCAGTGTCCCTCCTGCCTCGCACCAGGCGTCATCGCTCTTCCATCCTGACAACCGTAGACAGCTTTTACAGCAAAACACTCACCTTATCGCAAGGATCACTAGCGTCACTTCACCCTGCCTACCGACTATCCTTTGACTCCACAACGCCTCTCTTTCCCTTCTACTCTAGCCCCCTTCTCTCCGACAAGCGCAGCCACGAAACGCGTTAGATCGCGAAACAGCCTCACCGTGTACGTATTCAGTTCCGTCTGTCATTAAAGCTTTGCCGCCCTAACTACATCTACTCCAATTGAAATTATGACATCGACTGATCCTCACAGCCTCATCATCCACCTTTCCATGGATCGCGCCTGAGATTATACCCCTCCGCAAAACCATCCACGCGGTCCCGCTCGCCGATCTGCGATGCGGCGCCGGAGAAATGCAGGATTTCTGGCCACCGTCGTGACGTGCTTGGCGCTTTTGGGACTGGTGCAGGCAGACCACAATGAGTCAAAGTCAATCCGTCGATCGAGGGTAAAAGGCGTAATGGAAGCAAGGCAGCTGGGCGCGGATCTGCAAGGTACGCACATCCATCCAATTTCACTCTGGGACAACCTGCTAATGATGTAGCAATTGCGGCGGACTTGGCCAATATCGAAATATTTGCCACCCCAACTTCGGCCTCTTCCTCTTCCTCTGGAATTCCCTCAGCCTCTGGGTCTCAGGCCTCGGGTCTCATTACCTCGTCCTCCGCTGTCACAGCGACCGTTGTAGCCTCGAACGAGTCCACCACTTTGCCCTCGTCAGCCGCTTTGACCACGCCAAGCGCGACCGCATCGCCTTCGGCAATTACGCTCCTCGATCCTGCTGCGGCACTTTCAGTCGTCTTCCCAGGAGGAGCCTCGAGTTCAGCCTCGGAATCCAGCTCGGGTGCTGGTAGTACCGGGGGCGCTGTGCGTCCCAACACTCCTGGTAAGTCAGGGACCCATTCAGCAATTCTCAAACCTTTAAATTCGCGTACCAAATTTCAAAATCCTACTTTGTTCTACTTTTCCTCTTTATACCCTTCTTCTTCTTCGCTAGCCCGTGCCGTCTATCGCGCCCTTCGCTGGTTCGACATTCAACTCTCATTCCCGGTGGCGGATGCTCGAGCCGTCCAAAGGGACTCACGAAAACTCGCCGAACGCCAAGCTCCCGGACCAGTCGAGCATGTGACACCAACAGTGGTTGTGCCTCCTACACCGGTGGTGCCTGGTACACCCACAGCCACGACCGTGTCGGGACCGTCAGTCCCTGTAGCGCCGCCAGCCGTTGTTCCTCCCGTACCCATCGACCAGACTTCACCAGCGTCTGGGCCGTCAATCTCTGTAGCGCCGCCAGCCGTCGCTCCTTCGGTCCCCATTGACCAGACTCCACCGTCACTCTCTGTAGCGCCGCCAGCCGTAGCTCCTCCCGCACCCACCGACCAGACTTCACCGACACTGATTCCGACCCCTACTCCGACACCGGTGCCCAGCCCTCCTCCAGTGGGGCAAACCTCCGCCATCGATTCTCCGAAGCCGACCGGAAACCCATCACCTCAGTCGCAAACAAACGTGGATATTCCACTCGTCCCTTCGGTTTCGCCACCCGTACCTACCACTCCGGAGACAGGGCAGGCTACCCCGCCTAGTCTGTCAGTCCTGCCGACCAGCGACCTCAGGCCATCCGCTGCGTCCTCCGTACCTACGTTGCCTGGCTCATCAACGATCATTGGTGCCGATTCTCCGGTACCAATAGTCACTACGCCATCGAATGATAAAAACTCCACGTCGCCATCATCCTCAGCCGTCAGCCCCACTTCATCGCCTACTCCGACAGCGGTGGGTCTGAAGTCCGATACGGGCACACCTGCAGTCTTCACTGCGAATGGTCCCATACCAGGCCTGCCTGCTAGTGGTGAGACTTCTGCAACGGAGTCGGCGAGCAAGGCGTCGCCGGCCATGGGGCCTGTCTCGATGATCACGGCAGCAGTGCAACCTTCCAGCATTTCAGTGGCAGCCCTTCCGGGCGGACACACCGCTAAAATCACTCCCACCGCGCATTCATCTGCTACAGGTGTAGATGCGGAAGTAAAGTCGTCTATTACCCCCGTGGCAGGTCCATCTTTGCCCGTCATTACTGGCTCAAACGCCACAACAACAAACTCGAGTTCGCTCGCTTCCAGCACCTCGTTGGATGGGTTGATCGGCACGCTTTCCTCGGCACTTGCCAATACTTTACTATTCCCCACCACAAACTTGACTTCTTCCCTTAAAGACAACATCACCCTTTCTCTTTCTGCTTCTTCTCTTTCTACTTCAATTACCTCTTCCTCTTTCATCCACACTCTACCCTCTTCTAGCTCCCAGACCGCTCCCAATCCATCCGAAAACAAGACTGACGGATCTTCTTCAGGCCAACCCACTGCTACCGAAACTTCGACTTCCACCACTCTCTCTGTCCCAGGTTTGAGCTCGGCTTCCTCATCTGCGGCCGGTACCCCTGGACTTCCTTCAGTTTCCGCGACCGGTAAGTCCAGCTTGAAATCGTCATCAGCGTAAGCTGACGACCAGCCGACTCTGGCATCATTGGTGTCATCTCATCAGCGATCTCTCAGCCTAACAGTACCGGTAAGTCCCGAGTTATCCAGTGCCCACATTTAGCTGATTCGTTTAGGCATCCAGTCGCTCCCTGTGACAGAGCCCACATCAGTCAGCATCGGCTCGACCCAATCTCGTCCGCTGGCCCCGGGGGAGGCGGACTCTTCTTGTGAGTGATATCAGGTCAGTAATCTCGGCCTCCGCTGACGTTCGCAGCGTCGATCGGACCCACCGCCACCGGCCAGACTACCCCGACTATCTCCTCCTCGGTGAACGGTCCCCCTACCACCTTACAGTCGAGCTCTGAGACTGCCAATGTTGCGCCTGCCACATCGGTCATCTCCCCAGCCGTATCGGAGGCTGCTTCTTCGTCCGGTAGGTTTTTTCCACCCAAAATTGAACTTGACTGACAGCTCTAGCCACTACTGCACAAGCGAACGTGACCAATCCTCTTGAATCTTCGGTCTCTGTTGACAATCGCCCTCCCACCACTATCGCGTCCGTTCCGACCTCATCGGTTGACGTCATCTCGTCTTCCGCGAACTCTGGTGTCACGGCGGCTTCTCCCACTCCCGAACCGGTATCCTCCCCAACACCCTCGAGCTCTATCCCCGAGTTCAGTGTCCAACCCTCTCTGTCCTCAGTGTCCTCGACGGCGGAGCCTATCTCGAGTGTTTCAACCACTCTGCTCCCCCAGCCGTCCGAGACGTCAGCAGGTGTGACGAGGCCGGCGAGCTCGCCTGCTGCGCCCAGCAGTACTTCCCTTTCCACTGTCGCGGATCCACAACCGACGGAGCTTCCATCTTCGAGCTCGATCACTACCATCAGCGAGCGACCTTCTACATCTCGTGGTGTCGACATCACCGTCAGCGAGCCTTCCGTTACCACAAGTGTCAGTCGGTCTGTCGAGACGTTCGTGTCAGACACGTCGACTAGTTCTATCGGCTCGAGCGTGACGCGTGTTAGCACCGATGAGGCGTCCAGTACCAGCCTGGCGTCCGCCACCCCTACCTCGTTCGCCTCTGCATCCCCTTCGTCGAGTGTGTTGCCGTCGGCCACACCTACGGAACCCTCGTCGAGCCCCGAAGCTCCGTCTGCTTTCAGTCCGTCAGCGAGCACGACCTCGACGAAGGAGGACGTATACGTGCCAACGCAGACATGGCTAATCGTTGCTTCGTCTGCGTCGGCCACCACCACCTCATCCGAAGTAGTCACCACTACCTCGAGCGCCGAGCGAACGGGCACAACTACCACGGCCGAACTCCCCACTACCGCAATCATCCCCAACAGCGTACCGACCCTGATTGTTCCCGCAAACTCTGCGGCCAACAAGCAGTATGCCGGGTCTGGATCGACCGATGATCCTCTCAAAGACACAACTTTGATCTCTATCCTCCTTGCTGCTGATCAGTACCCATGGACCTTTGTTGTAAGTTCGCCGTTCTAGTCTCGGGAAAGCTGCTGACCACTAGGTCAAATCTGCCGATGCCACCTCGCAGTTGTTCAACACATTCCCCAAACTCATCAGCGATGCGCTTGAGGTGGAAGAAGGATCTGTTCAGACATACGGTCTGCAGGTGTACCAGCCTGCTTCCTGGAACGGGGATCAAGCCGCGCTTCTTACTCAGTGGCTTGCCTACATCCCTGACAGCAAGTTCGACACGCTCAATGCCTATCTTAAGGCTGGAAACTCCCCTCTGTTCAATCAGAGTGGGATCCAGGGCGAGCTTGCTGCTCAGATCAACACCGCTTTCCCCCTTGCCGCCAATAGCGAGACTGCCCCGTCCACATCGAGCTCGACCGATGGAGATGACGGCAGCACGCGCACTCGAGACATCATCATTGGTGTCTGCGTCGGTATCGGCAGTCTACTCTGGGTCGGTCTGGTCTTCTGGATCTACAAACGGATCAAGCGGAACAACGATCGGGCGGTACACAAGCGATTGTCCGAGCACATGTCAATGTTTGACGATCGCGAGCGGGAAACTCGTCGATACTCGGTTGCTGCTCCGTCCCTTGCTCCTTCCGATGTTGATGACCGACCATCTTCATTTTACGCTTCTCCTATCGAGAATGACCCCGCGGTCAGGCGTCAGCAACGGCGGTCGCTTGATGGTGGAGACTCGGCAGACTATCACGGGTCTTTTGCCGGGTCAGGCGGAACTGGGGAACAGTCACCGACTTACCATCCCTCGGTATTCGGCACTTCCTGGTTTGCCAACCCACAAGGACAGGGCTCAGCTCGGGGTGCTGGCGGCGAGATGCGCCAAGCGCCCGCTCAGAATCCATTCGAGGATATCGTGACTCGATCATACCTCCAATCGTCGGGATCATTGAATGGCGGATTCAACAGTATGGCGCAAAGGAGGAGTGGAACCGGCAGGCCGGTCCACAAGGCAATGATTGGGCAGCCTACCCTACACGCCAGTTCTTTGGAGTTCAGGGAGCAGTAGGGAACATTGAGGGGGTGGACAGGGGGACGGTACGCAATTAGACAATCTCTTTCGAATTTGGACAATGACCTTTTACGCTTTTATATAAACCATCACATTAATTCCTCTCTCCCTTCGGAGTTCTACTGTAGCTAGACATCTTAGTTGAGTCGTCGCAGCGGCGAATTGGGAGGAGTGGGACGAGACGCGGGGCAATGGGGAGAAGATCTTGGCTGGTTCATCATCATCCTCCGTTCTACTCTGGCTTTTCTTTCCACCTTATCTTTGGTCCTTCGACTTCACTACCTCTAGCGGATTTTATGCATATGTCGCTGGCCCAACGCTGTCCTGTGTTCCAGCGGCTGGCTGTAAGCTGCTGCAAGGAGCTTGATGGCGGAGTCAGCCCGAAGAACCAAACAAACCTAGTCAACCTTCATAATCCAGTGCACCTTTGACCATTTCAGCAATGTACTTCGACTAGTTTTCTCTACCTTACGCTTGGTCACTCTTCCCTGCTCGCTGTGACTCCCACAATAGCACTTTACAGTATACGTATAAGATATGGTCCACCCTCTAAACAACGTATCGCAAGCGATTCATCAAGATCATATCAATCCCCCTACGAAGTTCTTTCTACATTCGAGAGTGGTGAAGGACGAGGAGGACAGCGAGACATGGGAGATCAGGCTGTATGCTGATGTCGAGGGGAAGATGGAAGTGTGGTCATCCAGCCTTGACAGTCAAAAGGTATGTGGACTGATCGAGAACGAATGAAGGGAAGGCTTCAAGCCTGTGGGATGAAGCAGCGAAGGGGATCCCTCTGTCGACACCTCGAGCTGATCTATGTCTAGCTACCCGCGACAGCCCTCTTCCTCCAAGAAGCAATACAGGGAGGTATGCTACATGTCAACCTGAGAGGGAGATCAGCACTTCACAAGGCTTCCAAGCTTGAGGTGAGCCATCGCCACCTCACCACTGACACACCCTGATGCTCTTGCTCTATATAACGTCTTTGATATCCAGGCTGAGTCCTCCATGTGACCTTCTGCTGACATCCTACTCAGCTACAGTTCCTGCACCCAGAAGACGAGCCGATCACGATTCACCTCGACCCATCTCACCGGCCGGATTCTGATGGGATGACCCTGCTCGAAGCTGCTTTTGCGGTAGGTGTTTTGTCATTCTCGACTACAGTGACTCTATATGCAATAGGCCCTCCATACTGATCGCCCTCAGCTGGTGGGCAGAAAGGTATCTACGGGAGCTCAGCCGGACAAAGGTATGTTGACCCGCCCACAGTAATCCCCCCCTCTCCACCAGCTGCTGCATCCCGTTCCAGCAAACGAGCGCTGACTGGTTATGTAGCGGAGATGAGAGGCCTTCGCAAGAAGATCACCGAGAAAGATGTAAGCTTCTATCTCTGGGACCGGACCAACCGGCTGACCATGGATAGGAGGAATTGTCCCGCCTACAGACCCAAATTGCGAATTTGCGAGCCGTGGCCGATAATGCCAGATCCAGTGAGATCAAGAAGAAGCGTGAGTTTCGCTCAGAATCCAGCATTCGCTCGTTGTGATCAGCAGAGAACGTCTGGCTGATCGCGCAGTACAAGCCAGTCCGAAGAAGCCCGCCGGTGCCAGTTCTCTCCAGCCGAACGCGAAACGGTGAGCAAACCGCCTTCTTATCCAACAAGAGGGGCGTCACTGATCTCGTCCAGACGGAAAGCTGTAGTCGACGAGTTTGCTGGCAGCGATAGCGAATGATGCCCTGTCAACGCAAAGCCCGCTTGACAGATACCGCATCTCGTACAGGACGTCACTCGATAGGACTTCATCGGCTATAGACCCCGCCCGCCCATCGCGATCAACCTTCACTCTGTCTATATACTCTTCATGTGCCGCTAGCCCCGCCCGTCCTCCGCCTTTTCCCTCTGTCTCCATTCTTTAGGAAATGGACGATTCCCAGCTCGGGCGGTATATTTTCTCCTACGACGGTGGTGGATTTGACAAAGTCCATAGATGCCGATGTGACTTTAGGTGCTGGCTCTGCCTCTGGTTCTGATGGTCGGAAGGCCGGCTTATGGGTCAGCCCATGGCGAAGGTGCACTCCCTAAGCACAATATGAGTGACTCACTTTGCTCTTAACATCCTGCTGCATCCATGTTCCTGGTAATCCCGGCGCCCAATCAAACGCATAAGCCGGGACATTGCCCTTCCGCTGCCCCGCTGCTCTTCCTCTACCTCCGGCTGCAGATGTGTCAAGGTTGCCTAGGTCCGGCTTATGTTCCATCTCCTCCTGTAATTCGTGTTCTTCGGCGGTCTGTTCCGAGGCGAAGTCCACAAGGAGATCTAGGGTTGTTCGTTGAGGTGGTGATGAAGGTCCAGGGGTACTCTCCAGGCGAAGAGCTATAGGATCAGAATGTATTTAATTCAAGTGACCAGGAGGAAAGCCCGGATCAGAGTCGTGAACCTGGGAGACAAGGACAGACAAGGACTCACCCGCTCTACGCCTTTTGCTCTCCTTCTTCAATCTTTTACTCTCCAGAGCTTCATCCTGGGCAGCAAGAGCATCCGCAGTGGTCGGCAGAGAGCGATCTGCTAGGCCAGCATACTGGCTGGCAGACTCAAATAGACGTTGAACATCTGAGAAAGAATCAGTAGGTTTATTCCCGTCTGCACCTCCCCTTTCCCGGAGTGGAGGAGTGATATGGTCAGAAGAGAGATACGCACGGTGCTCTAGCAATCTCTCCATCTCTGCCAAGGCTCCAGCTTCGGCACCATCGAAGCCTTTCCGCCGTAATGTGGTGACGCTTAGATAGCGCAGGTATTCGGAAGGACCTGAGGGCGCGAGGTGCACCTTCAAGTCGTCAAGCGAGGAAGTAGTGAGTGGTCTTGTCATGTTGAGGTATCGCTCGGGGACGTCTCAGATCGCGACAAGCCGGCGGTAAGGATGGGGTGACGATGAGATGTAAGCTGAAACTGCGGTGGAAGGGTTGAAAGGCAATTGTGACTTCATGGACTTGATTTTGAGTGGAGGTGGCCCATCCGTCAACAAACGGACAAATGGATTCAGGCTACTTCACACATTTGAGCATCGATTCAAGAGAGCCGGGCTTCAGTCAAGTATGATCTAGAAAGGACACGGCTAAGATATTATGCATACAGTCACTGCGGTCTCGCAGAATTTTCCTTCCCCTTCGACACACGTAAACTCCATACCAACCCTTCTCAGAAGGGCCGCCGGCGCTCATCCACCTCGAGTAAATAGACTAAGCATCGGATCAATTTGCTGCGGATCCCTGACTCTCAATGAGAGCGCGTCTGGTTTCGGATGCCTGCATGAGGTCAGTACATAATTCCTATGATAGCTCTGGCTGCTCACCTTATTCAAGCCATCTAACATGTCCAACGACATTTGCCAGTCGACACAAGCTGCTAGATTAGCCCATGATCTCGCAAAGCAATTGACTAGACTTACCGTCTGTGATCGAGACTCCGTACTCTAGGTTCTCCCGGGGCTGCTCAGAGCTCTGCTTGCCGCCCATCAGATTGCTCTCAAACCTGCGAGGTCAGCAACAGCGTTTGCACATTGAGTCCAACGAGCCGCTCACATTATGCCCACAATGCCAGTCTCTCCAGCAGCGATCTGCTTTCCGACATCCTCGGCGACGATTGGCTGGTTCAGATGGTTCTTTGACGAGTTCCCATGCGAGCAGTCGACCATGATTGAAGCCTTCTCTCCGGGATTCTTCTTTCGGATATCCGCTAGAGCTTTTTGGACATACTCGGAGCTGGAAAGTCAGAATGCTGACTTCGAGACCTATCCCATAATAAGACTTACGCGTAGTTGGGGCCCTTGCTTCCGCCCCGCAAAATGACGTGACAGTCCTTGTTACCAGCGGTTCTGACGATGCTGGCCATACCCTGGCTGTTGATACCCATGAAGTTGTGCGGGTTGCTCGCGCTCTGCATGGCATCGATAGCAACGCTGACCGAGCCGTCTGTGCCGTTCTTGAAACCGATGGGGAAACCGGACCCAGATGCCAACTCTCGGTGAAGCTGAGACTCTGTCGTGCGGGCACCGATCGCTCCCCAGCTGATCAAGTCGGCGATGAATTGAGGGCTGGAAGTCAGCTAAGCACAAAATTCCATATGTGTGAACTCACCTGATAGTGTCGAGCAGTTCGCAGCCAATAGGCATACCCATCTCGTTGATATCCCTCAGCAGCTCCCTGGCCATCCTCAACCCCTTGTTAATCTGGAAGGTTCCATCAACATCTGGGTCGTTGATCAGGCCCTTCCAGCCAACAGTCGTCCTAGGCTTCTCAAAGTACGCCCTCATGACAATCTCCAATCCAGGCCATCGGCCCTCGACGACGCAAGCGCGCAGTCGGCTGGCGTACTCTTTCGCTTGCTCGATATCGTGAATCGAGCAGGGTCCGACCACGACGAGAAGACGGGGATCCCGTTGAGCCACAATAGCGGCTGATGTGCGACGCGAGGCTGAAATAGTTTTGGCTGCAGTGGAAGTGACGGGGAGATCATGACGGAGCAGTGCGGGAGGGATAAGGGGGTCGTACTGGCTGTCAGCAAGGTGTAGGAGTAGAGTTGCGGAAAGGCAAAGGGTCTGCGGGATGTTGGATGAGCGGGACAGGCCAAACTTACGCCTGTGACATTGTTGTCATCCAAAGCACGATTTCTGTCTGGAGAGTGTGTAGCTACAGGCATGGTGTATGATGTGTTTGTGGTGCGGTATGGCTGTATGTATGTAGATGTTGGTCAAACGTGCAGTCTCCAAGGCCAATTGTCAACTTTTTGGCTCTGACTCGACCTCTGCCGTAAAGCGGCAACTCCCGCCGGTACTCCCTTACGTCAGCTGCTCGGGGCCCGGTTAACGCTTTACCGAATGGTCCACCAAAAGAGCGATCGAGACCACTAGTCCCATCTCGAGGCAGTCCACGCTGCCCATACACCGGCTCCACAGGCCAGGCATGTGCGTATAAAGGGCAGGGGGATCATAACCGGACAGGACAAGATCCCAACTTCCCCCCTCGCAAACGAAAAAAACAATGCCGCCACCCTTCACAACTTCCTCCATCGACGGCGTCGAGCACCTGGATGTCCTCGTCCTCGGCGCTGGTGTGTCTGGCATCAACGCCGCTTACCTCGTTCGCTCCAAACTCCCATCGGCTACATTCGCTGTCCTTGAAGGGCGTAACACTATCGGTGGGACCTGGAATTTCTGGAAATACCCCGGGTTCCGCTGCGACTCTGCCATGAGCAGCTATGCGTTCACCTGGTATCCCTGGGACAAGGTCGAGCAGGTCGTGTCTGGCCAGCGGATCGCTCAGTACATCGATGAGGCGGTAGACCACGAAGGCTTGCGAAAGCATATACGCCTAGAGCATAGGGTGAAGAGCCTGAACTGGGTGTCGTCTGAGGGGAGATGGACGGTGGAGGTGCAGGAGAAGGGACAGGAGGTGCGGACGATTACGGCGAGATGGGTCATCAGCTGTATGGGATACTACAGCTATGACAAGGCGCTTAAGGCGGTCATTCCGGGCATCGATTCCTTTGATGGACAAGTCATACATCCCCAATTCTGGCCGGAGGACACATCTTGTAAGGGCAAAAAGGTGGTCGTTGTCGGCTCTGGGTCAACGGCGATGACTATCTTCCCTGCCATCACGGACGACTGCGAGCAGGTCACCCTCCTCCAGCGATCTCCTTCATACGTCGCCAGTATCCCCTCCCGTCGGCGCTTCCAATTCCTCTTCACCTTCCTCCCCCATATCCTCGCCGCGAAAATCGTCCGCTTGCTCGGCCTCATCATGGAGCACCTCTTCGTCACAATCATGCGAGGTTACCCCAACTTCAGCCGAAAGGTCCTGCGCAAGGGCGTCGTTGCCAAGCTCGGCCTTGGCTACCCCGTCGATACCGACTTCAAACCTCGGTATGCCCCCTGGGAGCAGCGCATGATCCTTTCCAAGGACGGCGAGCTCTTTGATGCCCTGAACAAACCCAATGCCGAGATCGTCACGGATACCATCCAAACCGTCGATTCCACCGGTATCCTCGTGTCTAGCGGTCGACACATTGATGCAGACATCATCATCACTGCCACAGGGTTGCACGTCGATCCGACGGGCAACGCTCACATCTCCATCGATAAAGTCCCCATGAACCCCAACGACAGCTTTGCGTGGCGGGGCCTCATGCTCGAAGGAGTTCCCAACTTCGGGCTCATCACGGGCTTCCTCGTCGGGTCATATACTCCGGGAGCCCACGCGCAGACGGAGATCTTGATCAGCGTCATCAGGAAGGCGGAGCAGAAGGGTTGCGTCTCGGCTCGGCCGGTGATGAGGGATGAGGAGAAGCAGGGAGCGGAGAGGAAATCATTCATGTCAATGACAAGCACATACTTTGTCGAGGCGAGCGACAGATTGCCAGTGGTGACAGGAAAGGGGGTGTGGTACGGGAGGGAGAACTTGTGGAAGGACACTAGGATGAGGTGGTACGGTAGTCTCACCGAGGGCATGAAGTACGAGCGGGCGGATGAGGGTCAGGCTGGAAGGAAGAAGGTCGCTTGAAGGTGGCGAGAGCAGAGGGCGCCGTATCAGTATCTTGTAGTATCTAGTGCATTCTATCTTGTGGAGGGAGTTGGGACTGTCAGTAGTACTAGTATCTATGCTTAGTAGCTAGGCCATGAAGAGACGGATGTATACACGTATTGTGGTTGATGCATGATGGTCCAGGAGTCAGGCGAATATTCGGACCGATTTTGCTATAACGCCGCAAAAGTCCGTACACAAAGTAGTCGTGTATCAATTGACGGACATGATACAGCCTGTATCATCATAAAGTGTCGCTTCTGATACAGAGCATCAATCACTGCTAACAGCTGGTATCCTTTTCATACATACGCCATGTCCGATACCACCGAGCCTCAGTCTGAAGCTGCCAAGCGCGCAGCCGCTCGCCGAGCGAAAATCATGGCGAGGGGCAATACAGGGCTTCAGAAGCTCGCTCAAACGGCAAGGGGTGATGAGGCCGACAAGCTGTATGGAGGGGACTGTGAGTTGCTTGCACATCGATGTATAACACTCAGCTGACGTTTACAGCTGCATCTTCGTCACGACCTATGACACCGTCGGCCGGTCCGTCACGGGCTGATAGCACGCCCTCTTGGATACCACCTACTACCCCATCTGCCGGAGGCGGCGTCCCGCCTGAGCAGCAACAAATGGCGGACCAATTCCAAGCTATGATGGCTATGCTTGGGAATGGTGGCGGCGCAGGTGGCGGAGAAGGAGCACCACAGGGAGGCATGCCAGACATGTCAAACCTACTCGCGCAGATGATGGGTCAGGCGCCAGGAGGCGGTCCGGGCGGCCCTAATCTCCTGGGCGGGATAGACGACCCGTCCGGACTAGGAGGGAACCCCTTTGACCCAAACGGAACTGGAATGCCGAACTTCCCCGATCTATCCCAACTCTCCAATCTCGGTATGGGCATGGGCGGAATGGGGATGCCGCAGAAGGGGAAAGGATGGGTCGAGAGGTCATACCCTCTCATCCACGCTCTGGGCATTATGGCATTATTGGCGTTTGTTGTAGGGTGGTGGGAGCCTAGTATACGGCTCGCGAGGTGGGCTGGGCGGATTGATGCGGAAGGCTCAATAGGGCGCTGGGCAAGATTAGCGGGGCGCAGAGGCGGGTGGGGAGGAGCAAAGTCGGGTTTGTTGGGTGACGTGGAGTCTCTGGTGAGTCCATATCCTCCCGACGAGTCTTCAGATGGTTTGCTGATGGCTCTTCAGCCATTGTTCTGGGGGTTCACAACGCTCGAACTTATCCTCCAAACAACCCGCTTCATCATTCTCAAAGTAGGCGTTCTTCCTGTTCAAAATTACATCCAGCTGACAATCTCAAGTCTCCCCCACCCCCTCACTCTCTCATCTCTACTTTCCTCCCCATGCTTCCACCCAAAATTTCCCGGCCCCTCCTCACGGGCTCGCGATACCTTACAATGTTCACCCAGATTTACAAAGACGGGTGTCTGCTCATTTTTGGGTTGGGGGTGTTTATCATTCTTTCAGAGTACATCTCAGCCTGAGATGGCATTCCGACGAAGATCATGCATGGTTATGCATTAGCATTATGAGCCAAGACACACCGCTAAATTAAAGATGAGATCCCTATTGATAACTGTCTAGCTACTGATCAACAGATATTGTCCATCAAGGGAAAAGGTCCGAATCTCAAGGTTTCACACCCTCCTTCCTCTCGCTGCGCCTCTCCCTCGGTGCAGGGTCAACAATAGCAATCAGACCCCTCATCCCCTCCAACTCGGCCGCTTCCGCCTCAGCCTCTGACCCAGCGGTGTGCGGCAGCCAAACCACCGCTGCGGGCTGTAGCATCTCGGGCGGATAGATTAGACCCCGATTGGCTTCGGTTGGATCGTGGAAGAAACGGTCGCCTTCCTTGTCTCTCCCCTTGACGAGGTCCCGCCGGGTGACTGAGGCAAGCTCGGTATGGGCCATATCGTCTATGGTGTGTGGGCGAAGTGGGAGGGGGCATGTTGATGGGAGACGAGAATAACCCGGTAGAAGTGTCGTTAGGCGTTGCAGCATCGACGAGTCTGAAGCGGACCGAGAGAGTGGAGGACGAGGGGAAGAGGTTCGCATACTGGCGGCGATAGCATCAATGTTAGACTTCGTTGCCGCCTTTAGATCCTTCCGCCGCGCTTCAGGTATTCGGCGCGCGGTGAGAGCTTCCGAGAGGATGACGGCCAGTACGGCCACTCCCCAGCTGATACCACCTATAGCCCATTCTCTGCGGGAGAGCAGGATCAGGCCGTAAAGTGCCGGTTGAATGCCGAGACACCAACCTAAAAGGCGCACGAGCCACAGTGCAAGGATGCCATCGTTGAAGCCGATGTCAACAAAAACCCGGTCGGTCATGTGGCGCAGGACGACGAATGAGAGGTAGAGCAAGATGAGGAGTGGGAGGCATAGGAGGGGGAAGATGAGGCTGAGGCTGAGGGTGTAGAGGACTGCGAGGGGCGGGCCAGCCAGGAGAAGCGCGGGTGATAATGGACCTGGAAGGGCAGCTAAGAGTGTCAGCCGCCTTTCGAGATATGTGCTACTGAAAACATACCACGGAAGATTGCGCGAGGTGTTGACGCTCTCCGCCGCCGCTGGAGATGTGTGAGGAGACGTCGAGGCTGCAGGAGTATGATTGCAGGTAGAATGATAGCGAGGTTCAGTAGGAAGACAAATATCCACCAGGCTATCCGATCAGCAACCACTCTCGGATCCAATGACCTGATTAACTCACTTGAGTATACTGAACCATCCGCGACTGCCCGAGACTTCTGCGATTCACCAGCAAGAGCTTGTACCGCAAATTCCATGGAAGACACGAGCAAGGCCCAGATGATACACAACGCAAGCTGATGAAGGTCAGTCGAACCCTGCCTTCGATGAAACGTCCGTGACTTACCAAGAGCCAGAATGTCGCTTGGGTGGCCAAGAGGTCTCTGCGGCCCCGCGAAACAGTCGGAACGCGATGGGCGAGGACTGTGCTCGGTCAGCATTGACTATGCTGCAATTTCGGATATCGACTTACAGATACTGCCACGAATGGCTGAGAGTACGACCAAGAACATGATCAGTCCCGGCACGAAAGCTTGGACTACCCCCGAGCCTAGTCCGTCGTTCCGGCCAAGAGCGTTAAGGAAGGTTAGGTAGTGTGTGAACCCCGGTGCCGACGCATTTGCGAGACCGATAAAGGGTATGACTGGAAAGTCAGCCCTTCCGCTATCACTCTCTTGAGATCCTTGAACTCACGTATCAGAGCCAGCACGAAGCCCAGCAGAGCGACCTTCGCCCAAAATGTCCCTTCGGACTTGCCGATATTTGCCCAATCTATATCCTCGATCGTGTATCCCTCCACTTTGATCGCCCCGGGTATAAATCTCACTCCCCGGCCAACAATCACCCACCCTGTCGCATCTCGCCCGCTTGCCGCCGAACGCATAGCCAATAGCTGCATACTCTCCACCTCATCATTGAGTTGTTTCAAACCCAGCCTGCTTCTTTCAATTGCGCTCGACGGATGAGTAATTGGAGACGCCGCAGCAGACGGCTGCACACTCCGATATGGCGGACTTGGCTGAAGCTCCAATTGTCGTTCTGGTCCAGGAACGATTCTGGCATCTGGTGATGTCTCTACCGTATGTGGGTGTTCACCGGAAGACGATTCGGACGATCGGCCATTGGAGGAAGTCCTGCTTCGATGACTATCTGGGGTGGAATCAGTGACGAATTTGCCAGACTTGTCAATTTTGACTCTTTGGCCGATTTCGAAACGCGTAGATTGGAGCGAATTCCGATTGATCTCGCGAAAACGAGATTGGTCCAGAAGAGCGTTTGTAAGGCCTGGATGGTTGGACGGACCACCGAGATTCGTGCGAGAGTATTGAGCGTGTGAGGAGTCTGAAGGGAGAAGAGGAGGAAGAGTATCGGCAGTGGCAGTTCGCCCAAGGCTGTTGGGTTGATCAATAGGGGATGTGAGAGGGTATTGTGGATGTCGGTTTCGGCCGGGTGCGTCCAGAAGGTAATGCGCCTCCTCCGCCTCGAGCTGGAGCAGTGATGCCTCTCGTTCAGCAACCTTTTGCCTGAGTAGAATGGTGTCACTGACTGTCAGTCTTGCCCGGGAGGGAAGAAAACCCACTCACGGTATGCAAAAGACGCCAATGACAGTGATCTCTTGCTCCTCTGCATCATGTACTCCAGCAGCAGTTGCTCCCGACAGTGTTTTCCTCAGAATCTCTTCCGACATCCCCTTCCACCCCGGAGCATCCTTTCCAGCCACCACGACCATTTCCATACCACCACAAGTTTCTTGCTCAAACCTCCTCCTTCTCGCCCAGATCTTCGCGTAAGCCCGGGTGACAACCCACAGTCCACCCCCCAGACTCAACAGTCCAATGAGCACGAGGATGACGATCAGTCTTACACGAGCGGAGGACAGTGCCGGCCCGATCGTTTGAGGTAGAGCACGTTTGTTGACCTGTATTCTGGATTGGAGGAGGGAGATGGAGCTGTCGCGTGATGGTGAATCGGGGGAGGGGTCGAGAGAATTGAGCAGCCGTAGTAGACTCAGGTCGGATAGTGTGCCCAGACGCCCACCGAGGTAATTGGTAGGGGACGTCTCTGAAAGACAAGGGTTGTTGACGACAAAAAGGGGTAGGGCCACAGCGAGGGCCACGAGAGAGGATAGGACAAGAAGTTTGAGGCTGGCAAGTACGACGGGAAGCGCGGAGGTTGCGGCTGATCCTGGGGACGAGCTTGTATCAGGTAAGAAGGGGAAGAGGAAGGCCAATAGGGAGAATGATTTGGATGTTCGTGAACTATTTCCGTCAGCTACGATATCAGGAGAACAGCTACATGACCTACTCTGATGGGACAAAGTACGTCCTCGGTGAGTAGATAGCAGGGATCTTCCCCCTTAGAACCGCCCAAAGGAGCCATAGAAGGCCGCCTATGAGGACAGTGAACACGGCTCCGGATACTGCACCCCATGCCTGGAAGTCCATATCTCCAGCGCATGTACCGATGGCTGATTGATCCGTGGCCTGCGCGATGGGCGCAAATGGAGTGGATGAGGAAGTTGCCGAGAGGGAAGTGCCGGATGGACCGAATGATGTTGATGATCCGATCATTGTATTGGATGGACCAAGCGCAGAGGCTGTAGGAGTCGCAGATGGTGAACTTCCACCAGTTGAGATCGATGCACCAGGTACGCTCGTGATTGTCTGCTCGAAAGTCGACCCTCCCGACTTCGAGGTGACGATAACAAGCCCGCCGCTTCCGCTTGCCATTCCGGACGGCCCTGCCGCCGCAGTCCGACATTCCGTCGCCGCGCTCAAGACCGATAGTGGAGGGTTGACCGGCCCGAGTGACGCAGCGGCATCATACGAGCTAGACGAAGCGGAGTAGAATGGCGCAGTGTACCATTCCTGCTGCCACTCGAGTGTGACCGAGTCGCAAGTGTAGAAATGCCGTCTGCCGAGGATGTGTGTGGGAACGAAGGTATGGGGAAGGGGAGTCGGGGATGGCAGTGTAGGCAAAGGTATCATCGAAGTTTCGGGTGACGGGCGTAACGTGACGTAACAAGGGGGGAGAGTGGCGAGTGACGAAATGAAATGAAATGGTGCGAAGTGATAGCGATGTGGACACTAGGGCCAATGTGGGAGTGCTAAGTCGAAGTAATATACAAGGGATGGTAAGTAGATGTTGAGAGATGCAAAGGTGGATGTGTGACAAGGGGGTCAAAGCGAGTCCACTGTGCCTGAAAAGTTTTGGCTCGCGCTTGGACAACACGAACCTTACCTTGCTCAGGGTGAAACGTTTCATCTCCGTGCCTTGTTTCAGCCTTCAACATCATCTGGATCCACTTGCACATCATCGCATGCACAAGCTAGAGTAGAAGGAAGGTATGTTTATAGATACAAGCTAGTATTGTTAGCATGTCATTGGTGAGGAAGAAGGCGAGAACGTACGATGGGTTGAACACAACGGTATTTGGCCTCTCGAGCATATCCAGCGATTTAGCAAACAGATCTTCTAGCTCAGTATTACCAATGGCATGCGCCGCAGCTCCCATCTGCCGCAGGAGCTCTTGCAGTCGACGGAAACATCTAATGATGGATCCCTCAAAGACGTCTGTCAACTGAGGCAGTCAGCATACATCCGATTTTCTACCAAAGGTTGTCACAGCTCACCTTGCAGATCTCGCTAAACTTGGCACCCTTGCACCATTGCAATACCGCGTCCATCATTTCCACCTTGAAGCTCTGGACATACTCATCTTCGACAAGAGCGATTCCTGACTCGGTCGAGACTTTCGCTATCCGTCGAGCAGTTTCTTGTAGGACTCGGAGAGGGGTCGCTAGTTCTTCCTTCAGCCTGATCTTGGCTTCAGACTACAACATCAGCTTAGGTTCATACTACATCCAGGTCGAGAATGACGCACCTTCTCTTGGAAGACGAAGCAACTCAATAGTGCCGCAACATGCTCCGGCGCCAAACCGCCAAACACACCCCCAAACATCATTTCCGTCAATAATAGCTCGTCTCCTGTTGAGATTTCACAGGCCACTCTTCCCTTCATCTCCACCACATCATCCTGCGTCGCGAAGCCCAGTCGACGCAAGACTCGTTTTCTCGATTTTAGCTCTTCGAGCTGGAGCACATCGTGAACAGAGTTGATTTTTCGCTTAAGGTTCTTTACAGTATCGATCGCTGTTTGCTTGGTGGCGTAGAGATCGTATAACCGGGGGAGATCGGGCGAGGATGAAATAGGCAGGGACTGAATCTTTTGCTCAAGAAGGGATATTTGCTGTGTTTGTCAGCTTGATCTACATCACGGGCAACAGTCAGCCTACCTTGACAAGATCCTTGAAAGACTTGTCGTTAATCCCCATATTCTTGATCGGATCAAGCAATGGTGGTCCCTCCGGTGTCCGTCTCAGTGTCTCCGTCACAGCCTTGAAAGACGTGTTGCGCTCAGCCTGACCTCGAAGATCTTTGGGTAAGTTGATTCGATATTGTGAGATCGACTGCACAGTAGACAAGAGGACGGCAACCACAGCAATCTGCCCTTGGTCTCCTGGAGGAGGAGGGGGTAGTTGAGTCGTCGATTTGTCTCGGCCGATAAGTGAATCGGAGGCGATTCGGAGAAGGACGTCGACAATGTAAGATTTTTGGGGTGGATCATCTTCTGATATAGCTTGTATACGGCCCTGGACAAGTCAGTATAGGGCAATATCGCAGGCAGGTAGAAACCTACTTTTTGCGCAGTGATTTTGTTGTATGCAACAACCACTCCCCACCCGTAATCCTTGTTCCCATCCTTGATTTCGACCAGTCGACCAGTGTTGAGGAAGGGTAGAGAGTATGTAGGATGGGTAATGACGGCCCTGAAATCGTCTCCTTTCTCCTGCAACACCTTTCGTAACTCCCAGTAATCCTCAATCTCCTCTTCGCGCTCAATCTTATACCCATCTCTCTCCTTTTCTGCCTTCTTCAATTCTGCCTCATCAGCTCGTCGTTACCAACACAAAGTACAGGTACTCACGCTCTTCCAGTACTGGCACACTCATCGTATTCTGGAATTGGAAGAAGCATCTCTCCAGCATATACTCCGGACTGACACCCTCCACCCGCATCAGATTGATAATCATGTTGTAACCCAAGTGGAACGCTGAATCCAGCCTGTCCGCTTGTCCCTTGACCATTGACTTTGCCGCATCAGGCTCAATCTTCTCATCCACCATCATGATGACTATTCCTCTAGCATCCAGTCCTCGTCGACCGGCTCGACCTGACATTTGGATGTATTCCTACCACATAAGCTTTTATCCGGAACGAAGGATGACGACCACTCACTCCACCGGAGAGATTTCTGAAATCCTTGCCGTCAAACTTTCGCACACTGGTAAACACCACAGTCTTGGCCGGCATATTCAGCCCAATGGAGAAAGTCTCAGTGGCGAATAACGCCTTGATCAAACCCTCCTGGAACAGGATCTCAATTACCTCTTTGAGAATAGGTAACAGTCCACCATGATGGATTCCGATTCCTCTTTTGAGGAGAGGCAAGATGAGCTCGATTTGTGGTAGTTTCCGATCATCCTCCGACAGTCCGCCAATGGCATTTTCGAATACCGTCGCGACCGAGTTGGCCTCTTCCGGGGTGTTGAAGTCGAGCTTTGACATTTGCATCGCCAGAGCTTCGCACTCTCGTTTTGAGAATGCGAAGATGATGACGGGGTGTAGACCGCGCTGGAAGATCAGGCGAACGATCTTGTAGATGTCTGACGATTCTACAAGGGTCAGCATTTGGCATTCGGATGCCACCGACAAAACGCAGCATACCCTTCATTGCACCGCCCTTCCTCGTCTTGCCCTTCTTTCCCTTCCCGCTACTTGGATCCGCCGGATCTTCTCCCTGACCCGACGCCAACGCCGCCATGGCTTTCTGGAAGTTGTCTTCCCTGAAATTACTCCGTTCATCGACGACAAGGTAAATCCCTTCCGAGCCGGACGGGAAGAGGTAGTGTTGGAGCGGTGTCGGCCGGAAATCGGTGTACACAACGTGACAAGGCTGATTGTGGCACTGGCAGATCCACTCGGCGAACTCCATAGAGTTAGGGATGGTTGCGGAGAGGAAGACGTATCTGACGGAATGGGGGAGGAGGATGATGGTTTCTTCCCATACGACACCACGTTCTACACATATTAGCAAGCAGTCTGGCATCAAGAATGTAGCTCACCTTTATCTCTCATATAGTGGACTTCATCAAAGACGACCCAAGCCACTTCTCGCATAACCTCGGAACCTCTGTACAGCATCGATCGCAGAATCTGGTCATCAGCTCAAGCTTTGTCGTTAGATCGAAGATCGCTTACCTCGGTGGTCATGACTAGACAAGAAGCAGTAGGGTTGATGGTGACATCTCCAGTCATCAATCCAACATCTCCGAATTGCTCGCAGAACTCTCGGTATTTCTGATTTGACAGCGCCTGCAAGGTCAATCTCGCTCTTCGGAGCTCGCAGCACCATCAAACACACCTTGATAGGGGAAGTATACACCACTCTCCGTCCTTCTTTTAGACAAGTGGCGATGGCAAACTCAGCGACGACCGTCTTTCCAGCAGACGTATGGGCCGAAACCAAAACAGATTCGTTCCGCTCGATACAGCTCGTGGCAACATGCTGGAAAGGATCCAGGTCGAACTTGTAAGTCCGGGCTGGGGGATCGTTCCGCTTATGCTGGGCGATGGGCTGGTATGGGTAGTCTGGCGGTATTGCCACCTACTACATCAGCACCCCTACCTCGACCCTGATCAGATATAGACTTACCTGATGCCGAACCTGATGAACAAGCTTCATCTTGCCCTCTGCCTGTTCCCCATTCAAGCCCTTGGCAGCCTCGATCTCCCTCTCTGCCTCCTGCTCAAACTCGTCCGCTCGTTTAGGCAACAAGGGCTTCTCTTCATCAACGGCTCCAGCCTCTAGCGCTTCCATTGGGTCACCTCCTGCCCCTCCGCTTTCTAATGCCTCCATCGGATCGACGCCCGTCCCAAGTTGAGGATCGCCCGACTCGAAATCATCCCCTGTCCCTGTTGGCGCCGCAACCCGGGCAGATTTTGATGGAGGGACGATAGGCGCTTCGGGGGATGAGGCCGCCTGTCTCTTTTTCGTCTTTTTTGGTCTCGAAGGGCCTGCTACGGCGGCAGCTCCGTTGGCTGACATAGTGCTCGGGCTACAGGGTCTGGCAAGGTGAGGATGTAGATGGTGTCAATACATGGGTGTAGCGGCGAAATCTTCACGGCCGCCTCCAATGGAGGTGGTCACGTGAGAGCCGGAAGTATATCCGGCCCTTGTAAAAGTTCGGGCACCTTCATCGCCGCCACCCTTTCATTGTCTCTTTACGTCTCATCTCACTCCCTATAGCCCATCATGTCCTTCTTCTCAGGCCTCTTCTCTTCCGCTCCGGCTCCCGCTCCGCAAAATGAGCCATCATCCTCACAGGAACTTTTCAACTCGGCAAAGTTCGACTCGCCGGTCCAGCCGTCTTTCGCTGGTCCGTCTTCCGGATCGATCCCCCCTCCCCCGCGCGCACCCGGTACGCTGCCTGATATGCCATCAGCAGCCCCCACAGCGCTCGACACATTCTCATCAGCTTACGATCCCGCAAAGCTGCATCCCCTCGCTGGATTGGGTGATAAGCTTGACTTTCTCCAGCTGGACGAGGATAAATTGACGGATGTGCAAGGTGCGGCCAGTGTCTTGCCTAGTAGAGGATGGACGGACGATCTTTGTGTCGGAACGGGGACAACATATCTTTCAGGTGAGTATCTCCATGAGTACTTTTATGTAGTATTGCTGATCGATCAGGATTGGCCGTTGGAGGAGCGTGGGGTCTGAAGGAGGGTTTGGGCAGACCACTAGGCCCTAGCCCATCGATGAAGCTTCGGATTAATGCCATTCTGAATGGATGTACACGACGGGGAAGTTTCCTAGGGAATTCTCTCGGCGTACTTGGTGAGCTCCTTCTTCGATCGTCCTGGACGCAGCGCTGACCATAAGCTATCTTCTACAACATTGTAAACTCATCGATGGACTCTTTCCGCGGAAGGCACGATATCTTGAATGCCATGACAGCTGGGGCCGTTAGTGGGGCACTGTACAAATCAACCGGTGAGCCTGACGCATTCGACAATTTTCAAGTTCTTTAGCTGACAGCTTACAGCCGGTGTCCGCCCCGCTATTGTTGGCGCGAGCTTGATGACTGCCGCAGCGGGGGGCTGGTCTTACTTCAAGACTGTTGTATAGGTTATTTTTTGGGTATCTAGGATATGCACCCCACCTCAAGGAGATACAAAAACAGAATACATTGTCCCACTTCGACGAGCAAGCAGGATCTCACTATACTATGGTTACATGTTGATTCAACCACCAATGTCCGATTGATACAGAGCTACGACTACTCGCTCATCGCTTCATACGCTCCTCCAATTGCTTCATCAGAGCCATCCTCTGATCAATCCCCTGCAAACTCCGGATGTCCGCGCTGTCGACACCCGCGATAGCTCCCGGCGAAGTAGGTCTGACCTTGACCGGGCTGGTAGAGCGCATCTCGAGCGATTGTAATTTGGTCCGAGGTGAAGCAGCTGTGTGTGCAGGTTTGGGAGAGGTCGCTCGGGGAGATATCGCCCCACCTCGTGAATGCGCCATCTCAACTTCGTCCCTCGATACTCTCCCGACCGGCCTAATCTCCTCCCTCTCAACTTCGACCTCGACCTCTTCCTCCTCCTCTTCATCATCGACCTCCTCTGCATCCACAGGCGAGACCACCGCTCTCTCACTCCAACTATCCCTCAAAATCTCATCCACTTTCCCCCTAGCTTTCAGCTCCTTCTTTTGCGCCCGGACCCTCCGGACCGTTTCGGGCGTAGACGTCGGGGTAGAGATAGGTGCCACCCGCTTTGAGTACTTTTTGGGGGTTAGACCAGAAGTGTTGCTGAGGTTTGGCGTCTCCCCTCCCCGCCGAATGCTCCCGCCGCGGGAATCGATAAGACGGATGGTAGGTGTGGCTCTCCCGGTGGCTTTGATACCATCGGTCCCTCGTCGTGTGGGCGTGCGAACCACATCGGCTTTGGTGGGTGTCCCAGCAGCTGCAGAGGCAGGATCGTGACTCTTAGTCCTGGTCGGCGTACGAGCGACCAAGCGCGAATTTGTAGGCGTCTGCGCTTTCCGTACTGTCCGACCAGGTCCAGACGTAGCGCTCCGCTCGAGCTTGTCCGCCGTACTAGGTATGTCTGGCATGCAGCTTTCATCGCCGCCTCCGGGTAGTGGGCTAGGCTGGGCGCTAATCATAGATTCAAGGTCGGTGCCGGAATCGTACGTGGACAAGGGGACGAGGTTGTTTGTAGAGGGGCCATTGTGGAAGAAGAGATTGGGGTTGAAGGGTGGGGAAAGAATAGGGGGTGGGGAAGCAGCTCGAGCGCGCATGTAGGCTGGGACATCCTCATGTGAAGGGCCATCGGCAGTAGGCATGGGGGTAGAAGTGGAGTTATTGGGCTGCTGAGTGGACTTCCGAGTGGTCTTGTTGCGTAGCAAGGGCGGTGCGGATGTCGACGGATCGGGTACGGCTGGTTGCACATTTGACGAGTTCTCATTCCCCCGAACCGCCGCGGCCCCGATCTGCACCTGCAGTGTTGCCTCCTGACCCGGACCAGAAGGCGGCATCAAGCTGAAGTGTTGACCAGTGATATGCCGCCGCTCATACTCATCATAACCGCCCGGCGCCCTCTCCCTCTCCTTCCCCTTCCCGCCTCGGCCCGAGTCCCGGCGCTCAGCCACATGATGCCGCCCATCATTGATCCACTCCTCCGCACGTTCCTTCTTCTCCCTCTTGCTGAGCGCACGCGAGACATGAGAGGGGGCAGGCGAGTGGGGTCGACCCGCCTCATTTCGCGATCGAGGTCGATCTCGTGAGGGTTGACGGTCCGCACCTCGATGTCTGTCTTCTCGTCGGCTAGGTCGTCGCTCGGGTACAGGTTCCCGCTCGTGATATCGATCATCATCGTGACCTTCCAGTCGGCCATACCGTCCCCTCTCGCCGCCATCTCTGTGCTCATCGTCCCTCTCTCTGGGATATCGGCCTTCGCCGCCTCGTTCTCTCGAGCGGTACTTGCGACTCCCCTGCCAGTCTCCTACTCTGGAGTACCTATTTCCTTCCCGGCCACCTCCTCTCCCATATCTATCATCCTCTTCAGACTCGCTCTCAAGCTCTTTCCACCCCTTCTTCTTCCACTTCCCACCCATCCCAGTCCCAGGAGGCTTTTCCCCACCGCCGGCTTTAGGTGCAGGGTTGACGGCTCCAAGTACAGCACTAGCACCTGGATTAGGACTTTGGGTATCCGCCGCCTCTTCCGCTTCCTTCAATTTCCAAATGTACTCCTTGGTCTTGTGGATCAACCAGATGATGAAGATCAGACCGACAACAATGAAGGCGGGCAAAATGAAGGCCATACCGCCTGGGGCGTAATTCGGCTTTGGAAGGGGTGACTCCAGCTCTTCAGCCAGAGTCGCATTGGGTGCTTTGGATGGGGAGAGGAGCGAGGAGTTGTTTGACATGGAAGCGGAAACGGATGTGGAAGTGATGAAGGCAGAGGATGAGAGGGATGTCCCGGCCGATGCCGTAACGGGAGACGACGAGGATGTTGAAGAGGCGGCCGCACTACTGGTGACCGCACTAGCTGTCGCAGGAGCAGCTGATGGTGGAATAGAGGTGGAGACGATAAGCGAAGAGATTGGAACGACGTCTGTAGGCGCAGGCGCTGAGGTCGCTGGCACGCCTACAGCAGCGAGTGAAGTGTCTTGCCGCGCATGTAGGTCCGGTAAGGTCATTGCTCGCGCTGTCGGTATGCGCCCGCCTCTGATGGCCAGAGCGATGGTGATGAGAATCCCGACGCGGTGGACGAGAGACATGGTGAAGATGCTGCTGGATAGGCTGAGGCTGGGTGGGAGGGCGTGAGATTAGGCAGACTTTTGGGTCGCCGCGGACGGAAATTTCGGATCGGTTCCGGCTAGAGGGAGGGAGGGATACGATGCCCAGAATGGCTTGTTTCGTACTGCACAGTCAGATGAGAGTAATGTTGCCTTGTTGGCAGACCGGGCAAGAATACGTACGGAGAACAGCCGGGGGCTGTTTGACTAAGACAGGGCTAGTCTGGAATTGGCCAGTACTAGAACCTGGGGTATATCCACCGAGGGTCTGATCCGTGCTGCAAGGGGAAAATGCAATCACAGCGAAGTCGTCAGAATCGAAAGACTCGGTCGAGGATAGTTTGGGTGTTTCGATGATGGGGGAAGATGGAGGGCTGGCGTCTGCAGAGTCCGCTACCAAGAGCGGGCTATCCTGAGATCGCTCGCGGTTCGCCGCTTCTACAGCAGACTTGGCGGACGGGTTTGAGCTGATTTCGCCGGCGTGGTGATTGTTGGTGAGGCCCAGGCTCGGAGGGCAGCGGTCGTCGGTTGGTGGAGATTTGTCGATAGTGACCACAGGGGTCGAAATTTGCATAATCTCGAAAGTTGGGCAAAAGGGGAAACAAGGGGAGATGCAGGTATGTGGCCCGGTATGAATATCGCTGGCAGCATCGTTTGAGACATAAACATGGCGCAGGGTTTCGGACTGGGATTTGGTGTAAGACATGGGCTGCTGGGTCAAGACAGGATGTTAGGCCCAAAAAGCGTAGTTTCCCTCTGGGCGTTTGGTCGTGTCGCTCTTGGTCGTGCGCTAGAGGTGGGAACCCTGGCGAGACGCAGAATAGCGTGCTCATCAGGACTGCGAAGCCGGTCTGAGATTCTGGTCAATCAGCTTGTACAAACGACCGACAAAGCATCCGGCCGAGAGATGCTTACCGTATGCGACATCATCGATTGAGACCAACTACCACCCTGCCCTCATCGGGCATCCTTGGCAGGCCATCCGAGATTCCCAGACCCTCCATCATCTCCATTCCTTCGCCCCCGACTTCTCGTCCAACCCAGCTTCGACCCAAAGCGCGTATAGGGTGCAACGGGCCCAGATCTTCGCCGGGCTGATATACCTCGGCGACGCCCTGTCGGCGAAGAAGGGAATCGGCGTGGGCGGGAGGGGTGTACTTCCACTCAGTGGCCGCGAGGTAGTGGTTCAGGTAGTTTTTGAAATCGGGCAGCGGGAGCACGGACACTGGAATATCAGCCCAGCAGAGGCATTCTTGACAGGACAGACACACCTTTCTTCGCCTTGCCTATCATTGGACCCTGTCTCATCGCCCTCGCTTCCTCTTCTCCCACCTCCAATMCCCCCGCCAATTCATCCAACCTCCGACTAAACCCCTCTGGATCAGTCGCGGGGTCATACATTGCCGAGCTGGTTTCCGACATCCCGTCACCTTCTTCCTCTTCCTCCTCGTCTTCCCCATTCCCATCCTCGTCATCGTCTTCATCATCTTCGTCTCGGTCAGCCGCTTCGCCAGGGGCTGAAGAGCCGAATGAAGCATCGGGGCCTGGCGACGCGTGTCGCTGATTCTGACGAGGCTGATGTCCGATATGGTGGTCGGCGTGGGAATGATAGACGTCCGCGGGGTCCGGTAGAGTGGATGAGGGTGGTGGTGGGTCTATGCCTAAGCCGACAGGTCGACGTGACGAAGAGGGCAGAGAGTAGGTTGGCAAATCGTCGTAAGTATCGTCCATCGAGTCGTCCATTTTGGTGTTTTTTTCGGCTTGGGCAGGATCTTTCTACAGTTCTCCTCGATGCAAGCTCTCTATGTCGGCTGCCTTGTGTGATGGTAATGATGTGTATAGAGGGTATGTGCTCGATGTATAGTCCAGTCAAGGGTGTCAACAAATGGCTGTATGACGTGGTATTTAAAGCCTCCAAAATGTCGAGTCGCGTTCCTGAAATTCACCACCACTACCTTGCTGCAACATCCCCTTGCATACAACTTAGCTATACAGTACAGACACACGCTCTGACAGCCACAGACAGCATACAATGATAGATCTCATCCACTGTAAGCTCACTCGGCACAGTAGAGAGGCCCCGAGCTCATTCGCTCAGTCCAGCCCGACAAAGGAGGCAACCCCGAGCTCGTGCGCGAGTCGCAGCGCAAACGAGGAGCCGATGTTGGTCTTGTCGATCAGGTCATAGAAGTCTACGCGGAGTATCGTCAAGGTGAGTGATGGTTGACTGCGTGCAGTGTTCCGGGCGCTTTGCGAAGTGCCCATGGCTGATAGTTCATAGCCAACTTCGAACAAGAGTCGGCTAGGCGAGAGGTCAACCTGATCCAGAAAGAAATTGGAACCATCAAGAAGGCGAAGGGTGATGCATCGGAACTGCTCGAAAAGAAGGGCGTTTTGGACAAGAAGATTGCGGCTTTGACTCTCCAGTCGGCTGAGCTAGAGAAGAAGAGAGATAAGCTCGCGGCGAGGATTGGGAATATCGTGGATCCCAACTGTCACGTCTCTACGACCGAGGCGGGTACCGCAGCCCGCGATGAGATCGCCATAGGCTGATGTACCAGGACGACAACCCCATTCAAAATGTCTGGCATCCCGAACCCAACCACAAGGGGAACTCGGAACCTGGGCTACAGGCCGAGGACAAGACAGCAGGCATCATTTCGCACCACGAGGTGCTGGCGAGATTAGAGGCATTTGATCTTGAGCGAGGTGCGTCTCAACTTGCCGATGCCTCACTGTGCTGATGGCCAGGGGTCAAAGTCTCGGGCCACCGAGGCTATTTCCTCACCAATGACGGTGTCGACCTCAACCAGGCCCTCATTAACTACGGCCTCCAATTCCTTCGCGAGCGAGGTTACAAAAAGACCCAGGCACCCTTCATGGTCAAGAAGGATCTCATGGCCGCTACGGCCCAGCTCGAAGAGTTCGACGAGGCGCTCTACAAGGTATCCGGAAACGAGGACATGTACCTTATCGCTACTTCGGAACAACCCATCTCGGCCATGTTCTCGGACGAAAACATCGAGCCTGGAAAGTTACCGATACAGCTTGCTGGCTACTCGACCTGTTTCAGAAAAGAGGCAGGGAGCCATGGGAAGGATACATGGGGGATTTTCCGAGTGCACCAGTTCGAGAAGGTGGAGCAGGTGAGTCATTTTTCGATGTCTGCATACAGTAAAAGGCTAACATATAGTTCATCGTCTGTGAACCCGAACAGTCGCCTGAGAAGCTCGACCAGATGATCAACGTTTCGCAGGAGTTCTATAAATCGCTCGAAATACCCTACAGAGTCGTCGGTATCGTCTCGGGTGCTCTGAACAACGCCGCTTCGATCAAGTACGATCTCGAGGCTTGGTTCCCATATCAGGGAGAGTACAAGGAGCTGGTTTCGTGCTCGAACTGTACCGACTATCGTAAGTTGAGAGACGGATTTGATACTTTGACAAGCTGACAGTGCTCAGAGTCGCGCTCGCTTAACGTCCGACTAGGCTACAAGAAGGCCGACGCCAAGGCCGGATTTGTGCACATGCTTAACGGTACTCTATGTGCCACAGAGCGCGCCCTATGCTGCATTGTTGAGAACTACCAGACACCCGAGGTAAGTCATCCTGGACAATCCAGGCATCTGGACCCACCAGGCGCCACCCTCAATCTGGACACCTCAGGCGTTACATTTACTGATCTTATAGGGTCTACGGATACCAAAAGTCCTGCAGCCGTACATGCAGGGCCGTGAGTTCCTGCCATACACTGCCGAGCTCAACAAGAATTCTACAACAACCAGGGCGGCGAAGGAGAAGAAGTAGGCGATAGTATGTTATCAGTGGGAGAATTGGTTATGCACCTCCATATGTATAAGTGCTTTCGTCAGCCGGTCGAGCCTGCCGAGGTCATAGTCCCATCCCTGCTGCCAGTCATGCGCATTGTCTCGGACTCAGATGCCTCGCTCACGAAGTGGATGTGCCACACAGGATAGTCCCGGCGATTTCGGCCAGCTCAAGATCCAGTCAGGTCCCGTCAACCTTCACTCACTTGATGTCAGCTCAATTGTCCACAAATTTAAACAGTTTCACTAGCCTGCTATGTCGGCCCACGAACGTGAAAAACTCGACAACCTCCCCGAGGTTCAGCTTCGAAATCTCACCGCTAAGGGGCCCAAGGAGGGAATGCGGGGATCTAGTCAAGCATCAAAGAAGCAGCTTGTGGATTATCTGATCAATCACCCTACTATCCGACCAGCCCGGTGGACCTCTGAGGCTACTGGTTCAGCCGCAGCTGCTCCTCCTGCCAAACGAGCTCGGCCTAACCCGCAGCCAGTCCCGGCTCCAAGCCAGCCTGCTGATCCCACCATCCTCCACCCTCAACTCGACCCTGGACCAGCCACGTTGCCATGCGTCTTCGATCCTATTCGAGGCATGCTTTACCCGTATCAGAGGATGCCGATCCACGATGCTACCGGAGAGACACCAGCCCAGGAGGCGGAGAGGCGGGCTGGTGAATGGGCGAGCATATCCGCTGCTCTGGATATCGAGGAGGAGGCGGAAGACGCTGCGTATGACAGCGAGGACGATGACGATAGTGAGGACGGTCTAGAGGACGATGTTGCGAAGGCCGAGAAGCGGGAAATTGCGCGGCAATACCGCGAGGAGCTAGTACTCCGTGGTGACATCAGGGTGCAGGAGCACTGGAGGCGGACGGACGAGGTTACCAGGTTTGAGAGTGGGCTGGTTGCAGCAGGGGGCCTCACGCCTGCCATTCTGGCCGAATTTAGAAGGCAGGATCAGCGGCGTCAGGAGTTCTGGAAGGAGGAGGATAGGAGGAGAGATGAGTTTTGGCGAGATGAGGATCGGAGGAGAAATGAGGTATGGGAAGACAGACGGGACGGGTATTGAGGCCGAGGGGGTTGCGAGCGGCTGAAGGTGGTGAGTACAGCCTCAGTTTGAGCTTCGTGTATCGTGCTGACTTGATCGTAGCTTGCTGCGCTTGGTGGTTCATCCTTGTACTACTTGCATCTAATTTTCGAAGTATAATATACAAAAAGCCGGTGTAAAGAGCTATGGCACTACGGAAGTGTCCTGGCAGGCAACTGGAATCCTACTGATTATAAATGACTATATCCCCTTAGTCCACTCTAGCGTATGACAACCAGCATCACTAATGCTGATAGCCACAATGCCCAGCTCTGGCCCAATCTCGAGATGGCTGATGAAGTGAGATTTGTTTGCTGAGTCGATGCCTGTGATGCGCTTGCAGAGGCTGAACTGCCAGAAAAGGCGAATTGTGGCACGCAAATGGACTGGGCTGTGGCCATTGCGGACGCGACGCACTTGCCCATTGCTGATGATGATGCGGAGGCGAGGCAGACCGACGCTGATGAGGCGGCGCTCTGAGATGCGTTGAGTGTGGTGGAGGTGGTAGCTGCTGAAGGGGCGACAGTGGTAGGGGCGACATCTGGAGCTGTAGATGCTGAAGATGATGCTGAAAAGAAGTCAGCTCGTGGAGTCTGATATTGAAGATGAAGGCTTACATTCACCACCGGCAGTGACGGTGACAGTCATATACACAGTCGTGACGCCACCACTAAAGAATCAGCATGAGTCATGTATGCTAGCATTGTGAATGTACCATTTGGGAGTACCCGAGTCGGGCGTAGCAGAAGGCTGAGCGAAACGGTCGTTATCAGTACCAGAGGGAGTCGCAGAGGTGGTCTCTTGCGATTCTCCAGCCCCGATACCGTCACCGTTGCCGTCTCCACCCCCGCCGCCACCGCCGCTCTCTGTAGGCATCGGGAAACCTGTGGTGATGGTCGTACCTCCGCGAACGATCGTGCGGATGACAGTGGCAGGGCGGACTGATATGCCCCCGCTTCGGGTGATGGTGCGGGTGACAGGGGCCGTAGTTGGCACTGCGATGGTGGTGACGGCTGCCTAATCAGCGGCTGCTCGCTGCTCAAGTCAAGCGAAGAAGAGACTCACTGATCCCAGCGGATATGGTCCGTGTAACGACCCTTGTAGTGACGCCAGGTTGGAATCGAGTAGTCACGACGGTGGCACCTGGTCGGGTAATTGTAGTGGCAAAGAACCTGGTAGTGGGGATGAGAGACGTCATGACCGCTGAATGAAGTCAGCAAGGCTCAGGATCAGCAGTGTGAGGGAGACACTCACTTGGAGTTCCGTTGACGGTTGAAGTCACCAATCGGGTCTCAGTCTCGACAGTGCTGGCGCTTTCGGTGACAGTCTCCCCAGGTTGCGTGATGGTGATTGCCTCGGGGATTTCCGCAGTCTCCGTTACCGTCTCAATGGCAGTCTCGGCTGGGAGGGTGATGGTCGACACGACGAAAGCTGTTGTCGGCTCGAGAGTCTCGGTGACAATCTCGCCACCGGGCACAGTGAATGTTTCCGTCTCAACTTCGGTGACGACGACGGCATCGCCTGGCACCGTGACAGTTTCGACACCAGTTCCGGATAGCATGACGGTTGTCACGACACCGGGAACGGTGTTGACCTGCGTGACGGTTTGAGGAGGTGCAGTCGCTACCATTGTAGTCGCGACGCCCTGGACCGTGCTGACGAAAGTCGTGACCGACCCAGCGACGACATTGGTGACCGTGACTGTCTGCGGTCCGGCGGTGACCGTGGCAGTCACGACTTGCCCTGGGGCTGTGACCGTACCAGCGGGTTGCGTGACGGTGACGGCTGGGGCAGTGATGAATTGTGTAGTCACAACCCCAGCAATGGTGGTGGGTACCGCAACCACTGATCCTGGCTGTGTGACTGTAATGACTGCCCCGGTTACCGTTGTTGCGGGTAGCGTGTTCGTGACGGTCACCGGTACGCCGTTTACAGTGGTGACACTGGTCGTCACGACACCAGGTTGGGTGAACGTGGTAGTAGTTGCTGGGAAATGAGCATTTGATATTGGCTAGACACGGGAAGAGAGGTGTGGACTCACCCAGTGTGGTTGTCACTCTCACCGTCTGTGCCCCACATGCGGTATCGTCTGGTTGCTGTATATTGTTCTGGTCCAGTGCGATCGCTGTTTGAGCTAGCAGCCGGCCAACGGCCGATGCGCCGGTCTGGAAGGTGATTGAGGTCTGGCCGAGAGCGATACCCTGGAATCGCGCGCCGACCTGGACGGACATAGCACCAGTGACTGCCCAGAACACCTGAGATGGCCGAACCCCTCCAAGAAGCGATATACGGGCATTGGGCGATTGTGTGTAGGTACCGCTGAGAATCGTCAGCTAAGGAATGCTTGGGTAGTCACCGAGTTTCGCGACTTACGAGATCTGGAAAATGAAAACATCGTTACATGTGCCGGAGAGGATCAAATTTGTGGCGACTCTGACACCAGTTGTGAACTTGTGTACACCCGGGAGTAGGGTGAGACCGCCGAGATTTCCAGCACCCTCGTTTGTGAAGGTCGGAGCACGACTTTGCGCGTCGGTGTAGGCCGCCTGCATGTCAAGGACAGCGGTGGTGAGACGGGCTGGAGATGTATTCGCTCCGTACACCTTGCCCGATATTTGCGGTGAGGTAGCTGTCTCATCAGCTCACGTCCGTGATAGTTGGGCGCAGGACTCACCATATTGACCACTTGCATCAAGAGTAAGGGTCAGACCCGTGGTATCCGACAGGAAAGCGGGACTGATGCCAACATCTCCGCCGATGAAAGAGCTAGGCACATTGGTGATTGCTGTCTTTGCGAGTAGGGTATAGCCTTCAGCGGTAGCTAGATTGACTGGTGTGACTTGTGCGTAGGCACTGGGCTGTACTGTAAGCTACAACCCCTAGCCTCACACTTTGCGACTTACAACTGCTAGCAAGACAGTCAGAACCTGGAGCAATCAGCAGTATTCTCAACCTATGCCGGAAGACGTACCTGTGCGAACAGTGTGATCTTTGTGCGTCCCATGGTGCGTCGATAACTGTGAATGGGTGGCGGGGGGGAAAGTCTTGAAGGATCAAGCTAGAGTGGCGAGGTATATAGCTAAGAACTGGCTGGCTTAGTGCCGATTCTCTTCAAAAGTCGATCGTCATCGCCGTGCTGCAGGGGCTTTACAGCCAATAGAGGTCGGGGATGTGCTCTCCGCTACTGCGTACTCTCGAAGCTCTCTGCTCTCGCCCCCCATCTCGCGGATTTTGATCGCTTGTTCGAGTTGCCCGTCCATCGAAAACTACCCAATTCCATCGTGTCAACAAAGATTAAATGTTGAGTTTCAGAGTTAGCTCGTGCTGCGGTCCGATGCGCTCATAGTTGGTCATGTTTGTCCAACTGCCGGGCAAACAAGGAGGATTATGCTGACCGATTGACGGCCACTGGAGAATTTCAGAACAGAAAGAGCTTGTAGAGGAGATTATCTGGCCAGACTTCTCGGAGAATTTCAGATCTGTTGCCGTCATTTTGGCGCTAAGGCTTTTCAGATTGTGGCGATCCGACGGAACGTGATACGGCACGGCTCGGAAGAGGCGGGCAACCGAGTGCCTGGCCCTGACTGATTGTGCCTTCGGAGTTAGAAGCTTAATAGAGGTCCGGAATCTAGAAGAGTGTCGGAGCCGAAGCTCCGAGGACAGCACCGTCAAGCACCGTCAGTGCTCCGACAGCTCAGCGTTTCTATTGTGCTACGTAGGGTCAGGAGCTGCCGGAGCCCCGAGCTTAGAGCTTAGATATATAGATACTCGTATCACTGGAATACGTGTCGAAAGCACGACAGAGCCTGACAGAGCCCATCGTTTAGTCCACTTCGGCTGTCCAGCGCCGATTGTCTAGTGGCGAGACAGGGGGCCTCGAGCGGGGTGTTGGCCAGGGATGGAAGCATGAAACTCCTTATGACACGCTCTATTGTCGATGTCAAGGGAGGATCCGGGATATACCAGTCTAGCGGAGAGCCAAGCGAACCATACACATAGTATTATCCGTTGCACATGGCCGGGGCCGGCTTCGCCATTGTGCGGGGCCGGAAGATTTGACTGCAAGCAGGCGGCCACTATCAAGGTGTTCAGACTCCTCATCTGCCACATCAATATGTCGCCGAAGGGACAAGGTCACAGTGGAGATCAGCTGTCGGTTCAAAAGATGCCATTCCACGTAAGGCACACCATGTCGAGGTGTAAGCATGCATGAATGGCCAGGTCCACTTCCGAGACATGTGAGACATTCCTTCAATGGTACCGAAGACACCGCTTCATTCTTGATTTACACTTCGCGGTCTTCGCGAAGCTTGTTGTCTGTACCTCAACCGATCTTGCGTTGAAAGGTCACAGCGTTGCGGATCTTCAACCGGGCGGCGTTGCCAATAGACTCGTGACAGAGTGATGGCTTACGGAGCGCCGCGGCGATTCATGCATCATTGATCAACCTGGAAGTTCGGAATTCGGATATGACTATGCACAGTCTTTAAGCGGAGATATGAGTGAAGACGCGTATTGTGCGCGTACCTGGGACCGGCCCATGCTAGTGACTGGTGTCAGACAGGACTCCGCGTCCGACGGTCTTGCTACTCTTGTCTGGGATAGCGTGGTTGAATCGGATACATCTTACTACTCCAGCGTCATCGGGTATCTGTGATCACAGCTTGGATATGCCAGACCTATCAATTGCAAGTAGCTCGAGTCCGTAGCACATAAGCGACAGAGCGCACCGGTGGCGACTTTAATATTTGTAGAGCGGTACGTTACCGGTGATGAGAGGGAATATTCCTACATCGATTTTCCTCCTCCTTAGAGCATCCGGTCCGGCTGTGAGGATGAGATATCCCTTTTGAGGACACCCAATTGTAGGCTCTTCACCCGGTACGACGAGATTTGGCAGCAGGTCTATCAGATGCTGCGAACTGTGGCGAGCTCTGTGCCGCCACTGTCGGACCGATCGGCCACTCGAATTGCCGAAAGCGGCTATTCCCCTTGTTGTTGTTATTGCCCGTTTCGGAGCCTCATTCCGCACCATACGTTGGCTGGCTGTGAGTGCACGATGGACTGACTGCCCTCATCTAATCTAATCTACTCACTCACAGAACATATCATGATCACTCGCTGTCCCTGGCGGACTCAACACTGAGAACCGCCCGTGTCCGTAACAACATCATCACCTATCCAGCAACCCGGACCGTTCACATCACCGATAAGATAAGCTCCGCACACGTTCGCTCTCATTCCGACCCCTAACCTCCTGCCACACCTGCAGACAACTTTATAAAGAGCGCTTGCTCGACCCCAGTGCTAGTCACTGACTCTGAACCGCGGCAAGGACATCCTTCCCATCACGAAGGACCTCCCAACTCCTTCGTCTCAACAAGCCTCCGCTCACTTACCAATCTGGTACCGGCGACTTCCTTCCTTCTCTCCTTCCACTTCCCGACTCAACACTTTTCGCCCATCATGAAGTACATGCAGTATCCTGAGCTCGACAACCTTTCTGCGGCCCTGTCGACCTCTCCGGCGCCAGAGACCAAGGTCAATGTTCGATTCGAAATCTACTCAGTCAAGCCCATCCGGGGGGAAAGGAAGATGTTCAAGGAAATGGAGGAGGCATATATGAGTGGTCAGGATGAGATGGAAGAGTGAGTATCACTTCTAGTCCTGACCCGGATCAATCGTACTGATGGGAAGGATGAGCTTCTCTCCGGAAATGAAGGAAGCGGGATTGAGTAGCTGTTTTGGGCGGCTGGACGAGAAGGAAAGTCGGTGAGTTGTCTATGTACTCTTCAGTCTGAATAGTACTGATCGCACAGCAAAATTCACTTCCAGCTCGTGTCAACTTTGAACGCGTCTTTCCCCGACCATGACTTCACCTCCTTGCGACCCGATCACTTTACGCGGGAACCCAACGCAGCTGTGGTTCTGGGTCACCTAAGCGGTAACGTCTTGGGGCAGGGATCGGCTCTGTAAGACTATGGTCCGAGCAGGGAAGGATCGAGCTGACATACAGTATGGGACCACCAAGCTCGTCACCACTCCTTCACGCACTCTCATCCTCCCCTTCTGGCGTGCCCCAATTCCCCTTCAAGGCAGAGCATACTCGCGTCCTCCAAGAAGTCATCGATCTTGACTCATGCGAAGTCTACTCGTGGTTCCCATCACCAGAGTACGACCCACACGCCGAGCCGGAGGACGGCGAGCTGTCTGACGATGGGTTCGAACCTGAAGAGGATCTCCTGGACGAGTCGATGGAAGTGGATATGGACGTGGACGAGAACGAGACTGAGGCGAGTTGGGGACAGGCGGGAATGGAGCTAGATGTGGGGACAGAGCCCATCTTAGGTGGAGGGGTCATGGAGACCCGGCGAAGAAGCAGTAGGACGAAACGTCGGCCGTCTGGGACGGAAACGGCAATGCTGCCCCCTGCTCTACCGAATCGACTATCCGACGAAGACACGAGCAGAAGGGCGGGGCGTTTGCTATGGAGCACGAATTACTTCTTCTACTCCAAGTAGGTCCCCCTTTTCCAACTTGCCGAACTTCCCGCTGATGGAGCAGACGCCAAAAGCGCATCCTCTTCCTCACCTGCTGGTGCAGGAAACGAACAGCCTTCCTTCTCTCCGGTCCGACCGAGACAGCATTCCCAGCGCCCATCTCATCTTCCTCATCATACACACCACCCTCTCTCATGTCCTCTCTCGCACACCGTACACGTACGCGCACGCGGCCCAAGCCATCTACTCGGCCCCTCAAAAAGCAGTCCCACCCAAATCTGACACCGGCCAAAGGTCGAGGCGAGGACGTCGACATCTCTTCCCTCATACCCATCAGAGGTATGGAGACGCCCCGGCCGTCCGCAAGTTCGGCCAGGCTTGCATCATCCGCCCCGGCACAAACGGGCTTTCTGTCGAGTCCATCGGGGCAAAGTGCTTTTGCGAGGATGTCGGCCGGCGGATTCAAACCTCGAATGCCAGCTCGCGTGATGATCAATGCTGCGAAAATGAGCGAGATGTCTACAAATATCGAGGCTGATGCCGAGGGAGCTGCAGGGGGGCGTAAAGGTGCAGAAGGGGTGGCAGAGGTGGACAGGATCCGGAAAGAGCGAAGTGAGAGTACGAGCTCGCCAGGGGCGAATCTACTCCAAGCGGGTATGGGCGACGCTCAGGGAGCTGGTGAAGTCAAGGGGAAGCGGGCGAAGGTGTAGAGCCGATCAGGTGTCTGAGGTCTGGGTTGTGGTTGTGTTTGCTCATGTGGTACCTTCGCATTCTCCTTCATTCGTTCTGTTCCACTTTGTATAATCATTCATTTGTCTATACGTTTAGCTCTTTGCGTTGTAGAGTTCGTAGCTCGCAGTGTGAGCCGTTGTGTGATGTATCAGCCTGGCCATCATGCCAGCAGGCTTCGATTTGGCGGTACTAACTTCGCTGAGTTGCCCGCGGCAAATCCGACCTGTTCCCAGAACTTGAAGTGATGCCACTCTTCTCTCAACAACACCTTCACCTTGATTCAATATGTCCTCATCTAGCGCGTTGACCATCCTGACAGCGGCAGATGTGGACCGTGTTCTAGCTGCCCTCGACCTGGAGAAGGCCATCGCATCGCAAGCGGCGGTCTTCGACGCGTTCTCATCCTCAGACTCCGGTTCCACGTCAACCAGTACCCTTCCCCCAATCCAAAATCCGCACAGAACGACAATCGAGACTGAGCTGTCTACGAGCCTGTTTATGCCAGCCCGAGTGGCCGAGCTTGGCGGATCAACATGCAAAATCGTCTCGGTCCCCAAGGCGTCGGCGGGTCCTGACGAAAGTGGGGGATTACCGGCAGTGACGGTTGTCTTGGATGATAAGGGTGCAGTGAGAGGTTTGGTCAATGCAAGACGGCTAACTGCTATGCGGAATGCTTGTGGTGAGTGCGTTGTACAGCCTGCCCAGATCTAGAAATGCTGACTCCGATCTCAGGCTCAGCCCTTTTCCTCCGACGATACCCCCTCGCGGAGCCTATACGCAATTGCGTCTTCTTTGGATCAGGCGAGCAGATCTATGCCCATGCTTCGGTCTTTCTCAGGCTATACCCATCGATCCAGTCATGCACCTTCGTCATCCGGCGCATGAGCGCGCGCGCGGACTCACTCGTCAACCGCATCCAAGCGGAACATCCACACAGCAATGCCCAACTGCTTGTCTCACAACCACCAGCCTCCCAATCGCCTGCAGTCAGAACCCCGATGTCGGATTATCTGGATGGGATGATACGCCAGGCTCAAATCATCGTCACGGCTACCTCATCCCAGCAGGCGCTGTTCGACTCGACTCCTGTCTCCGCTGGGACGCGCGTGATCATGATCGGGTCTTACAAGCCCCACATGCGCGAAGTGGACGACGCTCTAGTCAGGCGAGCCAACAGTATAGTCGTCGATTCCAGGAAGGCTTGTCTGCAGGAGGCAGGGGAGCTCATTGCGGCTGGACTAGGGGAAGGCGATCTGGAAGAGCTGGGATCGGGCCAAGCGGGAGAGACGGGCCCAGAGGACATCATCCTCTTCAAGAGCGTGGGTTCTTCTGAGTGTACGACAGCGATAGTACTGACAATACAGGTGGGCCTAGGAGTCCAGGATGTGGCCATAGCCAAGCTTGTGCTGGATGAGGCGATCAGTATGGGCATTGGGACTCGCATAGATGGATTCGACGGATAAACTTTTGATAAGGAGTCACCCGATATACTTAATGGCAATTCATATAGTTACCGAGACCTATCTCGCTGTCATCTGCTCTCCGGCGGGCCGACCATGGACTCTGGGCACTAAGCCTAGTCGATCAACCGTCAATCCGCTTGGATTCGCCACCCACAGGTCTCGATTGATGTTTTACGTAAGATGACAATGAGTCACTTTTGGTTTGCCGATCGACTTGCGTCTGCGGACCGAGATCCTGCTCATCTCAACTTTTATACTTGCTCTCCATACTCCTTTTACTTCCTCCATATCCACAGCAAACGCAGCGATGAACCCAATGAGACCCCTTGCGAGGTCTTTGCTACTGGCAAGTAGGCCTTCAACCGCCAGGCCGATCTCGGTCTGCCGCCATGTTCGCCTCCTGACCACCCCTACCCGACCCCTCCAGGCCAGCGTGTCAAGTATCAACGTCGAGAAGATACGAGAAGACCCAGGAGAGGTCGATGAGGGAGATATCATCGGTGATAAATCTGCAGACGGCGATGGTGAGACTTTTGGTCTGTGCTCCAGAATTCGCCGCTGACTTTTTTTTCCAGAGATGTTCGGTTTCAAGCTAAACCCTGTGTCGACCAAGACTGGTGGGAACGCCAAGGTATCTGGTCGGCCGATCTACCTTGACATGCAGGCGACGACGCCGATGGATCCTCGGGTGCTGGACAAGATGTTGCCGTTCTTCACGGAGCAGTACGGGAACCCGCACTCGCGGACACATGCGTATGGTTGGGAGGCGGAGGCCGGCGTGGATGAGGCGAGACAGCATGTGGCTGCTCTGATTGGTGCTGGGGAGAAGGATGTGGTGTTCACTAGCGGAGCGACGGAGAGCAACAACATGTTTATTAAGGGAATTGCAAAGTTCCATCAGGGCAAGAGGAGGCATATCATCACCACCCAAACGGTCAGTCAAGTTCCAGATGTCAAGTAGCTTGAACGATAACAAGGGCCTCAAGCTGATCTTTCAGGAGCACAAGTGTGTGCTAGATTCTTGCCGATACCTCTCGAACCAAGGGTTCGAAATCACCTATCTCCCCGTCCTCCCCAACGGTCTCGTCTCCCTCTCTGAGCTTCGCTCCGCCCTCCGCCCCGACACCTCCCTCGTCTCCATCATGATGGTCAACAACGAGATTGGTGTCATCCAGCCCATGAAGGAGATATCCGATGTGCTCCGCGAATACGCCAAAGAGCACAAGGTGCCCAAAGCCCACTTCCACACCGATGCCGCGCAAGCGCTCGGTAAGATCCCAATCAACGTCGATGAGATGGGAATCGACGTGATGAGTCTTTCCGGACACAAGATCTACGGACCGAAGGGTGTTGGCGCGGCCTACGTACGTCGGCGACCTAGAGTCAGGATCGAGCCTCTTATTCACGGTGGTGGACAGGAGCGAGGATTGAGGAGCGGGACGGTACCTGCGCCACTAGTTGTCGGGCTCGGAGAGGCTTGCAGGATCGCCCTAAATGAGATGGAGGCGGACCACAAGCGGGTCAAGGAGCTCAGTGACCGATTGGTGAACGGGATCTGTAACGAGGTCAGCCATATCGTCAGGAATGGTGACCCGAACGGATACCCTGGGTGTGTCAACTTGTCATTCTCATACGTCGAGGGAGAATCGCTCTTGATGGCTTTGAAGGTGAGCTGTGACGTACAACCCAAAATCGGACTTTTGCTGACCTGGACCCATAGGACATTGCCCTCTCCTCCGGATCGGCATGCACTTCAGCGTCACTCGAACCATCCTACGTTCTCCGTGCGCTCGGTGCCGCAGAGGACATGGCACACTCATCCCTCCGATTCGGTATCGGCCGATTCACGACTGAAGCCGAGATTGACCTGGTCGTCGCTCGGATCGTGTCGGTCGTGACGAGGTTGAGGGAGATGAGCCCGCTCTGGGAGATGGTACAGGAAGGGATCGACATTAGCAAGATTGAGTGGGCGGCGCATTAGTCTGGATATTACTGAGTGAAAAGGGGTTGTAGTGTACAGATTAGTCGGGATGATAGATATCTTGTGGAGTGCGAGGTCAGACACCTTCGCTATAAAGCCGGAAAGTTACATGAGACCACTACAGCCCAAACTCCACTTCATGCTGGTTCAACTTCTCGATCCAACACTGCTCCAATCTCCTGTACTACCGCTACGCGTAACGAAGGATCTAGCGTGTCTATCGCGGGTCAACTTTGTCTAGGGTCGTACTAAGGAATCAAGACCAAGACTTACCTTTCGCTTTCGTGAGGACTTCTGCTAATAGCGTATCAAGCTTTGGCTCCTCCTGCTGCCTAGCTCTTTCTGCAGAGTATTAGCATGTCTACTAGTAGCAAAGTTGGTCCTCGACCAGAGCTTGGGAAAACAGGATATACCTTTGGCGAAATCCTTCAAATCATCTGCAAATCCAACTTCTTCTAGCTTTGCTCGGAGTAATTTCGATATTCTACATCGCCGTCAGCGTGGTTTTGCACACATACCACGGAGCCAGTTCAGACACCTCAGAGATAAGAGACCCAAGCGGAGCATCTTTCATCAGAGAGACCGAGAGCCGAGTCGCAGGGATCATGACTGTGAACCGTTTGGCAAGGGGCACAGACTGACCTATCCCAATCGCCCGTCTCTATCAGTCGCTTGCGGATCGTGCTGATCGTCTCTGTATCCAGATCTGGCGGCACTGGCTGAGCTGATGCAGGAGCCATGATGAGGTGAGGTGTGGTGTATGCTGAGAAGGTCAGAGCGAGAAGGCAAGCCCTTTAGACGCCTCCACGGATAAATTCCGGCTAAATTCTGAAACACGATTACAGGCGAGCGATCGATATGGGCAGGCTGGTGGTGCATTTGTAGCAAGCTGCAAGTGCTTCTGGGTGCAGACTGATCCGAGTCTACGGTTTGTCTAGACCAGGCAAAAAGCAGACGTGTATTGAAATGCATGTGCCGAAGACCCGCCTCTAAATGTGTGTCACAGATCAAGAAGAATTTGAAATTTACAGTCGACCAAAGACAAGGCCAATGACAACGTAGACCAAGGTAAGCCTGACCATCAGCAGTGAAAAAGACATCAGAGCAGACGAAAAGCTTACGGAGGGGTGAGGACTGCATATGACCACGAGATGGTCTTTGAGATGAGGCGTTCAAAGGCATCTCCGCTGGCTGCTTGGGTGATTTGCGCCAGAGTTAATGCAGGGGGCTGTTGGCTATCAGCTATCGACATCTCTGCTCCGATGCCTATTGTAACTTACAGAAGAGACCAGTAAGACAGCCGCAAGGATGAATACAGGATCTTCCGCCGCCTCGAATAGATCATACTTCGCCAAGAGTGCAATGCCGGGTAAAAGCAACAAAGGAGTGATGATCATTCGGCTGATGACAGCGACGAATACCGCCCGGTTTTCGCCTGGGTATTCGGGATTGCCAAGCTCAAAGTTCCGAAGTTTGCGGAAATGTCGTACGGCAAAGCCTTCGCTGTTCTCGGGGATCGTCGCGAGGTTGTTGGTGGGCTGAGGAGGGGCGGGAGGGGTATAGAAGAAGGCACCGAGGACGACGAGAGTCACAGGAACTGAAATCAGCGTCAGTTGCAAGGGGGAAATGTAGAGAGACTCACTGGAACATGCTCCAGCGGATCGGATGGCTTGCTCGACCGGCTTGAGCTTCGCCATTGCCGCTTGAAGGGGAGGAATCATAGCGATGAAGATGGATAGCAACGCAGCGTACATTGGGACGGTCATGAATGCGTTGACGCTAGCGAGGGTCTTCTTGAGCCAGAGCTTCGCCTTCCGGCTGAAGGCCTTGAAGCGGGATGATGGCTCGCTGCCGTTTTTCCTCCGGCGCATTGAAACAGGCGTAGTAGTTCCCTGCAAGTCAACAAACAGTCAGATGATTCACTCACCCATTCTGGATCTTCCTGCTCCTCGTCATCCTCCTCAATGTCCTCATCGCTGCTGTCCTCCTCTAGCAATATCCGTTCACGCTTAGGAAACTGGGGCAGACCCCAGAATTCCCGGCCACTTTCACTACGGGTGAGAGGCTTGCGATGGGTACTGCTCTGAGACTGACTCCGCATTCTACTGCTAGAGCTAGGCCGATATCTAGCTTCTCCGATAGATGACTCTCGGCGAGTAGGGTGCATACTGTGCGCGGAGACTTGGGCCGAGGCGTCGTACGAATGACTTTCCGAGGCGGCTCGGGCAGATAATCGGGACAGGGTACGAGAGGGATTTCGGCGCTCATCCTCTTCGTCCCTCGACATGCCTTTGGTGGTGGCGAAGAACGGATCGGTCTCGCGTGCTCCGGGGTGCGGAAGTTGATCGGGGGATAGGACCTGGTTCTGATCGTTGAGTACTGCCGGCTCGGCATGGAGAGGTGGTACCTCTTTGAGCGTCTCGGCTTCGTCGTCCGCCTGGGATAGGAGCTTGACACCCCACGACCATCGGAACATCATTCCCAGAGTGGAGTAGAGCACGAGGTATGTCAAAGCCCGCCCGAGCATCTGATCCTTGGTATCGTCGTGGCCCCATTTGAGGCCGGGTACCTCGACGACTAGTGACTGAATCAAGGCGATGGGCAGGGAGTTACTGGGGATTAGCTGGTGGTCACAAGGGGCACTCACCTGTTCTGGAACATAGCAGCACACATGGCGAAAGCTCTGTCTAGTCAGCTTCTGTCTTGTGTGAGGATGGTTAAGCTCACGTCTGCGATCGCTTCAGTCTGAACATCTTCGACAGGACCCAAGCGACAGCTGCGGAAAGACCGGTGACGATGAAGAATCTACTGGTCAGCCTTTCCCCAAGAGGCACTACCGCCAGTCGATACTCACCCTAAGGGTATGATCCACATTTCCTTCAATTTGGAGGGCGTCAGACTGTAGGCGACTTTCGAAAACAGAAGGGCGGGCGTAAAGAGCGAGACGTTGATGATGTTCAACTTGCGCTGTGTCGCCTTATCTGTAACTCCCACGCGGGAGAGCACATATCCTGCCAAACATAGGATGAAGACCTCGACAATGGACTGTAAGTCATCAGCGCATGATCTGGCTGTCTGTACAATCGGACTGACATTGGTGACTGTCAACAACAGAGTGCCGACTGCTCTATCAGCTCAAGGTAAGAAACGTGCGTTGAAGGACTGACCGGGGACGGACGACATCTGGCTGAAGGATAATTTTGGTACGAAGCGGAAGCTATGACACGAGCGCAGCTTCCTGAGCCAGTGGATAGGCGCGATATATCTAGATGATAGAGGTCGAGGCTTGTGAAGAGAGTGATGTATAGCTAGGAGTGGATGGTGGAGCGTTTTGAGTCTGGCCCATTCAAGATTCCAGGAACGGCAATATGACGGCATCAGCTGCCGCTTGTTTACGTCAGCATTCCTCCAGAGCCATTCCTTTCCGTTGGAAACTCCAGACGCGTTTCCAAGCGAAGGTTGACCGAGTTTCTCTCTGTGCAATCATCATCCATCACATCCATTAGACCTCCGAACACCTTCCCTCCCTTCTCCTCCCTTCTCACCGGACCGCCCGCAAGCTTCTCATCGCCATGTCGGACCCGCCCATCACTCCACAGCCGGAGACACAGCAGCAGGATCAACAACCTCAGTCGGACCTGGTCGTCGAGCAGGCTGTGGACGAACACTCCGAGCATGTCATCGATGGCTACATCCGAGTGCCTGAGGTCTTATTCAACTGGGCAGCATTTCTGGACCCGTGGCAGGTAGGCTCGAGATATCACTTCGAGATCAGCGCAGGAGCTGATGCCATCAGGCGAATCCCATCAAAGCTTTGACGAACGCTAATTCCCTCACTCATCCTGATCATCCCTTGAGAGAAAAGGGGCAGGAACACTTCAGGCTGTACAACTGTGAGCTATGCTTCCGTCTTGATCAGTGTACCTTGGATCTGCAGAGCGGTTTCAGTGGAAACATCAGTCGAGGAGGGAAGGAATGTCCTTGATGCGGTGTCGATGGGGAACCAGCCTGTAGCGTCGAGCAGTTCGACACCTCCATCTTCTTTAGCTAGTGATGTACTTGCGCGTCAGCAGACACCGTTCACAGCAAATCAAAATTTCCGAAACCAAAAGTTTGTGACGTGGCTGACGACACAGGCCGCAAACCGGAGGGACACGAGTATCTCTGCTTCTCCCTTAAGCAGATCGAATACCTGCAGTTCTACATCCATGAGATGCGCCTTGCGGATCCGGCCTGGACAAATTATCTCGCCAAGATCAGCTCGGGGAATGACGAGGATCAGCCAAAGGACGGCGAGACCATCCCGGAGCCACCATATATCGAGGAAGAGAACCGATGGGTGCCCATGCCTGGGAATATCATCCGTGCTAGCGATTTGGCCGAAGTGGTGAGCTAGAGACATCTGAAGTATGTTAACCAAGCTTATACCTTCAGGAACTGGTGGATATCGTCGAGCCGAGAGATATCAAGAAAATGCTTAACCAGCAAAAAAGGCTCAATGTTCAGGCCGACAGGAAACTCGTCAACCGAGCCAAGTTGACATCGGAGGAGCTGTCCAAGGTGGAGGCCTATGAGGAGAATACTGCGCCTGGTCCTGGTCTCAGGAGGGGGCCGGTCAAGGTGCACGAGCGGAGACAGCCTGAGAAGGAGCGGGAAGAGGGCACGGGATGGGGAGGGTTCCCCACGAAGACGGCTGGTGAGGAAGATGAGGGTAAGTACCAGGAGGATCGATTATTGGCGACGACCACGCTGACTGCCTAGTCGTTCCGATGGAAAAGTCAGGCCATATTGCTTGGCAGGAGGAATCGACTGAAGCCAAGGATATCTCGTTGGCTGAGAAAGGCGCACAAAGCTCGGAGCCTGGTGAGCTAGTACGCGTAAAACTCCCTGTGGCCCAAGCTGATATGTAGCCACAGCCAAACCCCCGATCGATGCCGATGCCACAGACCGGACACACGCTTCAACACCCTCAGCACTTCGTGACGGCTCCCCATCCTCCTCTTCGGCCCCTAGTCTGAAAGCAGCCAATGGTACCGTCGATTCTGCCAAAGCCGCCAATGGCGCACCGCCTGCGGCCGCGGATGACGAGGAAGACCTGGACCCTCGTCCCGACGCTCTTGCAGAGCAGCTTAATAAGCTCGTCGATCTCCGGGCCAAGATTGCATCTGAGAGTCCCACTCCTTCCGCGACAGAGGATAAGAAGGAGGATGCGCCCAAGGTCGAAGACCCGATCGTGAGGTACTTCTACGACGCTCAACAAGCGTTCGTGTTAGCCAGCGCTGGGGGACTCACCACTGCATTGGATCAGAAATTGAAGGACGACGAGGAGTCCGCGCCGCCGAAGGAGGAAGAAGAGGAGGCGGAGGTTGAAATCGAGGTACCAGACGTCCCGGCTGAGATTGGTCGAAGTCTCTTTTTCGCACTGGAGCTTACGACCTGGGAGGAAGATGAAAATGTCGTCCTGGAGGTTGGGTGGGCTGCGACTTGGTGGCAGGAGAAATTGGTGGAAGAGGGGACGGAAGAGAAGAATGCCGGTGAGAAGAAAGGGGACGCGCCTGTGGGTAAGGCAGAGCAGGAAGAGAGTCGATTCGAGCGGATGACGGAACACGGTCATATCATGTGAGCTCGATCCTTCGGACTAATATCATGGCGCCTAGCTGACTCTGGAGTGTCCAAGATCATCTCCTGGACAAACGGAACGGGAAGACCAAACCTGATCATCGATCTTCATTCGGCTTTGGAACCTCGACTCCTCTTCTAGCCAAAGATGTCCACCGAACCCTTAGCCAAAAGCTCAAAGATCTCTCAAAACGAGCAGGTTCAGGCCCTATTTGTAAGTTTGTCCCATCATCAAGCGTGTTTCCATCTTTTGCTGAATTACCAGACCTCCTTTTGCATTCCGCAGACACAGACGAGACGGACTTCAAGAAGCTCGGCTGGAAAACCGGAGGGTGGGAGAAGCAAATCCGACCTGCGGACTGGGAGTACCCTTCGTATGCTTCTCCAGAAGGCGTTGGTAGGGTTTTCTTAATCGTAAGTCAAGCCTTGACACATACTGTGATGAGCCATCCTGACGCCTCAGGACACTGCCAAGCTTTTCGGCGCGATCGAGGATGACAAGTCGATCCAACCCGCCACTGGAAAGACGAGAAAGCAACTGGAAATCGTGGCTGGAATCATGTTTGGCTCAATTCCGGAACAGGCGCCAAAGGCTTGCGGAAACGCTGGAAATCATGCTGCCGTACGTTTTGATCCGGTATGATGTGAAGTGGCTGTCAGCTGATGGGATTTTAGTACTGCCTCCAGATCTTCCTCGGCAGTAAGTCATCTATTCAAGTCCTTGCCTCTCAAGGGATCGAAAGCTGATCCATCAGTCGTTGATGGCCTTCCCCTCGAAGTCCTTCGAGCCGATTACCAACAATCTCAAATCCCCATCCCGGTCGATGCTACTCCGGAAGATGACGATGACGAGGATGACGATACCGTTACTATCAAACCCGTTAAAAACGGAAGCACGTCCCATCCTCAGCTCGTCGAACCGAAGATTGTCGCCCCTCCCGACGCTGAAGCAGCTCGGGCAAGGACCATCAAAGCAGAAAAACTGCCAGTCATTCCTACCCCGACCTCCAGACCGGTCGCTGTCTCAAATGGCAAGCCCGAAAAAGATGCCATGACCCCCGCCGCTGAAGCGGTCGCGGTGAATGGCGGTGAGAATGCAGATGAAGATGAGGATGAGGAGGACGAGGGAATCAGAGGCGTGTTCTGGGAAGACAGGAACGGGAACATCGTCGAGCTGTCGGAGTAGGCTCGGGATGGGAATAACCAGAATGGCGGCCTGAACACGGGGGGAGGAGAACAAACAAAAATCGAGAGTTACATCTACCGATCACCGAGAAGAACTGTCCGCAAAAACTGTAAATTTACCCCATTTGTCCGTATCAGTATCACCACCCTGTAGATAAGTAGACGCACGAATCATTTAACGTATCAGCATGCATCATCATGGCCTCGTCAAGATCCTCAGGATCCGACCGATAAGATCCTCAGTCTAATGATTGTCGAAACGCTTGAGGAGATCTTCGGCCGTAGCCTCCGCCTTCTCCTTGCCTTTCCCTTTCGGATCCTCATCCTTGCTGACCATACTCCCTAGTCTCTTCCTTCCCAATGTCCAAAAGTTGCTACCCGCGCCCAAGCCAAGACTCCCATTCTCCGAGGATGCAACCACAGGAGGTGAGGTGCCCGCCTTCATTCCGGCCGATCCACCCGCGGGAAACGTTACGCCGCCCGGCCCCGAACCAGAGCCCGACCTTGGAGATCCTGTCTGTCGGATCCCCGCATTCCCAGACAATCTTCGGCTAATTTGTCGACTGAGTGGCGAGGGGACTTCGGGGGATGACCTCAGTCCCAGATCGTCAAAAGTGAATAGAGTGGCGCTGGAGGGTACGCGATTGACTGATGAGGACGCAGCGCCAGCTGCGGGGTAAGTGAGGTTGGGTCGTCGGAGCTCTGAGCTCGGCCGCCGGGTCCCCAAGCTCACATCGCCCTGGTGTCCGTTGACTTGGGTGTAGCTGTGGTTACTGTTGCTGCTACCGCTACGCCTGTATTCGGTTGACGCGGCGACTGCCATAGCTGGTGCCAACGCCGATTTCGCCGCGCCAGTCATAAAGCTGGGTTGGGTGTATGACCCGCCTGAAGAGGCGACAGAAGGAGACCGACCGAAAGAGCCGGGAGTGAAGGACGGGCCACCAAGGCCCGTGCCCGTCTCACGCTTCAAGGGCGTCATGCCTGCCGGACGAGAGACAGGGCGCGGGGCGACCAAGGGGGAAGTTGTGGAAGCTGGGGGGCGGAAAGCGAAGGGAGGAGCGGGGCGTGCCGCTGGTGGAGGGACAGGAGTGGACGTTGACGGTGGAGAGAGGGGGGTTTCAAACACCGGAGAGAGCTTAGGTGGGTCGGTGGATGTGGGTGATGCCATTATGGTTTGGGCCTGATCGGACGGTTTCTCAGTAGGAGATTTGGGGATGGCGATAGGGGGTAGTTCGGATCCGCGAGACGGCTGCGCTTTGGACGCGCCGGCACCGTCGACCATGGCCATATCAGGACTCATCGCCTGAGGAGTCTCACTCATTGGCGCCGGGGATGGAGGGAAGTAATCTCTCCTCTCGACCGTAGGGCTGACGATTCCATCCAGCGGCGGCTCACTTGCCGATGGCCGAGCTGCGAATTCCGAGAGGCTCGTCATGCTCTCCGGAGGTGGTCCGCCGTACGTTGTCGACGCTGAGCGCCGGGGAGCCCGAATGGGTGCAGAGGGCATAAACTCCTCTACTTGATGTATGTAGAATCGGAGCCCTTCGGCCAGACCGAATGGATTCGTAGTAGGTGTCTACGCCATGAGCACTGTGCAGCTCGGTAGTAAAGCCCTGAACTCACATCACCCGCAATGGCCTCTTCGGTCCCTACGATTCTCGCAATGATGCTGTCCCTCGCTTTCCACAACTCCACCTTGTCCGTCGGCACCTTCAAGAAGTGATGCGGCACCGACACATTGTAAGCCATCCACGGTCGCGTAGTCGCGTTTCTCGTGGGCAAGAACAAGGCCAGATCTCCTTTTGCGAAAGCAGTGAAGGAGATCTTATTCTTGGCGTGATCCCGATAGTATCGACACGATTTGTTGAGCTTTTTGACTAGTGATATAGTCTTATTGACCGCATCGGCAAAGATTTCCAGGTCGAACGCTCCGGCAGTAGCAAGTGATCGACCGAGTATGGAGTCCTGGAGCGGTTTGTCGGAGGGTAAGACGGCCGGAGGGGGAGAGGGAGGTTTGGGCCGGACGATATGCGTCGAAGCTGAAATTGTACTCGAGGCGGTGATGGTTGATAGTATCCGATGACACGAATCGTGGTATTTTGTGACTAGGGCGACGGCGTCCCTAGCGACATCCGCCTGATGCGAGTCTTTCTGATTCATCGCCTGAGCCGTATCTTTCGCCATCGCCAATTCATCCGCCAGTATCGTCTCCCTCCGCTGAACTTCCCGAAGTTGAGCCTTTGTGAAGCTCAACTCAGCCTTCAAACCATCCGCAGTCCGCACCGCCGCATTCTTCGCCGCCGTCATCTTCTGCTCCATCTCGACCCGAACATCCTCGACTTGCTTACTCAGCGTCAGATTCTGGTGTTCGAGTACAGCGCGATCGCCATCCGCTTCGGCGATATGGTCCCGCATGAGACGTTCCGCTTCGGCAGATTGGTTCTTTAGCGCTGCATCCCGCTCCGTACGCGCCTGTCCGAGTTGAGCAGTAGTCGCTTCGAGCTCAGCTCTTATTCCGGCCAACTGCGACTCGAGCTGGCGAGACCCGTTCTGCGCATCACTGACGCTTTGGAGGAGTTTGGACCGCTCGTCCTGTAATGACTGGATGTGTGATTGAGTCGATATTTCCGCGCTCTTCAGCCCGTCGACATCGAGCAAGGCCTCTTGGAGCCTTACGCCCAGATCCGTCGCCCTAGATTTCTCCTGAATGAGTTCCGCCTGTAGACCCGCAATCATGTCGGCATGGTCGAGCTGATCCCTCTCCTGCTCCATCACCCTCTCACTCAGCTCCGTCGCCATGGCTTGCCGAGCCAACATCTCCTCCTCCAGATCCGTCCGCAGCCTAACAAGCTCGTCCTGCAATTCGCCTTGCCGGATCTGCAGACTTCGATTACGCTGTCCATGCGTTTCCTCAATCTGGCCTAAGCGGGTTTGGTATTCCTTCTGCCCGTCCGCCAATTGTTGACGCAGTACAGCGTTCTCGTCCGTGAGTGTGCCGAGCCGAGTTTGGATTTCCTGCGCATTGTCACCGTGCCGAGATCGATGAAGCAGGACTGTAAATCAGCCATGTACGGTGCGAAGAATTTACCTGATCTCTCAATCATTTGATCAAGATCCAGCGAAGCCTCGTCCATCTTGGCAATAGCATCCTCGATGCCCGACTCAAGGAAAGGGATCGGGTCTGACTCCTGGTCAATGATGGTACCCTGCAGTTCTCCGTCGTTCTTGAGCGTCTGAACCCACTTCATCAGGCCTGATAGGTAAGCTAATGTTGAACATAACAGAGATTGGAGACTCACCTTCGACATCAGCCTTGGTGACGGCCAACGCACTCAGTCCTTCCGACCCAGTAATGACTGTCAAGTCGAATTTCGGCGGCAGATCGTCCAACGCTGGAACCACAAACGGCAATTGCGAAGTGACCTCTGTCCGAATTTCCCTCCGCCTCGATCCCTCACCCTCTGCGAATTTTGCCAGCGTCGCCGAAAGACGATCCGTCCATGCCTTCAACTCCTTTCGCCGGACAACCTCGATGAGTGTTGCGGCATAGGCAACGGGGAGAAGATGGAGCCTTTGTAGATGTGGGAAGGCGGCCTGGGATTTCAGATTCGTGTCGAGGTCTTGGATAGGTGTGACCAGTTCGGCGATGCGGATCTGGAAGTCGGCTACTTGTCGGAGGTGGATATGGAGATCAAGGGTGTAGTCGTTCTGTTGTCAGCCATTGCAACAGTGAGACTCACCTTCACATTGGTGAGGATGCTCAAATCTTCTCTCATTGCTGCATCAAGTTCCATCAGGTCTGCTTGCATGAGCTTTACTCCTCTCCATACAGAGACCGGACCAGCTCACCTTGGCTGAGGGTTTGCGAATCATTTTGAAACAATAGCTCCAGCTGTGTAGTCGCCAGCTCAAACCTCTGAATGCCCTGCTCGAACTCCACAGCGACCTGCTGTGCCCTATCCTCGGAGGCCTTCCGCTCAGTTTCAGACTGCAGCGCAAGATCTTCGATTTGCCTGGCTAGCTTATCGAATTGCCTAATGTGCGCTTCTGTTCTCGTCAGCTAATGCAAACCGGAAACGTGTAGAAGACATACCATGAGCAACCTGACAGCTCTCTCTGACCTGCTGCATCTTTACAGGATTCACATATGTCGCCATCGTTCGCACGCCGTCCGCAGCCTCCATACTATCTCTCCGATCCTTCTTTTTGTTAAAGGCATCGTGTACCACCGTCCTCGATAGCATAGCCATATCTGCTGCAGAAGACCGAATGAGCCTGTCTTCCACTTCGAGCTGAGCTTTGGCCCGGACTTGGAACTCATCGAATTCCCGAAGAAGGGGCTCGAGATGGGAGGCAAGGCTTGTATACCCGATGGCGAGCGCGCGAGCCTGGGAGTAGAAGAGAGAGAGGAGATGTTGGAGGTGATCCGAAGCGAGTATGAATGGTTCTTGGGCTTGCCCAAGGTCAGATATTGCAGATACTAGTATATCAGCTGATATCCCAACCGTGAGATTCGAGATAACGGACAATTAAGGGGAGGCGGTAGAGTCAGAGCTTCCTCATATTGCAGTGCCCAAGCTTCGGGGGACTCTGCGTAGAAAGTGGCGCGATTGAAGAGGAATAGCTGTTGGATACGAGGCTGTATATCAGCTCTACTCCCAGACAGATGTCACACACTCACTTGGGATTGGCCCCCCTCGCCACCTCGTTCATATATCTCCTGAAGCACTTCATCTTTCAACTCTCGTCCATCCTCCAAGAATAGTAGAACGTTCTCTGGCGGAACAGAAGTCTTGGAAGAGGCATGAGCGACGAGCTGATCGAGCCTGGGAAATCAGCACTTGATCAAGGGAAGTGGCGGTTCGGGGTGATACAGGACTCACGATTCGAAGTCGCTCAGCTGGTAGTCTAGGGACGAAGAGCCGCCGTGCGAGGCCTCTAGTATCTCAATCATACCAGATGGTCCATTGGGTGGGATCAATGGTGATAGGTGGATGTGAATGTACAAAAGAGGCTGATGAGGCCCTTTGCCGAGTCAGCTGGATGTCCAAAGTGGAGGTCACCGCTGTGACTGCGTGGCGGCCAGTGTGCATGTGGCGGCATCATCGCAAGTCCGATAGAATACATGGCATATATACAATGACGATCCTAGAGGTTCCTAGTGTGTACAAGCCTACATCAAGATCATTCCGCCGTCATCGACCCTGACTACTTCTTCCCCTGGCACAACGCCACCTCGCACTTGGTAATGACCAGCTTTGACCGAGTCGCCACTGCCTGAAAGGATCAGTAAAGAGCAGAGCTAGAGGTTCAGAGCCAAGGAGAACTTACCCTGGTGTCTCGATTCAATTTCTTCGCCAGATCACTCCACGGCGCTCCTGTTCGGAAATGCTGGAAAATCGCCAGATCTTCATGCTGCGCGAAAGTCCCAGACTTGAAGGGTACGGAGCCCGCTTTGCCCGACGGCGTCGGTGAGGTCGTGGACGGCTTATAGCGCTTGGTGGGACTCTGGGCACTTGAGCCGGGGGCTTTGGTAGGGGTAGAGGCAGAGGAGCCGAAGGGAGACGACGAGGGAGGGGTGGGGAGGAAGTGTGGGGGAATGGCGGAGGTAGAGTTTCGGGGAGGAGTGATGGGGTCTCTGGCGCTGAGGATGTCTTCGAGCATGCGCTCATCTTCTGAGTTAAACTCAGAGAGGGATGCGATTGAGGGAGCCTTACGCTTTCTGGCAGCGCCAAGGCAGGGTTTGACATCATCGTTTGGTTTGGGCTTGACCTCGACTTCATCGTCGCTGTCATCGGCAACAGTGTGAACGGGCACTTTGCGATGGTGCATGATAGGAGTGGGGGATGTATCGGTGCTGGTCCGGACAGTTCGGTCGGGTCTAAGGAGGATGAAGTCCAGGCTGTCGGCTTCAGAGATAGGGGAAGCTCTGCCGTTGACGGTGGATAAGGCTGAGTCGGCGATCATGTCTGTCACGTCAGCCCAATTTTTTCCGGGGCCCAAGATGCTGACTATATGAGTAGGATGTACGTACTGAATGTGATTATAGCAGGAGGATATTATGAATGAGAGAGAGAGAGATGGAATCAGGCGGAGGTTTGTGGTGGAAGAGGGTAGATGACAAGAAGGTCAGACGGGGGAGGGGAGGGGTATCTATACTTCCTTGCACCTCACACCTCCCCCAAATCGGACTGAGGACCCTCTTTTGGACCCACACACACTCTCCCCACCGCCCTCCTTCTCCCCCCTCAACTCTCTTTCGGGGCGCGTTCAGGTCCCATCAGTAAAGTCCAAAGGAGGTCAAAGGTTTTAAGGCACGATCTGTGCGCCCCGATAAGCTGACACACATCGGAGAGGTCACTTCGATAGGCTCAGCTCACGCGCGAGTGTAAGCAGGCGGCGCTTTGACCGGAGGATACTCCTATACTCCCCCGTGCAGGGTCGCCAGATATCGGGAGTTGGGCGAGGCGCAATCATCAAAATCGTCCCTTGTTGAATGTGAGCCCGCCATGCTGATCTGGATGTTCCTCAATTTCCGACAGCGCCGAGGCCCTTATATTCGAGGCCGGACGTCAGTCAAGGATTTGATCGACCTGAAGGCATAGGTGCAACAAGAAAAGCGCAGCGCTCAAAGTCGTCTCTGGCAAGGCCTTGGTGCAGCTGGGACAGACGTGTGACATGTGACACTTGCCTGCGCCATTGTGACGTGTTTTTTCGTGTGACATATTGCTGGTGGCCCAGAGCCAAAAGGCTAGCGAATGATCCTCACTACCTTGCTTTGCCTTGCATACTTATCTGCTGATCTACCTTCACTTCAGCCCACGAGGATCACGATACAGCTAATGTCTATCCTGGATCTGCCCCAAAAATCTCTGTTCGAGCTCTTCCCACCTCGACGCAAGGGTCTAATCGGTATAAGCGCACGCGCGACCGACCGAAGGACCTCGAATACCTACCTGCGCATCCTGGCCCAGCCTTTGGCCTAACAAGTCCCAGCCGTTCCAGCTGCTACCGCAACTCATCCGATGGCGGAAGATGGCTTCATCATGTTTGTGTAACCCGTCGGCTGTTGCCTCGAGGTCTCCGCCACGGTATATGGGCGACGAAGAGGATGAGGGAGACGGATACGGCTGGAGTCGCTTGATCGGTGTCCGCGGCCAATACACTGGGAGCTCTTTCTTGAGCGAGGAGGGCGAGTGGGTTATTCCGGTAGGAATAGGGAAAGGAAGTACGTGGCGGGACTGGGGCGGGTATGAGGGGAAAAGGGGTGGAAGATGCGCAGGAAAGGGGATTGAGATTTGCGGCGTGGGGTTATAAGAGTTGGCGAATGTTGTAATTGGGGATCCCCTGGGAAGCGTCAACGGAACGGACGGGATTGTTGACCTTAGGGGGAGGGCGGGATTGGCCTTCTTTCGAGGTTTCCGCGTGGTGCGCACAAAGGAGCTCTGTGGAGGCTGAGGGGGCCTGATCACTTTCGCCATCATATCCTCCACCACCTTGTCCACCTCCGAATCAAGCTCGTTGAGGTGGGGAGTCCTCGATCGTGTGCGATGAGTAATCAGTACCTCTAAGGGTACGATCCTCGTCCTGCCGGTCGATGTTTTTGAGGGCGGGGTAGGGGTGGGAGGTGGGGATAGGGACGGGCATTGGGATGGGGATGGGGACGGGCAGAGCGATGAGGATTGGGATTGCGTTGGAGGTGGAGAGAGTGAGCCACCAGAGTCAGGCTTATCTGACTCATCGGCATCGCTGCTGCTGTCATTTTCGGCAAACGTGTATGTCTCGGCCGGAGCACTACGGCGCATGTAGTGGAAGATGCGGGCTTGGGGTGGAATGGCCCGAGCGGTGTCGACTATAGAGAACGACGATGATGAGGAGGATGTCGAGGGGGAATTGGGGATCATGGTGATCTTCCGCTTGGCTGGTCGGGGAGGTGGAGAATCCGGCCACCGAAATGTGCTTTTCTTGGAAGCTATGTCGTCAGCCAAATCGCCTTTGGCCATGACAGGTCTGAGAGGACTTACATGTCATCGGTAAGTCTCGGTCGTAGGAAGCTTGTTGGGAGGGCGCTGATTTTTAGACGTGGTAGCGAACTATGGTCGTTGTCCTCGAGAAATCGACTGACGAGCGAGTCGGAGCGAGTCTGATGATAAGTAGCAAGAAGACGAGACAGGTCCAGATTTGAGCGATATCCGAAACAGACACACACACACAATCTAGGGGGGGGGGGGGGGGCTATTCGAGGGTCACACAGCTGGTCAGGAACGATCTCCGCCCTAGGGCGCCAAAGGAGGGTGCTGGCTGACGCTACTACGATTTCGGGCCAAGTCTGCCAGATGCCATTCCGGTCATGTTAGGCTGACCGAGAGAGCTGCGGCTGAGGTGATATGCGGTGAGCTCTGCGGTCAAGAATGATAGGGCAATGCATGTATCTGCCTCTATGTATCAAATGTACCAAACCCGCTCCAGCATATTTTCCTCACATCACATCTTTCCGCTGAACTTCCCGCTGAGAAACATCTCCCTCATCTTCCTGTCGATGACGGGATACCGATTTTGACAAGACTGAGCCATCAGCAGCTGGACTGGACTAGATGAGCAACCACTGTGGAGACATACCTTGACATCCCTGTTTAAACTCTTCGCCGTGTCCTTCCACTCCGCTTTGACCAAGAGCGGACGCCGACTGAGAAAGAGTGCCAGATCGTCTTCGGGCGAGAAGGCGCCGGTCTTCATTGCGCCGCCCGACGAGCCTCCGGCAGACTTGACGGGCTTGGTCGCGGCTTTGGTAGATGAGCCGATGCGGCGGCGTTTGGGAGGGGGGGAGCCGAGAGGAGAGGAGGGTGGAGGAGAGGGGTAAGAAACCTTTGAGTCATCGACCTGTATAACGTCAGCCAAATTCTGTTTGGCAGCTAATCCGGGTGTTGAGGGGGAGAGAAGCAGGCAAGTAAACTTACGTAGTCGTCCTCTGACTCTGACTCGGACCCCTCCTCGTACGCCTCCTGCTCCTCACCTTCGCTATCGACCTCGCTGTCTGACGGATCGTAAGATTTGATCCGAACGCGCTTCAACTTCCTGGGAGAAGACCTGGTGGCTTGTGGCGGCGCAGCCTGTGCAGAGACCGAGGCGGATGGAGTGGCGGCGACGGTCGGCGCTTCATCTTTGATGTTGACGAGAGGCTTAAGTTCGACCTCGAAAGGAGAGGGGGGGCGGGGCGGGTCGTTGGGCAGAGACATGATCTGGATATCGTCAGCCATCATCGAAGCTGGATTTGCCGATGCCGACAGAGACGGGAGAGACAAAGAGGGAGTGGAGAGGACTTACGGAGGTGGATAGTATTGAGGTCTGGAAAGGTGGTTAAATGAGAAGATGGTGATGAATAGGATAGTGGAAGAGAGTGAGAAGTCGGGGGCGAAAGAGACCTTATAAGATCTGGGGGGAGCATCTTCTGCTTTGGGCAAGACCGATCAGATACTCCTCCTGACCCCCGAAATCTGCGAAATCCGTCGGAGCACACACACACACACACACCAAGTCAAAGGATGTCTTAGCTTGGGCGTCAGGCGTCAGGCACCATCAGCAAGGGCGCAGATGCCTCGGGGGCCGGTGTACCCGGTCGATGATGTTCGGCCGTGGAAACCGGGAGGCGCCAACTGACAGAATGTCCCGATCAAATCGGCGCACCGACATGGCCATAGAGGCCCGGCTGATATGTACTGTGGAATCGCACATGCGATACATCATACGGGAGCGGAGGGTGATTGACGATCGTGCCATCCCATCCTTTGGCGAGGTAGTGGAGATAGCATTTATCGTCGATACCCTTCAGAGTGATGAGTATGCAGCCTACTCCACTGTGAGCACGTTGGATGTATATAGCGCAAAGCAGCACATCAAGCAGCGGACAGAGCCTGGAGCTAATAAAGCAAAGCTGAGGGCAAGCTCGGGCAAGTCGCGTCGACGCGTCGAAATATCCACGTGGCAGTCACATTCCTCAACAAAAACAAATCCGCCCAGGTCCCTGCCATTGATTAATGGTCATCTCGTAGCTCTGAACCTCATCTCGCCACCTCAAACTTACTTTTCCCCCGACCCATTCTTTAGCCCGGCAGAGATGGACTCCCCATTACTCCCTACACACCGGCACCGGACCTTATCCCACCACTCCAATAACAACCCAATCGACGACCCCTCCCTCCTCGCCGACCTATCTATCGAGGATGACGACATGGGCGCTGATGACTCCTTCATGCCGTCGTCCCCTGTCCGCTCGTCGTCCAGATTATCACAGTACTCCCAACTAGGCGTCAGAGCACCGAAGCAGCTGGCCAGCTCGGGATCTGCGTCCAGCTCTAGATCCGCCTCGCGTACTGGCTTTGTGCCCCGCCGCCAGGTCTCGATTGCCGCCGAAGACGATCAGGACGATCCCTCTCAAAGACCAATTGAGAGAACTGGGACTGGCGGGAAGTCGACGTCCAAACCGAGATTCTCGTTGTTCGCGCCACCTAGACCGCCTGCCGCCGACATTCCTGGTTCTGCCTCCGGACGAGGGCGAGGTGTTTCTGTTGATCGAGAGCAGGGAGAGGAGCAAGAAGAGGAAGACGACGAAGAAGATAGGGAAGGCGGCGGAGAAGAGGACGGAGAGGATCAGACTATCCACGCTACGGCCGGTCCATCACGTCCGTCTACTCAAGCTTCGTCTGGCGATAGGGAAGACAGATTACGGGAAAGCCTGTATGAGCTTCGGCGGATGAATGAGGTGTTTGATGGATTTCTGGGAGCCCTGGAGGCTTCAAGAGGGCATAATGAGGTCTGTCCGTTGACAGGAGCTGGGGATTTAAAGCTAATCAGATCAGAGATTAGCTGTTCGGGTCAAACAGACCTCGGCGCTATTGGACGAATATACGGCCTTCTTGGGACAGGCGGAACATACGCAGAAACTCCTTTCAAACCCAAACTGGACGGGCGCGCATGACGTGAGTTTTGCAATTTGTCGATTTACTTTGGAGCTTGGTTTGGCCGGAATGTCAGATTGCAGATGGGAGCGTAGCTGACATATCAGGACGCGGCGGCGATAGAGGCGGAGCATATGGCACAGATACAGGCGGAACAGCAGCGGCTGCGCGAGGCGGAGGAAGCGGCCGAAGCTGCCCAGCGAGCGCAAGAGGAGAAGGAGCAGAGATTGGCGGAAGCTGAGCGTGCAAAGGAGGCTTCGCGGGGAGGCACGGCTGGGAGAGGGAGAGGAGCCGCAAGGGGCGGTGTGACTAGGGGACGAGGTGAGCTATCATCGTTCGAATCGATGCGAATGACGCTGATAATTTAGGATCTGGAATACCTACAAGCACGAGACCGGGGGCAAAGACGCCTACGACGGGTATACGGCGACCGACAGCATCGTCTGCAACGGCTGGAGGGTCTGCAGGTACGGGTGGATCTGGCACGGGCACGGGCACGGGGAAGTATGGGCATGTGGCGAGCAGCGGGTATGGTCCACCGGGGCGAAAGAGCTAGGAAAGACGGCGTCGGAATTGGGACATGTCATTAAATCCTCCTTCCCAAATATACAATCCATTATGTCTCATTGACTAGCACAAGCATCCCTGACTTCCGAGCCCAGCCTACTCCCTCTGAACCTCTTGAGCCCCTCAATCAACTTCCGATCGTCCGCCGTGATCTCTTCGTCATCTCCTTCTCCTTGACCCTGATTCTGCCGTTTCCGTGAACCGGTCCCCATACCGGGATCGGAGTCTGAGTCTTCCGCATCTGGATGTAGCTGGGCGAGTTTGCGCTTTAGGAGAGAGGTAAGGGGATGGGAAGGGGACGAAGCATGTGGTGCTGCGAACGTCAGTCGGCACAAGTAGTTGTAGCTTGACTTACGGTTCATCGCTGCAAATGGGAACATCTCGCCGACGTCGTGGTCCACTCTGACACCCTCACGCCGCGCCATACCCCGGATCACAAACCTGCCCTGCTCATCCACTACCGGCTCGCAATCAGGGAACGTCATACGCGCGAGTGTAATGAGTTCCACTGGATCCAGCATGCGATTGAGGTTCTGTTCGGGCGCTTCTTGACCGGCTGTCTGCTCCTCGGTGTACTCGTCGACATTGGGTAGACCGTCGAGGCTGTTCAGAGCCAATTCGGTTTGTAGTTGGCTTGTAGATGCAGGTGGGGATGGTCCGGAAGGGGGAGGGGAGAATGAGAAGCGGGTGGCGTAGGCTGTATACAGGTCCGTCTGTGTCAGAGCTTGCGATCCCGAAGTGGGTGAAGAGGGTTGGAAGTTGTTCAGTAGCCTGGAAGTCAGCTGGAGTATATCCAGTCCAACTTACCATGTGCTGGCTCTGACAGGCTCAGCAAGGCCGTCAATACCCCTGCTCATGCCTTCTTCGGCTCCATCACCATTCGCTCCTGCTTCCTCCCCTTCGCGTACCGTTCTCTCCCGCTTGTCGACTCCCTTCAACACATACTCTCCCTCATCCCGCGCCATCTCACATCCTGGGAAAGTGGCAATCGCAAGCTGTATCAATTCCTGGCCGGTCATCAATGGCGTGTGGATATGGTACGGGTCGAACCGGGTTTTGTATGCCGAATACAGGCCGAGTTGAGATTGTGAGCTCGAGGAGGGGGCAGCGCGATACATGAGCTGCAGCCTGGCAGCATCAGTAAAGCAGCAGATAGCTTGCCAGCAGAAGGACCTACCATCCCGTCGCTCTTGCAGGCTCGGCTAGGTTATCCAACTCGCCTAGCCCTCTCCCCTTATTTCTCCGCTGTCGGAAGTACTCCCTGACCTTCCGCCACGTCCGTCCAGTCTTCTCAGCCAGCATCTCCAACTCTGCGCGTGATGGATGCGGATTCTTGACATAGAACTCGCGCATGATCTCAAGCTGCTTGCCGGAAGGCAGGTGCGAGGTACTGGGAGCGTGGGGAGTAGGGGTATAGAAAGAGTTGAGTTGAAGGGAGCGAGAACGTGTAGAGGCTGATTGTAGTGTGGCAGAGTTAGGATCATGCTCTTCGTCCTGCTGCTCCTCTTGCTCGTGATGCGCATGATGTAGTTGCTGTTCGAGATCATGGGCCTGATCATCATCCATCGCGTCGGCTTCAGCGGCATTCATCGCATCTGTCGTCTCTGCGGCAGCGGCCTGCCGCTCTAGCTCGGCGGCCATGTCCAAGTGCATGGCTGCGCTGGGCGAGGGAAAGTCCTCTGCCAGTCTGGCATGATCTTCAGGTCCTTGAGCGGACATTGTGAGTGACGAGTGGGGGATGAGAGATGAGCGAGTGGGGGGGAGATGAAGAAGAAACAAACGAGGGAAAAAGAAATTCTGGCTTGGTGTCCGGAAATGCTGTTCCGGAGCATTTCTCACCGGACCCGGAATTGCTTTTTCCAAGCCGGACTGACCTGAAACTCTCCCGGACCGACCTCCACCTCTCCACGTGGCTTGGGTGTGAGAATTTCAAAATGGCAGCAGGCCCCCTTGCGCCCTTGATACACCTTACTCACCTCATACTCATCAAGCAAGCACCATGTCCACCCTACTGCCCCCGCCCAAGAGACAGAAGTCTGCCTACTCGCAGTCCCTCAAACCTCGCGTTCCAACCCCGGAACCCACACCCGTCCCCGCAATCGTCGTTCAGTTTAGGTCCGCCGAGGATGGGTCGAATCTTGGTCCAGCTATCAATCTGCCGGCGGATACTGGCAGGGATGCTCTGCAGATGCTGGTGAACAAGCTGAGAGGCGAGGTGAGGTTCTCTCTACATTGACAGAAAAGAATCGAAAGACGTCGTAGAGCCGAAGAAGCTCCCAGGCCGTCATAGGGTCGAGATGATTTTTTGAAGCCAGGCTGACGTCGTTAGGCGGAGGACCCCCTTCCTTACTCCTTCCACTTGGTACCCAAGACGGCTTCCAAAGTCACATCCGCCACCCGTATCACAATCAACAAGTCCATCCTCGCGGATGCGATCAATCCACCCGCGTCCAGCTCATCGGCCACGTTCTCGCCCGAAGACGTGTTTGAGCTGTTCTGCGAGCCTCAGGCAGTGTTTAGGGTTCGAAGTGTTGGAAGATGTAGCGCTACCTTGAATGGTGAGTCTGACTCGAGTGGGCTGGTGGTCAAGTCTGATTATCAAAGGTCACGCCTCGCCGATTCTCTGCTGTGCACACTCGCCAACTGGGAAATACGCCGCGACAGGTTCAGGAGACGCTACGTGTCGGATCTGGGATATGGAGATGGAGACGCCAAAGTGGACGTTGACTGGGCATAAGGGCTGGGTGCTGTGTGTTGAGTGGGATTCGAGGGAGAAGACTTTGGCTACTGGAGGACACGATGGACAGGTGAGTCAATCGGCAAGGCGGCCAAAGTAGGCACTGACTCTTTAGGTCCGGCTTTGGTCACCACAGACTGGCCAAGCACTGGGCCAGCCGCTTTTGGGTCACACGAAATGGATCACTTCGCTTGCATTCGAACCCCTCCATCTTCTCACGCCTAGCAACCCCTTCCCCAGACTCGCATCATCCAGCAAAGACGGCACGGTCCGGATATGGAACACCGCCACTCGCACCCTTGCCTTTGTTTTAACAAGTCACGGTGCCAGTGTCAATGTTGTCAAGTGGGGTGGAGATGGTGTGATTTACACTGGAAGTTCAGACAGGACGGTGAAGGTCTGGAGCGGAGTCGATGTGAGTTTATCCTCTGGAAGGAATAAGGGGATGCTGATGGCCTAGGGCAAACTCATAAGGACCCTCTCGGAACACGCTCACTGGGTAAACACCATGGCGCTGTCAACGGATTTCATTCTCCGTACGGGACCCTTCGATCACACCGGCAAGGCCCCAAAAGATGATGAAGAAGGTATGTCGCAGTTTTACTCCGTACGAGAGCTGACATGTCAGCGATTGCATGGGCTCAGAAGCGATACACCGCACATGTGGCTTCATCGCCCGAGACTCTCATATCCGGCTCGGACGACCACACTCTTTTCCTATGGCCACCACAAGCCGCATCTTCATTCTCCAGTACCGCTACGCCCAAGAAACCCCTTGCGCGTCTCACAGGCCATCAGAAGCAGGTCAACCACGTCCTATTCTCCCCTGATGCCCGGCTTATCGCTTCGGCCGGCTTCGACAACAGCGTCAAGCTCTGGGATGGGCGCACGGGCAAGTTCGTTGCTAGTCTCCGAGGTCACGTCGCTTCGGTTTACCGAGTGGCGTGGTCTGCCGACTCGAGGATACTTGTCTCAGCCAGCAAAGACTCGACGTTGAAGTTGTGGGATTTGAGGACGTTCAAGATCAGGCTCGATCTGCCCGGTCATACAGATGAGGTGTACTGCGTCGACTTCATCGCGGATAAGGTGGTCAGTGGCGGGAAGGACAAGACAGTCAAGATGTGAGTCACTTTTAATTTGACTCATTGCTAGTCGCTGACCCTTCATAGCTGGAGGAATTAATCGGCCGAACCGGGCGCGTGATCTTGTATTCTCTTAGACATCAAGATTTATGCTACATACAACATATCTTCTAATCGAAATTGTCCTCAGGTATTGCCAAAGCTATCATAATCTCAACAAACCCTTCCCTGTAAATCCCAAATTTCTCTCTTCAATCTTCTTCGTTTCTCCTAAATTGACAAGTGGGCCATTTGCAGACATCGTTGGTTTTCTTGCAATGTTGCCTGATGATGCTTGGCGGGCAAGGAGGTGAGGTTGGAGGGCGAAACTCTGCAATGCCATCAGCTTAGCCCCACACGAAAACAAGAGCCAGACACACCTTGGCATCGTAGATGGCCGCCATGAGCTTGTACCCTAGTCCCTCGTCCGCGCTGAATGTGTGCAAGTAGTCATCAGGATTCTGGAATGACGCCTCCGGGTCCACTAAAGGTGTCAGCGATATTCAACCAGCTAGGGACGAGTACGACTCACTTCTCTTCATGATGAACACGAAGGGCTTGGGGCCGGGGTATGATCGGGTCATGTGAAAAATGTCAAAGAAGAGTGTATTGATCTGAACTTCATCCTTGCCCTAGCACGTCAGCTTGCCCATCTGTGTGCAAAGATGAAGACTCACCTTTTCGTTTCTAGATAAGAAGACCTGTCCACCTCTAGTCTCCAGCCATCGCTTGCTCCACTTCCCCTTTTTGCTCTCATACTGAACCCAAGAACCCAAGAATGGTGCGGTCCTCGGGATACTCTTTTGCAGAGTCGAAGTGCCACCAAGGGTCTGCTTTATGATGAGGCAGTTGTACTTTGCCGTGGCATCCCACCCCCGCACGACAGTCTGTAGCTGCTCGTATTCTCTGACATATCGCTCTTGACCAATCAGCAAACATCCACCACTGAAGAAGTAGCACTCACCACAACCAATCTCAGCGAACAGCTCAACCACAACCCAGCTCATACCCCTCCCCAGCTGCTCCAACTCGCCGTTCCTCGCCGCCTCAGCTAGGATGTCGCGCGGAGTTGTCTCCGGCAGTATCTCCAGGGTGACCTTCTTCCCGTCCAAAGATCCAATGAAGGCCTTGATGTGCATCGCTCGGTGCATGGCCGGCATTGGCTCCGCAGCAGCATTGGTGCGGATCATATTCTCGTCCGAAGGCATACCGTGTCTTGCAGTGGAATTGGAGCGTGACCTAGTTCGGGATAGCGACCTCCGAGAAGCCGTGGTGTTGGATCGGGACAGGGAGGATGATCCGGCTTGGGAGAAGTCGGTTGGGATTGGAGGAAGTCGCGAAGCTGTAGTTTGTGTGTGGGTCGAGTTGGAAGAGGGATTGCGAGTCATCTCGTGGCTTGGCCGGGCGACAGATTGAGCGGCATATTGGCCTTGTCGCGACGAGGACGTCCGGGCTGGCACGAGCATGGGAGAGGGGATTCGATCGTCGTTGGTCAACATTTGGGGCGAGGTGACGATGTTTGACACAATAGGTCGGTTCTGACCACGCTGTGCCGAACTCCAGACTGGCTCGGTGCTGGATCGTTGATGAGGCTGGGCGAAATGGAGGGAAGGCTGTTGGTGTGCCTGGGCGGGCTGCGTAGCTTCTCGTGGACGTGAAGATCTACCCGCAGTGGCCCAAGGGTAGTCGCTGGGCGTCGCCGACACCGGTGACGGGCGATGGAGCAACAGCTTTTCCAGCAAATCGGTGAGGGTCCGAGCAGGCACCCCACCTTCCCCATTCCACCCCGTCCCACCGCCTGGATTCCGACCAACAAGCTTGATCTGATTCGCCTTGGCCTTTGCCCTGTCTCCTCGACGCTGTACTGCCCTCGCCTTCTTCTCCTGCTGCGCAGTGACAGCTGAAGGGTGCAGCTTGGATAGTGGCACGTCATCTTCCTCGGATGACTCATCAGACGACCATTCCGCATTCCACTGACCCTCCCTCCGCAACGATAATTTGCGTTCCCGGCTACTGTGTCGTGAGGAGGAACCGCTCCCTCCGCCAGATCGACCCGATCTGCCCCGTGGCAAAGGCTGGAGAGGTTGACTGGCCCTGTCTTGGTTTCGACTAGGCCCGGCAGTACTGGCAGACGAAGCCATGGTCTGTGTCCGAGTTGACGAAGCAGCGCTGGACGCCACAGCGAAAGTTCCGAACCTCGAGTCGCCCGGGAGGTCCCCTTGCTGGGACGAGGCCGAGCTGATCGCCACCGCGGCATCGCTCGCGATTGAGTCGACCGTGGTATCGCCAACATGCGACAGCATCTCGACACTTCTTCTCGACCGGTCAATCCGCACCTGCTCGTTGTTCACGACTGGAAAGGCACTGATGGCAGCTTCCCAGGATGACGAAGAGAAGGCCACCGAAGACGAGTTGGAGAGTGCTACGACATCGGCGGACCGACCGAGCTTGGTAGGGCTGCTGTTCCGCCTGGAGGCTGCGGCTTTGACAGAGCGCTCCTCCTCTTCGTCCTTCTCGGGTGTAGGCCAGATGCCCAGCTGCTCATACAGGTCAAAGAAGCTCGAGCTAGTGGGAGGGGATCGTAGACTCATGCTCGTAGATCGGGACCGCGGGAGAAGCTTCGCTGATGCGCTGCGAGACATGTCGGTAGAGATGGGTTGCTTGACGGGTGGAGGGACGGGTGGAAGCGGTGCATCAGGTGCTGGTGACATCGGTGCGACTGTAGCGGAGGCAGCAGGAAGGGGGAGATCCGTCAAGATACTTAGGGCCGGAGTCGATCTCGATGGGGAGGGTGGGATGTTTGAGACGAAGGGGAAGTATGGTGGGTTGGGGGGAAGCAGAGGGGGGCTCTCAACTGGAACAGGTGTGCCAGCTGACGCGAGGGAGTCTCGGATACCCTGGCGCATAGAGCTCAGACTGGCCATCCGCTTCTGCAGCTTCGGCATGGGTGGGAATTCCGCCTGCGTAGGCGGGGCGCTGATCGGTTCTCGGAGATTGGCAATGCTCTTGCTCTTTGTAAGTTTTGGCTTACTAGGGATGATGAAGTCCTTGAGACTTTTGAGACTGGGGGAATGCCGTGGGAGTTTAGGACGGGGCAATTCCTCCTGCTGGACACCCCTAGAAGCGGCATCCAGGCGAGATTCGAATGGATCGGCGGGGAACGAGGGGTACAGGCCAAATGACTCTCGGCCTGCTGGGGAAGGGAGCAGGTCTGCCGTCGTGCCAAGACGCTGCTGCAGTGAGAGGTTAGCCGGCGGAGGCGTCGAAGCGGAGAATGGCTTCCCCAGGGAATGCTTCGTGTGGGGAGCAGGGGTGGGGAGTTTTGGTAGAGGGGGTGCGGTCTCATTAGGTGCGTTTGATATCTCGCGCAGAGCGGCGGATGATTTCGAGCGGAACATCCTCTGCACGCCTCTCTTCCAAGAGCCTTTAGTCTTGGACTGGGTCACTGGCTCGTTCTCATCGTGTTGAGATGGGTGACTGGGCGGGCTGAAGAATGCGGGAGAGGCAGTAGCTGGTGTGTGTAGGTATGATGCCGGTGTGGGCGGTACCGGTGGAGGAGACTCATTCTGACAATCAGCCAGGTCAGTGAGGTGCAGAACCCACATTTTGATCCGGATCAACAACAACCATCAACTCCCCTCTCCGCCCTTTCCCCCTCAATCTCGCCTTGCTCTCCTTTTTGGTCAACCCCTTGGCGACCTCAGGAGAGCTCGTACTCGGAACAGGCGAGTCTCTCCCCTTCTTTGCCCATCCCCATATCCCTGACCTATCCTCATCCGGCGCGAAAGGCGATGCGGTCCCGCTCCTACTGCGCGATTTCATGCTCCCTCCTTTAGTCTTGATGCTCGAAGCAGCAGCGGACGAGAATCTCGCGGTAGATATCTCCGAGTCCTCCTCGTCCCATAATCCATCGTTGGCATACATGCCAACAGTAGGCGTGCCAGTATCTTCGCGACGCAGGAAGTTGTCGTCAGAGTCGGTAAATTCATGGGGGGCCGCAGCTGGGGCGGTGGAGAAGTAGTCGTCTATCGGAGCGGGCGAGAGCCACGAGGAGCGATAGGTTGTCATTCTGCCTTGGCTGTTGGTCGAGAGTGGTCTAAGCTCTCAGCTGGCGTGTTTGAGATGGAGGAAGAAGATATAATGCAAAGCAAAGTGGCCTTTGACGCGACATCGAATCGTCTCTTGTTTGTTTACACGCTAGATAACGTTTCGACAACTTCTTGTGCCTGACTTGGGTCACATCCCATGAGACATATCACTTCTTCCCTACAAACATCCCCCAATACCGATTCCCATGATATCATCACCATCAGACTATAGGTGCATCGCTGTGCATCGCTTGTGAGCTATGTACATAGCGTTCGAAATGGCGCAAAGAAAAGCGGCGAGCTCATACAATATCGAACATCCTTCAACATGAAACGCTGACGTGTTTCGCAAGTCAATCAAAGAGGCAGGCTTGTCGACTTCCCGAGACATTTCTGCCTAAAACTGCCATTCGGGTACCGCGAGGCCATTGTGCTCCAAGTCAACTGATCGATCAATCTAATAAGACGGGATGTTAGCCGGGCAGTACTCAAACCTATACTCACCACATATATATCGACTACAAGCACCTCCTCCTGGCCTCTCGCTCCCAACTGCAAATCCACGATGTCCTCCCCCTCTACATTCCCTTACGAAAGCAACAACCTGCGAGCATTCATCCGCTCGACAAGCTTGTCTTCTATCCAATGTCAGCTAGCCTATGTCCCTCCCAGCGAACCGCAAGCTACTCCCATCACACCCAGCAAATCCGCTACCCTTACGCGTTCCCCTTCCCCTTACCCGCGTCCAGCACCACTACGTCGCACAGCCTCGTTCGCCAATCTCCTCAATGTCTTCCGCCGTCCTTCCCTCTCCTTCTCCTCAGAGACACTCTCGACTCAAGCGGGTGGCTCAGTCGATCTAGATGATGGGCAAAGCCTGGTCGATCCCTACCTCATCAGGTACTCCCCATCTACGGAGACGCGCCGTATCCCATCGAGCAAGGTTGAACTCCCGCCGACTTACCCCACACGGTCTTCCAGCTTAGGATGGCTGCAGGATTTCACTTGCGAGCAGCTTGACGGCGAAGACACACGCTCTGTCTTCACCCTTCAATTGTACCAGGATGACACAGAGGAGGCGCTAGAGCTGGAAGTTGCGGCGGAACTCAGGGAGACATTCAAAGAGTGGGAAGAGAGGTTTGGTCTGAGGCAGGAGCCTCGTTGTATCCCAAATTTGGAGCCTGTGTCCCGTAAGTAGATCTCTGTGATTCCGGCCGCAAACGTCAAGCATGCTGACCCTGTCCAGCCGACTCTGCCTTGCCCACTTCACCTGCGTACAGTCAACTCCTTACTCCGGCTTCCACACTCTATGACTCCTTCAGTCCCCTCCGATCGAGATTCTCCTGCGACTCAATCGATGAAGAGCGAGCCGCCGTTTTGGACTTGGTCCGAGGTCGGGACATGAAGAGCGTTGTCTCTCCGGGTAGCATTGGGCGGCTCACCCGAAAGATGAGCAAGGCGATTGCGTTGAGCATGGCTCATAAGAGTCCGCTCGGGCGGAGGATGGGATTAGGCAGGCGGGACACGGCTTGAGCGATAGTGTACTGGGTGATTAGTTGACGGGTGGGGTCAAGGGGGCTATAACGATGTTGACGATCTTCTTATTTTGGGTGATGTATCTAGCGCCATCAAATGTTTTCGCCTACAACAGATCTATGTAGGCGTCTACGAGAAAGACGATCCAAACGATCCCTATCCACGAGACAGAGATACCCAAAAATACCGTACTTCTGCGCCTCTCCTTGTCACTGACTGCCAGCGCGCTACTGGAGCCCGCATCCGCGTCCGATCTTTCAGCCTGCGGAGCCTGTCGCCGCTTGGGTGGAGCCCAGCTTTCATCGTCCGAGTCGGATTCAGCATCCAATGACGGAAGATCGTTCAGCGGTAAAGGCTCATATTCTTCAGCCGCGATGACTTCGTTTGACATGTTCCTGCGCCTGCGCCTGCCTTCCAGCACCCAAAGGAATCCTGCGCACCCCAACTGCAAAGCATTGATGAGCCAGAAAGCACCCAACAAGCTCTGTACGCCTGACGCCGCATTGTCATCTCCCTTGCTATCCCGCACTTCGTCCAACCAGATTCCGGACAGCGTCTGGCTCATGGCTGAGCTGGCCATTTCCATGCTCTTGTGCAGACCCAGTCCGAGCGGGACGAGTTCGGGTGGTAGAAAGCGGGGAACGAGAATGACCATGAGGAGTGTTGCCATACCGTGACCAAGCGCAAAGAGGATCATGCCAGGCATCGGGGTACCGAAGATTGTGGCTGGGATTGATAGGTAGGAATAGCATGAGAGAGTAAGAATGGAGGATAGGAGGAGGAGTTTGAAGATCGTCGAGGGAGTCTGGGGTGCCAGGCGGTCAGTGATGAAACCGGTCTACGATATCAGCTTGGGTCTAGAAACATGAAACTGACAATTGGGTACAGAATGAGAGCGCCTGATAGCAATATCGCAGCTTGAGCAGCAGCAAAGCCTTCCGACAGACCGTATCTCTCCTTGACGATGTTGGCGGATAAATGCAGAAAGGGCGCCCAGATCATTCCTGAAAAGACATTCCTACAGGTTAGCGGTGAAGAGCGATAAGCTCACAGTAAAATATAGACCCAGAAGACATCTCCCAGGCGATCTATACCGCCCCAGCTTATCCGCCTCTTCCCTTCGTGACCTCCGTCGGGCCCGTCTTCACCCCATCGAAACCAGAGTCTGGCACCATTCACCACAAAGCTTCCCAAACATAACATGACGGAAAGTCCAAAAGGCGCCTGATCTCCCCATCTCTCTGCCAAAGGCAAAGACACGAGCGAGGAGACAAAGCTCGCCATTTTGCCCGATATCAGACCCAGCGCCAAGCTGATTCCGAGATGTTTCGAGGGAGATAGTCGCGCAACGAGCGTTTCTTGCACGACTGCGAGTGGAGTCACCCCCAGCCCGAATATGAAGAGGCCGAGAGTCATGATGACTATATGGCCACTGGTGACGCCCAAGTAAAGAACGACTTGGCCTATAAGGATGCAGGCCGTGGTGGCGACTGAGGACATGCCAGTCCCGAATCGAGCGACGAAGAGACCTGCAACTAGCGGTGTCCAGGTGGAGTTCAGGTTGAAGGCTGCGATGAGGAGTGAGAATTGAGCATTGGATGTTCCCAGCTCGCGATGGAGGCGAGATTTGAGGGGTCCGAGTTGGTACATTGCGCTGAAAGTATCAGCATTGCCGCTTGCTTCTAGAGAGATGGACTTGCAAGTGTGAGCCAATTGACATCGTGCAGACGGCCAGCAGCGCATACACCCTGCTTCGAGTGATGTGACTGACCGCCACATCTACCATGGCACTAGATTCGGTGTGACTCAAAGGCGATGTTGAATCCCTCGCCACTTCGTCGGTTTCCACCATGGGGTTATGTCGAGACATGACTCAGATACCTCTGCTTTCTACCGATCAGACGGGCTTCAAAATTCGAGTTTTAGGCGGCACGGGCGCGACTGATAGCTTCGACTTCGGCTGCATGGGTAGGGTGTGAATAGAGCTATGCGAAGAGCAGGGAGAAGCTTCTAAAGTGGGGGAAAGTGGGTGAAGGTTGAGGCCGGGAGCAAAATGACAGGCTGAAACGCAGCTAAAGATTCACATGCCTCTGACCTCTAACCTCCTCTTCAGCTACACATACCTTACCCAACCCCAGCTCCTAGCCCAAGATGGACTTAGACGATCTCGGTAAGTGGTCCTCCAAGCGTTCACCTGTGAAATCTTGGTGGACATAGCTAAAGCTACTGTAGAGATAGACAATGCCTACGCTCTCGGAGGGCCCGACGACGACAGAGAGCGAAATGAGAACGCTGCCATTCTCGAGGATCTGGAAAGAAAGAAGAGGCTGAGGACTATTGCAGTGCCTACGGATGACAAGAAGGTTCGGGAGAGATTGAGGGCGTATGGTGAACCCATCACCCTGTTTGGAGAAGGGGTAAGCTAAGGCGCACACCCAGCGCGGCATAAGCTGATGAATATAGCCTGGCGACAGAAGAGACCGACTGAAGCATGTACAAGAGCAAATAGCACATGCTCGAGGAGGGGATGCTATACTGCACGGGGACAGCTCGAGTGACGAGTCAGAAGAAGAGGTATGGTATCTGATAATTGCCGTGCGCAATTCGCGACTGACTCTACAGGGCGAATTCTATACGGAAGGTTCTGACTCTCTACTACAGTCGAGAAAGAAGCTGGCCCGATATTCTTTATCACGGTAAGCTCTTTGTCAACTATATGATCTCCGCTGAAGCTATTCAGGGCAAAGAGACGTATAGCGAAACAACGAATAGAGGTTGGACTGCCTCTTGTCCAAATTGTGAATGCTCGAAAAGCACTATATACGGAACTGAAGGTAAGACTGCGAGTGTACCTCTGTGGGATCGAGCTGACACCCTGTAGACATTCAACAATCTCGGCTCGCAATTCGGCGACGATAGACCACTTTCCACCCTCCGATTCTCCCCTAATTCCAAATACGTCCTCACCACCTCCTGGACCGGATCTGCAAAGATCTGGGACCTACCGAATCTCCACCTTGTTTCTACGAAGCGCGGCCATTCCGAAAAGATAAGTGGAGCAGCATGGCATCCACAGGCTACATTAGGCCAGTCGGACGATTCGGCGAATTTTGCCACTGGCGGTGGAGAGGGAGATGTCAAGCTATGGTCGTTGAATGGGGAGAAGTCATTAGCGACGATGTCCGGACATAGTGGGCGCGTGGCGAGGGTGGCGTTTCATCCTTCGGGATCATTTGTGGGATCTGCCGGGTTTGATGGAACATGGAGATTATGGGATGTGGCGACGAGTAAAGAGCTGTTGGCTCAGGAGGGCCACAGCAAGGAAGTGTACTCTTTGGCATTCCAGGATGATGGTGCGCTGGCTGCGTCTGGGTAAGTCGAGATTCTTACATCGCACCAGCTAGCTGACTTCGCAGGGGGTTTGATGCAATAGGTCGCGTGTGGGATTTGAGAACAGGCAGAACGGCTATGGTGCTAGATGGGCATGTGAAGGAGATCTTGGCGATGGACTTTGCTCCGAATGGGTATGTCTTCATACACCCCACCGACGAAGCTGATGTAGTAGATACCAAGTGGCGACAGGATCAGGCGACAATACAGTCCGGATATGGGACCTACGCGCCCTTCGCACACATTATACCATCCCCGCACACAGCTCCTCCGTTTCCGACCTCAAGTTCTTCCGTGGAACTGCCGACACTCCCCTCAACACCCTCGATAGTCCACTCGGCGTTGGCGAAGGCGAAGGCGACGATGATATAAATGGCGACAAGCCAGACATGGATCCCGCTGCAACGTTAGCAAAGACGGGTCTCTTCCTTGTCACATCAGGCTTTGATGGGAATGTGAGAATATGGAGCGCGGACGAGTGGAACCTGCTTAGAAATCTACCGACGGATTCGGGCAAGGTGATGAGTGCGGATATAAGTGGGGACGGGAAGTTCATTGGTAGTGCTAGCTACAGTAGAAGCTTCCACTTGTTTGGAGGAGACAACTCACTTTGATGGACTTAATCCTCCTCTTGCACTGCAGAGTTTTGTATGAGTACACTTTCATACGTGGGATCATGACTACCATGTACTGCTTCAACGTGGAGGAGACAACTCGCTTCGATGTACTCAGTACCCCTCCTGTACTGCAGAGAAATGTATGAGTAAGCAGTGGGATCATGCCATGTATTGCTTCAATGTGTCTTCAAGTAGCTTGTGATTGCTCTAGAGCAAGCTAAGTCCCAGCCAATAACCTTCTACAGGTAGCTCAAGAGATCCTGCTTAAGCTGTATACTGCTTCGGCCTCGGTGTTGGTCCACGTCTGGCTTGAGGTGATTGGACATCAAGGAGGGCCTTTGGGTCAATCTCGACGCCATCCCCACGAGGCCCAGATGAAACGAGCCTGGGCCGGGAGTAGACCATGGCCGACGTCGAGATTATTGTGAGTGCTTGAGATGATGCAATTGCCTAACTTCCAGTATAATGTGGGTGGGTCATCAGTACTGGAGCATCAGTCTTAAATGTCTAAATGCCAGACTTGCTCTCTTGCAAATCATTCACAAGAAAAGGTTTACCTGACAGGCAGGGCTCAGTACTCAGTACTCAGTGCGCTCAGTGCCAGAATCCCAGTGGGAGAAATTGTCAAAAAATCAACTTCCAGCACCTCAGAGGAGAGCGGAAGAGATCCACGACTGCCGACGGCCCAGATTAAGACGCACTTGCCAGTCTCGGATGGGAGTCACCGCAGATAACGGAACAAACAAATCCTTATTTCCTAGACCATGCGACACCTACAGTCGACCTCCGCCAGCGCGACATTCGGCGTTCTATAACTCCGCGATTGTGGCGCCTGGAGCGCAGGTTGGTCAGCTGCAGGGCCGGGACCGAGTCTCTGACTGCTGTGTGTCTCGGATGTCGTGGAGTGAAGTGCCTGATTCGTATCAGCGGATGCTGTGACCACAATTCGCCACTCGGCCGGAGCTTCCTGGCGGCGAAGGCCGCACTACTCGGTCAGTTGCCACTTTCGGCGATAAAGCCACGTTCAGGGCTTCGGCAGCCGGAAGGTTTGAGTGAAACGCAGAATGGCGTCATGATTACCCACCTCGGAATGATGATGATGTCATTAGGCTCTAATTAAGGTATGGCGACAGCGCCGACAGGTAAGCGTTCCGCCTCTCCTGGCCCATATATAAACCCTCCTCGCCACCAATTTCATTCTCCATCCACACTTCCCACTCCAAACACACCACTACACCACCACACCCACAACCCCACCACCAAATCAATAACCATGTCTTCCGCCGTAAGTTCACCTTGATCTTCCCCTTCACAGCTTCAAGCTGACCTAGCAGGGTCGCCAGGACTTCACCGACAAGGTCGGAGCTGCCGTCAAGCCCGACTCCCAGAAGAGCTACGTTGAGCAGTGAGTGACACCTTCTCATACCAACCTCAGGACTCTGCTAACGTTTCAGGGCCACCGACTACGTCAAGGGTACCCTCGACTCCGTTGCCTCCGTTGTTCAGCCCGAGAAGGAGAAGTCCACCACCCAGAAGGTTGGAGATGCCCGTGAGTGTCGACTTTCCCGCGTAGTGGGGACCCTGCTGACATACTTAGTCACCGGTGACAACAAGAACAAGGACCTTGCTTAGAGCGATGTCGAAGTCAGAAGTACAACTTGGATGCATGAACCTATAGAAAGAATCAATTCAGGGCTATCTTATAACCACTCCACCAATATCGCTAATCCTCCATCAACGTCTTGATCACTTCACTGAAACCTATCACAGACGCGCCGGCTCCGTCGAAAGCTTTGAGGTAAGTGACATCGGGGAAGACTATGAATTGGTCGATCTCGGGGTCAAGCTGCGGAGTCAGCGCCAGGTTTGTGCGGTCATGTCAACTCCACTGATATCAAAGACTGACAAGTACGCTTCGCAACTTCGCTTCATCTCCCCGGCGGCTGCGGTGGATGATGGCCTTCACCTCCCCTCCTTGCTCCTAATATGATCAGCACTATACCTATCACGCACATGCTGATACCCAGAGCAGAGCAGCTTACAGTAATCAGAGCTTTGAGCACCTTCACACTCTCCAGCAAGACTCCGTATCGCATCAAGGCCATAGTATCGGCAAGCATGACAGTCCTGTCTTGCTGTAAGCCGCCGAGGGTGCGCGGCATGATTTGGACACCTGTCATGACCATCAGAGTGGTTTTAGGGTGAGGGGGAAGGATAATGGCGTATCGGATACCACTGAGATCGCGGACTGGGAAGGAGGGATGAAGTCGGAGGCCCAGTGCCGCGCACAGGACGATCCGGAAATCGGCCAAGTGGCCTTGTTCGAGGATGTTAAAGAGTCGGATGATGCTGTGATCTGACAAGGGCATTGGGTTGTTGCGGAAATCGAAAATTGGAGTACCAGGATCGGTGAGGAAGCAGTAAAGGAGGTAGGATGAACCAAGAAGGATGAGGGTGGCCGCGCAGGCAAGGGTAACGTTTCGGTCGACGTCGTACATGGTGCTGTGTGCGATGGGAGTAGTCGTATGTAGTGGGATGGGTAGGCGCTGATCTGTGAGCTGTGGAGCAGGACTGAGTGTCGTTTCACCTACGTGATCTCTTATGCTAGTAGGTAGCAAGGAGTGGGTGGCGACTGAGTTAAGGTATGGAAGAGAAATCAATCTCGTCACTCTGGTCCGAAATAGCTAGAACTCCACTTGATCCTATCCATCAACTACGAATTGATGGTTCTCCAAGATGTCCGGCCTACTCTCAATTCTATCAGCTTGGCAAGGCCCCATAGCGCTCTTCGTAGTAGTTCTCGGCCCCACAATCTTCCGTCCGGCAAGCATACTACGCCTGATCGGACGCGGACCCATCACTCCACACTCTCTTCCTATTCCTACCCGACCTCCACTCCCCCTCCTCGCCAAGATCCTCCTTACGCTCCACACACTGTATCGCCTCTATACCCTCCTCCGACCCCCATATAACATCTTCACATCACACCATCTCCCCTTATTCATCTCGACCGATATTCTCCGACGACACTATCTCCCATCGCTCTCAACCTCCGCTGCCCCATCCCGCCTCGATGCAACCTCTTCTCTGCCTGAGTTGCTCCTCACCAAGCTCTCATCGCTTGATAATCGCCTGCTATACTCTCGCTTCGGTCATGAGCCTTTACTAGAATGTGCCTGGTGTACATCCAGCACGGACTATCTCCTCGCTGCCCTGCCTGGTATACTGGGGGCTTATATCGCCTTGGCAGGCTTTGTCGGCGTTCTCGGTATGGAGAGTGTCGGCGGTCCCGCTGCTAGATCGATCAAAGAAGCTTGGAGAGGAGGTCTTTCTTGGCTCCTCGCTGTGATGGCTCTAGGGGAAATTGGAGTAAGATATCTCTGGGAAATCAGAATCACCGATGGGAACGCAGTTCAGGTGAGTCCGCTTCTTTCTCTCCATTCCAGCTCCTGCTCAGTACTTCCCAACCCCAGTGATACCGTGACCCTGCGAATCCAGCTAACAGAGACTCTAGCTCGACCCACTGATCCACACCCTCCGCACGATCGCCCTCCTACTCCTCCCCATCATCTACACCCTGACCTTACCCCTCCCCGCTCCATCATCCACACAGACCATCATCCCCATCTTGTCCAAGATCCAGAATACCACCTCGACCCTCCGCCTCACCTCCTTGGCACGCTCAGCAGCTCTTCGGAATCCGGAGTTACGCGACCGGACGACTGGCGCGGCGCAAGAGGAAGAGGTGCTTCGTGGTATAGCGAGAAAAGACGCTGATGTGCAGAGAAGTGCGGATAGCTTTGGTGTGAATGGCGGGATGAGGGAGAGCGCGAGGCAGTGGATTGATCAAGGGTGGAGTGGGCTCGTGCGGATTAGTCAGGGGGGTGGATGAGGATGGTATCTCAAGGTCACTTTCCCCACGTATTGACTCCGGATCTCAGCCGCATTGTGGTAGAACATGCTTCGCTGATGGTGGTCTGGCTGATGTTGTTGCGCTATTGTATGCTGACGCGTGAGGCCAAAACGACCTGCATGACCCATAACCTGGTGAGAAAGTATCTACAATGCGACCCTGACCTACAACCCTCCGACCATCGATCTCTCCTTACTATATACAACGGCTCTCATCTACGAATACACGGCGAGCTCCGGATATGAGCTACATGAATTGAATATCAATCGTCGAGCTCAAGCTTGCTGGTCGACAAGCGGAGCCGGCGCAAGGCCTCGCATCGGCATCTCATCTAATGTATTAGCTCGGTCTTCTCCCTGGGGCAGAAATCCATAGCTCACCATCCGCAGACCGCTCAGTGTTGAGCTCCTCCATCTTCCGCTTGAACCTCGGAACGTTCTGCCGATATTCGAGTGTTTTGGCCTGTAAGGGTCAGTCTTTGGTGTGGCCCATCACGATAAGCCAAAGTCGGTACAGCAGACTTACATCGAGCGCAGCACATCGCTGTCGGAGGGTCATCGGGCCCGGGGGACCTGAAATGTTATTAGCTTCATGCCTCCGACCTTGGCAACTCACGCTTGTACTCACCTGACTGACTTGTACCGGTTGCCCCTGTATCCTTCTGTTGTGGCTCCGCCTTGCGCCACTTGGACGCCTGTCTGGGTCAGCGGGGTCACGTCTCGACAAACACGAGGAGGACTTACAAGATTCTGCTTCTGCCTTGAGAGGAGGTAATCGCTGTATTCGGGCCCGATCTGGATCTCTCCGTCGGTGGGTGTCAAGGCGTCAAAGCAAAGAGGGAGAACAGGTGGAGGCAGAACAGGTGGAGGCTCTGAGTGAGAGGTAGGGCCGGCGTGGATGACGAGCTGCGACCATCAGCGCTGGTCACAGTATTTGCGGAGAGGAAGGTAAGGGGGAAAATCTTCTTTATGAGGAACACTCACCCACTCTGTCTTCCCGCGTCCGGACTTTATAGAAAAGCCGTACTGAGTAAGATAGTCATGTATCTTGGGAAGGCAGTATCGTAACTCGTTGATTGCAGCATTGTTGCCGTTTGACTACGATCAGCGATGTAGCCTGACAACGGAGCGGAACTTGAAAGCGATAGACTTACTGAATCACGGAGTAGGAACGAATAGCTCCTTGTCTTCCAGCTAGGACCAGAGACGACCTCGAGAATGATTTCGAAGTTGGCGTCGCCCTGATACCCATCGTCCTCGCGGTCCAAGACGAGCGAGATGGTGACTTGGACTTTCGGGGCTTTGGGTTCAGGACCGGTGTGATCAGAAGCAAGTATGGGGATTTCATCCTTGAAAGACGACCAGAGGGACTTGCCATAGAGTCTGTTGAACTGCTCTTCGTCGGTAGGATAGTCGTCCGTATCAGTATCATCATCGTCTTCGAGAGGTTGAGTGATGGGTGGGCTACGAGCGAGTGGGGACGGGGAGAAACGGGGCCGGATAGGAAGTGGAGGAGCGTGGAGATAGTAGGGCTCAGGAGCGTTGTAGGGGGCCCATAGGGTAGGAGGGGAAGGAGGTCGAGTTGTCATGTTGAATGATGGACGGTGTGAAGTTGAGTGATTGTAGTTGAGTGAGGGGGATGGCTGTCAACGTGCGATCAGGAAGGGGTATGGGGAAGCCTGGAAGTGGGAAGGTCCAGAGGAAGGAGAGGATGGTGATAGAGGAAGGATGATGGGCGGAAGAGGAAGAATCAGCGAGAAACTGAGGTTTATATACTTTCGCTCGTCCGTTTCAGGAACGGGTCCGCCCAAAGTGGGGAAAGTGGGGGAGGGTCCTTTCAACCCGTCATCGGCGCGTCGCGTCCACCATTGAACAGATGTTTTCATACCTATATACCCAGAACGTCCATGAGCGACCAGCGCCATGTCTAAAGTTATAAAACAAAGAAAATCTAATATAGGTCAATATACAACTTCCACCACTTAGATACCTCCATAGGCATCATCATCATCAAACATACTCTCCCCTCTGCTCCTCCTCGCCATCCCCACATTGCCCGTTCCCTGTCCCGACCACCGCTTGGGACTCTCCGACACGCTCGCTGGCAGGCTCATACCTCCCGGACTAGAAGGTGGGAATTGTGCCGAGGGATAGCCTGATCCGGCTGACGATGCCGAGTGGGGAGCAACAAGTGTCCGGGGGACTGGGAAGTTGTCAAAGGGGTTGTATTCCCTCTGCCCGCTGACGCCGATCGAGGATGAAGGCACGGGTCCTCCGCCTGGGAGTGCACTGCGGAAAGTGGAGGGAGTGGCTACTTCGACAAGGTCAGAGAGAGGGCGGCCGTGTTGGTATGGCCGGCCATTGTTGACATTGGGCATGGGCATAGGTGGTTGTTGTGGCAAGGCAGGTAGGCGGACGCCGTGTTCCGTAGCGGAGAAGGAAGAGTGAGTGGTACCAGTGTTGAATGTGGTATCGGGGGAAGCGCTATAATCTAAACCTGCAGAATGGGGAGTTTTGGGTTCCGCAAAGCCTGCAAAAGCCGCTACCTCGCCATACAGCTGTTTCTGCCTCGCGGGCTCGTTCTCGTACATGGCCAATGGCATCGACTGGCGGTGCATGGCAAAGCTAGAGTCGAGCGGGGAGAGAGGGGTGAATGTTGGCAGAGGCATAGGTTGTGGCATAGGGGGAGAAGGAGATTTCGACCCGGAGATCCGACGAGATTGATCCGCCATACCGCCAGGGTACTGCTGAGTCGTTCCCGCCCATTCGTTCGTTCGCGCCGTCATGGGCTCGTAGGGCATACCAGCTGACATGGGCTCATCGGCAAAGTCTTCGCGGAAGGCAATGTCACTGTAGCTTCGTGGAGGGGCAGGTCGGCCAAGAGGCACGGGGGCGAGATCGGGGGGAGAGTAGCCCGGACCAACGAGAGATCGACTGGTAGGTGGTGATGGAGGGGAGTTGGAGTTGGAGTATTCGTATTCGTCGTTATAAGGGAGGTGGGTCGGGACGCGGCCAGCCTGGCCATTGTACGGCCTGCCCTGCACATCGACGCCGTATGTCGGGTGGGCAGGATATCCGCCCATCCCTACCGCCCCTGAACCATATCCGTCCATCCCTGATCCCATCCCGGCGCGATTCTGGGGATACTCGCTCATCGGTCGATTGGGGTATGACCCATCACGGTTTGCCTGATCGGCAAGGGCGCGTCGTGATCCGATGATGGGTGCAGCTGAACCTCCGTAGATGTCATCATTATACCCCGGCTCGTCCTTCTCCAGAGGGAAGGGGGTGATGTCCTCGTCTAGTTTACGCCATCGTGCGTCGGATTTGTAGCCCCGGGTAGCGAATTTGCGGTATACCCAACCGATCAGAGAGCCGAGGATGACCACGCCAACAAGGACGGCGAGAACGATCCCGACGACTGCGCCAGTCGAGAGGGAGCTCGAGGATGATGATGAGGTGGAAGCGGCAATGCTGGCGGAAGGGAGTGGGGAGGTGGAGGAGCTGGGTAGGGTTGTTCGGGTGATGACCTGGGGAAGGGTGCTGCTGGATGTGATCTCAGAGGTGGGGTCGATGGATGATGGGATGGCTCGAGCAGTCTAGAATGTCAGCGGAAGTCCTTTATGCTGAGCAGATTGTTGTGCTTACAGTGGTAGTAGATGAAGTCGTAGGCGGTACGGTGGATGTGATCCGGGGAGCGGTTGTAGACGAGCTTGGCACAAATGATAAAGGTTGACCAACCATTGTCGCTCCGACCGTCGAGGTAGGCGCGACACTGCGGACGGTAGAGGTGGCAGCCGCGACGACCGGTGCTCGGGAGGATGTCGCAGTTGACGAGCGCTGACCATCAGCCTTGTCTCATCAGACCATAGAGACAAATGGCTCACCAAGGCAGCGGCAGCAGCGGAACTAGCCCTGTTGACACTCGCACTCATTTCGCCCTGGATGCTCGCGAGCTGTTCGGGTGTAAGACGCTTGTTGAGCTCATCCGCAACAGGGTTGAGGTGCAGAGGGATGGCAAAGCGCCTGTGGCGTCGCATATGTTGAGCTAGGTCTAGATTGTCCATGATGACTGGTGGGAGGGTGTTTACCGGCCGGCGGAAGGGATTATTGATAATATCGATCTCGACCAGCGAGAAATTTTAGGGACAGATGAGAGAGTGTCGAGTGAAGGAGTGTGTCGAGTCGAGCGAAGCTGTGTTGAATATAGAGGTGGATGGGATATGCACGAACAAAAGACTTAAAGGTAAGGTGGAGCCGTGCGGGATTAAGATATCAGAGTAAATGTTTGCCGTGAAAGGGGGTTGAAACGCGCTAGCCTCGTTAGACTATTGTCGGTGCCTATTTGCGAGGTATCTCTGTCGATATCGGTATGAGGAAAGAGCGTGGATTGGCGTGAATACAGCAGCTATCAAAGCTGTTGCGAGCGTGAGGTAGAGGGCGTAAGTATGCGAGGGGGGATGTTGAGCAAGGCGTCGAAAGATCCTCTCGGCGCGTGCACACAGGGAGGGAGGGAGGACGCGTCACAAAAAGAGGCTCTCGGTTCGCGTTTCAAGTTGAGACCCTGAATATAGCACGTGGAGGGACGGGACCAAATCTTCTGGTGGTGACGGAGATTGCTGGCTGTCCGCTTTTGGCGAGTTTACCGAGGCTCGGTGGTGAGATTTTGCTTTTACTTTTGCCAAACCCTCCCTACAATCTACCTCGAATCAACAGCAAAAGATGAGCGCTGAAGCCTCATCCTCTACAGCTCCCAAGAAGGGGAAGAAATCTAGGTCGACAATCAACGATGCAGCCGAGCCTGTCGTAGAAGAGGTCAACAAGAACAAGCGGCACAGAAAGGAGAAGCGTAAGTTGCCACCTTGAACCAATTTCCTGAGCTGACAGACAGCATGGGATACGGACGACATAGATCATTGGAATGTCGAGCCCATGTCTGCTCCCGCTCCCGAGACTCACCGTCCCTTCACCGAGGAGTCCAGCTTCGCCTTGCTCTTCCCCAAATACCGCGAGCCGTACTTGCGCTCCGTATGGGGTACGGTCACTTCTGCGCTGGATGGCTTGGGGTTGGCGTGCGAGCTTGATTTGGTCCAGGGACGAATGACCGTCAAGACGACGAGAAAGACTTGGGATCCGTATATCGTTTTCAAGGGGAGGGACGTTTTGAAGCTGTTGGCGAGAGGAGTGAATGCGCCTCAGGTCAGTTGGTCTTGCCACACCCTAGTGATTCGCTCGGGGACATAAGCTCGGGCCCACAAGCTGACGTGACAGGCAATGAAGGTGCTACAGGATGATATTGCTTGTGATGTCATCAAGATTGGGACGTTGGTCAGGAACAAGGAGAGATTCGTCAAGCGTCGACAACGGATTGTCGGGCCGAACGGGAGTACCTTGAAGGTGAGCTTTGTCGCTTTGGCCAAATGACTGACAATCAGGCCATCGAACTCCTTACAGACTGCTATGTCCTCGTACAAGGCAACACCGTTTCGGCCATGGGCAGCTTCAAGGGCCTTAAGGAGGTCCGCCGAATTGTCATTGACTGCATGAACAACATCCACCCCATCTACCGGATCAAGGAATTGATGATCCGGCGAGAACTGGCCAAGGACCCCAAGCTGGCCGGGGAGAACTGGGATCGATTCTTGCCGAGTAAGTCTTACCACATACGAAACCCCAAATCTGTACTAATCTAACGCAGAGTTCCAAAAGAAACACCTTAAAACGTCCGAAAAGACCGCACGGAAGAATGCAGCTGCCGATAGGCAAACCGACGCTGCGGATTCTGCCAACCCTAATTCCATATCCATCCCAACGCCTATTATCGACACGACGGGCGCGCCGAGCCTTAAAAAGCCCAAGAAAAAGACCTATACCCCCTTCCCACCACCTCAGCAACCGTCGAAACTTGATCTGCAGCTTGCGTCGGGAGAGTATTTCCTCAAGCCGCAGGAGAAAGAGGCGATCGAGAAGCGGAAGAGGGAGGAGTTGCAGACTGTGCGTGCAGCTACGAAGCGGGCCGAGAGGGAGGAGGCGTTTATTGCGCCGCCAGAGGAAGTCGGGAAGAAGGTTGTGGAGAGGAAGAAGAAGCGGAAGGCTGCGGAGGTGGGATTGATGCAGTAGTAGTTTGGGTCGCGGTGCGGATAGTCGGGACAGGGCATAGGATGCATTTGCTCAATGACTTACGACGTAGGCTTCACCTGTGTCGCTTGACCGGTAACTCTAAGGCGATGATGCTGTGATTCAAAGTCATGTATACGCTGAAGCCTTACGCCACCGAAATAGAAGCCATATTCATAATCGCGTGATCCCGCTCTGGCGGAGATGATAGCTTCCTGAACACGGCGCATACGACGTGCTGAAGTACGCCATGCGAGATACATATATGGCTACAATGCTAAGTTATACAAAGTAATTCGGTGCCCCCTGCTCATCAGCAACCAGCGCAAATGTAGACTCACCATTCTTCGTAATATAGGATTCTTCTGATCTGACGCATTCTCCACGGCCGCCTCGTATACTTTGAAAGTTGCCTTACCGTCCTCGCCCACACGCATGACCGAAGCTGAGTTGCCACATCGGTAGCAGTAATTCGGGGCTGACCAGACTGTGACCAGAGACTCGTCAAACATGTATTTAAAGCCTTCCTGGACTAATTGATGGGCGCGTGCAATCAGATTTAAGCCATTGATATGATTGAACTGGACATCAGCCTTATAGATATGATGACCTACCTCAGCCGTTACTTTCGATCCGAATAGCCAACCTGCGCCTCGAGGCGATACCGCCCATGCCCCACCTTCCACATCGTCTGGATCTGACCACATTAGATCACAGAAGGCGCCCTCGTGTGGTACTTCCTGCGCGCGCGGGATGATTCGGATTTGGTCTAGGGTTCGGATATCGGGTGAGAGGCCGCCGTGGACACATAAGATGGATGAATCGATAATCTAGCGAATCAGTACTTGTCCATTGAGGCAAGACTTACAGCTGCGAGATTTAGATGGTCGAATACCTGACAACATGCTTTCCAGACTGAGGGATTCCCGTATTTCTGCATACATTCGTCTGAACCGTCAGTACGATGCAGCCAGACAGTGACATACCGTAGAATCCGTACACCTGCGTTATTTGCCTAGATTCGTGGTTCCCTCTTAACAATGTAACTCGATCGGGATATCTCGCTTTGAGCGCTAGTAGTAAAGATAATGTCTCAAGGGAGTAGTATCCCCTATCAACGAAATCTCCCTGAACTGTCAGTTATAGCTCGGCCAAGAAGCAAGGGAGACACACGCACCATGAAGATATAACTACTTCCGGGAACTTCTCCGCCCTGTCTGAAAATCTCCAATACGTCCCAGAATTGCCCATGTATATCTCCGCAGACAGTGACGGGTGACTGAACGAGATGAACGTTTGATTCTTCCAGAAGCAAATCTCGGACCCGAGCACAAAGTGATTTCATCTGTCGTTCGGGAAGATGCTTGCATTGTCGGATCTGGCTGTCAGCCATATTTTGGGCTACTTGGATTGACTTACATGCTCTATCCAGCGATCTGGATCTGATGAAGAGGGGACTGAAACTGGCATGACGTGGTGAGGGATGGGAATACAGCGATGATCTCGGGAATCGTTGGTCGGTCGGAAGAAGCTCCCTTTCGCCAATCTGTCGGTGTTTTCTGATGATTCTTTCGTCGGTTGCTTTCGTATGTCTCAAGCCTGCCGGTAGAGCTCTTGTGATGTGGTTGGTGATCGGAGGTGCAAGTCCAGTATCGCTATGTCAGTCAAGGTAGTGTGGTGGAATCGCCTTCTGTGTGGCGAAATCTCATGCAATGGTGTTGACGTGACGTGGCATTAATTCCCGCTACCTCGTGCCTGCTTTCTGCCCCCAACCTCTTGACCATCATCAAACGATCATTGTCTGGGCCCTCACCCTTTGAACAGAGCAGAGCAATCAGCTACGGACGCACCAAGAGTATACCGCTGCTGACAATGGATCAGCCGGAACAAGGAACCGAAAGCATAAACTGGCTCCCCGTATGTCGACCAGAGCTTTGTTTCCACCGTCATCTGGACTGTCTGCACTGCACATGCAACTTACTTACCCAATCGTATTCTTAAGCCTGAGAATACTCGAATAGCTGGCTCACAGCAGGCAGCTGTCCCTTTTCTATCAACACTAATCTTGACCTCGACATCGATAATCAAGGACCGCTTTCCTAATATCCCGCTCTGACCCCGACTTGGACACACTCACGCACAGACGCTCACGCACGTACCCTGTACTCTGCGGATGCGTGTCTGACTGGCAGCGACGCGCGTCGCCGTCCACAGAAATCGCCAACCCCCGTCTGACCTTTACTCTCTTCCTCCGCGCGCGCGCTATCCCCCCTTAACCTCCCTCGTCCTACAACCTCACTCGCCTTAGGCTCTTATGCAATGCCTGTCGCCCCCCAGATTCCCGAGCTCAATCCTCCTTTGATGTCTCGTGTTGGCCGACCGGACACGGTTGACTATGATGATCTTGGGCCAGATTCCGACTCGGACGCCGAGCCAGACTTTCCGGTCGACCTCACACGGTACTACGCCGAGTCCGAGGACTGTGACTCTTCCAGTGTCGAAGAGGATCACATGGACGATGTTAAGTCGGCTGACGTTTGCCACCTCGCTACCACCCAGCAACCGCCTATGTCCAATGACAACCGGCCTGACTTCGCGCCAGTGCCCCTGAATACCCTCACCGGACCCGCCGACCCTTCTTCGCAAGAGTCTAGCTCCGCGCCCACGCATCCTATGCCTAGCCCGGACCAAACCCCCCCCGTCCTCACAGCGATCGGAAATCGCCGAAATTATGCCTCTTGCGCACCCCTCTCCCATCATCCGCTCCTCTTTCATCGACCCGTCGCCGATATCCGCCGTATCCCCCGAAGAACCCACCGCCAACGCATGGCCACGCATCAGTCGCCCTGAAACCTACAACAACCTTCCTCCCCGATCGCGCCACCCCTCTGACGAAGCTGGAGTCAAGCACAATGGCCCGGTGCCAAAAAGGCAAAGGACTTCACTATGGGATGACATGAAGGCCTCCACGGTATGTTCTCTCACGAGCACAGCTGACTTCAGGATGGTGATTCTTCTACTCAGGACCTACGCGCAGTGCTCAAAATCTCGGGAGATGAGACGACACCAGAGTCAGCTGACTTTCAGATTTGAACGATCCCGACGAGCGAGTCGACATACTCGTGGGCCACCTGGATACGACGATACGCCTCCTGTCCGAAGCTGCTTCAAAGACATACCAGCTGAAGGTGGAGAATGCGCATCGATCCTAGCAGAGATGCAGGCGTAGCGATCCCAGTTCCGAGAGCCGGTCAGGTAGAAAATCCATACATATGAAACCCTAGCTACTGTCATAAGGCTCTGGACGGTTCCGTTCAGTAAGCGTCGATCCACAGACCGCGTTTGTAAGGAGCTAAGCGTTGTACATCTACTGTAGGGTTCGCAGAGACGAGGCATGAATGCACCCACCATCCAGCAGCTATATAGAGTAGGGTTGGCCTATCGGCGATCGCCGCCTGCCCAGCCAAAAACGCGATTCGCGTCAGGCGCGTCTCTGCGCGTCGAGCAAATTGAAGTGATCCATCCATCTACCCCCTTACTACATCCATAGAGTGCTTGGAATTCCTCCACTACAGTAGCCCCTTCCATTGCTCAGGGATACTCTACTACACGTGAGTACTGACCAGCGCCACCCGGGGCTCACCGAGGTAGCGTGAGAGCTGACAATCGCGGTAGAAAATCCCCACAAGCAATCTTCCCTACTTCTTCCGCATCGCCTAGACGAAGAAATAGTGCTACCTTTGCCGATCTTCTTTTCCGATAACGTCGATCTGGACAACATGTCCGGGAAAGCCCCATCAGCTTCGCCACACCCCAATTCCCAAACAGAAGGCGTAGCGACATCCCTCCCAACGCACGCTGGACACATGCCTCCTCCATCGAACGGCTCGATGCACCAACAACAACTCGCTCAGGCACATCACCAGCAGCAGCAGTATCAGGCGTACCACCAGCATCAGCAGCAGCAGATGCAGCAACATCAACAGCAAACGCAAACACCTGGCCAAAGCAAAGCTCAACCACAATCCCGATCTCACACCCCCTCACATCCTGGCGCTGGGCAGATGCACATGGTGCCCCTGACACCGGGGCAGGCGGGTGTATTTGGAGGTGTTATGGGCTCGCAGGGCGTCCAAAGCGGGGCACAGGTCTATGCTAGCGTATACTCCGGGGTGAGTGGCCCTGTCCCTAGGCATCCATCCCGAGGCTGACCTTCGCAGATCCCAGTATTCGAAGCTATGATCCGAGGCATATCGGTCATGCGCCGGTCTTCCGACTCCTGGGTCAACGCCACGCAGATCTTGAAGGTTGCTGGCATTCCCAAGTCTGCCAGAACGAAGATCCTCGACAAAGAGATCATGGTCGGCCTACACGACAAGGTGCAGGGCGGGTATGGAAAGTACCAGGGAACATGGTGAGTCTCTGGGACCCTCACAGGTAGATGAATCAAGCTGACCACCAGGATCCCATTCCAACGCGGGCAAGAGCTAGCTCAACAATACGGCGTCACCCAGTACCTCGCCCCCATCTTCGACTTTGTGCCTTCCCCAAGCAACATCGCGGCCCTGCCCGTTGCCCGGGGAGGTACACCGGATCGTGGTCAAAAGACTCCCGCTGGTCTGGGTGGCTACAACGCTGCCTTATCAACACATACACCCAGAGCAGGTCACCCTTCTGCCCCTCCGTCATCCGGACCCGGTACGGGCGGGCCTGGCCGTGTTTATTCCCCATTACACCAGTCTGATATCCCACCACCTCCCGCACCTCAATTCGGCAACCCTGACAATATGCCAAGTCACCTACAGCAACAACATCTTTACCAGCCAATGTACTTTGCGCCTCCAGGAATGATGCCACCGGGCGCTCGACCCAGTACCGACGGCCTCGGTCCACCTGTCGATATCAACGGGTATGGCCTACCGCCTAGTATGTCCGATGTTTACATTGATCAATTTGGACAACCTCATTCTATCCATTTCACCAATGGGTCCAATGGCGGTGGGAGCGGCTCAATGGAACCGCCAGCGAAGCGAATCAAGGCCGAGGATGGCATGGTGGTGGAAGGCGACGACGATGGGGAGCTAGCGCAGGCTACCGAGGCGGCGTCGGTGGCTGGTGCGCAGCAGGAAGACGAAGACTCAGACGATGAGCAAGGGGAGAGACCACCTGTACCCTCCAGCATGCGGCTGTGTACAAAGCCATCTCGGCCGAAGCCGTCTCCGGGGGTTGGGAGGGCAAGGGCCAAGCTGCTGGAGCTCTTTCAGAGTACAGATGGGGTCGACGTACGGTCATTCCTCGGTATCCCCGCCGCCCCAGTCGAGGAAGCGGACGAGGAAGCAGAACCGAACGACATCGGGATCGATATCGACGCGATCATAGATGATCAAGGACATACTGCTCTGCATTGGGCGGCTTCGCTAGGTCTCAACGATCTCGTCCGGCAACTCGTCGCCCTTGGGGCAGATATTCATCGAGGGAATTACGCCGGCGAGACTGCTCTGATGCGCTCGGTATTGACGACCAATCACGCCGAAGCCAACTCCTTCTTGGACCTCCTGGAATACCTTTCACCCAGCATACAGACCCTAGACCACGCATATCGGACAGTCATACATCATGCCGCGCTCGTGGCTGGTGTCAAGGGCCGAGCCGGGAGCGCGAGGCAGTACCTCATTGGCGTGTTGGGCTGGGTGGCCAAGGACCAGCAAGCGGCCAAAGCTGCTGCGGCTGCGGCCTCGGCCTCGGGATCAATCGCTTCTGCATCTGAGAGTGGGTTTGGAGGTGGGAATGGATCCAAGTCGGGACTCAGCATGAAGACGTTGGTAGATGTGCAGGATGTCCACGGCGATACGGCGCTTAATGTCGCGGCGAGAGTCGGGAACAAGGGTTTGGTGGGGTTGTTGATCGAGGCTGGAGCAGATAAGGCTAGGGCGAATAAGCTTGGCTTGAAACCTGCCGATTTTGGAGTGGAGACCGAGGTCAGTCTGCTTTAACATGCTTGAGGCATGAGCTGACTGTATAGGCGCTACAGGTGTCTCCAGGCGAAGCCGTGATTTCATCCCTAAAATCAGACGTCACGCGGCCCGAGCGACAGAGCCGAGATGTCCAGGAGAGTCAGTCTGAGCTTAGGGAGGGTTGTGAGACTGATAGCTGACTTTGCAGATATTGGAGCGATATTCCAAACTGTCAACGAAACCTTCACCACGGAGATGTTAGCCAAGCAAACCAAACTGAACGCCATCGAAGCTTCGGTCCGGCACGCGACTCGTGCTCTTGCCGACAAGCGACAACAAGTCCAGAGGGTCCAAGCTGCCCATCGCGAGCTGGAGAAGATGCAACAGCAAGGGGAAAATGTCCAGAACGCTCTTTTGGACGGATCAGCTGTTTCGGCGGAAGACTGGACGGGTCGGACACCACTTTCGAGCGAATCAGCCAACGCCGCCTCCATCCCGCCCGCCTTCCGGACCTTGTCGGTTGAGTACCAGGTCATTGATGCCGGGCTTGATGAGTCGGGCGAGGCGATACCGCTACCCGGCAGAGAAGAGGAAGGGGCGTTGGTCAGGTTGAGAAGAATGGCAATGTGGGAAGATCGGATGGCGGCGATGCTGCAGGATAGGATTGACACGCTTCGTGGTCAGGGCGCGGACAAGGCGGTCCAGTACCGGAGACTAGTCAGTCTGTGTACCAAAGTGCCAGTAGAGAAGGTCGATGGGGTAAGTCCTTGTGCTGTGGTTCTGGCTTGGTGCTGATGGGTCAGATGCTAGACGGGCTAGCGGCAGCAATCGAATCTGATGGGAACTCGATCGACTTGGGCAGAATAAGCAATTTCATGAGTAGAATAAAGCACGAGCAAGGGGTCTAGAGCGAGGTCGAGATTGGGGTGACTTGGGATCTAGGGTATGGTGGCTAAAATGTAAAACGCGTGGCTGCTCGAGTATGGGCGATCTACGTACCCCAGTCGTCTGGCGGTACGGAGATGTTGGCTATCCCTTCTGCGCAGTGCACCCATACCCAGAGTGTACGTCGGGTTTGCATCATCGGGGGCCGACTGGGTGATGCAATTGCCGGATGGGGCGATCTGGACGAAGATCTTACGATGAGTGGGTGCCGTCACCATTCCTCAAGCGTCCAGCCCGAGTTAGCGGAGTTATCGTAAGACACGAAAAGCTGCTGACAGCGTCACGCTTGTTGACATCTATACGAGTACACATATACTACTCGTATAACATCTTCGCCTTCCCCTCACCATTACTCCCAGGAAGCACCGCCTCGTTGCACGTCATACCCTGACAGCTTGGTCTAATATTGGCCAAGAGGTCGGCGCGGCGTTGCTGTTTTTTCCCGAATCCGATCCGACTCCGAGCCCGAACAACATTCCGGCCACGTCCTGCCACGCCCCGCAGCAGCTCCCAGAGTCACATCTTAGACTTTCCTATCATCAACGTCCCTCCCCAACGTCGGCACGTCACATGTGTTTCTGACAACGCACCATTCCTTGACGACAACGTACCGCGCTTTCGTCATATGCACCCGAGCTCGGCCACCGCGGGATCCCCGACGGTCTCCGTGCCTGCATATTCATAACAATTCTATAGCGGGCACAAAGGGACTACGCCTCGTTTAACGTTCGACTCCCTTTCCCTTCATCTTGAGGACAGTGGAGCAAAATACACACGTACCCACCCACCCACACACCTCATCGCGCCATCTCCCTCCCTTCCTTTAGGTTCATCATCGTCCCACTTCAGTCAAATCTTCTTTCGCGTCGCGCGATTCCCATCTCAACTTCATCCATCTCATCCCTGCCTTAGACACCTCCCTCCGCCATGCCATTCCTGCCCACCTTCAGCGACTTGAAGAATGCCACCCTCTCCATCAACCCCCTTAACCTTTTCAATGACTCGAAATTTAACGATTCCGACCATTTGACGACGGTTGATGATGGTTTTGGGAAGGCGGGTCCCGGTCCATCATCCCTTGCCAATCGGACTCGACCAAGTCTTAAGTCAGACACGTCTTCTTCGGACTCTTTCGAGGGTCATGAGAGGCGGAAAAGCTGCGGTGTCATGATTCAGGAAGATGCGAGGCCAAAGCGGGAGAGGAAAAAGAAGGTGCAGATGGATGTAAGCTGGCTGCCTACAAAGCTGAGTCAAGCTGATATTTCAGTCCTACATTATTGTCAAGCCCCCTCCGACTACGTCAAAAAATCCCCTTAACCTGCAAATCCAAATGGTCATGGGTAAAAGCGGTCGGCCTCGCTCAGACTCGACCGCCACAAATAATACGGGCTCCCGTGCACCATCTCTATTCTCAGATCCTCCATCTGCTCGTACTCCCGCATCATCCGGTCCAGGCACACCTCCTCTCGCTGCGAGTACGCGATCCATCCCTCCCACCACATTCCCAGGCGAGACGCCTAGCGATGGCCTCGACAGTCCCCATTCAAGCGAAGATGCCTTCGCACCGCCGTCCAGAGCGACTACATCCAGCTCAAGCGGCCCTGCGCTGCGACAAATTACAAGCCGAAAAAGCTCGACTGGCAGCATTCCTCTGTCGTTGACTTCGGGAGGTGGCCAGAAACGCATTCAGCCAATGTTCAACCTGAACGTACAATCTGTGATGCACTCATCAGTCGTCACGGATGCTGGAACAGATGCAAAGGTGGCCAAGGTACGATTCATCTCATGCAAAGACGTACTCATGCTAACGATGTAGTTTGGTAAACGCCAACTTGACATCCATGACATCGGTATTTTAGAACCTACCGAAATCTGGCAGGTTCCCGCCAACTCGTCCGCCCTCTTTCCCCCTACTTCCGCTTTGGAGGAAACCAAATCACGACCCATGTCAATGTACTCTCTCACCGCTCCCATTTCCCCCACAGTGACTCGGGTCGCCGAAGACGGAAGCCGGATTCGCACGAGCTTGGATCTTCTACGTCCTGAGATCTTGCAGGAAGGCGGGGCTGGCGCCAAGCGCTTCTTTGGGAAGATCGGAGGGGCCTTCAAGAAGAAGGCTGATAAGGATGGGGCGAGTCAAACCTCATCGACCCTTGGACCCAGCCCTAATCCCAATAACGGTGCTTTCCCAAGCACAGTCGGTCTGGCACGCGGCGTGTCCAGAGACGGAACGGTGCATTTGCCCCAAAGCGTCGCGGTCGGACCTCCCACGTTCGGATGCTCGCCAAACGTCATCGCTCGTCGATCCTCCCTTCCTAAATTATCCTCTCTATCCGTCGAGGGTCTGGCCCCGCCCGACTCGGCTTCGTCCGCCCGGCCTCCATCCAACCGACCCGTCGCGTATGCTTGGACGGTCAGGAAATGGGCGCAGCGGAACACGGAGGGATGGGCTGCCCACCTTGTCGAGGCCGTGACGCAGGGCGTGACCATGCAGGGCTCACTGTCGAGCGAGGGGGACAATGAGGTCATTTTCGAATGGGCGAAAAGCCGTCCGTCTCCCACCATCACACCTCGGAGTCGTCGATCCTCCATCGCATCCCGAAGCCAATCACGTCCTCCCTATTCTTCTCCGCGCACCGAAGAAGCCCATGCCCCCGTCATTCTTGGGCCGGCTGTTGCAACTCCTACCACCCCCGGTCTCTCGCCCCGCCCCGCCCCGATCCGCCGCTCATCGGCTACATCCCTTTCTCCCTCCAAAACTGACACCAACATCCTCCCGGACGACTGCTCTGCCGTCTACCATACCGCAGAGGAGGACGATTCCGACCCGGAAGATTCGGAGACCCCCTGGACGTGCACCCTCATTGTCAAGCGGACGGGCGAGACGCTGGTCATTGGGACATTAACGCCGGCGCCACATCATCCCAAGGTCGTTGGGCAATTGCGTCTTCCAAACAAGCTTGAAACTCTCTGCCTCGCCAATCTTGCTGGCAGCGAGGAGGACGTTTCGCGGGTACAAAAGGAGGTGTGCTTGTCGGATGCGGCGGTGAAGGACGTGGTCTGCGTGACTGCACTGTGGCTCGTAGCGCGGGAGGGGTGGAATGGCCTAGGTAAGGTCAAGCGGGGGAGATAGAGCAGAACGGGGTTTCTATAGGACACATTAGGGATTACCAGCCATATATTTTGACCGTCATCTACCGCTTGTCATACACCTGTTGATATATCCCATTGTATGCATAGCCCACGGATCTGCCCGGTCATCTATGAAGATCTTACATTGGCAAGAGCTAGGCGAGGTGGGAGAAGGGCACCCCCACGAAATCGGGGGCAAATCCCCAAAGCCTTATCTTATCGCCGCAACAACGCATTCCTCGGTTGACTTTCTTCTACGCTTTTGCTAACTTCCACCGAGCTATATCACCATGAACACCTCGGTACCGCGAATTGGAGGCTTGTATGCTCACACCAATGCCATCGCCAGCTCCTCCCGCGCTCCTCTTACTTCTGTGGCTCGAGGTAGAACGTGGTCTCCGCCCCAAAATCCCCGCACCGCTTTTCCTCTGGCCTTCAGCAGGCAATACGCGTCCGGTCCCACAGCTTCGGGCCCTGGCGCTGCCTCAACCTCATCGCAGCCTCCTCACATACCCGTCATTCGGTCGTTAGCCCAGCTTAGGCGATGGAGGCGGATGGTAAGGGATCAGGGATTGGAAGTTGGGGTGGTGCCTACCGTACGTCTTTCTCGCTGAACTGCAGCCTCGCTCCTTATCACAATGAGCCTATTGCTGATGCGATTAGATGGGAGCGTTACATCAAGGACACCTTGACCTTGGTGAGCTTGATCTGTGGCGTGTGTGCTCCCATTGGGAGTCTAACCAGACGCTGCCGACTGGCTGCAATACACAGTGCTGACTACCCCAGTGAAGACATCTCTATCAAAGCATCCATTCACCGTCATGACCCTCTTCGTCAACCCTATGCAGGTACGTCGCAAGTCAATTCTCGCTATATGACATACTGAACTCTGCCAGTTCGCCCCCACTGAAGACCTCTCAGCCTACCCCCGGACACTCGAGCGAGATCTAGACCTTCTTCGTACACTCTTACCGGCTCACTCCGCATCGAGTGGGGGTGGACTACGCGGTCTAGGGATATCAGAGAACGACTCTGTGCGACCTGCTGCGCCGGTACCTACGCCCGTCCCTGAGCCCGTGGCTCCCGTCGTCCCACGAACGCGCAGAGAGCGACCAAGGAGCGAAGACCACATCTTGCCGGTACATGAAGAAGTGCTGGGGAACCTCGTAGTGTTTAATCCGGGACCGGAGGTGATGTATCCCCTGAAAGGAGAATTACAAGATCTCGGCAAGAAGAGAGGAGTCGAGGTGGACGTCAAGGGCTGGGGAGATGTGATGGAGGGTGCATCGAGACGTGAGTCGTCAGTCCAGGTTGGCTCTTTGAGGGGGACTGACTTGGTACAGCCCAGTTCTTCAAAGGGGTTGCTACGGTTTGCACCAAGCTGTTCAATGCTGTCGAGGTGGGTGTTCCGACTTCTGCTGTCATGATGTCTCAGATACCCTACTGACGCCTCAGCCTGATCATGCCTACTTCGGCCAGAAAGACATCCAACAAGCTCTGCTTCTTAAAATCAGTCAGTCGGTGGCTTGTCTGCTTGACCTCAAGGCATTTCCAAGCTGACTACCCAGTGCTGACCGACCTTCTGCTCTCTCACCCACTACCCGAGAATCTACATATCCTCCCGACGACCCGAGACCCAGTTGATCACCTCGCTCTCTCGTCTCGAAACGCCTACCTCACACCTGCCGAACGCCAAATTGCCCCCATCCTCCATCGCGCCCTATCCGCCGCCCAGTCCCTCTTTGCCTCCATCTCCGAAGGAGCAGAGATGAGCGGTGAAGAGATGATATCCGCTGCTACGCAAGTCGTGCTAGATGAGCAGCAGAGAGTGCTGGATATGGGCGTGGACGTTGACTTGCGGATGGACTATTTTGAGGTCTTTGACAGGCACACGTTCGAGCCGGTCCGAGGACGGCTGGAGGGCGGGCGGGAAGTGGTCATTGCGGGTGCGGTATGGGTTGGGCGAACCCGGCTTATCGATAATTTGCTTTTGGGCTGGGGCGTGGAGAACTCGGCGTCCAGTGTGTGAGGTCGGTGATCGGTGGAGGGTCGGGTGGTCGTGATAGATGTACACAGGACCGTGCGCTCTTGTCAGATTTCGCTTAGAGCTTAGATTGACTTTCCCTGGTGTGCTGCTCAATCATAGCTGTACACTCTGCCTTGTCTCTCGACCCATAGCCTGCGCTGAAGCGTCAGCCGGCCAGCCAAAATACTAGTCCAGTGTACTGTATGAACAAACGGCCTCCGCGAACTTCGAATTTGCCGAAATCAACATTTGTGTAACACCTTTCAACATTCTCTTTGCTCTCTCGTGCTGGCCGACCCACCGCTATGTCTCTCGATATAGACTGGTCCCTGTTGACCTCCTCCTCGGACTCCTCCTCCTCATCCCTATCCTCCACGCTCATCGCAACCCTCAATGGCCACCTAGCATCCACATCTCGGCCCTCTTTCATCGGTCCCATCTCCATCGCCGCGTTTGAATTTGGATCCACGGCTCCATCAGTCGAAATCCGGGACATACGCGATGTCTGGCGCGCATTCGACGAGGACGATGATGAGGACGAGGATTACGATGATGAGGATGAGGACGATTATGATGAAGGGGAATGGGGTCGGGGAACGAGGGATCAATCGTTTGATTCTTACGAATCTCATGCCCTTCCGCGTATTGGCGCTGGGTCTCAGCGGGCCATAGGCGGTCCTAGGTGGAATGGGGAGATAGGAAGTGAGGAGGAGTATGAGATGCTCAGTCCTATACCAGGTGAAGACGTGGAAGGAGAGGATGGGGATATGGACGACAACGTCTCAGTGTATAGCGGGATGAGCCCCCGTTACTCTGTCGCTGCGCTGGGTGTGGGTATGGGCTTTGGTCTAGGAGCTGGGACACCTTCAGCCAGGCAAATGGGTAAACCGGGATACAAGCCTCGACAACCTTCATATCGCCCTTTCCCACATAGTCGCTCTATCTCTCAGTCCCTCTTTTCACCTCCACCTCTACCCCCCTCCGCCCGGCCACTCCCTTCACAGCCTACAATGCCCTCTCGTCGTCGGCCCCGACCACTATCTATGGCTACACATCAACAGCCTATTGGATCTACCCCTTCGTCCCTTCCCCCTTCCCCACCCACCCATCCGTCAGACAGTCCCAGCTCTTCCTCCGGCGCCCCCTCACTCCAGCTCCACGTTCACATCAGCCACGCATCCGATATCACCCTCACCCTCCTCACGTCCCTACAGGTCAACTACCCCTCATCACTCTTCATGTCCCTGCCGCTCCGGCTGTGCGTTACCGGTCTTTCAATAGAGGCAGACATTGTGCTAGCCTATGCCAACTCGTCAGACCGGGATTCTGGACCAGAGACGCATGGCGGACAGCGGAATAGTAAGGCGCGGCGGAAGCGGGCGGGTGGGGACAAGGGCAAGGTGCATCTCTGCTTGACAGACGAAGATCCCTCGTCAGCCATTCCTGTTGGACAGCGCATCATACCCCATGTCCAGATAGAGTCGGAGATAGGGGATGGGGATGTGCATGTGTTGCGGAATGTGGGCAAGGTCGAGAGGTTTATAGTAGAGGCGCTAAGGAAGACCATAGTAGACGAGTTGGTGTTTCCTAATTTTCATACGGTCGTTTTGTAGTTGTAGATTGGGTAGCGAGAGCAGGAGAGACAGTAGGAAAATGGGCACATAGGATCAGAAGTAGATGTACCTAGATCACAGCGAGAGATGTGCAGCCTGGCTCAAGATGTTCTCATTCACGACGGGGTCATCTGCCAAGCTGAGCTGCTAACGATCTGAAAAAGCTGTACATACAACAATCTATCTGATGCGAAATCCCAGATTCCGCTATGACCCTTCCAATACCATGAGCCTAGCTGACTATCTACGACGGGTCGTCCCGGACTTGTCCTTGCCCTGAGGCTTGGGCGCAGCCACCTTGTCCCTATTTCTGTTCTTGACATTCTGCGAGAGTCAGTGGTTGATCATAGAAAGACAGTAAGAAGGACATACGGCAGTAGTGTAGTAATTTGTAGCCTTCTTCTTGTTGGTGGTCATCCGCTTCTCCTTCTTTGTAGACTCGCCCTCTCCCTCATCATCGTGACCGGCAGTAGCGGCTGATCGCTTCCGAGATGACGGAGCAACAGCCGCGGCAACTGCTTCCTCGTCTTCGTCGTCCTCATCATCCTCATCGCTCTCCTCAACAGCGACAGGGGCAGCCTTAGCCTTTGATTTCGATTTGATCGAAGCCGTCGACTTGGCAAGTAGAGTCTCGATCTTCGACGGGCCAGCGTCAGGGAAGACATCCTCCCATGCCAAATCGTCATCCGTTCCGGCCTCTTCCTCCTCGTCTTCGTCATCATCCGCACTCTCGCCGTCCTCTTCATCACCATCCTCCATATCCTCGTCGTCCTCTTCCTCATCATCGATCTCCGCATCTTCCTCTTCTATCCGCCTGACGTCTTCCCCGCCAAACTTGGCACTAGTGATGACACCCTTCAAGCCCTGCGACACACCCTTGACTCTCTTCTCGCCCAGCAGCTCACCCAGCCGCTTCTCCTGGCGCTCCATGACCTCCCTCTCGCCCTCGGTATCGCCCGATATTGGCTCTTCTCCACTAACACCCTCGCCCTCTCTTACTGGTGGTGCAACAAAGTATGGGATCTTGCCCCTGATCCAGTCGTTCAAGATCATCTTGGCCGCAGCCTCCTGATCCGCCTCACCACCCTTCATCAATTTGCCCGACTTCCTTGCCAGGGCAGTGAGAAGCAGCACCGAGCCCTCCTCGCCATGCCAACCACCTTCGACCTTGTCGAGGCCGTATGTTCGCTCCATGTACTCTGGGCGGACCCGCTCGAGAAGCGCCGGGATGTGTTCCGCTGGAGTAGCGAGGTTCTCCACTCGAACAACACCCTTCAGCACAGTGACCGTGTCTGAGTCCCGGGCTGAGACGGGCACGACTCCGGGACAGTCGATGAGGTAGATACGGCGCATGAGGGTGATGTACTGCCAGATCTTGGTCTCTCCGGGGATGGGAGCGACGGTGCAGACCTTCTTCTTTTTGAGCGTGTTGATGATGGAAGATTTGCCGACGTTGGGGTAACCGATAAATCCGACAGAGATCTGCTTCTTATCGGAGTGGAGGACGGAGAATTGGCGGAGAAGCTGGATGAGGGCACCTTTACCGAAGGAGTTGTTGATGGAGGCGTGGAAGGCAATAGTGGGGGCGGAGAGGGAGAGATGTTTGACCCATCGAGCCTGTGGTTTCAGCTTTGCCCCATGAAATCATGAAGTATCGATTAAGAGAAATGTGTGACTCGAAACTAAGGGATCCGAAATCCGCATACTGACTGAGCACAGCTCGGATCCCAACTCTATCAAGTCTGCTGTGCACCACGGCGCCAGACCGATCAAGACGACCGGCCATACCTCCTAGTGTCGTACAGCCAAGACGGCCGACAACGAGCGGAGAGGCGTAAAGTTGTGAAATGCACTTGTTCTTCCACTCTCGTAACGGGCGCTAAGCGTGGAGGTGTGCCGAAGCGCGCAAAGAGCCCTGACTGGAGTGTGGGTTGAAGGAGGGAGGGAAGAGGGGGAGGAACAGGCTCAGACGAATAGGATATCAACTCACAGTGACCCAAGTAGGAACCAAGTCCACCTTGTTAAGCACATACACCAGATGCTTGTGCGCCTTCTCCTTCCTCAGGTACTCCACAACAGGCTTGCACCTCGTGCCAAGCGGGTCTCGGGCGTCAAGCACGTGGATGACCACGTCGGACGAGTCGAGCACCTTGTACAGCTCTCCCCAGATACGGCGAGACGTCCCCTTGTGATAGATGGCCTCACGGACGAGAGGGACGGCGTTGTGATAGGCGTCGGCAGTGGCAGCCTCGTCGTGTCCTGATAGACCGAATGAGTCCTCTCCATCAGGGATGACGGCCGACTGGCCGAGCTCTTCCAGAGAGCCGAGGTCGAGACGGGGTCGCTTGCGCTGGGATTTGGGGCCGAAGGTGTTGGAGTAGGGCTCAGTCTCGACAATGTGGGGTTTCTGTTGGGTAAGCTTTGCAATAAATAGGTCAGCGACAGCTTACCTTGCCATCAGTCTTGCTCTCGTCCTCGAGCAGACCCATTGGTAGCTTGTTCCGCTTGAGCAGGACAGAGTAAGGGTCGGCCTTCTGGGCTGAGAGTGCCGTTCTGAAGTGGTCGAGGGCCGTTTGAGAGATGACTCGGGTGTTGCCTGAGGACATCAGCCATGGTCTCGGTTGACTTAACGGCTTGTACTCACCGAACCACTTGCGATCAGGCATGACCCGTCCGGGCTTGATCAACTTCTCTCCGCCCTGATACGCCGCAGCCTTAGTGATCACACCGTCCTTGTCACGAACAGCCTTTCCACCATTCAACATCTTGACCATCGATGCAGCCTTGGAGTCTCGGTAGAAATTCTCTCCTGGACCATGGGTCAGCTACGATGCAAAATTTGCCTCGACGAGATAGACTCACCCTTGACTCTCTTCATGTTGAACTCGGGCTTGCTCGCCGAGCTGCCCTTCTTGGACTTGGTCTTGCCGAAGTCGGGGTTAGCCTTGCGGTCATGATTCTTCCCTTTCGCCATTGTGAATAGAGCCTGATGAGGTGGGTGGATGGTAGATGGATAGCCGTTTCAACTTTTTGGATCAGAGAGAAATTTTGCAGGCAAGGGTGTCGTTACGTAACATCTCACCCGGAAGCATATTTGGGTGGTGCATATTTGGGTGAGACAGCCCCTACACCTCTCTCCTCTGCACAACGCCTATATACAACTCAGCAGGGAATACAACAGCATGGTCTACAGATATCTTGTGAGTGGAAATAGCGGTCGGCGTTTGCCCGTGGAAAGAATGGTCAAGATCGGAACACAGGACGTGAAGTACGAGCTGCCCGACCTCACCTGGCCTGTTGCTCAGGTCATCATCCGCACTCCAGGCAGAGCTAATATCACAGCAACGTGCAGCGCACGAGTCTCCCGTCATCTTCTACTCCCTCGTTATTGGAATGGTCGGTAAGTTGACGTTTGCGTCTGATTGTGGCGACGGCATAGCTGACCCGGCAAAGGCCCAATAATGGTCATGACTGTTCCCCCTATTCGCAGATCAATGGGCTGGAAACCAGCAGACAGAGTACCAACTACCTTCCCATGTAAGTCCGCGCTTGGAGGTGTGCCACTCCGCCGGGCCGGAGCTGATGTTATAGTACCAAATCGCCCTAGACAAGCTGTCAGCGGATACGCCGACCCATAGGATGTCGTTGGGATTCTTTGAGGCGTGCAGGGTGGAGGGGAGATGCAGCTGTGTTTGTACCGATTCCCACGGCCTGGCTTCTGACTAGAGACGCCCTTATGCTATTGGCTCTCCTAGAGCACACTGACCTGGCCCACACGATTCGCTATTCGACACAGATGTGAAGTGTCGAGAATTACATGGTATGGTACAAGGTATCTATAATGCAGGGTATGCCTCCAACCCACGATCGCACTTCCAGCTGCCAACCCATCTAATGCGGCAGCAAACCCACGAAGCCAAGGATATGCCCAACTACTTGACGCAAAAGAACCCCATGCCCTCTCTAGCTTCCGCAACCCGCTTCTCCATCTCCCGATCATCTTCGCCCAGCCACCGTTCTTCACCCTGTATCGCATCCGCGCTTCCGAGCTCTTTCACCAGCCGTTCCCATTTTTGCCTCTTGGCCGCCAATTGTAGCATCGGCTTAGGATCCGCGTGGCCTGTGACGAGGATGAAGGCAGTATTACGGGGAAGAGCGGCGTGTAGCTTCGCCAATCGCGTATTGAGCGAGGCGAGGGCTGAGGGGAGCTGATCAACAGGTGCCGATGCAGGGTGAGAGTCAGGATTGCCGGAATCAGGCAGATTGGTCTCGCCATTCCCTACTTTGTCAGCTGCTGAATCTGCCTTGATCTCGAGAGATCACTCACATCCTTGCACATTGGCCAATTCCATGAAGCGTCCAAAGACAAGATCGTGCTGGCCGACATGCTCAAGCATAGCACCCAAGATTTCATCGTCATTGTTACACTTCACGGCGATAGTGGCCTTGGCGCCGTGTCCTGACTTTGGATTCGAGTAGTCGCAGACAGCGGTGGTCTGGGCTGTCTTTGATTGGATTGTGCCATTGGCTGAAGGTTGAACGAATCGGTTGACACGCTCGAATATCGGTTCTGTCGTATCGTTGAACGCGCCAAAATCAGGTCCTGCGGCATCAGCACAACCCTTCAGAATCACTCACCGTTTGCGACCTTAAGCCTCAGCAGATCAACACAGGTCCTTGCGTCTTCCGCCGAATCGTGACCTCCCGCCTGATTTTGGATTTCCCTCCCTAGCCATTTATTGGCCAACCACTTCAAAGCAGGCTTGTACGGTGCGCCTCGTGGATGCTTGAACAGCAGCGCGGTATCGACGCAGAGCGGATGTCGGACCCGAAGGGCATTCAGATCGCACTCGAGCGAATGGCCAAGGAGGATTGTATATGGGGAGATGAGTGCGGTAGGCGAAGTGAGAAGGGCTTTTTGAATTGAGGAGACAGTATGGGTAGCGCCCGCGAGCCGTTCTTTGGTCATGCCAGACCACTTTGTTCGGTAGTCTATGACGGGGTCTGGAGGTTGGACGAGGTGGTCGAATATTGCTTCGCCTGTAGCGTAGTCTATTATGGATACCCGGGCCAACTCGTTGCCTTTGGTAGTTTCGACCTAGGCGTCAGCGGGGCTCTTGGGGTGAACATACCATTTCGCAATCCATAGCCAGGACGGGATATCTCCCATCTGTTGGTGCAGATCCTGCCTCTTTCGTCTCCGCCCAGCCTGGTAGCAACTTGCTGCTCGGTTGACTTCTCACATTCTCCACCTTCAACCCCTCGACTAGATCGTCCGGCAACTTCTCATTCGCTCCTCCGGCCAACTTGGAAAATGCTTCAGGCACCTTGTCCAGTCCAGGTATCGTGACCCGATCGCCGGGAGATATGTATCCAGGAAGCTTATAGTCGTTGTCTAACATCTGATTGGGGGTGAGAAGATAAAGGAATGGCGGCGAGTCATCAGTCTTTGCCAATTCTGATAATCAGCTGGTGCTCTCGCTTTTTAGACCATAGACTCACCTGCTACTCGCTTATCTTCCTCTTCTTTCTTCTTCCGGATGCTCTCAGGTAATGGCGAGTTCAGAAGCGTGCTCATCACACTGAACATGCGCCGATTGTCTCCGGGCGCTCGGACAGGCACGCCATACGCGAACATCTTGGCGAGATAGGGGATCTGGTTCTTCGTCCGCTCAGCTGTGGGAGGATGAACTGGAGCAGTAGGGAAGGGGAGGTTGGCGGCGATGGGGATGTCGAGGCCCAAATGAGAAGGTAGAAGGCCCGGAACGAGAAGTAGAACGGTCCGCGTGATGTTTCCCTTATGCTTCAAAGAGTCAGCTCCGCAGCGGCATAGGGGGACGGAGACTTACCTCGGCAACAATCCAGTTGGGTTTCGGCCCATCTGCAGCTAGAAACAAGACCAACTCCCTCACATGCGCCGTCCCAATCTTCCGACCCTGCCTGAATTGGCCTACGTCGAACGCAAATGAAGGACGATTCTTCTCCACTTTCCGTAACTTGCGCTTCTCGTCTCGCGTCAGAATCTTGGTGAACCCATCTGTGCCGTCTTCTACCGCGGTGGACCCGGCTGCTGAGGCGGACGAGGGGGTGGAAGAAGAGGGGGTCGCTGGGTTGGGAGGTGGAGACTGCGGAAGCTCCCGCTTGGAGGGTACGACGGATGACATGGTCAACGTGTTTGTTCAAGATCCAGTGGATTGGGGCATGACTCTATTCGAGCAGTTTTTGTAGTGTATGATCTGGATGTGGACAAGGTGTTGATGGTGGCCAAAATGAACTTTTGAAAGGTGGAGGTGGGGGAGTAGTGACGTGGATATCGCGTGTTATCAACAACACATTCCTCATTTTGGCACGCTTCCTCCCTTGCCAACCACCTACAGAGCTATGCATGCGTCACAAGAAGTCAAGCGAAGCAAAATTGGGGTATGTTAGTGTATAGGAATGAGACTTGGAATGTGAAGTTGCAGAGGCAGGAAGGCCGACATGGGCGGCTGAATACCAAATCTCACTTTCCCTTCTTCCATATACGCGGTATAGCGGCATGAGTAAAGGTTAGTTCTATCCCTTCAATATGACTACCTAAGCTGTCCTCAGCGGCAATGCGACCATTATAGGACGAAAACGTGCTAACAGAAGGAGTCCAGTGCCCGGTATGTGACACCGAGGTCGCCGAATCTGAGATAAACCTGCATCTTGATCTCCAATGCCGCGGCCCTGCTGGCCCATCGTCCTCCGCAGCACACTCCGCCTCGGGATCAGTACCCGGCAACTCCCAGGCACCATCAGCTGGCGATATCATGGCCCAAAAGAAGACCCCGACCAATGCCAAGGGCGCTACACAGCGACCCGCAACGCAAATTCACGTCATTGATGATGATACCCCGCCCCGACCCGCTCGTCCGCCCAAAAACGTAGCTTCAATTTTCAATGGTAAGAGGAAGAAGCCGGCGGATGAGGATGGGGTGGATGAGAAGCCCAAAGAGGTAGTTCGGCGGATATCTTCCCAGAAAGAAGGAGGCGCCGCTCCTGATAGAGAAGAGAAGAAACCTAGGATCAATCCTTTGGTGGCTGCTCAGCCGTACGTCATAAAGCTCCGGTAAAGACGTCGAGCTGACTGTATAGGCTAGCTGAGAGGTCTCGGCCCTCCAATCTGGCGGGATATGTCGGACAAGCGGATATAGTCGGTCCTGGCAGTTTGCTGCGCGCGCGGATAGAAGCTGGAGAAGGTGTCGGAAGCTGTATACTATGGGGTCCTCCGGGATGTGGCAAGACGTGAGTCTGTGGCATGGTCAATAGGGACTTCATGACTCTGATCAGATAGGACTCTTGCCAGGCTCATTGCCAAGACGGCAGATGCGGACTTCAAAGAGTTGTCGGCGACGAGGTAAGCTGAGATGTGCCCTGATTGTCTCTCGGGACGGACCAAGCTCACTTTCAACAGCTCTGGTGCAGCAGATGTCAGACAAGTCTTCGAGCAGGCGAGAAATGGACTTAAGTTGACGGGAAGGTAGGTTGGCCAGACTACTTCCGAGTGATCTCGCTGACACATAAGAAAGACAATTCTCATGGTTGACGAAATACACCGGCAAGTTGCTCGCATGCCATGGAGGGGCTATGACTGATATATCCAGTTTCAACAAATCGCAGCAAGATCTCTTTCTGCCTTATGTTGAGAATGGCTGGGTGCAGCTTATCGGGGCAACAACGGAAAATCCCTCTTTCAAGGTCAACGGAGCTCTTCTGAGCCGATGTCAGTAAGTTGCGCCTATCTTAGCGAGAGACTCATCTGACAACCAGAGTGTTCACATTGCAGGAGCACGATCCCACTTCCCTCATTGAGATTCTCCAAAACGCCCTCACCTCCCTGCCTGACCCCGCGCCCCGGCTTCCCCCCGATCTCCTGCCTTTCCTCGCGGACGTAGCCGATGGCGACGCCAGACAAGCCTTGAACAGTCTGGAATTGGCACTGAAGGTCTGCGCGGCGCCAGTACAGAGCACGTTGTCAGCCAATGGGGAGGTAGCGAATGCAGAAGAGCAATTGGCGAAGAGGGACGAGCAATTGATGGACGCCGTCCGGAAGGGTCTGAGAAAGGGGTATGATCGGAGTGGGGAGGAGCGATATGATATGATTTCCGCACTGCACAAGTGTCTGAGAGGGAGCGATGGGAGTGCGGCAATGTATTGGTTGGCCAGGCGAGTCATTGACGGGATGGTAGTGGAGGTCTGAGGCTGACTATATACAGAATGATCACGGGCGGTGAGGACGCGCTGTACATCGCTCGGAGACTCGTAGTCGTGGCAAGTGAGGATGTTGGATTGGCGGATCCACAAGCTCTACCACTGGTACGTGCAATCGTCAACTGCCACCTTCAACCTTGTCCAAGTGGTATCTGAGCTGACCAAACAGGCGATGGCGACGTATCAAGCGTGCCAAGTAATCGGTTTGCCAGAGTGTCGCATCAACTTGGCTGTAAGTCGGCCGTGCTTCTTCAATGCCGCTTTTGGAGCTGATGTGCAGCATTGCGTGGCGTATATGGCCGAAGCTCCCAAATCTACTCGTGCATACACTGCCTATAACCGAGTGAGATCTCCTCTCTGAAGTTACATCAGGACCAGCTAACAATCAAGGCTGAAGCTCTTACGAAGAAGCCACCCCTTCCAGGCGTTCCTCTTCAGATCCGAAATGCACCTACCAAACTTCTCAAACAGCTCGGATACGGCAAAGAATACTCTTACAACCCCGATTTCGCACATCCGGTTCACAACGTATGTCCTCTCAGAGGCCTTTGGTCAGAAGCTGACACACCAGGAATACCTCCCTCCTGAACTCCTTGAACACTCCTCCTTCGCCGCAGATGCTGATAAGCATATTCTCAAGACACCCGAGGCGGAGCTCAAGGGGAAAGAATGGGACGAGAAGAAGTTGGGAGAGTGGGAGAAGGAAGTGAATGGCGGTTCGGCTTGGGGAGGGCCTTTCGAGCCCGAGCTGTAGGTGAGAGTGAGGTTGGGGCGAGTATGGATAATGTTGTCTTACTCAAGATGTGAAGTCTGTGCCAGCCATCACTGGTATGTGTCACGCAGGTTTGGGCTGGCTATGCGGCAGGGATCTCAGACTTCGGGAGTGTTTCGATGGCTACGCTGGGGGTGTCCTGACCGGACCGGACGAAACTTCGGACGATTGAAAGTTTCGGAAGTGCTAAATCGCGTTATGGTCCCTGGCCGCAGCCTCCAAGCTTCAGGGCTGGAGCGCTGGCTATACACAACGAAATCTCACGGTGTGCTTCGAAACGAGATCCCGTCGATGAAACGCTGAAATTGCCCAAAGAAGCGATTTCAACTGACGTGTTTCAGAATTTCAGCTCGCCGTAGGTCCACCCTTCCATGACTGTCCACTACCAGGGGATTCTGTATCAAAGCATAAGATGGGAGGCGTTGTCTGCCCAGGACATAAAGGCTGCAGATGTCGCTGATGTCTTCGCACACTCACCTCGACCCTTGATAATGAAATTTAACATTGGAAGCAAGACACCTTCTCCCCCCGCTGCTGCAGTCCAGCAGAAGGCACCGGACAAGCAGAATGGCGGCAGCGGCTGGGTCAGTCCACTGACGTGAGTTGGTCCTCCACCTAATTCGAAGCTGCTGGATTGTCTTGGCTGAGTGATGCAGAACCGTCGCCGTGGTAGGCAGCGTAGGGTCATGGGGTATGGGAACCCTGATCTTGCGCGGAGCCAACAGTAATGGTGCTCAGCCCTGGGCGAAGCTCCCATTGCGTCCCTCGAGACAGGCAGTCTGTCAGTATCTCGCCTTCTGGGCACTGTGTGAGTCTCCGTATTCGCCCACTATACCGAGTCTCTGGACTGATGGAGATAGTCCACGCCGCCCCGCTTGCGTTGGTAGTTGGTACGCATCGCAATCCTGAATTTTCCTACACGTGAGCATCTTTCTCCTCGAGCGGGCGCCCACTGACCTACAGGCGCAATGTCGGTACTCGTCTTGCAGTAGCTGGCTCTGTGGCGGGTACCGGCTATATCATGTATCAGACTCTTGGGGCTCTGCGGGCGCTTCGTCGTGTTGAGTTCCCCAAGGGACCGTTCTACGCCGGGAGACTTCCCACATTGGCCGCTGGCGCGTTTGTCACTTGTGAGTCAGAGTGTCGGTTTCGTGGCGGATGGATGGAGGCTGATGATGCAGTCTACGCAGGAGCAACCCTCTTGGCTTTGCAGATGGCGTATTCCCCCCCGCCGGCGGTGAAGACGGATGAGATCGAGAAGCTCAGCGAGATGGAGTAGATAGATCGCCCTGTTAGGGTTGAGCCTCGGCCGATAGTGCATCCATATGAATATGCAAGCTGTGTCTTCGCTGCCTACGTAGAGTCATCAACCTCAGCCAGCTGTGCGCAGCGCCGGGCGTTCCTTATCGATCACCGAGACAATGAAGGCAAGGGCTATCAGTGAAAGCGGTCATGGCTCGGTGAACTGCAAATGAGAAGTAAGCGGGATGGGTGCCTATAACTCAGACTATGCTCACCCTTGAGTTTGATACCTCATGAGACTGGCAATGATGCATCCTCCGCAACAGTAATAACTAATGTCCGTCGTGTCGATATGTGAAAGTATGAATACAGTGTAAAAAGTAATAGTAGGGAATGTCGAACGTCATTGTCATCATCTCTCTGAACAGCTACCATCCTCATCATTCTACACAATCAGCAGGGCAAAAATGTACGCAGCGTGAAGTACTCACCATTCAAGACCTTTTCGATAATCCGGTTGATTGTCTCCTTCCTCTGATCCAGGCCGACCCCATGCTCCTGCTCCAGCTGCTTCCTTACACCCTTCTTGGTAAGATTATCCAGATCCGCCTCAGCGCAGATCCTGCGGATAGACATCTCGAGCTGCGCGTCTGACAGACCCATCTCGCCCATATCCAGCGGCGCCCATTCTTGGCCGGGTAGGACCTGCGTAGCCGGTCGGCTGGTCTGCTGGACCTGAGCTTGATGGTTCAGCGAGTAAGAGGACGCGCGCTGATCCATCTGCTGGCCCATGTTGGGTTGGCCATAGAAGGAGTTGTAGGCAGATCCGGGCCCGGCGCCGGTCTGGTACAGCGAGCGATTATCAAACATGGCCGCCTGATGCAGACTGGGGTTGCTCGCAAAGGGGCTCATGGCGGGATCGCCCATACCGCCGTATGGGACTTGCGGGGGCGCGTAGAATGATGGAGCGCGGGATTGGGCTTGGGCATGGAGGTCTTGATAACTCGCCATGGGAGTCGGGCCGCGGGGGTTGTAGCCGTTCCCGGGTCCCTGGGCAGTCATGACTGATCCGGGCCGGCCGTATTCGCCACCGTAGCCAGACGCAGCGGCGGAGCGGGTGTCGTATTCGGCCTTCATCGGAGGGAGGTAGGACCCCGAGTGGTTGGATTCGTGGTCCCACAGCTCATTCCTGAGAGTCAGCGAAGCACGGTGTATCTGACATTTAGACTCACTCATACTCGTTCCAGCTCTTGAGCGGGATAGATCTCGGGTCGAACTTGCCCTCATCCTGGGAATCAGCGTTGATCCTACTTCGAGATTCGCCCGACTCACATGAATGACAGTCTTCTTGCCCTTATCACCCACCACCAGCCTGGTTGTTCCCCAACTGAAATCATCCATCTTCCAGAACGAGTATAATGGGAGGAAGAAGGAAAAGACGGGGATGGCGAGGATGTAGAAGATCATCCAGGCAACCATGTCCCATCTCATCCGGAAGATGAAGATTAGGGCCTGTAGACCGTAGATAGCCGCGAGCATGACGATGGAGAGAGTGGGGATGGTTCCGCCTTGACCAATGACGATGTATAAGAGATATCCAATCTGTTGTCAGCTAGCCCAGACTTTCGACTTACATAAGCTACAGTGACTGGCGCAATGACCGTCGAGAGCAGATCGATGAATACCACGAATCGCATGGAGAAGCAGCAGAATCCACAGAGCTGATCGAGGAAGACCAGCTCTGCAAGATTGTGCACGGTGGAGTTGATCCATCGTCGCCGCTGCGAGAGCAGCACGGATGCCGAGTCCGGTGCGACGGTCTGAGCGTACGCGTGCCGTACGAACTTAGTCTTGTAGGTGGGGAAGTGCTTGAGCACAAGCGTAGTGAGGTATCGATCTTCTCCAAGGTGAAGAAGATTCTTCAGATGGAGGGTATCGACACGGTTCTCCGAGTACTCGTGGATGATCTGATTCGAGATGAAGAGGGGTTTGTGGGTATCGGGAGTGCGAAGGCGGTACATGGAGAAACAACCTGGGAGACAGGTGATGGATCCGAAGAGCGACTCGAAAGCTTTAGCGAGATGGTGGGAGATGAAGTACTCGTATACCTGCGCCATGGTAACGATAGATTGTTTCGAATTGGCAAGGGATGTCTCGCCACAAGCACCAATGATCTTTTTATCGTGCATCATGGCGGAAATGAGCCGGTTGAGCGAGAGCTCTTCGACCGTCGTATCGGCATCGACCATGAAGAGGTACTCGTAGAAGCTGGGGTTGACACCGATGACGTTTTTGATTTGGTGGTACATTTCGAGCTCGAGGGGGTTCATGGGAGCATTGAAGTGAATCTATCAATCAGCTTAGTCCAGGGCGGAATACCTGACGTACCTTATTCAAAAAGTGCATGATGACCATCTGCGAGTCTCGCTTCCCTCGATTCCCTGGCTTGGGCCTCTCGGTTGGCTTGCCCACCTTGACAACAACAAGGTACGGCACGACATGTCCCGAACACTCGTACAGCCCTGCGTAGATCTTCCCCATGTTATGCTGCTTTGCACCTTCGCCAAGACTCTGGAAGGATAGAGGTTCGGGATCAGAGTTTGGATCGACGCCAAGGATATCGAGCACGATGGCAGGTGTGGCCTTTTCGTTTCCGAATCCCTTGATGTTACCGTCGCAAATGATCAAGAGGAGTTTCCGCTTGTCATCATACTTGGTCTTAACGACCGAATCGATCGTCTTTCGAAGCGATTCCTCGCCTTCGGTATAGCACGGGACCTGGCAGATGACAAATTTGTCATGATTCTCCGGCGCGCGAGCCGAGCCAAAGTGAATGGCGGCGATGAATTTGAAAGCAATGATGGCGACCATGATGACGGAGAGGGCGAGGAGGATGTAAGTGGAGAATTGGCATTGGGGAGAATCTCGCGTATCGAGTTCGCCAATGATGAAGAGATTGCGCAGGCAATCTCGCTGCCAATTGACAACATCCTGTCCGATCGTCGGGACGAGGTTGTCAAATAGCTGGGTGACATCCTGACCCGAGTTGTAGGTAAACACCGAGACGACCTGATCGGCCATGAATCGGCGATCGCGCGTATCGTCCGCCGTGAGTTGGACTCCGTCCGGTGCTTTGAGCCCACCACCATTTTGGGCAATGTAGGTGGTCAACTCGTACACCTTGCCCTGGTAGATCCCGACCGCGCGTCCTGCTCCCGCCATATTCCGCACATCCTTCTTGGAGTAGCCCATGAATCCCTTGCGGAACCGGGACCGCATCATGATCATTTGCTCCTGATACCAGTCTGGACGGGGGTCGGTGGTGTAGCTTCGGAAATCGTGGTATTTGGTGTAAGGGTCCGACGTGTTGGTGGTATCGAGCGTGACGTAAGGGCTCAGGCTGCCTCTGGTCCCCGAGCAAAGTGCCGACACTTGCACGGGGAAGATGTTGGACGCGTCTAGCCCGCCGTACTGCATGATCGAACGGACAGGCACGACCGGTACCGCCGTCAGATGCGTCCGGGCGAGCGCGACGAGATCAAAGACTTCGCCCCGAACGGCCACGAGGGCATTGTTCGGGTCGTTATTGAAGCTTTTTGACTGTAGCTCGGAGGAGTTGTAGACGTGTTGAGTGGGGCAGATGAGGGGACCGAGGATGGCAATGACGAAGATGGTACAGCCGCAGATGAACCAGATGATGAGGTTGATCGCGAGCTTTTCTCGCCATGCTTGTCGGACATCCTGACGCTTCATCCCGCCCCACCAAGAGAGCAGCGGGCTGGGCACCCAAAAGGTCAACATCCAGCAAAGCGCCACCCAGCGCCTGCGAGCAGCGGTCTCCTTGTATTCCTCCTTGACCTCTCCGTCGTGCGGGGCGGCATCAAGCACATCCTTCTCCTTGGTGTCGAAATCTCGGAACATATTCCTCGATGGAGCATACGTCTCGGTACCGACGTTCGAGACGCCATCGCCGTATTTGTCAGATATCTGACTCGGGGCAAATTCCCTTCTTTCGTCGAAATCGTCGACGGAAAAGTTGTCGTGGTGGCGAAGGGGTTGTGCGTTTGGGACAAGGGGGAGAGCGATCTGAGAGTCGTCCCGATCGTAAGGATCCTTCTCGAAGGCTGGTGAGGCAGGGGAGACGGCGCGGTAGGGAGTGAAGGGATCCGGCGTTCTTCCTTCCAGCATCTCCACATCTTCCCTCGGTCTCCGCTGCTCGTCTCCTTCTGCAGAGCGTAGTCGGTCCTCGAAACGGTGGAAAGCATGATGCGAGAGGAACACCTAGCGGTCAGTCATTGCTTCATCAAGTGCTAGCAGACTTACCCTATTTGTGCCGATCGCGATCTCTACATCTCCATACCCCAATACCCGCTTCAAATCCTTCAACCGATCGACGTGACTCGGCCCCTCCAGTATACCCCGAACTTGTAACTCATCCTCGTACCTCTCGCAAGCCTCGGCATGGGTCATCCGGACCTCGTAGCTCGTCTGCAGCTTTTGCGCCATTTCTGACAATCCCAAAGCCCGGATCTGCGCCTTCATCGACCGGATCTCGACTTGTGCAGGTAATTGCGAATCGTTCGGTCGGAGACAGAAGATGTACCATGGTTGAGCTTGGTCAAAGCTGGAGAGGAGCAGGTTGAGCGCCTGCCAGTGCTGTCCAGCGACGCACTGTAGCTCGTGACCGCCTGTCGCAGTCTCGTTACCTCCTCCCACCTCATCTCCGTCGTAGTTCCCGCTCTGATCCTCCTCGACCGCCGCGAGCCGAGGGTTCTTTTTCCTGCGCGTAGATGGCGCACGCATTGGCCGCACGGGTTGTTGTACCGCGACGATCGTGTCGTCGTTCCGAGGATGCGCCTGGGTGGTGAGACTCTTGGACGAAAAGAGGCTTTTGATGAAGGGATTGTTGGACCCTTGGTCATCCGCGGCATGACTCCCCGACATACTCCCCTTCAACAACCTCAGGATATCTGAACTTGTCTCGTTGGCATTCCGTTCCAAGAAATTCTCGGCGGAATAGGTGACCGAGCCGCCGTAGTGATTGATTGTAAATGCCCCAGCTCCCCGATCCGCCTGAACCGAGAATGACGCATGGCCAGCATGACGTTTCCCAATCGCCTCCAACATGCTCGATGCTGATCTCTTCTTCCGTGCCTCGTTGTCCATGATATGAATCAAGCCTCCCTTGGAGTCACTCATCATTCTCAGACATTCCGAGTTGTCAAAGTAAGGGAGCCGCGTTACAGGCAACTTCTCCTTGGACGCCTCCTCGAGCGACGTCTCGTGTATTCGGTGAAGAAGCCAATTGTGGACCTTCTCGTTGGCAAAGTTGAAGCAGAATTGATCGACCGAGTTTGTGCTGCCGCCCATCTGTCCGGCTGTGTTTTGGTGGCCTGGCAAGTCGAGAAGCGCAATGTAAGACGAGAAGGAGTCTTTGCAGAGCTTCTGGTTGACATGCTCGTTGAGCCAGGAGAACAGAAGCGAGTATAGCGTCCTCGCGAGCTCATCTCGCACCGCTTCCGCCTGCTCCGCATCCAGGAACGTGGTACAGACCTCCTTACCCATGAGCATCGTTTTGAACGAAAATAGCTCAGCAAGGGCCTCCTGCGGCACACCGAGAAATTCGGAGACAGTCGCGAGCACCTCGTAATTTACGACAATGGCGCCTTCGTGAGATTTGTCGTCGGCTGTGAAGTGGAGGTTACCGATGTGGAGGATGGTGGCGAGGAGTTGGCAGACCTGAGCGACCAGCCGCTGGGACAACCCGACATGCTTGAAAGCCTGTTTGAGTTGTTCAAATCGCTGCTGGTCCTCGATACCCTGCCGCCGGACTCGGCACTGTAGATATCGGTAATCGTTCACAGCGCCGAGTTTGAGGAATGACCGTTCCTCGCCCTGCACTCCGCTGACGAGGTAGTAAAAGATGTGGAAGTTGCGCTCGCCGACGGAAGGTGTCTGCGAGACTCGTGATCGTTCAAAGTAGTACTCGATAGCTTTGAGACCGGCCAGTCGGCCGCGTTCGTTAAATTGGAGTTCGGTGTAGTTTCCGAATCGGGAAGCGTTGTCGTTCGTGAGGGTATGGGCGTTACCGAAGGATTCGAGAATGTACTGGGGTCAGCCATGTCGTAAACTGACTTACTTGAGCGTTGGCGATCTGACCGCCGAGCTTGGCCCCTTTCTTGCCCGGCGCCGCAATGGCCACCTCAGCGATAGCCTTGATCACTAATCTCCTCATTTCCGTCTTGCCTGAACCCATTGCGCCGCTGACGCGTCAGCCCAATCCATTGAAGTCGGCCAGAACTCACGTCAAGACTAGGATCTGATCCTGACCTGTTCTCCGCATGTTGTAGTAGCTCGACAGAGCCAGTCGGAAAACATGCGGTCCAAGCTTTTCCTTGACTACAGGCGACGCATCTCTTGATGTCGCATCGTCCACCGCAGACTGGTAGTATTCAGAAACATAGTTGTGGAGCGATGAGTCGCCGTTGATGGGAAGATAGATGTGAGGATTGACTGATACAAGGGCGGAGGAGGCAATAGAGGTGTAGGGTTGGGAATCAAGATAGCGCTCGCGAAGGGTGGCCAAGATCGTGTCTTCGGCAATGGTGGGTAGGGCGCTAGAAGTCAGCGGAGAGTGCTAAAATAGGCTACGAGACTCACGAGAGATCGCTGATGCCCTGGAAGCGAGAAGGCCCAGATTTTGGCTGGGAGCCAGACATGTTGATCGGGCTGGCGATGTTGAAAGGGAGGGATAAACTCGAGCTGGACTATGGCTGTGAGGCGATATGGTCGTAATCTGTCGTGATGTTGCGTGTCCTATCTTTTAAAGTCTATCACTCGTACACGCTCATCGCCTGGCCCGCCTGATGCCGGATAGGTGAGGAGGGGTTGAGGGAAGAGAAAGCAATCAGAGAGGCTGTGCGTTTGACCTTTTCACATGAAACGGCATGCCGTAATAGCTCTTCAGGTGGCATCTCGATCGCTCTCTGTGTCAAGCTCTCCTCATCGTACGCGCTTCTGCAGCAGTCTTACGTCGAGCGGTCTGTCATGACATTCTCGCCAGCCGTCAGTATGCACAAGCAAAGCATATAGGGTGAAGATGCGCTACAGAAGGTGCCACACCGGAAGCAAATATTCCGCCACATTGGCTCTGTTACGTCATCCTCCTCCTTGCACTCAAAATCGAAGCCTCGCCAGGCCTCGCCATCCATTCCTTTCCTTCTCATTGTCTATCCCATTCATCCTCTAGTAAAACACGCAATCAAAGATGGTGAGTCCTGTCATGGGAGCCCAACAGAGTGGATAAGCTGACCAGGCAGTCGAACCGAACGTAGGTCAACTTCAGTCACCCGCCATGACCCCTTGCCGCATCTGCCACCCTTGCTCATACTAATCCCTCAGCGTTCTCTACGTCTCTGGTTTCTCTGGCCAGCTCCGTGCTAGAGATCTTGCCTACGAATTCGAGCGATATGGCCGACTCGTCCGATGCGACATTCCCGCCCTCAAGACCCCGTCGTCGTCCCGTAAGTCCTCGTGCTAGATTGGTCCGGTCGATTCGCGCCCATCTTTTCGTCGTTCTCGTCCTGTCCTTCGAGGTCCCGGCCGAGCTCTCTACGCTCAGGCAGCGGTATAGGCGTTATACATTGGAGGCGATCCAGATCCGAGCGAGTCTTCTTCTTTTCCTCGTCCTTTGGATTCGTCCGATCTCGCATCTATCCTGCATTCACCCAATCACCGTTGTCGCGTTCATTCGAGGCAAAATCCCGCCAGCGATTCTCTCAACTCGGATCCGTACCCGATAGACGAATCCGAGCTTACCGCGTCAAGCTTTCGCCTTCATTGAGTTCCGCAGACCTGATGATGCCGAGGACGCTTACTATGACATGTGAGTGTTTGCTTCTTGGTCTTCTTTCTTTCGCTGACGACATAGGCACGGTCGAATGATTGACGGGCGTCGAATCACCGTTCAGTGGGCCAAGCGCCCCCCTTCCGCCGCTTGGAGGCACGATGGGTAAGTTCTTTGAGACTGAGGTGATCAAGGCTGATTGTTAGGGCCGGTGGACCCCCTGAACGCCGCGAGCGAGACACTAGGCGTGACGATCGAGGTGACTCTAGGGGCGACACTCGAAGGGACGAGCAGCCTCGGCGCCGCTCCCCCTCGCCCGTCCGGAGCAGGGATGACCGTGACCAGGATCGACGAGGTGGTCGGGAATCGCTTTCTCCCGTGCGCAGGACCGCCAAGAGGGATGATGGGGAGGGCTCTGCGAACCCGGTAGAGGGCAGTCGATCCCCAGCTGCCAAGGTCGATCGAGAGGATCACGACATGGGCCGAGAGGATGAGAGGGAGAGGCGGGACGATTAAGGGGAGTATGCTCACCGCACCATAAAGTTCAACAGTTCCGTGTTATCCCGCCCTTTTCCTACACCCTCAGATACCAGCTAGCATGTCACTCAAGCTTTCCACTCGTACTTGAGTACCGCGCTATGCATAATTGCCTCTATGATGTTTGCTGTCGGCAACAGCGGTGTACAGAAAGACTTTGCATTGCACGATCACCTGCCCCGGATAGGTTTAATCACCTAGTGCATAAGACCTCTAGACAGAATTAATACGGCAACCACCAAGGAAAACGAAAAGCCATTCTAAGTAGGGACGAAAGTAGAAGATACGGAACGCAACTATTGAAGCCGAAACCCAGAAGAATCTGAAGGTATTTCCTGTGTTACAAAGAGGCGGAGAAGGGTATTCTGAAGACGAGGAGAACAAACATAGGGGTATCGCCAGAAAAGGTATCGCTAGCCCAGAGAAGAAACCCGAAACCACAAAGAGACCCATTGATCAAAATCCGCCCGATCCCGCCATCACGCCACCGAGCGCCAGTCTCAATGCCTGATCTCCTGAATGAAAGCTCCCCGCTCACATCCTTGATACCACCCCTTACTCTCCCTTTTCACTCCGCATACTCCGCTCCGCCTTCTTCGCCCTGCTCAGGCCCGACTAACGCTCCCGGTTCGTAGCTCCTCCAGCCCCAGCCCATCGGCGCACCACCCCTGCCAGTAGGGTTTTCATACTGCATCCCGCCGTAATCCTGCATAGGCATCTGCATCTCCACCGGGACGTGCATAGACATCTGCATCTGCTGATCCATCGGGATCTGCATTTGCGACGGCATTTGGTTGTGCTGCAAAGACATCGGCGTGGACTCGCTCTGAGCATCGTCTTGTGAGCCGGAGAGATCCATGGGGATGGCGTCAAGAGCGTAGTTGATGCCGCCGTCGTTCGCCGAGATGGGCGTGGGGTATGCGCCCATCATGTCCACCGCTGGTGCAATGACCGGCTGGGCGTAGGCCAGATTGGACGAAGTAGCCGGGGCGTAGGGAGTGGCTGAGCGGTGACGACGACCGGCATCGTAAGGGCTACCGTAGGTTGGGACGTCGAGCATTTGAGAACCTCCGTACGTGGGGGTGACGGAACGCTGGAAGGGGGATCCGCCAGCCGGAGCGCCAGACGAGAAGTTGGGGGGGAGGGTAGAGTGCCGAGTGTAGGGACCGGAAGGAGGAGGCATAGCGCTCGACGATCGCGAGTAGGCCCTGTATGTCAGCTGTTGGCCACTCCAGTGTGCTTACTCATACATCATGTCCGGTCCGGGACTTTCCGAATACCTCCTATCTTCATCGCTCAATACTCCACCCTCGCGGTCCATCTTCTCGTGCGTCTTGAGGTGCATGGCAAGATTGTCTTGACGGCTAAAGTTCCGATTGCATCGTTGACACACGTACGGTCGTTCCTGGGTGTGGGTGCGGACGTGTCGCTTCAAGTGCTCCAAACGCTTAAAGGGCCGATGACAGAAGTCATATGGGCAGAGGAAGTTCCGACTTTCGCCATCTCGAGGATCCGCAGAGCCAGCTCGGGATCCGGCCCGAGAGCTGAGTCTCGACCTAGCGCGGGACTTGTCGCGAGGTTTCTTGCGTAGCGAAGGCAGCAAGTTACTCTCGTCTACTCGTCAGCTATGCTCGTACAGAAACGTACCAGAAGCAAAGGAGCTATCTCCGATATTTCCAGGACCGGGAGACTCGGTGTCCCGGACGTCTACGCTGGGGCCTCTCGCACTCTCGCTCATTGGCGTACCCGATTCTGGAGTGTCTCTCGCCTTGGTCCTACGGCGCTTGTAGTGTGGACTACCCTCAAAGACGGTGTGGGTGTAGGGTAGCGCGGCCCGATGGTGATGGACGGGGGGAGGCGTCGGCTCGTGCATGTGCATCGGCATGTACTCTTGCATGTGATGATCGTCATGATACATGTGTTGTTGCATTGGGTGGCCGTACGGATCGACGGCGGGGTTGTAGACCGAAGGGTAGTCGTTCTGCTGCTGCATGGGCGAGTCATTGTATGAGACCATGTCGCGCATCTAGTCGTCAGCACGGTGGCTGCGATTCAACACTCACAAGAACGTTCAAGCCGGGGTTTTGGCCAGCAAACTGGTCATACAGACTACGGCGTGGATCATACCTGTGCTGTCAGCCAGATACAAGAAGGACAGAGGAGACTTACCTGAAACTACGAGCGGGCTCGCCAACGACGATACTGGTGGGTTCTTGATTGATCTTCTCTCGCTTGAGATCTCGCTCGAGCGCATCAAGGAAGAGTCGGTCGTGAGGGACTGAAAACCTGACATGTCAGTCCTGGTCAGACTGTAGACCAGGAAGAACTCACCAGTAGAATACCTGCAAAGGAATGTCAGATTAGTCTTTTCTACCAGTCACGTCGAAACATACCTTTTGCTGCAAGGGTCAGCTCGAGCCAACTGCCACTGTCAAATCAGACTCACCTTCTTCTGGGTCCTGATACAACCATTACGGAACAGAAAGTCCAACAGAGGCGACCTTGTCTTTAGCTTTGCGCCTCTTGGTTACGGTGGCGAAGCTTACTTTGGATCCTCAAGACAAGCATCCTGTCCGGGTTTCAGATTCCGCAGATCGGAGAATACTCCCTCTTCCCACTTCTTGGTAGCGTGTATTGGTCGACCAAATGCCTCGAACCTAAATGCCAGAGCACGGACTGAGAAGGTTTTAGCTGATCTGTCGTACTGTTGCCTCGGCGACGCGGGTAGGCAGAATAGGTCTACGCACCGATGTCTGTACCAGTGACGTGGTAGAGGCCATTCCAGAGCACACACGAGATGCACTCGCCGTTGGGCAGCTGGAACTTCGAGATTCGGGATGTGATCTAAACAGTTAGCGTTCAATAATTTGCGCCAGTCTGACAGGCCGCCAGTCAAGCAGTTGGACCGTGGATCTGGTACTGACCATTCCGGGATTGTCCTGCCATCGTGTCGGTGCCGTAGCCAGGAACTGGTGGTCAGCCTCATTCCCGTTTCATACACGAAAAGTATGCGCACGAATTGAAGGCGGGACAGTGTGTCGATCCTTGATTCTTCTTCGGCAGTCAGGGGACGAGCCGGGACATATTCCGGTGTCGGAAGAGGATAAAGCGAGTCCGTATGAGGCACCAGAGAGATTGATCTTGACAAGCATCAGCAGGTGGTACCAAACGATGACCCTGGTCACTCACCCGTCATATGCGGAGGGCGGCGTGATTGTGGCCATGGCGATGATGTATCGAAAATCTCGTGTCCTATCCAGTCCGTCAATACGATACCAACATCAAACGAAGACGAATTTGACATACGGTGAGTGTCACTGCGCTTGACGTGAAGTAGAAGGCCGAAGCAAACGACTTGCGCTAATCTGATACAAGCAAACCTCGCATATGCTTGTTTCAAGCGTTTCCGAAACAAGCTATCCTTGACCTTACAATCTTACGTAGTCTCTGGATTCTAGTGACGTGGCTTTCCACCACCGCTCCCGACATCAAGTATGCATGACTGGGAAGCAGCTGCCGACCCTCATTCGCAGCCTGTCATAGCTATAGATCACGGAGCTGTATACTCCCAAGACGTAGTGATCAGTCCTCAACCATGATAGGCAAATCGATCCATCTACAATATGCACCTCTGGGGCTAACGATAGGGCAGTCCAAATCAAGCACGCAAACAAGATCCATCAACTGGATGTAGATCTCGGTGGATCAGCTACAGAGTTCAAGCAATGTATATACGAAGCGACTGGTGTGCCTCTCGGTAAGCGGCCTATTGCTACCGCTGCGGCCTGCATTGACGCTCAAAAGATCGTATGAAAGTCATGGTCAAAGGAGGCATGCTGAAGGTAATTGATCGATATGATTATACCTGACACCGCAGGACACAACGGACCTCTCGAGTCTCGGCTGGAAGGAGGTACGTGACAACTTTCGATAGCATGACTCGCTCGAAGGGGTCTAGCTGACTACCTCAGGGACAGACTGTAACGGTATGTGTTGACCATGATGAAGCCTAATATAAGCAGGTCATCGGCTCTGCCGGTCCCCTGCCCACAGCTCCCCCGAGTCTTGCGTCGTTTGGTAAGTCAGGGGTCGACCACTCAGCTTACATCAGTGGAGGACTTGGAATCAACCAGCAGTATGGACGGAGTGAGTAATGTACACTGGGAGGACTAATAGTAGATACACGATCCTGTTGGCCTTGTCAACTTAGGGCAGACTTGCTATTTGAATTCCAGCATCCAGATGCTGCGCTCGATACCCCAGATCTCTACTGCTCTAAGCGGGTGAGTCAATCCTATGGACACGCGCTGAGCGTAGCGCTCTAGTGAACCCTACCTCGGCTGAAGGCCGCGTTGCCAAAGCCATCAAGAACGCCCTCAGCCTGATGTCGACCGAGGTCAATCCCGTGGTGCCCATCGAATTGCTCAACAACCTAAGGGTCCTCGCACCACAGTTTGCAGAGAGAGACTCTCGTGGTCATTTCGCTCAGCAAGGTACAGCTTAACATCGAGCTTTGCTGATGCGCGACATAGACGCCGATGAAGCCTGGACCCAGATTATCAACTCGCTCCGGGCATCCTTATCGGGAAGCGTGAGAGGGGATTCGCAATCGTTCATTGATAACATCATGGGCGTGAGGTTGCGGACTAGGTATGTCCTCCTGCACAGTCACAGCTCACACTGCAGCCAGACATGCTTGGAAAATGCCGAAGAACCTCCTACCCAGAGGATGGATACCGTTTTGAAGCTAGAGTGCAACATTTCTGTTTCCACCAACTATCTCATGTCGGGTATACAAGAAGTCAGTCTCACAACTTATGGAACTGATACTGGCAGTCCTTAGATCAACAGGTCGAAAAGAGCAGTCCCAGTCTCGGCCGATCGGCAATGTACCAACAGTGAGTGACGTGAATGGACCAGCTGATCCAGTCAATCTCGCTTGGCTAAATTGCCCCAATATCTTCCTATACACATGGTATGTTTTCGATGTTGCAGCCTTTGACTGGGCAGGTTCGGTTCTACTGGCGCCGAGACATTCAGTGAGTCAAAAGGTAGGTTCTGACTAATGAGCAGGAAGAAAGCAAAAATCATGCGCAAGGTCAAATTCCCTCTACAGCTCGATGTATCGGAGATCGTGAGTTATGTTTCGCTTCGCTTTCACTGCTGGTCACTGACAAGTAGATGACTGATGAGCTCCGCTCTGATACCCGAAATCTCCATGCCGCGGTCAAGCGCATTTCTGCCGATCGTGTTGATCGTATCCGTCGATCCCAGAAGGCCGCGTCTAAGCGCAGCGACCAAGACCAAGAATTATCTTTGAGAGGAGACGAGCGCAAGGAAGTGGCTCACCTGTCGCCCAGTGCGGATTTCATATCTTCTGGGCTGTATGAGCTTTGCGGTGAGTCCCTGCATTGTAGCAAGCTGATATAAGGCATGGTTACCCATAAAGGCGCCTCGGCGGATTCTGGTGCAGTCTTCAGCTCCTTGGGGAGGAAGCTTTCTTGCTGATGCCCAGGTCATTACATCGGTTGGTCGATAAAGGAGGATGCCATGAACCCCCTGGAGGCTGAGCATTGGCACAAGTTTGATGGTGAGTGTACCTTCCACATCAAAGGACGTGCTGACAAGCAGACGATAAGGTGTCAACTGTCACAGCGTGAGATGGTCGATCACGATTAGATACTAGGAATTGACGCTCATGTATGTCTAGTGAACAAATCCTAGCTTTGGACGGGGGTGGTGAGGACTCTGTTGCGTACTTGCTGCTGTATCGGTGAGTTGTCCCTCAGGCCGAAGCTGATTCCAAGTGCTGTCCGCATTTGACGGGCTGGGGGTCTGAGACTGCATCGAGTCCAGCGTATCATGCCTATCGCAGCAATACTTCCTGGACCAGAGTGGAGTACACATTACATGCATAGATATTTCAACTAGTCAGTCTCACTTTACTAGCTACTGGCTGGTAGCATATAGTACCGACACCTAGCTTGACAACCTGCTATGTACAAGCTGCTACAAGGCGGCGCGCGGAGCGCCTCGGCCGAGATTGGAACTCACCTGAATTCACCCAATGAGGCAATTTTTAAATATTACCCCATACGGCTACAGATGTTTCAGCTGTGCCTTTGAGTTTCATGGTGAAACCTTCTTTTTGTTCCGTTCAAGCCGATATCTCCGAACAACCTGAAGCGATCGGCCATACATGTGCTGCACGATGTCCTTTTGTTGGGTGCCTTTTGTCCAATTTCCTTGTTCGCATGCTTGGCTTTGTAGCTCCCTTGTCTTCTTCGTTTCAGCTACAAATAACCCTCTGGAACAAAAGGTGACCCGGCCTACCACATCTATCATGCATCGACTTTGCCGAGACTTACGTATAGCTTGGACGGCCTTGTTCATGCCCAAGTGAGATCGTCGTTCCGTCGTCGCTTTTGTCCTTTTGCCTTTTGTTTCTCGGGAATTTTCCCAGTGTCTTGAAGACAAAAGAGCTGGAGAGCCTTCCAAATGGGACCCTTTTGTTGTTTATGCTGGGAAACACTCCTTGATCCAAGCGCCTTTTGTCTTCGTGCCACGTCCGGCACTACAGACTCTTTTGTGCGAAGAAACAACAACGCATGCTACATTGGACAAAAAGAGAACGTTGGGTTGAGACTGGCTGAGAGTTCACTTCAGTGAGATATATAAGGGGGATCAAAGTTGGACTTTAGACCCTCATCCACCCACCACAACCACTACCACACCACCACCACTACCACCTCCAACCCACCCAAACAAACTCCAGTCTTTACAATGGACGCATTCACCACCACCCTTAACGTCTCCGAGGCTCCTGTCGATGCCGAAAACAACCGCAGCATGTGGACCTACGGCTGCGTTGTCGCTCAATCTGCCCCCGTCACCGAGGCGCCGAAAGACGCGGAGAACAACCGCAGCATGTGGACGTATGGCTGTGTGGTCGCTTAGGGGAACCTGTGAGTTAGCTGCTAGTCTGAATGGAAAGTGCTCGACTGACAAGCCTTAGCAGACAGATCGGATGCGGCGAGGGAAGGAAGGAGTAAATATATTTAGTATAGAGCATGCAATTTTGCCGTGTTCCGTCCTCTCTAAGTCTCTGAAGCTCTTGACCTCCCAGTCTCAACGCCCACTTTCGACTTTTTAAGGCCTCGGTTTGGAAGCGACCAGTCAATGGAGAGACCTGCAGTTGTAGGGCAGCAATTAAGGGAAGGGGCATCATGCACATCAAACTTCTCGAGCACTTGCAAGCGAATTATGTATCGTATGCAATATTGGGGCCGCTACGAAGAGTGGTCCGATAACTAGGTCCTCTGTCGGCGGGCTGGTTTAGAATTCTGGCTTTGCCTCTGTCTTATCAGCGACAGATTCATCGCGCTCCACAACGAGGCAAAGAGGAAGCTGACCTTCTGCTGTACAGTACGACGCTTGTGTACCATTGCTGATGATAACAACCCGCCTGCTTTCGTCTCATGGCGATGACCTGGAGTCTGGGAAATCAGCTTTGCAAATTTCAACTGCTCACATGTTGTCGTCCTCCTTGATCTTTAGATTCCGGTAGAACATGCCTCGATTTCGCCTTCCATTGGCGGTACTTGCCACTGTTGTACGATGCGGGTAGCACGGTGCCGCTCTCGGTTTTGATCATCTTCCCCTGCTCGGCCTTGCCGTCGGCATTGCCCTGAGTGAAATTCTTCTGTTTTCTATCCCAGCGGAGTTGACTGGCCTTTTGCGTTCGATGGCGTAGTTGATCGTCGTCGGGGATAGAGCCTCCTCTCTGGTCTCCGAGCCCAGCGGACGATAAGGAGTATCTAGTGATCAGTATGGCTCCTATTCGCGTATAAAGACTCATACTCTTTTTCGCCATCAACGATAGGCTGCGCATCCTGCATGTAAAAGTCCGCATCTCTGAACCGCTGGAGGTGTCAACTGCGCTAATTACCCTGACTTACTGATTGTTGCGTAGAGGATTGTGTGACCTCGGCAAGTTGGGTCTTAGGCACAGTGGCCTCAGCATTAGACGGCTCAATTGTGCGAGGTATTTTAGGCCTAGATGTGCGCTTGATAGCTGCTGCTGTAGCAGCTACGGCAGGCGTGCCGGGTCGAAATGCCGAAAGGGATGATAGGAGATCTTGCCGCTTGGTCTCAACAGATGATAACGGCTCCTCGCGGGCGTCAAAATCGACCAGTTCGGTGGGGAGGGTGCGCGCTGCCTTGTAGCCCGCGGCTGATGCCTTCGAGCGTGATCGACGATACATGGATTCGCCCCGCAGCATCACTGCACGGAGATCGGTAAGACCGGATGTGTGATCAAGGGAAGAGGCGATGTGTTCCGCCATATCTGCGACTTGGTGGCGTGACATGGCATGTAGAACGGTCTCTTGACCGGCGGTGCGCAGAAACGCGTTGAGGTCGCAGAGGTACGGAAGATCGCTCTTCTCAACCAGCGACCAAGCGGTACCCTGTCGACCGCCTCGAGCTGTCCTGCCGGTCCGGTGAACGAAGACTCGCGAGTTTGCTGGGAAATCGTAGTTGATGACATGGTCGACCAGAGGAACGTCGAGACCCCTGGCTGCGACATCGGTGACGACCAAGATACTCGACCGACGATCTCGAAAGTCCCGCAGTTGACTTTGTCGAGCTATTTGATCGAGATTGCCGTAGACGTATGCGACCTGGTATTGCGCTGCTTCGAGTAGAGCAGCGACGTATTCGACGTGGTGCTTTGTAGCGACAAAGACGATGGCCTGAGGTTGCCCTTCGGATGGAATTCCAAAAGGCACCTTGATGGACGTAGCTAGTAGGCTGAGTAATGACGCGTCCTTCTCGGCTTCGTTGACTCGAAGCATGTAGGTTGTGAGGTCAGGATTGATTCGATACTCTGCGTCCAAGCGTACCATGGCGGGATTGGATAGGCCGGCCCGAGCAAATTCGGCGACCGAGGTTGGCAGTGTGGCGGAGAAGAGCATGCTTTGGCGAGTGGGAGGGAGGCGTGCCAAGATCTCGTGTAGCTGGACTTGGAAACCCATTTCGAAAAGTCTGAACAGTCAGCGCGGGCGTCTAGATGAGCGAGAACATACCTGTCTGCCTCGTCATAAACTACAGTCCCAACATCCCTCAAATCCGCACTCATTTCCACCAGTAAGTGCAATAGACGGCCTGGAGTGGTTATGAGACTGGGGTAAGCTAAATACCGCATAATACCTACATGTCTGGCTTGCTTTCCATCAACTCGAATTGCTTATCCAAAGCATCGCCTCCCATAATCAATCCCCAGCGTAGCGGCTTCCCCTCGGCCTCTCCTCTCCGCTTCACGCCTCTACTCAGATCTTTACCAGCCGTCATGACCTGTAATGCGAGCTCCCTCGTAGGGATCAGAATGAGAGCGCGAGATGTAGCAGCGTCAGGCGAGATGAGACGCTGCAATAGGGGTATGATATAAGCGAAGGTTTTCCCAGAGCCAGTGCGAGCCATGCCAAGCACATCTCGTGGAGGAGATCCGATCAGGAGTGGGATTGAAGCTCGCTGAATAGGCGTAGGGATCTTGAAGCCTCTTTGAGTCAAGGCTTTAGCAATGATTGGGTCGACGCCTGTGGAATTAGCTTAATTGCGCGGCGGCAGAAGACGAGGTGTTGACTTACCGAGAGCTTGCCATGTACCCTTGCCGGACTTGAATTTTGAGGCTGGGGTATTGGTGTCCTCCATGGCGGATATTGGGAGTGTGATCTGAAGGGGAGTATGTAAGGGTTGTATAGCTGTGTCTGATGTGTATAGTGTATGCTCTGGTTGTATGAGGCTGGTGGAGGTAAACACGTGCAAGTGGGTGAAAATTTAGCTTTACGTAAATAAATAGAGTGGATGACTGAGGCAGCCATCATCCAGCACCCATCTACACCCTTCTCACTATACACCCCCTCAACATCTACAATCATGTTCACCTGTATCTCCTGCAAGGTCGCCTTCGAGGATGCATCCGAACAGCGCTCCCACTTCGCCACAGATTGGCATCGATATAACATGAAGCGCAGAGTGGCAGATCTCCCGCCACTCCCAGCTCAAGCCTTCAATGAGAAGGTGCTCGAGAGGAGGGAGCAGAACGCCATTAGGACCGACCCTAGAGGGATGCAATGCTCAACCTGCAGGTGAGTACTTACGAGGTAGCCAGACCCTTAGCTGATTGTCAAGCAAATCTTTCTCAACCGAGAATGCTTATCGATCTCACGTCCAATCCAAACGCCACCGCGACCGAGAATTCCAGCAGCTTAACCGAGGTCATTCCGAGCAGGTGGGAGAGTCGCACACATCCATCGAGCACCCAGTCGAGGAGGCGGAGCGTCTCAGTGATGAAGAGGGATTGAGTGAGGAGGATGAAGATGAGGACATCGACAAGAAACTTGCGTCGTTCCGTCGGCGTATCCTCCCCTCCGACTGCCTCTTCTGCTCGACTCGCGCCGCTTCTATCGAAGAGGCGGTTGCTCACATGGGCCGGTTCCACAGTTTCTTCCTACCTCATCGAGAAGACATTGTCGATCTGGCAGGTCTACTGTCCTACTTAGGGGAGAAGATCGTCATCGGCAATCTTTGTCTCTTTTGTCCAAATGGCGGGAAAGAGTTTGGCAGTGTCGATGCCGTGCGCAAGCACATGATAGACAAAGGTCATTGCAAAATGGCGTTTGAGGCGGGCGCGGATCAGGCGGAGGTGCAGGAGTACTACGAAGGCGGACGAGGGGATGAGGAGTGGGAGGATGTTGAGATGGGCTCGGATGATGATCAGATTGTGAGAAACCGTGCTCGCTAAACTGACCATCAGGCGGACACCCCAGCACAGCCATTCATATCTGATGACGGGCTATCCCTTACCCTACCCTCCGGCAGGACGTTGGGTCACCGCGCTCTAAAAATCTATTACGCTCAACGCATCCGACCTAGACCCATCGGTGACAACTCTCTATCGAAGATCGAAAGCGTCAGGCAACAGCTGGCCGACCCTACTCAAGCGCTGATACCGCGCAGAGGCGGGCATGGAGGCTTTGGGCAGGGATTGGAAGTGATGAAAGTCCGAAACGCCGGAGAAGCCAAGTGGGCAAAGAAGCAGGGCGCGGCTCACTTGGATCAGCGGAAGAGGGCGGATTTCAAAGCTCGGATCGGTCGTGTTGGCAACAATCAAGCACGTAAGTACCGGACTCTTCAAAGCATTGGAAACGAAGCTGATTCACCAGATTTCCGAGATCCTCTTCGTAAGTCTAACCATGTTTCTCGCTTGAGCGCGCTGACGAACAGTGCAATGAGCGTCTCTTTTGTTGGACTACCATTACCGTTTTGTATGTGTAAACATTGAGCTACTTCAATGCATCCTCCAAACTCTATGAGTACATATCACAACACACTGCAGACGAAATATTTACACGCTCCCATTTGCCCACTCTGCAAAGCCCGAAGCTTCAGCTACCGCGTCGGTCGGCTTATTCTGAATCGCGTTGACCAGACCCATCGCAGGAAAGATCGACGCTGGGTCGCCCGACTCTTGCGATTGGAAGAGATAATCTCGGGCAGTGGGTTGCTGGCGGAAGATGCTATTGCTTCGAGCAGGAGGGTTCAAGTGCTCGGGCAGGAGTTGGCTGGTCGGTGCGGCGGTCATCCGATGAGGTACCTGGAAGGAATCCACCGACGAGGACCGGTGCATTGGAGCACTACCGTGGGGGATAGCCGCGAGAGGGGGCAGAGCGTACGGGTGATAGCGTGCGCTCATTGTAGATGGGTTCGCTGATCGGCTCGAGGTTATGTTCGGGGTCATCGACCTGTGCCGTTTCAGCAGGTTCGAGCGGAGCTGGTCCATAGGAGGGGGATGAGCACCATCCCTGCCGCCTGCCCACGACTGCTCCAGGGCCGACGACCATCCGGGCGTGTCTTGGGTGCCGAAGTGAGGAGTGATGCCGCCTTGTTGACCGGGACTCATGTAGACTTGTAACTGAGTCTCGAACGACCTTGAGAGGTGGCTTTTGTCTATTTCATCAGCGCTGTGCCGAACATAAGGATTGAGAGACTCACTCATGACATGGCGTACGGGGTAACCTTCTGCCAACCCTGATCCATCCCCTGCAAGACCGAAAGTCCTCATCTCCCTTGCCGCCATCGCGTCGACCTCCGCCTCGAGATACCTCACTACCTCATCCTCTGTATTCTCCGACGCCTCCGTCTTCATCCTCTCCCCTCGGTCCGCCTTCTCATGGGTTTTGACATGCTGGGTGAGGTTGTCACTCCTACTAAAGCGCTTTGAGCACCGCGTGCACTCGTAAGGACGCTCCTGCGTATGGGTCCGCACATGCCGTTTCAAGTGTTCGAGGCGTTTGAAAAGCCGGCCGCACGATAAGAGCGGACAGCTGAAGCCCTTGCCGACGAGGCCTTGCTGAGCGGGGATCGGAGGCGTGACAGCATGGATGTCGTCCGGCTTCACATCGTGGTCCATCGGAGATGATACACCGGAAGACGTTCGGGGATCGAATGCAGCCGAGTCTCGGTTGACAGGCTGGGACCACGCTGGTGGATCGCAGATGTGGGACGGAGAAAGTAGGGGAAGGCGAGACTGCAGTTGTACATTGTGGTGGGAAGTGAGCAGATGCAGCTGCGGGTCTATACAGTCACCGCGCTGTGTAGGATTGTCGTTGCCGAAAGGAGTACTGTAGGTTGGGAAGCGGACCATGTCGTTTTCCGAACCGCTTTCCTCGTTCGCAGAGTCGTACTGCGTACCGGCTGTGCTGGCGCGAGACTGACGCTTGCCTCGGATAGCCTTCTTACGCCTCTGCTTGTAGGATGGACTGCCCTTGAGGAGGGACCTAGAGAAGAGGACGGAGGATGTAGACTCGGCATACACCGCGTCGTCCCCGCCAGCTGACCTGTGTTCGTCATCCGCCGGTGGTGTGAGGCGGGCAGGTAGGACGTCGAAATCCTCGGTCTCCTTCGTGCTCGACATTGGCCCTTGACTCCCGTAGGCGGAGCCAGGGGTAGGTTCGGCCAAGTCGGGTTGCGACGAAGCAGGAGAATTGGGATCTTCCTACATGAGTCTCAGCGAAGAACTCAGACTGCGTAACCCGCATCAAGACCAACAGCAACTCACTGAGGGCTCAAGGCCAGGTTGCTTGCCGGCAAACTGCTCATACAAGCCTCGAGTCGGATCGTATCTGGAATGTATGTCAGCTTGGTCAGATCTTGGGAGATTAGGCGCTTACCTGAAACTCCGAGCAGGCTCGCCTAGCACAGCGGTGGTAGGCTCTGTGTTTGCCTTCTCACGCTTGAGATCCCTCTCTAGCGCATCAAGGAAGAGTCGATCGTGTGGAACGGAAAACCTGCAGGTCAGAGAACTTTCCGATCATCCTCGAACGCTGGACTCACCAATAGAAGACCTGCAATCGCACGTCAGTCAATCAGTCAAATCGGAAAGGACGGGTATGAGTATTCTAGCGTTACCTTTTGCTAAGTGTTGTTCAGCTCCAGTCTGATATCCACCAAACTGAGATCCCACCTTTTTCTGGGTTCTGATACATGCATTACGAAACAGAAGATCGAGGAATGGGGACCTGATAGTTAGAAAGCCCAGTGTGTCACGTACTTAGGCTCCTCAAGGCAGGCATCTGTGCCCGGTTTCAAGTTCCGCAAATCAGAGAAGACACCCTCTTCGAACCTATCACCGTCAGTCTCGATCGAAGGGCTTCGGTGAGAAACCGACTTTTTCATGTTCTGAACGGGACGGGAAAACGCCTCAAAGCGAAAGACTAGAGCTCGTACTGGGAGTCAGTCTTATGTTGGTCTACCCTAGTAGGAACTCACCGATGTCGGTTCCAGTGATGTGGTACAATCCATTCCAAAACACGCAGGAGACATACTCTCCGTTGAGCAGGGGGAACCGATTGAGATTCGGGTGTCGCGCAGGAGCAGCAGTCTGCTAATCTCAGCTATGCGTGACCGACCTCAGACGAAGCAAAACGGCTCTTACAGGCATCGAGGAGACATTGTCGTCATTACCGGTCCAACGCGTGGGCGCGGTCGCGAGGAACTGCGAGGTCAGATCACGGCTGACAACAGACTTACGAATTGTAGTCTGCTCAGATGCTTTACAAGCTGCGATTCTCGCTCAGTCAGCGAGCGCGGCACGACGTTGTTCGGCGCAGGAAGCGGCGTGTTCGGATTCTGGGCGGCAGTCCGGGGAGTGGGCCTTATGTGTCAGTAGGCTCCATTGTACAAGTCACTGGAACTCACGAAGGGCTTGCCCCGCTCCTCCAGCTCGGTGTTCCTCCGCCGACACTGCAACATGCCGAGTCGAGTCCTGGCACGAGACCGCCCGGAATAACTCGGGTTTGGGTATCCATTTGGGTTAGACAATGATGAGCGTGTGTGGGTCTGGAAAGGTCAAATGTCAGGAGTCATATGGTACGTTTCAGTATTGTTTCATGGACCACTTGTTCACCGTGCGGGTCAAGTTTGAGAAAGGAGTCGCCATAGAAGAATGGAGCAACGCTCATCTCCTTTAGTTTCAGATTTCTGGTAAGCGGGTGTGTATGTGCGAGGGGTACAGCCACGTGTACTTGCAGCGGGGAGGGGCTCCGCTTTTCCCCGCTTTTCCCCACTCTATATCTTCGTGTTGGCCTTTTGTTCTCTGTTCACGTATAATCTACCAACATGAACGCCTTTTGTTCGAGCAATCGGAGGGTATCGAGGGGCGCTGGCGTGGCCACTGCTATATTATATAGCCCGCAGTGAACACCACAGATGTCCATCATCCCGCATTCACCAAGAAAAATGCACGACGCCGCTCTTGTCTTTTTCACGGCCATCGCCATCACCCTCTGCCTGCTTCCCCTTCCCATGCAATGGCGAGCTCGCAATACCGGAACGTTGCTCAACATTCTTTGGAACCTGATCGGTAATCTGGTCTGGTTCTTGAATGCTGTCATCTGGTGGAATCGCTATGACGATAGAGCTCCGGTCTTCTGCGACTTCAGTCAGTTATTCCACTTGTAAGATGCCTCTGCTCTTAGCTGACAATGATAGGCGTCAAGTTGCAGACTGCGCTTGCGCCGGGCTTGACAGCAGCTAGTCTTTGCATCAACCGCCGGCTAGCATCGATCGCTATGTCGAGAGCTGTGTCAACCACCCCTAACAAGAAGCGAATTGACCTGGCGATCGACTTAGCCCTCGGCGTCGGGTTTCCGATCATCCTCATGGCTTTATCATATATCGTACAGGCCCATCGCTATGACATCTTCGAAGGATTTGGGTGCGAGATGCCGGTGTATGTGTCGATCCCCGCAATATTCGTGATCTACCTCGCTCCCATCATCTTGGGAATCATCTCGGCCATTTATGGGGGTGAGTGGAATCGGATGGGGATACCAGGGCATTTCTAACACTACCAGGCATCGCAGTGGCGTTCTTCCTATCCCGTCGACTCCAATTCAACGCCCTCCTTAGGTCTTCGCAGAGCGGACTCGACACCAACCAATACATTCGGCTGGTGTCATTGGCCTCGCTCGACTTATTCATCAGTCTCCCACTCAGCATCTTCTTCCTAGCCAATGCTGCGCCGGTAGCCGCGGCACGTACTTGGCCTGGTCTTGCGGATGTCCACTACAACTGGCACCGGGTGGATTTCTTCACCGCCGCCGCACTGGAACAGTTCCCCACAAGCAACATCATCCGAGCTCTCACTCGATGGGTATGCCCCGTTTTCGCGATCGTGTTCTTCATCTTTTTTGGCGTATCACGAGATGCGATTTCAGAATACTCCAAGTATTACGTGTGGACGGCGAGCAAGTTGGGAAGCAGGCAACTCAGCCGGGAGACATCTCCGTACGTCTATATTATCTTTCGGATCTACTCTGTCTAGAAGCTGATGAGACCCAGGCCAGCATTTATGCCGAAGCTTGGCTCCACGGTCGCCGAGCCACTCGGCGCCGACTGGCAGTCGCAAGGGCGGGAGAAGGGTGATCTCGAGGCTGGCACAGTGGTCTCAATGGGCGGCGGCAGCCAAGGCATCCCTGGAATGGCGGTTGCAGTCAAGGTTGAGAGGGAGACGATCTAAATGTGATTCCATATATGCAAACAGTTATATTCTGACATTCGCGTGACATGCGGACGTGCGGTAGTGTGATAGCAGTATTATCATCGCTGCCTAGGCATTCTGCTTAAAGTCCAACAAAGGAGAGAGCTGACGGATCGGGCATGCCAGACTGAGGAAATCATGCTGTCAAGTCAGCTGGATCGCTGTTGAAATTTACCTTGAGCAGCTCAGTTGAGGTAGCCCTGAAGCTGACATCTACACACAGGCAGACCGACAGAAAGTGCTTCAAATCCTGGCTGAGTTTCTCCGGCGTTTTCAGAGTGGGAGTGCCGTTGGTTGCAATGAGATAAAGCGCTTTGAGCGGTTCCTCGTCGAGATAGGGCGGCTCGTTCTCGATCATCTCAATGGCCATGATGCCCAAAGACCAGATGTCGACCTTTGCGCCGTACTCCTTCTGCTTGACAACCTCAGGAGCCATCCAGTATGGTGTGCCGACCATTGTCGCCCGCTTTGATTTTTGGTCTGTCAATTTGGCACAAAAACCAAAGTCGGCTACCCCACGTCAGCTTGGGTCGCGATGCGGGGAGAGACGTACTGATTTTGACTTCCCCCGTAGAGTTCATAAGGATATTATCAGATTTGATATCGCGATGAATAATTGATCTCGAGTGGAGATGCTGAAGGCCCCGGCAGGTCTACATTATTAGTTGCAGGAACTCGATCGCAGCTTACCTCCAGGCAGATGGCGGCAATCTGTTCCTCCTCCAGCTTGTTGTTTTCAATGACATCTGTCAACGCGCCGCCTTCCATATACTCCATCACTACCCATAATTCCGAGCTGCGGACCAGGAAGGAATCCAGAAAGTTGACGACGTTGGGATGTTGACTCTCCCGCATGACGATGATCTCGTTGACAATCAATTCCTTGCGGGGCTGTTGAGCTAGATCCATTTGCTTGATGGCAACCTTTTTGCCCGTAGCAAGGGTCTTGGCTACGAACACTAAACCAGATGCCCTGGGGGTCAGCTCGGATACGATAGCTTCGACTCACCCCTGCCCGACCTTTTTGATCTTCGAGTACAATGTAGAAGGATCTACATCAGAGACGACAGACCGCAATTTCTCCATTATCTGCGCTTCGTTCATACTGCTGATTCGTCGCTCGGGACGGGCCGTACTGGCGGCCGACGGAGCTACAGCTTTCGGCTCTGGTGGAGGACGGGCGACGGGTTTCGGTTGAGAGTCAGCCGGTTTAGGAGCCGCGCGTGGAGGCGCAGGCGCTTTGCGCTCGGCAACCAGTGGCCTGGTGGGCTAAAGATCAGCTCAGTGGTCCCTCTCTTAAGCTTACCTCTCTGATTTCCGGTCTCGTCTCGCTGGGTCTTTGGACATGCCTACTGGAGCTCGCCTGCGACTGCGATCTAGAGCGCTGCTCCTCCTCTCTGGCTCTGTCCATCTCCCTTTGCCTCTCCCTCTCTCTCGCCGCCTGCCTTTCCCTTTCCCTCTCTACGTCCCGCTTCTTGTACTCCTCCTCCCGATCGCGATCACGCTGAAGTTGGGCCAACCTCTCTCGCTCTCGCTCCCGTTCCTGATGTTGATGCTGGGGTTGGCCAGCCAATCCAACGCCCTCGAATCTCATAGCTGCCGCGCTCGCAGTCCTGCTCGGGGCGGGAAGTGAAGGGATAGATTGAGGCGTTTGTTCCGCAATGTTGCCGTTCATTTGATGCGTGTAGAATTGTAACGCGTCCAGCACAGCTTCAGGGTTGCGTGCAGCTTCCTCTTTAGTGATGGCCGAGCTGGTGAGGAGTTTGGACCACTGAGGGGGAAGGCCCTGTATATTCAGCCGGCTGATGTACTGGTAACTCACTGTGAATCCACCTGAGATGGGGTCGAACCCAACGTGAACTTGATGAACGAAATTGGTCGGCTGGCTGACTCCCATTAAGGGCGACCGCGAGTATAGGTCCTCCATCCACGCGTAGACTTCCTCGTCTGTCCGGAAGGCAAAGTAGTATAGCTTATCCTTACCCTCGACTTCTAGGCAGAATGGTTTGAGATCGACGCGTTGGATATCCTTGACTTGTTCAAGATCGACCAGATGTTGAGGTGTGGAGGCTTGCTGACAGAGTCAGATAACATCATTTTTGAGTCGCTACACTGACCTCATTCTTGAACACCTGAAGCTCGTTGCCCCCCAGCACCAGCCACTTTTTGGACCAAAGAAAACTTCGCAGACCCTCTTCTTTCATGCTTGCCTGTCCTGTCCTGACCACAGTATTCCGACTGCCCGTGCGCGCCGGGGAGAGGGCTGATGAAGAGTTCATGATCGGGAAGGAAGACGCGTAAGCTGAGCTGGAGAAGGCTGATTTGCCGCCTGGCGGAGTAGTGTTGGTGCCGCGCAGTGAGGGAGGGGATCTGAAGGAAGATGAAGGGGTACTTGCTCCAGGGCGAGAGGGAGGGGTGGGCGCAGGACGCGAAGGTGTGAGGGAGGCGAGATTGTACGACATTCGGGGAACTTCGAGGTGCCGAGATGGGCGAGTGCGAACCTGGGGGAACTGATTGAACCCTGTCAAGATACGTGATAGGGGTAAGTGTGTTGAGATAGGTTGGGATGAAAACAACAACAAAGCCAAAGCTAAAGGATGTATAAGGTTGGGCCCGTGGCTGACGCGCCTGGAGAAGGAATGCCGTATGGCCGCATTCCAGATGCCACTCCTGCACGATCGCAAGGGCTACAAGGCCGCCGGCAAGACTTCAGGACTAGCACTACAGATACGAACAAGCGTGAGGCACTAGGTGCCATTCCAAAAGCTACCGAGTAAATCGACTCGTCAAACCCCTCGCCTTCTTCGGATTCTCCATCTTGACCACGCTCATGATTTGGATCTGTTGCGCGAGGAACTCCTGTGTACCGGACCTAAGTTGTCAGTGAGGGCTGGAGGTGTCCTGGAGGAGTAACTCACCTCATACGCAGTATCCGCATGATCATCTCTGTATTGTTGCCTCCTTGCGCCATAGCCTTCTTTGCCGACTTTCTGGCCCGAATCGTCCCAAGATTCCGCTGAGATGCTAGACTCTTACTCGGTCTCGTCGCCCTGTGTTTGAGGGTGGATTGAAAGCCCTTTATACATTCCTGCCTCGTCAGCCTCGTGAAGGTATCCAATGCTCACCTCCATGAGATCATCCGTCGCCCAATCGTGATAGATCCTGAGACTCATAATCTCATTATACTTAGGCGTTTGCAGAGTAGTCAGAGGTACCCCTCCCTCCGCCCCTCCGGCATAGAAGAAATCTCTCAGGAATTTCAACCATTTTAATGCAATGTCCAGCTCCCCGTCACCCAAAGCCCTCAGATGGCTCGGCTTGTCACTCAAAGGGGGAACGATGAGCGCCTCAACTGTCATCAAGACCTGCTTCCATAGTTTCGCCATGACACTCTGCATCGCATCGGAAGACAGAGTCGATGCGAGAGTGTGGTTATTGGCGTCGAGGTAATCAAAGAGGGGATGGATGGCAGTTTCGATCTCCGCGTCGGACGGTGCTCTGCGGATCGGCTTCTCGGACGGAGGGAGAGGGATCGAGTAATCACTGGAGCCCATGGCGGAACGATACGCCGCGGATATTTTGTCCAAAGCTTGATTGTAATCGAGGGTGTTACCTGGACCTGGAGGTTTAAGGACGGATTTGATAGAAGCTCGGGATAGAGTATGCCGCAAGACCGGCGTCATCTGTCAAGTCAGCGAGATTGGCCTACATGAAGAGTGATTAACTGACCTTATCGACAAAGATCCTGACCATATCCGATTCAGTTCGTTTTAACCACCTGAATGCCCTCCCAAAGTGGAATTGAATATCATCCCTTTCCCCCTCCATGCTGATTCGCAGTAACAAATGGCCCCGGGTATCGAGGGGCAACAGCACATCCTTCGAGATGAGATCGACATGCTGAGTCGGATCCAGGCGCAAGTAGGATCTCCCGAGCAGATCGTGCTTGCCTGACAGGTTCCTATGTCTCAAGGTGGCCATGAACCATGCACTCCCCTTGACAGGAATGTCAAAGGTCTCGTCCCATCGTGGATCGGCATCGTCGTAGATCGTCCGAGTTTTGGCATAGCGATTACCGTGCTCGTCCGAAAGAATGACGAACGAGTCGGGGAGCTTGGCGGATCCGTCCAGAGCCAAACCCTCGGCAAGTACGACTTTGACGCTGAAAAGGAAATTCACACCGTCCACGGAAGAGGTTTCGACGTGTGGGGCCGATTCTGTCTCGTATGCAGCTAATTCGTCGACGCGCATGTCTTGATATAGCTTGTCCAGCTGTTGTCGAGCGGACTCGATGTTGTTTAGCTTGACGCAAGACTAATGAATCAGCTGGTGGGCATATAGGCTAGTGCAACACCTACCGCCGAGGTAAAGTTGAAGAATGCAGTAATCTTTTTTTCCCCCTGCAGATTCGCAATGGTCGATTTTGCCTTCTCGATCCAGGCCCTCTGCTTGGCTTCCGCCTGGTCGGGTTGTTGATAGTCGTTCTGCCTCATGTCCGCAGCAAACAGATGTTCCACTTGTTGGCAGTAATCGTTGATCGATATGCTTATTATCTGGAGTAATCAGCCCAGACTGGTTCCAGACTTACCTTGGCCAGACGGGTAGCGAAGTTGGCCAGCTGATGCTCGTCGGGCCAAGAGAGATCCATAAGGAAATTACTGGCGGACCGAAAAGAGTCAAAGAGATCAGTGACGGAAGACGAAGGACCGTTCTCAGTGGTGGGCTCAAACTGGGAATAAGCTTGGTTGACACTGGATGCATCGCTAGACTTACGCTGTCCACAGCAAGAGCCTGAATTGTTAGGTATGTTTTGACTGGACATTCGTGTGCTTACCGAGTCTGCCCATTGTCTGGTCTTCAACGCGGTCTGGTCCAGCCAAAGCCCGACTGTTGCCTCGAACATCGGACCCACGCCAAATTTCAGAACCTCGCTGCGATAGTCAGGCCACGAACAGACGAGAGTCATACAGAACTTACCTCGAGAAGGCATTACCCATGTCCACCAATCTTGAAGCGAGTCTATACAAGGCGAAAGCCTCGTCTAAACCGTGGTCCGACCCGGTCGGTGACGGTGCACGCATCGTATCCTCCAAATCTCGAAACCAAAGGGTGAGGTGTTGGATGAGGACCAGAGACACAATATCAACTTTCCTGTATTGCTTAGCCAAGGCCTAATCGATCTCCGCCGGTGGACTCACTCCGCCAGCGGTTCCTTGAACTTCTTCATCAACCTCTTGGCTCCCTTCTCTATCCACTCGCCCATCACCAATGCAAAGCCTCGGGTCTTGCCACCCTCATGCTCGAACCGTTCGCTAGCTTCGCCAATGTACACTTTGTATGCTTGTATTCTGACCCTCTCGACAATGCTCTTGGCAGCACGATCCATAGAGGGATGCCGGCCGACATCGGTGTCGGCGAGGCTGAGGTAATCTTCCACTGCCTCCTGGAAGTCTGGAGAGAGGTAGCCAGCTTCGATGTGGATGAGGGCAGTCTCAATGGCCGTCAGGAGGCAGGTGTCGCGGCGAAGGAATGCAGCTATTAAGCCATTGCGCTAAACGTCAGTTCCGACTCTTGACTAAACTTACATCAGATGTGGCCCACTGATCGACCGATATGTCCTCCGAGACCTTTGCCACCATGCCTGAAGCTTCGTGAACACAAGCCGCAGGAACCAGCCCCTGTTCGCATCTGTCTACGATGGCATCCAGGAAGACCCAAGCCCGAAAGCTCTGCGGTACGCGCCACCATGTCGCACATTCCCCCAGCAACGCCACATGCTCAGCACTCAATACACCGAGCGACACATCCTCGTCCTCCGGTAGTGTCTTCAGCACCTCCAGATCCCAATCCAGACACACCGAAAGGAGGTGGCGATACGCCGCCAGCGGATCCGGGGGTATGAAGGTGAAAGGGGAGTCTGTAGATGATGTGCCGAGCTTGAGACCCATAACACGAGCAGAGAGATCGCCTTGGGAGTGTCGATCCCGATCTGCCTGTACGAGGGCCGAATTTGATTGCATTATTGTGAGCATCATGCTGGATAAGGTCGACACTTCAGCCGCGCGATAGGTGGCCCAAGCAGATGTTTCCGCAAAATCCGAGGGACCGTATGGTAGGGGAGTATCGGTGTTTAGAAGTTTGAGGATATTCTATTTGGTTAGTTGCGCGCGAAAGAAAAGGATTTCGCTTTACCTTGAGATCATCCAGCGCTGCTCCTTCTGTACAGGTGTTTTGCAGTTCTCTTAACTTTCCCGCGAGAGCGTCCGCTGGCATCCCAAACAGCTTCCATACCGCATCCGTCGCCTTGCCCTTCAGCCCCATACTTGGTTGTGCGCCCTGGCTCCTTGTCGACTCCTTCTCGGAAGCCTCCTTGGAAATCGCATTGGTCGGTTGCGCACCAGGTGGACTGTCCTTCAATCTCTCCTTGTAGCTCTCCAACCTCCCCATCAACTCTGATGGCGCGCCTCCAGTCAAGTACAGCGCATCGGCGAGAAGGGAGATGAAGAGAGCTATTTGAGTATTCAGCTCAGACTTCCACTGCCCTTCGGGCAATTGTGGATCGTCTTTGAGCGATTTGGTGGCGGTAGTGACAAAGGGCAAGATGATGTCTTCGATTTTACGCGAATCTTTGAGTTGGCGCTGGAATGACTCCTGACCCCATTGCTTGCCCCAGAACAGCGCTACAGCGCGTCGAAATCGAGCGTCAGAGTATCTGGCTCCAATCAGCTTTGATACGCGGCATCACATTGAGGACTCACTTTGTCTCTTGACCCATCGAGATCCGCTTCAGCTTCTCGTCCAGTATTCTTGTCATCTCCTTTGGATACTTTGATTTGCTACCCTCCCTTCCCATCAGGCTCGACAGATCGAAGGCGAAGAATCCCCCTCCACCGCCATCTGCATGGCTACGCCGGTTTGCGTTGGGCGACGGATTAGATTGGTTCCCGCTGAGTGCCGCTACCGGATTCGGTGCAGATGAGGTGGACAGTGACCCATTCGAAGTCAAAGAGGCAGCTGAGGCTGCTTCATGCTTGACCGATTGTCGTTCGAGCACAACCTGCAGAGCAGCGACACGCAGGGTATACCTAGAAGTTTCAGCAGATGTGGCAGATGTTAAGGAGGTACCGAGCGATGGAGGCTTACTCGAGACAGGTTGAGACCGACGACATGCTACGCGGCGGATGTCCCGCTACCAGCTGGGAGGGGTGGGAGTGGTGCAGGGGTATAGATGTTGTTGTCTCTCATCTGCAATCAGGCAAGAGACGTTTCAGCCGAAAATTAGCTTCCGGCTATATGGGTCTCTCGACTATCAATCATGGCTGCCTGGAGGCCAGATTGGTTCTTTGACTGTATCATGGGGCAAGGCAAATCAGACCTGGCTGCTGCCAAGCGTTCAGGCCATAATTGCATGTCGGATCCTCAACTATTCCTCACTGAAGGCGCACCCCCGTTGACATCTCTACCTCCAATTGAGCTGCCACACACAGCCCAGTCAGCCCCATCTCTCCATCTCCTCGCCTGACTGACCTGATCAAACACTCTCATGGCGTTGATCGACTAACCGTAGCGAGGCGAGTCGTCAACACCTTGGAGCCTCATATGTCAAGCCGACGAGACACCTTCCTAAGGGTCCTTGCGGTCCATCCCTTCCCTCTCAACAAAGCCAAGGAGGATGTCGCGATGGCTAGGGCTTGAGAGGTTCCCGAATCCGGGGGGGAACTAAACCCAATATCGGGACTCACCCAACTGAGACTATCAGCTGTAAACGCCGATCAGGCAAGACAAAATGCAGACTTACAAACCAGTTCCGATCTGCAGCCTAGTCTTCCGCTGGTCCCGCCAAACGCCTTTGATCATTTCTGCGTTTCGGCCACCTGATATGGCGAAGTTTGACATGCAAGCGGTCGCGCCTGTAAGCGGCACAGCCCCGCTCAATGCCACCGAGGATGTTGAAGGCAGATTTCCAGCAGAGTTACTCAGCGAGTCGGGAACACCGGTTGCACCCAGGGTCTGGGCGAGACCAAATTGTAAGGTCAATTTGGGTAGGGAAGACCGCTGATGAGAGCGCGTGTTCAACTCTATCGGTATCGGCCTATCGCGTCAGCGAAGATGGTAAAGTCGGGTATCGTGCCACTCACAAATCGTCCAGCGGATGAGGATCCTCGGCCGTTGTCAGGAAGCTACCCTGGACGTATCTTCTTCAATTGTCAGCTGCGAAAACGATACTTCAAGATCACGTTCACGACTCACTCCATAGCCCGATGACCCTTGCCCTCCACCCCGCCACTGCCTCCCAGCTTTTCCCCTTCTTCCCATATCCCCCTCAAGTGCATACCCATCACCCTTCGTCGCCTGTCCCATCGTATTCCCACAGCATGAAGCTCTTCCGCTAGGCGGATACTCTCCGTCATGAGGCTCTTGGGAGCAGTGCGAACTGGGGAGAGTGATTGCCGAAGCAGCAGAGTCAGCTGACGCGCCTCCGAGAGGCAAAGAGGGCGAAAGATGACCGCCTCTGGGGCTTCGGGTAGCAAAGAGGGCATCGAGGAGAGAGTCGAGGGGGAGGCCATGGCTAAGGACATGGCTCTGAAGAGTCGGGACTTGAGATTGAGACGGCGGCGATGAGTCGCAGTGAATACGGAAGCCGGGGTAATATGTCTAACGATTCCCGCTCTTGATATTGGATCGAGATGTCGGTGAATTGTAGTTTTCGCTGTGGTTACTCGTACGACGCAGAGTGTTTTCAACCGCAGCGGGGTTGGTGATGAAGGGATGAACAACGGGGAAGCAGATCAGCGGATTGGCTCCCTGAAGCGTTAGCATAAAGGAAGCGCGATCCCAAAGCTTGCACGCAGATGTCAGTCCCCGTACGAATATGAGCGAAAGGAGACTGGTTGCGCATCTCCACATCCCACGAATAAGTGAAGGAAAAAGCAAACGCACGTTCGTAACCGGGACACTCCTCAACGCACCCATGCTGATGATATTGCCCATCATGCATCATCCCCTGTTCATAGTATTACCCGCCCCTTTCTTATTCTGTTCTCCGTACTGAGCCCAGTACTCCTCTTTTAGCCGCTTCTCCTCCGCTGCCTCGTTCCCCCGCATCGTCCCATCGTTCTCTGAGCTCAAAGCCAGAAGCTCAGAAGTTGTAGGAGCATCTGCCGATGCTTGACTACTTATATCAGTATCAACGGCATAGTCATGTGAGAAAATCACGCACCCTCCACCTGTGATGATATTCCCTCTCTTATTCTCTTCATCGAGATACTCGTCGATGGTCATCGTAGGCAGTCGGTGTCCGTTCCGAAATACCTCGCCTTTGAGCCGTTCGCGGTCCGATAATTGACTGGTACTTGGAAGAATCGTAAAAGGCCTCAATACTCTGCCTCCTCCCGAGATCAGATCCCTGGGGCGATACTGCACCGCCGACCGGTCAAGTCGCCAAGTATTGTCGTGCTCCTCGCCATCACGAGGCGGGGCTGACGAAGTCGAAGAGGACGCGGCGGGGTCGCGTGGGGCAGAGGTTAGGAGCTCGAGCTCCATAGTATTGTGTGAGAGGGAAGCAAGTGCCAGGGTATGCAGTAGGCGGAGGAGCTGGAGAGTGATGTTTCGCTGGCCTCTTGGTTCGGGATTGACCGAGGTGGAAGAAGATTTTTCATGGGTCTTGGGCGAAGAAGGAAGCAGAGCCAGTAGGAACGCTATTGGATTGGAAGACGGTTCGATCTGGCCGGGCAGAGAGCCCTACAGGGCGTTAGCAACCGCGAAACCGTAAGGAGCTTGGTCGACTCACTGATATTGCCTCGCGCAATTCCTTCTCTCGTTTGTACTGTCGAATTTTGGCCTCTCGCCTTTGAGCCGGATCTCGAGGAGCAGCCCTGGATCTATCTGCCATTCCAGTGTTTTCCGCGCCTTCTTCAGGCGACAGGACGCCGTACGATAGCAAGAGATGGAGAAATGCACTGTATGCTGTCTGGATGCAGTCAGTCATCCGTTGAGTTCCAGCAATTATGCGCTCACTCACATCCGAGCGACGTATACAGGCCATCCTCTCCCCGTACCCACCAAGACCGGTCCGTCCTTCCACCTCACCCAGAACCCATCCAGTGGCCAGGAAGACCAGCTCTCCATCTCCCAACTCCTCCACTTCCTCATTTTCCGAAAATATTCCCAGAGATGTAATCATTCGAGATACGAGGTAGAGATCATCCAATGCCCTGCCGAGTTTGGCTTGCGAGGTAGCGAGGGATAATGGGACGTCGTCATTGAAGATAGGCAGTATCGTATTCAGGATTTGGGCAAGGTAAAGGGGGAGGGGAAGATGCGTGGTGGTGGCTTCGGTAGCGGACATCTCGTTTCCAAAACCGAGATGGCTCTGATGTGCAGCCCAGAGGTATAAGGCGACTCTATGGGACGAAGAGAGCACAGACTGCCGCCGCGGAGAGAATTGAAGTTCCGACCGATGATATGCTGGGTGTGTACATCGTCAAATGTTGATCAGGCGTTGATCGGCGTAGTCAATACTCGTAATCAATCCGCAGGTTTGGAAATTAAGGTTCCGGGGCTTTTTGACTGGCGGTTGGGCTTGGCTCCTCGGGCCTGGGTAATATGTCAAGTGCATGTGTCTTCAGGCGATCAATGGTTTATCAATCATGGCGCAATTTGATACAATACTCATGTATAAGATTCAGCGGGGGTCTGAACCTGAATCGGTCTGCATGATCAAGGCATGCAAATTCCACTAGGGAGGACAGCTGACTCTCCCTGCCGAGGACAAGGAGATTCTCGAACCATGCAAAAAAGCAGCTTTCAGCACAGTTCTTGGCAGGTCTCCTAGTCCTGTTGCAGCGCCATGACCCTATCGTGGCACTCTGACGTACACTAGGCTGCAACATCAGCTCTGGCTGAGCCTAGATCGGGCCTGCAGGGGCCCCACGATCTGATCCACGCACAGCACGTGGAGCGAACCCTCCTGCAAACTCACGATCAGCCTCATTGGAGCACATTACTAGTCATAGTAGAGGATTATGGGTGCCAACACCATGGCGAGTTCTTGAGAGCCCACTGAAGGTGTGGTCAGTTCCTCTTGTCTCGCCAAGGTTCATGAGCTTCGTGCCGGAGTCTGGGCAAATTAATAGCATTGACTTCCCGCAGCTTTGTTGGCGATGGTCAGCAGGCAATGTCAAGCTAAAGTGTCGGCATGCCGCGCAGCCCTGTCAGAGAGAAGTGTCCTGCCCCCTTGTTAAGCAACGACTCATTCAGTTTGGCGGTGATAATCTCAATCCAGAGCACGGGTCCACTCGTACAGATCGTATGTGCGTAGACTGTTGCTTGGTATCGAGCTGAGTGTTTGCATGAGACGTATTAAGCATAAGCAGTTCTGGCCAGCTGCTCGTCGATCTCCTTTAAAAACGCGTTCAACTCCTGATAGCGTTAGCCCGGACATCAACCTGGCTGGAGAAAAGCGAGGACCATATCGGCCGACTCACTTTATCTTCCGGCTCGAATTGTAGACCGTCGACCAATGCGTCTCGTGCATCTTCCAGCCTGTTGAGTCCGACCAGAGCTCTAGCTTTTCTGCGCGTGTCAGCTTCTGGACGTATCCAAAGGGAGTGAGCAAAAACATACCTGAAATGTCCCTTTGTCCATGGTCGTCTCAAGATGATGACTGCTTCTGCATCCGCTAGGGCGCTAGTCCTAGTCATGTCAGCCGTGAATGGTGGAATGGTCCCTCGACGCAGGTTGAGCGACTGACCACTGGCTGCCAAAAGCGTACGCAGCGCTTCGGTTACACAACGCAATGGCTATTTCCTCCTTGCCTATCGCAGCTGGTTCCCATGGTGGGCGACTCAGCGCCATATTAGCTGATTGCGAGTAGATCTCAGCAGCTTGTTTGTACTGTTGAGCTTTGAATGCAGTCTGTGGGTCAGCCGCGTCCACAGCAGAGGATTGTTAACGACGAGTCCACGCCAGTACTGAATGATGGCAGATCGCGGCGTCTTCTCACTCCTCTGAGCAAGTGGTGACTCACGTTGCCGGCCTCCTTGGCACTCTTTATCGCCTCCGCTCTCTGCACGGGTGGAGGATGATTTGGTGGTGGTGGAATCGCGTCCACTGGCGCAGCATAGAGGAACTGGTGCATATGGGCCAGCGGTCCGTAATCGACGCCACACTCAGCGCATGTCATCTGCTTGTGGGCAGGGCATAGAGCCATGTGACTGTTCTGAGGTGGCTGTGCGTTAGGGAGATTGACCTCGACAATGGCGAGGGGGAGAGATGTTGTGGGTAGTGAGTCGAGAAGAGCTGTGAGTGCTGGATTTGCGGGGATAGAAGGTGGGGGTCCCTGTTGCTGAGGGTGAGAATGGGGATGAGGGTGTGGGTGTGAGTGTTCTGCCATTGTATCTGAGGAATGTGTTGTGGTGTATAGGTGATGGCAAGCTCGAGCTCAGCTGTCTGATCAGCGCGACACGTCTCTGATGGAGATCCCGCAATCTCCGGACCATTAGAGCTGGATATACTCCCGCTAATGTAATAATTGCGTCATGATTAGGATTATTGGATGTTGGTTGTTTACATGACATACCTCATCCATTGGGCAAATTGCCACCCATCCCATCTCCTGCAAGCCATCTCTAATTCTCCATCTCATCCCCCATCCCCCCATCCAAGGTCATCTCTGAAACATCCCCCCACTCTCATCCCCATCCTCTTCTTCTTCCCTTCTCCCCATCTTGCCTTACCCCATCTCTTGATTCGACTAGTCATGTCGTAAGTCAACCTCAAGACTATGTCTGATTCCTTGTTGACGTTCAACAGCACCACAACTTTCTCAGGCTCACTCAGCGGGAAGCGTCGGGCGGACCTTGTGGATATTGCAGAGGCGCTGGGCTTGGACACCGATGTCAAGATGGTCGAGCTTAAGGAGGTCATCCAGAACCACCTGGACCAGAACGAGGCGACTCTGTCCACCTCGCCGAGGTTCAAGGGGTTGTATGTCCGCAGAAGGTAGGTTCTGGTCTCTGCAACAGGGAGGAGGGAAAGGCCTTTGGGAGCTACTGACCCTATACAAGTCTCACTCGCTGACTCGCCAGGAGCCACAACAACAACGACCAGAACAACGAGTCCGACTCCGAGACTGCCGGTGGAGAGGCCAAGTCCGTCATTCGCACTGCTCGCAAGTCCGTCAGCCGGGCCGTCGACAGAGTACAGGCAACCATCGACGCTGCTGGCATCCCTCTGCCTGATTCGCCTATGGTGTAAGTCTTATCTCGCGGTTGACGTACAAAGCTGACTTTCCTAGCCATAGAGTTGCGGAAGTCGCCAACGACGTCGCTGCTCAAGCTGTCGATGCGGCCAATGCTGCTGTTGTTGTCGCTACAAACGCATCTCAAGCGCTCGTCCCCACCGAGAAGACCCAGCGGCATATGCGCAAATACTGGAACAATGTTTCCAGTCAGGTAGTCAAGTACTCCAAGATGGGACAGGACCGCGTAGATGTGGGCGTTACTCCAGTCCGAGAGGTATGTTCTCAGCTACCTGTGGCTATGCTCGCTGACGCCCCAGTTCCTTTCATCTCCTCAGAACCTCATCATTGCCTTCTTATCGATCGAACTCGTCCACCTCCTCATGACGTCTTCGCAATCATACAACCACACCATCTTCTTCCCCCCAGCAGGCGGATTGTCAGGTTCGATTGACTCGCTACTGAGCGGTCTCTTCTTCTGGGCGCCCAAGATGCAGTTCACGGTCAGGGTGCCAGAATGGGCGAATTGGAGTTCGACAAGTCAACTTTGGGGCGCTGTCTCATGGTGGTGAGTGTTTTGAACAGTGGATTTGGGCCAATGCTGACGTATCAGGGTCATGGGCACAGTCATCCCTGCGTTGGCTGGCTCTAGCATCATTTCCCTAACGCACCACACCAAACATGCCGGCGTTACCACTCGACACCAAGCTCAGGGTAAGTCCTCATCCTACTACCCAGTCCTCTCCGTTCAAGCTGACACATGCAGTTGCCCAGACCAAGCAAACGTTTGACCCCTTGGTCTTTGCGCTGCTCCGCTTCGTCCTCCTTTTGTGGCCCCTGACCACCGCCGCGCCAACAGCAATGGTCGATTCGCTCGAGATGTGCGGCAACCTCCAGGGCCGTGCGCTCGCTGCTGGACTAATGGCAGCTTTGGTCACTGCCCAACATGCCTCTGCGTCAAGCTAGTGATCGAGGTGAGGGATCGGCGGAGGGGGAATCTATTCGGGCGGGTCAAAATGAGGAATTGGGATCTGAGTTTCGGGTCGATGATTGGGTCGGGGCGTTATTGAAGGTTGGCGAAATTTCGAATTGTGGCTCCTCTTGTCGAGTTGAAGCTGGTGAGGGTGTGTTGTGGCTGTAGTACGAGATCATATTATAATAGTCGCCCCGCGGGCGCATGTGAAGTATACCCCTTGCCCGTGATGGTGCGCCAGTGTATGGATGTACAGAATACAAGAACAATACAGATTTCAAGCTTTTGCCGAGTGTCTATACAACGATATCCCACATATCAGCCTACCTCAGCCTCAGGCCTTATCTCGTCACGCCCAATCCGGCCTCTGCCCTACCTCGATCAAGCACATCCAACAACCCTCCAGCCGCATGACGCACATCAAACCCCGTCGCGCCATCTGCCAATTCCGTAAGGCGTGTTTTGAGCTGATACGGATGGAACAACTCCAGCATTGCTTGTCTGGGCCGACGAGATCGTGTCGAGGCTTCAATAAGGTGTCGGAGGGTCCGGATAGAGGCATGTTTGACCAAATCGGACTTGGCGTTCTGCCATCAGCAAGCATTTCGCAGTATTTGTTGAAGTCTGACTCACTAGGGCATCACTCAAACCCTCCACAATCTCCACTCGCGAGACCAGCGCCTGTCGCATGCGATCATTGCCCAATGCAAGATTTGATAGCGTAAAAATTGCCTACTTTGTTAGTCTTGCCCAGTGGCAGCGGGAAATCACGTACAGCCGACCTAATCTCAACATCTTTATCCCTCACTGCAGCCTGGATGAGATCTAGCAGATCCGTCTCTCCGAACCCGTCAGTCGACCGACTGAGCTCAGCCGGTGTTTCATCCGCGACTAAATTCCGGAGGATACTGAATGCTTGGACGCGCAGAGTGTTGGGCGTAGCCACAGACATCAATCTGGCCGAATGAGCTTGGTCGATATTGGATGCCCTCCCTGTACTCACATTTTTAGACGAGTGTACCCCATTTCCGCCATCACTGCTGATTTCGTTCCTTCGGCCGCGCGGAACGTCAAATTCTTTATCGCCCACAAGGCATTCAAAGCAAGCGACTCATGTGGCGATCGAGTGAGTGAGACGAGCATTGTCAACCCGCCATTCCCGAGTAGCTTCTATGGACTCATGTCAGCTGGATTCCCTCTAATCACCCCGACAGTCCAAGACTTACAGCTCGGAGTGGGGAGAAGTCGGTGACAAGATTACAGATCGTGCCCATGGCGGCAACCTCAACCGTCCATCCTCTCTCTTCCGAACTGCTCAGATCTTCATTCTCGGCATCTCCACCTGCCGTCGGAGCACATTCCCGCCGTAACACCTCCACAACCTCATCTGCGACTCCCGAGTCGATCAGACTTGTCCGTAAGACTGCGATACATCGGCTGAGGGCGCGTGAGAGCTGGCACGCAGCCGCGCGGACGCCATACGAGGGATGCCGTAGGGCTTTCAAAAGGTGTGGGAAGAAAGCAGGTTGATGCTCAGCAATGAGAGACCGAGTGGATTCAGTCTGGAAAGATAGGGAAGCGAGAGCTAGGAGGATCGACTGGAGGCGTGAGCAAACAGACAATGGAGACTTACCTCCCGTGCTCGACTGGATGGATCCGCCCCTAGCTCTCCTCGACTTTCTTCCTCGTCCAGCTTGATGTACAGGCTGAGCAATTGGGAAGGGCATCCTCTGTCTGCTGCTGCTTTTTGAAGACTGGCATCATCGCCTACGAGAGCGGCTGAAACGTCAGCGGTGATGATGGGCAGAGATCTCATACCCACCGAGAACAAAGCAAAGCTTGATCCGATCTTCAATCGCGTCCCCCTTGAGTAGCTGGACCACGACATCTAGGACATTCCGGTTCAGTGCACCTCGGCGAACACTGCTTTCTTCCGTGGCAGGGCGGGTCGAACCATCCGTCTCAGCCTTGGTGAGGTTTGTCAAACTGGTCTATCAGCGCCAACGTGCCATTTAGTCAGAGTCGAACTCACCAGCTCGCTGCGGCTATTCTGACTGCAGTCGATGCGCCTCTCATCATCCCTAGCAACTCGCCAACAAAGCCCGAATCCCCGTCATCCTCCATCTTCCAATCTTCCCCATCGCCCGGCGAAAGGGTCTTGGGTCCGGGCCAGTGTCTGACGATAGCAGCTAGGTCCGGCTGGCCCTTTACTAGCGCCGCAAGAAGGTCCAAGGCCGCTTCGAGGAGCTTCGGGTTGCGGCGGGTGGTAGTGTTCCCACTCATCAGCCCGGTAGAGGGATCGAGCGTGAAGGGAGAGGAGGAAATGTTGTTGAGTAGGTGGATGAGAATGAAGGGCGTGATCTTGGAGGACGATGAGGGAGAAGAATGCGTGGAGGCCGAGGTAGGCCGCCATCTCGCCAATGCCTCGCGATGGAATGGTAGGGCGATCAAGCGGGCCAAGAGCTGATAGAGGGGTAAGAGAATCTGGAGATTGGTCGAGTATTCGAATGAAGACAACAACGTATCCAGATTGTCCTTCTGTAATGTCCATCAGCCCTTGATCTACATATCTTAAAATGGACATACCTCAAAAACCATAGACAAGACCTCACTGGCCATACCTGGTCCAGCTCCCTCGCTTACGGGCCTCTCCACCTCCTTACCCTTCCCTTTCCATTCCGACCGCACGGTCTCTGCCCCAGTCCCACCTAGACCAGTATCGACTGGCCGGCGCTGAAGAGTTACGCCCCACATAAACCCCCAGACGAGGTCCGCAGTGGCCACGAGCACATTCCGGAGGGCGCGCAGAAGCGCTGACAGAAGGCGAGCCCGGTCTGCTGGCGAGAGCGAGGATGAGGCGCACGTGCTGCGGATAACGTGTAAGAGGCGGATAGGAGCTTGAGAGTGAAGGATGGGACGAAGAGTGAGAGTGCCGACTGTAATCATCAGTCAACTCCTCGAGCTTAGAGGACATTACGCACCATTCGCTAAAGCGCCAATAATGACTGCTATTTCGACAATGATGTCTAGTGTCACGGAGTCGGCATTCCTGCCAGACGGCAGCTCTAACCACTGCAATAGGCTAGGTCAGATCAGCTGATGCACTGCGTGTGATCGGACTGGACCCGGGGGCAACTTGCAATTGCAGAACCTCTTCATCTCCCGCTACCTCCACCTTCTTCCATGTATTCCCAATCACTGAATTCTTCAGGTCTTTCAGTACGCCGAGGAGGGCAGTACTGGACGTTGCTCCGGTCAGTGAGGATAGGGTGGTCGTAGTCATAGTAGGTGATGTGTTGAGAGGTGTTACAGTCGAGTGGACAGTGGCGGATGCTGCAGGCTGATGTCCGGATATAGCAGTAGCCGGATATACAGCACCTCCTGTCGACTTCTGTCCGCCTAGGCCTGTCATGATGCTGGACGGACCAAACGCAACTTGGAATAAGTTCCTCTGGCCTACTCCGCCCAAGATAAAAGATAGGCCAACATCCCTCAACCTGCATTATAGATGAATCCCTCGTGACCGCCTCATCCATCATTATAAAACTCCCCAAAGTCCTACTCTGCTCCGACGACATAGACCACCTCGCTAGGCCTAACAAAGAGCGCTCTAAGCCCTTGTGAACCCACCCAGTCACTCCCCCCCGCGCCGCCCTGCGCACCAGGTACAAAGGGGCTGATGCTCCTCTTCCCGCCCCTTCGGCTCTGTCCACGCTCTCCAATCGCCGTCGAATTTGACGGAAGACCGAAACCTAACCCCAATCCCAATCCCACAGATTTCCCAGCTGGACCCCCACCGCCCTTCTCAAGCCCATCGCGGATAGTCTCAATCTTACGCTGGCGGGCTGTCCGCGCGTCAAACTCCGCCTCTGCCCTGGCTTCGTAGGTCGTCTGCACCGGGTCCGTTTGGGTCAGGTGGAAGTAATGCACGCCGTCCTGGCTGCCCGCGGGGAGCGTGTTGACTCCGAATCTGTCCAGATCCTCTGCTTCGATCCCAACCCACGGTCCTTTGGCCTATCAAATATTAGTCTAAGCTTTACCGACTAGAACCTCAACTTACATTGCTCAGATACCCAATGTATTTCACCTGAGCCCTGAACCTTGCACGCCGCCCCTCCAGGGAGACGATGCACGGTATGCCTACTCGCAGACTGACACCCTGGCCCTTGAACATCTCACTCCCATCCTGAATTTCCAACTCGTCGAGCGTCGGGGGAGTAAGTGGGCGTCGAGGCGGATCAAACGCAGATGCGGGATGACCAAGACGGGCCGAAGCAGTAGAGCGGACACTGCTAGAGCTGATCTTTCGGGTCGTGCGAGGTATAGCTATCGGAGGGGGTAGTTTACGAGGAGCGGAAATGGGGGAGGAAGATAGTTCAGCAGGGGAGAATTGTCCATCATGCTCTTGATCATGATCGATATCGGACGGTAGTCGGATGATGGGATCGCCCGTCTCGCTTGATCTAGGCGTGCGGGCTTCGGGATCTTCAGCAGTGGATGAAGAGGAAGAGCGATTGGGGGGTACCTGCAATCCCCGCCCCGACGAGCTGGCGCCAGTAGGGAAAGGAGCGCGGGGAGCGGCCTTTGGACCTAGCCGACTCTTCTGAGGTGACAGGCCTGATGATCGCGCATTCGTACTGGGAGTAGTAGGTGTGTTTCTCGCTCTGAGGGGGATGATGGGTATTGTCGGTACAGGTGGGACATTCCTCAGCGTACTGGCTGTAGATGGGTTTCGGCTTCTCGCCGTAGAAGCAGTAGTAGACGCCGACGTGGTTCGCAGTCGTGACGAAGCCACAGAAGCAGCAGACTCCAGGCGAGAGCGGGCAGTACTGGCTACTGATGCTCCCGAAGTAGGCCGAAGTGTTGACGCTTTGGGCAGGGGCGTCCGAGCAGCAGTCCTGGATAACGTATCCGATGATCGAGCGGAAGGAAGAGAGGGGACAGGCGGGGCAGTAGCTTTGGTGACGGACATCCGAGGTGTTCGCGTGGAGGTCACCGAAGACGTCCTCGTGCGCACGGCTGAAACCGACGCAGAAGGTGTCGTCGTCTTCGGCGGTACTGTCGGTGTATTGGCACTCTTAGTCCCGATGCCCGTCGGCGGGGTTGTTTTGGATGCAGGACCACCCGAAGTCCGGCCTGCAACAGTGGACTTTGTGGTCCGGGTGGTACGCACCGAACTGACGGATGGAGTAGGTTTAGGCGATGACGGGCGAGTTGTAGAACCTGCGACGGCCGTTGTTGACTCCTCCACCAGATCATCTTCAATAGCTTTTCCCTTCCCCTTTCCAAGACCTATCCCAGTCCCAATTTGACCAGAACCGCCCGCCAATGATCCCCTCGAGACCAAAGGTCGAATTCCTCCGCTGAGAACATCCCTCTTTGCTCCTACCCCTGCAGTATCTCTCGAACTAGGGGTGGGACTGCCGTCTCTCCGTTCTATTTCGCTAGTCGCAGAAACCACTCGCTTACCGCCTCCACCAATGCTAACTCTATTTCCCGTTCGGGCAGCGGTTGGACTGCGCGCCTGCGGACCGACCATAGCAGTCGGTGCGGTCAGTGGGGAGCTCTCCCTAGGGCGCAAGGAGCGTGTAGACAATGCCGAGCTTGTAGAAGCTGACGAGGAGAGGCGGAGGCGACGGAGGCCGTTAGGCTCGACCGGGCCAGCCGCGCTCATGGACGGAGCTTCTCGTGTGGGTGAGAGGGCAGTACGGGATGAGGAAGCGATAGAAGAGCGCCCGATGGACGTTTCGCCAAGCGAGACGATTTTCGATACGGTTCGCGGGATACCAGATCGTGTGGTCTGTGGGGTCGTACGTCGGGGCGTAGGAGATGTTGAGATTGCAACAAGATCTTCGTCATTGACCTCTATCGCTAATAAAGTCAGCTCTCATTCATAACTCTTGGGTCAAAGCACTGACCATCCGCAATTTCCTTCATTACCCAACTTTCCAACCCCACAAATCCTCCCGCATCTCGGATATGCAACCACCTTCTCCGCATATGTGCTACTACACCGTCCTTTGCACCTTCTATGATTTGTCTGCCCCTTGATCGGATGGGCAGGATAGTCTGCATGGTCTCTGGATGCGTTTTGAGCAAGATCGAAGATACCAGAGCCTATCCATCAGCAAGATTTGTCGAACGGAGAAGAAAACTCACTTGATACACCCTTTGCGCCTCGACGCACATCTTCACCCCTCCAATACAGTCCACTAATTCTTTCATGACACCTTCGATCAGATCGGCACTGAATCCTTTCCCATCCAGCAACTCCCACATTTCTTTACCCTCCGCCACCTGTCCAAAGTCCACAACAAGCACCCCTCTCGCATACTCCTCAACCTCATCCACCATTTTCTCTAAATTCTCCACCCAGCCAGCGGCCGCACTGCCTTTTGTCCGAATAGCACTCTCCATTCTCGTCCGTAGCTGCCCTATCGATCGGAAAGTCGACATGATGTTCCGAGGGGAAAAATCCGCCTTGACTGCCTGAACAAGATCTGCTTGCTGCTCCTTGGTGGCCAGACCCACCTCCCGGCTCCAGGATCCGCCCCATCCAGCAATCAAATACACCCGACTGGCCTGGACCAGCGCTGTATTGCCCACATCATCTTCCATTGCGAATCGCCAGACCCGCGCCACCCGAACTGCGCACCGCTTACAGTGACACCGGGTATAATCTATACCGTGGCAGAAGTCCCAGACAATTCTGGCGGTAACTTCGTCAATGAGACTGTCCAGCTGAAGGTAGGCCGCCGCTCGATATATCTGGAATGCCGTGGTGAGGTCAAATGTCCGATTGGAGAAGTCGAGGTGGCCAGCGTAGATATAGCCCAGGCAGAAATGGAGAGATGCGGGAGTGAAGGGTGGGGTTGGGAGATGGATATCCACAGTACCATTTGATAGCGATGGGGAGAGGAATGATGATGTATTAAGGAGAAGTGCGGCAAAGTATGGCGAGCGAGAAACGAGGATGAACCGATGAGCTGTAAAGACTGCCGTGGAAGATAAGGAATCGGTCGATTCGTCCGAATCTGAATCTTCGGCGGCCGATCCGTCCATACAGGCAGTATCGAGATGTATCCTCACATCGACGTATAGCTTTGAACGCCACATGTACGTCAAATCCTGACCGAGTTTGTCCCTTCGCTCATCTTGGTTTCCCCTCCTGCCTAGAGAATCCCGGATAGACGACCCAGTGACAACAGCGTCATCCTCTGATATCCACTCGACAACATCTCCGAACCCTTCGCCGGTGTACAGCCATTCCAACTGCGCCTGGAAAAGCTCGGGTGTGTCGCCGTGTGTGAGACGCATGACACCATCCGCGCCTACTGCAGAGGCAGACGGAGCGCGCAGAGTCACATCAGAGTATGAAGTCCTGGCTGAAAGAGAGCTCGTGGCGCGGAAGGAGGTCGGTGGCGAGTTAGGACGAGAGGAGAAGAGGGGCGGAAGGAGGTGGGAAGAGGACGGCGATGGAGATCGGGCGGAAGGTGAGCGAGAGAATGGACGAGTAAGGAAATATCGGTCTTTGAATGCTTCTGCTTGGATCAGAAAGGTCCAAAGTCATCAGACAAAGACGTACTTGGTGCTCGAGCATAAATCACAGCTGCATCCATCAGCTCGGACCAAAGTGCACCCTTGACGTGACTTACCCTTATGTCCCCAAATACGATTCCCTCCACATTCAGTCTCCCAGCTCACATCTCCAAATCGCTCCTTTGCATGTCCAAACAAACTCGTCAAGTCCCTCGCCCAAATCTCAGTCGAATGCTCGACACGCTTCTCGACAGTGGCAAAGGGCGAAGGAGACGCGACTGTTTGTGGTCGCGATCGATTTTGGGCGGTCATCTTGACTTTTGAGAGCGAACGTGCTATTTGCTATCTGGCCTCGGCATAGTTTCCTAGTCGTCGCTGAGATGAGGCGCACATCGCCCAGCGCGAGAGATGTCAAGGGGTAGAAGAGAAGGAAAATTCGATAGAGTTCGATGGGTCGAGCCAATTTAAGGTTTGTTTGACCACCACAACATGAAACGCTTTACGTCATGTAAAGATTTACCACTTGAGGCAATTCCTGCGATCCAACATCTTGCTGTAGATAGAACATGCCTGCCTATCACCAGTCTACGCTATGCCAATCATTCTGACCCCAGCAGATCCCTCTCCACCCCAGCCCGAGCTCATTTTCACTATCGTATCTCCGCCAGCCGCCTCTACTCTCCCGTTCTCCTGCGTCGTCCCCGAACTCTCTGATAGAGTTCTCATTCCCGCAGCCAAACCTCTCCCTCTCCTCTTCTCCGCAAGCTGCTCTCTCTTCTCCCTCTCGATAGCCTCTTTCCGCTCTAGCCGCTTTGCCGACCGTGCGTATTTCTTGGCAACTCGCCCCATTTTGGTCAATAGAGACTCCTTGGTCTGCTCCAGCACAACATCTAGCTTCTTCTCCGTGACATCTATCATCTCCAGATGGACAGATGGATCAAAAGTCATAGGCCTGATGCTTTCCTGCGATCCAGGCCTCAAAGCCAGAAGGACAAGCTTCTCTCGTTCTAGCTGTTCCCTCGCTTCGCTGACCAGAACCTGGAAGCGGCGCCGTGACCACGAGCTGGCGTTGGATTTACGCGCAAACAAGTCGGCGTCCCAGAACCACTGAGAGTCCACCGCCAGCCTCGGGCCGGGCACGGCGAACCACTCGGCATGCGCAGGGTCGCCGCCGGTCGCAGCTTGGCGGAATTGGAGAGCCGCAAGCCATTCGGCCCGAATCGCCGTGACGGAGGATAGGGCAGAGGCGAGAACGTGATTGAGTAGCTGCATATCGCCGGCGGCAATGACGTGACGAACGAGGATGGCTATGGTTTCGGTGTGGATTCGGTTGTTGGGGTAGGCAAGGATAGGCTTGGATGAGAATGTGATGGATCGTGGTATGGATTGTGGATAGAAGTCTTTGAAAGTTGGTTTGTCGCTTAATGGAGGGAGAGGGAGAGGGGAGGGTGGGAAATTCATATGTGCTACCTTGTCAGCTATGACCCCGACAGCAGTTCGGGTCGAGAGCTTACGCGGTGGATCCCGACCTTGCTCTTGCGCTTCACGCGCGACGACAGCGGCGACATCGGTGCTCCGTCGCCGCCCGAAGATAGTCATCCCCCTCGCCTCGTCCGCCTCTTGCCGCATCATCCCACTGAGGGTCGGTATCTCCTCATTCACCTCCTCGGTCCCTTCTCTTAGCTCAATCGTCGCGCCAGACTGCTCCGCAAGCACTTCATATGCACTGAGCATCTTCCAAACGTCCCCCTTTCTCCCCCAGTAGTCCACCAGGGCGTAGACGTGCGGACCTCTTAACCGCTCTCCCTTCTCTCCCAACGTCAAGTATCGCATGTCTACCCCATACGCCTTGACACATACTTCCTCCAGTATGACATCGAGATTGGCGACAATATCGGCCGAGCCGATATGCCCCTTGGCGGCGTATATAGTTTGGATAAGCAGTGACGTGCTGACATTCCGAGGGACCAGGTCGAATGTTGACATGTCGCCTTGGATCTGCCACAGAGCCTCCAACACCCGCTGAGCCCGTGAGCCGTGTAAGCTCCCGGGCGCCGTCCGATCCAGCCACTCGCGCAGAGCTGCGAGGCGAGAATCGACCATCCGGATGTCCATGGTGTGACCCTTGGTCCGCATGCCATCGGAGATGGCTTCCGCGCCGTACGTGTCCCCGACCCTTCCCATGATAGCCAATGCGAAGCGGTAATCCGACGCTCTGGGTCCTGCACCATCTTCCTCGTTGTTGCTCAATTCGATATCCCGCAACATCTGCGACATCCTCCTGCCATACTTGGAGATGCCTTTGTGCGGCTCCTGCACGTTCCCTTCCTGATGCATCACCACCCGCCTTCTCCCCTGAGTGTCCAGCTGATCGAAAGAAGGCACAACAGCCCGGAGGACATTCTGTAAGAAGTGATGATTCAGACTCGCCCGGGCCGAAGGCGAGAGCTGGCCGTACATTCGCCAAGTTATTCCGGCGAACTCATCGTCTCGACGTATGTATGCCTGGTAGATGTGCTTCTGGAGATCGGTCAGAATCCGAGCGTCGGACTCTGAATACGAAGCGAGGTGGTCTTGGAGTTGGGTAAGAGGGGGTCGGTGCGAAGTGAAGAAGTTGTCTTCATCCTCGGGGGATGGTTCAGTGGGAGGGGGAGAGCGGGTGGCATAGTTGGAAGGTCCGGCCTGGTTGGGCTCATAAGTGTGAGAAGCGTGCTCGCGGATATGTTGCTGAGATGAAGTAGCGACAGGGATGGAGGGGGCAGCTGTGGCAGTAGCTGTTGAAGCGAACCGAAGGGGAACGAGCGGTCTAGAGGAATGAGCTGGCACCCTTAGATGAGGCGACAAAAAGCATAGAAGTTTTGGGGCACCTACCTCGTCTGCGCTCCTTGCAGCAATCCTAGCTTCCTCATCCTCCAAGCTGCCTTCATCTTTGCGTCTACAGGGTCTATGAGTGGTAAGGTCTTCGCTGGTACTGGAAAAAGTCCGGCCGAGGAACAAGCATTATATTACGTACATCCGAGATCCGGAATTCGGAAATCCGGCTTGTGTCCGATGTGCCACACTCTGATAACGCCGCTCTGGCTTGCGGAGTTTCGTTTTCCAGCCGCAGCCAGGGAGGGCCACGTGGTCGACAAGGGGAGATTTTGATTCCGCGAAACTGGAGCTTTGCGTTGAATTTGAGTGAGGGATCGGCCTTTCTCCTTATCCTTCAAGTCACCCCCACCCCATCCATACACAATGGTAAGTTACAGCGCTAGCATCGCCATTGCGGACAGCGGCGTCTGCTTCGAACCGCCAACGGGAAGGAAGCCTGCGGGAAGGGAAGAGGACAGATTTGAGAAGGGATTGAGCAGGCTACCGCAGGGTTGGCGCTGGAAAGAGCGTGTGATGAACGGACGGGATCATACGGACGGAACAGGCTATCTTGGAGGAGAAGACGACGCTGAGGGGACTCATCACCTCCAAAAGTAGTGGCTGACAATTCAGCCGTCCCAGAAACGTTTCGTTATCAAGCAGAAGCTTGCCAAGAAGGCTCGTCAGAACCGACCCATTCCCCAATGGTTCCGTTTGAAGACAGACAGTGAGTCTTGAGGCTGTCGTGTAACATGAATAAAGCTGATACCGTGTCAGACGCCATCCAATATAACGCAAAGAGGCGCCACTGGCGACGAACGAAGCTCAACCTTTAAAACCCTTATCCATTTCTATCACATTCGACTCTCTTCTTCTCTTCTACGCTCGATGGGATATTTGGCGGATTGGGGAATTGGGGGAAAGGTGTGCTTGATGGGGATTTGGGGATTGAGGATGGGGGAGTGAGGGGGGAGGGTTCAGGGAGTTGGAGAAGGGATGGGGAGAAGGGATGGGCCGTACTCGTCCTGTGTGGACGGGGAAAGCTTGTATATCACATACAACCAGTATGGAGGGCATGGAATATTCGTGCTCGGCCTGAATTCTCAGAGCTTCGAGGTCGGCGTCTTCGCTGATGGCGGGGTCTAGGGCTCTGGGATACTGATGGGAAGTAGACTGTGAGACGGGACTGACCTTGCGCGTGGAAGAGGGGACTCGCTTGGCGGTAGTTCGCCTGTGGATGTGGATACGCCCATGGATTGCGAACGGCAGGGGCTGGTCTACATCTGATCATCGAGATACGAACGCCCCTAATTGAACACCAAGCCACTCACAGCATGCACACAACCCCCGTGAACGCGCTGCTTACCCTCGATGAAGGCGACTTGAGGAGGGACCGGCTTTACTTTACGTCAAGCCGTGGATTCTTCCACTGGGATCGCGCGGAGATCAATACGGCATGCACCGTAGTTGTCCAAGGCTAAAGCTTCGCGCATTCTACATTCGTGTTTAGAGCTTTGCCCACTCAGCGCATGTGAGTTAAAATTACAAATGGCTGCATCAAAATATCAGAGCCATGACTACGGATCTATCTACGACACAGGACAAAAGCACTAAAGTTGGATGATCTAAGAAAATACCGAGCTCAAGCCAAACGATCACAACCTACAAACCCCCTTCGCTCCCCTTGCTCCGGCTACTACCAATCACTGATAGCGTCATATGTACGACTCTCATCCACTCTCACCCCGTCATCCGCTTTACCACGCTACTCGTCCAACAGGATATCCGAATTGGAGGGAGGGGTCGGCAGGCGATAGGAGGGTATGGATAGGTGAAGGGCTAAATGGCCCGCATGAAGATCTGTTGACGCCTCTTCTAAGCTAAGCGGGAATGGGGCTGTGCATGCCGTGCGGGTGGCCGAAGTGGTGGTGACCGTGGCCTCGGTGCATGTGGCCACCGTGAGGGAAAGGAGGGGGGCCGTGATGGCTGCTTGGTCTAGGAGGACCATGAGGACCAAAGTGGTGCCGAGGGCCGCCATGGCCAAATGGACCGAAAGGGGGTGGACCGCCAGTGTGGCTACGGGGACCATGGTGGGGTGGATCCATATGACCTTGAGCGGGATGGAAGTGATGATGACCCGGACCATCCCTCATACCGCCTTGCCCAACATCGCCAAATCTACCGCCTGGACCGCCGCCATACCCGCCGCGCATCCCTCTGGGCCCATCTGGGTGGAAAGAATGATGGTCACCCCGACTGTAGTGGGACTGGTGCTTCATACCCGCCCAACCAGGAGGGGAGTGGGCTCGGTGGTGGCGCTGAGCTTTGTCGCCCGGGGAGGAGGCGCGGTGACCTTTGTGCTTGTGGGGATGCGGGTGGTGGTGATCATGATGGTTGTGGTGACCGTGATGACCGTGAGGAGGGCCATGGTGGGGACGACCATGATGAGGCGGACCATGAGGGAAAGGAGGAGGGGAATGGTGTCTGTGAGGGTGACGATGCCCATGGTGGCCGGGAAGGTGCCTGCCGGGAGGGGGAGGGGAGTGGTGACCGTGATGATGAGGGCCTCTAGGCATCTTGTCGCCCTCAGAGGAAGTTACGGAGGGCGTATCGCTGATATCGCCGGAGGCGGAGTTGTCATCAAGAAGAAGATTACCGGTCTTCTCGTTGAGTTCGTCAATGTCGACGTGGACATACTCCGGGGAGTCGTCGACTGGGTTCTGGACGGTGGGAGTAGGGGCTTCGGAGGGAATGGGAACGCTTTGGAGTTGCATATTGGGTAGTTAGTTTGGATGGGTGGAGGGGTGGGTGGCGAAAGAATGAGGATCGTGTAGGGTGTGTCAGATTTAGTCGTCTTATATCTTGTAGCGAAGGAGACTGCGGGGCTGCTGCACTTGCGCAGGCTTGGAGGTGCGGCGCAGTATGGTTCAGCTCTAGCCTATACTGTACGCTGCCTGCGGAAAAAGCGCAGTCAAGCAAGAAGCGAGATACACTGCTGGCGATTACTGACGATGTCGCCGATCATTCAGGCACGAGTATGCCGAGATAGTACTGCGCAATGTGGCCCTGGGGCCCTGGGGGAGCTATGGGCCGTCTGGATCTGAGGGATGTAGGAAGAGCTGAAGCAGGCAAGGAGTAGAGCTCGGATATGACAGTGTACAGTGACAGGGTATTGTGCATGATTTCATATGAGGGTCTGAGTATGGGTACGGGTCTTTATAGACATGATGATAGAGTCGGCCGGGGTCCAAGGGGAGACAGATCTAGACAGATGCGCAGAAGGCGTTTGAAAGATGGATGTTACCGGGGCTTCGTATAGAGACCAGGCCTAGCGAGCCATTTGCTTTTCGATCCAGTAATAACAGCGGCGGAAGTTTGGTACCTGGGTGATTTGATAGGACAAGCCTGATGATGAATACACTTCAGCGCTGAGTCAACCAACAGTGACAAGAGACCAACCTATGTAGAGCGGTATCATCATCTTTCCAGTCCAAAAAGGGCTTCTCCGGAAGGTCGAGTAAGTGAAGACGCCTGCGTGCAGAGCCTGGTTGATCACAAGGCCTTGGCAGCCGATGAAGAATGATACCGGGGCGGACAGCTGCAGTTGCTTGTACCTAGAGGAATCAGCATGCGATGGAGCGTGTCGCATAGAGCACATATAAAATGTTTCTAGACGTACCAAGATACTACTAGTTCTGCCTTGTAGATGTTGGGAAGAATCGAGTTCGCCGAAGCAGGAACGGGCGCGACAGATTGGCCTTGCGATCGGTCTTGAACAGAGGGCCTTGCAAAATACTCCTCAGCAATCAACTCAGCACCATACAGCATGAGAGCTGAAATCATAAGCGGGCATGTCTTCCATCTGAGTCACCGGAAAACTTACCGCTGCACACTGTGAACATATGATTGCCACGCTTCTGCATCCTTGACAAGTCTCGGTAGGCGATCTTGTTGGTGTCGAACCATGGTTGCCTTGACATATACACTGTAGCTGCCAGACCAGTGCCGATCAGTCCTGCGCCCGCATACTGCTTGGCGCTGTGCTGATTAGCATCCCCCGGTATGGTCGTGACATCGAGACTCACGTGTACGATACTAAGTGCTGAGGGTTCTGGAGGGGCCAGAGTGAGATTCAGTAGTCATCTTGAGGTATTGAGATGTCAGGTAATTCTGGTGAAAGTGGTATGAGGATGGTCATAATAGCCTGCATTGCGAAGACTGTCTCTTATGCTGATACGGCAGAACAGAGGAAGGAGGCGAGAGGACAACGAAGCATGGTGTTTTGAAACGGGTCACCCGTTGGCAGCTTGAACGAATTGCCCAAAGAAGCTATAACTCGCCAGTGGAAGGGGGATGTGTGTCAAGCCTATGTGTTCTATGCCAAAGTCTATTGTATACATCCAGAAGCTCAGATGCTTCAAAAGCTCGCTGTCATGAAGAGCCCACCCTCTTCCCCCGCGCTCGGCAGTTCCGCCAATCTGGAGAATCATACCAGCTGTCTGATTCTCAATGAGCAACTCGAACCAGCAGATGCTAAGGAGCAGGGTGCTTCCAATGCGAGCTAGCCCTTGGACCTGGTGAGTGATTCTGTCAGAGCAGCACTGCTACTATATCGGAGCCAAGCTGATTCATATGCAGGGAAGGTGCAAGCAAGTTCTTCAAGGTAGCAGCCGGGCTGCTATGGGTAGGGCCAAGGATCTTCCGGGGGGTCAGGTACCAGCGCAAGCCTTTCGATTTGCCGGGTTTGGCAACACTCCCTCACCATCGACCTGCTTCAAAGATTATGGCCCTCGTGACGCCGGGTCAGCTGTGGCGCAGACACCCTAGCACCATGCGGGCACCGGCACCGGTACTGCCCAAGGCCGACGAGACGAGCGATGGCTCTTCTGACACCTCTGATTCCCAGTAAGCTGCAGTCATCTTCCCTCATCACTACAAGCTAACTCCTAAAGGTACGAAATCTGGAGCAGTGAAGCTTCCGAGTATCAGTAAGATATAGTCATCGTCTCGCATCCCAACAAGCTGACTGTTCAGATCCGAATACCTTTCTGTGGAGGATGGCGGAGGCCTGCCGGACGGCGAGACCGCCCAAATCAATCCCGGGTACGTCGAGTCCATGCTCTTCACTCATACAAGCTGACTTTGGCAGGCAGAGCACCGAACAGCGCCTGATGGACCTGGCTGACGCGATCGACGCCACGTACGGATTCGGCGGTGATGTCGTTGAGCACACCTTCTATAACCCCTACCATCGTCGGGGATATCAGTCGGACCAGGATAGCCCCGTATAGGCGGCCTCCTTATCTGTGAGTCCGTTCAGTCTGGTGATTGTAGATGAAGTTCTGGAGGAAGACCTGCTGACATGACTTGCAGATACATCGCTCCACTGCTGGTACCATTTCTCGGGGACCCGGTTTGAACTTAGGATAAGGTTGGCGCGCAGGCGGTCTTTCTGGTCCTACGATCTGAGTGTTGATATATACCTTTTCCTTTCCCAGCCTGTACTTTCTTCCGAGATCACATCAAGCGAGCGAATCAAGCACGGTCTGAAGAGTCACTGACGGTGAACCATTTTGCGGACGTGAGAGTCTGCAATCTCTCATAAGCCGCTGCAAGCAAGCAAGCTTACGAGCCACTAGCCAATCTCGTCACGCACAATAGCGCAGCAGACTCGCGTGTTCATCTTTCCAGGTTGGTCAGATGATTCCCTGCACGCTTGCTTTATGGTCATTTGAGCGCCCAGAGGCGCGTGGTCGGCGCGTAAGCACTTGGTCTGCGTAACTCTTTGGTGTTGATGTGAGAAGCGGCTGGCTCATCGCAATGGCTTGGGTTTGGACTTCGATCCGTCAACCTGACATTCGCCTCGGACACTTGAGCTCCAACTGCCTTTCGGAGAGTGCAATCAGCCAATTCGCCGGCACTACGTATACTACCAGTGAAGCTGAGTTTTGAGTGGTTCCATGAAATGGCCCATTCTCGGCCGGCGGCCTTGGGATCATCGTCACTAGCATACTCTTGACTATCTTATCGAGCCGTAGCGGAGAGATGCGTCAAGCGCTGATTACGGTGAAGTCCTCAAGTACGGCGACAATCCAAGACCATGTACGATCTACTTTGTGTACCTTCACGGGCCTGCTGCCAGAAGCTGCTTCAAGGCAGTGGCCAGGAAGGACACATATCTTGATGTACATAGATGCTATCATAATGCAGGATGTGAGACTGAGCGGTACCTCGGTCCTCAGGTGGACACTGTACCAGACGATTGAGGGCATGGTCAGCAAGCAACAGAAATTATGAAACACGCCGTGTTTCAAGTGCGTAATTACCCAAAGTAGGAATTCTACCCAAATGACGTTGCAGAGTTGCGGTGCCAGGAACGATGACGCACAGTCAAGACTTTTCCTTCTCACGCAGTCTCTGATCACGCCCATTCCTTTGTCATAGAGTATATAACCAGTCCCTGGCCATCTATTCCTACTCGTACAATCCCCACTTACACATCCATATCACACATCTTCACAGCTGCTATTTCAAAATGAGCGACCTCCAGAGCAACCCCAACCTCCACACCAGCGCGCTCCACCCGTCCGAGGTGCACGCGTCAACCTCCGCTGAGGGTAAGCCCATCCTCACCACTGGGCCCCTTACCCCTTCCCTTGACTTCAACCCCGCGGAATTCAAGGCCTCCTCTGACGATTCAACAGGCGTCCACGCAAACCCTCACCCCGTGGTAGCCAAGTCAGGCATCGACCTGTCTACCGGTGTCACACGACCGGCCGAGACACACGCCAACTCCGGCACCTACACTTCCGGCTCCACTGACGCCGAACCCGCCGTCACTGGTCTTCGCAAGCGCGCAGGATCCATCTCTGACACGGTCGGTGCCAAGGTGAATGCTGTTGGCAGCAATGTCAGCAACTCCCTCAACTCGGCAGGCAAAAGCGTTGGCAATCAGGTCCAACACGCTGCCGAGCACCCCGCTGTGCAGAACGCCAAGCAGACTGCTTTGAAGCAGGCCGACAGCTTCAGGCAGGTCCTCGGCAGGTACCCTATCATTGTCGACGCCGAGAAGCGCACTGGTGTTGACCGAGTCGCCCTAGTTGCTGGCGGTGCATTCTTGTAAGTTACCTTTTCTCATTATCTCGGGCGTCCCTGACTCCGCAGATATCTCCTCCTCATCCCCTTGAACTTGTTTGGTCTCGCCCTACCCACTACCCAGCTCCTGACCTTCCTCCCTCCCACTTTCCTCGCCCTGCGCACTCTCGACAACCCCAACGAGGAGCGCACCAAAACCCTCCTCTCCTACTTTGTCGTCTTTGGCTTCGTTCAATTCGCCGAGAGCCTGATGGCAGGTTTCCTCGAGAAGAAGATTCGTAAGTTGATTGACTACTGAGTCATGTGTCTCCAAGCTGACCTATCAGCCCAATACTACACCGTCAAGCTCCTCTTCCTCGCCTACCTCATCCACCCCAAGACCAAGGTGAGTCAAAACCCTTCAGTATCACGTATGTAAGCTAACAAACCAGGGCGCACGCAAGATCCACGCTTCCGTTCTTCGCCCCCTCCTTGCCCACGCTCAACAAGCCCAAAAGCACGCCTCTGAAACCGTCAACACTCCCCCCACCACCAAGCCCTCTTCCGGCTCCACCGTCAACAGCCCCAACTACAACTCGTCCAGCCTAGGCGCAGGTGCCGATATCCCTACACCCCTCACCGCCACCTCGGGATTCGCCACTGCCAGCGGCGCCCCCTCGGGATTCAGCGGCCAGGGCCAGACTCTCGGTGGTCAGACTCAGGGCGGTCAGATCCACTTGCCCTCGGGAGGTGGCACCGGTGTCGGACAGGAGGTCCCAAAGTACTAGGGCCGTGCGATGTTCTTGGCTGAATGATATCCCTCCTGAGTAATCCAGCTGTAGCTTATAGATCAAACACGTATGACGAGAGATGAATGCCTTAATGCTTGGAGATTACAGTCTAATGCTTGAAGATCACAGTAACCCGGTTTCGACTGCCATTCGCCAAGGCAAACAGTATATCCATGCAAACACGCTGATAGGAGTTTCCAATAATGTAAAGATTTGTTCGTTAAAATGACAGCGGTCGTTTAATCCACGCCTATCCCCCACCCATCCCATATCTCATCCAACATCTACCCCACAGTCTATGCCACAAATGTTGCTAACCGCCTAACGAGTGGGACATTCAGCCAAGCCGGCACATCTGAGATATCAGTGATGTCCCTACTTTGACGATCGAGGACTTGAAAACTCACAAGTCTCCAAACCTGGTATCTCCCTCGCCGCTGGTAATTGATACGGTCCAACCTCATCCGTCTCGGGCGCTAACAGCAACTGATCAGACTTATCATCCGGCTTCACCCTCGCCGCGACAGCTTTGAGGATATCGGACGTGATGGGCGCTTCGTAGTCCGCATTATGATATTGCGCAATGAGTTTCTGGATTTGCGATGGGGATAGGATCCAGCACACGTCGAATAGAATCTCAATGTCGCCCATTGATGCCTGACTATTAGCCCAAATTGCCAAAGTAGTAAAAGCAAAACATACCTTCTTAAGCTGTAGTAGCTTTGTGGCCTGCATGAGGTGTTCTAGCTGTAATAGCCCTTCTGGGATATCATGCGCTTTACACCATTCCTCTATCCGAGTAATGTTGTACTGGATTTGCATAGCTGACACGTATCAGCTGGCTTTCTCGCTCGAACCAAAGAAAACACTTACCTCGCTTCCAAGAACAGAAGTTTCTCCGCATAATCAAATCATTAAACGCCACCGTCCCAATCAGCTTCAAAAGTTCCGTCACCACCTGTTGCATCACGCTCTCCTCGACATAGTAGCTCTTCAAGCACTTCCAGACTGCATTAAGCAGATTGAGAATGTCGTCCATGCTGGCCGTCGGCGCCGTGCTTGTGCTCATTCCGATGAACTTGCTGAACATCCGACCGTGTCCGTCCGACGTTATGAAGCCTGGCAGAGCCTGTGACTCGATCAAAGCGGGGATGACGAGCTTGCCCATCACCCGCTTGATCTCAAGCATGAGCGTGTGGTAGATGTTGTACTCGAGCGAGTCAAGATCGTGCTTGACGACCTCGACGAGGCGCTCGTATAGTTCCCAATCGAGCGGTCGGCCGCTGGATGGGTCGTCGTTCCCGGGTGCAATGCCTTGCTTGGCGTCGGCTTCGGCAATGCAGATGAAGGATAGGATTTCGTGTACGTTGGTCAACCAGAAGATTCCAGGTTGGATGACGTCTTCTCCCTTGAATTGCTGCGATGTCAGCCGAAGTCCCCCAATCTATGACCAAGACTTACCATGACATAAGTCTGGACAGACTGCATGACATTCGCCAAGAAGCGCTCACTCTCCGGTATCATGCCCAGCTTCCACATCTCATTACTGATCAGACTGATCAAGTGCGCCGGGAAAATGACCTCTTTCGCCAATGGAGGGTTATGAGAGCTGGGTGCGGGTATTCTGAGATCATGGATCAATCCCTGGAGCACATCGTCATCCAGCCCGACTTCGTCCGACAGCAATCGTGATATCTCGTCAGATGGCGAGTCGACAACCGTCGGCAGCCCGTTCGAGTCCCGAGGCCTGAGCGGTCCAACGTCACTTGGGAACATGACGGAGACTGCGCGAGGATTCGCATTCGATTTTTTGATGGCCATTATTTCGTCGTGTGACAGCTTTCGAGCGTGCATACCCGTCGCGCCATGGCCAGTAGAATGCCGACGTTGGCGTCGACGTTGGGCAGGGGGATTGGCGGTAGTGTTTGACCCATCGAATTGCCGAAGGCCGTTTGGGAGTGTAGGGGAAGTAGGGGGTTCACGATGACCTTTAGTCAAAGCGTTCATGGCGTTATTTCTCGATACTTGCTCTTTGAGCGTTGCAAGTTCCGCTCGAAGAGCAGAAACACTCGTAGCGGCTTCAGAACTCTTGACAAGTTCTGAATCATGCGCAGCGGATTTGGTATCCAGTTCCGCCGCCATCCGCTGAAGATCATCCGCCATCTTGATCCTTTCCGCCTCCTTCTCCTCTGCAAGCCTAAGAGCTGACCGTAATTTCTCCTCGGCCTCATTCTTGGCTTTGACAGCCACCTCGAACTGAGTGACAGGCACAGTTGGCACTGCCAATTTCTCCTCCAGCTCTCGGGACTTTGATGAAGCCTCATCATGACGCGATTGCCACTGAATGATCTGGTGTTCCAATGTCGATATCCGCGAGTTGAGCTCTTTGGTCTCCGCCGTCCGCTTCTGGAGATTTTGGGTGAGTTCCACCACCTTGTTTTCGAGGTGGTAAGATATCTCCTTGAACTTCGTTGCGGACTTCGCTTCGGCTTTGAGACCCTTGAGTTCTCGTACGGCAAGCTTGCGACGATAGACGGATTGGAGAACGACGACCTTTCGGATTTCGGATTTGGCTCGGCGGCGAGACAGGCTATGGGTGAGCTTAGATCCCCGGTTCGGATTGACGTCAACTCACCATCCTCTCCACAGGCACTGTAGGGTAATGACAGCATTGTCGATCTTGGCTTGTCGAATTTCTTTCCGCGCAATGTACCCTCGACCAACTATCAAATCAGCCAAACCCAGAAATATACCGCGAAACACTTACCAGCCTGTATCTTGACCACAGCTTCCCTTGTCCTCGAATACTCTCTCCGCGCCAACCAACCCCTGACTTGCTTCTGTATCCGAATAGCCGCCGTCTGCTGCCTCAAATCCTCATAAGCCTTCCTGGCCAAAACGCCACGCCACCATGACTGGATGACAACGCTCGCACCCTTCATAGCCTTGTACCGCTTGTAATCAAGGTATCGCCGTATGTTCTTCTGAACCAAGGTGACGAGTTGACCGATCCGGTTCGACCGCTGAGATTCGAGTAGGGCGAGCATACCTGCTCTGAAGAAGATCTTGGTAAGACCCATCTGGTACCGGTCGTCCTCGGGGAGTGTACGCGAAAGGATGAGAGAGCAGAGTGATCGGACATCATCGTTCCCTGCCCAGTCTTTCGAGGGGACCAGCATGTAATATCTGCGAATATCAGCTCCAGATCTTCCTGTAGTAGACCAAACATACCTTTCGGCAAACTCTGCAAATGTCCATCGTGAGGGATACCCCGCACAACTGATCCTGATAGTCTCGAGCACACCACAAGCTCTCAGCTGGCTCAACACCTGGTTTGGCTCAAACAACCACGCCTTCTTCGCCTCGTTAGGCTTGATGCACCGGATATAGTGCACGTTGGTATGATTGATGGTGTCCATGAGGGAGATGAGGGAGTACTTGAATATACTCCCCAGTGTGGGTTTACGAGCAGTCGCTCCGGCTCGTTTACCTGGGGCAGCGACAGCGCCAGCAGCAGGTTTGACATCGCCGTTCGCCGCTCTGGTACTGCTCGCGGCTGACAGAGCAGCATCGAGGACCTCGCGCAGGAACTCGTTTGAGCTTCCCTGCAATAGCGCAAGGTGTTCATCCGGTACGGTATCCCGATTCTTATCGATGAACCCCTCGACGTCGTACGTGACATCAAGAGCATAATGGGCGATGGTGAAGGCGTTCTGGTTGAAACGGGGCTTTTTGAACACATCCTTGTTCTCGGGTTTGGCAAGTTGAGAGTGAAGTTTCGTGGCAAGGGACGCATCGGCACCGGCTGGTAGACGTGACTCTTCGTCCAAGAGGGTGAGGATACCCATCTTGCCCTCGATAATGTCGATACAAGCTTGGTTGTCGGCAAATTCGATAAAGGTCCAGTTGATCTGTTCGCGGACATACTCTTCTTGCTCGAGCTGAAGATGTCAGCTTGTGTCAAGGGAGGCCTGGTTTGCAGCTCACCTTGAAGACATGTGCGTTGAATTCCTGCTGCAGCTTTTCGTTGGCCCAATTGATACAAAATTGCTCGAATGAGTTCTTCTTGAAGTGCTCAAAACCGTACTGCCAGTCAGCCACTAATTCAACTTGCCGGGCACAAGTCAGAACTGACGATATCGAGCACACCAATAAACTTGGTAGACCGTTCAGCCTTCCCCTCCCCACACAGACTCTCGTTCACAACACCAACAAGCCACTACAATGTCAGCCTTATCACTAGACAGTCCGCAGTTGTAACTCACATCAAACAGACACGAATACACAAACTTGGCCACCGAGTCTCGGACGACTGAAGCCGCCGCGCTCCCCAGGGCAGTGACGATCTTTTCCGATCGCGTCGTAAGCTGCTTCTTGATGGTCCACTTCTTAAAGTCTGAAGCTGGTAGACCCAGCAAAGCAGTCGCGAGGCCCAGAGACACATCGTCATCCGCCAAGACTGCGTCTGTCCGCGACTGGGTGATTTTGATATTACCCAGATGCAGCAGCGCGGCTAGCAGCTTAAAGACGTGCCATTGACGCTCGACAGCAATGCCCACTGTAGATAGCGCAGTTTGGGTATCTCGGAACTCCTTGGCGTCGTCGACTCCTGGGATGGGCGTCGAGGAGGGTCCGCCACCTGCGAGATAGGCAAAGTCGGAGGGATTGGAGGATAGTGATAGGTCTTTCTTCTCTTTGGACGGAGCGCCCGCGAGAAGTTGATAGAAGATGTGATAATTTCGTTCGGATTCAGGTTGGTAGACTAGTCGAGAGCGTTCAAGGAGGTATGTCCGAATTCTAGCGCCGACAATTTCGTGCGTGTTGTCAAAGAGGACCTGAGGGTCAGGTCTGTTCTTGGGGGACAATGAAAAGACTTACCTCGATGTACTTTCCGAATCTAGATGAATTATCATTCCTCGTCGTCTTTGCATTTCCGAATGCCTCCATGATTGGATTACTAGCCAAGATTTGTCTCTCAGTCTCGCTCATCTTTTCCTCTTCTCCACCACCTTCCACTCGCCGTCTAGATGATCCGGACGATTTGGCTGGGTCGTCCACTGACGCAAAGTACCGAAGGATGAATTTGGCAGATACAGTCTTTCCGGCTCCACTGAGGTGTGTCAGCTGAGACCCCAATCCCTGCAATCGGCTTAGCTCACCTTTCACCACTGACGACGATAGTTTGGTCACCTGCACCAGTCTGATCCGTTCCCCCTCCGCCCTTTCCTCTCCGCATGCAGTCCAGCGCTTCCTCAGCTATCGCGAAGAGATGAGGTTCAAGCTCGCCCTTCTTCCTCCCCGAGTACGCCTGGATGATCTCGGGACCATATATCGCCAATGGAGAAAAAGGGTTGAGCGCAACGAGGACGATACCGGAGTAGGTGTATGGTAGGTGCATAGCGTATCGAGTTGCAATAGCGTGCAGCACTGCTCATCAGCTCCTTATACAACCTTTATGAAGAAGAACGTACCTGATGGCTCATTCAAATTACTCAGCGCAGACAGATCCTCTGCAGACTCCAGCACTGGCGGGTTTCGTAAAGGCGGTATAACATCCTGGCCTGGTGCAGCCGTAGGCGACTGACCGCCATTCGCCGCTGCTGCCGCCGCCGTCAATGCTGCCAGACTAAACTTGAGCAACTTGGTCTCGGGCGTGGCATCCGAAGAGCCCTGGTCGTACGTGATGACCAAAGAGACTTCGCCCTTGGGGTCGTCGCCTTCCGGGAGGGTGATGGAGGTGACTGTTCCTGGGACCCAGGACGTAGAGCTGTCGGCTAGCCATACCTGGGTACCTTTCTGGTATGCGGACGACATGGCGGGGTGATTTGCGATAAGAGGGGAGCTGGAGAGTACGCGAGGTGATTGACAGCCCTATGATAGCTGGGGTAGACAGTTAGCGAGGTATGTTGATTGGCGAAGGGACGTCAGGCGGCAGGAATACAAAAAGACGAATCGTTGAGCGACAGTCCAGCCGGATACCGTCTAGGCCCGGAAGTTTCGAGCCGCTCTGGCCACTCTTTGACGAGGCAAGAAGGAGCAGGACTACTGTCTAGGTTGTTGGTGTATGTACTGAATGTCCGAGCTGGGAGGTAGGGGCAGCAGGTAAAGGTAGATTGTCTCGAGATGAAACCTTAAACACGCCTCACGCGACGCGCCACGGAATGGGTCGACACGTCATGTGGGCGGTAGCCTTATCAAATCTCTCCTATGCCTATGACCACATGAGGGGTTGACTTCGTGAAGCCATACATGACACTATAAACATTAAGATACCCTGGAGCAGATCGATAGACGCCCTCTGTATAGTACAATGAGAAAGAATACCACAGAAAACCCAAGATCCCAGATAGATCCGCAGCCATGCCCGTCCCCGCCACTGACACTTCCCCCTCCTCACCGCAAAACCCCAACCCCGTCTAGTGGGATTCGGCAATAGCGCGGATCCCCCTCAGTTGGGCAGAAGCGTGCTCCTTCGCGCGAATGATGGTATCGATATGCGACGTAATCTCTTTCTGGATCGATTCTTGCAGATTCCCAGTCTTGTGTCGGAGCTCATTAAACCTGAATCTCGTCAGTTTCCATCTACACCTTTGCGGCCTCAGCCAACTCACCCGATACGCTTCGTCTCAATATCCCCCTTGAGGTCCACTACGCCCTTCTGCGTATCCTTCAATACTTGCGCCACCTCATTCTCCATTCGAGATATCCGAGTGTTGGCACTGGACGTTTCCACTTGGAGTTGCTGTCATGTCAGCTTTGCCCTCCGACCCAAGCGCGTCACTTACAGTTTTGGCATGCTCAGCCTGATCATTGACGACTTTCAGTCTCATATCCAAATTCGCCGCCTCCTCTTTCTGCCTCTCAACCTTCTGCGCCAGCCGATCATTCTCATCATCCAGCGCAATGTTGGCATTCTCAATCTCCACCTTATCGCTCCTGAAACCTTCGCCATAGGTATGCAGCGCGGCCCGTAGCTCACTTCCCAGCCTCCGACCTGCCTGCGCCACCTCATTGAGATCTTCCACGCCCAGATCCAGGTCGATAGAATAATCAACGCCGTCAGGCCCCAAGAGCGGTCCTTCAGATACTGGCGGTATAGTGCCGATTTGATGCCCTAGTGCCGTATAGTCCGCTACGAGCTGCTCGAAGCGGTCCATCGACCGAGTGACGGACATTTCCTGATCGTACGCTTGTTGACTCGCCTCGGCAATCTTGGTGCGCAGGTCCTCCTGCTGTCGGGAGAGAGTTTCGCGCTCGTAATTCATCCGCTGCACCTCGTCTGGTGAGAGATTCTGTGCAGAAACGGCAGACTCGATCGAAGCGAGTTCGGAACGAGCAGCGTCGAGCTGGTGTTCTGTAGATCAGCACTGGCGCAAAGTTGCGTGGAGGCGACATACCATGATCCGCAATCACAGCTTTAGCCTTTGCTGATCCCTGCTTGATCTTATCCAGCTTCTGTCGATGCAGATCGATAAAGGCGATGAATTTCGTCTTGTCGCTCATGAGTCTGACATACTCCTCTTCGAGCGTCTTCAGGGGTGGCTGTTTGTCAGCGCTGCGCCGTTCACTGGGAGCAGATGTCTCACCTCTTGAGCCTGCAACTGCTGCAGCTCGACATTGCGCGTCTGGACTATGGTCTCCAGCCGGTCCGATTCCTCGACTGACGCTTGCTGTATCCGATCTAGACGTCAGGCTGGCTTCAGGTGCGCACTCACCATACGCGTCTTGCAATTCTGCTCTCGCCTCCGGAAAGTCCTCCGTTTCAAACAGAAACCACTCCCTGTACATCTTGCTGATGTAGTCCCAGAGTAGTCGGTCTTCGAGTAGCGGGTGGTCCAGGGGCAGATCCGCAGCATTACCGAGAAGCGGATCACCAATGACATTTGGGTTCACCCAATTCTCATGAGCCTAACATCAGCTTGATACATAGCTAGAGAAGTTGACTCACCTTGGCAAGATCCACGAGCCAATTCAGCATTGCCAGCAACATGCCCCAATTTGCTGCACTTCCCGGTGCACCCAAACTAGTCTTGCTGATATCTGACCAACTGGGATATTTGAGATCCTTCAAGATCTGCAAGATATCCACCACCTGATTCTTCGTGTCCCAGATATAGTACGGGTCGAGGAATTCCGAGATGAGCCAGCGAAATATCTGGAAGAAGTCCTTCTGGGTAGGCGAGACGAGGACACGGTCGTTGATGGGGATAGGACACCGTTGGGCTCGACAGAACTGCTCAATATTCTCGCGACACGCTGCCTGGAACGCCTGGGTTTTCACCGGTCGGCCTTCGCGCATGCCACTGCTCGACGAGGGGAGCATCGAGGGGCGAGATATAGAGGGGAAGGTTGATTGACGGCGGACACTGATTGTCAGCTCATTTCTCACGCGACGCGAGGCAAAGACATACCTGGTCATCCCGTTCATATTGCGATTACTCTGAGGAGTCTGTCCCACATACGCCCCATCCGCCCTCACCTGCGACCTCCCTGCCCCCATCTGCGACTGCTGATTGATTGTAGACCTCCGCAGTGTATCCTGACTCGCTGAATGGCTCATCCCAGCCCCCATTGTCGAGCCCCTATTCGACTGAGATCCACCCTGCATCATCCCAGCTGGCGCCATGGAGATTCTCGCGGCCGGCGCCCGCAACGCGCTCTTCTTGGCTGTCGATGATGGCACTGGTATGCCGGACGGGATTGCATTGCCGGCTGGCCCGTCTTGGACGAGTGTCGTACGTCTTCGAGCGTCCATGATATGGGTTATGGGTAGTAATCAGGTGACTGAGTGGAGTGAGGTATGAAGATGGGAGCTTTGTTGACAAGTTTACAAAGCGACGCGACGTTCGGCCGTAACAGACGCGCCTGCCTTTGGCTGAAATTACCCCATGGGGCAAGACCGAGAGGTATTTGATGCCGCCCTCCGTGATGATGTAAGCATACCCTCGGGATGATTTGGTAAGCAGCACCGCCACGGTGACACGCGGGCCGAGCGCCTCCACATTTTGTATCCGATCTGTCCCGATCATTCATAGATCTAATTTTTAGGGTAAAGGCTAAAATAGGCCAAGAAGGTTAAATATTACTGAGAGTGGAAGTTTTCAAGACCTCCACCTGGATCCGGCTAACTTTGCTTCCAACTCCGACACTCATCCTCTCATCATCATTCTCGCATTCTGCATGTCTCACTCACTCCCTTGACTCTGTCTCGCCTCTAGATACTTTTAGTCAAGACATCGCCCACTGAACTCATTCCTCATCCACCACTTCACCATGGACAGCTATCACCAACCACCACACGCCTTCTACGGCCAATCCGCACCCCCACAAGGGTATGCGCAGCCGCATCACCAGCAACAACCTCACCAGCATCAGCAGTATCAGCATCAGCCACATCACTATCAACAGCAGCAACATCACAACATGAGTCCCTACGATTATCAGTCGTACCAGCCCATTCACCCCATGCCCATGTCATATCACAACCAGTCGCCACACTCCTTCACCATGAACCCTTCTATGCTTGGCGGATCGCACCACTCTACTCCGCCCGAGTCGGATCGACAGACACCCGAGGGCTATGAGATTCAGCATCAACCGCAGGCGGGCCAGATAGGGAAGTGGAAGTCCGAAAAGGAGAAGGAAAAGGAAAAGGAGGGACCTGTGAAGAATGCTTGCCTCAGCTGTAGGAGCAAGAAGGCCAAGTGTGACGGGATGCAGCCTGTTTGCGGTCAGGTGAGTAAACAACCCGAAGATGGCTGAATGTTAGTGCGACAAAAAGTCTCTGGAATGTGTCTACGTCAAAAGTAGAAGAGGCGGCGCCAGGAAGAAGAAGGACAGTGAGTGACGGCGGGAGTTCGGGACTGATCAACAGTTGTCCCTCCGTCAGCTCTTCAGGAATTCTTAAAGAGGCTAGATGGTCTACTGGGCTTGCAACAGCCTCTGCCACAGGTCGATCCGGTCGAGCCGAATGAAGACATGACGGATATCGTTCGGCCGTTCTCAACCCGGGAGGAAGTGTGAGTTTCAATGACGAAATCAGACCTGACTATCCAGTCTATCCTGCTACTACAACGAGGTCCACCCTTTCCTCCCCGTTATGCCGCAGAGACACCACACCAAAGACATCCTCCCCTCCCTTCTTACCGAATCCCCCTTCCTCCTCGCGGCCCAGACCATCCTCGTCCTCGTCCCCCATCCAATGGATCAGAACCCAACATCCGCCAATTCCAAACGGCTCCGAAGCGCCATGTCCAACTATCTCGCTTCCCAGACCCTACAAATCTGCGACCAGCTCATCAACTCTCCCGAGCGGACGCCTATCGAATGTGTGCAAGCATTGACAATCCTCTCGCTTTGGGAATGGGGAAACGCCGGGAACCTCACCAACAACCGAGCGCGAGCTGGGCAGGCGATACAGGTTGCAATGGATATGGGGATACACGAGATGGATCGGTCTCCAGAAGGTCGATCGGTCGAGGGGGATTGGCGCGCCGACATGGCCAGGCGGACGTGGTGGGTTACCTACGTCGCCCAACTCACTGCGGCGATCATCTCGGGTAACGAGCCTGTCCTCGGACCTGACGACCCCCGCGTACGGGTCGATTTCCCAGTTTGCTCCCTTACCGACTCTGCCTGGCCCAACTGGGTCAACACGAATCGACAGTGCATCCGCGTCTTCTCCCTCGTCAATTCCGTCTACTATGGCCAGTCCACATCCGAGACTTGGGGTGCGCGCTCGGCAGCTGGGTCTCCTGAGGAGCACGAGTCCATGACATCGAGGATGCTCCAGGTGGATCGGGAGGTGATGGATATGCTCAAGCAGGCAGAGGAGACGGCGGTGATTGATCTCGTACCGGGAGGGGAAGAGGAAGTCGTGCGGAATCAACAACTATCAGCTCGGCTCGGTCTTGCCGTCGTTCACATCCACATTCATCGACAGCAAGCTTTCCCCGAAGTCAGCTTGTTCTCTAAGCGGATCTGCGGTCTACCTCAGGCTCCCGAGCCCATCCCTCTCCTTGACTCCGTATCCGTACCCCAGGCTCTGGCCGACGCCGAGGTATACTCTGAATCCCCACAATACCAAGCTGCCAACCGGACAGTCCGTAAACCCGCATCATCCGATTCCGTCGTCAAGCGCGACGAGAGACAGGACATTGTCAGCGAGATGTGGCAGCCCGAGACCTATCCCGAAGATCTCCCAGCGCCATGGTTCACCAATTCCAGTGCCGCAGCGACCCTCTACCACCCCACACACTCCCAGCCCAAACATGTCGAGGCTAGTATAGTCCCCATTACCTCCCCCAGCGACCGCGACAGGCGATTCTCCACACCATCTGTTAACGGTCAGAAACCTCACAAGGCCTGGGGCGTGGATGAGCATGATCGGGCTGTGGAGCCTGAGCGTGCAGGGGCAAATATGCAGATCTTCCCACCGGGCATCTCACTCGCTCGGTGCGCTACGGCCGCACACACCATTGTACGACTCGAAGTCCTCCACCGATCTGCAACAATCGCCATGTGGAAAGGTCCTCCCAAGTGGCTGCCTTTCTGCGCGTGCGGACTGGTGACTGGAGCCTACGCATTCTTGCTGTTGGCTTTGGCGGTACAAGCCGAGAATACATTCGGGCAGGGCAGCGAGGAGAAGGCGGAGGAGGTCGAGGCTTTGTTGACAAATGTCAAGGTCATCCTTGCGGGGTTGGAGGCATATGGAACCATGTGGGGCGGTATTGAGGTTATGGCTGGTGAGTCCATTTGCTACGATCGCTGGGGCTTGCACTAACATTACAGGGGAAGTAAGAGCAGCACTGGAGGCCGCGGCCCGTCTACCAAACGAGGTCCGGGCGCAGGTTGAGCGCGTACATACCGCCTCTCCAGGAATTATGGGCGTAACTCAGCACAGTTCAACCGAGAGCCTGGGGCAGCAGAAGCAGCTGCAGCTGCAATAGGTCGGGCGGGGAAGCGGCGAGGCCTGATTTGTAATAACATCATTTGACTTCTCTCTAGGGGTTCATATTGGGTCTTCTTCCAGCCTGGGGCTGATGTTATCGGGTTTAAGGGAGGAAGTCACAGCGTTGCTTGTATACGTATGCAGTGGCGGTACATGTTGCCAAGTTCCAAGTGATAGCCACTCGACTGCGAGAGTGATCTCACATCTATACCCACAACCTCAGCTTTGATAGCTGCATATCGGAGCAACTTCCATAGTCGCTGTCAGCAGCCCTCGGCCATCCTATACATCCTCCAACATCCAACGCTTTCCCTTCGCTGATACAGCTTTGCCCTTTGCTTAAGCTTCACTCGCTATATACCCCTGCCCTCCTTAAACCCACACCACATACTCTCTCCAAAACTTCGCTGTCCGCTCTCCAAGACTTCCTCGACCCTACTCACCTCCCGCCCCTGAGCGAGCGTCGCCACACTTTCTCTGAGCACATTCTGCTCTGCGCGCTGCGCGCTGCGTGAATGATATCAATATCGCTTTGATTGACCTCTGACTTCATACACATCGCGTCCATGATCTCATCCAGACTGCAACCCAAACCTATGATTGCTACATATGAGGACTTGATCGTCCCGTGCTGCCTCTTGATGAGCGCTGTACTTGACGCCGATATCCACTTTCCCTGCAGGAAAGAAAATCCCTTTCCACCCCACATCTTCCCTGCCCTCGACCTTACCCCGCTCTTGGCCTGTCTCAATCACTCCGCCCTTATACGAAGTTCGATCGCTACATACTCCGCCTGCTCCTCCACCCCCAGCATCCCCCCATCTTCGGCCTTTGCCCAGCTCCCTCACTCGGCCCTCGTCCATCCGCACTTGCCTAGCGTGGCTTCTCCGTCCCTATACACAGCCGCCCTTTTTTTTGAATTCCTGTATCTCCACCAACATACTCCGCCCGACAAAGCTCCCAATGAGGCGTACCTCCTTTGTCCGCCCACCCCGAACCTCGCACTCAATCTAGTAGGGCGACAACAGAGCCAATCGCCTGGCCCGCGGCCGCGCTAGAAGGGGCAAGCAGCACCTGATGGTACCAGCTTTCCGTCTTGCCCCTTTGAACTCCCGGTGGTTTCGGGATCACTCTGAAGGGTCTGCCATCCGGGTGGTACTCGAGCTCGAGGACCTGGGCGAGCTTTGTGATGCCGAGCGCCATGGGGAAGTCGATGTTTGCGAGGTAGATCTGACGTTCTGGAGACTGCCTGTCATAGTCAGTTGCCAAGTTTTCGGTAGGGAGTTCGATACCAGTATGAACGAAATACGTACCGACGAAGGTAACCGAGAAACGGCGTCTGATTCGCAGGGCCGCAGGAGCTGAAAGAGCCAACGACTTGAATCTCGGCTTCGGGCGCACAAATGGCAGAGAAAAGCCGGATGATATTGAACAGGAAGGTATGGGTTTCGGGGTCGTTCCACAGCCCTACTTCCACGTAGAAGTCCTTGATTGTCCCTCCTTTACGCAAGCTCTCCGATGTCAAGAGCTTCTTGCAGTCCGTCTCGGCTTCGCCAAGGGAGTGCAGGCGCATGTTGAGCTTAGAGAGACATGGCAGGTCTGCCCTGATGACTGACATGAAGGCTGGAATGTCGGCGAATGTCAAGTCTGAGCGGAGTTTTTTGGTGAACCGGCCGCCAGCGATTTCGAGAGAGACGAGTGACTTTGAGGCAATGCTGGCAAACGTCGTGAACTCTACGAGCGTGTAAGGGAGGAGATTGCCGACGATGATTGACTGTAATCGGGTGGTATGACCGGCGCTCGCTTGCTTTAGGTAGAGACTTGAAAGAGTTTCGATAGTGAGGGGGACGCGGCCGAGGTTGATTCGCGTATGTAGCTTGTCGAACCCTGGTCCGCTTTCCAGTGTCTGACACCACCTTCGATACAGCTCGGGAGGGACTGGGTCATCGTATCCGCCTTCTTGGGATAGCGTCAAATTGAATCGATATTGGATGGTGTAGTTGCCTTTCGGTAAAGGGGGAGGATCCAGCCGCTCTGGAGGCCTTCTCCTTGATCAAGCCAGAAGTCGTGATTCACCATGATGTCGATGTGACCGCCGCATCCTCCCGTGTATCCACCCTCATCGTACACCACCTGATTGGCCTCGGGGAAAGTCACAGTCCACTCGTAGATGTCTTCGCCATCGTGAATGGAGGGTGCGCGTCCGAAACGGATTCTGCGCAGGAATGGAAATTTAAGTCGGAGATAGGGAACGATGAAGTTGAAGTCGAGGGGATCATATTCGCGAATAAGGTCGCCTTCCTCGAATTGGTGCTGCCAGCCTGGAGTCTGAAGCATCTCGGGCGAGATGGACATCGAGCGGGCGTCAATCTCGATGATGGCATTGATGTAGAGGTGTTGCCGATGCTAGAGGTATAAGCTTGGCAGGATTATAGGGAAGTAAGGGCATTTGAAAGAAGTGGCCGACTGCCTAAGGAAGGCAGGGTGATTTCAGGCGGTACATCAAGAAGGGTAGCACTTACCGGATCTGTGCTGGACAAAGCTTCAGCAACTGCACAGTCTACCATCTTATATAGCGTCTTCGCCACATCCGGAAGACACCCCTTCTCCACCCTGATCTCGCCAGGTCGGAAGGGGACAAAAGATTCAGGATGAGTTGTCGGATTTCGGCGAGGCGATTTAAACACAGTTTCCGGAGCGGTGGATCTGGGTGTGATCTGCATTGAGTTGTCTGGGAGACAGCCGGTCTTCTCTGGGGCCATGGTGGACGAAGGCAGATGGGATGTTGAAGTACGATGAGAAGAGGAAGGGAGTCGTTGAACGTTGGCGCGCGCTGGCCGGGCCGAGGCCGAGATTTCCAGATCATCGAAGTGCTATGACAATCCCAGAAAGCAAACAATGGCTGCAATGATCGCTGAGCAGACCCGGGGAGGTCCAGGGCAATGCGAGGCCTCCAAGCAGCAGCCCATGAGAAAAAGAGCGCTGATCTACCTGACTTTATGTACAGCGGCCTCACGTCCCATCATCGCAATTCGCCTCTATTATCCTCTCCGCGCCAGCCCGTCATCCCCACCTAAAGACTATCGCCCTTCGGCCCCTGCTCCATCTCAGTCCTCAACGACTCGACATATGCTCGCACCGCATCAACGTCCAAGCTCTGACTCAGCCGATCCACCTCCTCCTTCAGCGGCGCCATGACCCGCAGCAGGTCTTCCGCTAACGCCAACTTCTCCCACGTTGGCGCCGACGCCGAGATCTCATCAAGCTTTCCTGCCGTGCGTTCAGAGGCGGCTGTTCCCTCCTCAATATTGATCGAGCCTGAGATGACTTTGAACAATCGTAAGAAAGATATGAGATCGCGAGACCATTTCGCCGTGTTGTCCTTTTCTCGCGTCCATGGCTGACTAGCTCGCACCAGGAAGGGTTGCCCGTCATCATGATAGTTGAGTTTGTGCACGTGGCGCAGCTTGGTTAGGCCAAGGGATGGAAAGTCGATCGTTGCGAGGTGGCGTTGGCAGTGTGGAGGTTGACTGCAATTGTCAGCCTGGATGAAATCCCAGAGTCAGACTCACCGCCGGAGGTAACTTAGATACGCCGTCTGATCTTTAGTTCCGCAGAAATCGCCAGGCCCGTCGACTGCGATCTCTGCGGTGGCAGTACAGAAAGGGGATAGGGCACGAATGATATTGAAGGAATGGGTTTCCATGACCTTCTCTCTGTTGCCTTCGCCTCTGTCTTCTTCCTCAGCAGCGTCCGGATTCCATAGCTCTACTCGAAGGTCCTTGATGGATCCTCCCTCTCGTAGACTATCCGAGCTCAACAAGTCCTTGCAGATAGCCTCCAAGTCTGCGGGCTCCTTCAGGCCGAACGCCAGCCTGGTGAGGGATGGGAGGTCCGTCATGACGATATCCATAAACTCCGGAAGTTTATCGATAGTCATGGTAGGTTGCGGACTAGGATGGACACCGATGATCTGTAGGGAGGTCAACGAAGACGAAGCTACGCTGGCAAAGCTTGCAAACGAGCCCATCTCCCATGGGAGGAGGTGATCGAGCCTAATTCGCTGTAGAAGTTGGGTGTGTCCAGCGGAGACCTGCCTCTGGTACAGGGCTGAAATTTCATCGAAAGTAATGGGGAGGGATCGGACGTATAGGTGTGTGTAGATGTTTTCGAAGCCTGGCATATGCTTCAAAGCGTGACACCAGGCTCGACAGATCTCGGGCTCGATGCTCGCCCCGTGATGGGATAGCTGTAAGTTGAACCGATACGAAAGAGAATAAGAGCCCTTCGGCGACGGGGGCGCAGCTATCTCGTGTATAGGTCGGTATACCATGTCCGACAGCAGGTTAAGACACCGCATTGCTGTGAGGTGGATGGTTCCGCCCAGTTCGCCGGTATAGCCATCGTGGTCGAATATTGGTACAGATTTCGGAGGAAATTCTATGTGTATGCTCGGGTCGAAACACACGGTCCAGGTTTGGTATTCGTATGAGCGGATAGGATCTTTGTAAGGAGTTTCTCCGAAGTGAATTTTGCGCAAAGAGGGGAATGTGAACCGCATAAGGGGGACCACGAAGTTGAATTCTCGTGGGCAGTAATCATCGATTTTGTGTTTTTTCTTGAACCACTCCCAGCCGGGAATACGCCGCAACTCTCGAGTGATCGTCATCTCGTGTGCATCAATCTCGGTGATGGCGGAGAGGTAAAGCTGGTGTCGGTTCTGCATTTATGAGCGGGGGCGTCAGGGTTGCATCAATGAGAGAGAACACTCACTGCGTCCTTCGCGTATAGATCATCTTGGCACATAAACCGCACAGCTACCTCTGACTTGACTGCGCGGTAGAGCTGCCCGATGACATCTTTGGTGCACGCCTTTTCCACCCTCATGAATCTCGCCAAAGACCCGCGCGAAAGCTGACGGAATATCTCCCTCCTGATCTCCAAGATGCTGTACACGGTTTCGGCTGCGGTACACGTTGGACCTATGGCAGCCCGATTTGACAGCCCAGCCGGAGTGGAAGTGGACATCTTGGACTAAGCGTGTGAAGGCGGGCGTGTAAGAGGGAAAGGCAAGGGCAAGGCCAACTTCAGTTCCAACGCGACTCTGCCCGAGACGGACACGTGGCATTTTGAGGAATGTGTTGTTGACTGATCCTGACTCGGTAGGCACACTTTTCTGAAATCATACTGTCAGCAACCCTCAGCACGTCTTGTAGTCAGCGCAGAGATGGACAGTCTCGATCCCGCAGGCGAATTTGCGGCCAACCTCCAGGGCATCTTCGATCACATATCCGCCCGACACGATGATTTGACCACCCTTCCGACACTGCCCGAACCCCGCGACATCCAGGCTACCCTTGCCGCCCTCCCTCGGACACTACCTGAAGCTGGACTAGGCACCGCTGGAACAATCGACTACATCCTCAACTCTGTCCTCCCCGGCTGTCTGCAATCTCAGAACGGACCGAACTATTTTGGGTTCGTGACGGGTGGAGTGACGCCAGCCGCTCAATTGGCAGACATACTTGTTGGCGCGTACGATGAGAATGTGCAGGTGACATTGCCTGATCATACGGCGGCTACTGCTGTTGAGTACCGGGTCCTGGAAATGATCTTGGACCTCATGGGTGTAGAGAGGGAAAAGTTCATGGGAAGAACCATCACGACCGGGGCAACCGCGAGTAATGTACTGGGACTCGGTATGTCAAACTTCTTTCGGGTACGATGTTCATTGCTGACTCTCAGCCTGTGCGAGAGAGTATCTATACGCGAACTCTCCACATCTTCCGAAAGGATATTCGTTCGCTCGCTCCGGCCCCCCTATTTCATGCCCAACTCTCCCTGACACACCTATCGTCATCCTCGCTTTACATCCACACTACTCCATCCTGAAAGCAGCCGCTTTGGTCGGTATTGGCTCTGGTCCCCATGTCGTCTACTCCCTCCCCTGTCAGGCGGATGACGAGCTGGCGTTCGACCTTGGAGAGTTGGAGAAACGATTGAAGGTGGAGAAAGAGGCAGGCCGGGGAGTTGTGGTGTCTTACGGACTCGGAGAGGTGAATACCGGCGGTTTTGGAACTGGCGTTCCGGCTCTGGCAGAGCTGTGTAAGACCTACAGCGCGTGGCTACATATCGACGCTGGTGAGTTTGCTTGATGCGCTCTTGAGCTGACCCCAGCTTTTGGAGGGTTTGCGAGCGTTGTGCCGGAACTCAGACATCTGGTCGAAGGGATGGACATGGCAGACTCGCTGACTTTGGACGGTACGTCGTGTTGGCTTATGCAATATGCCTCTCTTGTTGATGATCTCAGGTCACAAGTGGCTCAATGTCCCCTATGACTGCGGTATATTCTACACCAAATCAGCCCAATCTCTTCCCGGCGTCTTTGCACCCGTCGAGGCTCCAGCATACCTCTCCGCTCCGTCCACCTCAGCGTCTGGCGAAGGGGATATCCAAGCCGGTCAAGTCATTCACGAGATGGTCCCCAGTCCTCTCTACGTCAACATAGAGAACTCTCGACGATTCAGGGCGTTGCCGCTACTGGCCAGTCTAATGTCTCTAGGCAAGGATGGGTACGCAGGTATGTCTGTGACCCTCTTCATTTTGGGCTGCTCACTGAATCACTAGATCTCATACGCCGGAACATCACCTTCGCACGAGCTATCGCAACCTACCTCCAAGACTCGCCAGACTACGATTTGCTCAATCCCTCGCCTGCCATAGCAGAGGGCACAGCAATCATCCCCCTCAACATCGTTCTCTTCGCCCCGGCCAATGGTTGCAAGTATGCCACTGGAGCCGACCTCGCGAACGCCATCAATGCCACGAGGAAGATGTACGTGACGGGCACGAAATGGAGGGGGCGGAGCGCGGTGAGGCTGGCCGTCAGCAATTGGCGGACTGGGCTGGGAGGGGAGGAGGAAGTGAGAAGGATCGAGGTCATCCTCTCAGATGTGATGAAGTGATTCTATGGGAATGATGTCTGGCCAATGGGCCGCTGCTACGCGTGTGTTCAGATAGATATCAGAGCGAGTCAGTGCGGTCGTTCATCTTACGGTCACAAGGTATGGTGGGTCGGATTGGACCGGCTCCGCCACACCGACCCCGCCTTTTCCCCGGATCTCGGGTCCGTCTGTTGCCTTTACATTCAACTCAACGAACCTTCGTACTGTTGGACACATGCACTTGACATAATACCATAGGACTGACCCCTTGCCCAATCCACGACAATCCACGCATTTTGAGCAGGCGGTAGTAATGCAAGTCGCAGGGAGAGAAAGAATTGAGCCATTATGGACCGCTATTGGGTGAGCAAACCAGCCCGCTGCGCCGGACTCCCACTGATGTTGACAGACAAACTTCCAACCAGCTCATTCTGTATCACCCTCCATCGCATGCTCTCTCAGTCCAGTCACAGTCTGAGCTGGAGATACAACCCTCCCAGGCAGGTCCATCTCGACCCCGACAGCCTCTTCTCTTGTCATACGAATCAGCAACCTCGCCGTCGGACGTTGATCTGTGCCCATACTGCTCCCAAACACTCCCTTCGATCCCCCGCGCATCCCGCTCATCAGCTTTCCCTGATCCAGACCTAGGGAAGAAGCCATACTTCCGGATCCTGGAACAAGCGCATGAAGGTTCACGGCCGCCCTCACCTCGTCTAAGAGATGTGTCACTTGCGCCTTCTACCGACTCGGTAGATGAGCATGAAGAGGACGATGCTATGGGCAGGCAGGAACGTGATGATGTGCCCAGCCGGGGATACTACGAGAGGTTCTTCAGAGAAGAGAAGAGGTTAGGGATGGGTGCGGAAGGAAGCGTCTTTCTAGCTACGCATGTGATAGGGGGGAATGTCCTAGGTGAGCCTGCCTTTGAGTGTCTAGAGGTGATATGCTGACTGAAAGGTACTTATGCCGTGAAGAAGATCGCTGTAGGCGACTCGAAAGATTATCTCGTTCGGATGCTTCACGAAGTCAGGCTGTTGGAATCGCTGCGCCATCCAAACATCATCCCATATCATCATTCATGGATCGAGCCGACGCACTTCTCAGCGTGAGTATTCACCATATCATTCGAGCAGCGGAGGCTGTTGAGCTTGGGGCCGACTCGCAGAGGATCATCCAGTCGCGTATCGAAGCGCTGACAGATCAGGTTCGGCCCGCCCATCAACGCTCTACATGTCCTGATGATGTACGCCACCGCCGGAAATCTCGACACCTTCCTCCTCACCCGTACGCACGGTATCGAAGCCAGCGCCACCGCTGTCGACCTCGCCGATGCAGACTCGCTGAGTCAGTTACCGAAAGCTGAGCGAATCAAGGCATTCAAGAAACGCCGAGCGAGCGGTGTTGGCAAGAAGGAGGAGAATAGGGGCGTGTTGATGTTGGGATTGGAGGAGGTGCTGAGTCTGTTCGGGGACGTGGTTGAGGGATTGGCATTTCTGGTGGGTCCAAAGCTCTGATTGTTGAAGTGACGCTGATTTGCTCAGCATAGCAACTCTGTGGTCCATCTCGATTTGAAATGCTCGAATGTCTTGTTGCACTGGGAAGACGGGGCAATCATGTGAGTCACCCGTCGTCTATAGGCCGAGCTAGCTGACATCAAGACCCAAAGCGATGATATCGGACTTCGGCACGAGCGAGGAGTTGCTCATGGGACAGCGTCAGCGAACAGGGCATACGGGCACAATGGAGTAGGTCAAATCGTAGAGGGAGTCTGATTGTGAAGGTACATGGCTCCTGAGACTCTGATCCTTGGCCCAAATGGGCAATGGCGCCCCTCAGACTCGCATGGTGATATGTGGTCGCTCGGTACGTCACTCTGCGCAGTTTGGACTGACCAAGGCTGACGTTGCAGGGTTGATTCTTCACAAGTTGTTATTCCTACACCTCCCATATATATCGACGGCAAATTACGAAGATCTCGAGGCAGAAATCGTCCGATATCCAGGGTGGGTAGCTGTCTTGACAGCAAAATAAATTTGGCTTGTGCTGATACGCCAGTTTCCTCCCAACGCAGGATCTGATAGACTCGTGCGAGCGACGACATATCCCCCGCAGTCTCCTCATTTTGCTGTCCAAGCTGGTCTGTGTCGATTCGAACAAGCGACCCAGCGCAGACAAGGTCGTCACCGCGCTGAAGCAATTGGTAAGTGTCTGGGAGGCGTTCGCTGATCTAGCAGAAGGCAAGGCCAAACTCATCGGTCTCGGGCAGATCTGGGGCGATCGTCCGAAGAGGCTTCAAGGGTCTTGCCGGCGTTTTCGCCGTGGGCTCATCAGACAATGGAGGGGTTTCCTCTGCTCGACCAACTATTCGAGTGAGCTCCATCAATCCCTTCGCGAAAACAAGCTAAAGTAGGTAGTGGGAGGACGATTGGCAGATGTCACCGGTGCGATCTCTACCTCTACCTCTCAACTCGACCTCGCATTGCGCCTCCATCTCAACCCCCCCGCCCTCAGCACTTCCACTTGCCTTACCACAACGAGCCAAACTCGGCGCGTCGGTCCTGCTTAGGAGATACCACTTCGAGCTCAAAGCCACAGCGTTCGTCCTCAAGATTATGTCTCTACAGCCGGTGTTTGTAGGGGAGAGGCCGCCGGTGGCTGTGCTGGGGTGCGTTTTGATGGCGCTGTATGACCTGCGGGGCAGGTCATGGTTAGTGAGTGGGATTATGACGGCTCTACACTTAGCCCTGATGTATGCGACTGTGTAAACTCGCGCACTGGCCCTTCGTTTGGTGTGCTAACGATCAACCCTGCAATCGAAGATAGGGCAATGATCTACTAACGCTATCTAGGTCTCGAAGATGTGTAGCATTCCTAGGTCTACATCTCCATCGTCAGGACCCTGGGTTTGGCACTGACCTCTAAGTGTCACAGTGGCCCTGCATCACCCGACCTCGTCATCCAGGCAGTCTTGAAGGCGATTGAAGCTCACTGCGCTGAAATTTTCATGTCCCTCTCAAGCAGGTACAGGCTGCATCAGTGAACAGCGCCATGCTCATATGCGTCGGTAGACACAGGTCGTCCTCTTCCATGATCGGAAGTATTGTCACACCGGACCAGGGTCATCAACCAGCCTGACGCTTGGCACATACCGCAGTGCGCACATGAAACAACCTGAAACGCCGGAGGGAACCACCACTTTGAGCAGTCAAAATCCGAACAGCTGTGATTTTTCAAGCTCTCAATTGGGCTTGAAGCCTGTGGGTATACGGTAGGCAGTAGCCTGCAGCTACAGGCTTGAGCGCTGAGGACATTGGTCCAGCAAGCAGGCGACTATAGACCCTGAAGACTTGGTCATAATAGACTTCCCAGCGGGGTCTTTTGCTCGTCGACAACGTGCCCGAGCGGTTAAGGGGTTTGACTCGAATCTCTTCTATTCGTCATATCAAATGCGGTTTCGCGCACAGGTTCGAATCCTGTCGTTGTCGGTTATATGTTTTGCAGTTCAGCTGGCGAAGATGGTCGTCTTTCAACGAAGTTCGTCGTCTTCGAATCTTCAAAGATCAAGTGAAGCGGACTTTTTGCTCGGGCTTGTCAGCCAGCTCTTTCCGCCGCGCAGCCCTCATCCCTTTTGTCGTTCAATGTTCAGTCGCTAGAGGAGGCAGCTATCTCACCTGAAGCATGCACAGAGCGTATAAGGTATGAATGCATGATGCAGGAGGAAGGAGGAGGACCGGGTAGCATGTTTCAGATGCAGTATCAATCATGACGTGGCATTCTTTCAGGAGGTTGACGATGCGCGTCCACCCCGCTCACTCACTCCTTCACTCATTCATTCTACATTCCTCATCCACTACAACAATGGCTATCCCCGTAGCAGAACCCACCATGTCGTCCCAGGTCGCCGAAGCAGGACGAGTGGCGAGCACAGATCCCACCAAGGCAGAGGAGCTGTATCGAGGCGTATTGAGCCGGACCGCAGGTGAGCTTGCTTCGTCCATCGATTTTGGCTATGACATGGAGTCGTCAAGTGGTTGCAAAGAAACTCCCGAGAAGACAGATGCTGACTGATCCAGCCGATGAAGATGATTTGCGGGATCAGGAAGTTGCGCTTGGAAAGCTAGGAGCTCTATATCGGGATCACGAGTAAGTGGCCTTCAGTCATAATGGCATTGAGATCGTATCGGTAGTCGAGTGCTAAGCTTACCGGAGTAGCAAGACCAAAGAGCTCGCTCAGCTAGTTACCGATTCCCGAACGTTCATGTCCCAAATAGCGAAAGCCAAAACTGCCAAACTCAGTAAGCTAGCCTTGAGCTTCCTAGGTCGTTCCCGCAACTGACGAGTACCCAGTCCGAACACTTATCGACTACTTCCCACCTACCGCGCGCGATCTGCAAATGCAGGTTGTGAATGAAAACATTGAGTGGGCGAAGAAGGAACGGAGAGTGTTCCTGAGGCAGAGTCTGGAGATTAAGCTCGTGGGATTGTGAGTTGGCCATTGACATTATACTGGTGCGTAGGTAGCTGACGAATCGCAGACAAATAGATGGCCAGAACTATCGACAAGCATTGACTATGACTGAAGGATTATTGAAGGAGTTGAAGATGCTGGATGATAAGATCATCCTTACCGAGGTGTACCTGTTGGAATCGCGGGCAGCACACGCTATCCAAAATCTGCCTAGAGCAAAAGTGAGCTATTCTACTCGGAGCCTGAAACAATAGCTAACGCCCAATAGTCATCCCTTACTTCCGCCCGAACGACCGCCAACTCCGTCTACTGCCCGCCACTCCTCCAAGCTCAGCTGGATATCCAAGCAGGCGCGGTGAATGCCGACGAGAAGGACTACAAGACTGCCTATTCCTACTTCTTCGAAGCCTTCGAGGGCTTTGCCCAGGCGGACGAGAAGGATCCCAGGTCATTAAAGGCGTTGAAGTACATGATGCTGTGTAAGATCATGATGAGTTTGGTGAGTGATCTGCTTTGGGGATACTGCCTGGACATGAAGGCGAGCACTTACTAATTCACTCCAGCCAGAAGATGTTCCCCCTCTCCTCCTGCTGAAGAGCGCCGCACCACATCTCGGAAAAGATCTCGATGCGATGAGAGAAACAGCGGCGGCGTTGAAAGCTAGAAGTTTGGATATGTTCAAAACAACGCTCAAAGAGTACAACCAGCGTGAGTGCACCTTCTCTTATAATCCTAATTTCATGCTGACATCATCACAGAGCTGCAGCAAGATCCCCTCATCCGATTCCACCTCTCCCTATTATACGACACTCTCCTCGAGCAGAACTTGATCCGTGTGATTGAGCCATACTCATCCGTCGAACTCAGCTGGATCGCTCAGGAAGTGGGGCAGAGTTTACAAGTAGTGGAAGAAAAGTAAGCCCACTTTTGGTTTCATTGGTACGGGCCTCTGGCTGACATTCTCCAGACTGAGCCAGATGATTCTGGATCAGGTGTTCCATGGTGTATTGAACGAAAGCCAGGGCACTCTAGAGGTGTATGACGAGCCGGTCGAAGATCCAATGTACTCAACGGCGCTGGAGACGATGAAGCAGATGGGCGATGTGGTTAAGGGGTTGTACGAGAAGGCTACTCAGGTCGCATAGGCGCGCCGTATGCACAGATCTATCACGTACATGCTATTCTTCAGCTTGCACATCATGAGCGTGCACCCAGAATTGGTGCCCAAATGAACTCGTCACTATCGAGTCGCCGCTACCATACAAAGTAATTAGGGTACGACCCAGAATCGAAAATTGGCCCGAACCAGTCCAGCCTCATCTCCGCCGCATCGCCACGCTTTTCCCCTCCGCAAGTCTAGTTTTCTCTGAGCAGTAGTCAGCCAAAATTCTTCGAGCAGTACGCAGGCTATGATCCACCCTGTAGCTCGGCCTGAGCAAGCTTCCTAAAATGCACGCCGGGGAACAACTGCTCGCGCACACAACTCAAGAGTCTCAATCCGATGCGACGCAACTCACGGAATTCTAAACACCGTAATCTCCTGCTGCTTGAAATACCTCCGATTCTCCTCATCAATCAACACCAAATTGAGGTAATACCGCGTCGAGAACTTCTTGTTGACATCGCGGAACGTCGGTGTCAATTCGAACCCGCCCAAGAATAGCCGAATAGGTATAGTCTCGCCTCGCACAGGTGCACCATCCATAATTTCAAACTTGGTTATCGTTTCGGATTCGTTGTATTGGTTTGGGGCGGCGCCGGTGGTTTCGCGTCGGATGATGGAGAGTTCCATGTGTTTGATCTTTATGCGGACGAGGAGGAAGTAGATTTTGCCAACAATCACGTCTTTCAGGTGATATCTGGGATGTTAGCATAGCCCTGGACCAAATCAATCCGGCGACGTCTTGAGCTACAGCTACGGCTAAAGTCGTCCCTGGTCCTTGGAACCGGCCACATCCTAGCCCTCCTCCACAGCTTGACCTCAGAAGACACAAAGACTCACTTGGCTTTGTTATATTCAAACTCGATATGCAGACAATCCTCAATTCCCACCTCCATCTTGATACTCGTATTACTATCCGGTGGCATCCGGTAGCTGTGCACCCACAGTTCCCGCTCCTTAATCACCTCTCCCATTCTCCTCGCTAGTGTCACTCGCAGATAGTACCGCAGCTTGACATTGATTCCCGCGTACGACTCATACTGCTTCTCGACATTCTTGAAGGTGAAGTCGAACGTTTGCGCTTGGCGCATCTCGGCTGCGGCTGCCAATTCTTGAGAGAGGGAGACGAACTCGTAGTGATTTCCTCTGTCGTAGAAGAGTTCTGCGCTGGATTAGCAGATGTGGCGAGGGTGTATGATATGACACGGAGATGCTGGTACTCACCTATTGATCCGATAAGCTCTATTCTGATGCCATCATGTTGAAACTTCTTCCCGTCCTTCACTCGTATGTTGACCTAAACGCTCAGCTTCTTGCACAATACTCGGGTTTGGCGACTCACCTGTCCAACGACACTTTCCCCATCGTAGAACACCGGACACATGACCTTCTGGTCCTTCTCCCCTTTCACCTCAACCTGCTTCCGATCATCCTCGCCCGCTAGTCTGATGTCGACCTCCACTGGCGACGCTCCGAAATTGAAGAAGGAAGCCATGCTGAGGATGTCTGGAGGAATGCAGCAAGAGGTATGTTCAATGGACAACAATGGCTGTGCGGTGTACAACGTGACATCACGCCCGGATGGTGGTAGCGGCGTGAATTACGTAAGGAGCCTCCAAGATTGTGATCGCTCTGAATTTTTGGGACGATGTCTCCAGCGAGACGCTGCACAGTAGCTCTGGGCGGGCTGTGCTCCTCCCGTCCCTCTAGTCCTTGGGCTTCATGGAAGCACAGCTGCGCGTCAAAAGGTAGCCGGCGATTGAGGGTCCCTAGGCCCCGCCGACGCGCAGTAAGGCTCGCTCCGAGATAAGCTGTTCCTGGCTTTTGGGATTCAAGGCATCCCATCTTTGGAGAGTCACTCCCGCTCGGAACAAGTCCCACAGCCACTAGATGTCTACCTCCTCCACAGCTCCTCCGCCACATTCCTCACTTCGCCACTCAACCATTGTCACGCCGGAAGCAATCTGAAACAAGGTATTTGTGACATTCAGTCACGTCGGATGACGCCGGTCAGTCGGAGTCACGCGTCACGCGCCTCGGCCTCGGAACGGAGACCGCTGTCACCTTCACTGCGCTCATCCCACACCCAATATGGCCCCTCTACAGTTCCAGCCCATATCTTCACAACCAACAGCCGCCTTCTGGTCAGCCCTGACCACATTGAAGCTCGACAAACTCAAGCTGGACGACACACAGGTGGACATCACAGCGTGGTTGGAACAAGGGAGAGAGATCAGGGACAAGGAGGCCAAAGCGGGAGAAGGCGGCAGCGGGGTTGTGGGCGTGGATGGGGTGCTAGGTGTAGGAAGTGCAGCTTTCGGTGAGGATGGAGAGAGGTGAGCTGCATTCAGCGTCTCCGATGATTGGGAAGGAAGCTCACTTACGCTTAGACCGCCGCCCGGATCCATCCCCATCAAAGGGGTGTTCAAGAACTTCAACACGATAGAAGAGTTCAAGTCCACCGAGACGAAGAAAGCCCTCTTCGATGCTACAGTTGATACCATCCACAAGTCTTTCGAAGATGAGACGCCGAACCTCAACCCATTCCTGTTGGTGACTTTTGCGGATCTGAAGAAATACGTGTACCATCACTGGTTTGCTTTTCCGGCTCTCCTTGCCAAGCCAGCATGGGAGTTAGACGGCGAGCTGTCGGACGTCGAGGAAGAGGTAAGCTCAGAATAACTGACATGTAGACCGTGACTGATCTCAACAGGAGATCAACGAGATCCGCTCCCTTGAAAGCGCTTCATCTATTGCCGGCTCCAGCAATGGCATCCTTGTTCGCGGTGTCCAAGGCCAGCGACAGGCAGCACCCATATCGGACGCCAAAGCATTCTTCGCATCTATACCAGAAGAAGAAGTAAGTCCTGCTTCTGTTCACACTGACACCTAGCGCTACGTAGTCTTTCACGACCCCTCTTCCCTGCCTTCTAACCCAGGATGGCCCCTTCGAAACATCCTATATTACCTTGCAGAACATCAGCACATTCGACGCATAACCATCATCTGCCTCCGGTCGGGTTCTTCCAGCCGTCAAGGCAGGGCATATCAACCGGAAGGCGAGATGGAAGGCAAGTCACAAGCGGTGGGATGGGAACGGAACAAGGCTGGGAAGCTCGGCAGCAGGGTAGTGGATTTGGGCTCGGTCCTAGATCCCGCTAGGTGAGCCAAGGGTCCCATCCTGACTAATGTTCAGACTCGCGGATCAGGCAGTTGACCTAAATCTCAAGCTCATGCGGTGGCGGATCCTACCTAGTCTGGACTTGGAGAAGGTGGCCGCTACGAAGTGCTTGCTATTGGGAGCGGGAACACTAGGTTGTTACGTTTCCAGGTGTCTCATGGTACGTTTTCGCTCGAAAGGGGATGACAAGGCTGATAAATCAGGGTTGGGGCATCCGGAATATTACATTTGTCGATTCTGCCAAAGTATCATTCTCAAATCCGGTCCGACAACCACTATTCGAATTTGAAGATTGCCTCAATGGCGGTAAACCAAAAGCGCAATGTGCTGCAGATAGTCTGAAGCGTATTTTCCCCGGTGTAGTAAGTGTCTGTTACGTATGGCGCTCATGTCAGAATGCCCAAGCGCACTCTTTCCTCATACCCATGCCTGGTCACCCTATCTCTCAGGCATCCGAGAAACAGACCGCCGAAGAAGTCACGCAACTCGAAGAGCTCATCAAATCGCACGACGCTGTGTTCCTCCTCATGGATTCGCGCGAATCTCGATGGCTCCCCACAGTTATGGCGGCCAGTGAGGGCAAGATCGTCATCAATGCTGCCCTAGGTTTCGACTCATATCTTGTTATGCGACATGGCGGACCGCCTGCAACAGGCGAAGAGAAGAGGCTAGGGTGTTACTACTGCAACGACGTAGTTGCGCCCATGGACGTGAGTCTACACAACGCTTGCGCTGACGGGTAGTCTCTCACTGACCGAACATTGGACCAGATGTGCACCGTGACCCGGCCCGGTATCGCCCCTATTGCGGCTGCTTCCGCTGTCGAGCTCCTCGTCTCCCTCGTCCAACATCCGGCTGGTGTCAATGCTGCAGCCGATACACCCTCCACGTCCAAACCCACCCCCGAATCCTCCACACCCCTAGGCACGGTGCCCCATCAGATCCGCGGTCAGCTCGCCTCGTGGAAGAACGTCCTGGTGGAGGCACCGGCGTTCGACCGATGTACCGGATGCTCAGCTGCAGTGGTGGATGAGTACAGAGCCAGAGGATTCGACATGCTACTCCGAGCTTTTAACGAGGGAGACTATCTGGAGCATCTGACAGGGCTGGACAGGCTGCAGAAGGAGAGCGAGGAGATGATGGAAGGGAGCGATTGGGACGGGAGCGAGGATGGGGATTTCTGACATTGTGTCGTCGAGTGCATAGATCCAGCTTTAATATGTTCCCTTTTACCAACTAGCTCACAAAAAAAAAAAGCCCAACAGAACCCGCCCCGAAGGGAGAGCTCTGTTGGGCAAAGGAAACAAGTGACTAATCACAGAGACAAGAGACTTCATACACAGGAGACATTGGCACAGGAGAGATCGAGAACAGGAGACAAGACAGAAGAGGAAGGGATCTGCGATCTGGGCACGCGGATCGTCGACGCACAATGATTGGGAATGATTAGATTCCCGCACACCCGACTAGTGGGCAGAGGCCATGTAGGGTAGAGTCATTCCTTGTCAAGTCGTACCGTTTAGGTGTTCAACGTCTGAGTCCCACGACAGACGGGGGTTATTATACTCCAACCAGGAGTGACCTCTTTTCTCCTTGGTCCGGGAACGCCTTTTTACTCCGCGGCACGGAGAGCTTGAGCTGGCTGGCTGGCAGCCCCCTGCCAGCAGTATCGACCGATGCATTTACGTCTTTTCAAACCCGCGTGCAACGGCGAGGCCGATACTACCTGTCAGACATCTTTAAAGTCTTTGCCGTCGACCTTGTCGCCACTTTGTACTCCTTGACGGGGGTTATTTGCCGATCTTCTCAAAGTGTTGCGGTAGTCTGAAGAAGACCCTGGCACAGGGCGGTCGTACGAGGGCGCGGATTGGACCACCATACCCTCCGAATCGAGTGATTGAGGGACCCAGGGTTGTAGTGAAAGACAAGGTGATAGAGACTCTGAGAGTGGGAGGTGGGATGATCTCGATGGTCCCGGGGGACTTTGTACATGTGACGTAAACAGCAAATCTTCCCCGATTTTTCGGGCCACCACAGGCGACCACCTTGTTCGAGCATCTACCACTTGTTACCATATAGCACACGAGTCCTCTCAGTCCACTTCAAAGAGGCAGCACATAGGAGAGCCTCCGGTGACGCCGAGCTTTGAGCTCTAAGGAATTTGAAAGACGGCAGCAAAAATCTGCTCAGATCGACAACGCACGCGACCCACTCAGTGGCGACCGCCCCATCCAGCTATCCTCTCCCTACCGAGTGATCAGCCATGCTGCCCCGGCGCCTAGTATCGCGGGCATCAGGCCTAGCTGCCTGCTCTTGCAGATGTCACGCTTTCACTTCCAACATTCAGCTCCGACCATCGGCCGTCCGCACTCTCACCTCAACCGCATCTCGATGGAAGCCCGCTGCCCAGCTCGCCGAGCCAGAAGCAGACTATGAACCATCCTATTACCATACACCACCACAGCCCCTATCCCCACTATCTCTCCTCTCATCTCCATCACTCAGCGATCTACACATCCCTCGGCAAATGATTCAGCTTCCAAATCCTCTACCTTCCGATGTTCATGCGTCCCCTACCGATCCCCGTTCTGCCCTTTACCCCTCGACAGGCATCCTCGATGCACATTCGATGATATCAGTATGTCTGCGCACGCCTGAGCATGTGCCGCGAGCATATCAGATCTTCCGGCAATTACTGGAGGAGAACCAGAAAGGCCTGACCAGGATGCCGGATGCGAGTGTCTGGGGAAAGGTCATCGAGGGCGCTGCGAGGCAAGGTAGAGAGATATCACTCCGGGAAAACGTCAAGAGCACAATGTGGAGGCGGAGGGCTCTGGAGCTGGTCGATCGATGGGAAACGCATCATCGGACTAGAGGCCTGTCGGTTCTGGCTGGCGGAAATGACGATGGGATAAAGGTGTATCAGGGATGGTTTGCGGGTACCGTCAGGTGAGTAGGAAGCGAAGGGGAGGATGAGTAAGGTACAAACTGATCGGGCAGCTCGGGTTCACCCATCGATGCGCTATTACCTTACCTGGAGAACAGGGCTATCGATGTCGAAGCTCTGCTCGCTGCCATTCCGATTTCGGATATGCCACTAGCGTATGAAGCCTTATCGCAATTAGCGACTAGGCATAATCTACCGCATGTTTTGGAGGCGGTATCGCTACATAGAGGTACGGAGAAGGAACGGCGAGAATATGTGGCGAGAGAAGTCGTCGAGGAGGTCAAGCCGGTCCTGGATGTGAGTCGCCATTGTCGTAACAGCTAGCAAGCCGCTGACGTCCAAGTCTGCCGGGAAGAATATCCTACGCAGGCTCTCGGAGACCAAATCTAGCCAGAAATCGGAAGATGGAGAGGAAATCGAAGCACCCCCAGCCCAAGCTCGATTCGCAGTGTCGAACTTGCGCAACACGCTTGCCGAACTTGGTAAAGCCTCCAGTCCGCGAGAACGGCAGATGAACCTGGAGCAAGCCTCGTACGACGCCGCAGCGAAAGAGATGGAACGTTCGCACGAAATGGTTGCCAAGGGGAAGCGATCGGGGCCGGTATCCGATGATGCCGTCTTGCACCGCCAGCAACTCCAGAGCTGGATGCATGAGTGGCTGGGCGCACTGAAAGAACAACTGGCGGAAGACGTTGCCATTATGACGAAGAACTTAAAAGATAAAAAGAACGCCGAGAGTCACCAGATTTACACGAATGGAAGCACGGGAATGAAGGAGGATGTCCTGGCGATATATCTCACTCAACTCCCCGTCGACAAGCTCGCACTCATCACCATCATCGAGGTCATGCGACAGGCTGGCAGTCACGGGGTGTCTGATGGCATGAAGGCGCTGAGGGGAATGCTGGCGGTGGGGAAGGCGATAGAGACGGAGTATAGGGCCGAGACAATCAAGAATATCGCTGGGGTGGACTCAACCCACTGGCTGCGGACTTTGGATCCCCAGACGCAAAAGCCAAATCGGAAGTTGGTGGGCGCTGTATGGAAGAAATTGGGGAAACAATTGCAGTCGGGAGGAGAAAATGGGTCGGGGATGGATAAGGAGATGGAAGCCGATCTGCGGGTTGGCTACCAGGCTCCGTGGTCGCAGATGACGCATATTGGGCTGGGAAGCCATCTCATTATGACACTACTGGGGGTAGCAAAGGTGTCTAGAACGGCGGTGGACAAGGAGACGGGAGAGAGAATGTGAGTTGACTTTGTGTATGGCGCTGATGGTCAGGGTCGAGCAGCAGCCTGCATTTACCCACGGCTACGACTACGTGCGAGGGAAGAAACTCGGCGTCATCCGTCTGAACCCCGTCGTCGCCAGTCGACTGTCGAAAGACACTATCGGCGTCATGATCCACCCCAAACACCTGCCCATGCTTGTCGAACCCCGCCCCTGGCGAAGTGACGAGGAGGGCGGATACCTGTACCACCACGTCCCCGTCATGCGTTACAAGGAGTCAGCGGAGCAAAGGACGTATCTCCAAGCAGCATCGCGGGCGAAGCACATGGAGGCGGTCTTCCACGGTCTCGACGTGCTGTCTTCTACACCCTGGGCCATCAACCGGAACGTGTTCAACGTCGTGCTTGATGCTTGGAACAAGGGCGACGCCATTGCCGATATCCCGGCTAGTGACGACAAGGCAGTGTACGACTTGCCACCTCGGGACGAATCTGGCGACCCGCAAAAACGGGCGGTATACGTCGAAAAGGCGAAAGCCGCCCTTGCCCAGTCCAAGAAGGACCACAACGAGCGGTGCAAATTCAATTACAATCTCGAGATTGCACGAGCATACCTCAACGACACATTCTACCTGCCCCACTCTATGGACTTTAGAGGCCGCGCATACCCCATCCCGCCTCATCTTTCCCCGGTCGGAGACGATCTCTGCCGTGGTCTTCTCACATTTGGCGAGAAGAAACCACTGGGCAAAACCGGTCTCAAATGGCTGCAGATCCAATTGGCGAATGTTTACGGGTTCGACAAGGCGTCATTCGACGAACGAGCACGGTTCGCTCAAGATCGTGAGGCGGAGATCTTTGATTCGGCCGATCGGCCATTAGACGGCAACAGATGGTGGTTGAAGGCGGAAGATCCATGGCAGTGTCTAGCGACTTGCATGGACCTCGCTGCGGCTCTGCGATCACCCAACCCAGAGCTGTACGAGTCTTCTTTGCCGGTCCATCAGGATGGGACGTGTAATGGGATGCAGCACTATGCGGCATTGGGCGGAGATGTCAGAGGAGCCAAGGCGGTGAACCTCGAGAATGGGGACAGGCCGGCGGATATCTATACGGGAGTGGCGGATGTTGTCAACAAGGTCATTGCGCAGGATCAGGCGGAAGGACATGTGGTGGCCCAGCTCATCAAGGGGCCTTTAGGGAGGAAAGTTGTCAAACAGACTGTCATGACGACTGTATACGGTGAGTCGACTGATTTATGGCAAGTAGCTGCGGCTGACTTCTAGGTGTGACATTCATTGGAGCACGAGATCAGATCGCCCGACAATTACAAGCTCGAGGCGATATAGCCCCCGAACAGATCTTTGTCGTTTCGGGCTATATCGCCAAGACGGTCCTATCCTGCATCGGCGACATCTTCTCTGGCGCCAAGGACATTATGGACTGGCTCACCACCTCTGCTCGTCTCATCGCCCGCTCGATTCCTCCTGAGCGCGTCGAAGAATCCGTCCAGGCGTTAAAACCCTACGGCGCCAAGACTCCGAAATCACGACTGGAGAAGGAGCTCATGACTTCTGTGGTATGGACGACGCCACTCGGTCTGCCGGTGGTCCAGCCATATCGTAAAGCGGCCAAGAAACAGGTCATGACTGCTCTTCAGTCGGTGTACATCTCCGATCCAAATGCGCCATCGGAGGTTTCGCCGCAGAAACAGGCTACTGCATTCCCTCCCAATTTCATCCATTCCCTCGATGCTACCCACATGCTGTTGACTGCCACCAAGTGCAAGGTCAGTTGTTTCAATGAACGTGTGAACATCCAGCTGATCATGACAGCAAGCAAATATCACTTTTGCCTCAGTCCACGACTCGTACTGGACCCACGCATCCTCAGTCGAACCGATGTCAGAACTCATTCGCGAGATGTTCATCAAGCTCCACACGCAGGACATCGTTGGTCAACTCCGCTCAGAGTTCCTGGATCGATACGGTGACTACCGCATACCCGTCAAGAGCGCCCGAGCAATCTCGCTATCGGTTGCTACGAAGCGTTCCAAAGACGTCGCACGGCGGAAACAGATCGCTTCGCTGTTGGGCGAGGACATGCACTCGCCCTTGGTGACGGCGGCAGCGGACGGAGCGGAGACTGATGTTCTCTCGGCTCTTTCGGACCCTACCTCGGTCGAGGCGGACGAGGCGGATCTCGAGGATGGACCAGCACCGAGTATGCGGGGGAAATCGACGGCGGCGGATGGTCTGGCATTGAGCGCGGCGGATCTCGCGTCGTTAAGAACGAAGCGAGGGGTGGACGCTGTACCTGAGGAAGAGCTGGAAGATCAGCGCTTCGTCAGATTCAAGGACGTCCTACCGCCTGCGCCAGCCCGAGGCTCGTTTGATGTTTCGCGCATCAAAGATTCGGCGTACTTCTTCTCGTAGCATCGCGGCTTTTAGATCTTTCGGATTCTCCTACCTCGTATTGTTTGTATAACCTTCTTTCAGATAGAGACCCTCGACCCAACTCAGACCCTACCGCATAGAATAGCTGTACTTCCTACATATCTGTATATTACATATCTCGCGATTGTCAGTCTAGCATCACCACTTAAATGCATCTCCAGCGAGGTCATAATGTCAAGCAGAATACAAGATAGTCTATGATACAGTGGCCTAACCTTCAAGCTTCAAGCTTCACGTGCCCTCGATATGCACTCCCAGATCTCGAGCCCCCATCAGATAATTTGACCCAGATGATTGGGCGTAATAGATCACCTTCTCCACAACTCCGACCATTGCGCTACGCTTTCGTCCCCATCATCGCCATCCCCCTCTGCGCTCCTGCATGCACCGCCGCCATACTCGCCTGTGCCTCTACTTCGCTAACGAAGACAGCCTCAGGTGGAACAGTCAAGAAGTCGCACTTTAGCAGCTCGAGCGCCGTAGGACGCTTTGTATGATCGATCTCAAATGTACACTTGAGCATATCGGCGGCCTGAGGGGAGATATCGGACGGGATAGCGGGGCGTATAGCTTGCCCGATCTATACAGATCAGCATGAGCCCATTCAATCTATACAAATGCACGAACTCTGAAGAGCGCCTGCATCTGGGTAAGATCAGACCACGGGTGTGTCCCCGTCAACATCTCGACGACGAGACAGCCCACACTCCAGATATCGGCACTGGACGTATAGCTCGTCTGCTTGACAATCTCCGGCGCCATCCAGAAGACTGATCCTTGCAATGACGGTCGACTCGCTCCTATCCCTTGCAGTAAATCTAACCCCATCAGCCAAGTGAAACACCCATGGGACCGCAAACTTACTACTTTCGACCTTTTTGCTAATCCCGAAATCTGAAATCTTGATCCCACCCTTATTATCAACCAAAATGTTCGCGCCCTTGATGTCTCGATGAATGATCTCGCGCTCGTGAAGGTAGTTTAAGCCAGTAAGGATTTGCCGAACAAAGGTCCGAACCAGCTCTTCTTCGAATCGTCCATAGTTGTTCAGGAGGGCAGTGATCGAGCCTCCAGGAACGTATTCGAGGAAAATGTTCAGGTGTGTACCGTCAGTCGAGGAGTCTGAAGCAGTCAGCCGTCTGACCGTATGTCATGATGAGAGCGACTCACCTAAGTACTGTACGATATTCTCATGCTGCAGCTCTTTCAAAAGCTCAATCTCCCTTTCGAGCGCCTCAATCATGCCCCTCTTGCGCTCGACATTCTTTCCAGATCCCAATTCCACCTGCTTGACGGCCATGAGCAGACCTGACTGTGCGTCCATGCCGAGGTAGACTGAGCCAAACGATCCAGCACCGATAAGAGCGCCCTTGATCCATTTGATGATTCGTCCAGCTTTACAATCAGTTCTGAAACTGCCCCGATCAGCGAAGAGACTTACAGCCTGTAGATGTATACGCCTTGCCGTGCTCGTCTTCTCCCGCATCGACCTCATCCTCATCATCACTGTCTTCCTCGTCCTCATCACTAGAATCTTCTTCGTCACTATCGTCCTCGCTATCATCCGCCTCGCCACTTTCACCCTCATCAACAGGCACATCCGCGCTCATACTGATCGCCTGGGGCGGCGCGAGGATAGCCGTACCAACGACCGCCGGTTCATTCTCCTCTTCATCGCTCGTCTCGTCAAAGCTGATAGTGGATGCCCGCCGATTCTCCACCTCGGCCGTGATCTCATCAACAGTGAGCATTGACGCCGTATCAGACTTGTCCCGATTGCGTCGCAATTGCGACAGCGTTGACATTCGCGACCGTGCAGAACTGGCAGAATTGCGTCTATTCTTCAGGGCAATAGATTTTGGTCGAGCAGGGGAAGTGTTGGCGCTAGCAGCGGTGCTCTCACCCGATGTCGATCGAGAGTACGCCTGTAGCGAATCTGACAGACTCTCGTTGAACGCTTCAAAGGCAGGCAGGAGCGGAGGTCTGTCAGAGTCTCCACCTGAGCTGGCCGATGTGTCACCGTCAATGGTCGGACGGCGGATACTGCCAGTATCATCCGACACGCTCATCCGTGGTACGCCGGGTCTCCCGCTCTGAAGTCTCTCGATATCGCCTCCCTCATCCGCACCCTCCCCCTCTTCTGGGATAGCACTCGCGCTCGGCGGACTCGTCATTGTCATCCGACTCGTGGGCCGGCGGCGCGGCGGACTCGGTCTAGCTGAGGGGGCAAAGTCAAATGAGTCGCGCCCGCTCATCACGCTAGGAGCAATACTGCCCCGCTTGGCGCCATAGATCGACTGTCTGTGTACGCTTTTTCGCGCAGTCTTCTCGAGTTCCTTCTTCTTTGCAGAGGGGAAATAATCAGCGAGATGATTCGAGATGAGCTCGGAGGCGGGTCGGTGGCCGAAGAAGTTGTACATCTTCTTCCGACTGGCAGGCAGGAAACTGCCCGAACCTGGAGAGCGAGTTGGCGCTGATGGAGATGGGGGATCGGCGAGGGCAACGCCAAGGCCGGACATGACAGAGACCATGCTCGCGCGATTGGTGTTGGCGCTGCCGGCTCGTTTCGTCCGCGTCGGAGTAAGCAGCAGGGCACTGGGCGACTGGGCTTGGGTAATACCGAGCCGAGGCCCGCCAAAGTACGTAGGGGAAGTAGGGGAGAGTGGAGGGGGAGGCTGTTCGCCGAAGAAGTCGGTCATGTTTTTGCGATTGCCAAATTTCCTCGAGCGACGAAGAACTAGACCGAGCTGCTTTTGGGACAAGTCATCGTGCTGTGAAAGGCAGATTCGCAGGAGTGAAGCCTCTGATAGCGGTTTGCCTTCACTAATCAGCGATGTTCTTGTTCTAGGTCAATCGACTTACTAGAGGAGGCTGAATCTTCCCTGTACACGCCCCAACCATCCACCTCCAACCTCTCTCCTTCTTCATCGCTCTCTGTGTCGGTATTGACATTCCCCGTATTCCACTTCCCAAACTTCTTCAGCACCAACTCTAGCACCTCAACCCCGCTCACACAATTAGTGACATTTACCGTCCTCGATGTCCCGTCTTCGGAGTTGATGAACTTCACCAACTTTTTGCGGAGATCCACCAGGGCGGGAGCACCTCCCCCTGAGGTGGCCGAAGCAGATGAAGCGGAATTTTGGCGGGCGGGCATGGGAGAAGGGACTCCACCACTGGTTGCGAATCCGGATGAATGCGGACCTGGACCGATCGGATATCCACCCGTCTGGCTGCGATGCGGTCCAGAGTGATGTTCCCCGCTTCGGTGGGACTGCTCTCGTTCCTTCGGAGGAGAGATTTCTTTGGGATCCCGAGTAGCAGCAAAAGGATGCACTGCCATCTGGGGTTGTCGACTCCCGCCAGTAATGGCTGAGAACTTTGACTTGACCGGGCTAGCCTGTTTTTGGGGCGTGGACCCGAGGGTGCCAGATGCAGAGGGGTTCTTCCGGATGACTGCGGCGTCTCGCAAGGCTGATACCGAAGGCTGAGCGTGGCCCGCCCCAACCCGACGATCCGATACCGATGGAGAGGGTCCTTTGTTGTTTCCTGACTGGTAGCTCGGCATTGGAGTAGGGGTACCTGCATGCTGCCGGGCGTACTCGGCCGCCGAGCTGGAAGATGCTGCTGCGGGAGGTGGAGGAAGAGGACGGTCCATGAAGTTCGCTGGATCATTGCTGGGACTCGGGGACCGCCGACCCGTATCTCGTGGTGGCGGTGCCCTGAGGTTCATGTTGGAGGCGTGGGTTTGACTGCGGCTGTTGGAAGAGGAGTGGAGGACAGCGGGGGTGATTGTAGCACTCGAGCTAGTCTGGCTGGAGATGGATGGTCGCTGAAGTGACCCGGGGTATTGCTGCCCTTGCGTTGTTGGTCGGGGCGTGGTAGCGCGTTGTGTCGACGCAGATACCGGGACATCATATATCGATGCCGCGCTCACGGCCGATACAGGAACTGTCGTAGTCCCGTTGCCGCCCGGATGGCTGTAGGAGAGCGAAGGGGCATGTCCTCGGCTACTACTCTGCAAGTCCAAAGGAGGCGGTCGAGAAGTCCCAGCGCGCCTTGCGCTCAGACTTCGGTCCACCATGCCTCGCCTGTCCCCCATGCTTGACTGACTCCCTGCATGGCTCAGACTCCGCTCGTGGCCAGTTCTCACAAGCCCATGTCCACCTGCCACTACGCCGCTTACTCCCATACCGCTTGCTGCCCCGTTGCTAGGTGCAAATCCCGCCCCATTCGTCCAATCTGGACTGGGCGTAGCCGTCCCGTTCAGCCTTAACTCGACCACAGATCTCCCCATCCCCGCGACCACATTGACGTTGCCCGCCACTCGTTTGCGCAGATCTTTGATTCCACTGAGCAGCTTTACTCTCTCTCCAACCTTCACCACGCCCATCTCCTTTAGACTCGCCATATCCAGATCCAGGAGGACCCGTCCGTCGATGTCATTCCGAAGGAAGGCATCGTAGTAATGACCACATTTGTGAAGTGTGAGGAATTGGTGGACCTGTTCCCCCGTCCAGCCTTCGATATACCTAGAAAATGATACTCCGGCTGGTGGGTGAAGGAGGGGTGGTGTAGCGGCTCGATGAGATGGGGAACGTGAGGTCGATGCGAGAGTAGATGTTGATGCTAGCAGATCTACTGAGCGATTCGCGTATGGATGAGGATGAGCACGCGGCACAGGGGGGGGACCGTTCGGATAAGTGGAAAAGTAGGGTGAAGTGGGTGTGGTAGTGTGATCTGAGGATGAGTTGGTTGGGGAATGAAGGGACCTTTGGACGGGGTGAGGGCGAAGTGAGGAGCCGGACATATTGCTCGAGCTGTGTCTGATGGATTTTCGAGCGGGTTGTAAGGACGACCTTAGCGGAGAGGCGTCAAATCTGCCCTGATGCCTTGAGCCATGATCCCCATGTGATTGCGGATGAATGTGTTAGCTGACTGAGAACAATGATGGACAAGCTAAGGCTTCCCTTTCTGTGCCTGAACGTTCCTGAACGCGTGCTGTGAAACCGCTCTAGATGCCTCTTTGGGCAATTCACAATCACACCTCAGTGTAATGGGCCAGCATATGATGTGAGTTCTGGTGGAGGCCCTCGCGCGAAGATAGATCAGGCTTGGCCGGCACTGTGTGTGAGACCGTACAGAGTGAACAAACGTCAGAGCATACTTGTACATGGACTCGAATCGCTATGTCACTCCCCCACCTCTGCCGATTCCATCACAGCCCTGACTTCCCGCTCACTTCTTGCCATTCTCCACCTCCGTAACCAGCTTCGGCACCGCGTCGAATAGATCCGCCACCAGTCCAACATCGGCGATCTGGAAGATGGGTGCATCGGCGTCTTTGTTGATGGCGACAATCAACTTGGACTCCTTCATCCCTGCCAGATGTTGGATGGCCCCTGAGATTCCGATAGCCATGTAAAGTTCCGGGGCGACGACCTACGAGTCAGCTTTGACACATGTGACAAGTTCTCGCAGAAACTTACCTTGCCGGTTTGTCCAACTTGCAAAGAGTTGTCGGCGTACCCTGCATCGACGGCAGCTCGGGAAGCTCCAACAGCTACAGATATCAGCAAAATGTCTGACGTCCAACAAATGCCTAGCTCACCAGCTCCAAGAGCATCAGCTAGAGGGTCCAGCACACTGCTGAAACTCTCCTGGCTCTTAAGAGCTCGTCCACCTGACACTACGCGTGGTGCGGATGAGAGATCGGGGCGAGATGACACTGTCAATTCCTCCGAGACGTATTTCGTTGTGGCTATCACATCAGCGGTGTGATTTGATGCCACTTACAGTCGGCAGACACTGCCTTAACCTCTTCCACTTCCGCGGCGCCTGATCCGATCGCAGCCTTATCGAAAGCGGTAGTTCGGACAGTGACAATCTTAATCTTGTCTTTGGGACTGCTCTTTATCTTCAAAATCGCGTTTCCAGCGTAGATAGGGCGGGTGAATGTGTCTTCGCCTTCCAGAGCGACAATGTCGGCGATCTAGATATGAGCCAGGAATCGATTTGACAGGACCAAAACTTACCATGGAAGAGTCAAGAGCACCGGCTAGACGGGGGAAGACGTTCTTGCCGACTGCTGTGTGGGCACCAAAGAGATGGGTGATGCCTTTCTCGGGTAGGAAAGAGGCGAGGAGGGGAGTTACGTCTGGAATTTGATCAGCTACGCGCCCTGAAATCCGAATCGAGGACGCACTTTCAGCAAGAGTGTTTGCATAGGCATCTGATGAGGCTGTGTAGATCTTCGATAAACCCTCAATCCTGTAGGTCATTAGCGCTCAATCCAAGATCGCCATTTCTGCAACTCACTTCTTTGCCTCGGACAAGACACTGTCCACGTCCGATTTGGATCCTACCAGTATACCGGCAGCCTGGGATATCAGTACGTCTTCTCATCTCGTCATGGATGATGAGAATATCAGCTCACATTCCCGTCGATCTTCTTGGCAGCCGTGACAGCGCTGAGCGAGCTGTCGTTTAATTTGCCCCCCTTGTGCTCAAGGTAGACCAGGGTGGAGGCGAATCGTGATTGCTGTGCTGAGGCAAAAGATCGAGACAGAGCTGCTGGGCGAAGGAGTGCTCGGATCATATTGGCGTAGAGATATATCCTGTCTTTGCCGTGTAGATGAAAGTGACGGAGATGAGCTGATGGATCGATGTCGATTTGTTGCTTGCTTCACCTGCGGTATCTTCGGCCGGCTCTTGTAAGTTACCGGCGGTTGACCCGGAACCAAATCTCCTACCACCAAAAGAGCCCTCCACTAGAGCCCTCCATGTCAACTGTACCATGCTCTGTAAGGCCTCGTAATTCAAACAGCTCACAAGGAAGACACCAATAGATCTCAGCGGCTACTGATCACTCACTGTCTACTAATAATGAGAGATCCCTGGTCTCAAACATCACCATTTCTGGCCGCTGATCGCCCAAATGTGTGAGTTGCAAACGCGCTGCCGCTAGGGTCCGGGATTGCAGTCCAGCTGCGCACGGAGACACTGTGTTGCTGCTGACCCAGTAGCTGCTTGCCTCGCTCGCCTATCACCATATGTGGTGTGACGAGAAATTGCAATGATGACCGGTTCCGGTCGCTCACGCCCGTACTCAGCTCTTCGGTCACACGCAATGTATCGAGCGCAGCTGGACTATGCTATTCCTCTGGCTGGTACGGAGTATGTCTTGCTGCGACTTCATTCAGATACGCCAAAGCGGGAGGCTAAGAGGCATGGGGCATCCAGACGCACAATCGGCGGATCCCTATCGATACCCATGTCGACCCTGTATGCCCCCTACCCTACACACTGATACTCCCTGATGCTGACCAGCTAGGTCGAAGGTACCATCCCGCGCGCTCAGTCCCCAGTCGCTACCGAGCAGATGTAGTGTGATTGGCGCTTTTGCGTCCCAATCACAGAAATGCTCGTTGCGCAGATTGGATGTTTGCGGCACCATGCACGGCTTCGAGCAGAGCCTCTTTTCGTAGATATACCACCTGCCATCATATTGTCCAATAGCTCAGCTCGAAGATGCTGTAGCCAAGGAGAGCGGAATGTGCGATGAACCATGGCAGCTGTTGGATGCGAGCCGATGTAAAAGTCCCGCAGCTCCCCTCTTTCTTCCGCCTTTCACTCCAATCTCTTTCATACTCGTGTGTCAGGTGCATTTTTCAGTACTCCAGGCCGCGCTCGAGCTAGATCTGCTAGGAGCTCCTTGCCCTTTGCAGCAACGCTTAGGGCGGATCACACCTCCAATCGACGCATACCGCCAAAAGCCGACCCAGGGGCTTGATTCACTTCACTCTTGCCCGGCGTATAATTTGTTGACTCTCGACGAGCGCTCGACCGTATCGCCTCTCTTGTCATGGTATTGCACGGCTATCCTCAGACCTCAGCCAAGCTGGCCAACGGGGAGTCTGTCTTTCGAAATGGTGAATACCTGCATTGCAAGCGATGAAAGAGGGGAGCTTGCTGATTCACCTCCAGATCACATATATGTATCTCCACCTTGGTCCGACCGTGATGGTGCGCATCAATAATCAATCTCATCGAGTGCGGCTGGACGAAGAGCTGATCATTGCAGGAACACCTTATATGATTGCCCGAATCATCGAGTTTCTACCGCCTAATGCTACCCCGAGAAAAGGACGGCAAGTTCAGTCGACCGAAGTGCAGGTGCGGATATCCCTATACTATCGACCTTCCGATGTAAGTGGACTCTGCCGTTGAAGGTATCTGGAGGCTTTCGCTTGTGTCCAACGAGGATTGGTGTCGCGATACACCAGAAGCCTTATCAAACATTCAGCTTCACAGTACTTGAACCTCTGCCGTCGCTGACGGTTGGCAGATATCAGGCCGTAATGTGTCCGACTTCCGCCTCCTTCTGGCTGCGATTCATACGGATGTACAGCCCCTCTCTCACATCCGAGGCAAGTGCTACGTGCGGCACAAGGACCGGATAGAGGACTTGCTGGCATGGAAAAAGATGCCGGACAGGTTCTACTTTGTGCGATTTTTCGACCCGTACATCAAGCGCGAGTACGAGGTCATACGGACCGAGACGGTGAACAACAGTGAGTGCTCTTCGCAGGGCTCGGTTGCAAAGCAAACAGCGGCTCGGAAGTTGTCGGGCATACATGGCCATCCGTTTCCAATTCCCTGTTGATCAGAATCACGCTGACGGTCAAGTTCCACAAAAAGTCAAGGAGACTTTGATGAACCGATATGAGTACTTGGTTATGGAGCGGGAGATGGTTTCCGATCTGACCGACAACTATCGCTCATGCTGCGTCTGTACCCAGTGGGCTTCATCCCAAGACTCGATTCGATGCGAGTGAGTCCGCCTGACAGTCGTTGTGGCTCTCTTCCTCACGTACCTTGCTCTATCTCAAACGAGACGCTGACACTCAGATCATGCAAGAACATCTATCACATGCACTGTGTGAACCCCCCTCTCCTCAACAAGCCCGCCAAAGGCTACTCATGGTTCTGCATCCCATGTTCGCTCCAACGCCACAAGGACGTCCAAGACAAAAAGTTCCACTTTAGTGGATCTGCAGCCGTTGGCGGAAAGGCCGGCAAAGGTGGATCGGGTGCCGGAGGATCAGGAACAGATAAGAAGGAGAAGAATAAGAGCGCAACTGGTACGAGGCCAGACGTGACCTTTCGAGGCTGGCCTTGGAGATATTTCGGGTGAGTATCGGAGATCAACGTCAAGGGTATACGCTGATGAGAAAAGGCAGTACACTGTTGCGGAGGACACGCTGGACCCGGACTACCCCATCTTTCCGAGAGCGGCTACGAGAGTGGGGCCAAAGTTCCAGGCCAACGTGCCATCCTGGGAAGAACAAATCGAGGCTCAAGAAGCGGTCCATCGGTCTTTCGGCGAGAGCAATGATGCGACTACTTCCAGGCATATAGCCGGTAGGTTGTGCTTGTGCATCAGATGAGTACTCAGCTGATTCCATAGTTGAAAGAGGACATGATATCGGCGAGCGCAAAAATGAGTCGACCATAGACGTCCTGTGTCGCCCTTCTGATGCCTGTGAGTAAGAACGAAACCTGTCATTGCGTTGTTGCTGATTATCAAAGTGGAGCCATATATGAGCGAAGTTGCCGCGCTTCGTCTCGCCGTTCCTCCGTACGATACCGAGCGACTCAATACCGCAATCATAAGCTACACGAATCTTGGCCGACAACGAGCGCTCTTACACATCAGCTCTTTAAAATACGAGGACTTCAAGCCTATAATAGTAAGCTCAAGTCAACGTGGAGTAGAGCATGGGCATAAGCTGAATGCCTCAGTTCTCTGACAAAGAAACATCCATCTTTGCTGCTGAGCTAGAAACTGCTGGAGGTCTTGACACCCACGCAATCGGCAAGCGCCTCCGCCGGACGCCAGGCGAGATCCTCCGATTCTCATACATCTGGGAGAACAAGCAACTCAAGATCGAGAACGATGCTTTGAAGGCGCATACCAAAGTCTTGGCCCATGCACGCAAAGGACAGACGCAATCTCAGACTCTGGGTGCGCCCTCCTTGGGCAAGATCCGGGCAAGAGAGGACGGGGACGATTCAGATGGCGAAGGGTCGACGTTCAATGAAGAGCAGGCCGTGGGGGCCAAGTTGCAATGCGCTGCGTGCTCGACGAGAAACAGTCGAGTGTGGTGGCGGTGTCCGAGGTCTATACAGGGCAATGCAATGTGCGAGAATTGCGGGTAAGCTTGACGTTGGCATGATAAATGTGACATAAGCTAATGATGCAGCACAAATTATCGAAAGTACGGCGTCATCTCGTTCGTCAAGGCCGACGACAGTAAGAAGACGGATAAGAAGGATGTCCTTAACCTCTCCAAGCGGGGCAAAGTGAGTGGCTGCACGAGGTCCAGTTGCGAGATCCGGCTGACTCGAAAACAGGGAGATGCGAGCGGTACAGCTACTCCGGTGCCCACGCCTCCACCAAAACTGCCACCCTGTGTATGTTGCCGCAGGATGGAGCCGAAATCGACCATGGCTCGATGCAAGAATTGTACCTTCTCGGCTCATGCCAGTGAGTTTTCTGCTTGACTGTGTGCGAGAACGGCTCTGACGATGACAGGCTGTTACGGGATCGCTCCGCAAGATATGGGTCCTGGTTGGGAGTGTGAGCTTTGCTTGAATGTAAAGCTCGAGGACAATCATCTGGTCAGGTTCATACTGATGACCACATCCTGGCTCTGGATCAGCAGCTGAGACCACAGGAATCTCGTTGTGTTCTATGCCCGCGCGATACTTCCTCAATGACTACCAAAGTCAAGTCAAAGAAACCACCCGCGGACTTTGATTATCTTTCCGCTCTGAAGCCGACCGAAGGCCGGAGATGGGCCCATATTCTCTGCTCGGCTTGGATACCGGAGATCATCTATACCAAGCCATCGACTTTGAAGGCTGTAGAGGGGATTGCGAATCTCCCGCTGGAACGCTGGACAACGGTACGCTTCTACACTTACTCTGTGCGGGCTCGGGGCTTACTTGATAGGTCTGCTCGTTGTGCAATCAGCTCGATGGCGCCATCATACATTGTACCGACTGCGAAGTCGCCTTCCACCCTTCTTGCGCGTATCAATCTGGCTACAAATTTGGATTTGAGTTCTCCTTGGCAAGTCTCTACTTTACAAAGCCCATGTAACCCGGGATGATACTGACGGGTCTAGGCTAAACCTGGCAAACGGGAGGTAGTCACCATTTCCAAATTTAAAGATGGAACAGGGGTCATGAACCCTGGATGCTGGTGCAAGGCGCACGATCTTGAGGGTCGGACAATATACGATTCCCACGAGGTGGATCCAGAGCAGAATGAGGTGCGTTAAAGCCCAAAAGCCTTCATCATCATGGAATGTGGGCTGATCTCGTCAGACTGCACTCCAGGTCTACGCTGCTGCCTACAAATCCCTTCCGCCACATGACGACACGTTTGCCCTCCTCCGAAAAGCTCGAAGACTGGATCATGTCCTCCTCGTACCCACTCCAAAACCTATAAATGACCGGCCGTGCGCTGTGTGCTCCGTCGACGTATCACCCTTGTGGCATGACACAGAGCCGCAATTTGCTCAGGACGAGGATGGGATGGAAATCGATGGAGAGGAGCCCCCAATGAGATCGAGCCTTGGACACGGGGTAGGCGGTAGGATGTGCCATTTGTGCTGGTTTAAATCACGTAGAACCGATTAGTATGCTCTTAGCGATGTATGTTGATCTGCTTGTACCACGAGTTGTTGGGTACGTGATGTCGCTATCGAATTGCAATAGTCGACTGCGGCGATCTCCCTCAACAGATAAATGACCAAAGCAGACCCCAAATGCATGAGCACTGCTGACACCTAATCTCAGATCTCTCCTCAAGCCAAAACTTCTTCCGTCTCGTCCATGAACTCCTCGACCCACTCCTCGACCTTCTCCTCCTTCTCCTCGGCAGCAGCCTTCTGCCTGATCTCCTTGCCCCGAGCTTTCCGCTCCGCGGCGACCTTGGCAAGGTTCCGTGCTCGCCAAGCGTCCCACTCTGAAATCTCCCGCTGGCGCTGGGCAAGCTTCTCTGCAGAGCCCCTGTTCTCCTCCGCCGCGTCCTCTTCGTCGAATTGCCGAGAGTAATCCTTGAGCTCTTTGCGGACCTTCTTCTGGAGATCTTTGGGGAGGAGTGCGGGGGGTCGAGGACGCCAGAGGAACTGCTTGAATTTCTCCTGTGCCATCTGGACAAGCTGCTGTCCCTTGAAGTCCCAGATTGAGTAACCAGGTTCAGGCTGTGATAATCAGCAAGGGACTTAAACATAGACAGACGGACTTACGGAGTTTTGCCAAGCAGAAGCAGAAGTAGCGACGTATCGTCCACTAGGGTCCCAGGCCAAGTTGGTAATACCAAAGTGCTCCTCGGTCGCCAGTAGAGTAACGTTCGCTCCGGGCTCCGCCTCCTTCCTATTGGGGTTGTCGTCGGTAGTAAAGTCCAAATCGTAGAATTCGACATCGTACTTGGTTGCACTGCCCATGCAGGCCAAGGCGATGTGTCGACCCTTAGGCGACCAAGTGAGCATGTTGGCGATCTTGCCCTCGAATTGACGAATGCAGGCGAAGTCACCCTTCTTGGGGTCACGGGCGTAAAAGGATAGATTGTATTTGACGGTGACACCAGGAGCTTGGGCACCGAGGTTGGGGTCGTTGGTGGAGACAATGGCGAATCGCTGTCCATACGGCTCCCAAGCGAACGAGGGGACAAAGTCTTTGAGCTCAATGACTTCGACGGGGATGTTGGCCTCGCGCAGACGGTAGATTTCGAGGTTGCAGGAAGTCGCCTTCTTCGTCTTGGCCTTTCGGGCGTGACGGTCAACCTTGACGCAGAGGTAGTCACCCTGGTTCTGGAAGTAGAATTTGCACTGGAAAGTCAGTCCCAGTAGCCTTCAAACATTAGACAGCCAGACTCACGTCGGTAACGTTGAACAGGTTCTTGGACCTCAGAATCTCCCTGCTTGGCACCGCCATCAAGTTCACCCTAGCAGGCTGGTTGACCGCCTCGGGCTGCCAGTACGCCAGCATGCTTGGCTTCCCCTTGCCCTGCTTTTTGGCCTCGATGTCCTTGTCGCTGATAGGGCACCACTCGAAGTCTTGAACACCTTCAATCTTGATGGTCTTCTTATCAAGAAGGCCCATCCCGGGGAGCTCATAGACGGCGATACCTGCGCCGACGTTGACCTTGGCGATGTACAGATCGTCGGGGGAGAATTTGAAGGGGATGAAGGAGCCCTGGGGACGGCCGTCTTCCATAGAGGGGCGCTCGTAGGGGAATGTTCGGAGGACACGGGTGGCCTTGACGTCCCAGACGACAATTTGGTTCCCCTCGTCGTCCGCGGTAAAGGTTTCGCGGAGAGCGGGATTAGGGTGTCCCTCGTAGTTCTCGAGCGGGTCTTCGGACCAGGTAACGAGGTAGTTTTCGCATGGGGAGAATTGAACGAGACGAACTCCAGGGTGGGTGAAACGAAGAACGTTGACACCGATCGGTCCGTCGAGTTTGGGACCAGACCAAAGGGCGACACCGACTCGGTGAAGGGATGCGAGGTAAGTACCGAGTGGGGACCACTGCAGGTATAGCTCTCCCCACTTGCTGTTCTTAAGGGGTTTTCCGTCCACCGTGACAGGCTCGGTATTGCCGTTCCGGCCATTCCAGTGGATGTTGACATCGGCGTCGCGGAAAGTGAGGAATTGGTCTCGGCCCTGAGCGTCGCCCAACCAGCTTCGAAGGTGATCCTAAAGAGTCAGCTACTGATCGTGTTTACTAATGCCTGACGCGACTTACCTTCTCGACGTAAGGCTTCTCTTTCCATCCCGTGGGCAGCTCAGCATCACCAATGGGCAAGTTGGCGTATCGCTCAATGTCGCCGAATCGGTTCACATAAAGGGTGTGCTTTCCACCAAAGGGGGTGTTGTCAAGAAGACGCAGGGCGTTCTCGGCTTGTTGCGCGTCAGGGTAGGTGATGAAGACGAAGCTGGGCCGTTAGTGGGAGCTCACACCAGCACCAGAGTTGATTTGACTTACCCCTTGTTGGTTCCAGCTGCATCATCCCATGGCATGGTGATCCTATCCTCGTCTACGCCAGCGCCGGCCTTGTCGAACAAAGCTCGAAGCCTGTCGATCAACCTCTGTCGCTTCCCCTCATCGATGATGGGAATGTTGTCAACGACGACAACATTCTCGACACCTTCTTGGGCATCAACGGCGTATCTGAAGAGATCAGCTACGCGAATCTGACACAAAGGTATCTCTACACTCACTTTCGCTCGATATCCGCGAATCCTTCTTCCAGCTCTGCTTGCAGATCAAGCTCCTCTTCCTCGTCGTAGTTGTCTCCGTTGCCGTTAGGGAAGGACATGATGATTGTGTATGAGTGGTATGTATCTTATATCTGACTTGCGGACAAGGAGTACCAAATTGTCTGCCAATTGGAATTCAGAAAAGCTGTAACGCCGCAAAAGTCCGGATCTTTGCTTTGAAGGCTCCTCCGCAGCCAAATCAGTTTCACCCCGGGAATCCCATAACGCCGTAAATTCCCGGATCTTTGTGCACCGAGATTGCGCCGTCGCGCCGTCGCGCCACATCGCGCCCCAGTCAAGAATCACGGCGCAAATACGGCGCAATCTGCTGTTGGCTTGCATTGCTGTCAACCATGTACTGGAAATGCGAAGATATGCATAGATACAGTGCAAGTATACAGATAGGCATATACAGAAAGTCCCGATAATGTTCTATTATAAAGCCCGAGTGAGAGAAAGGATGATCTAGAACTGGAAGAGCAGCACTGCAATTGTCAGTCGATGGCGCAGACTGAAGATTGATCGAGAGAGACTTACACCAGGGATTCAGAACGATAGGATACAAGAAATGACAGCATGCAGTCACCATACACGGCAGGATACAGGTGAAATTCGTTCTGACCAAGTCAGCAGAGATCTTTTTCAAATCTGTGTCGAGAGACTCACATTCTGTATCCGGCAGGCACGATGTTGCTAGCCATGATGGCGACTCCGACGATGATGACCCAAGACAAGATCCACACGGTCCAGAAGCGTTTCCACATCGCCGGCCATTCCTTGAAGAAATGTGAGAGCTCGACCTCTTTGATGGTGGACGCCCACTGCATGTTGTATCCTGTCAGATGGGCAAGGCTGGACATGTCAGCGTTAAGTCGCCGGTGAGATGTCATAAGAGGACTTACAGTGCGGTGGAGAGGTGGTATGGCAAGCCACAAAAGAAGAAGAAGAAAAAGATGACCCATTTGAAGTTGTTGACCAGTGCGTTACCGATGGAATCGGCATTCAAACGATATTGAAAGACTGCGGAAGAGACGTTGGACAACCCGGAGAAGATGACGATACCTGGGAGCGTCAGTGATGCTCGAAGACATGTCCGTGTGAGGTGGTACGCACAAGTCAGGAAGACCTGCCAAGACTCCAGATAGAACAGATCTAGGACGTCGCTGAAGATGCCGACGAGGATCCAGTTGAGCACTGAGAGAGCCATGGCGCAAGCGATGGCGTAATATCTGTAATGTAAGCCAGATCCGACCGGGTAGTAGAGAGTGTTCCTTGACTTACGAGGATATGTAGGCAAGCACGGAGATCTTTGAGTGAAGAGGGATCCCCTGCGCCCACACGAAGCGATGGAACAAGGGTGTAATGGGCCCACGAGTGAACCAGTGTCGAAGAGGTTGGAAAAGAAGTTCGGAGCAGCCGTACGCATACTTCTGCCATCGATTGAGCTGGATGTCAGCTGTAATCATACAGGCACTGCGACCAACTGACCTCATCGTCGGCAGTCAGCGAGACACCCTCTTGGAAACCTCCATTCGAGTAACTGGCCCATCGGATACTCCAGCCCTTCATTTGCAGCCGTAAGGCCTGATCGAAGTCCTCCGATACGTGACTCTCGGACCAACACTTCTTCTTGCCATCGGCAGGGTCGATAAACGCGGCATCCTGGACAGCTTTCCACCGGAGGAACGCGTTGTGGCCGACGAACGGCGCAACTTCGCCGTTGGCCGTACAGAATGAAATGGCGGAGTTGATACGAGTTGTGAAAGACGTGATACCATTCTCGAAGAAATGCCCAACGACCTGCATGACGGCGGATTCGTGCTGGATGATTGCAATGTTTGGGGAATTGAAGAATTCACTGAGATCAGTACGCTAGCGGACCAATTCAGTGATTGAGACTCACGAAGCAGCATCTAGGAAGCAATCTTCAGGTACTCGGGTGTCCGAGTCAATGATGAGGATCAACTCCCCAACCCTGATGTTCCCGGCGGCCCAAGCGACCCCTTCAGATTCGTCTATCACCCTGGCAAGCGCTTCATCGTAAATCTCCTTCTCGTCCTCGTCGGTCCACTGCCACTCTGCAAGGGCTTCCGGATCATCGACAGGTGGCTCAGGTCGAAGTTCGTCCATGAGCTCCTCGACGCGGAGGGAAAGAGCATTGCCAAAGTTCATATTGGACGCCTGACATCAGCAAATTTCTAGTGCGCGAGGAGTTATCTCACTTTCTTGAAACGTCCAGGTCTATTATACCCGTTGGCACCATGTTTCGGTCTCGCCGTCCAGCCAATGTTGTTTCGATCGTAGTACGCCTTTCGAATCTCCTGTTCCTCTTCATCCCAAATCTGCATCCCGTCGTCAAACATGAAGATGTTGACGGAACCACCTTGTCGTTCATACGTCGTGATGGCCTTCTTGAGACTTTCGACTGTAGGGATGATGACACCTTCCAATCCTTCTTTGTAGACTGGCATCTGGATGGTGATATGGGGGAGCCGGCCAGTCATTCGTTCTGGGGCTCGACCAGAGTAGTAGGATGAGTTTTGGTGGCATTGGGCGACGGGACCAAACATTTGCCACAGATTACCGCAAACGCAAATGGAGAAGAAGATGGCGAGGAGGAAGCCGAATGGAGAGGTGGCAAGGAGAGCCAGGCGGGCGAAGCTACCATCGAGTAGAACTTCCCGGATGAGTTGTCCTGCGGATCAGCCTGAATGCCGCTACTCGCTGAACTCAAGACTCACTCATACCGGACCCAATGAACAGGCACGTCAGGATGATAGCTAGGCCAGAGACCAATGGCGCGTACAGCATGACCGGTCTTTGATCTCGCATCTCCCAGCTCCCAGGCTCGGCTCCGACCTTGCCCTCATCCTCCTCGGCCGACACGAGTGCTCTCTCCCTCTCAGCGTCCTGGTCGATCCAGCCCTCCTCCTCCTCTTTAGTCTCCGCCTCCAATACTGCCAGCTCATCGTGCCGACTATGCCACACGTAATTCATCATACGTTGCTCTAGCGCTTCGGCCGATGGTATCAGCGTCTCGACTTCGTCTGCCCAGACGACCAGGCATCGTTCTTGTCGACAAAAGGCAGCAAATTGATGTTTTCGAGCTCCGGCTAGATGGGAGAGCTCCTCGAGGATCTGGATTCGGGTGTTGACGTCTAGGATGATTTCGATAGCGTCGTCAGGACTACTCATTTAGCTGGTTACAATGGGGCTGAAGTATGGCGTAGGATGTACCACCGAGACATGATGGATTGTACTACTTTCGAGGTGATCTTCATCGCAACTTCGGGGTTCAGAGTCCCTAAAGCAGAGTCCCATTCCTTAACCCGCCGCTCCATCTCCTTGAAGCCCTTCCGACCTGGTCTGGCCTGCGGATACGTTCTCAGGACTCGTCTTTTGACACTAAGCCATCAGCCACAGCTCTTCTTGAGGTGGTCCGCAACATACCGGATGGACACTAGCCCGTCGAAATGGGCATCTCTGAACCATCCTTGTCTCTCAGCAACATTCCACAGATGCCTCGTCATCATGTCGAATCGATCCCGTGGCTGACCATCCATCTCGGCTTCCGAGTCGGATTCCTCTTCCGAGGTGTCCGAGTCCGAGTTGCGGGACCCATCTTCAAATGAGGATCGTGATGAGCCAGATGAGGAGGCGGCTGATCGGAAAGAGCCGGCCTCGGATAGCTCCCATGAAGCTCGGGATGCTACTGATTCGGCATCTTCTATGTCATCCAGCTTAGTGCCGCGGAAGGTTTCGGTAGCTCGTCGAGGAACATGAGAGGCAGGGAGTCCGCTGGAAGATGGGGCAGTGGGTAAAAAGGATTGCGCAGCATTGGATATCCGTCTCAGGAAAGACATGGTGCGTTGTAGGATGGGCGAAGGTGGGGGGATGGGGGAAAGGCTGGTCGAGAGGGTGTCACCCTTCAAGGGGATTGAGAGGTTGTGGTCGGTGATAGATCTAAGAGAGCGAAAGTTTGCTGGCAAGCATGTCAAGATAGACGGGTGTTGAGATTAGCTGCGCAGCCAGTGCGTAGATTGGTGTACCAGATGAGGACGATGTTGGAAGGATAGGAGGTTGGAAAGACACAGACAGAACCTTGCATCATCATGCCGATTCGCGAAAATCCCATATTGCCTAGCCATCTGTGCTTGTCCGGATCCGCCATTGCCGAAGATGGCCGTGCCGGCGAGTCTCTGACAAGCTCGTACGCTGCCGGACATTGTTCTATGGGTATGGGAATGTCGATCTGTGGCGTCGTAGTGAATAGTGAGATGTAGCGGCCGATGGACCTGGCCAGATTAGGGATTAAGGTTCGGCGATCCCCTTTGGGTCAAAATTACCAGATTCGGCCATGTTGATGTTTCATCCATAGCTCCGTCCTACGCAAATTCGATGTGGCTGTTGGACTTAATATCGGATAAACGAAAGCGGTAAAGGCGATCGTAATGCCAACACGCTGTCCGGTTAGGGGACCCAAGAGCAAGGGGTGGCTCACAGAAGTATTGACAGGCAGCTACGTGTGGACTTTGCTTGTACTTATACTTCGTGTGATCACCCTTGTTATTGGCAGCAGCTACAGGCAATTGACCCGTTCGTCTATGTGCTCGTCCTCCTAGAGCTGTGAGAATCGGAGCTCGTCCCTCGCTTTCTTTGTGAGTGCCATCGGCCGCCTTGGAGATTCGTGCTAATGTCAAAGTCGCTCGAATTCGACTCTCCCCTTCACCCTATCAGCCAGAACTCCGGCGAGATGGGTATCTTTGGCCCTCCCCGACCTGCTTTCTCCGCTCTCGACGAGCCGGACTCCTTACCACCAATGCAACGACCGTCTCTCCCTGGTCGGCGACGATCCTCATACTTCCCTGGATCATTCAGCCATAACCCAGGTTCTATCAGTCTACAGTCGGGCGACATTCGCCGAGATTCCAAGGCCCCCGACCTACACACGCCCGGTACGACAGTCAACTTCCAGACCACCATCTGGGGTCGCAGACTTTCCCAGGCCATTGTGCCTGCATCCGTTCGGAAAGCCTCGCTGGCCAAAGCAGCGCGTGATAGGAATCCATCTCACTATCGGATGGGAGAGACCTTCCGGGATGAAGGCCAGGAAGCTACCATGGCGGACACCTTCTATAATGCACGGCTGAGTCTGGATGAGGCGGACGAGGATGAGAAGATCGCTCTTCAGGAGAAGATTGCTCGGTTAAGAGCGGCGAAGGGAAAAGGCAGGGAAGTTGGGCAGAGCTCGGACGGATGGCAGTTGAAGCTGGGGTGGGAGGCCGGTCCACCTAAGGGCTCGAAGGTGGCCAGGACCAACTCGAAACGGACAAGCAAACACCGTCACAAGCGAGTCATGCGAGACCTTGATACCGATCTCGACGCCTACAACGCTTATGCTCAGAACGGTCTCGCAGCCTTGACCAGATCGACAACGAATGGAGCGATATCAATGCATTCGCACCTGCCATCAGTGACCTCCCTACATTCGGAACTCGACTCCCGCTCGGACCATCCTCCTGGTCTGTTGGATGCAGCGGATATCTTGGCGGAGGAGAACACTCGGCCGAAAGCTGTACCTGTCGGGGACGGTTTCGACGCGCTGGACATTATGGCGGACCACATCTTCCGGATAGGGGTACAGCGGAAGAAGTGGTTTAAGGCGCCAAAAATGGGCGTACAGCGGGACGGGATTGCGACTGGGGTGTCGATCAGGGCAAAGGCGGGGTTGTACAGGACTTACCCGGTGGATTACGAGCCACTGCGCGAATTTGAGGAGGCCGTGACGAGGCTGAACCCAGAGGTACGTCGAGATATTCAGGATTTGGACACCGCTCATTGTCAGGTCGCTATCAAGGTGGATTCTCAAATCGTTCGCAGCATCATGCGCACTTACATGTGAGCAGAATTTGTTGGCGTCAGACCCACTCAAGCTGACTATAATAGTGATCCGGCGCCCGTGATGTCGGAGCTCATCATTGACGCCAATACCCGAATCCAAATCCTTGATACCATCCCTCATCTCGCACGGGCGCGGAAACATCAATACGCCGCTTTCATCCGGTCGGAGGGAGTGCTAGTGGTCTGGGTGGACTTGGTGGATGACATCATCCCTGCGGCGGAAGATCTAGAGGATGCCCTGATACAATTCATCTGGAGAGGGGAGGAGGAGAACAAGAAGAACAATCAGGCGATGCAGATTGCAGATCAGGAGAAGAGGGATGAGGCAGAGTTGGCGGACGCTGTAAGTGTCAAGGAAGAGGATATGGACCCAGAGGATATCGAGATGCGTAAGGTGAAGCGGCATTGGAGGGAGCGACCTACGAAGCTGATCGCTCCCTTGCTGGATGGTATGGCTATCATTCTGTGTTTGGCCATTCTCTCGCTCGGTCTAAGTAAGTCATGCCATCCGTCCTAGGACTACCTCGCTGATGTGTCAGGAACGCTAGTCATAGAGTATCTATTGGATGGCGGAGCTGTACGCTTCGTCCTCGCAATGTTCATCCCGGCCCTGGCCTGTGTGGCAGCATTCGCTTGCCTTTGTCTTGTCTCCTCTATAGTCAGTCTATCACTCTCGCCATGAATGCAAACCGTACTGACGCTACAGTGGCAAATCATCGGACCCATCCGACAGTGTACTCAGAACTCAATGTACTATTCCGGAATCGCACCAAAGCGCACCATGGGGGAGCTATCTCATGTGACCATCCAAATGCCAGTATACAAAGAGAGTCTGGACGAGGTCATTCGGCCAACTATAGAATCGCTCAAGAAGGCTATCACCACGTGAGTCTGATTGTGGTCGGTTACAAAGCCATCGACTAAACTCACAGGTACGAACGTCAAGGTGGGAGTGCGGGCATCATCATCTGCGACGACGGTCTTCAGCTACTCTCAGTCGAGGAGGCAAACAAGCGTCGCCGATTCTATTTCGACAACAACATCGCCTATGTCGCTCGACCGGGCCATAATGTCGACGGCTTCATTCGAAAAGGTCGATTCAAGAAGGCAGGGAATATGAATTACGCCAACGCTCTCTCCCTTCGTATTGAGGAACTCATGGATGGAATGAGGCCACATGCCCTCGCGCTACATCCCGAGGGTCACTTTTGGTCCGACAACGATGAAAACGCACTGTATGACACGGCGCTTGCACAGGTCCTCGAAGAGAAGCAGGGCGAAGCGTGGGCGTCAGGCAATCTTCGAATCGGCAGTATCCTACTCCTTATCGACTCCGACACTCGAGTGCCCGAGGACTGCTTCGCCGATGCGGTATCTGAGATGGCCGAGTCTCCTGAGGTCGCCATCATTCAGCATGCGTCAGGGGTCATGCAGGTGGCGCATCACTTCTTTGAGAATGGTGTTGCACACTTTACGAGGGGTATCCAAGGGGCCATATCGTACTGCTGTGCCAGTGGAGAAGTGGCACCTTTTGTAGGACACAACGCGTAGGTCTACCTCTTTGTCCTACTGTACTGGACTGACATGGTCAGCTTTATCCGCTGGACTGCACTACAAGAGTGTATGTTTGTCGATCCTGATGACGGAGTCAGCAAGATTTGGTCGGAGGATCATGTCTCGGAAGACTTCCAGATCGCCGTCGCTCTGCAAATGAAGGTAAGTCTTTGCCTTCACCGCGTATTTTGCAAAGATCATCGCTTACGTTGACAGGGCTATGTTGTACGCTGGGCTTCGTATACCAACGGCGAGTTCGAGGAGGGCGTCTCGCTCACTTGCGATGACGAACTCAATCGGTGGCAGAAATACGCGTTCGGTTGCTCGTAAGTCTACTTACCTGATTGCATGGCTCGACCCCGTCTGACCATCAGTGAACTCGTCTTCCATCCCCTCAAATCCTGGCTCCGCCGTGGGCCCATCACCCCGCTCTATCGGAATTTCCTTTGGTCCAACATCCCAATCCACTCCAAACTCACCATCTCGGGCTATATCTTCTCCTACTACGCCATCTCGTGCGCATGGTTTTTGACTGTCGCCAACTACTTCATCAAGGGTTGGAACTGTAAGCTGTTTGCTACTCCTCTATCCTGTCTTGTCTAACATACCAGTACCGATTGATGATTACTATCTCTCTTCGTGGTCCATCACTCTGGTCTGCCTAGTACTCTTTGGCGGTATCGCGAACGTAGCTTTCATCACGCTTCGATACCGGCTCAAGACACCCGACGCTGCGGAAATGAGCTGGAACCAGATCAAATGGATACGTACGTCTTCTCCTGCCCCATCGCTGTTTCTTTTGAGCTGACGTGGGCAGCTTTCTTCTCAATCTTCTTTTCGGGTATGAGTCTGCCCATGTCTGCCGCTCTTGCCAGTCATCTCGTCGGCTACAACATGACGTGAGTTTGCGTCCAAAGGTCTCCAGAGCTGTGCTGACAGTCCAGCTGGTCTACGACCGTCAAAACGGTGCAAAAATCCAACTTCTTCCTCCAAGTTCCACTCGTTTGGAAACGCTTCTACCCTCAACTGACCTTCTTTGGCATTATGCTTGTAAGTCCCATATTCAGCTTAGCCTGTCGAGGGATTGACATTGATAACCTCAGATCGGCATGATCATCATGGCCACCGTCACCGCCATACCGAGTGGATGGCGTATCTACTCTCTTGAAGTCATCGTCCCCCTATCACTCATTGGCGGCAGCCACATCCTCTACCCCTTCGCCCTCAACCCATGGTTCTTGTCATTCTCATTCTAGACCTCAACATTCCTCGGACATTTCTCATCTGGACACAGCGCAGTTTCCTTTGGAAGTATAATTGCATCGCACATTGTAGACTAGACATATTTTGTAGCTCCATGTAGACCTTGCAGGCTTAGATTTGGGCTTTACAGCGCCAGTCGGACCGCTCGGACAGGCGATGCCGCTTCCTCATCGGGAACTCTTGCCGATAAGGGAATTCCTTATCTCTCGTAAGAGAAATTCTTGACGGATGACAATCCCGTCTGTATCTTCCTCGCCCCCGCCTTTCCTCCGGATGCAGAAGCGGTATAAAGGCTGCGATGCGATGTCGATTCTCCCTAGCCATCTCACATCGCCACTTGACCGCTCACACCCCTATCGACTCGTCCGAATCCTGCCACCATGCCCATCCAAGACCTATCGACCCTCCCACCTACCGAGCGCGCAGCTCGATCAGAGCTGTTCAAGCCTATCAAGCTTGGCTCTATGCTGGTTCAGCACCGCATAGCCCTCGCACCCCTTACTCGGAATCGAGGGAAGCCGAGCACCAAAGTTGAAGGGACATGGTATCCTTGGGAAATCCAAACAGAGTATTATACCCAGCGAGCGACGCCCGGTGGCCTGTTGATCAGCGAGGCTCTGCCTATCTCTCTACAGGTGAGTGTCGCTGATTGGCCAAGCAAGAAAACAAGCGAGATTCATGCTGATGATCAGGCGGTCGGAGCATCCATGACCAATGTGCCCGGTATCTGGACCGAGGAGCAGATTATCGGTTGGAAAAAGGTCGTTGCCGACGTCAAAGCGACCGGCGCCGTCTTTGTTGCACAGCGTAAGTTGACGAGATCCCAAGATGGTGAGAAGCTGAACCAGATCTCTAGTGTTTCACGGTGGCCGCACAGGCGGACACTCCCCTCTTGTCCGAGCATGCTGCCCTTCGCCAACCCGGATCGAGAATACGCTGGGTGGTGGACCAGGAGACGTTCCTGATGAGATGACCGAGGAGGATATTCAGCGTACGATCGGAGACTACGTGGTAGCCGCCCGAAACGCCTTGGAGTGTGGATTCGACGGTATCGAGATACAGTAAGCTACTGGGCCGGCTATCAAGGGTTACGAGGGCGATGGCTGACAACTTCAGTGGAGGGAATGGGTATCGTGAGTTCTCCCCTAGGTCCATCCCTGGCTTGGTGTCGATAATCCCGTCGCTGATCTGCAGTCCCGGATCAGTTCCTGCACAACAATGTCAACAAGCGGACAGACAAGTATGGCGGCTCCATCGAGAACAGAAACCGCTTTGTTCTCGAATTGTGCGACGCAGTCGCAGCCGCTATCGGCGCTGACAAATTTGCACTGTAAGTCAAGAGTCCTGCTCTTCTGCTCCTTCCGCTGATCTGACAGTCGGCTGGCTCCATATGGATTCTTCAACGAGACTCGGGGTACAGAGCGTACTGTCCAATGGACGGCTCTTTGCAAAGAGCTGTCCACACGCAAATTCGCTTACATCCACGTATATTCCGACCCTCCTTGTCTGGCAGATAAGGCAAGCTGAACTCCACAGTTCATGGAAGCACGATACGATGAAGTCTTGTCTGAAAGCACCAAGCTCGCTGCACTAGGCAAAGAAATGACATCCGATTTCACAGTCGATGGTCTGCCAACCATGTCGCCATTCCGTGAAGCTTTAGGCGGCGTCAAGGGCACACCGGTGATTGTGGCCGGAGGGTACGATACCGAGAATATTTGGGACGTGGTGGATTCAGGCGTAAGTCATTTCTTTGGGTCATTCGCGGCTGAGTATACGCTAACTCCATGTCAGAAAGCAGACCTCGTCGCTATTGGCCGATACTTCACCTCAAATCCCGATCTGGTGTACCGGATCCGGCACGGTAAGCCGTTGGTCAAGTACAACCGGCCACGATTTTACATGTTCCCCGGCAAGGAGTATCAAGAGGGCTACACGGACTTTTCTAAATCGGAGGACAACCTCAGTACGGAGGATGACAAGAAGGTGTTTGAGGCGCACAAGAAGAGGGGGATCGTGGTGGTGAAACCTGGATGGCAGCTACTTCAAGATGGCGTTCAGTGAGTGGTGTGACTAAGTGTCGGGTGGAATCTGAGCTGATGCCCCAGATTGGGAGAGATCTATGTTTGAGCGACTACGTCATGGGGCTCAAGCTGGGGGTTACGTCGATGTTGTACACTTAACGGGTTGAAGGGTCAGAGGAGGTCAGGCGACCAAGTTGTTAGCTTTCAGGTATACATTCAATCTAGATGCAAAGGTTCATTCCAAAAACCCTTATTCCTCGACTTCCATCCCGTCGACTTCTGCCTCGTCATCCTCATCAGGCCGTCCGGTCCGATCCACAATCTCCGTAATCTGAGGAGGCTTGAACTCTTCTGACCACTAATACAAATCAGCAGTGTTCAACTTGTCCTTTGCCAAAGACAGACAACAGACGCACCTTGGGGAACTGTCTCTTGTACAGATTCATACAGACCGTGTCCATGCCCTGGATCGGCCCGTCAAAGTGGGCCTTGAAGTACCCATGCGTACCCAGCGCCTCGGTGATGTGTCCCACTTTCCCAAGTTTCGTATGCAGTTCGATGGGCTTGAAGAAGTCGACGTCGTCCCTGTCGAAGAACATGTATCGGATCGTAGCTGTCTTTTTGTGAATCTTGAAGGGGTGGCCAGTGAGGATGAGGCGCTTCGCGGCGATACGTGTAGGGTCAGGTGGGAGTGGAGTGCCCATTGCTACTAGACTTGGGACTGGGCCGTCAGCCACGCCAAGCAAATGGGCACATTTAGCGACTGGACTCACCCTGATCTTCGCCTTCGTCCTTCAACATGATCACGCCGGACTTTCCAAATGTGATTGGTCCAAAGCAAGTGGCCACTGTCGCCTGTCCCGGCCGGAGATACTTCTCACTCTTGTGCACGTTGTTCACGCCGCGACCTCCACCGCGGATATGCTGGGAGTAGACTGGTCGAACGACATAGCGCCGAGGGCCAACACAGAGTATGAGAGGGTCCTGATGTGTCAGCTAGATCACATTCAGACAATACGCAGGACTCACCTTTGCCTTGACAGGCTCGTCGTACTCGGTGTTGCGCTGAACGACAAAGTGAATCACGGACTGCTTGTGCTCGTGCTGAAGCAGACCATGGAGGATGAAGGGTAGGGCAGAGTTGTGAGTCTCCAGCACCCGTTTGGGGACATTCTGCAGCACAATTGTAACTCTCGTTCCTGCCTATGGAACCATCAGCTTAATCCCCCATAGACGTCCTTTCTCGAAAGTGCAGTACCTACCTTGATGCCCACTTCCCGCCCTTCCCGCTCGACCCTCTTCCTCGTTCCGCCCCAACTCTCAAATTGGAATATCCGCGCATAGTCCTCCGGGAGGTTCTCATATGGGTCCCATGGACTGGTCCTGAACGACTTCAGACCCCTGAACCGCTGGAATCGAGTCCGAGCGGGAATATGTCTGGGCGTGTCAATCTCATCCGGGAACGCCTGGTCTTCCTCGGCCGCACGAGCACGCTCTTTGAGATACGCAGCGTACCTATCAACATCAGCCATATCCTGCTAGCCAATGAAGGTTGACCTACTCTCGCTCTTCCTGCTCCGGATCCAAATCCCGATGCACCTCGCTCCTCCGTGAATCAAGCTCAATCTCTTCAGTCTCCTCGCCCTCGATTCCCGTCCCATCTTCGCCTAATCCTCCCTCATCATCCATCCCATCGGAGTCATCCCCGCTATCATCGTCATCATCATCATCCGCGCCCTCCGCATCATCCCCGACGATCCACGCAGCCTGGTACGCGCTCGTGCCTTTCGGCACCCTCTTTGTTCTCGCACCGTCTTCTCCTCCTATCCGTGAGGGTCCCGATCCGCCAGCCATCTCCTCCTCCGTCGGCCACGTCTGCTCATTCGCAAGCGGGTCCGGAATATTGGTGGCCGTAAGATCATCGGCCGCTTCGCCGGGTGCAGAGAGAGTCGCAGTAGTGTCCTCCTCGATTGACATCATGGCGGCCTTCTGATGTGGCTTTGCGGCGAGAGCGAGCGAAGATGGAGGTGCGCGGAGGATCTGCGGGCCAATGTCAGTCTGGTAGTCCAAATAAATTGCGATGACGCTAGACTCACATGAGCAACCTGGAAATCGCCCTGTCCAGGGATATGCACAAGCCTATCCGCGCTCAAACAACCGCCTCTGACCGTCCCGGTAATCTCCAATCGTCCCATATCCTCCGATGATCCCTCGGCACCCTCGGCCTGAGGCACCCATCTCACGCCCTCACTGCCCTCAGCAATCAGGTACGCCCTGCCCTCATCCCGACTCGTCTTGGGCGTAGCTTCGCAAAGAGCTCGGGCAAGAAGTGCGGATTCGTTTGGCGTATCGGCCGAGTAGACCTTTTCGGCGGATGGGAAGAAATAGCGTGTGAATGAGAGGAGGGACTTATGAATTCCTGTTCGAGTTTGGGGAGTGATGGGGTCGTCCTCTGGGGCCTGAGATGTCAGACATATATCAAGACCTGTGAAAAGTTGGAGACAGTCGTACCTGAACGCATGGAACAATCTCCACACCACCACATTGAGCCTGGAGACACCGCAGAACCGCCTCGCCTTCCAACTGCACTTCCCGCTCAGAGCTCATGAGGAGCACAACGTAGTCGCTGACCAGTGCCGCATCGAGCGCTGCATAGACGGATAGGGGAGGAAGGACGTTGATCTGAAGAGTGGTCTTGAATCGAGGAGCGCGAATGAGGTAGGTGCCCGTCGACCTGACGGTCGAGGTGACTTCTGCAAGTTCCGTGTCAGGTAGGCCGAGTGACGGGAGAAGCTCAAGGATGAATCGTCTAGGGGCAAGGTTGGATATCAGTGGGATGATTGTGATTATACGAGGTGCTCCGCCTGGATGTCAGTGGGGTACTTCTCGTTAACACAAGGGACGACTTACCTCCGCCACTGCTCGTACTGAAGAATTTGACATCTTCAGATACATTCCTCCGCTTTAATTCCCTCTTTTGCGCATTGGCATTCAGACGTGCCTTCTTTGTAGCTGAAGCAAGCTGTTTACCACCCTTTGTGCTAACGCCTGAGCTGACAATTTTACCTGAGGGGTCAGCCGGCTCTGGAGGCAAGCGAAATGCCCGCATGTTGGCAGGGAGACCGACCCTTCGCAGCTGCTTTTAGAGACCCTTTGGACGAGTGCTTCGATTTGAAGTTCTTGTTGTTCTGTGCTGTGTGAGCTTGACATCTTACTCGGGACAATGGGAGACGGTCTCACCTGCTTGATCGTCGGTCGGTGGGAGTGTTGTTCGGCCGTCATCGTATCGATGGGTGCACTCGGGCTGTGACAGTGGATTTTCCGCCAAGGTTTGCGAGTTCTCTCTTGCCCTTAGATAAGACTGTATCGTGGTTCTTTCTAGGCTGATAGTGACTGGTTCGTGTTGGTAACTTCATCATAGCTGCAACTTTTCATCAGCGGTCAGCTGGCGCGAGAAGATTTCAGATCGTCACGTGACAACATTACGGCACCTCGCTTATCTCGCCAACCCTCCCCTTCAGTCTAGCCCAGAGCTCAGAGCTCAATCTTGCTTTGGACATTACCTGTACACCAGACCGACAGACGTCTGAAGTCGACCTAGCTACCAGATCTTGACCGATCTCTGTCAGGTGCTAGACCCTGGATATCAGACTAAAATGGACGAGGGTCTATTCCTCTTCATGATATTCTGCGGTTTCCTCTGGTACGTCCGCTGTCGCAGGCTGTCGCTCAACCTTACCCCTCACCCAAGCTGACTGCTACAGCCTACTAGCCCTGATCTTCTGCTTCCTCTCCACATGTATCGGCGGCCCTATCCGCCGGTCCGACATAGTCTCCGCCCTCTCATTCCCCACGCCAACGAGTATCAGAGCGCGAGATGAGGCACGCCGGAAACGCCTGATGGAGCGCCAGAGGCTGGGGTGGGACAGGGACGAGGATGTAGGGGAAGGCTACGAGATGGGAAGTCTGGGAGGTGGCAGTGGGGTTGAGAGGACAGGAGTAGGAGGCGATGATTGGGAGATGATGCGTAGATCCGGAGGAAGAGGGGGAATGTATTGATTCAGACTTCATCACACTGCCTACTTGACTTCAAGCTACAGGATGTGCAGAACTCCGGGGTACAGATATTACATTGGATGAATGTGCGATCTTTTCCGTGATCCTACTTTTTGACGCTGTTAAGACAGGTTCCCTGGACCACCAACTTGGTGATGCAGTACTCGTCCGTACCAGCGTGTGCTCCCTCTTTACCATAGCCGCTCTCCTTGACACCACCAAAGGGACTAGACAGTGATCAGCCGACGTACCAGGACCTAACCACTGGTAAAGGCAGACTCACATGACAGATTGGGAGATAGCTCCAGTGTTAGCGGCCACCATGCCCACTTCCAACTGCTCAGCGACGCGCCATATCCTATCTGCGTCCTTGGAGAAGAAGTAGCCCGCCAGGCCAACAGTAGCGGCGTTCGCTAGTTTCTTGCACGCGTCAGCTTGGGCAGTTGGACAGGAGAAGATGAGAAAGGGATCCACTCACAATAACCTCGTCCTCGGTCGAGAATTTGATCAGTGCCGCCAAAGGACCAAACGTCTCTTCGTCATTGAGAAGCTACATGTCATCAGTACTTTTCGGATGCGTCTAAAATGCTGTATCGAACTTACACATTCGGTGTTCACGTCAATGAGGACGGTGGGTTGGACGATAGTTCCCTCTCCACGCTCTCCGCCAACAAGCACCTTTGCGCCCTTGGACTTTGCGTCTTCAATGTGCTCAATGACCTTGTCGGCTTGGCGTTTGTGGATAAGAGGGCCGTGTGTACTAAATCGGTCAGTTTCGTCAAGTAAACCATGAGGTTCTCACTCACACGCCCTCGTCGAAACCGGGTCCAACCTTGAATTGCTTAACCTTCTCAGCCAAAGCTTTGGCGAACTTGTCGTACACGGCTTCCCTGTTTGCATCAGCCGACTGACATCGGGGTTCGGGGTCAGGCATAGCGACTCACTGGACATATATCCTGTTGGCTGTCCGTCGTCAGCGCTTATACGAAAAAGCTGTGAGGGGGAGACTTACCGCATACACATGTCTGACCTGATCCACGGAACTTGCTAGCGATCGTTCCGGCCACGGCGGTCTCTATATCGGCATCCTCAAATACGATCAATGGCGCGTTTCTGCGATATCAGCATGGTCCTTGTCGTGTGTTCATAAGCAAAACTCACCCTCCCAGTTCCAAGCTCATCTTCTTCAAAGAGCTCGAGCAGTTCTTGGCCAGGATCTTACCAACACGGGTAGAGCCGGTGAAAGACACCTTCTTGATTTTGGGGTTGGTGGTCAATTCTTCGCCGATCTGGTTGATGTTCTTATCGCAAGTGACGACATTGAGCACACCGTCTGGGACACCGGCCCGTTTAGCGAGCTACGGCTATCAGCACGAGTTTGCACCAGAGTGGCAGGAGACATACCTCCATGATGGCCAAGTTGGTGTATGGTGTCTCGGCAGGGACCTTGATGACGGCTGTGCAACCGACAGCAAGCACAGGTCCGATCTTGCGGGCAATCATAGCGGCAGGGAAGTTCCAGCTGATTAATCAGCTCATGCTGGCTGTGAATGGATAATGACAACTCACGGCACTAGCAAAGCGCAAACACCAACGGGTTGCTTAATGGTGAAGTTCCTAGTTCCGGGAATGGAGCATGGAATAGTGTCACCGTTCGTACGCACAGCCTCGCCAGCGAACCACTGGATGAAGCTCGCAGCGTAGACAGCCTCCGCCTTGGCGTCGTTCCAAGACTTGCCATTCTCCCAGACGATCAACCGAGTGATGTCGTCCAGACGCTCCTGGAAGAGTGCGTGGAACTTGACCAGGATAGTCTGACGCTCATTGGGTGAGGTCATGCGGTAAGTCTGGAATGCCTCGTATGCCGTGTCGACGGCTTTGCGGATGTCGTTCACAGTCATTTCGGGGCAGGTACCGATAGTCTTTCCGGTCGCAGGGTCTGACAGTCAGTCGTATGCCTTTGTGTTGCCGAATCAGGTGTCACACGCAGACTCACTGTCGACTTCAAAGGTCTTGCCGTCTTCAGCGTCGACAAACTTGCCGTTGATGATGCCTTTCTGGATGAACAGAGTAGGGTCATCGAGACCGAGCTGGCGAGTCAGCGTACATCTAAGCTTGAATATGAAGTGACTCACTGGGTTCTCCTTGGAGATGCTCTTGGGCCAGTTCGACATCTTGCGAGAGAGATGGGGGAGTGAGAGTAGCGCTGAACGGGCGGGGATGGGTGGGGATGCGAGCAGAGAAGCTGTTCTGATGAGGGATTTGGCTATGAGTGAAGCCGTGGGAGATGTTATTGATGTAAATATGGATGAAGTAAGTTGTCTATTGACGATGCGCATCTGAGTGATGGAGGGCAAGGGAGGAAATAGATAGGCGATGGCCTTCGCGTCGGGAAGAGGGAGGGTCGGGCAACTCTAACCTTTAAGCGGTGGGGCTCCACTTACGGCAGCGTCCAACTCCCCCGGGACCATCATCTCCCCTCGGCCATGAATGGATGATGCGTCTATGCCCGAACGAATGAATCTCTGCCAGTAGCATCTGCTTCAACTTCATTGATTATACACCTCCAGACTCCCCTACAGTCATGCCTAGCGTCAGCTCGACCAGTCGGGATAGCCCCGCTCAGTCCTCCTCGATATGGTCTCGCCTTTCCCCTTTCAGCTCGTCCAAACCCGGTCGAGGGGTAGACGAAGAGGAACCCCTGCTTTCGAGCAACAATGACATGGAGACTGTCGAGGTAGATAATCGACCTGCGAGATTCACCAAGACGCAATTGTTAATCTTCTTGTTCTTCCAAGCTGCCTGTTTTGCACTTGGAGCTGCGTTTGCTACACTCCTGAGAGGCCGGGAGGAAGGTGGGAGGAACAGCGAACCTAGAGTTCCTCCTGTCTGGACCTTACCACCTGTAAGTAACGGTGATCCTCTGCACTCTGGTGAGTTATCCTGATGATCTGTAGCCCACTGGTGACCCACGCAATCCTGCGTATTTGACTGAAGCCCATTCCGGTGCCGTTGCGTCGGAAGACAAGACGTGCTCTGAGATGGGCGTCCGGATCATGCGCGATCTGAATGGCACAGCTGTTGACGCGGCGGTGACGACAACACTCTGTATTGGACTTCTCAATGGGTTCGCCTCAGGCATAGGTGGAGGTGGATTTATGATTATTCGAGTCCCCAATGATCAAGTTGGATTATCTACGAAAGGAGGAAATATCACAGCGATCGACTTCAGAGAGACGAGTCCTGCTGAGAGCTCGAAAGAGATGTACGGGACGAAAGGTGCTGGAAGGGAGGCCGCTCAGGTCGGAGGTCTGGCTATTGGCGTTCCTGGGGAATTGAGGGGTTTGGAGGCTGGTAGGTCCTGTTTTTTGCCCTGTGAGGAGGACTTACGAAGCAGCTCATAAGCTATATGGGAAGTTGCCATGGAAAGACGTCGTTATGCCCGTTGCTGAGCTGGCTAAAGGTTGGCAGGTGAGCCGAGAGCTGGCAAGGAGAATACGAATCTTTGGGTGAGCTACAATCTTTCACAGTCACAACTCAGCGAATGCTCACGGCTGTAGTCAATTCATGCCTGACAGCGAGCCATGGCGTGAGATCTACGTCTCCCGAGGCTACCTTGCGGTTGAAGGCGACTACATACAGCGAATAAAATACGGGCAGACACTCGAACGGATCGCTCATGGCGGCGCGGATGCTTTCTACCATGGTGAATTGGCCGAGAAAATGGTCAAGAGTATCGGTAAAGCTGGGGGTGTGATGACTGTGAAAGATGTGCGTATGAGTTGTTCTGATGTCCGGGGCAGGATTTGAGCTGGCAACAAAGCTCACACGATCAGCTTCGACACTTTAAAGCGAAAGTATACCCCGCGATTCATCACCGGTATAACGGACGAGAAATCTACACTACAGCTGCTCCTTCATCGTGAGTCCCAGTGGATAAGTGGGGAAAGTGTATCGACTGACATGACAGTGGAGGCATCTTGATTGCCCTTCTTCGTATTCTTGAGCCTTTCCGTATACCTCAGACTGGAGGATTCAAGAATCCCCTCAACGTACATCGCTTCATCGAATCTATGAAGTTCGCCTTTGGCGCTCGATCAGAAGTGACCGATCCGGCCTTTGTCAAGGATGCAGATCGGCTAGACCGATTTTGGAAGACTGGGTGGCCGGACGAAGTCCGAGACAAGATAACCGATGTGAGTAATTGTAATCTAGCGGTGATGCTGGGCTGTACTGACCAGCAGAACTCGACGCATAAGATCGGGTATTACGGTATGAAATTTGATCAGATTGAGGATCATGGGACGACGCACCTAAGTGTGGTGGATAAGTGGGGAGGGGTTGCATCGGTCACGTCGACGGTATGCTGCTCTCAAGGTACGCTCTGAAAGTAAGCTGATCCCCAGGTAAACCTCATTTGGGGAAGTCATGTGATGTGCCCCGAGACTGGTGTTATCTTTAATGATGAGCAGGGTATGTACTGCTGGTTGTCCGCACGCAGGCTTTCGCTGACAACCCAGATGACTTTGCCGTCCCGGGAGCACCTGACGCATTCGGCCTACCGCCCAGTCCCTGGAACTACCCAGCCCCAGGCAAAAAGTGAGATCCCTTCCGCTCTATCTCTTCCACAGTGCCCATGTCCCCATCCTCCTCCTCGGCTAACATTCCAGACCCATGTCATCTACATCCCCAACTATCATCCTCTCTTCCTCCGGCACTTTCTACGCCACGCTCGGCGGATCGGGCGGATCCCGAATATTCGGCTCGCTCGCTCAGGTCCTCCTGCATCTCGAATCAGGCATGGACATCTCCGCAGCGATCGAACAACCGCGATATCATTCTCAGGTCGTACCGAATGTGACAACGATCGAAGTTGGGCCAGAAGGTCCGCCCAAGGTGGTCCTGAAAGGCTTGAGAGATAAGGGCCATGTCGTCGGTGAATTCGATATCAATCTAGGCGTTGCAGAAAGTGAGTCTTTTGTCGCTCAGGAGAGTGTATGCTGATGTGCCCAGTCCAAGGTATCGTATTGCAAAATGGGACAATATGGGCTAGTAGCGACTCTAGGAAGAATGGGATTGCAGCGGGATACTAGATCCTTGATGCATATTTCTTGTCGAAATGATTTGTTGTGCGTTGGAAGAGCATGACCGACAAAAGGTCTCCATATTTGGGACTAGGCATAAGCAGGTAGGAACACTTCATCATTCCGATTGGGTCGCAAGGCAGTGGTCGTCACTCTGGGTGTGGCGAGATATCTTCCGATTCAGCATTTATCCCTGGATCCGGCCAAGTAGATCCCACAAGATGCATCCGTATCTACCACATCTCCCTCGCCCATCCCAGCCCCAATTCGCCTTTCTCTCTCCACGGTACGCGCCCTTCAAAAACCTGCATCTCGCTAGCCTCTGCCACATCGTCCCTGCGGGCCGGACACCACTCGAGCAGCTCCACCATCTCTGGACAGCTAGTATGATAGGGATGATACCGGAAGAATGGATTCCGATTGACCCGTTTGATAGATAAAGGTGGATGACATCCCGATGGACTGGATAGGAAAGGTGTATAACCATATTTAAGCTCGCCGGCATATTGCGCCGTCGTATCGCCATCGTCGTTAATGCCGATATAGTTCCAAGTGTCAAGAGGCAGACCGATGGCTGCGCGGTGCAGGTCGGTGAAGCGTCTACGCTTCATGCCGTATCCCACAACGGTGACGCGTGAGGGATATCGACCTGTGACTTCTTTGAAACGAGCTACGGAAAAGAGCAGGTTTAGGTAGCTGTCTAGAGCATACTCTTCGGTGACGGCGCGGAGATTAAGGGGGAGAGGGGTGTTGCCAGCTGTATCCACAGGGAGGGGGTCGGAAGGAAGAAGATCCAGAGTGGTAGCGAGAGCTCGATAGGAGTAGGCTTCTGACAGAGGGGGTGATGGAGGAGCTCTAGTCGCGCCGCTACAACAATGAGCTATGAGGTTTTGGGGAAGCCGCCTTCCGGAATCAGACATGGACTCACCCTGAGAACACCAGTAATGCCCTTGGATCCTCCTTCAACACCTTCACACCTTCCTCAATATGCTTGATGAATGTCCGCACGCTCCCACCCTTTTGCGTAGCCTGCAGCACCCATTCCGAATCCTCCTCTACCCGGTCCTTATCCCGGCCAATCCATATCGCATGCCCAGGCACCATGACCAAATGATCTAACTGCGCATACCGATCATCTCGCTCTATCGTAGTCTCCATGCTCAGTGGTATGCCCGAGTCATAATGCTCTTGCGTCGCCGCGGCCTCCCACCCTACTTGCGGCTGATTTCGCGCGCGCCAAGTCGCCGTGAAGGATTTAGGATGTGAGGAGATGGTACGCGTGGAGGAAAGTTTCTGGATGAGGAGTAAAGCGAGGATGAACAGTGAGATGGAGGCGGCTGCGACTTTCAATAGGCGGGTCCGGGATTTCAGAGATGAGAGGGCCGGGATGTTGAATGAGTGTCCGTTAGGAGTTTGGGGTCGGGGGAATAGGATCCGGGGCCTGCCTCCGGACGGCCGAACGGATGATCCTGGGAGTGGGAGCATAGGTATCGACGGGGCGGTCCCCAACGCGCGCGTAGATGGCCCACAGCAAGATTAAAAGCTGCGCAAGATGTAAGCTGGAGAGGTCGCGATTTTCTGCCCAGCCTGAGCCAACGCGTAGGAATTGCCTCTTCGGAACGATGAAACTTGTCTGAGTCACGTGCACAGATGCGACAGCGCACCGCAGCTGCAGCTCGTTCCTTCGCAATGGTCGTGCAACAACACTGCGGAGAACTCATATATATCGACTGGTATGAAATACAGACAGATTTCTCCCCTAGTAGCCTTCTGCCATCCGCCACTACGGTCTCTGTAACCAGTTCAGAAGTTCTAGATGTAATCAGTCATAACCCCCTCCCGAATACTGGCACAGACTCACCTCTTTCCCGAAGAAGAACCGGCAGCCTTTCGGTGTGGTATACTTGTTGCTCATCTTATGGAGAGATTTACCAAGCACAGGCGGACCGCAGAAGAAGACACCACAATCGGTATTGGAGTGCCTATCCGCGATAGATTCGAACACCTTGTCCCACTGTAACAAATGTCAGAAAACGTCTATTCCAAGAGGTCGGAGAAAGTGGACATACGTTCGGACGACCATAGTGCGTCGGGGCACGTAATTGGGTTACGGCGTCAACCTCTGCACCCACATCTTGAACGACGATATTGTTCATTTTGTCCTCGCTGGAATGATCAGTCTTTATGGCATTAGGTTGAGCAAGGCAGACGTACTCTATCTTCGCCGTCAGGTAGACGTGGATCTCAATCTTTCCTTCCTTATCCTCCGCCTCGACCGCTTTGAGCAGAGAGTGGAACCCTGGACTCGTCAGCTGCAATGAGATGAAGGAAGAAGAGGCACGACTTACATTCTGCAGAACCGAAATCTCGAATAACCCAGACGAAGTATACCTTGCTCAACCGGGTCTTGTTTTCCCCGCCAAAGTTGTTCATGCGGTACCACATTGTCTTGAGGATAGATGCGAAGGGTGTGACTCCAATACCGGCTGGTTAGATCAGCCCGGGCCAAGCACAGATGGAATAGACGTACCGCCTACCAAAAGGATAGTTTCGTAGTTTGCAAAATCTTCGCTGGCAGAGCCAAATGGGCCGTCAATCATGATCCTAGGTAAGATCTAGCAATGTCAGCTCAGACTCCAGTCGGTAGTGCATAACTCACCTTTCCAACTGGAGGAGCAACCACCATGACCCCATCTCCTTCTTTTCCCACAACATCATCCTTCTTATCCCAGTCCGCTCCGACGCTCTTGGCGAATGCGTTCGTCCAATCACCGACACAGCGCATGTGTACCGAGAGGAAGCCCTCTTCGGGCGCAGAGGTGAGAGTAAAAGGGTGATATTGGAAGTAAGAGATTGAAGGGCAGTTGATGAAGATGTATTGGCCTGCAGAGGGAGTTGCGTGCTCCTTCTTGATTTGGACTTCCAATACACGCGAGGGATGCTGGATGATCTTGGATATATAGGTGACGTGGTGGGCTGGTTGGGTTAGCCGAGGCTGGGACCTGGTGCCTAAGATGACTCACCTCGGACCTCGCGCAGGATCCTCTCGGTAATGAAGACGATTCCGCCCGGAAGCCAGTATTTCTGCGTAGTCAGAGAAGCTCCTTATCTGAAGCTGGGATGAACGTACCCAGAATACCCCAATGATATTGGCAGAGCAGAAAGGCGGTCGATCAGGCTGCATCATGCCTAGGATATATTAGCTGTGGTAATGCAGAAGTTCGGCAAGTTGAGACTCACAGAACATCCCATGTAGCTGCCATCCCAGGAAGAAGACAATATAAAGCTACAGAGACATCAGCTAGTCACCTCAGCATCTTGAGAGGATGTATACTGACATGATGCGAGTAGTAGAATCTGGACAAGTTAGCGCAAAGCTCTCTCTGAATTGGAGCACACCTGTACTGACCTTTCGTAATTCGCTCGTCGACGCTTCTCCATCGCGAACCAAACCATCACGCCGAGGGAGATGGTCATTATCCACCCTGTCCAAGCTGGTCCGCTGATGAAGAAGTATGTGAAGAAGCCCTGGGCTCCACTGTATCAGTCAGCAAGCGGGCTAACAGTAGGACAACCATAGGTAAGGCTGGAACATACGACTGCTTATTGATGGTCATGACGATGACATTCCGGACGTGAGCGATGATGTGTACAATGGTGAAGAAGACGATGGCCCAGCCTATCTGCTCTGTCTCCATCAGCGCCGACCAGACCGCCACGTCTAGAATTGGCTCACTGTGAAAGGTGATGTTCTTGTCAAATGGGATCATACTGTTTAACGGGGTTTTGCGGAGGAGCGAAATGAATGTCCGGCAGACGGGAAAGAGGATGAAGATAACGTCGACTAGAGGGGTCAGCAAATAAATCGGGAGCTAGAGGCACACCATAGGACTCGGCCACTCACTATGCAGAACCTGCGCAGCAGCTCGAGCGATGACTGGCGTGATCAGCTTCTGGCCTCCGCGCAAGAATCGGCGTACTCACTGAAAGAAGCCCCATATTCAGACCTTGCATTGTTGAGATTATCCTTCAGCCCGTAGTGTACCAGCGACATGGCAAAGGCTATAATGTGCAACACTACCCAAGCTAGGATAGAAAGCCTGTTACGCCCTTCTATATCAGCTAATAATCCCTAATCGGAAGACTCACCCTCATTCACCATCCACACACTAGCCTTCTCTAACCGGCCCAACGTCCTCCTCATCCCGCCGGGACCCTCTCCATCAATATCGCCCTTGGGCTCTTTCATAGTGTGCACCAAACCCTGCAATCTCATCCTCTCCGTCTTGTTCCGCCTCAGGCGGGACGTGTTGGCTTCGCGCTGCCCGAGCGGGACGTCGACCATGTCATCCTGCGCCTGCGCAGGAGGGAGGTGGACCGTTGACCGGCTGAGGAAAGCGACAGATAGGCGCGGGATGGCAGCGAGGAAGCGAGGAGGTCCAGAGAAGAAGGAGGCGCTCGAGAGGCGTTTACGAGACATGTCGGCCATGCTGAATTGCGGTCTGGGATGGAAGGAGGGCTATAGTCAGACCTTGATGCTTACAAAGAATATCGGATGGTCGAGTCTGTGGGTGAGTGTGAGGATGCAGAGTCAAGCGCATATAGGCACACGGTACCCACACGACGGATCAAGGTTGTGTCGCAGGGGGCAACAACGGTCGTCAAGGAGAGCATCTGGCTTAGTTGTCACTGCTCAACCGACCATTGACACTGTTGGCAAGACGGACAAGTCGCAGTTCGGGTGTTCTTGGCTGCGCATGGGCAGGTACCATATTCGATATAGATCCAGCATAGCCAGGTGACTACATATATGGGTAGTGCAAAAGGTGTATCGCATACAAATTCTGAGCGAGACGGTTCCGGTTTAACGGAATCGTTTGGATCCAAGATTATTGCAAGCCGTCGCAAGCCTTCCTATCTCGCTGAATCAATAACATCGGCGCAGTCTTTTATGGATTACTAAGTCTATATGTATTACAAGGACACTACGTGAAACTACAAGGAAAAGCAAAGAGTCGTATATAGACGGTCCAAGATCCTATCACTAGGCTCACTCCGATTTCCTCCGTTGAGCTCCTCCTACTTCTTAGCTCAATCGGGGAAAGGGGGGATATTGCGGGATGGATGAGGCGGTCTTTAGCTCTGGTGTTGAGGAAAAGGTTGACGTGTATAATTGTGGATAATGGAAATGGTGAAAGGGGTGGGGTAGTATACAGTTTGATACGATAGAAAAGGGGTGGGGACAACGTGTGTAAATCGAGCCAACCGGGGCATAATCGAAGTACCGAAAGGTCGAGAAGATTTTAATGATTTGGGGCCGACTATCAATAGCCAACACATACCCCATGTCCATGCCCTTTCGAGGAAAGGGTTCTCCGCCAAATTACTCTCGCTCTCTCTCCAATGGGTCGTAGCCACCGACAGGCGGCGGCGCGGCATTTTGGAGGTTGTTTGCGCGAGGTAAGAGTAGAAGGTGTAGGAGGGGGACTCGGTATGGTGACGGGTGGGAAGTGGAGTCGGAAAAGGTTGTTGTTGTTTGATGAGGAAGGAGAGGGGGTAAAGGAAGTATCCCGCCAAGGGATACGTATTTATTTGGGTTTAGTCGCAATGGACTAAGCAAGACTTGTAGCGGGTGATTCACGCTTCACCGCCCTCGCCTGAGCGCGAGCGGTAGAAGGTGAAACACCTGCAGTCTTGGCCGACACGAGGGGACCGTCGTTGTGGATGCCCTGACGGTGGCGCTCGAGATCGTGCAAGCGGGAGAAACCGCGTTTGCAAGTAGAGTGGGGGCATTGATGAGGTTTGGCCCGAACAGGGTTGTGGGTCTGGGCATGGGACTGATTCGTCAGCTGTGTTCACCATGAGGCTATGGGAATTAGATTGACATACCTTTAGGTTGAATGCTCTGGCAAAGGCACGTCCGCAGACGGTACACTTGTGGCGCTTCTTGGGGTCGTCTGGAGTTTGACCCGGGACATAGCCACGCCCGCCGCCATTAAGATTAGGGATGACATCCGAAGACTCGATCGACGCTTGGTCCTGCTCTGAGCCTTCCATCTCTTCTTCACCCTCGCGCTCGCCTTCAAAGGACCGAACGAGCGATGAGGGAGCAGAGAGTGGCATGGGGATCGGCGCGATGATTGGGACCGATGTGATGGAAGGAGCACTCGAGAGGGGGGATGGAGCGGGAACGAGGAAGTCCTGAACAGGAGCGGGAGGGATAGAGGAAGCGACCGAGAGGATGGGGTCCTGGGACCAGGCCTGCTGGGTTTGGGTAGAGGGGATGCCACAGGCGTTCTGAGTAGCAGCTACCCAGTATCCAGTCTGGGTACGCTGCTGCTGAGCGCGCGCCGCTGCAATATCATGAGCCTGCCAGTGGGCTTCGGCTTGGGCATGAGCCAGACTGGCTTGTTGCTGGGGGTTGAAGGAGAAGTACTGAGGCGCGTCCTGGCTGAAAATCGCAGCCGGCTGAGATCGGTATCCCAGCATCGCCCCGTCTGATTTACTGTTGGGTTCGTCCGTCTGATACGCCTGGGACATGGAGTAAGAAGCAAGATATGCCTCAAAGTCGTTCTGGGACTGAAGGGCGGCGGTGGCTCGAGCGTCTGCTTCCGCTTGGGCGGCGAGTGCCTTGTAATGAAGGTACCGCTGCAAGTGGTGGTTCGAGAGCGCTTCGGCCGTGTCGGCGGGGACGACTTGGGAAATGGTGGAGAGGGTTTGGGATTGGTCGTGACCGACTATGTCGGCAATGGAGGAAATGGAAGATTTGGGGGAGATTAGGCGCGTCGACGAAGGGGTGTGTGATGTGGTATAGCCTGACGACAAGTCGGGCGCGATGAATGCGTTGGTTTTGGGCTGCAGAGATGCAAAGTCCCAGTTGAACGAGTCGTCAAGGAGGAGGGATGAGTCGGGGGAGGTATGGTTGAGTGATTCCAGGTCGAATTCGAGACCTGGATCCGAGAGGGTCGAAGCGGGTGGGGAAGGGAAGAAGGAAGGAGTTTGCGAGGTCTTAAACATGATATGGTGAGAATCAATGTCGATGTCAGAGGAAGGGAATGAGAAGGGAAAGTCGAAAGAGAGGGGCATATTGGATGCCATGGTGGCCATAGTTGAGTGATGGGGAAGGGTAGGGTAGGGTGGAGCGGGATGGCGCGTCGAAGGGGAAAACTCTGTCAGCCAGCCTGCCTAATGTGTTGTTTGGATTTATATGGGAGGTGTGATATGGCTTGTTGTTGACTGCGTGTCTCTCTTTATGGTCCAACGAGGAAGGAAGGAGAAAGGAGAGATGTATCAAGACATGGAATGCGAAGGATGCAGAAGGAAGGGGAGGGAAAAGGGGCAAGGGGAGGGGGCGAAAGCGGTGCACGATGTCGTTTCCCTGAGAAGATGGCCCAATCAGGAAATAAACACCCGAGTGTGGCACTTTCCTCCCACACAGCTTTGAAACGCAGCTCCTCTCACTCTGACTCATACCAATGACATCTGCTCCCCATCGCAGCTTGATGTCCAGCATCCCGTAGCCACACAGGAAAGGCAACGTGAACCCGTCATGCAAGGAGGTCCACCGGTCAGATCCACCACTCACCAGCTTGAAATCTGTGCCTGGGTGTCGAGCTGTTCGATGCTGGAGTAGTGCTAGTGGGGGTTATGGCGAGGCTGGTAGACAAGGTCGGGAATTGCGGAATGCGCGAGGCAGAGCAGCTGATCTGCATCGCCATCTCGCCTATGTACTATACGCCGAGAGGTATTTTTGGACGATGAGTGCTGCGGGCTGTGTTGAAGGCAGATGCCAGTCTCGCTTAAGGATAGTCGATGTGAGCCACATACCTCAGTACCTCCGCAGCCCCTTTTCGGCCGTAAGTTCCAGTGACTAATCCCTCATTGAAAGACGTCGATCTGTCCGCAGCAGAATTCCTTATCGGTCTATCTCTGGCTATCTGATTGTGGCCTCTCGTCATCATTCCTCGCCGCAGCAGCACCGCAATCTTGCGGCATCTATTCCGGATTTTACGGTTTTCATCTGTCGACAACTCCTGTCTTTTGTTCGTGTCCTTGCCGATAGGGCGACGGACATAGGGTGATCCAGCTCGGAGTATGCGCACGGTAGAAGGCGGCTCAATCGCCACCTAGCACGCTGCGAGAATTCGCGTCAGCTCATTTCTGACCGCCCTCATCGGCCGACACGCTATCCCCGCCTGCACCCACATCTCAATAGGGGGTCGGGCGGGGTGAGTTCCAGAGGGAAGGAGTATCGGTGAGGCTCAGACATGTACGGGTTGGTGATCGACGATCCTTTGTCTTGAGGTGTCAAAGGTCACTGAGGGTGACCGGTCGTAAGCTCACAGTGGTCCCGGACTGAAAAACTCTAGATCCACCCATTCCCCACTCATTTTACACCATCCCACTTGCACCCCTTCATTAACTAAGCTCAACCCTCACAGCCATACGTTCATCAACACAGCAAACATCTCGACCACAGCTCAAGATGCGAATCAACAACATCGCCACTCTCCTCTTCGCATTCTTCGCATTTGCGTTATCCGCCGCATTCGCCGCTCACATCCTCCCATTCTCCCCCGTCGCAGGTCTCGACCAAACTTACCCGTCTCCCCAGCCTGTCGCTCGTGCGTCTCTTCCACCCATCCCTGCCCAAACTACGGCATACCGCAAGATGCCTCAACCCTCACAAACCAGCTTCGCCCTGCGCCCCCTCGTCGTCAACCTCGAGAATCCCCATGTGGTCTTTGTCGCCCATCCTCGCCGTACAGATTCGGGCCATGTAGCTCCCGAGTCGACGTCCAGCCGCCGAATCGACCCTCTTTACCTCGAAAATCTACTGGTGCAAGTGGCCAGGGCTGTCGAGGCGGCGGTGGCGACCGTTGACCAGGGCGCGGATTGTACTGCTTCGTCCGCGTGATTATTGATTGTACCTTTGCTCGGTCATGACTAATGATGAAGTGCATGTATCTGATGATGTTGTGGATCCCATGCTTCATCCGCCTTAGCTACCTATCCTACAGATTCTGACTGCTGCGCTGACTATTGTGTCACAGCCCTTCACTCCATCTAGAACATGGCAGAACGGCCAAAGCGACGTTCGACACTCGGCACGCGCAACAGTACGAGAGGGCTTGGGAAGTAAAGGATCACGCGTCGCTGCGCGTTCGACCAGGACCCCTGGTGGCCAAGGCAGTGCGATCCATCTTCCTTTGATGCAGTCAGGGGTAGTGCTGGGAAACCAGCGAGAGGTGGCGCGAAGATCGATTCCCCTTCGATTATCTTCTCCTCCTCTCGCCCTGATCCGCCCTTACCCCAACTTCATATCCACCAGCTCCAGCATCTCGACATCACCCACGTACAAACAGAATGAAACCTTCCTCCTTCTTCGCAGCTGGTACCGCGGCACTGGGACTCAGCACCGTGACCGGCTCGGCACTGCGCAGCGTCTCACAGACCAACACCGCCACAAAGTCTCTCAGAGATACATCTTACCACCCCAGCTCGGCCGTGATATCGTCCACTGCAGGACAATCCTCCGACTCGCAGCCCTCTCCATTCGCTCAATCTTGGAGGAAACCAGCGCCATCGATCGGAAGTGAGACGACGGTCGACCCGCGTGCTGTTGCGGTCATTGTCCCCGCGGTGATTCTCATCATTTCGGGAAGCGATGGCGAATCGTCTACGAATGCCGGGACTCAGAAGGGGGCTGGGAGATGGTGGGCGGCTGGAGCGGGTGCGGCAGCAGCGGTGGCGGCCTATGGACTATCGTCATAAGAAGTCGTATCGTTGCGTATATGAGAGCGCTATCTAGCGTGTGAGCTTGATAGATCACGATGGAGTATTGGTCAGCATTGTATATATGCATGTAGAATTGTCTTTTCCAGCAGTGAAGGAAGCATACACACAGTCCGGAAACAAGGCGGGTATGCTGCACGCTCATCTGCGCGGTTCGACAAGTGGCAGACACAACACGCCCGCTACGCCGGCCCAAGATCCACAACTTTGCAAGACTATGGATAGCGGTAATGTGTAGTCCAGCTTAGTGACATGAGGGATAAGCAGTGGAATATTGTCAGTATACAGATAAGCCAATGGGCCCCTTTGGATCGTTGAATTAAGCATTGCATCACTGTGAGGGAAACTGATGCAGACCCTGGCGGAGCAACCGATGCAAAGTGTTGAGTGTGAGTCCATACCTCAACGTGGCGGCTTAGGGCGAATGCCTGCTCATCGCACCCTCGACCTCATGAGGGCTTGAAGTCTAGCTGTCCAACAATAAGGGGCCAGACTGATCTGATCAGCACGAGGCACAAGCCAGCCTAGGCAAATTGAAAACTCACCCTCTTCGAATCCGACGTGCTTTCCAACCCTGATCTGCTGCCATATCTGCATCATCGTATCGCTCTTCTTGATGTCGGTCCAGTGCTTGAGGAAGTAGGCGACTTGTACCTGAAAGAGTCAGCAAGACTTCTGACTGGTCCGAGCAACGAGCAGCATGCTGCATTAGTATCTCGCCACTTGCCGGTATTGACACTCCCCAACTACCCTGAGTTCCCCCCGAATCAAGAATGAGAGACACACCTTTCGCACATCCTCAAATGTGGAGCTGAACCGACTAAACACCTCCGCCGGTACATTCTGACTCGTCAAACCCGCAATGATATGCTGGAACGCCCTCAATTTCAGCGCCTGCAAGTCCAGCTTGTCCGCAAGTCTATACACCGCCTTAGCCGACACGGGGCGGGGACCGAGCGGATCGCCTGAAGTGGACGAGGGCGAGAGAGCTATATTGTGCTCGTGCATCCAGTGTCGGATCCATTCGGCCCGTGAGCGGAAACGGTGTGGAGGCGGTTGAGGGAGAGAAGAGATTGATCCGGGTCGGGATGCAGGAGTGGGGTTGGGGATGGGTGAGGGATGGGTAAAGGTCGATGTGAGGGGTGCGAAGTAGATGTTGTCTGTGTATAACTTCACGATCAGTCAAGGCTAAGATGTTAAGATAGAGGCAAGAGGCAATGGGTCAATGCTTACCCAATATAAAACAGCCCACCAGGTACTCCAGGCCGCATCCCGAATGACGACTTTAGTCTTCTTTGGCCCCGCAGCTGCGCCCTCTTTAGTCATCTTCGGGCGATCAGCCCCGACCTCCCTCTTCGGCCCGCCCGACGCGGCCGACATGGTTGATGTCGACCCAGTTCCAGCCTCACTGCCCGTCACGCCTCCCGAAGGACCACCAATCCCCTCATCTTCCGTACCAGCTGTCCCGCCTTGGCCCGCGGGTGGACCAGATCGTTCCTCCTCCTCTTCAATGACTAGCTTATCGGTGCCGTCCTCCTCATCACCCGTCTCCATACGCGCATCATCATCTGGCCTGTCACCAGAGACGGAAGTCTTGCGGGTGGAGTGCCGAGAAGAGGGGCGAGGTGGGGTGGGAGACAGAGATCTGCGTGGGCCAGATCCTGGATACTGCTCTGCAGTCTCATCTTCCTCATCGGAATCTGAAAGAGCGTCTGAGTCGACTTCATGTTCATCCTGTGAATCAGTCATGGAAGACATAAGAGTATGGGCGACTTACCTCTTCCACTTCGCCAAATCCTCCTCTGAACATCGCTCGGAAGTAATCGCATCGCTCGAGCAACTTTTTGTTGGCATAGATCCGCCTAGACCCTCTCGCCTTTGATGACTCCACCCCGTCCGACCCTTGGCCCCGGGAATAGCGGTTAGGAATGATGAATTCGACATCTGAGTATACTAGACAATTAGCTCCTGACATGTTTGTACACAGCAGCTGACTTACACGGATCGTCAAGTAGCGCCCCGACCCCACTGACCAGTTCTCTCGGAACCACCCTCTTGACGCCGCCTCCGGCGGTAGTACCGCCCGCCACACCACCACTCGCACCCTCACTTCCCGTCCACGCGCTCAATCCACCCCCACTACCCACCGTCTTGCCATTCACGACAGTCGTCGCTGGGACCCAGCCATTCACCGGTAATCCCATACCCAGCCAGTATCCCGCAGGCGGTTGAGGCTGAGCCTGGACCGTACATGCAATGATGAATGAATCGGCGGCAATCACAGCGGGATGCCGAAAGAGAACGGTCCGCGTACCAAATAGCTGCCATCCCCAATTAGCTGTCTTGTTGGCGAAAGTGTGATCGGCCGCGTCCTTGGCAGCTAGAATGGCAATCTTGCCGGTTCGCTCGTCAGGTATCGAAGAGCGTATCTCGAAACGAAACCACCAGATGCCTTTGCGAGTCCATTTGTCGGTACCGGAGTTGCCAGCTTCGACTTCTTGGGGCGTGGGCTGGAGATCAGCCTGGGGTTAAGGTATGGGGAAGCTTTTTGAGAATGAGGCATGAGTCACTCACAGCACAAGACAAGTACAGAGACGCGTTCTCGCCCCCGGCAGCTCCCGAGTTGGGGTAGAACAGCACTTCCCAGAGATTGTCCACATCACCAAAGACGGCTGATCTGATGCACTTTCTGATTGAGGTCAGCGGCCTAGCTCTCCCCTGACCTCCTTCAGGACCGCTCGACTAACGATTTAGTCTCCCCTTTGGTCCCATCGTACATAGCCTTCAATCCACTGACCCGCCATTCTAGCGTGACTGCGGTGGATTCGCTGAACTCGAATTGGGTCGATGGACCTTGGAAGGGAGGTATGGCTGTCGAGTGCGAGACTGCACCATCAGCCATGAATGGCTAGCTATAGAGATCAGAAATGGGACGCGACGAACCTTGTGCTGAATCGCGAGAAGCGTATTCGTATGGTGGTGGCACGGCCGTCATGATTGACTGAGCTGCAAGATTTCTTGGCTTAGGGGCACTACGATGCCCTGATCTTTGCCAGATGTAGTACACCTGCCGCTATGATTGAGTGGTGGACGGCGAGAGTAGTCGCTGGATCGGGTCAAGCTGTGCCTGGATGGGCCTATGACGTAACGGCAAATCCAGGTCCAAAGAGCTGGATTAAGTAAGCATCACCTTCATGCTTGACCTTTGCGGGACGATCTAAACTGCACAGATGATAAGACCGACTCATCACATCCCGGGATCTGTCTTCTTCTCATCCCCGAGCCCTACCATCATCCGGGATCGGACCCCGGTGGTGACTTCTCTTGCCTGTGAATCCGTTCGGTGCCCGCGCGCCTATGCAATCCGCGGCTCCTTCGGCCATATTGATCATGATCTGGGGCAGTAGGCCGCAATAGCGGGTCGCAATGGCGGTGTGGCCGTCATCATTCGCTGCAGTCCGTTCTTGCAAAGGATCCTGTGCCTTCCTGTGCTCGTGTAACCAGCGCGACCGCATTTGAGTCGGAGATCAAGCTGAAGAACGTGCCAGTCAGGCTACCAAATTGGATTTTTTCTCCATGAGACGTTCACTGCCACTCTCTCTCTCACCTATGCTGCGAAATTGCCAACTACTCTCTCAACCACGCCTCGACGTCCAAGAAGCTCAAAGACTATACTGTCGAATCGCAGTACTATGTAGTTGCGCCACTCTGCCGTAACACGATGAAACGTCCCTGACACGTTTCGGATCCTTTTTCTGCACTCGGCATGCGGCGAGGGGAAGCCCGAAACGCGGAGCCGAAATTTTACCTATTTCGTCACGTTCCTTGCACTGCCCAGAACTTTCTGTTGTCGGAGGGAGAGTCAATCTTGGATACAAGAGGGAGGTCAGCTGAGTGGAGCACTGCATCGAATGGCAGGGGGCAATCACAGAGCTGTGCGAGATCTGAGAGGCTGTTGTTCCCGCTTCCCTGCGCCACGCCGCGCTGTTTGTTATTCGGTTCCCGCTAGTCTAGTCTGAAACACTGTCGCTGTCACGCTCAGCGCTCAGCTCGGCCCATGTCCGTTGGACCCTCTCGGCGTCAACTAAAATTTTACCCTCCCTCCCCTTCCCCTCCGCTTCTTGTCCACCATCCTTTGACTACTTGTGCTCAACCCTTTACATACATACATTCCTCCCCTCAACACGCTATACGCATCCATATCAATCCATCATGGCAAACATCGCACTCATCACTACCGTTCTCAAGGGCTTCACCGCCTTTTGGTCGCTGCTTGTTCTCGCCGTCAGCGCGGGAATGATCAGCAAGTTCAACAATGTCGGTGGGTCACGTCGCGCCGCCACAAGTAGGCATGGAACTGACGAGAGACAGTCGGTGGCTACATCCGAGGCTCAGGCTTCAGCCAGGGTAACGCTGTGCTTGCTGCTGCTATCCTCGACTTGCTATACTTTGCCACTGCGTAGGTCTCCATGATGCAGAGTGATGGGTGGCGGCTGATGTAGTTCTACAGTGTCGTCTTCCTCTTCATCCGACCAGACTCCATCCTCATCAGCATGATTGTGGACGTTAGCATTATGGGCTTCCTCTTCATCTTGACCCTAGGTCAGTCAGACGTCCTTCATTCTGATTAATCAGCACTTACCCCGACTATGATCAAGTCGCTGATCCCACAGGTGCCGTTGCCTCACTCAGCGACATTGCGGTTATCTTCCGCGGCTGCAACAGCGGCGACCAGTTCTGTTCATTGGCAAACGCAACGCTCGGCCTTGGCTGGATCTTGGTCTTCCTAGTACGTACACATCACTACTTTGGACTTACCCACCACTGACTTGCCTAGATTCTCGCCATCCTTCTGCTCGAAATCATAGTCACACTCAAAGCCTACGGCGGCTCCCTCGACACCTGGAAGACCCCCTTTAACGAGCTGGTCACCAACGGGACTTCCAACCGAGGCGTCGAGCACCGCGCCGAGGCAGGACTAGGTGGCGCAGGCATGACCACCGTTCAGGCACCCAAGCCAGTGACCACTGTCTAGGCTGGGGTTGTCGTGTAGGTCCGGGGTTCGGCAGGTCGTTGCCAGGCGGATTTGAGGTCGAAGGTGCCTATAGATAAGGAGTAAATAATCAAAGGGGAGTAGCTCTGAGGTAACGAGCGAAGCGTAAGAAGATTATCAAGCTAGAGTAATCCATGTGATCTGTGATCGCACCCATTCCACAGCTGGCGGCCATGGGTCTCGCAAAGCTGTATGGAGGCATAGGCATGCCGGCAGGCGACACCTGGAGCATTCCCAAGAATCCGCCTGCCTTTCAGCAACTCCTCAATCTCGACAAATCTCGACACAAACACCCAATCATGGCCATACAGCCCCCTCTCATCAGTGCCAATGCGGAAGCTGGACCGTCAACACCCCCGCTGGGCAGAGAGCCCGCGTACAAACTCGCTCAAACTCTAGATGGACATCGGAGGAGCGTGACTGCGTTGAGGTGGTCGAATGACGGTCGGACTTTGATATCTGCCGGTACGTCTGGCGCGCAACTCAGAAAGAGCTGCAAGCTGTATGCGGCTATGCTCTCCTATCCCAATTACCCACGAGATACGCGCTTCCTTAAGGTATCGCTAACACCAATCAGGCGCTGACGGTCTCTTAAATTTCTGGACGACTTCACCCCCTTCTCTTTCTCTATCCCATAATCGCACACTCCGAGCCCACCGTAATGGCATAAACGACCTCTCAATATCGCCAGATGATCTCTACGTCGCGACAGCCTCAGACGATAACAACATCCACATCTACCCTGTCTCCCCCTCACAGCCCCCAACCAGCGTCTCAGCCCACTCGGCACTTTCGCCCCCCTTACGAACATTGTCCAGCCATACCGCCCCAGTCCTTGCTCTGGCGTTTTCGCCCAAGTCGAACCTGCTAGTCAGCGGGAGCTTTGATGAAAGTGCGATTGTGTGGGATGTGAGACGAGGAGTGGCATTGCGGTTGTTACCGGCGCATTCGGAGGCTGTGTGGACGGTTGGTTGGGATGGAGAGGGTGTGATGGTCCTTACTGGAAGTGCTGATGGACTTATGTGAGTGTCTTTTGCTCTTGAAATAGGCGGGAGAGCAGAGGCAGACCTTGAGGAGCTTTCGGGGGTATTGGAAGCGGTTGGCCCGCTACCGCAGTCTTTACCTCTGGCGACTTGAGGAAGCCCCCTGTGAAAGATCCCCTGCGCTGGCCGGGTCTATGACTTGTAGGATTGGGATCCGTTCTACTCTGATCTTCCGCAAGCGAGACTAGCTGACATTTTAGCCGCCTATGGGACGCCACCACCGCCCAATGCCTAAAAACGCTAGATAACGACTCCAACTCGCCCATCACTTCCGCCTTCTTCACCCCAAACCCGTTCTACCTAGTCTCGGGCACAGCAGGCACTGTAAGGGTATACAACATTCACACCGGAAAGGTAGTCAAGACACTTCGGCCGACCACAGCTCCGGCGCCCGTCAACCCAAACGGCACCGCAAACGGAGGGGAAGCCAAGGACGCAGTGGGCATAGGGGCCGTGGTAGTGTGCATGACCGCCGCCCTACCTACCAAGGCCATAGGCTCCGAAGAAGGGGGTATGGAAGTTGACGGCGCGAAAGCCTTAGGGGCAGAGGGGAATAGTGAGGCCTGGGTATTTGCCACGACTGGAGAGCCCGGGCCAGGTGGAGCCAAAGTCATCATTTGGGAATTGGGGTCAAGGAGGGTTGTGCAGGTGCTAGAGGGCCATAGAATGCCTGTGGTGGCGCTGGCCATACATCCAAATGGAAGATCTGTGGCTACGGGGAGTAATGAGCCGGAGAAGATGGTTAAAATCTGGAGGGATGATGAATGATCTTATACGGCTTGACGGCCGCTTTCTTTGTGATGGCAGGAGTCTTGCCCATCAGAATAAAATATCACCCAGATTTGAGATGATTGCGCACAGCAGGCTCCTTGTATCCCCCGTAAGACCCGGCGGCGGCGGAAGGAGATCTGAGCTTGTGCGTTGAGACCAGCTCAGCGACAAGGACGATTTGGGGAAATCTCCCATACATCCAAAGCCCAGCTACAGCCCGACCTTGCCTCCCTTCCCCACAACGCCCTTCCAGACATTCTGCACCCACTCCTTTTCTTCTCTCTCGACCATGACGAATCCCTCTCCTGAGCCATTAAGCGCCATCGCCCCACCTCCACCTGTGGTATTCGTCGCCTGGCCCTGACCTCCCCTCCCTGCTTTACTGGGACTCGCCGCTGCGTCTTCTGGATAGAACAGGCCCGTAGACTCTTTGTGTCTGAAAGGGATGCTGAGCGCCTTAGCGGTCGATTCTGATAGCGGGGACGAACGGTTGGGCGTGTTACCGCTATGAGACGCAGTACGGGCTAGGGCGGAAGAGGGGTGATGTTGCGTCTGAAGGTGTTGGGGGCGGGTCGGTGTTTGGACAGAGGGAGATGAGGGTGTTTTGAACGCGAGAGGATAAGCTCGGGTCTGGTATTCAGCTTGCGCCTTGCATTTAGGGTCCAGCTTGAATACAGGTTTGATGCTGTTTTTAAACGTACGAGCGGTGAAGAGACTTTAGACGGTGTCAATTGTAGTCCAGATCCACTGGCTGGCTGAGACGCTCGGACTGGCGCCTGAACAGACAAATACGCCTCGGCAATATTCCACAAGACCACCACGCTCAGAAGTGTTTCTGCAACCCATTAGTATTGCTCGGACGATGCGGCCAAATGGTAAGTCTTACCAATCCACCACACTCCGCGCTTTGCCCAGCTCATCTGACCCCTTGCCCGACCCTGTATATATTCGTCGGCGAACCATATTACCCCTCGCCGCAATTGACGGTATGGGGTGAATATTGATCTGAAGAAGACGAGAAGGGCGAGAGCGAAGGTGTTGATTTTGAGTCGGGATTGGGCGATTGATGGAGATAAGGGCTTGAATGGCGAGGGGAGGGAGAATGGGAGGGTAGTGCTCATTGTGCCAGGGGTATTCAGAGGTCAGCGAAGATGAGAGGAGGAGGGTAATATTGTATTTAAGCTTGTGGCAGCAATTGGCCCGAGCTGCAACACTTTCGAATGTGACGTAATTATCCAGACGAGGTATGTATGGTACTGTGGAAGCCCAGTAGCAGCCAATTGCCTGATTGATTGAATCTCTCTCGGTACATTCACATCTACTCTATGTACAGCTGCAAAGACCACTGTAGACAGCTACGACTGAGTCAGCATAGATCTGTGAATGGCCAAACGAGAAACTCACCTGGGTAAACCCCCAGTCCAATCCTTAAGGCAACGCCATCACTTAAAGCTTGCAGCTTCTCCACGTCGCTCCTCTATTGTGTTGACATACTCCGTACGCCCGACCCCACGCATATCCGTCAAGCGATACCGAGGTGGCTGGCAACCCGCCCTATCCCTCCCTCCCTACTTCTTCATCTGCTGTCCCCATTTCTCCCACGCTTCCTTCTCTCCTCCATTTCTCCTCTTTATCGGGCTTGTCTCCGTTCCCACAACATTGCAAAGCTAAGACGACCCCTCGTTTCCCATCCCAGTATTTCCCGCACCTTCTCCCGCCCTGTCCGCCTACCTATCGCCGCCTCAGATCACGATGCCGGTGGCTTACTGCCACACGCCACACAGATCGGAGCCTCCGCTGAGGTCCGCCATCGCACAACATCTTTAGCTCCGGTGTTCATGCGGATGGCGTCCTGTATGTAGGCACCTGCGGCAGCTGCCATCGCCCGCCTACTAGCAGGTCCCAGATAGCCATCTGTGTCGATGATAAGCTTGGCTTCCCTGGCGATCTCCGTAAGGGTCGACGGCTCATTGGGCTTTGTAGTCGGCTGCCACCCGATGAGGTTGGTGGAGCAGTATATGTCGATAAGCAGGACAGGCCGATCGAGGGAGGGATTTTTTTTTCGCCTCTTCACACTGATAGTGGATCATATGGGAGACGTGCGAAAGGACAAGATTGAAGTATTCCTGCCAGTCCAAGTCCGTACGCTCGTCGAGTAGCCAACGGGCTCGAACGCCCGGGCGTATCGACAGCCCATCGTCCTCGTTGGTGAAGTGAATCGTCTGTTCTGGCTGATGATCACCGGATACGTATGGGCTTCTAGGAATTGGAGCGAGCGGACCGCACATGTCTCGACAGCACCAATGGCTGACACGACACCTCGCGAGAAAGATGTCCCACCAGTATTTACAAGTATACTGGTATTTGGCTTCGCCCACCGCCTCAATTCGCATCGCCTGCACTTGCCTCCAGACGTGGGTCTGCCGGCCGTAGATGGAGGACACAGCAACGGTGGCGATGCGAGGAAATACCAAGCGAGGGTCATCTGCGCTGAGCCTATGCAGGGCACATGTCAAACGTGACGACTCAAGACTTGTCGCATCGAGTGCGGCCGCTGGATTGTCAACCGCAAGGCCGTTTAGCGGGCCGACCTCGACCCAGAAGATCTGGCCATCACGCATAAGCTCGTGATAGGTGACGTCTTCCATCTCGTGCCCGTATTCGACCAGTAGATGCTGGGTGAAGGCGAGAGATAGTCGTCGCTTGGGGCAGTGTGGGTCGTAAAGGAGGGAGGGTAGATCATCGGTAACGACCGTCCGGTACAGGATTGGAGTGCAAATGGAGTGGAAAAGCTGTATCTATCAGTTGTATCCCCGGTGCCAGATAAGAATGTCTAGGGACTCACGCGGCAAGTGCGAGCTGCAGATGTCAAGTGAGGCTGACGGAGCTCTGATCTGGGTGGACGGGAGAGGGGTGGGGGTACCGGTTTGTGCAGGTACGCCAATACGATCTCCCAGATTTCTGGGAAGAGTGCATTAACTCCTGTAGCTGACATCCCGAAGGATTGCGATGCAATGACAGTGAGTGATGTCTTTGTGTCGTTGATTGGCGGTGTGAAGTCTCTGGCCGAAGCTGGAGTCAGAATTTGCCACCTGCAGCATTCCTCAAGCGTTTACGTACAGGCGACAAGCGTGGGAAAGCTGAACGGACCGCAGCTGTACGCTGGCGTTTGATTTTGATCTCTCACTCTTATATCGCCCATTGCCCCTCTCACAATCCATCAGCCCGACTACACTCTTGTCGGATAGGATGAGATGTCGTCCATCTTTCCAACAAGCCGCACGATCGAGGTTATAGTTGATGACAAGGGCTACTCGACACCGGATTTGTTGAAGCTGGTGAAGGCGGCCAAGGGGACTTCGAAGAAGGGTCAGTCATCGCAGGTCTTATCTTATCTACAGTCTATTGCTGACTTTACAGCTTCTGCGAAAAAGCCAGACGCTCCCACTCCTGTGGCCGGCACCCACATACACACCCTTCTTGTCGAGGTCGAGCTCGTACCTCCCGAGGAGCACATTGACGGGGGTTATAATCGGCCAATGAAAGTCAATCCCGAATACAAGCCCTTCGCAACTCTCCGCAAAGAGCTTGCCACGAAGCATGACCCTTTAACTCCCCTCGATCTCCTTTTTCCTACCGACCGAGTCCTTGGGATTTGCCCCGAGCCCTACTCGTATTCACGCTTCACCAGAAAGTTGGGAGTTGGTATCGGTGTCTTCGCGCCGCCAAAAGACAGCGACGCTGTGCGTACGGCATCCGAATCCCTACTGGTCTTGAGGCAAGAAGGCTTCCGCAGCGGATATACCACTGGACACCTGGATCTGCCCGGAGCAAAGGAATGGTTCCTAGGCTCCAAAGCGTGGGATACGGCGACTTGGCTACATGCTATTCTGTCACTCGATCACCGAGAGCCAGCGCAGCGGCAGGGCGATTACAGAGATGAGGTGCGGCGTTTCGGACTAGAGACGGGGCTACAGATAGCTTGGACGCCATCCGAGGACGAAGGCAACCCAGATGCCGAGGTGACGGTCAAACTCATCCTCACCGTCAATGTCTATCTCGACTCCGCAAATCTATCCCCATCTCCCTCCGATATCGCAACGGACCTTACTGGCTTCATCCTCCATTCCCTCATCCCCTCTGAAGCTTCGATCGACGAAGACGAATCGTCCGATTCCCGAAATACTGCCCTTCGGCATTTCTTCGCATGCATGCAGCCGGCACCTTTCCTTCCTCGCGGTATGAGCTCGATGGATTTGCAACCCAAAGCCATGACTTCAACGCTCTTGCCATTCCAGATCCGGACATTACGGCTGCTACTCGAACGGGAACGCGCGGAGGGGTATGCTCGCACAGAGACAGGAGGTCCGGCAGATCCGGGAGGGTTCTGGAACTCTCTGGATGTCGAGGGTGAGAGGCTGGCATACCGGCGGATGACGGGGGAGATTGTGAAGCTACCACCCTCCGAGCAAGTTGGGGGAAGGAAGGGAAAAGGCCGGGCGATGGATGTGGACATGATGGAGGACGAGTTGGACATCTATGGGGGTCTGAGCAAGCAGGACAGGAAGCTACTGCCTACTCTACTGGATTTGTCGAATGTCCGAGGAACCATGCTTTGCGAGGAAATGGGTGAGTTCCTTTGGGAGAGCACAAAGTCAAGGAATATGTGTCGCTGATATATGAGGCCTCGGAAAGACTGTCGAAGCTATCGCTCTTCTCCTCCATAACCGGCATCCCTTGTCCACATCACGAGCGGCGCTGGAGTCTATTCCTAAACCACCCGACTCGCCCGAGAGATCTGTAAAGAATGAAGAGGACGATGATGAGACGATGGAAGTGGAGCCTCTGATCGCGCAGAAAAGGATTGCTCCTGCCAAAATAGTGCCGAAGATGGATCTATTCGCGGGTCCTCCGGGATTAGAGGATCAAGAAGTCAAGAGCTGGTTGACGGCGGAATTAGACGCGTTTAAGGATGCGAGAGTCTGGAGTCACGAAAGTGTGCTCGAGGTCACCGAAGTCGCTGTCAGTTAACTTTCCCCCTTCTACGCTGCACATACCATTGGTAGCTGACCTGACAGACAACTCTCATCGTCTGCCCACCGTCATTGCTCAAACAATGGGTATCCGAAATCCACGCTCACGCCCCGGGACTTCGCGTCTGCGTGTATGAAGGCTGGCAGACAATTATGGGCGGCGTCAAGAAGCGACAGGCCCTCCAAAATAAGGGAGGCGGCACGAATGCGAACGAAAAGAAACGTAAGGCTACCGAGGACCTCAGAAAGAAGACTGTCAAAAAGTACGCGGGGCGGAATGGTGTGACGGATTTGACCCAGGAGGAAGACTTGGGGAGTGAGGGGTCTGGGCCCGGATCATCGGACCCAGTCAGTCTGTTGGAGGTGACGCAGACTGAGTTTGAGAAGTATGTAAGGGCACACGATGTGGTCATTACCACTTATCCAGATTGTGAGTTGAATGCTCGGATCCGCGATGCGTGGCTGACGTTTCAGTGGCTCAAGACCTTGCGGTCGCCCATCCCGCCCCTGTTCGATCGAGGCGAAACAATGTCAACTACAAGCATAATGAGCGGCCAAGAAGCCCGCTGATCATGGTTGAGTGGCACAGGGTCATCATGGATGAGGTCCAGCTGTGCAGTGACCAGTCTGCTGCGTCGTAAGTCTTCCATTTTCTCTCTTTGAAATGAGGCTGACAGATAGCGAAATGGTCGCTCTCATACCTCGTCGTAACTCCCTAGCGGTATCCGGCACTCCAGCCAAGACCGACATCAAAGACCTCCTCGGTGTTCTCCGGTTCCTTAGAGTCCCTACATTCCCTTACGAGCCACGACTATGGCATCGACTACAACAGCCTTCCTTCCTCCCTGCTTTCGAGGGCCTCTTCCGAGCCATTTCCGTCCGCACCACCAAGCGCCAGGTGAAGAATGAGCTAGTCATCCCCCGTCAATCCCGCTATGTCGTGCCCATCGATCTATCACAAATCGAGCAGCACTACTATCTCGACACTCTGAGTCGTCAGCGTGATATTATCTCCCGCCGGGGCAGTGGTGGCTTAGACAGGGCGACATTACGCGCGTGCTTGTTGGACCTGAGGCAGATCTGCACGCATATCCAAGTGGGTATGATGCAGGCTAATATGGCTCCCGGTGGGCCGAGGGAAGGGCGGAATGGCCAGAGGTTGAACTTGGGGAAGGAGTTGATGACGATGAAGGAGGCGCTGGCGAAGATGAAGAGTGATCATAGCGCGGAGTATCTCGTGGAAGGTCGAGCTCAAGTGAGTGACTACTGCTATCGAAATCCCGGCAGACAGACTAACGTCTCAGATGCGTACGATGATCCGCCTAGGCCAACATATCGTCGCGGACAAGGACGATCCGCACCGCCTCATCAAAGCTCTTGCCAACTATGAGCGCTGTCGCGATGCCTCCGTCAAACAACTCGCTACCGTCCGCGAAGGCCTCAAGCAGTTCTTCCCCACTGCCATCATCAACATTGATGATGAAGATGAGGAGTTGCCTAAAACAGCAGCGGAACGGCGAGGCATGAGTCAGCAAGATAGGGAGCGGGCCGGAGCAATAACCTCAGCCAAAACCGCGATCCGAGAATTGCTCTTGATTCAGCATCAGGCTTGGTTCCTCATGGGCGATGTTAAGCATCAGACTGGCGAGACTGAACTAGAGAGTGAGTTATGCTGTGCTTGAAGTAGGGACAAGGCTGACTTTTTAAGCTGAAGCATATGGCAAGGCCGAAGATATCAGGAAAGAGATCCTGGCGTCTTCTCTCCGGCAGTCGGTCGCTGCGATCGCCAGACTGGATAAGGAGATACAAGATGGAGAAATCAGAGATATCGACGATTTGCAGACCGACGAGTCGTGCGGTAGTGGTGGTATCGCCTCGGCCGACGCTATAACCTCTGCCAATGAGCTTTTGACACTGATGAATGAGAAGTAAGTCATCATTTGCAGGGATTTGGAAGGTTGAGCTAGGCTGATATCGCACCAGTGCCCTACTGATTTGGGAGTGGAGGAAGAAGATTATCGAATTGCTTCATGCCCCCGTCGAGGTTGATCCCGAGGAGCCTGTCGTCGTGCCTGATGCGGACGGAGAGGCCGACAATGTAGAGCAGGACTTTTACGCCAAGAGTCTCAAGTCGCAGGGAGAATTACAGATGTACTTGACTGCGTACGCGGCGGCATTATCTGATCGTAAGGGTAGGTGCTCTGCAGCAATAAGCCAGTAGATGCTATGCTGACACCCTTCAGAAATGATGAGCGAAGAACGAAATCTATTGGCGGACGTTGACGCGCAACGTACCGCGGCTGTGAGTGGCTTTATTTCCCTTGGTCTTCAGGTCTGATATGCTGACGTCGTAGCGAACTACTACCCGAGCCAAGCAGGCTCGAGAGGCTGGAGAGGAGCTAGGTCTGTACGAAGAGGACGATCTGAAACGACTGCTTCAGGAGCTCATGGAGGAGCGTCAATCCTTCATGGATGCGCGTAAGGGTGTCTGTGAGCGGCCGCTCAAGGCCTATTTGCTAGTCTTAAATGGTAAGTCACACAATTGGGGAATTACAGTCGTGCTGTAGCTTATCGGGAAGCGGTCGTACACAATCAGTCATTCCGAAAGGAGGAGGTCGCTATCGCTAAGGAAGGGGCGGATACGATCAGGCAATATGTCAAGGCTCAAAGTGAGCAAGGGAGCCCCGCTCGAGGTTGATCGGCATGCTGACATCTACAGCTGCTTGCTACGAGAACCTCATTAAGGAGCTCGACAACTTCCGAGGAGTCTTCAATCATCGAGTCAAGTTCTTTGCGGCCCTGCAGGAGATCTCTGACAGTGTAAGCTACTCTTCATGTTTTGGATTTCACCCATGGTGCAGGAGCTGAAATATATAGGTGGCCGAAGTTGAAGAAGCCGGTGGCAAGAAGAAAAAGACGCTCCAGGAAGATATCGAAAGCTGTACCACCGAAATACTCGCCAAGGAAACACGACTTGCGCATCTGACGGTCCGAGGTCGATTCCTCGAATTCCTAGGTGGCAAGCAGGACAAGGACGATGATGAGCTTCGAGAGGACTGTATCATCTGTATGGGCTCGTCCGACGATACCCATGGTCTGCTGTTGGATTGCGGTCATTTCTTCTGCGCTGTAGGTCTTTCTCCATGTTGGCCCGACGGAAAATGCTGACACTCGCTTTAGTCCTGCTTCAAGGCATATCGCACTTCTCGGATGAAGGGGTGCCCTTCTTGTCGTCGCGAAAGTGAGTTCTCGTGATGGTGTATCGATCTGCAGACGCAGTGCTGATGGTGCCAGTCAACGACAAAGGCATCACTCGATTCAAGCTTGCGGGCGCAGACACCATGTCTGACCAAAAGGAGATGCAGGCCCAAGTGGCGGCAGATGTGGCCGCTGCGACCGGGATTACCGATGCCGACGAGGATGGCCAAGCACAGAGCTTGCGCGAGATGGAGGAACAAGAGTTTGGGCGTACGCGGGCTGAAGAGGTCGAGAAGCAAGCAAGGGACGAAGATCTTGAGAGGATCAGTATGCTGGATCTCCAGACGCGGAGGGAGATTGCGCATATGGATATGATGGGAGAGTATGGGTCCAAGGTAAGTCACTCTACAGACGCCTTCCCGAGTCTTGCTGACTTTCACTTTAGATCGACTTCCTCATCAAGCATCTGATGTACTACAGAGCGCGTCAGCCTGAAGTGCGGCATGTGATCTTTTCGAACTGGTCCGACAGTCTCAGCAGTGGGTTTCCATTGTCGTGAAAAGGAAGAGGAGAGCTGACGCTTGGTTCAGTTGTCACCCGCGCGCTTCGTCAGAATGGCATAACTTTTGCCGCTTTTGAAGGCAATCAGAAGAGCAAGGACGTAGTGGACAATTTCATCAAAGACCCCTCTATCACCGTTTTCCTGCTTCATGCCGAACGCGAGAGGTGAGCTCCCTGTCTTCATGCCTCGAGAGACAGTAGCTGACTTATAGTGCCGGATTGACTCTGACGACGTGCCAAGTCGTACACCTTCTCGAACCGGTCCTTCGACATTCGTTCGAACTGCAAGCTATCGGCCGAGTAGACCGGCTTGGCCAAACCAAAGAAACGACAGTGTACTGCTACGCTACTCGTGACACTGTCGAATCACGCATCCTTGCATTGGGGGTACGCAACGGCACATCGATCTACCTCAAAGCGGACGATGCGGGCAGGAGCGAGATGGAGAGTAAGACGGACAATGTAGTCAGTGCCGCTAGCAAGGGCGGCGACTTGGGCGTTGGGGACGGGAATGAGGAAGAGCTGCTGAGCTTGATATTGTAAGGATAGGCGGGCTTGTATTCCCCCAAGATGGGCGCTCGTGTACATGTATATAAATAAAGCTCCGGACCTGTCGCAGCACATAATTGAGCCCGTGATCGATGCCAGCTACAGGTGCCTTTGTACTTGATCAGAAGTCTGGCAACAAATCCCACCAGAAAAGTCTGGCAGAAACTCCGCCGGAAATCGGGCCCTCGAGTTTCCGCCCGAGATATCGCCAGACCGGGTCGGGATTTTGCGGCGTTATCGAGCTGGCAAGGCTGAGTATTTCGGAGAACGCCCACATCTCCGAGCATTCCTCACCTCCACTCGCGGAGACCCAGTGGCCACCATAGGCGATCTCACGGTCAAGTTCGTCTTGGCGTTCTTTTCCTGGATCTATATGAGTTACACAGAGGCTTTTAGTCCTCAAAAGACCCCCATATATTGCCAGTACATATCATGTCCCCTGCAACCGCTACATGGACGGGAATCCCGGTCGGAGCTGACGGCCACCTCCCTCGGTCCTCGCATTCCGTCTGCGTGATTGAGAACAAGGCCTATATCTTCGGAGGGTGAGTGGTTCACTGTCCGTTGCGGCGATCTGGCCGAGCGGAGCAGGGCGCAAATCGGAATAGCATCTGACGCATATAGGGAGATCCAACCCCGACAGCCCGTCGACAACGCCATGCATATCGTCGATGTATCGACAGGTGAATACACAGCTGTGGAAGCTACTGGAGATGCTCCGGCACCAAGAGTCGGACATACTGGAGTTGCGATTGGGGCAGATATCTACGTGTTCGGAGGAGTACGTCGAGGCTATTCTGATTCTTCTGCCGCGGATGAACTGACTTAAACAGCGAGGCGGTAAAGACATGACTCCCCTCGAGGAAGCAGGCGCGGTATACGTCTTCTCCACAGCGACTCAGAAGTGGACGAAACTACTACCAGCCGCCGGTACAGGATCAGAGCCCACATATCCCAAGCCACGCTCGTACCATTCGGCAACTGCCACATCCGGGCACGTAATCATTCATGGCGGCTGTCCTCCGCCCCCCTCAGGCCGCTTATCCGACATCTGGGCATTCGATGTTGCATCCTGTCAATGGAGACAGTTGGTAGATGCGCCAGGAAAGGGGCGAGGAGGAACTGCTATGGCTGTCCTGGAGGGGAAGCTGTGGCGTTTCGGAGGGTTTGATGGAGTTGGAGAGCAGGGCGGAGGGGTGGACAGCCTGGATCTAGATGCTGCTCTTGCTGGCGGAGAAGAACGGTCCAGCGGGGATGCGCCGGAATGGGTATTTACGCCATATGCCGGAGGAGGAGACTCGGGCAAAACCCTTACCGGTGGCGAGGCACACGGACCGGGCCCTCGATCCGTCACTGCACTCCTCGCCTCGGGACCATCCAGACTACTGGCCATCATGGGGGAGGGCAAGCCCTCACCTACAGGGGGACACGATACTGCCGGGGGCTTCTATGATGATGTGTGGAGTTTTGAGCCATCCTCAGGAAGGTGGGAGGAGGTTCAGATCTCTCAGAAAGGACCCGGCGCAAGGGGGTGATTCGGGGCTGATGCATGCCGGGGAGGCGCCTTGGTGTGGGGCGGTCTGAATGGCGAGAATGAGCGGGAGGGAGATGGGTGGATCTTGACGCTGGGTGATGATTGATTCGGTAGGAGGTCGGTAGTAGTTCATGTTCCAGATGATTTGACATGATGTGAGCCAGAGACGAGATCAGCGTACGCGAGTTTACCGCTCAGCCGAGCCCTGATCAGCTGCTCAAGCCTATCATTCGTCCTGGCCGTGTGGCAGAGACCTTGCTTGGCCAGCTCAGTCCCCTCTGTCTCCCTCATGACCATCGTGGCGTCCAACTGTTTGTCCTTTTCCGTCTTCCCATCTCCACTGCCAGCAGTTCAGGACGCCCAAGTTCCATCTGATTCGCTTCTTGCCAGTCTCACTCCGCAATGACTACGGCCCGACCCCCGAAGCTCCTCAGCGAAGTAAATTGCCGATGTTCATGGGTAATACAGTGTCGTACAAACAACCTCCCTCACTTCCCTCATTCAGTCACACGCCTTCCCAATCAGTGGTGTTCTTCGTCGCCGTGCCCATGTCCGTGTCCGTGTCCATCCCATGGATGTCTTAGGCCCTGCAGATATCAGCTTAATCCCCTGAGATGCGCATCCGCCGAAATGCCACAATAGGCCACAACTGACAATCAAAGCTGCTCCGTCTTGTCTATATGGGTCAGCTTATCTCTAATGCGGCCACACACGCATCCCAATAAACCCACCTTGCTCGGTAGAAGATGAAGAACCACATGCCTGCTCCGAGAGCCTTTGCGAGCCCTCGGTGGAAGAACGAGACTGGGTGAGGGTGGAAGCCTGATTGAAATCAGCTACAATTCCTCGCCCAACCATCCGACTATCTCCTGATAGCGACGTACCTGGGCCTGCCATATTCGTATAGCTATGTGCGGAGTAGATGTCAATGCATAGATACACAGCGAATTAGCCTTTGAACGCGCTGAAACGACTATGATGGGATATAATTCCGAAACGCCGATGATGAGGCACTCTGGTCGAGTCGAGCCAAAAGTCGCCTCTTTGTCTTCACCCTCAGTACTGCTATTACATCCACTCCAGTTACATCCCATCAACACACACAGCGTAGACATCCTACAACCCCAGGAAAGAGTGTGCGAAGTAAAGATACGCGCTACCGAAAAAATGTCCATCAACGACCCAGCCGCAGCGGCGTACGCTGCTCAGGCAGCTGCAACGGACGGCGAGGTGCAGCTTGATCTGAGCAAGCTGAACGCCTTGAGTCCCGAGGTTATCTCCAAACAGGCCACTGTAAGTCATTATGGCTCATACATGCCTTGAATGTGTTCAGTGCTAATTGCGATCAGATAAATATCGGTTAGTCTCAATCAGCATTCCTTCCATTGTCACTTGTCCCGGGCTGCGCAGATTGGTCTGGTCAGAGCTGGCATCGGGAAATGTCCACGCAAGGATCTGGGACTGACGGCGATCAGGAACTATCGGTCATGTCGCTCACGGTAAATCATCTACTGTACGCGCCATCTCTGGTGTTCAGACAGTCCGATTCAAGACTGAGCTGGAACGTAATATCACCATCAAATTGGGTTACGCCAACGCAAAAGTGAGCTGGACCTGGCTTCGCCAGTAGTTAGGACAGCAGCTAACGTGCAGATCTACAAATGTGCCAACTCAGCCTGCCCCGCCCCATCTTGCTACCGGTCATATCCTTCGTCCAAAGAGGCCAACCCAAAATGTGAACGACCAGGATGTGACGGACGGATGGAGCTGCTAAGGTCAGTACTCGTAGGCTGTGTTGTACAGGCGGGATTGCATGAAGTGCAAAAGCTGATCTTTGGCAGACACGTCTCCTTTGTCGATTGCCCAGGTCACGATATTTTGATGGCTACCATGTTGACTGGTGCCGCCGTCAGTAAGTTGGCTGTGGTGTTGGACATCGATCGCGACTATGGCTGATCGTACAGTGAACGGCGCCCTGCTTCTCATTGCTGGAAATGAGTCCTGCCCCCAACCCCAAACCGGAGAACATCTCGCCGCGCTGGAAATTATCGGTGTCGATCCCAAGAACATTGTGATTCTGCAAAACAAGATGGATCTAGTCAGAGAGACGGAGGCCATGGAGCACTGCGAGAGCATCAAGAAGTTCGTGGAGGGTATGTCGAATCCCTTATTGGTCCCAATCGCCACCAGCAGAATAATGTTTAATCGTGTGACTCTGCTCACGACTACCAGGTACCACTGCCAGATTAGCACCCATCATTCCCGTTTCCGCTCAGCTCAAATTCAACATTGATGCTGTTGTTGAGGCCATCACCAAAATTGCGCCCCCAAAATACGATTTCGCCGCTGATCCCCGAATGGTCGTTATCCGATCTTTCGACGTCAACAAGCCAGGTGCAGGTGTCGATGAGCTGAAGGGTGGTGTTGCTGGAGGAAGTATCTTGCAGGGTGTCTTCAAGGTAAGTCTTCCCTCGAAGTGGTGTGCCCGTTTCAGGAATAGGAGATGTACACATCGAAGACTGGATTATTGGAATTTGACCGCGATGTTCTGTTGGGCTTGGAAAACGGGAAAGAGGCCATGAACTCGTACATTGGAGGAGAACGTGGACTGACCCCTCAGATTGGTATGGAAGTCGAAATCCGCCCAGGAATCATCCACCGTGATGCCACAACCGGCCACTGCACCTGTCGCCCCCTCCGCTCCAAAATCGTCTCCCTCCTAGCCGAGCAGAACCAGCTTCAATTCGCAGTTCCAGGTGGTCTGATTGGTGTTGGAACACTGGTCGACCCCGCGCTGTGTCGTGCTGACAGGTTATTGGGGATGGTCATGAGTGCTGTCGGCAAGGGGCCGAACATTTACACGGAGATCAAGGCTGAGGGTGCGTAATATGTCACCCGTGTCGAAGATTAATCGCTAATGACTCTCAGTCTTCTTGCTTCGACGACTACTCGGTGTCAAGACGGATGACGCAAAGAAGGCCAAGGTGTCCAAACTTGCCGTTGGAGAAACACTCTTTGTCAACATTGGAGCGAGTCAGACAGGTGGTCGGATTGTGGCGCTCAAGGGAGGAGATGTGACTATTCAATTGACGACACCGGCTTGCACAGAGAAGGGAGAGAAGATTGCGTTGAGTAGGAGAATCGACAGGCATTGGAGATTGATTGGATGGGGAAAGGTACGTTCATCATTCTCCTACATCGGATGAATCCCAGCTAATTCCTTCAGGTCAAAAGCGGAGGAACGCTCGCCGAGGTTGTGGACAACTAGGCAGCCTAGGCCGGACACAGTATCTTGTAGGAACGGGAAGAAAAGGTTGGCGGTTTCCGCCAGTATAGATCCCAGTCAAGCAAAGCATAGTCCGCCATTGTATGCATTATGTGTATAAATTCCATTCGAGTTTAGCAACAGTGTTTACAACGCATTACTCCGCCACCCCGCTCCCCCATCCATCACCGCTCTGGCTCTCGCCAGTATACCGACTGTCGTCCCTCCTCCGCCTTCCCGTTCTCCGTGAGCGGTGCTCGCGGTCCCTTGATCCACTTCCCCGTTCCCTGCTCTTGGCCCAAATCCGGAATCGCCAAACCCAAGACCAAGTGCACTGGGTCCTATTCCAGGCGCGGGGTTGCCCGAGCCGAACGCCCCAAAGGAAGAACGATGGCCATGACCGTGACCTTGGCCATGTACCGTATGGGCCGATAGAAGCTGCTCGGCCGGACTGGCACCATGACCAGGGCCTGAAGTATGGCCGGTCGGAGAAGGAGATGCGTTTGTGGATGATCGATCTTGCTCTCGGAGCATATCCAGAACTTTCCACCCTCGGTTATTGGTTGGTAGAGCATTCGGGCCCCTGGAGGATACAGGAGCGGCATTGACTGACGCCGCAGTGGCGTATGATACGAGCGGAGTGGGAGCTGATGAGGCGTTGGCGGCATGGTTGTGGCTCACGAAGGCCACAGATCCGGATGTCAGACCGCCCTGAGCGGCACATCGACAAGGACAGGCGAAGCAGGAAGATTGGGAAGGCCGCTTGCGAGCGCACGCAAGATGGGTTCTGTGGCAACATATGGAACAAGCAGTTGATAGACCTGAAGCACATCAGCGTTCGGCAATTTGATAGCGAACCGGAGATGATGTTACGTACCCTTGATTGGGAGTCGACAGTATGAGCACATCGTCCGCAGAGCCTTCTCATCACAGGCGAAGCAGGTCTGACCGAAACCGGGACCGCACCCTTTGCATGCTGAAAGATTAGCAGGTTGCCTAGACCTGCGAATGGGAGGACTCACCGATTCCGAAACCTTCGGATAAGTCGCCGGGCTTCAAATGTGTCTCACGGTGCGCGGCTGGCTCCTCGTGACGTTCATAGAATTGCACACTCATAAGTTGCGCACGTAGCCCATACAGCTGAGCGCGAAGCAGGAAATCCGCATATGCGAGTTTCCAAGCTTCGCATTGCCTGAGTCGTTCCGGTGAAAGTAGAGCAGGAGTTTCCCTGGAAGATCAGTCCACACCTCTCGTTTCGGAAGCCAAGATGCAGCTCACTGAACATCTAACACCAGCTCGATCCTCACTCCGCACGTCCGCCTTCTTCCCCCTTCTTTGGCTGCCCCATTAGACTTGTCCCCCGGATCATTTCGATTGGCGCCTAGCGTCATCCCCCTCCTGCCCGGACCCGTCATGCGCCTTCCGCCTGATCCACCTGGAGCGGGACTGCCCGCCCTTTCTGATCCGCCGCGCATGCTGGACGACCTCTGCCCCACTCCAGCCCAACCCGAACTTCCGGCCCTCGAACCCGATCCAGTCCCATCGATGAATCCCGTAGAGTGATGACGGCCGAATCCCGATACAACCCCGCCTCCAGTTCCGGGTGTAGACCCTACGCTACCCATACTCCGCTCAGTATCTGCTGATTTCAGTGGCGGTGGATACCCGAATGCTGCGCCCCGATGATCGCCCGGCGTCGGCGTGGTATTGCTCGAAGGGGGTCCGAGAGCGCTGGGTGGCCCAGCACCCGCGGCAGAGTACGTGCCCATGGACAGATGAGTCGGTCGCCGTGATGTACGATCAACAAACCCAGAGTCTGAGTCTCGATGCCGCCTACCACTGTCCTTGACCCTCTCAGTCCCCGGACTCGGCTCGACATACTCCGGGATCCGCGGACTGGACTTCACTCTGCCAAATGATGAATGAGGAGCCACACCCGGAGTGGGCGATGAGTCATCGCCCAGACTGAAGCCGTACGGTGTCTTGCCATATGGCAGGTCGAAGCTCGACCTCTCTTTGGGGGTTACAGCTTCGCTACCTCGGAGCGATACCATACTTGGGTGCAAGATGGATGACCAGCCAGATATACCGGCGCTGCTTGCTGAGGCTTTGTCGATCGCGCTGGTTCCATAGACCGAGTATGACGAATTCCGGTGAGACAGCGGTTGCATGGGCTGCATACCGGCTGACGATCCACCTCGATAATTCGGACTGGGATTGACGCTGTTTCGGGATCGGGAAAGGGTGTGGTGGGAATTCGTGCGGGGCAGACCGAAGTAGTCTTGCTCTGGCGAATGGGCGATTAGGCGTTCCGGGACCGCGGGAATGATTTCGGTCTGGACGTGTCGAAAGACGAGAACGGAGACTAAAGCGAGCATTTGGAAATCCCGCAAAGCAACCAAAGTGTCGAATCTATCTGTCAGCTCTGATACTAGTGCAATCCATCAACCAGGAATCATTCCTCTGCTCACATTTGATCCAGTATCTCCCTTCTGAAGGCGACTCCCCGCTCCCACCTCTCCCTCTCCAGCCGTGCATCCCTCTCCCCGCCAAAAACAGGATGTAACGAATAAGGGGGTGGGGGATCTTCCAGCACGCCTCTTAGTGTCTCGAAGACCAACACATGATCTAGTCGTTTCGCTTCAGTAGCCACTTCAATCATTCGGTCCAGCTCTCCCGCATCCGCTGGGATGCCATACCGGGCCGCAAGATCCTTGCTGGGATTTCCGAAGGGGGCGACGTTGTGTATTGTCATTGTTGATCCAGCTTGTACGGCTTGGGGGGCAATCTCGATTCTCGCACGACGGATGCGGGCCTGGGGTCTGATCGTGCGAGAATTCGGATTGGAAAGTGTCGCGAGAGCTGACATTGCCTTCAGAAGGGGATTGTTGGACCGGCTGACGGAAGGTGATCTCGACATGGCGCGAAGTCGAGGAAGTACAGTTTGCTTCGGGAAGAAACAAACCAGTTCGCCTGCGACACATTTCAGCCAGAGGCATTATGTGCAGAGTCTTATAGCTCACCGTTTGGCCCAAATGTCGCTCCAGATGTCCGGGTGAGCATGACGACATTATTGGACACTCCAATATCCACACCAACCTCCGAATCTGAATCGCTGTCGAGATTCACCCTTGTCCGTCCGAGACGCTGATGCTCGCCCACGAGATATGAGCTTGTTGCTGCGAGGCATTGTCGATTATCAGCGCGGATCGATTTGATGTTCATGATCATTTCTTGGCGAACGATCGGGGAGACCGTCGGATTGCGCTCCAGCTCGAAAGTGGGAATTTCGAGCGCATAGGGGTATTGTCCGGGGAATTGCCAGTGTATCCGGATGAAGGCCATGCGCTCGCCATTGGCCCATGGCCCCAGCATGGACATGGTGAGTTTGCGGTGATGAAGATCGATCTGACGTCAGATCCAATGTACGAGTATCTTGAGCTCACCTTCTCGAAATTGATCCTGGGTCTGGGAAATAGGCGATTGACCAGCACAACCTCATCTTTGAGACTGATCCACCCTTCCCGATTCCCAAAGCCAACACTGACTCCGCGTTCACTTTGCCGTTTCTCCCTGCTGACACTTCTGCTAGCCGCCCGACTGATGCTGCCCATCCGACTCGGTTGAACACTGCTGTCTGGACTGGCTTTATTCTTGACCACCTTGGTCAGCCAATCCAGCTGATCCATTCCGACCGCCTTTCCACCACCCCTCGTCATTCCAACTTCCGCCTGTTTTGTAGATTTCGCCTTGGCTATACCCGATGGCGGATTAACAATCGGCAGAGGTAAAGCTTTTCGTTGTTCGGCGTCATGTATCGTTGTGTATGTGATGTCCTTTGCCCCTCGTCTAGAGACGAGAACCTGTATAGGAGCGCCATACTGGTACCCTACCCGCTCCGCTATCTCTCGCTGGACGGGCCAGACACGCAAGGTGTGATCCTTGCTCCAAGTAATGAGTTGGAATTCCCGATTCTCGAAATTGGCATCTTCGCCTCCGCGAGATCGCCACACGAAGTCCTTGACGACATCCGAGTGACCCTCGAAAGTTTGGACGGGGATGTCGTCTCCGAGTGCGAACATCTCAAGATTGTCTGAGCCGCGCTGGGGGAGAGTAAGAACACCGTGACCGAAAGGTAGATTCCGGGCTCGCCAAACGGGGTAAGAGGTGCGGATGACGGTCGTGGCTTCTGCTGGAGCGGATATACCAGAGTAGAAGGCATCCTCCGTCGCACTAGCTGTGCTTCGAAGTTCGGGTACAGTCCAGTATTTGACTGTTTTGTCTGGATGTATCAGCCTAGGCTCGATTGTTCTCCAGTGGACAAGCTAATCTCACCCAGAGAGCAGGTAACAAGTTTATGGCGCCATTGCCGATCCCAGTCCAGACCGTAGATTTTGGCATCATGCGCCTTGATTGAAACGACGGGTACTGATCCTTTCCGGTTGTCCCAAACATGTACTTCCTTCCCATGCGCTGTCGCAAGTAAATGATCGTGCTGACGATTCCACTTGACCTGGGTGCCCGCCTGTCCCCAGGCGCACAGCCGTATCACAGGACGATCGAGGCACCGAAGGTCCCACCCTCTGATACCTGCATCCATGGCTACAGTCGCCATGATATTGGGATCTCGAGCGTGCCAATTGATATCGGTGATAGCGCGAGCGTGGGCATCTATCGAGCGGTGGAGGTGGACTTGGGCAGCAAGGTCCCAGACCAGGAGCTTCTGAGATGAGGTAGATAGGATAAGGTTGGAAGTAGCAGGGTGAGGAGACCATTGTACACTGTGTCGTCAGCTTCCATCTTGGCCCCGAGGCCCTGGTATGAGCTCACTCTGCAATCTGCCACGTCCCGCCCTGGGGGATGAATCTTGGCGCATTATTTAGATTCGCCAAGTCGATGATGTACAGCCCCTTCCGGCTCGCCAGGCAGACATCGCGGTTGCTCGGGCTGATACTCAGACTTCCGACGGGCTGATTGACCTCGATTGTAGCTCCCTCATGGAAGGGGTCGACCTTATCTCGACGGATCGCAGTGAAGGATCTGTCGAGTCGAGGACGCAGAGACGACCTGCTGAGATGCTGAAAGGAGTGGGAGGGAGTCTGCGACGCTGATGATCGTCTAGAGTGGGCTTCCGAATGGGTAAGGGAGAGCGAAGGCCGGGGGGAGAAGGCAGGGCCGGGACTTGATGTGCCAAAGGGAAGTGCGGTGGTGGTGAAGGGCGAAGGGGGAGAGAAGGGCGTCGGGGAAAGAGGGAGAGGGACTTGAGCGGGCGAGATCATGACATGCTGCGATGTCCAGTCTGTGTGGTGAACACAGAACAGTGTGTCGAGACAATATCAACACAAGAAGCTGAAAGCTGCAGCTGGCTCAAGGGGATAATGGCACAGGATGACACGTGATTTCCCCAGTGCTGTCACGACAACACCGTTATATGGATTCGTTGCTGATGTTCATATCACCCGCACCCATCTATAAGGCCTGCTATTCGCCAGTACAGGCTGCCTTCCAAAGCTGTAGATCCCAAGATCGACGTCAGGATCTAGCGAGTAGGCCAAAGCTCAAGCGAAAACCTACCTAATTCAGAATGTCGCGAGATCCATATCTCGATGTTAAAGGGTAACTTCGCATCTGCTGTATTGTCTAAGCTCGACGCTAATGGCGCAGGGATGTCGAGATCAACCTTTCAAAGATACATACCCTTTTCATATCGCAAGAGAGACTTGCCGCGCAGTCGTCGCTCCAGTCGCCCGCGGCTCGACAGGCCGCCGAGGAGATAAACCAGGTGCTGGATATACTGGAGGGTGATGTGGAGGACTTGGATGAAAGTGTTAGAGCTGTGGAAGCTGTAGGAGATAGGTGGGGAATAGGCGAGCCTGAAAAGAAAGGGCGGAGGGCGTTCGTAGAGAGGGTCAAACGGGAGGTTGAGGTAGGTTGCGAAATCCCTGTCAATCATCAGTCAAAATTGGACTGATACTATGAAAGAGCTTGAGACGAAAAGCAGCAGCTAGAAAGGGAAAGGGTGTCGATAGAGGGGCAACGAGATACAGCGACAACCCAGACGCGGACCTTGAGCGGGGAGATGAAGACGTCGAAGAAGCTAGAAGATGGGAGATGGAGGAACAGCAGGTGATTTATCCCGCAACATGCAATGTGGACGCTGCTGACAGCCGAAAGACTCTCATGCGGCAGCAGGATGATACCTTGGGTGTGATTTCTGGAACGCTACATACCTTGGCGAGCCAGGCGGGGCTGATAGGGAGTGAAGTGAATGAGCAGTCAGAGTGAGTCCCCCTTTGACGAGAGCACTGCGCATCCCCCAGCTCTCTTCTCGTCCGCATCTACTCAGCTTGGCTGTCCTGTACTGACCACAGTCAGAATGCTCGATGACCTATCGACGCGAGTTGACAGTACCGACGGGCGTTTACGGAAAGCCTCGAGGCAGCTGAATGACTTTATACGGCGGAATGAAGGTACCTTACTCTATCTAATCTGTCAAACTTGTGCTGAGCTGACAAGACAGAAACGAAGAGCGGATGGTGCATCTGTATCCTTATCTTCGTGCTCATCGCCCTCCTCATTGCGGTCATAATTACCTGAGCTGACAAGCTCTCCGGCTGGTCAAAGGCGTAGCCTCACAGCTCCATCCTAGCTCCAGCTTCAACATTGTGGGCCACGGTCTGGGTTGTCACAGATTGCGGTCCCCCGTATCGCATACAATCGTTGTACGCGCGGCGAGACAGCTCGAGGGAGTTGTGGTTAGAGGCGCGGAGGGGACGGAAGCAAATGCACACTCCTGGCTGGACCGCAGTATGGGACTCGTACCCAGTGAGGCTCCTGGATCGCGAGCTCATTTTAGCACTTTGCGTAGAGGACCCTCGTGGCCTCTCCCAGGCTCAGTATTGCGGGACTTGGCGTCCACAAAGCGCCGCATGCAGTACTTCAACCGCGGTCTCCTACTCCAAGCTGAGTGACGTAAGGAATGTGGAACCTGAAACAAGCTGAAACGGGGCCATGCTTTCGACACCATACATCAAGCTTCAAGCTCTAAGGTCTGAGCGAGATTCAGCAGGCCACGGCGGCGCTCAGGGCATAGCGGAGCTCATGGCCGACAGCTAGGTAGTCTTTAATGCAGGTGCCAAAATGAGCTCCCTTGCTGCCCAGCCGTCGTCTAGAATCTAGATTCCAGCGAACACACTCACGTTCTGCGAGCTTGCAGTGACGAGCATGGTCGATCGGCGAGTTGCGCTGCGCATCAGAGATCAAGGAAACGAAGCAAAAATTACGCGGAAGATGCCAAAGATGATCGATGATTCCCCAGTCCGAGTGAAGGGACCGAGCTCTAGGACTGAAACAACAGTCCAAATTGACCAGCAAAGACGCGGCTTCAGCTTGCGCGCATCACGGACGATGGTCACTGGTCATCGACCCGCAAAAACCAAGGTCAGGATACAAAAGGTATTGAAACCCCGACTCTCGTAATCTTCGAACGGCGTCCACTGTAGAGGAAGACTGGTGCCGGAAGGAGATGACAAGAGATCGAAGCCACTTTAGAGGTGGCTGGAAGACATGCCTTCTGGGGTTATATATGCACCTCGTTTCTCGACCCACTGACTCAATACCGCCTCAGCAAGACGATATCGTCCCAAATCTCATATAGGACATCCACTTCCAGCCTACGCGCAATGACTTCAACTTTGTGAGACAAATGTGATCTGGAGATGATTCGCCACCCAGCAGATCTGACGATGTGGCACCGCCACCGATCTCATCATCGCCACTCCGCGCCGTCTTCGGAAAACTTGATGACGCTTCGCCAGCAGATGACGGCTTGACGCATCGTCTGTACAGCGAGAGCTCATCGCGTTTGAACCTAATGAGGATCACAAAACGCTGAGAAGGGCACCCGTTCACTACTCGCCGGTATTGCCAGAGTTCAGTGTGCAAAGGACAACACAAAAAGTCAATTGCTTGACCGGCTTGACCGCGCGTCTGTGCCAGGAATAAACCCGACATAGACGAAAATTTCATTGAGGTTGAAGTAGACTTGCGTCAAATTTATGTTCGCTACGCGGCCGTGATTACCCTTGTTCTTTGGATATATATAGTCCCCCTCGGAAGCGGGGACTTGCTCAGCTAGATACGAGAGGGATCTTTCCATCTACTATGCAAAGGTCAAACCGCCTCCGACAACTCGCGCATGGCAGAGCACTAGAAACCAAGCTAGTAACAAGAGACATCATTATGCACTATCAACATTAAATACCAACAGGCGATCTGACATTACCGGCCCATCACGACATATAGACATCGACACCAGATATAATCACAGATGGTTCCCAGTTGCAATTCCCCAGCCGCCCAACCCGGCCTAGATCTCAAGCCGCAATCTCCTCCCACAGCTTCTCCTTGCCTCTGATTTCGATCCCCTCGAATGGCTTCTTCTGTTCCAGTTTAACACAATCGCGCGTGCCCAGAACGAGGAGCTCGAAGAAGAATGTCGCAGCAGCTCGTTTTGAGGCCTGGTAAATGATCAGCCTGAGCGCCATCTTTATCTCCCACGCTGCGCAATATCAGGGACCCGAAAACTCACTTTCTGTGCAATTCCATCAAACTCCGCCGTCTTCGCCTCTTCCCCCTCAATCACCTCTAGCTCCCTCCTCAATAACCCCATCGCCATCCCCGTATTCTTGGAATACCCGCCCCTTGTCCTCGCCTCCGAAACGACGCTCTTGGTCGGTGTGACCTGACTCGAGCCAAGCGCCTGACTTTGGCTCTGGCTCTGACTCTGACTCTCCGACTGACCCGCTGCGGTCCTCGCGTCGAACATCGCCAGCGCATACTCTTCCCCACTGGGTTCGCCGTACTGAACTTGCCGAGCGACACTTTCCGCACGAGAGGGCGCAAGAGATGGAGCACGCATGGGCGTGATGGCTGGACCGGGCGTCTCTTGCCTCGGCGTCATCCGATTATCGTTATCGAATATATTACCGTCGACAAAGTTGTCGTCGGGTTGGAAATTGAAAGAATCGTCTTGGTCCATACCGCCCGCCAGTGGATCATTATCGTAGTCCGCTCCCATGGCAGGGGGTAACGTCGATTGACGCCGGCCAATCTCAATCTCCTCGTCCTCCGGTACATCACCGTCTCCTTCCTGCATCGGCGGCTCGGTCCGTGGCCGCTTTGCCTGCCTCTCCCCATCTGCCTCATCCGATGACGCCCGATCTCTACGAAGGACCGTTGTGGGGAACATGAAGAAGCCCCTGAGCTCCTCGGCCAGACCAGCAGGGCCGGCATAGATCATGGTTTCATTACCGACTTTGAACGACGGGAGGAATAAATCGGTAGGATCAGACATATCGTCCCCCATCAGCCCGGCAGCTGAGGGGTCGAATGCTGTCGGTTGATCATGTCGCAGGATACCGGAATCGGCACGCGGTGCAGCGAAATACGAGTCGTCAAGCTCCAATTCCTGATCGGCCCGTATCATCCGAGGCTTCTTGACTCGCGGGGCGCTGCGTGGTTCTGGAGCTTTGGTTATCCGCGCTGCTGTCCGGGGAGTGAGGTCGGCATCGGTTGTTGCAGGTGGGGAGACGGGAGGTGGGGTTGAGAGGGAAGATGAAATGATCGAGTCTGAAGATGTCAGCGGTTTTAACGGGTTTTGGCATGGCAATATCCCACATACCTTGTCTCATCTGCTTGGGACTCGGAGCCACCATATCCTCCATCGCAAACGCATCCAAATCCAAATTCAGATCAACCTGCTCAAAGTCCCCACCAGCGTCATATCCTCCATCGTAACCCTGATCAAAGTTGCCCATTCCGACACTACTATCTCGCCCTCGTGCCCCCATCAACTCGCTCCGCACACTATCTTCTCTCTCCCTGCTGCCGACTCTACGTCCCACTTCTACCGAGAAGCTATCATCTGCCGGCCCGCCCGGCGCAAAGTCGTCCAGCCGCAGGTCGAGATCGACCCCCGAGAAGTCCTGAGAGTCGAGGTGAGATGATGTCTCGCCGTCGTGCGAGCCCTGACGGGAGGCCGTTCCGCCATATAGTGACGGGGCTTGGGGAAGACCGAAATTGTACGCTCCGAATTCTTTGGTGGTGGGTTTTAGAATCTTGGCTTGGGATGCGGTATGTGTCGTTTGGAAGTCTACGCCTGCTGGAGCATTCCATGACCTGGTCTGTAAGCTGAGGTGTACCAGATTGCATGGGATTCGACTTGCCAGTCAAAGAAGTCGAAATCGTTGCGGTCATCAGAGAACGTGATGGCATTTCTGGACGCCTTGATTTGGTCCTCGGGTAAGTCGACAACACCGGGACGGAAAGCCTGGGTTTGTGAGCTAGACATGCCGACGACGAGCGCCAAAAAGACGAACCAAGCTTATCCGATCTTTGGTCTCCTTGCAGTCATCCAGAAGATACTGAACTTTCCGCGAGTAGATTCTGGTCACACCCAGCATAAGCTGTCCGGATAATCGAAGAGTAGTGGGTCCTTCATCTTGTGTGAGGATAGCATCTGGGGCAAGTCAGCTGCTATTTATTGCTTTCTCTATTCAGACTTGGATCCAGCTCCAGCACTCTCTGCCTCTCTCTCTCTCTCTCTCTCTCTCTCTCTCTCTCTCTTATATTCCGCAAGGCCCAGAAGCGGATTCCGCGCGCGAACGTCTATACCGTCCTGAAGCGGAATACGCGCTAAGGTCATTCAACTCACCTACACTCTCCTCAACATCCACGCCCAGCGTCTGCTGCTTGCTCAATTTCCGCTCATGATGCGCCGACAGCCACACCTTGGCCAGCGGACCGCGTTTCGACAGAATGAGCTCGGTAAGAAGCATCTCGACAGTATACACTCAGGGCTAGTTGTCACAAGTTGGAATGTTATTATGGGGTGTGGTTGTGGACGTATAGATCACAGGGAGATGAGCTGAAGGGGAACAAAAGGCGGGACGGGGGTCGTGAAACGAGCGGACAGTTGATTAGGGTGACAAGAATTTTCTGGCCTGACCAGCAGGCGAGTAGATGTGTATTACTATAGCGAGCGACAGTACGACAGAGCGACAAGATGGAGCTGATTATAAGGCCGAGATGGGAAGAGATGAGATGAGTGGCGACTCGCGAGGGAAAGGGGTGGCTGAACTTCGCGTGAAGTCTAGTCAACTCAGGGTAAACGCGCGCTTCAGGGTAAAGTCGCGTCCCAATCGGGTAGAAATTCGACGCGACTGATTTGTCTTCTCACTACAAGGTCTTTTCGTTGTATTGTCACCTTGCATCTCGGTTCGTGCTCCTTTATCTATCAATAATGGCGTTCTCCGACTTATGCCCCAATCTATGAAGGGACGGGAGAAAGGGATCGATCGGTTCCTCAGCGCCTTCATTCAAAGGTTCCGGACAAAGCTAGCATTACACAAAGGAGTTATATCGTGAGTCTGGGGCTTGACTATACTGATGTGTAAGAGCGCGGTATGACCAATACGTATGAAACATACATATCATCCCTTATCAACATGTCTTCCATCGACCTTGACCTTGATGCGGTTCTATCATTTGCCAAGCAGCTTGCCAGGGATGTAAGTCCGCAGTCCAGTCCCGAGTCGACGTCTCTCTCATGTCGCTCCCTCTCCGAACTGGGCTGATTGCATCATTAGGTAGGGGCGATGATGAAGGACGGACAAGAGAGGAGGATGCGTGCGGATGCCATCTCAGAGGAAGAAAAGCATGAGAACAGTGTCGATGTAAGCTTGGGGTTGAGCATTACAAGCACTTGTTTGCTGACGCCTCAAGCTGGTTACTGAAGTCGATACGGCTGTGGAGGCGTATATCAGGGAGAAGATCGCCACGGCTTTCCCAGCGCATAAGTTGTGAGTGCCCATCTCCGGACTGTCGCTATCTGGGAATGAGCCAAGGCGATGGGACATCAAAACTGATGATTCCACAGTATCGGAGAAGAGACGTATGACGGGGAGCCTCTCACTGATGAGCCAACCTGGATCGGTGAGTGTCACTCATGGATCTTGTTTGTCTCTCAGACGAAGTAGAGTAGGCTGATCTGAGCAGTTGAGTAAGCCTTTGATGCTCAGACCTTTGGCCCATGAATATCCAGTATACGTCGTCTCATAGCTTACAGCTCAGTCCCATCGACGGCACAGCCAATTTCGTCCATACCCATCCTGATTGCTGCACGTCGATCGGCCTCGCAATCGGCGGAGTCCCAGTTATTGGCGTGATCTACAACCCATTCTTGGACCACATTGTAAGTCTTGATGATTCTTCATCCCCTCCAATGGCCGGCTGACCTCAACAGCACTACGCTGCCAAGGGCAGAGGGGCATTCTTCAATGACCTCCCTCTTCCACTGTATGGGAAAGCTAGACCTCTCCCTGCGATCAGCAAGGCGATGTAAGTTCTTTTCTCTCGTCATCGGGTTTGGGTCTTGGCAATCCCAGGGGCCCATTGCTGAGGCCTCTTAGGATCATGGTGGACTGCGCTTCTCGCCGAAAGCCTTCGGGGCTCATTCCCAAGTTTCAGAACTACGTCAAGCTTGCTGCTCGGGTTGAAGAGGGTGGGAAACACGTGCACGGTCTCAGAATCGCCGGGTCGGCATGCATGAGTATTGCAATGGTTGCGAGGGGCGCGGTGGACATGTATGCTGAGATCGGGGTATGTTTTACTGCTCTACGCGGACGCAAGGTCATGGCTGATGTACCAGGCTCGATCTTGGGATGTATGCGTATGTCTCCCGTTAGATCAGGGGTGCAACCGCGAGTGTAGCTGATGCGGTACAGGCTGGCATCTGCATTCTGTCCGAAGCGGGCGGCGTAGTGTTCGGCTCGAAACACGCGGACTCAATGGACGGAAAGGTCGATGGGGATCTGCTTTGTGAGTTTGCCTGCTAGCCAGACTGACTAGCTTGAGTACGCGCTCATAATTTTAGTCGGAAGAAAGTTTTTGTTCATCAGGAATATCTATCCGATCGATGTAGGTCAACTCCTCATCGAAGAAATTAGTCTGCACAGAGACTGATATATCCAGGGAGAAACAGGTCTGGAAGCCCAGCGGCGTATCGCGGATGAGTATTGGTCCGTTGCGGAGGATTACGACCCTTAGTGTTTCGCCCGCAGAGGTACTGGATGAATGTAACGAGTACACATGTCGTCAGAAATCTATTCTTGAGCTCCATTCATCCTGCCCTAACTCTAAGCTATGGGCACCGCCGACTATCAGGCACTAGTCGTATGTCTTCGCCTCGAAGTGTAGCGTCCAGCTACTAAGCAATTTCCGAGCATTCACTTGATCACCCGTGAGACTGATTATCAGCGCTTGCACTCGTATTCCAGCATGGAAAACTCACGTCAACCCATACGTCAGCGGCGCAAGCCATAACCAACATCCAATCACAATCGCACTCAGCACCCCAACGCCCACCCATCCTGCCGTTCCCACTTTCGCACGAATGGCCGGGCGCAGTCGCGTCCTTAAACCCGGCACAGAGATGGGATAGTTTACCGTTTCGACTAGCACAAAGTTGAGGACGCTGCCTGCGACTAGGGCCGAAGCGAGGTGGGCGGGAAGGTAGTGATGGAGGAATTTTTGACGAGTCATTAGGTAGAATGGGAAGTAGTGGAAGGCCCAGGTGAAGAGGAAGAAGATTGTGTTGCGGTAGAGTCGGTTTCGGATGCCTGCGTTATCAGCTAGAGTATCTTCGACGAGACACAGGTAACTCACCATCTTCAATAGGTTCCAGCCCTCTCCTCCTAGCTAGCATATCCGCCCCGATGACGCCCACAAAGACGCTCACGCCCACGGCGCAAATCCACCACCCGAGCATATTCCCAATCATGTAGATTTGTTGATTCGTCTCTGCATCCGTCCAGAAACTGACACCAGAGAGACAGAACGGCCACTCGACCGGTTCTGACGCATAGGGGTGACTAGCCGTCAAACCCGCATTATGCTGCAGCATGAGGATCTGCAACTCGACGAATTTCTTAATGAAGGATCGATGTTTGATCGCTTTGGGTTCGACGTGGGTGGTCCGGTTCCGGAAATCGTTACCCGTCCCGTCCTCAACAATGTCTTCGACAAACCACGATGTCGTTCGGTCCTGCTGATTCTTATTCCCATTCACCTCCTGTTGTCCAAATGCCCAAGTGGGAAGAGCAACGGCATGTGTCCAGAGCAAGACCTTAGTGGACATGTGTCGTAGCCTAAAGTGGCCAGAGAGGGAGCGCCAGGGCTCGCCATCGTGTGCATCAATCACGTCGATTTGAAACATCGTGTCGTTCGTACGAGTTTCGTCGTCGAGACTGACGGTGGTGAACTCCTGGTTCGTAGGCATGGTAGGTGCGGCGACGTCATGAGTGAGGAGGAGGGTTTGGGTTCCGATGTGTTTAAGCTGAATGACATCGTTGTGGCGCACGACTCGTCCTCGACCGCTGTCGGGGATGTCCTTTGTCGGGATGACCTGCCAGTAGTTGTTGGTGTCATTGTGCGGGTAGCAAGTCACTTGTTGGCCTAATATGTCAGCTAGAGTGCGGATCACAAAACCGGAAGTGTAACTGACCCTGAGACGATATCCGTCCATCGTCATACCGCATAGGATAGGGATCAGGGTGAGAGTGCAAGAACTGCTTGGTGTCTTTGTGTTTAAGAGTGATTGTGTCGTAGTATCGGATTTCTGCATCGTCAGCTTTAGCCTGACGAGGGAGTCAAGCAACGTAGCGCACCTTGGGCATTCAATAATAGCTCATTTCCCTGCAGTGTCTCCTGGAAGGCTGGGCTCATGAAGCTATCTCCTGGCCCAGAGTACTTCAATATTTTGAAGTGGATCCAGAAGAACGAGAGGTACAGCATGAATGGCCAGATGATGAGGCCCAGCGCTCGGTACCCAAAGTGTTTCCAGACGTATTTCTAAAGATCAGCTCTGCAACTTTGAGATTCACTCCGTTCAAGAGCTAGACATACCATATCGTGACCCCGTCGAATATCCATGATATTCCACAAGTCCCATGCGACCGCACTCCCGATGCTCATAAATGTGAACAGGCCGACCATTTTACAGCCCAAGGTACACGCCAAGCTAGCTCCGGTAGCAAGCAGCCAAAACCACCAGGAGTGCGAGAATTCTCGGTATCGCTGTTGGTGGAATTTGACGTAGGTGAGCACGGAGAGTGCCATGAAGAGGACGAGAGCGGCGTCGAGGAGGATTAGACGAGTTTGAGTGATGTGGCCGTTGTCTACTGATCAGCCCTTAACTTAAGAGAGCCTGCTTGCAGAGCTCACCAAACAGAATGAGCCCAGCGGTAAAAGCAGCAATTGCTACTGGGTAGCCTGATTCCCGCATGGTGGCGTATACGATGGGTACGGTGATACTGCCCATGATCGCGCAGAAGCTGCGCATTCCGATGTACGGCACCTGAAACTCAGCACTCGCTCGTCTACAGCTGAATTCAAAACTTACACTGGCGGTAGCGTAGTTGTCACCAATATTGTCAAAGCCGAAATCCCCGTTGAACCCCACCGCCCAAGCCGCCAGACCATTCAACATCTTCGCCAATGGCGGATGAACATCAAAGTAGTATTCCCTCCTGATGTAATGTGAGGCAAAGGATCCAAAGTGGACCTCGTCAAAAACGACCTGGTCAGGATGTGATATCCGCCAAAACCGGACGATGAAGGCGCCGACGGTGAGAGTTAGGGCTGTTATCCATGATAAGAAGTATTCGGAGCGAATACCAGAGTCGGCCGGACGAGGCCGAGGGTGGTGTGTCTGTTGAGCATCAGCGTTGTGAAGGAGAGGAATGTGTTAAGGGGAAAAGGCACAGACCTTGCCATCGTCTGATACTGAGCGGTGTAGGACTGCTTGAGGTAGCGCCGGGCTATCATCACGCTCTGTGCGCCTCTTCCTAGCTAGGGACATGATGAGTATGGCGATAGCTGTAGATGTACTGGGCAAGGTATGCGCAAGGGTATGCGAAATGTCTCCACGTCTGGTTTCAACGCGCCCGAAAGCTTTACGTAAAGAGCCCGCACGCGACAGGCGGTGATAGCCGCTGCCTGTCTTGTCACGTGAGTCAATGCCGTAAAGGGGAAGTTGGCGGGCCTCGAGCCAATTCACAAGGAGTGAACAACGTCTGTCTATAACCCAATCTATCCTCCGCAAATAACTGTATATAACACCCAGACCAACCCTGTAGCTCTTCCCCCACAGCTCTTGATCACGACCGTCACGACCCTTAACCGCCTGCTCTACCTTGCCCACTCCGTGACAGTTGAAACCTTCACATTCAATTCCGAAACCATCGATCGCTAGCGTCGAATTCACCGTAAACAGTGTAGTCGACCACTCTGGTCTGCATCTCTCCCAGAGTCGATTAGCATAATCACTCCAGATTCACAGAGATCATAGCACTGCCCTACCACCTTCTTCCACGCGGATTGCTCCCACCACCATGGCAACCGCCGACACCGTAACCCCAACTCTCATCATCAACGGTGTCAGCAATCTAAGCCTAAAGCCTGATGGTCCCTCATTTGCAGCGCAGATGCAGGGGCCCAGCTCTTCGAATCTGCATCAGGAGCTGTCGAAGCTTGCCAAGGTCTCGACTCGGTTCGAGGGGATAGGTCGGGAAGAGGACGATGCCTTCCGCTCAGCTCCCATGGCTGTCCGGGATCCACAGGCCCAACTTCTCACAGTGAGCTGAGCCTTTGACGTCTGTCCACAGAGCGCCCTGACTGACTCTCAGTTCATACAACACCTCTTATCCAGCGAGCACGCCGATTCAGACCCACACCTCGTTGCGATCGGCTACGAGCTCGAAGCTCTACTGTCCATCTACCCCTCCGCGCTCAAATTAAGCGTAACCTCTCGCCCACCCTCTCTTCTTCTCTCATCATCACCTGAAGACCCATCTACCCTCTCTTCAAAAGCAAACAAGCGATCCTCAACATCATGGGATAATGCCGTGTTTGACGAGTCCATATGGACACCCGGAGAACGGATAAGGTACGAGGTGGTCATTCCCGTCTGGGAAGAGGGGGAGGTTCTGGATGGATTGACGACGGAGGAAATGCCGAGTGAGATCCCATATATGCGGGTCCTGGTTTCTCTGCCGCCTACGTATCCGAGTTCGTCGCCGCCTCAGCTACAACTGCTGGGACGGTATATGGGGAGTTTTGGTATTGATGCGGGTTTATGTGAGCAACTTCTTTTATCCCTCATATTGACCCAGCTGATCCATCAGTCGGAGATATCACTCGCACATTCATCACGTCATCTGCCGTCCCCTTCACCCCCGGAGATGTTTGCGTATTCGAAGGCCTAACCTACGCCCAAAGCATCGTTCGGAAATGGTACACTGAGCGTCTATCCGAAGGGGCAGAGGGCGAGAGGACGCGCGAGGTGGACCGTCAACGCGGGCGGGACGGTAGAGCAATGGGCGACTTCCCTACATCCCCCAGCCGACCTGTTCATCGGAATGGCGAAACCAGCTCTTCCCCTCCTATGCGTTCCTCGGAACTGCTAGACGCCCCCAACTCCAATACACCCCGCCGACCAGTTGCCCGACCTACATTCTCATACACCCGTGACCCCCTCGCCGTGCCCACTGTTGGCAGTACTACCCCTGCTGCAGTCCACGAAGCTGAAATGGGTCATTTCCCCCATTTCGTCATCCACGTGTCGGCACCTGTTATCGATCGTAAATCGACATTCATTGGGCATGCGATAAGAGTCACGGATGAAAGAGAGGTGCCGCTTGTGATTCATGAGATATTGAGTGATAAGAAGGTGGCGAAAGCGGCACATCCGGCTATATTTGCGTATAGGATAACGAAGGATGTGGGCGGGGTCGCGGGCAAGGTGGTTCAGACTGGTAAGTTTTCATTTGGGGTCGTTGGCATGTGCTGATCTATCCAGACTGCGATGATGATGGAGAAACAGCAGCTGGATCGAGGATAGCCCACTTGCTCGAGATACTCGAGGTGGAGAATGTCCTCGTGGTTGTGTCGAGGTGGTATGGCGGGATCCTACTCGGAGCAGATCGATTCAAACATATCAACCAAGCAGCGAGGGATGCGCTAGAGGTGGGCGGGTTTTTGGGCGATAAGGAAGGGAAAGAGGCCAAGGAGGGGAAAGGGAGGAGGAAGTGAGCAGTATGGGTAGTGGATCTTTTGGGACAGAATGTAGATAGATGCAGTATGGATTGTAAGTCGTGTCATGAGTCAGATCCCTCGATCGTCGCAAGAAGTCGCAGTCATGCCTGCGATCCATCCCTCATACCAACATAAGTCTCACTGCGAAAGCAGCACTTTCGATCCTCCTCGCCAGATCGCACTCGATCTGCATAGGGTACATAAATTGCAGTCACACACGCGTCCTGTCCTATTCACACGTACATAATAATCGCCAGCATCATCCCGCTTCACCTCTTCCTCGCCGCTGTCTTCTTCCTCGCGCCGCCACCCCTCCGCGCGCCACCTCTTCCCCTACCCCGTCCACGCCCCATCCAGCTCCGGTATGAACTCTTCGCCGGCGCTCCCGGTCCTCCCAGATCACCCTCATAGTCATCCTCGTCCCCCGAATCATCGCGCCTTGCAGCCGAACGAGCACTGCCTGTTGTCCGACTACCTCCCGCCGCCGCCGCTCCCCTTGTAATCTTGGTCACTCTAGTTCCTCTGGTCTTGGCAGCTGGAGCCCGTACTTCCTCCTCCTCATTATCGTCCGCCTCCTCCGCAGCCTTGGCGGTAATCTTGGACTTGTCCGCTCCTCTTCGCCAGTGATTCATGTAGAAGTCGCGCCATCTGGCCGGCATTTGGCTGACAGGTGTGTATCCGAGAGGGACCTGCTCCTCATCCTCCGGACCATCGTATCCGGTCCCGGGTTGAACATCGTCGTCATCTATGAGGCGATGGAGTAGGCTAGGTCTCGAATGGGAAGGCCGCGAGACCGTGTTTGGTATGGGGAGATCACTGAGTGGAGTTCGGGATGAAGAGGTATTATGGGAAATGGGTGGGGGTCGTTTGGACGCAGGGGAAGAGAAGAGTTCGTTGAGGCGGGAGACGGGCCCAGATTGGGAGGTGTTGGAAGGATTACTAGGGACTATCTCCTCCAGATCGATCCCGTCGAAAAAGTCGTCGAAGTGTGAGGCATAGTCGTCGATCGACACGCTGACTTTGATTGGATTTTTGGGGGGAGGCGGAGGTTGCAAGGGGATACGGGATGGTCCAACCTGAGCTTGGTTGTTGAACGTGACGGTCGTTGCGACCTGCTTCTTACGCGCAGATGGCGCGGCCTTGGGCGGAGGCTGCTGAGTAGCCAGCACGATGAAATCGTCCTCCTCTCCCTCCCCTTCTTGTGTTCGCGATCCATTGCCCGCCTGAGTTCCCGGTCGCATATCGTCATCCCCGTCACTCCCATCCGTCTCTTCCGGCTCTCCCGCTTCTTGCTCCACCTGACGCTTGTACTCGCTAGTAAAGGCATCCTCGTGACCCTCGACCAGTGGATCATAGTCCTCATCCTCATTATCAGAGAGGACGTAGTAGTTCCGAGAACGAGCGCGAGCCTTGACTGCAGCCTTTCGCGAAGTGGAGCGAGAACGGACCGAGACGGAGGAAGAAGGTCCCGCCTCGCCATCGTGCACAGGAGAATCATTGATGAATGGGGGAGTCTCCGATACCCGTTCCCGATTCTTGACTGTGGCGGATGATGAGGATCGATTACGACGAGCCATAGAACGGGGCGAGGTGGGTGAAGGGGTCCACTCAATATCAACCCCCTTGGCCTTGGCGGGATGCGGAGTGATGAGTGAGTCGGGAAATGGGGAGGATGATTGTTCCGAATCGGCAGCTTCTTCCTCCTCGTCCTTTTCTTCGTGCGTGTCACTTCCTTCCTCCGACTCATCCTTGACGCTATGCTCCGCCTCCTCCTCTGATAATTCGGCAGCACCACCGCTTCGACGTCCAGACCGGACGTCCGGAGGCGTCTCATCGTCCACCATGCTCAGAGTATAAGCGTCCAGATCCTCGCCGGCGCCCGAGCGGGAGATAGGGGATGATTGTTGGATGTTCCTTGCGCCAACTGGAGAGGTAGAAGGGGAGAGCGCATATCGGGCATTCCGACGAGATTTACTAAAGACTATGAGATCAGCTCTACCGATCTCACACTAGAACTCAGCAGCAAAACTTACCTGTCTCTCCTCCCGTGCCCTCTCTAACCTTTCTCTTCCTGCTTGAAGACCCGCCCTCACCTCCCCAGCGCGTCATCTCATCATCAGAACCCTGAGCAGCTTCATGGGCAGAACTGCTAGATCGCCCATTGCGCGACCGGCCTGGCGGACACGCATCCCACTGACTGGCCGTGACGTCTTCTATGCCCTGCATATTGTCTTCGAGAGGGATTGGTGCGTTGGAAAGAAAGGGACGCGCAGGGGGTCGGGCTGAGTCGGCTCGGAAGTTGTGAAGCGGATCAGAAGTAGTGTGCAGAGGCTTGTATGAAGTAGGATATGAGCGTATAGTGGAGGAAGAACGGGAAGGCTGATCGTTCGGGAAGGGTGTTAGGGTGACGAGGGGCCGAGCAGCTGAGGTGAAGGGGTGCGGGGTGGAGGATGAGTTACTGGTCCGGGAGCTGAGCTTTATCATGAGATGAGAAGAGCACCGCCCATATGTCAGAGTATGACACGGTCGAGAGAGGTCATTGGGGCGGAAGGGAGAAGGTTGAGGAGAGAGGCAGCGTCGATAGTGCTCGAGCTCAAGCTGAGACGCGTCGAACAGCTTTTGGGTGGGTGATTCCCATGCCGTAAAGGCGCGTCATCAGGATGACTCACTCGCAGTGGCAATATCTCACACCCTACACCCTGCGCCATATTTGCAAGCCAATCTCGTGGCTGTGTTTTTGTGTTTAGGCTGCACTGACTGGGAGATCCGCAGAGATATCTCGTGTGTCCAGCTTGGGGTCCTCGTTCGGAAGCCAGTGGGTGCCTGAGCCGCGGTATCACAAAATCGTCGGCGGGCCTTCCACAGCGATGTTCAGTAAATTTACATCGAAAAGCGACTTACTTCTCATGTCAAGTATCACGTCTGACTCCATCGGGCAGGTTATGTTGCAAAGAACCACAAGCTGGCCCAAGCTTCAGCGAGATCTTTGCCGTCACTGGAAATTCGCCACCAAGTTTTTCGCCACCGACACGTCAGCCACGTGGATTTGCACATCGCGCCTTGGACTAACAGGGCTGGACCAACCCAAGTTGTCTGAGTTATCCAACAACAACATCACCAAACAACATCGCCTGCTACAAGCCAACAGCCATCGCCAGCGAAAAAATGCCGCGCGCAACGCGCAAGGCGGACTCTGAAAATCCCGTCACGGCCAAGGTTGAAACAGCCGCTATTCCCATCACTAGTCCGGTTGAAGTCGATCCCACGACCAGTATGAGTTCCAACGTCCCGAAAGCTTCTTCCAGCAAGGCTATTAAGGACGACGTTCCCAAATTTCGGAAACCCCGTGCTGTCCGATCAGCATCGGCGTCCACAGCGGCTTCGGACTCGCCCTCGGTCGAGCTCCAGAAGAAGCCGAGGGCGACCCGCAAGGGCAAAGAGAAGGCCGCTCCTTCAGTGACAGCTGTCATTGAAGTGAAGGATGAGGAGGGCGAAGATGACGATGAGCCGGTATTCGTTGGGCAGGCTAAGGCGAAGCAGCTGTCGGAGAGGTTTTCCTTTCAAAAGGCCTCTCCGATTGGCAGTGGATCCACGGCGGCTTTAGCGGTACCGCCGAAGGAGGAGAAGAAGGCGCCAAGGAAGCGGCAAGTCAAAAAGGCTGAAGATACCGCCACCATCAAGGCTACCATACAGGCCAGATTGGCGAAGAAAGAGGAGGACGCGGCGAATTTGATTCTATATCCACCGAAAGAGCCGGAGCCGATGCCATCTTGGCTAGGGAAATCGGCGACTTTGCTGGCGCTGGTATCATGCCCGGTATGCCATCAATGGTGGAAGAGGGAGAGCGGGAGTGCTCGTTGGGTAGGTGACACCCGCATTATGACCATACACCGGGCTGACATAGACAACAGAGGCATATCTCAACGTGTCTACCTCCCCTTTTCAGACCGCCCAATCCCGGGCCCGACCTCCAGAAGCTGGTGGGAGAAGCCCTAGAGGCCGTCCACGCCCCAGATGCTCCTACTTCGCTTATGGATCTACATGTGCAGGCGGGCGATGTGCAAGATCGCAGGGTCACCGACCCCAGCGAAGTGGTCAAGCCCAAAACCAAGGCGTCGTTGGGCACGGGCTGGCGCAGAGTGACCAGAGTGAGGTCGGCGTCGGAGAGGAATGCGGAGTGGGAGGAAGAAGTCTCCGAAAGAGTGTCAGCCCTAACCGAAGCTAGCCCGACTAAGCGGCGCAAGCGGGAGTCAATTCCGGAGACTTCGTCAAATACGTTACTTCCCGCTCCAGGTTCTCCGATCTCCTCATCTCTGCCCGGAACGCAACCGCTCGGCGAATCATCCTTAGCCGCTCTGTACACCAGAGCACGCTCGCCATCTCCCGCCGAAATACCCAGCACCCCACCTTTGATGTTGTCACAACGTCACAGAAGCAGAGAGAGATCTTTTTCTCCCGCTCATTCCCTCATTCCGCAGAATGTCATATCTCGCTCACCATCACCTTCTTCCAACGACATACATAGTCCGGCGAGTCTATCTACAGACCCGACTCTCCCCATTCAATCTCAGTCTCCACACTCACCACCCCAATCTTCACCTTCCAGCCCACCCATCCCGGACCAGGAGAATGTGGGCGCACCACCCCCCAGCCAAAAGCGCAGTGGGCGATTCGTCCTGGAGGCCTTGTCCCCAGCGAGCCAACGCCTACTGGGTCTGGCCGAGCCCTTTCGAGGGAGGGGAAGTCTCCATGTCGACGGGGGCTTCCCCGGGAAACGCGGATCGACGGAGCTTGGGCCGGGAGGAGCTGGCGCAGGATGGGGAGGGAAGAAGGCGAGAGTCGGAGGCGGAGTCATTGGGACGTGGGGATGAGAGCCTGGCGATGGGCGCTTTGACATCATCGGCTGTGCCTCAGGACGGAGCCGCAAGAAGCCGTCGGGAATCTATCGTTATCTCTGACGATGAGGCGGAGGAGGATATGGCAGAGGCGGATGAGATGCAGGAGCTGGAAGTAATCCCGGCTTCAGGCCTCTCGCCGCGCATCTCGCCATCTACGCACCGTCGAGACTCAGTGACGACCCCGGTCGCTTCTTCTTCCCGCTTGAAGATATCCCCTATCTCCTACCGGTCCCCTCTACTTGACAAACGCTCCCCCCAGACCTATCGCTCTCCAGTCATTCCTGAAACCCCATCAACAGCCGCCTCTTTTTCCCCATCCCGCTTCGAAGCCTCTCCGACTGTCTCCCCTGGTGTCAGAGGCCTATCGGTCACACCCCGCAACACATTCCAGCCTCGCTTTTCTGCTTCGGTAACGCCTACCGCCCATCCTACCAATCATTCCGTACCCTTCACTCCCGGCACCGACGTCATTGACTTCACAGATGACGACGATGACGACTGGGGAGGTGAAGCTGTACTGCAATGGCACGGTGTAGATCTAACGGGAGACTCGGCATCGTCAGTCGCTCCTGGAGATGCGGGTTTGGACTCTGAGGATCTGGAAGAGGAGGAAGGAGAGTGGGGACGCGAGGCGGTTTTGGACTTTGATTGGGAGGTAGATGGAGGGGCGGCTAGTGTGGTGATGGATAGCCAAGATGAAGAGACGGGCGATGATGGGGATTTGGGTATTAGGGAAGGAGATAGACATGGAGAAGGAGACGATGAAGAGGAGGAAGAGGAAGAGGAGATTGAGCCAACACCTCGGAAGGTGAAGGGCGGGGCAAAGGAGAATGACGTCGTCCGATGCGAGCGAGCAGCCTCGGAAAGTCTCGAGGAGTTGGGAAAGAGGGGTATGCCAGACTACTCGTCTTGGGATCTTAAGCGACTTCAGGTGAGTTGTCCCTCTCATCAATATGCTTGTGTCAGATCTGGAGGCTGATCCCATCAGCGCCTTTGCGAAGGTTTCGGATACCGACCCAGCGTTCATCACAAAGATCTGGGGAAGATTGCTATAGCATGCTGGAAAGCACTCAATCCTTTACCTGCACCACCCTCCGAAACTCCGATGAATACCACTCCCAAGCCAAAGCCATCTAAAGGCAGGGCGCAGGCCAAACCTCGTCAGGACTCCGCCTCATCCGAGGATGTCCCTCTGTCCGCCAAGAAGGAGAAGGGCAAGGGGAAAGCGAAGGGTAAAGGGAAGCAGAAGGCGGAGGAGGACGTTGTTCCGATCGACAAGCGGTTCGCGGCTATGGTCAAGGGCGATCCTGAGCTCTATCTTCGCATACTGCAATATGCCGTGAGTTTGAGATCCTTTATGGCTTGGAGTCTGTGTGTGCTGATACTCCCAGCCGATAGCGTTTGAGGAATTTGTCAGCAAGGCTATCAGAGCCGGTATCGATGATAAAGGGTGGAAGATTGCCCTGAAGAAGTTCTTGGACTTTGAGGTATGTCTGATCCCTCTTGTTCAGAATCATCAGAGGTTCCTCAATGTCTGTCTGGCGATTTACGCTGACCTCCAGGGGATCACATTCTACACCGAAGATCCAACAGGCCAACGTCGTAGTCGCCACTAGTACCGCTGTTCCCTTCACTTCATTCGATCAACCCACGACACATCGAGTACAATCTCAGGCGCGAAGTAAATCCGAGTAGTCAGAGGGTGGTGTAGCGCTTTTTTCATCTAATTCATCTGTAGAATCATTATCTCTGTTTGACCCATCTGTAGACACACAATCTTTGTTTGACGTATGAAAACAACCTTGGTCCGCGAAATTTTGGTTACATTCCGCTGAATTTTCTACTTGCTACTTGCTATTTCCGACTATACTGTACTTTTCATCATTCAGACTGAATCAGTCTTGGCCTTAAGCCGCAAGACCGCTGTACTAGTCAGTTCAAAGTCGCAAGATTAGACTCATCCCAGCCCAAACAGAAACTCACATGACACCGCAAGCAGCTCGTCCACCGGCGTTTCCAGTCTTCAAGCTGTCGGCGTGACCGCCCTTGCCAAAGTCGTCAGTGCCGGCGTGGACAACGAGAGATCGGCCAATGATGCTGTAGGGGCCGAACAGGGAGATGGAGGAGTCTAGATGGATGAGCTGGCATTTAGACGCGATAGGCCGAGCTGTAGCTCACCAGAGATCTTGACGGCGGCAGTTCCGGATCCGTCAGTCTTGACGTTTCCTAGCGAGTCAGCTTTTGTGCACAAATTTGGAAGGCTTAGAATGAACTCACCAAGATCGCCTACGTGCCTCTCGGACGCATCGGGTCCACCGTGGTTCTTGCCGTGGGGATTGAAGTGGGGTCCAGCGGAGGTGCATCCGTTCGAGTTGTCTCCGAACTCGCTGATAGGGTCAGGACATGCCAATGTATTGCAGCGACAGAGTGTTGACGTGTCTGTAGCCCAAGAGGCCATTTCGAACGCGGTGGGATCGCGCTCGGACCGAAGGGTTGAGAGAGACTTACTGGACGTGGAAGCCCCGCTCGGCGTTAGCATCGAGGTTAGCGATCTGAAGATATCAGCGCGTGCTCCGGTTGCGAGACTCCTATAAAGCTGCATATCGGCCCGGCCGGATGAAGGAAGGCATGAGAAAGACACATACGTCACCGGAAACAGTAACGGGCGCGCCCTCCTTCTCCTGGGTGAAGGTAATGACACCAGCGACGTTGGAGTCACCCTTGAGTACAGCTACAGCCTGTGTGGTTGATCGGGTCGGGTCGAGAGGTGTATAGTTGCGGTCGATGCGAGCGGAATGTGAGTGGGTACGAGGCGGGGTTGGAAAGAGGCATAAGTCAGCGAAAATTCATCATTTCGGGCTGAAACTCGATATGTAGATGGATGATAGTTCGGTGAACATACCTTGACCATTTTGATTGTGTGCTGAGTTGGAAATTGAAGGGTTGTTATAGAGGTATGTGGATGTTGAGGCAATAAGTAGAGGGTGTGAGGCCTTTTTAGTCAGCTGGCGCCCGTCGGCTCGGGAGTGGGGCTCGGCAACTGACGCCATATCGGCCGAGGCCGAAAGTGCCCCGGAACCGATGGCGGGATTACAGGAATGTGGCGGTCTCCTCTAGTCCGGGAGGGGTATCCTTCATGGCTACTGTGACCTGATACAGCGTCGCTAGGATTTACAGCGGTAGGCCTGTGACAGAAGAGTCCCTAGTCCCAGTATCGCCCCGCGTTGCCAAGCACAAATGACATCTACCTCTAGATAGCAAACTTCACCCTATACTCCCACACGGCAGTTCTCCAACGCCATAATCAACACATCCTCCGCCCCAGCCGCCTCGAGCTCATCCATCACCCGCGCCACCTCCTTCTTCTCCACCATAGCGCTGACCGCAACCCATCCATTCTCGTCTAATGGACTGACGGTCGGTGCGCGTCGGCCCGGGGTGATTCTGAGTGCCTCATCCAGTGCGTCACGCTGGATATTGTATGACGCATAGACGTATCGCTTCGCAGCGATCACACCTGCGATTCGGGATTTGATCATGGGAATTATGGGGGCGAGGGTAGGGGTGAGTGTGGGGTGAGGGGTTCGAGATGTGATGAGGACTGCTTCGGATGAGAGGAGGGTGTGGATTGCGTGCAACCCTGCAGCTCGCATAGTATCGCCAGATTCTAAAAATCAGTATATGGATCAAGCGGTTGTTGATAGTCTAAGTCGAGCAAGGTCAAAACAACATACCGACGAGATCAACTAAGATAGTCAGCTTGAGATTCTGATACCTTTCATATGTCCATCTTCAACTCACCAATACCATCCGCCATACCAAGAGCACAAGCAGCCTCGACACTCCCACCAACATACTCGACCGAAGTCTTGGATTCCCGACCCTTGCCCTCGCTCTGCGCACCTACTCGCTCGTCCACGCCCTTGAACAGCTCTCCAGCCAGCACCTCGAAGCTCGTTGCGATCCGTTTGCCACTCAGCTCCTCTATCGTCTGGTGGGGGCTCTGTACGGGGACCTGCACTTGGAGTTTGCACTTGCCAAAGCCGAGAGGGAGGAGCTCGGTGATTTCGTCGGCGTGGGTAGACTCGGCTATGACGTCTTGGCCTGTTATGCCTAGAGCTACGGAACCGAGGGCTACAAATCGAGGGATATCGCCTGCGGGGAGGAAGACACTGGCGGTCAGCATGGCAACGATTGCAGGTAGATAAGGCCACAGAGAGCTCGCAGCCAGAAACATTATTAGGGAGGGGGACTTACAGAGCTATTGGGTGGTTCTGCACGAGAGCAACGTCTAACCGGTGGGCACGGTTGTATTTGATATCAGCACCTTGTGGTATCAGTATTGAGTCCGTCTCGCACACCTGATCGATGCACAGATAGGGCCGGCGTAACTCACCTGCCAACAGCTCGAGACACTTTTCGTTCAGTCTCCCCTTCTTCGGCACGGCAAACAGCAGCCTGTCCTTCAGATTCTCCACCAACAATCCCATCGCCGATTCTGCGCCGAATCTTGACTTGGCTTCCGATGGGCTGAGCGCCGCGGTGTGAGGTGGGGAACCCGTCCGGGCAGAGAGGGGGACATGGGGGAGGGCGGCCGGAGATCGGCCGTTTGGCTGCTCCATGGTGGATTTGAGCGAGATTTGTGTGGATAGAATCAAAAGAAGACGTCGCTAGGGACAACTATGGGCGGTTCTGGGGTGCCTACTCTGAAGATAGATGTGGATGTGGAACGTAGATGAACAGTATGAGGAGGGCACGTTTTTGGGTGTCAACATTTTGAGCGGACTCGAACTTGTAGCGAGCCTAAATCCAACCGGGCTATAGCCGGGATGATTGTTAGGCGCGCCACGCGTCGGCGCCAAGCTGCGTCGTCCATATGCATACAACCACCGGTGCTAATTCAACAAACCTCAATCACTATACAACATACCTTGCAGTCAGAACACACATTGAAGCACCGGAAACATATGCTATAAAGCCAAAAGACAGGTCAAAGGTCGACGCTCCCTATACCCGTTTCAAACATATCGCTAGCTGTATTACCCCGTGAGGTACACAACTCCCCCGTCGACCAGTCTTGTGAGTACTTGTTGTCCTGGATACTGGAGTGGGTCGGTTCTAATCTTGCAGCTTCTATTGCACTCTCACTCTGATTTGATCACAGCATTTCTCTACATTTACTGGTCGAGCTGAAATGAGCGAAGCAACTCGGGCTGAAGGGGAAGAGAGGATGACAGAGACGGGCGTGAAGGTGGAGCAGACAGGCGTGGAGGAGACGGGCAGCGCGAAGCCAGTCGAAGGTGGGTCACGACTCCACGTTTGCCCTACCGAAAAGAATTAGCAAACTGAGCGCGTAGATCCAACACAAAGCTCCGGGCCTATGCCGACGACGGCAGACCGCATACAACCCCCCACCCAGTCCTCCAGTAATCATCTCTCTACCTCCCCCTCCACTTCCACCTCTGCTTCTTCTGCCATGGGAGAAAGCACGACGGCCAAGAACCTGTCTCGCCGTTCATCTCAGTTCCACTCGTCTCGCCCCGCCCCACCCTCCCCGGCACCCTCCCGCCGGGCGTCACAAATCCACTCTCCAGCCTTGTCCAGTCGCGACCGTGCGTCATCAACCTCTTCGTCGGCTGGGCATATGAGCGCTACCGCAAGCCAATCTGGAGCCAGCGGTTTCGGTACTGGCTCAGCTAGCGGGCTAGCGAGGAAGCTCAGTCAGAGCCAGGGCGCGTCGCTGTCCAGCCGGAACAGCATTTCCAAAAATAGGCCGAGGAGCAGTCTGGGGACGGCAATGTATACTGGAGAGGGTTCAGAAGACGTCCATCCGGCACCTTTGCCGTTCGGGGAGAAGGAGAAGGATAAGGTCAAAGACAGGTCGCGGTTGTCCCATTCGGCTCCATCACCCAATCGGACCCCGTCCATCGACCGCAGCCTCGATAGCCCTGCGAAATCCGCTGCGGCCGCATCCCACGCATCAACACCCTCTACCGCGTTCTCAACTACCAATGAACACAATCACTCTGGCACCCCCGTCTCCTCCTCCATCTCACCCACCAACATCTCCCCTGCCAAAACACCGTCGCGTAAGCCATCGACCGGAGCCGTCATTATACGTGACTATGGTTTCCCGTCATCTGACGAACGATTCCACGGCCGTGGCCAACCCATCCCACCGGCCGAGTCTTCCTCATCTGCCCGGCTGTCGTCTTTCCTCGCTTCATCTGCCTCTCCGTCCGAGCGACGCGGCTCGGCGGCGAGTGAAAGCAAGCGCGAAAAGGAGAAGGGCTGGAGCTTCTCCATGCTTAGCTGGCGGGGCTTCATCGGGCGCAGTTCGAGGTCCAATTCGCGGTCCGAAGCGGGTGGAGCTCCCGGCGTAGGCGGTACTGGGCCCCTGGACCAGAGTCAACGGAGCGCGGATGCCGACTCGGAGCCGGATCTCCTACACACTGGGGTTGAGGGTGCGGAGGATGACTACGCATTTGAAAGCAGTAGCGAGGATGACGAGGAGCCCTTTGGGCTGTACCGCGCTGCATACCCCTTCGAGGCTGAGGGAGAGCATGAAATCTCGCTAGAGGACGGAGAAGTTGTGGAGGTCAAGGGAAGGGGAGGTGGGGAAGGATGGGTCATTGCGGTCAAATTGAAGAAGAAGGGTTCGGCGACTGAAGCTGGGACGGCGAGCGGGAGCGAAGGTCCCAAGGACATGATCGAGGGTTTGGTACCCGAGGGGTATCTTGAGAAGGTTGACGAGGAGGAACTGCGGTCGGGCATGATACATGCGGGTTTCCAAGGCGGGCAGAGGCACCCCGTAGCTCCCGGTGGTATCAGTGAGGAGCCAGAGGAGACGAGTGACTTGGAGACTGGGGCAGGGCATTGATGGCATTTGGAGTGTAGGGGGATGATGGACATTGTGTAGGAAGGGTGAGCACGGGGATGTAGTCACATTCTGTAGCTATACGTTTGGTCTCGAATCTAGGTTACTGCTATAAGAGCTGGCGAGTCGGCTATCTACCAAAGCTTCTCCTGCTGCGCCATGTAGACATCCTCCAGCAATCCTTCTGGCACATACACCATCTCCATCGGTGGCCCTTCCATACCGTACATCAACCTCATCGCCAGCAGGGGAATGGGGATTGTAAGTCGTGTGCAGGATATGATGGGGTAGGCATATTCGTAATCTCGGAAGTCGGTTGTGTAGTTGTTGAAGTCTGTATGGCCCATACTTCCATCTTCGGGGAGGAAGGAGTAAACCGTTCCGGAGATGAAGTCTAAGGATAACATTTCGAGGGGGGAGGTCTGGGGGGGTCGTTGGACGCAAATGCCAATGTCGCAGATGTGGGTGATGGCGCTGATGAAGCCCGTCTCGTAGAACCAGATTCGGAGGACGCTACTCGGGTGACGAGCCTTGACGAAATAGTGAGTTTTGGTACGAGAAACGATGTGCTGCATCCAACTATCGGTGGGACTGTATCATCAGCCACTGCTAGTCTGGTCCGGGAGCCCTCGACACTTGGTTCGTAGACTCACGTGCTGGACACGGGAAGGATGATGTTAGCCGCTTGTAGCGCGCTACTGTAGGGATCCATCTTGAGCAGGTAGTATATTAAAGGTGCGTTCATCAATTCGGACAAGTAGGTGGAGGTGGTCTGCGGCGGGTAGATGGTCGCGGTTGCACGGACCGTGTGTGTGTGTGTGTGTGTGTCACGAAGCTCAGATCCAGATCGATAACAGGGCTTCGAAAGATCTCTGCATCTTCACATATACACCATGCCTCGTTTTCCTGAGCTATCAGGTTGTGTCCGGGCTTACTTCATCCACCCGTTGTCCACATCTCTACTCTGTGCATGTATTGTCTACCTCGTCGTGGATCGAGCAAGGACAGATCATACCGCGCCGGGGCCGGGCCCTGTTTCAGCCGTGTTTCAGAATGCACATGCGCACGGGCATCGACTCCTCCACCCAAACTTAAATCGGCCGACCAATGTGAGATCAGGCATGCATCAACCTCTCGACCCCTTCACATAAAGACATGTACGAAGCCATCAGCATCGCATTCATCGCTTGTCATGAGTGCAGAGATTGGAAGCTTGCTCTGGCCGACCATGGGCACGCTCACACGAACGTTGGTTGATGATCTACACACGCGTTCTTCGTTTCAGAAGTCCCTTTTGTGCTAGCAGTTTGACGTCCTTTGGCTCATCCTTCTTCCTTGCCGCAAAGGTATCATACAGCTCACCTTTAGATATCATACCTGCCAGCCGGATGCGATAGACTTCCACTTCCGACCCCACCCTTGATCGACCGCCTTGGACTTTCCAGCTCCGCTCATACCGCATTCGACCACCTTTGGGGTATTCAACATCCCTTGGCCGCAGTGCCCATACCCACTTCGCCTCCGCTTGCCCTCTCATATAGAGCGAAGCCAAAATGACCCCCAAGCCCGCATCCATCCTCTCGTCTCACCCCCTCGTCCCTCCGGCTACTACCAACGCCGCCGCCGGTTCATCCTCCACCCCCGCCATCGTCCATCACGAGCACCACGATATCAAGGTGCAATCCGACGGTAAGATCATCGAGACTACCACCGTCGAGGATACCCAGGCCTTACCAGCTGTCGATCCAGTTAGGGAAGGAGGTGGAAAGAAGAAGAAAAAGAAGAATAAGGGTAAAGGGAAGGCAGCGACAGTTGCAAACGCGGATGAAGACGGAGAGGAAATTATAGAGGTCATCACAAGTACCACACCTGCCGCACCAGGAGATCCTGTAGGCACCACTACAAACACCACCATCATCGCTCATACCCATCCAGTCATCTCTGATCCGATTCCCCCTACTCCCCCCATCCCTATCATTGCTCCAATCGCCAAACCTCCATCGATAGCGCCAAAGGTCCCGATGGACTTTACCGATCCCAACGACGACGAAGAAGTTGTCATTCGGACAGTGACTGAGACCACCAAAATCAGACGCCAACCTACCCCTCCCATCCCTGCCGCTGCACCCAGCATCGCCCCCACCGCTCCTCAGACGGTGATTGTCACCAAGTCAGTCTTTGACCCCGCACCTTCGGTCAATCCCCCATCCAGTATTGCCCCCGTCCCTATCGCCGTTGCGGCCCCGCCAACGGTCATTTCTGTTATCCCACCTCCGGCTACTGTTGCTCCTCCTCCCTCGGTATTCAGTCAGCCCGTTCCGGCCGTCATCACCGTGACTCAGCGTGCACCTACTGTACGCGCTCCCTCCTCTCGTGCGCCATCCATCTACGCTCCCTCCGCCCGCGCTCCTACCATCTCCCTCCCTAGCAGAGAGAGGATATACGATAAAGAAGTCATCACCGAGACCACCACCGAGACAGTCACTCGGCACGTGCCCAAGCACTCGTCACCTAAGGCCAAACTGGTCCCCCTCGTTGTACCTACCGTCGCACCACCACCAACAGTCATCGCTGCCCCATCCCTTGCCCCTCTGCCCACTGTCGCCCCCTCCCCACCATCTCCCGCGCCGAGCCACAGATCGCACCGCTCACACCGGTCTCACAGATCCCATCACCACCCAGAGGTCATTGTGAATATCACGGTCCCCTCCGCCCCTGCTCCTGCCCCACCTTATATTCCCCTCGTCATACCGGACGTATCGATCACACCGCCTACTGCACCTGTCATCACCACCACTTCTTTCGCCCCCGGCCCCACTCCTCCCTCTCCAGCTATTTCCAACCGCTCCTTTAACTTGTCTGGCGGGATGAAGCTCCCCAAATTCATGCGCTCGACTCCGAAGCCAGACCCGATCGAGGAAGAAGGCGACGTGGTTGAGAAAGTCACTACAACGACCTATGTCACCCGGAAGCCCTCCCCTCCTCCTCCGGCGAAGCACCATGTCGTTCAGAACCCGGTCATGTATGTCCAAAACATCACTCCGCCCCCTACCCCTGTTCATGGTCCTACTCGAGAGCAGGTGATTACCACCACGGATCATCCACTTCCAGGCCAGACACGAACAATCACTCGGACTGTCCCGATCGCCTCCCCTCGTCCCGCCCCCGTCGCGATCCCCGCTGGGCCCCCTACTCCCGTCTCGCCTCCGCACCACCACGATACGGTAGTCGAGACTACCACTGTTGAGACTATAACCTACCCCTTCAAGTCTGGCTGTACGCCCCCTCCTGCCCTTGCTGCAGCCCCGAGTGTGCGCACTAGCGCGACGACCATCGGCAATCCGACGAGTCTGGGGTATGGTGATGCCCGAGTCAACGCTCTGGGCGATACCATCACCACTACTACAACTACAGGATCTGCATCTGCCGCTGTGGTGTATCCTGGAACGCCTTACCGGGGCGACATCAAGCCCATCCCATACTGTAAGTTGTGTCGACCGTGTCTATGCAGATTACGAATAAGAGCTGACTGTCTAGTCGACTATTCAGCTATGATCAAGCGGACTCCACCGCGTCGAAATCGCCTCCTAGACTATGCGTCTCCCGTCCCGCATCAATCCCCCGATCTCGTTCCTCAGCAGTACACAACGACGACCATCATCCACCCGGCCCACGACATCACAACCAGCACCACTGCGCCCCCTCCTGCCCCTACCCAAGCTCAGACGCAGTATCACCCAACCTCGCGCTCCCATACACCCCTCGTAGCCCCAACGTCCATCCTCCAGCGCGCCAAGACGCTCATTGCAGGCTCACCCCGTAACACACCTAATCCCGCGCCTCGGACCGTAGCGAGCATTTCAATGGACATTGACAGAGACGCGGCCGGACACGAACATGTACATGCTCGTATGCATGACTACACCCAACTACCACAACGAGGCGGGGACCAGAGCTCTGCATTGGGTCTAGGTGTGGGAGGGAACACGCCGATGGTGGATCTGGCGGCTTTGACAGGGGTCGAGCTGGTGGAAACTAAGTCTGAGAGGAAGGAGCGGAAGCGTCGGGAGAAGGATGAAGAGCGCGAGAGGCGGGCAGATGAGAGGCAGCGAGAGAGAGAAGCGAGAGAGCCGGCCTATAAGCGTATAGGCGGTATGGCGCCCGGTCCAGGGTCTGAACGGTGAGCTTTGGCGTTGTTGATGAACACGAGATTGGGGCTGATCATGGTAGATATGCCGCTCCTGGTGATTTGGGAGAGATTGAGCGGAAGATTCGAGATCGGTACGAGAGGAAATTTGCGCCGGCGGGAGGATTGCCTGGAATGCCTGGGATGGGGATGAGAATGCCTGGAATGATGGGTATGGGGGGTATGAGAGGGTAAGTCAATGTCAGCCATAGTACTCTCCCATCTGCTGACATCTTAGACCTATGGGACCACCAATGTTTCCCGCCCCTCCTCCGCTTATGGCTAATCGGCCACCGATGTGGGGACCGCCATTGATGCCCTCTATGGCTATGATGCCTGGGCTCATGGGTATGGGAGGGATGGGCATGGGAGGTATGCCGGGGATGATGCCTGGTATGATGCCGGGGATGATGCCTGGAATGATGGGAGGAATGCCAGGCATGCCAGGAATGCCAGGACAGGGGATGCCCGGCATGCAGGGTGTGGCCCCTGGAGGTGTGATGCCCGGGATGCAAGGGATGGCTGGCCCACAGGGAATGCAGGGGATGCAGGGGATGCCGGGAATGCAGAGGATGGGAGGGATGCCAGCCATGAGTGGTCATCGGAGAATGGCTACTGTGGCACCAAATAGCGCAGCCTATCCAGTGTAAATATCAATCCTAGAGGTTTACATTCAGTGCCTGTGCACATGTCAATTGCCTTATGCGAGTCAGCAAACAACATCGCTGAGACATCCGCACAGACAAGAGAGCACCCTAGTTGCATGCTGATCGCTGAGTCCTAACCCATCATAAAGTCGCCAGATCAAACGTGGATGGCTTTGTCGTAACTTGCCATGGCAGCCTCCTTGAATGCTGAGAGAATGATCAGCTCCGTATCCTCCTTCCAGTATTGCATTTTACTCACCTTCTGAAAGGGTAGGGTGGGCGTGGCATGTTCGCGCAATGTCCTCTGCTGATGCCTTGTACTCCATCGCCAATACTGCCGATGCAATCATTTCACCTGCGTTGGGGCCTGGAAGGTCAGCTTTGTCGGTGCCGGACTGGGTGACCGGATTTGAACTCACCAATAATGTGGCAGCCCAAAACCTGATCTGTGTCCTTCTCTACCAACTATAATGGTTAGTAAAGTCCGTCTACGCTGACATTTGGTAACATACGAATTTGACGAAACCACTAGGTAAAGTCAGCAAAGCTCGTATGGGGAAAGCAGCAGGCAACTTACCCGGAGTCCTGGTTGGTCTTTGCTCGCGAGTTGGCGGCAAAGGGGAAGTTTCCAACCTTGTACTTGATACCAGCAGCCTTGAGCTCCTCCTCGTTCTTGCCTACCCAAGCAACCTCAGGGTGAGTGTATACAACTGAGGGGATAGCATCGTAGTTGACGTGTCCGTGTCCGTGCTTGATGATCTCAACAGCGGCGATACCTTCTCGTCAGCAAATTACTCTATACCCAAACCTGACGGTGACATACCCTCCTCCTCGGCCTTGTGAGCCAACATGGGACCGAAAGTGACATCTCCGATACACTTGACGCCCTTGGCGGAAGTGTTAAATTGGTCATCGATGATGATCCGCCCTCGGTTGTCCATCTCGACGCCGATCTTGTCGAGGCCTAGGCTGGCAGTGACGGGTCGACGACCAATAGCGACGAGAACAACATCGGCCTCGATCTTGGATACATCAGCGATTGCCCGGCATTGCTTAGAATCAAACTTACAGTCTCCTCCTTGCCGCCCTTGGCCGCATCGACCTTGAGCGTGACGACATCGCCCTGTCGCTCGGCACTGACGACCTTGGTGTTAAGCTTAAACTTGAAGCCCTGCTTCTGTAGGATCTTCTGGAATTGCTTTCTGACTTGATCAGCTGCGAAGTTTGCAAAAAAGTAGCGTCAAACTTACCCGACCTCAGCATCCATACCAGCACCCACAGCGCCGAGGAACTCGACAACGGTCACCTCTGCGCCTAGTCGGGACCAGACGGATCCGAGCTCGAGACCAATGATACCACCACCAATGACCACCATCTACCCAATCAGCCCAAAATGTCGCAGCGAAATAAAAGCACTCACTCGCTTGGGAACCTCCTTGAGGTCCAAAGCACCGGTACTGGACACGATCCGCTCCTCGTCAATTGTGATCCCTGGGAAGGGTGTGACCTCACTTCCAGTGGCAATGATGACATTCTTCGCCTCAACCTGGGTCTCGCCACCCTCAGTCAACTTGACGTTCACCTTGCTTGCGCTCGAGAAGGACGCCTCGCCCTTGATGTAGTCGACACCGTTCTTCTTGAAAAGGAATCCTTCAATACCGCCGGTCAATGCCTTGACTGAGGCGTTCTTCGCGGCGAGCATCTTGGGCAGGTTAAGCTTCACCTCTCCGACGTCAATTCCGCGGGCAGCGAGATCGTGTGTTGTTTGGTGGTAGATGTGGGAGTTGTTAAGACTGTCATATTGTTTAGTACTCCTGCACTGACTAACGCAAAACCTAAAGATGCCACCGCACTTACAGTGATTTGGAAGGGATACAACCGACATTCAGACATGTTCCGCCCAAAGCTCCTCGCTTCTCGATACATGCGGTCTGATCAGTTAGCGAGTATTCTTCTGTGACCACCGCATCTTCTAAACGTCCTTCTAAGCCGGCCCACGCTTTCATAGGCGCCTCCTGCCCGATCTACTTTTCTTCGTCCGCTCGACACGCCTTCCTCATCGTGATCGCTCCTTATCGACGATCCAATCGTGAAGCTGCCTTCTTCTCCTTGACATCTCTGTGTTCCTGACGACAGGAGACTAACCTTCAAGCCAAGCTGCGCAGCCTTGATGGCAGCAACATATCCTCCAGGTCCACCACCAATGACAACAACATCGTAAGGTTCCGACGCGGTGGCCAGTCCACGTCTACCGGTGGCGGGAACAACAACGTTGGCACATCGTAGCAGGCCTCGGGAAGCAGAGTAGGATGATGAGGGGTTGGTGAGGGGGCGGAGGAGGTTGGGGGCCTGGCATAATCAGTCCACATTCCACACATTCGCGAAAAAAGAGAGCTGACAAATGGTGTACGGGACAACATGGTGTAAGAGATGATTTTCTTTCGGGAGTTTTTGGAGTGATAGCAAGTGTCTCTTCCTGCTTCTAATGCTGTGTTCTGCTGAGTGAGATTGCAGTGACAAAGCTAGGTATGGAGATGGAAGGAGTAATATAGATCGCGGAATCCCCACCGTAGCCGTCGCCGCCGCTGCCGATAAATCCGCTTCCGCGAAAATGGTCAGTTCCGGCCGGCAGGTTACGAGTGAGGGCCACACTTAAAGTATGGGCAGGAGATGCTATGCATATGCATTTGATGTTGGATTCTATGCTATTGCGGATACTCACCGCGGCGCCGATTGTGTTATCTACAATTGAAAGACAGAGAATAAGGGAGGAAGATGCACAACGGGGAGAAGGATCTCGAAACTTTGACAAAAATAATTTCCGGGACCTTCAATCTGATCTTGCCAGCTCACTCCTCACTGAGCTCACAAACTCTCCTTCTTGCTCCCGGCTCCGGCTCCGCTTCCTACTGGACCCCCACCCAGTCCCGCTTCCAGATCCTTTGCACCCTCTTTCCTTTTATCCGCCACTTTCGCCACCTCCACACCCTGACCAGGCGGGTCTACGCCGAGTCCCTCAAACCCTTTCGTCACATCCTCAACTGCCAATTCCATCTTGCCAGCTGGTGGACTCAGCAGAGTCGACGGACTGATATAATTGGCCGGCTCGCCATTTAGCTCGCGCAAAATACTGGGTATTTGGGGCGGGGAGAATGGTTGGAATGGGGGTAGCGGCGTGGAGGATTCGTGGAACGCGTTATGAGCATAAGAGGATTGATGTTGCTGTTGATAGTTCTCGATTGCTGCAGCTTGTGCAGATCCAGGAATGAGGGAGCCAGACCTCGAGGGGACATTGGAGGGATTAGGGGATTTGTAGTTCCGGCCGTGCGGCGGAGCAGGGATCGACGAGGTGGGCGGAGCAAAGCTGCCGGAACCGCCACTGGTATTGGATAGGGTGTTGTTCGAACTTGGCCAGGGATGAAGGTGCGATTTGCCCATCTCCAACTTAGCGTACATGGCGTGTGGGCTCAGCGGTGCTGATATTGATCCCGATCCAGCCATGTGATCGTCCCCATAACCCGAACCCGATCTCCGCGGGGCTCGGTGATAGCCCCCCGGCGTCTCCAGTCCACGCTGCGCCGTGTCTCGCCCGCGACCAGACGGCTCGTTACCGAATGGCGAGTCTGAGTAGCCCATCCCGCCAAAATTGAGATTACCAAGGTTCGAGCCTTGGCTTGCGAGCCAGAGATCCTGACCCGTGAAGTCATTGCCGGCATCGGCATCGCTGTGTCGGCCACGCCGGGCGGACGAGGTAGGTGGGTCGAGTAGAGTAGAGCTACTTCCGCCGGGTAAGCGGTCGAAAGGAGCAGCTTGAGATTGACTCCTCCAGCCTGGAAGACCGCCGGTGGGGATGCCGTTCAAGGGAGGGGTAGAGTAGCCACCTCTGGATGCGGACATGGCTCGGGGAACGGGAGATTCGGATCGAGGAGCACGGTAGAGGTCATCGTCGCGTTCGCGACACAGCTCGGCGAGGGCAAGCACAGCTCGATCAGGCCGCTGAGTGAGGATCTGCTGATCAGTACGTTTTTCTTTGGGGCGTTGCTGCTCTGACATACTCTTGTAGCTCGCATAAACTCTCCCCGGATAGTGTACAGTCCATCCTTCGTGACGGTTCGTGCGACGTTATAAGACGTTTCGAATGGGTCCTGGGCCTATCAGCAGTCTCTTTAAACGACCTTGACAAGACACTCACCTCGATACATAGCCTGTTCCTGTCTCGCGCCATTTCATTGATCCCTCCAACGTCGATCTGGGCTCGTCAGCGTTGCACCCATTTGGCAGGTGTTGTCGACTCACATCGTTGACCCATCCCTTGCTTTCTTTCGTCAACTGTCCAGCTCGTAGAGACATTACAGAATTGTTGAATTGGAAATCGTGAGAGAAGAAGCGGAAAAAGTCAATGAGTCTGAAGATCAGCAACGACCATATCTCCAAACGTGGGAGACATACAATTCTCCGACAGTCTCAAAGTTGATGCTGCTCCATTCCTGTCGAAGCGTTTCGGTGTCGTCAAAGAAGTAGACATTCTTGCCTTGAATCGTGTATTCGTCCTCTTGCAATGTGCGAATGGGGGCTATGCGCTGCAGGTTTGGAAGGACAGGAGGTTGTTTGACGTGTACGAGGAAATACAGCACCATCAAGGTGAAACCGTCTGACCAATCAGCTGAAAATCTCTGAGTGATAGACGAATATACTGACATGATGATAGCGTTCCGCGGTAGGGCGAATTTATTCTCCGTCTCTTGGCCCAAACTTTCACTGCAGAATTAGCGAAATATTCCCGCAAAGGGCCATGCTCCTGCAAAGCTCTCTGTCAAGTGCACCAAAATCCCGCGAAGCTCAATCTCTGACATCACCGTCCAAGCAGGACTCACAAAATAGAACCAATGTCCGCACCCTCGCCGGATCGATCGTCGCGTAAGTCAATAGCAGCCGGGTATTCTCAATCGCCAGCCTATTCTCAATGCCAATATCGCATGAGATTCCAAATGGCAGAGCCGGGGAGGGAGATAGGGTGAGTTTGAGAATGGGGATGCGGGCTTTCGGAAGAGGTTTGACATCAAAGTTCGTTTCCTGAGAGTCAGACGCTGCCAGGAACGATATGGAGTGTTTGAAAGTCGAGAACTGGACTGAACATACGCGTTGTAATAGATCACCAATCATTTGTACCAAGTGGCTTGCCTCCAAATTCGCCGTAGCGTCATCAATGAGGACAACGAGGTCCATGTCTGGAGCGTCAGCGCAATTCCGACAGTCTCAAATCCAGAATAATGACTGCAATGACATCGACGCCCGAAACCTGAAAGGCGTATATTGAGAGAGACAAACGTACCCGAATTTCTCAGTCCAAACGAATTTTGGCTAGAGCCAAAAGCCAGTAAGCGAGCAGACGGCTCTATAGTCTTGATCAATTTCTCAATCAAAGTCCGGACCCTGGCCATATCAGCTAAATCCTGAACTAATCGGCCAGAGAGCGATAAGGCCCCATCTAAATGCCTATCATGGCAGACTATGGGGAACTCCCGCCTTCACCATGCGAATCCAAGCAGATAACAAAATAGTGCTCTGAAACTTACTCTTCTTTGACAGCGCGCTCTTCCGTCGTCGGCAATAGAGGCAAGACGAAGGAGAATAGGCTGGAAGATAGATCCTGGAGGAAGCGGCGGTGCAAGAGTCCGGGGTGCATCTTGTCTGCGGCTGATGAGGAGGTCGAAGTTGACGCCAGTCTGAAAAGTTCACGAAAGGCAGCTGTGGGTTTGCGTTATCGAATGACAGATGCTCTGTGCTGATATCGCGCAAGGTGTCGGGGCTGGACCATCAGCTCAAGTCCAGATACGCCACGACGAGATTGGTGATGGAAGTAAACCTTCAAGGAGGGTACAAGAGCGCACTCCAGCCTTAAGCCTTTCTCAACTCACTCTAAACCTTCCTTTATCGATCGATAGAGGTTTATATACTTCTATGAGGCCTGGATGGTGTGATGTATTCCCGATAGGCAACTGAGACTTCTGATAGGGGTCCAAGCGGCGACCTCTTTGCGGATAAGGCTGTCGTGCGCGCCAAGCTGGATGCTGACGGTGTTGCTTTACGAGTGAACGTAGATGGGCCGTAGGGGGTCTCGATGAGATATAGGATATAGAGCTGGCACCTAATGCTGATGGCGATATACCCAATGAAAGACTAGTGAGATGTAGGTTATCGACGCCTTGATACTGGACCAGACTTTCGCGTCGCCTTCACGAAACTCGGCGAACGCCGGCTTGCACTTGGGCTGCCACTGCAGGCCACTGCCTGGTAGCTAGGGGTGAACGTTGCCTGCACCTGCTCTTGGCGACGGCCCAGACTAGTAAAGTCAATGCATATGGTCTATGTCCATCCGGTGTGTAGCAAATTACAAGCTTGGCTAGTACACCCTGCGTTCCCCTGACAAGAGAACTGGCTACCGATTAACAGCCCTATCGCTGCCCGCCAACAAACTCTCAAACAGTCCCATCGCCGAGTTCTCATTCCTGAGCTGAATCATGTAGATGATCCCTGTCCTATGCCCCTTATCTGATACCTCCACCGCGACACCAGTCTTGGCCACCCTCTCAACACCATCAGTGAGCACGATAGTGCTGATGATTATGGTCCCCTTCTTCCCGCTATCGCTCTCAACCACCAGCTGCTTCACGTTGCCCTCTTTCTGCTTATATAACTTCAACTTGCCCGCCCCGAGCGATTTCCACTGCGAGTGGGCTTGCTGCAGGAAGACCTTGCACTTCATCTGCGCGGAGATGAGGGCAGGTCCAGTCAGCGTCGCTGCGTCCTCTTCGACCGGGGAAGTGGGCGGTGAGGGGTCGTCTGTGTTTTTGGCTTCGCCCATAGGGAACGAGGAGAAGCGAGCTGAAGGAGATTGGATAGAAAGTCCCTCGAGATTGGGACGGCGGGGAGGGAGGAGGGGGTCCATCGTGTTGACTTGTAATGTCGGTCGAAGGGGTTCAGCCGATCGAGAGCGTGATGGACCTCCCGGATGGCCAACCGTACCCTGAGCTTCGGCTGAAAGATGAGATCCCGGTGCGCGTATCGTAGGTATAGGTGGCACGTCGTGTTCCATCCCCATCCGGGTATTTCCGGACGAGGCGATCGACCGACCGGAGAGCGAGCGCGGCATGGCGGACGCTCCAGGATTGGGATATTGTGGTACCGCAGGATCAGAATAGTGATGCTGCTGTACGAAGGGAAGAGAAGGGAGTTGAGGGGCAGCCATGGGAAGTGATGACTGCGCGTTGGTGGAGGATTGGCGCGTACGCAAACTCGCCCCTCGGGGAGGCAGGACTGAGCCTATAGACGAGGAAGAGACGTTGGTGATGGGTGGACTTGGCCGACGCTGCCATTGTACAGTCTCTCCTGGTTCGAGGCTGATTTTGCTCATTTGGCTGACGAGGGCATTACCGCCAATCGTACCGGGTGGGATCGGATCGCCTTCCTGCGGTCGGGGCGAAGCGGCTGGGGAAGATGTAGCTGAAAATGGGGATGGGTACCGCAGGGGAAGAGCATTCGAGTCATAAGACCGCGTCTCGGACATGGAGGATGGCGATCGAGAATCCTGCGTTAGCGGCGTGATGCCGGTATTCCGCCTTGATACTGGGGTATCAGCTTTGAAACACAGTTTCAGCTAGACAATACGCACTTGATGTAGCAAAGTCAACACAATCGAGCAAATCCTTGACCAAGGCGTCTCGCGCAATCTCGCTCTCAGCATGGAGAACGAATGTCTCTTTTCGCATGATCATTACCGATAATTCGTTGCCTTTCCGGATCAGCATGATACTACAGCCCAAAAGCGTTTTCGACTCACCCTGCTGTCCCTCGGCCACCATAAGGTGCTTTCCCGCCAACGGGGGATAGCACAACCACATTTCCGGCATTGGCCCCCCTTGGCCCACTCGCTCCGGCTGCTCGCGCGCCACCTGCTGTGCCTTCGCCGCCTTGTCGGACGCCTCCATCCACTCCGCAACGATGAAGAGGTCCGTCAGGACGAAGACATGCGCTCGGCGATGAATGACGGGTTGACCGGTCGACGTAGGGTTGAAGTGGATAGTCACATCGTGCGAAGATCGGAGAGCTCGGGTATACGAAAGTGACAAGGGGTTCATTTGCAGTTTACATCGCTGCCAGTCAGATCCGGACCGCATGATGAAAGGAGGCGGTCAAGACATACCTTGGGCATCATGGTGAATAGATCGATAGCTCTTTCCGGATCTATCCTCAGCTCCAAATCCGTCAAAGGCATGGTCGCGGTGTTGGGCGGAGACTTCGCGATCGGGGCAGGAGCGCCCATGCCCGGTTTTCGTTGTGGACTCTGGTTCATGCTGGTCGCAGCAGAACCGGCAGAGCTTCGATCTTCGACACGCGAACTGAAGGGTGAGAAACTGGACACATCAGACCTTGCGATTGGGGGTTGACAGTAACATGTACTCACTTAGACTGGCTTTCCCTCGAACTGCCAATTCCAGAGCTCGCCCTTGACCTGCGCTCAATCTCTGACTCCTTTTCTGCCCAGGAAGTCTCTCTTGATCGCTCGCCAGCGCTTCCGGGTGCAGAGTGAGGTTTGGTCCTTTGTGAAGAGGGACTATTTTGCTCCTCATCCGCAACATCCATTTCCAGCCTTGCTTCTATTTGGGAAACAAGACCTTCCAGCCGTTGATTTGCGACGAGGAGCAGGCGATGATCTGAGCGGCCTTCTTTGGTAGACCGCAGCAATCGAGCGTATAATTTACGATAATATCGCAGACGTGCAAAGGGGAGGAGAAACAGTGCGTCAAGTGTCCATTGTTCTAGGGGTGCGCTTGGGGGATTGGAGCTGGATATGTCGATAAGAATAGCTGGAAGGAGCTGGTTGGCGAGAATCGGCTGGAAATTGTCGAAACCCGTAAGGTAAGACGTGGCGTATTTACTGTAGGCTGGTTCGAGGTCGTCAATCTGAGAGTCAGAAGCTATCCAGAATAGGTAAAGAGGACATACCCAGCGCATGAGCAGATCGCCCAGTGCTTTCGGACTAGATGGGCTTGGCCCTATCTCCTTCAATTTCTGTCAGACATCAGCTACCCGTCCAGGTGAACTTTAAATTATAACTGACGGTGCCAAAGCCTCTATTTGCCCTGAAGACAGCCTCTACACATCTAAACATCGCATCCAGCTTTGGCGGTGGGAAGTCTTTTCTCGACCAAGCTGCGGCGACACGCTGTACGAGTTAGCTGGATCCCATAGATCTCCAGCTTGATGTCTACTCACTCGGATCACTAACGCCAGCTGGTCGACATAGGCCTTCTCGCTATCTATGAGATCCACCAAAGGATTTCTCTTTGCGTTTGCATCCCTAGCATCTCCGTTAGAGGGCTCGCTGCCATTTGCATGCCCATTCGCACCTCCATACCCATTCCCGTTCCCATTGGGTATCCACGATTGGTGTGTCTCTGGGTTTGGCGAGAACGATGGCGATGCCGAACCCGCCTCAGAGGTAGAGGCGAGCGAAGCATATCGTGAAGGCCCTGCCAATGGTGTTGGGAAGTTCATCATCCTCCACTGGGGATCTTGTGCGGTGTTTTGTGTAGTTTTCACCCACACTGACACCACGCGTCACAGAGTTCGTAGGGTAATTGAGCCCTTTCCTTGTCGAAACGATTAGGCAGGCCGGCAAAACATCGAGATTCTGACGCGAGGGGATAGATGGCGTCCGAGTTTGAAGGATGTGAAACCGGGGGCGAGTGGGGCTGGCCGGTAGCAACTGTCCAAGCTGGATCTCGTATGATAAATGGTGCGACCTGGGCTTGTGATGTCGAGCAACGGCGGTGAATTTGGGTTGATGGAACGCCTGCAGCGGTGTATTCCGGATAGATGCTATAGAGAGACAGATAGAAGGTGATTTCCAAGGCCTAAGGACGCTTTCAAAGCCAAAGCGCACAATAAAGGATGTTGATCGGGGAATCCGGCCACAGATTCAGTAAATCCATCGACGCGCGTGAGCCTGTCGACAGTCGCGCTGCCAGCAGGATCATATCATCATTTCACGTCACATTCCAAGCGCAATCGATGCACTTGACAGTCTGTATACCATATATGCATCTCCCTCCCAGCCTAGAGGAGGATAGATGCATACAAGCGTTAGCTTGGTGCGACCAAAGCGTCACGGCCTGACGTGGCTAAAAGGCTCAGCCTTATCAGTCCAGCACGTGGCTCATGGGCGGCGATGACCGAGTGTAAAGGCTAAAGCTGGGTATAGGAGAGAGCATCTATGGTCGCCGTCGCCGTAGGACACTCAACCATCTCGCCGAAGCCAAACTATAGGTCCTGACAGCTCACAATCTGACAACAGGCTCATTCATCCAGACACTGAGCGGGTCAAATAAGCTGTCGAGCGCAAAACACGAGCTCCACCGTCCTTGGATCGAAGCACAGAACAGCCGGCGCGATGGCAAGCCCCCCTTTCGGCCAGGCGCTTGCCGGCCAGCGTGGCCCCTATGAGACACAGTCATCTGCATCTCTTCTTCCTTCTCCACCCATCACCATCATCCCTCCTTCATCTCCATCTCAACCTCACGAATCATCCTCGACATTCGGACATACGTCGGCGTCCGCGCCCCGCTCAGCAGCCGACTCACAGGGCAAGAGGTCTGGCTCTCTGACCAAGCCTCTGACGCCCCAGAGCGGGAACAACCAGGCGAGCCCACCTGTCTCCGAAAGTAGGAGGGTACCCACGTCCGAGATGAAGCGGTCCAAGCCGACATTCACGACGTGTCGGACGTATCCCGAGAATGCGCCCGCACCGGTCGCACTCGAGCCCGGGGCGGATCTCCAGCGGAGCCAACGCCGATCTAAGGTCGAGGCTATGTCAAAGCTTGATCGCGCTGGTACTCCTATACTGTCTAGCGCAGCGGGCCCCTCCGGGACTTCATTCCTGCCGAGCAAGGGTTCTGCAGCGGTTGCGGACTCTACCCCCGGTCCCTCCCGAAATCCTTTACACCGCCCTCAGATCGTAAACCCTCCTTTCAAACTTGAGGATGTTCGGACCTCTGCCCCTCGATATCCCGAATCACGCTCCGGCTCGCGACCGTTCAATCTACCAGAATGCCCGGTCTACTATCCCTCTGTCGCGGAATTCACCGATCCGCTGGCGTACATCGCCGCTTTGCCCCCAACAGCGAAAGAAGCCGGCATATGCAAAATCGTCCCACCGGAGGGATGGCGGATGCCCTTCTCTCTCGACCAGGACACTTTCCGATTCAAAACCCGTTTACAACGGCTGAACTCGCTCGAAGCTGCCAGTCGGGCGAAAGTCAATTTCCTCGAACAGTTGACTATGTATCATCTACAACAGGGGGACAAGAAAGTAACTATCCCCCTGATAGATCGGAAACCTCTGGATCTATGGAGATTGAGGAAGGAAGTCACGAAGATGGGGGGATATGAGGATGTGCAAGCTACCAAGGCTTGGGCGAGGGTGGCGGAAGTTATGGGTCATCATGTCGGATGGGCAGGGGAGCTTGCACAAGCGTATAAGCGCATCGTCTACCCGTTCGATACACTGGCTACAAGGGCCAAAACGCAATCCCTATCACCACTCACCCCTCTTCCCACCAGTAAATCTCAAAGACCACCTGGCTGGGCTGGCCAAACACCCGGTTCACCCACTCGACCGAGTCGACCAGGGATGGCGGCCGGTAGAATGGGGGCTGTCAAAGCGAGAAGATCTGGCTCGCCGTCATCGGCACTTCCTACAACCGTTCCTCCCATACCGTCGAGACTAGACCTATCTCGCGCAATGTCCTCACCTCGTGGTAGCCAACCTCCCGATTCAGCCACATTGAGCGGGAAAATGCGGGTACCCGGCTTCTCGAGTCGGAGTCGGGCAGGATCCGAGAGCGATCTGAGTGACGATAGTCTCACGCCCCCACCGCCCGATCATCCCGATGGAGGCGTTGAGCAATATCAGAAAGGCGAAGTGTGCGAGGTTTGCCGGAAGGGAAATAACGCCGACAAGATTTTGCTTTGTGATGGCTGTGACCGAGGTGAGCAATGTCCTGTAGACAACAAGGTATGCAAGCTAACGAGCAGGCTTTCATATTTTCTGCCTTGACCCACCACTCTCATCCGTCCCGTCCAACGAAGAATGGTTCTGCACTCCTTGTCTCCTCTCGCAAGGGGACGACTATGGATTCGAAGAGGGCGAGGAGCACTCCGTCGCTTCCTTCTCCGCTCGAGACGCAGCCTTCTCCGGCGCTTGGTGGAGCAAACATCGGCCATCATCGTCTTACAACCCGCCTGCCGCTCCACAGTCGGTGTCAGGCAGCGGTTCCGGCAGCGGTTCCGGAACAGGGAGCGTATCGCCAAAGGCCAAGAGGCAAGATATGCTCGATCCCTTGGCCAGAACGTTTGGGCGGGTGCTCGTGTCGGAAGACGATGTAGAGAGGGAGTTTTGGAGGTTGACAGAGAGTAATACCGATACCGTCGAGGTGGAGTATGGGGCGGATGTGCATTCGACAACGCATGGAAGGTAAGCAAAGTCTAAATCTGGCTAGTGGTAACAAGCTGACCAAACAGTGCTGCTCCATCCTTAGAAACGCACCCGCTCGATCCATATGCCAAAGACGGCTGGAATCTTAACAACATGCCCATCCTCCCAGACTCTCTCCTACGCTACATCAAATCGGACATTTCTGGCATGACCGTACCGTGGATATACATTGGGATGATGTTCTCGGCTTTCTGTTGGCATAACGAGGATCACTATACTTATTCCATCAATTACAGTGCGTACTATCCCACTGATCGGTCAGTCCCTGGCTAACACATCAGTGTACTGGGGCGAGACCAAGACCTGGTATGGTATTCCTGGCGCCGACGCCGAAAAGTTCGAGACGGCCATCAAGGCTGAGGCTCCTGAGCTCTTTGAACAGCAGCCCAGTCTGTTGTATCAGTTGGTCACGATGATGAACCCCGGAAGACTGGCGGAGCAGGACGTCAAGGTCTTGGCTTGCGACCAACGGCCGAACGAATTTGTCATCACTTTCCCCAAAGCGTATCATTGTGGCTTCAACCACGGTGTGAGTGTCTGATGCGCGTCTCTAAAATCCAGTGGGCTGATACTGGAAGATCAACTTTAATGAAGCCGTCAACTTTGCGCTACCGGACTGGTTACCCGAAGGCAAGGAGTCGGTCGTGACTTACCGCAAGCACGCCAAACCGCCGGTTTTCTCGCATCATGAGTTGTTGATCAGCATTACGCTTTACTCAGACACTATCAAGACTGCTCTCTGGTAAGTTCAAGTTCGGCCGCAAGAAGGAGAGAATTGACACGTCAGGGTGCAAGACAATCTCGCCAGAATGGTCGCGGAAGAGACCGCTCGACGCGAATCGATTCGGAAAGCAAACCCGCTATTGCACGAAATCCTTGTCGAAGAAGACTGCCCCGAAGAACAGTACCTATGCTGTATCTGCAAAGGGTTCTGCTACCTCTCCCAAATCACTTGCAGCTGCACGAAGCTTGTCGCCTGCATTGATCATGCCGATTCGCTATGCCGATGCGGTATGACGAAGCGGGTCATGCGGAAACGATATTCCGAGGCGCAACTTGAGGAGATCTTGGCGGATGTTCAGGGCCGGGCGGCGATCCCGGGTCATTGGCGCGAGCGGTTCATGCAGGTTTTGCAGGTACCTCGACCAGCGCTCAAGAATCTGCGAGGATTACTGGCGGATGGAGAGCGGATAGCGTACCCTATGCCTGAAGTTGAGCATCTGAGGGAGATGGTGGCGAGGGCGAATGTTTGGGTCGAGAAGGTGACCACGCTCGCTACGAGAAAGTCGGCAGGAAGAAGGCGGAAGGGCCAGCATGCGGCTGAGGAGGACGATGTCGACCGATCACCCCAATATCTCGCGGCACTACTCTCTGAGGTGGATCAACTCGCCTTCGACGCACCCGAGGTCCTGCAACTCCGGCAGATGGTCCACTCCATCAATTCTTTCCAGTCCGAAGCCGACCTTATACTCTCTACACCGGAAGCCGAGCTGGACTTCGAGCGTTGTCAAACCGCACTCATACTGGGTCAGGGGCTACAGATCGAGCTGCCGGAGATCGGGCGGGTGGAGAAGGTGGTGAAGCGCCTCGAGTGGTTCAAGAAGGTTGAGTTTGACGTGGATGATCAGGCGCTCGAGTATGACGATGTCGTGCTTCTACTCAGCGAGGCGAAGGAGTACGGGATCCCTCAAACGGAGCAGCTGGTTGTGGAACTGGGAAAAAGAGAGGCTCGCGGAAAGGTGTGGAAACATGCCTCGGAGAAACTTCTATCTGCCCCTGCGATCCACCTACCGGATGTCGAGGCCCTAGTCAAGGGCCATCGTATGACGCCGCGCGACGTCGATGTGAAGTATCAACTCGAAATCATGCGGAAGACTGCCCTCAATTGGCAGTCGTCCGCCCAGGCCTTCTTGTCTGGCGCTGGAACGGCCACGGCCGCTCTCCGACTCTGCAAAGTCGTCAAAACAACGCAGGGCCCGGTCAGCCGGATAGTTATTCCTGAAATGACGGATCTTCAGGCGGAGCTCGACTTCCACGGTCAGTGGCTAGACGCCTTGGCTGCGTTGGTTTCGGAATCACCCACCAAGGTGACCCAGCAACTCAACTGGATCCTCAGCGAGATCAAAAGTCACCTCGACCCCTCCGACGACAGTCCCAATGACACGCATGCGTGTTTCTGTCGGAATCCCCCATTGGCCGTCATGGTGACTTGCGATACGTGCGAGGGGACCTACCACCCAAAGTGCATCGACGTGTCTATCAAGCACGCATCCCTTCCTTTCAAATGTGCCATGTGCAAGCGAGGCACATTTGACGATCGACCCTCCCTCCACCGACTGGCCACCATGACCGACGCGTCAAAGTACAACTTCATCATCATGCCGACGGAGATGGCCACCCTTCGTACGATACTTGAAAAGGCCGTCGAATTCAGTCGATTGGTCATTCCCCTCCTCGCTCCATATACCGATAGCTCCCCTCCTCCCGATGTGAAGCTCGTATCCCACTGCGCGCGGAAACTATTCACTCTCCCAATCGCTTTCGATGCGTACAATACCAAAACGCATGTACGGATCGTATTCGAGGACTGGCTTTTCAAACGCATGAGAGAAGCTCGACAGCCCTCTGCGTCGGCTCTTGCTGCAGCTGGGAAAGGAGCGAATCGGCCTCGCCGATCTCGCCTCATTCTGGCGGAGAGTAAAGAGAAGGAGTTCCAGTGCATCTGCTCCGTCCCTCCAGTTGATCAGCTGTTGCAGGTCAGGTGCAGCCGCTGTGATCAGGGATATCACTTGTCATGTGTGCTTGCGCCTATGGAAAGTGCGGGTGGACTTCCCGCGGTGCCGGGTGTGGAGAAGGAAAAAGCCGGTCCGGGGGAGGAACAAGGGAAGAAGCTTTGGAGATGTCCGTGCTGCACGGTGAAGGAGGGGAAACTGTACCTAAAGGGTGTAGAGCTGCGGGTCCAAGATGCTGGTAAGTTTCTGCTGTTCCTACCGCAGGGAACAATACTGATGTGATTAGCACACGAGGGAACGAACGTGTTTATCGATTACCGAGCCACTGTAACCACCTTTGTTTCTCAGCCAGTCTACGTCAAACTACCATCGGCGCGCTGTATCCTGCTGCACTGCATCGAATTCATACCCGCCGTTAGACCAGATCACAAGGAGAACGGGGGTTCAAAGGCGAATAAATCAATCGAAGAGTTAGACGCCGATGGGCGACCGAAGAAGAAGACGAAGCTGGCCAATGGCGGCGAAGTCAATGGATCTGGGGCGCAGAATGGGGACACAGTGATTACCACACGCGACGCGTCTCACTCTGCCTCGCCAGTGGCGTCTGCACCACCCAACCCTCCTCGTCCTACCGATGTCTATCGACCCGCAACGGGCGCTGGTCAAAAAGCGCCGAGCGACGGTCGTTTCGCACCCCATTCCCCTACCCACTCGCCTACCCAATCATGGGCACCCACTCCCACACCCGCATATCACCGCTCTCCTATCCTCGGGCCCCTAGCACATCCGCAGGGCGCCACGAGATCCGTCCCCTTCACATCAAATTTCCCTCGCGTGGCCACAAATCCCACTGCCCTCCCTCCACCAGTGTCTGTGAGCTCCAGCTGGCGTCCGGCACACCCTACTTCATCTAGGCCGTCGAATGGCTCTGCACCCCCGCCCAGAGCCACCATGTCCCCGCCATTCTCGGGCGCTCGTGCTAGCGACTCATACAGCGGCGGAGGCAACGGAGCCGGAAGCCGAGAATCGAACGGTATGGTGAATGGTACGAAGTAAACTCAAGGGGGTTGTCGGGAAGTCATGGAAGCTTTGTAGTAGTATGTGGTCATTAGCTGTAGTGCTAGGTGCAGATCTCTAAGTCATGTATGTGTTCTAGGTGTTCTGTGACGATGCTGGATCGCTGAATCATACCTAATTTGAATTCTGAAACATGGCGCACGGGCCTCCACTTTTTGGTGGTGGGCGGGGATGTCCGCCGGCGCGACTGGAATCGGTCGCGTCCTCCGCCTATGGGTGGGATTTGTTGACCTATAGTACAATCACACCTTACTGAACATTCATAGCTAAGATGGGTATAAAAGGTATGACAGTCTTGATGCCTGTGAGAGTATTGAGGAGGTCTAAAATCAGCCTGCTGACGAAATGCAGGCCTGACCGCGCTACTGTCGGAGCATGCTCCGCGGTCGATGAAGGAGCATGAAATGAAGACTGTGAGCCTGTCCTAGCTCGGGCAACGGAAGAAGGAGGATTGTCTGCTGAATGACTCAGCTCTTTGGTCGGAAAGTTGCTATCGACGCTTCCATGTCAATCTACCAATTCCTCATTGCTGTCAGGCAGCAGGATGGTCAGATGTTGATGAACGAAAGCGGAGACGTGACCAGGTCGGTGGATGTGATCAGGAGATTTCGGGCAACGAAGAGCGAAGCTGATCAGCACAGTCACTTGATGGGATTCTTCTACCGGACGATACGAATGGTTGATCATGGGATCAAGCCATGTTACATCTTCGATGGTAAACCACCAGAGCTCAAGGGATCAGTGGTGAGTATTTTGCATGGCTTACGGGATATCATGTCCTGACTCAGACAGCTCGCCAAACGTTTCGCAGGCAGAGAAAAAGCCAAAGAAGGGGAGGAGGAAGCGAGAGAGACCGGTAAGTCCTTCCTTCTTCTCGTGTTGGGACGAGGCTGACGTGATGGCTAGGTACTGCTGAAGACATCGACAAACTTGCCCGACGTCAAGTCAGAGTCACAAAGGAGCACAATGAGGAGTGTAAGAAGCTTCTCACACTCATGGGTATTCCAGTCGTCACTGTGAGTCTGCCAGTAGCCGGTATGGGCCCAGCCCTCAGGAATCCTGATGCTGAAGCTTTAGGCGCCAGGAGAGGCGGAAGCGCAGTGTGCCGAGCTTGCGAGAGGCGGCAAGGTGTTCGCTGCCGGATCAGAGGATATGGACACTTTGACTTTCAGCACACCCATCCTCCTTCGACATCTTACTTTCAGCGAGGCGAAAAAGATGCCAATCAACGAGATCAACCTCAGCGTCGCCCTGGAAGATCTAGGCATGACCATGAGCCAGGTAGGTTTCACCCTTTCACATGCAGAGTCTACCAGCTGACCTTCCAGTTCATTGAATTGTGTATTCTGCTCGGCTGTGACTACCTCGAACCCTGCAAGGGTATCGGACCCAAAACTGCTCTCAAGCTCATGCGGGAGCATGGATCGCTCGGTGAAGTCGTCAAGTTTGTTCGGGGCAAGATGGACGAAAAGGCGAGCGAAAACGCCGCTGTCTTGGCCCAGCAGTCGGATGATGAGCCGGATGAGCATGAGTCGGAAGAAGGGGAGGGTCCTGATCCAATTGATGGCGAGGGCAGCGCCAGTCAAAGCCCCAAGAAGAAGAAGAAGCCGGCGGCAAAAAAGAAGATCACGAGTGGAGGGATGCAGTTGCCAGAGCATTGGCCCTGGGAGGAGGCAAAACAATTATTCATCACTCCTGATGTGCAAAAGGCAGAGGATTTGGAGGTGAGCTCAAAATCACTGCGAAAGATGTGAATGAGGCTGATGAGTCTAGCTGGAGTGGAAAGCGCCAGACGTTGATGGATTGGTCCAATTCTTGTGCAGAGATAAAGGCTTCAAGTAAGTTGAATCCGTACCCTAAGATCCATCAGCAGCTGATGTATGGTAGTGAAGACCGAGTCAGGGCGGGTGCAGCCAAACTCGCCAAGATGCTCGCTGCGAAGCAACAGGGCAGATTAGACGGATTTTTCTCGGTCAAGCCGAAGGAAGGTGCAGCCGCTGGGGGTTCGTCATCAGCAAAGGGGAAGGGTAGTGCTAAGGCTGGGGATAAGCGGAAGGGGGACGACAAGAAAGGCGGTGCGGCGAAGAAGGGAAAGAAGTGATTGCTGGATTGAAGGACAACAGCTTGTACATTTGGTCTCCCGGGTCGGGACTTCCTGCGGTAATATACAGCCCATGATGCAAACGTACTTGGTCTGCTCTGTTTGCGGGACGGCATCTTGGCCCACTCGGGTAGGGACCACAAGCAATCATAAAAGCGACAGTTGCATATTGCGCTACCTATGATGAAAAACCTTCTCGCTATGTCCGCCCTAGTATGGCCCCGCTGCAGCTTTCGCAGCGCCCATCCTCTCCCTAGTGATCCTGGTCCGCTCGTCCAGATCTCCGTCATTTGTCCGGAGCAGATATGCAGATGCGAAGCGTTCAACCTGGGGCAGACGTAAGCTTGACACCATTGCGCGATTGGCGGAACTTACCTCCGCAGCCGGAATTTGGTCCTTGCTCAACGTCCATCTCTCCGCCAGTATGCCCGCTTCTTCAATGAAGTAGCCCTGATCGTGCGACTGTACATTCGTCAGCAAAGACAAATGATACTTTCGGCAAAGCGCTCACCTCCTCCACCAAGCCCATGACAGCTTCCCATAGATCTCTTAATGGGACGCCTCCATCCAGTAACGCCTCACTCGCCCATCCAGGCGCACCTCTTATACCAGCAGCCTCGTCATAGATGACAGGCAGTACAAGTTCTGAAACAGATGTCAGCTGATATACAATACTTACGCAAGCCAAAGACTCACCTGGCGGAGCAGCATCGGAAGGGAAGTATCGCCTCATCAATTCCTTGATCACCTCGCCCACCTTCGCATCTCTACCTATGCCTTGACCTCCCTGGCCATCCGCAGATTTTGCAGCTTGTTGCAAAAGCTGTCGCCAGACCGCCTCGCATACATCATCGATACGAGTATCGGCCGTTTTCAGGATGAGCAGAATGGGCTCGTAGAGCCTGTAAGGCCGTGCAAAGCCTTGGTACAGCTGGAGAAAATCAGCTTGAAAAGGCCCAGTAGGCCTGCAAGGAAACTGACCTCATCCAAACCTATCAGCTCGCGGTCGAGTCGCCCTAATGTCGAAGCCTTCTCCTCTTGGCTCATTTCCCCATGCATGTCGATAGCCCGAGCGACCTCCAATTGCACTTGGGCGACATCAATCCGTTCTTGGAGGTTCGAGGCGAACTCCACATCACCCGAGCCGACGGAAGCGGCGGATTTGGCAGAAGTAAGCGCTTGCGCGAGATAGTATGCTCTATCGTTAAGCGGTAGGGCGCTAGACGTTTCAGCTGAGATTCAGGTGGCAATGATAGCAGAGGTATCTTACTTATTCCGAGTGGCCAGCTCGAAGAGAGCCCGAGAAGCCGCCAGGTATTCTTCCCGTCGAGCGTAGTATTTCCACAGCAGATCTCGTCTTTCCTCCACATTGTTGCTAGTCGTCTGCAGATAGCGTTCGATGTAAGGCGTTTCGAACTGGTAGTGGGGTCAGATCCTCTGTCCGTCGTAAAGGACAATAGACTCACATCTAGCAGTTGCTCAGACAGATTGCCGCCGACGTGCCAATCGTAGAGATAGAAATGGAACATCTCGTCGTTGCAGTTAATAGCCAGGGCGTACGCTTCGTCTCTTTTCGCCGCCATTGCCTCAGCTGTTTCGTCAGCTTTACTCCCTTGCATTCCTTTGGGGCGAGGGCAGAGCATGAAAATCTCACCGTTTCCTCGAGCAGTCGCCTCGTTGAAGGCCTCGTCAAATGCGCTCAGCGCTTGCAAGATGCAGCCGTAACACTCCATCCTGGCGGCATGGAGTGCCTTGCGCGGATCGGCCGGGTGCTCGCCGTCTCGCACGTAGTCGAGGGCTTTATCTTGCGGATCCAGCTCGGCGGCGCAGCGCAGTGGCAGCTCTATCGATCCTGATATATCAGCGATAGTTTCTGATGCAAAAGGAGGAAGTACGTACCGACGGTGAAACCCAGTGATCGATACCGGTTCGTAACATCTTGCAAGCGTGCGATGGCAACATTCCCGGCAGCCTTGGAGAACAGTCGTAAAGAATCGTTGAGGTAGTCGTTTCGTTCTACGGGATCGCGAGATGATTCGGCTCGGCGAGTGCTTTCCTCGGCCTTGTACAGGACGACATCACCCGGCTGGCAGAATGATCCGCAGCGTTGTTGCAAAAGCTCGCTGAGGGTATCGATCTATATATCAGATCAGCACCGCATCACATCAGACCACTTTTGACTTACACCAAGCTCCTGTCCAATCTGTTGCTCGATCAAAGCGGTGACTAGCTTCTTGGCGATGTCTCGTCCATCCGTCGTAGTGAGCAGGCCCTGAAATGTGAGGTTGGAAAGCATGCCTTGAAGGTTTGGGTCGCATCTGAGAATCGTCAGCTTTGTTACATGGCAGTATACACTCGACACTCACTTTGCAACGATGTCCGAGATCTTGTAATCCGCCAAAAGAAGCACGAAACTTATCGCCTCGATGGTTTGCGTGATCAGAACGCCGAATCCATGCAAACTCAGCTCCTCCTGATCCCACGCAAGCTTGACGTCCCCTTCTGCCTGATGACGGGGGAAAGGGTATTCGTCAAGATACCCTCGTAGGCCCTCGAGACGCGACTGAACATCCAGTAATGTCTTCTGGGGGACACCCAGAGCCTGTCGCCGTTGCAGGTCTAGCGCAGTGACGCGGAGAGCCCAAATAGGCCGGAGGAATCGGGAGAGGATGAGAGCGAGGCCGTCGTGCCGTGCAGAGTACACAATGCCGCGGCCGTGTGGTCCATCGCGAACTGATGGTGCTCCGGCGGAAATGAGAATGGAGGCTACCGCCGAAGACAGGTCGGAAGCCTTGAAATCTGGGGCTGAGCCGAGGAGTATTCCCATAGCTGCTGTTTGGATTCGACCGAAGCTACGATATCAGCCTTATTACTTTAAGAGTAGATGTCAATCTCTCACTGACCTGTTAGTAGCAATCCGGATAGCGGTCTCCTTCTCGACCTCAACTTCGCCGCTTAGCATGTCGACTGGACGCGGCATCACAGCCGAGTATATCCCACTCGTGGCTAATATCAGGAATTGCCTCGCTTCGCTGGTAGCTTGTCGAGAGAGAGGATTTAGTGCAATCCCATCCATCCTCCGCTGCGTCTTAGCACAGAAAGTTGGATTGGTCGCTGGGAGCTCGACCACCGTCCAGACCTGACTGGGGACAACAACATGATCGACGATGTTCTGATATATGGGCAGGTCGGTATTGTCGTAATTCTCCCGGCCGACAGATTGCCGGCCGGAATTGGGCACAATGATGGTGACGCTGGTCGTAGGCGAAGGACCCGACTCGTCGTGCTGGATACCGAGGAGTGTGCCGGAAGAGTAGAAGGATTGGGCGGAGAAGCTGAGATTTTGCGATGGGGGGCTTCGGATGCAATTTACTTGGAATGGAGCGGCGGAAAAGTAGGCTCGGGTTCCTGCAGCCTGTCAGCTTCCAACCATCGCCAAGACATGGAGCTCACCGTTGCGACAAACCGCCACAAGGCATGTCTTTGAGCTCTCTTCCCCGCCCACAGGGTGTATCGTCACAACATCACTTCCCCTATTTCCCTGCCCCTGCGCCTGCCCTTGCCCTTGCCCACTGGCGGTATTTCCCAAGAAACGCTTCAGTTGACTATAAATCCCCTTCGACTCCCAAGCATAGGCGCTCACGTCGAACATCTCCACGTCTCCCCTGGTTGACAGTGTGTACAGCTTGTTCTGTACGGCATCCACCGTGAACATTTCAACACCCTCCTTCTTGCTCGATTTGAGAAATGATGGCGTTATGTAGGAAAGTTGACCCGCAGACCTGTTTGTTAGACTGCCCCGACTGGCCGAAGCGCCCCAATACCAGCCGGACTGGGTCCGATAGTCTAGCTCGTAGATATCTTTATCTTGCCCAAGCATGAAGATTCGGCCCGAGTTGGTGCCGCGTATGGAGAGCATGGGGGTGGGGGTATGGAGTGAGATTTGGGTGTCGTATAGGTTGATTTCGCGGGGAGAAGCACGGTTCAGACCGAGGAGGGTGACTTTTGACGATGTGCAGACAACGAGAAGATAGTCGATATCGTCGACAAATACGGCTATCGGATTAGCGGTGTTCTGGTTGCCGGGCTTACCTTTGCTAGCTTTGACCAGACCAACAGCTTGTATGGTTTCCTCTTGCTCGTCGTACCTGCTGAAGTCGCGTCTTGACGATCGTCAGCACATTGGCCAATTTAGGGTCGAAAAGCGACATACCCATCGGCGTAATCCCACAAGAAGAGCTTGTTGTCCACAGTAAACCAGGCTCGCTCGATGTCCTCGAAAAGCCCCATCTTGGCCGTCAGGTGCTTGTCTTTTGTCATCAGCTCTGCGAAACAAACGAATCTTTTAGAAGACTGACAATTGAGCTCTTGATGCAGCGCGTCTGGCAGTGGCGTCGTTTTTGTTATGCGTAGCGGCCGGAACGCAGCGCCAGAGCTATGTGGCCCTACGTAAGTCTCATTGGCTGGTATGTCAGTCCAGACTCAGTTCTACGCCCTGGGAACGCCGACTCACTACCCGTGCTCAACATGTCTGCCAAATCCGGACTAATCTCCTCATCCGCCCGCATAGCCCTCTCCACCTTGCCCCTGGCCCTTCCAAGCGGTCCATATATTGGATCCTCCGTCCTGTTGACACTCTCGATCGGCTGGGGCACAGCGAAGGGAGCAGCTGGCCGGAATCCTGATTGGACCTGGCTCACACCCTGCGCCGACTGCTGGAGCTGCACGCCTTGTTGAGAAGGGCCCTGAGGCATAGGCTGGAGTTGATTCCCCGTAGCAGGCTGATATATGTTAGGCATCTGGGACGAGGGAGCACCGAAACCCCCTGCAGTCTGTTGTCCTCCACCGAATCCAAATCTCTGCGTTACGCCTTGCTGGTATGGCTGCTGAGGCGTCTGTTGTAGCTGATTTTGGGGTTGATATGGCTGGGAAGGTCCTGCAGGATTGTAGGGTTGCATTGCTCCGGGCTGTTGAGGATAGTAGTTGGGCTGCTGATTAGGGGGAAGTTGGGGATACATGTTGGACTGGGGGGTTTGGGCTGTCTGAGCCCGGAAAGACAGCATTGGTGAGCGACTCGTGATCGGAACGGGCTGAAAATTGGCAGTGTAATCTACAACACGTCAGGGCGCGTGCTAGTAGCAGTTCCCGAGCTGGATTTGAGCTCGCCGAGGTGAAGAGTAAGGTGATGGTGAGGATGAATGGATGAGGTATGGGCTGGCTGTCTGGCTCTGTGAAATTTACTTCCGGCCACACCATAGGGGAGCCCGTGCGTATATTTTGGCGTCCATCGTCGAGCGAATCGGTGAGACCAGCAAGCTGACAGCGGTAAGACCGTATAGACATGCCTAGGGGTCTACCACATGTATAGAACCCAACGAGGAAATAAGCCTAAGCCCAATAAACATCCTGCAACTTCTCTCGCTCCCAGCTCAGACGTCAAAAGCCCTAGTTTCACCCAGGACTGGCACCCCGAACTGATCCTCCGTCACCCCTAGCGCCTCCCTCGCAGTCTTGAGCAGCTTGGGCGGCTCATCGACCGTCTCCCAGGCCATATGCCATGTACCCCAGTGGATACCGAGCGCAGTTTTTGCTTTCTGGCATCATCAGTGACTGTCCCCGCAGACGGAGTGCACTACTCACGACATCCTGGAATATGCGCACAGAGTCCAGAGGGCTGGCGTGGACGCTACTGAGGAACCAGCGGGGCTCGTATGCGCCGATAGGGATCAGACCGAGTGAGAACGGGCCGAGACGTTCTCCGATTTCCTTGAAGGCGGGGCAGAAAGGGAGGTCGAGGTTTTCTTTCGGGTCGTGTGATTCAGACATGGTGGCGCGGTAGCCTGTGTCTCCGCCGAACCATAGCTGGGGCATTAGCTTCATCACAGAAGCAGGGTATGACAAATGTTGCTTTGCTTTATGGAGCGAGAGACTTACGTTGTGAGCTGGTTTCGCCGGATCTGATGGGACAGACTTGATGGCGTAACTTGCCCAGAGAGCTTTCGCATCATCGAAGGCACCTCTCTTGGACATGTGCTGAGCAGGTGCTAGTATGTCAGTCCCGAATGGTCCCCCAAGGGCAATAGGTGAACGATGACTCACTACACGTAATCTTGACTTTACCTTTGCCCTCCACCGTCACCTCACGCTCCTCCCACCAATCCATCTCGACGATCTTGTTCTTGGGTATCGCGCTAGGGAGTGTGGCTCCCCCGTTCAGCCCCACGCAGAAGAGAGGAGGGCGATGCGAGAATCGCTTGTATAGATCTGTCAGGGTGTTGGTGTCTTGATGATCGTAGTGGTTGTGGGAGAGGAAGATGATGTCGACTTCGGGAATCTCTGTTGCAGTCGTAGCAGCGTCTGCAGTGGTCAGCCCAACTCATCGAGTAGTGAGAAGCGACTCACTCTGATAGCGCAACGGCCCGAAGAATTGCACGGGACTACATCGCTTACTCCAAGCAGGGTCGAAGAGGATTGTCACCCCCCTGCCTGCATCTGGTGATGCCGTTGAAGCGGTCTTCTCGGATGCTCCTGCTTGTGTATCTTGAGGCATTTCGACGAGATACGACGCATGACCCAACCACGTCGCCTTCATCTTGTCCTTGTCCTCCGGTCTACCCCATGTTGGAGTGGTGCGGGGAACGAGCTCGTCGACGCGAGGGATATCTCGAGGATCATCTACAGCAGTCCGTTTGTTCATCTACGCGGTCAGGATGCATCCCCGCGGTCAGTTCCGAGCGTGAAGCACATACCCCTCGGCTGAACTACTGGGGTCAGCTTGATTCGCTGAGTGAAAGGAGAGGACATACCGGTAACAAATCTCTGAAGATCGACTGGGTTGCATCAGTCAACGTCCATGGATGCTGATACGGGGGGGAAGACGTACCATATCCTTCCATGATTCCCAGGGATTCTTGAACGACCGCGCATTGTCATCAGCCCAGTGACTCCCTTTCACCCGTTGTGTGGGCGGGGGGGAGACTGAGATCGGCGAGGCGGTGGAGGCCATTGAGTGAAGGGCTGAACGGGTGGAGGTGTAGCGACGTGAGGACGGGTAGACCGTTCTTGAAGACACAAGTCTGATAGAACTTGAGGAAAGAGGAACGGGCATGAGAGCACGCTCAGAAAGCGAAATTCAGATACAAAGGAGGGGGCTCGAAGCTTGGGAAGCACCCCCCTTTGGAAATGCACTCGATTCTCATGAGGCGAGGTACGGGCGAGTGGAGGTATGCCCGATGCCCGACCACCGAGGGCTATCTGCCGAGACTACTTAGGGATGCTTGCAAGTCTTCTGCCGCAAGTGGGCTGTAGATATGGCAGGTGTGCAGCCTCTGGCCCTCTCGCCAGCAGTGTAGACCTTGGTCCAAATTGTCCTGCTGAAGCGCTTTGATCAACTTCCATTCGCCTGTCCAGCTCACGGCAGCGCCCTCAGCCTTATCGCCAAATTTTTTCCACCGCATGCAGGGCTGAGGTATCGATAATCACGCCCTTAGCATTCTGCAGCGCGTACCTTATAGCCTTGACATGTCCAGATGTATGCAAAGTGACACAATAGCTCTCAGCGAAAGGTGAAACGAGCCTCGAAAAGTGACACGTTGAAAAGCACTTTTTCAATCGGCCGAACAACGTCCGCTCTCTCATCTCTCCTTCTCTCATCGCCGCAGCTTTGTGTAGACTTCCAGCTATCTACCCCCACTCCATATCGGGCCAGCACTCCAGGATACTTGACGGTAGATCTTCTATTTGCATCGCACCGGACGCTCACAGCCTTCGGACCGAAAGGAACCTCCCCAACCCCAAGCCTTTCACCACACCGTTACACATCATGCCTGCGCCCATCGATCTTTTCATCCTCGCTCTAACCATTATCCTCCCGCTCATATGGTACTTCCGCGATTCCTTGCCGATTGTAGGCGGACGAAAAGCGGCGGCAGCAGGATCGGCGGGAGGGGTAGCCAAGAAGGGCGCGGTGGAAGAGGGCGATCCGAGAGATTTTGTGGGGAAGATGGAACGAGGTGTGAGTACGGCTAGACTGGTGTGGGGGTATTAGGACTCGCGCTGATGATTCTCTCCTTCCTCTCACTACTTCTCCCCGCCTCACTACGCCCATCGCTTTGTTCTCCCTTCACGCTCGCCCTCATGCTCGATCTCCACCCACATCGCCCTCTATTGCTATCATACACCTTACATCTCCACAGAACAAGCGCTGTGCCATGTTCTACGGCTCCCAGACGGGTACCGCTGAAGAGTACGCTCTTCGTCTTGCGAAAGAAGCCAAAAGCCGCTTCGGTCTCTCCTCCCTTGTCTGCGATCCCGAAGAATACGATTTTGCCAACCTCGACACCGTCCCCTCTGACTGCGCCATCTTCTTTTCAGTAGCCACATACGGTGAAGGTGAACCCACCGATAACGCCCAGCCATTTATGGACTTCCTGCTTGACCCATCGGTCGAGTTCTCCACCGGGACCAGCCGGCTCGAAAACCTAAACTATGTCGTATTTGGGCTTGGCAACAAGACCTATGCGTACTACAACGAAGTAGCCCGGAAGATTGACAACCGATTGGCGGAGCTCGGAGCTAGACGGATCGGCGAACGAGGTGAAGGGGACGATGATAAATCCATGGAGGAAGATTATCTGGGATGGAAAGACCCGATGTGGGTGAGTTTCGCCGAGAGGCTAGGCGTAGAAGAAGGCGGGGCGGGCGATGTCGCCGATTTTGCAGTGACGGAGATGACTTCTTTACCTGCTGAGAAGGTTTATCATGGCGAGTTGTCGCCGAGGGCTTTGCTGGCTACTGCCAGCGGAACCAACACGCCTATCGGAAGCTACGATGCCAAAAACCCTTATCCTGCGCCTGTCCTCGCTTCCAAGGAGCTCTTCACTGTCGGTGGAGAGCGGAACTGCGTCCATATCGAATTCGACATCACCGGGTCTGGGATGACTTATCAGCATGGAGACCATGTCGGTGTATGGCCGTCCAACCCCGATACGGAAGTCGACCGGATGCTCCATATCCTAGGTCTGGCGAGTGACGAACGGCGACATGCAGTCGTTTCTATTGAATCGCTCGATCCCGCACTGGCCAAAGTCCCCTTCCCTACCCCTGCCACCTACGATGCAATCTTCCGGCATTACCTCGATATCTCCGCGGTCGCTTCGAGACAGACTGTAGCTTTCCTTGCGCGTTACGCTCCCACCGAGGAGGCTCGTGAGAAGCTCACTCGGTGGGGTACGAACCGAGATGCGTACGTTGCGGAGATTGATGGACCCTGTCTCAAACTCGCCGAGGTGCTCCAGGCGGCAGTCGGCGACTCACTCGAACCCCCCTTCTCCAGCACACCCTGGCCTATCCCCTTTGACCGCATGATCTCAGTCGTACCCCGTCTTCAACCCCGATACTACTCCATCTCATCTTCCTCCAAGCTCCACCCTTCCGCTATCCACGTCACTGCCGTCGTCCTGAAATATCAAACCACCCCTTCCCAGCTTCTGAAACACGAGCCCCGCTGGGTGTTTGGGCTGTCGACCAACTTCATCCTTAACGTCAGTCGGGCATCATCCGGTGCCAGCACGCCTGTGAACGGTGCCGGTGCGCAGTCCACTCTGGGCATTCCACAGAATGTCACAATGCACAAGACGCCAAAGTATAGGCTGGCGGGACCGAGGGGTCATTATACTCGGGAGAATGTGTATAGGGTGCCGATCCACGTCAGGAGGTCTACTTTCAGGTTACCGACTAGCCCAAAGGTTCCAGTCATCATGATTGGACCTGGAACAGTGAGTTGATCTATGCTCTGAGTATGACAGTAACTGACACAGCCAGGGTGTAGCGCCATTCCGTGGTTTCGTACAAGAGCGAGTCGCCCTTGCGCGTAAAGCCATCGAGAAGAATGGTCCAGATGCGCTGAACGACTGGGCGCCAATGTACCTCTTCTACGGATGCCGGAAGTCAAACGAGGACTTCTTGTACAAGGAGGAGTGGCCGGTATATGAGCAGGAACTGAAGGGGAAACTGCGGATGAAGGTGGCCTTCTCGCGAGAGGATAGAAATGCGGATGGAAGTATGTTTGCAACATCATTCGGCTTGCAAGTCTTTGCTAATGGCAATTAGGCAAAGTCTACGTTCAGGATTTGCTATGGAACGAACAAGCAGAACTCGCACCTCTCATTCTTGAGAAACGGGCCTACATCTACATCTGCGGAGACGCCAAATCTATGGCCAAATCGGTCGAAGAGAAGCTGGCCCGGATGCTGGGAGAGGCCAAGGGGGGGAGCGCGGAGGTGGAGGGTGTCAAGGAAGTCAAGCTGTTGAAGGATAGGAATGTGAGTGTGGACTTTCACTTCCTTACGTGCTTGGCTGACGATCTAGCGCTTGCTGTCGGATGTGTGGAGTTGAGCTTCTGAACCATTATCAAAATCGGACACAGCGTATCATATTGTCCACCATGATGCGACGGCCTTCCCACAATCCAATGTCATCGGTGCTATGACCGTGGCGTTTCAGTGCACATCAGTGATCAACTGACTTCAGCACGGGGCATGTCGGTGGTAAGGGACATTAAGTCAAAGGATGATGTTTGGACACGGCTTACTGGCTCTACATAATCTGCTGAACCAGCTGACACCATCCAACACTGTCCTTCGCTCTGGTCGATTGCAAACGATTTATACAGTGGACATGGACCCATTCCCTCTCCCTGTCGAGAGCTCGTGAGGCGTCTGCTCCATCTGACGATTCCTATATTAGAGCTGTGCTGACGATCGCAGCGTGCTGACACCGTTCCACCTGATAGTCTTCACTTTCGCATCTGCAGCCTTACTCTTTTCGCAACTTGATCTACCGCCCGATCTGGCGGAGTTAGCAACAATGTGGAGCCGGGCTACATTCTTGCTCGTCGTGTGAGTGACATTTCGTCTGCAGTCTTCGGTTGACCTTTACTTCCAGACTTCCGGAGTTAAGCTGACACAGTTCTTAGCGCACTGCTCATGTACCATGTCACCATCAGCACTATTGCCTCTCACCGAGACAAGATTGAGAGGCTCTCGAAAGGCGGGGAAAGCGCTGATTTGGGTGTTGAGGGGAAGACGAGAAAGCGGGAAAACGCATGGGTAGGTCTCATGACCCTCCTCGCAATTCGGCGTTGTCTCTTCGGAAGCCAATACATGCTGAGTTGACTCAACCAGGAGCATGAATCAGCTCATCCCTCGGCGTTCCTCACTACCAAAGACGGCAAGCCGAGCTTGTTTCCTTTCCCCCTGGGTAAAGCGGGAGGCGAGGGGACAAAGGAGCTGTGGTGGGAGGCAGGTAATGCCGCACATGTGTAGGTATCTTCGTACTGTGTGATCTTGGTGATGGGAACGCAGAACCCCCTGCCACAGCCGAGTGAAATACGCTGACACAGCTGCAGAGGCCACTTCAAGCAGGGTGAGACTCCCGCGGCGAGGGAGGAATTACGCTTGTCTATGGAAGCGAGAGAAACAAAGCGGGCGAAGGCTGCCAAGAAGGCTTTGGAGGAGTTTGAAGACAATCGTAAGAAGTAAGTCTATCCTGCATTATGCGTCAAAGATTCAGGCTGACTGTGAAGATGGTACAATCGGCTCGCGAAAGTCAAGGTTGTTGGAGCTATCGTGGCCGTGGGATTAGGTTAGTATTGGATTTTCACCAGGGTCGGGATACAAGAGTATCTGTAGAGGACAAGTTCTGACTCACTAGTTCACAAGACCGCTGCCGCCGTATGTCTCGCGGGTCTGATATACTGGATGATCGCAACTCGATTAGCCACCATGATGAAACCGCCCGATGAGCCTGAGCCGGAAGTTTCCGCCGTGAGAAGGAAGAAAGTCCCAACGGCGAGTTTGACTCATACTGGTGGAACGAGGCGCAACACTGATATCTCAGGGCCCAGGTATGGCGATGACATATCTATATGAGCCTACGGCCAATGGCGGTGTGGTTGAGGCGGGGACTATACCGGTCCAGGCGTCTAGTCATCGGTTGATGACTACTACTGATAGTCGGTATGCCGCCTAGGATCAGATTATGATAACGTGAAGTGATCGAGGCTAGGTATAGCATGTGATGACAAGTGCGAGCAAGTGATGTATGCCTGGGAGAAGACGAGTAGACTACTCTGATGGCGAATGTGAGCGGGAATCAATTGGCTCTAGCGATCAGTGATCTCGCGGTTCTTGCGTCGACATTATAGAATTGCGCAGGTGTCAGCTCCTGTTGAGCTCACCCAGTAGAGTACTACATTTATAGGTGTCGAAGTCGATGCTATAACTGACGACTGAACAAATCACCGATCCGGATAGTCGGCCACTCTTGGTTCCCCCACTTTGATCTTTGAGCCAGAGTGGGGAACTCCGAAACACGTGTGTTTCGGCCGACATCCTCCTATAGCCTGTTGGCCGCAGCCTCAAGGATCTCATTGTCTTCTTACGACTATAGTCACACAGAAGCTCAACTGTAGCCCAAGCCACTCTCTCTCATAAACGATCAGTAGCATCATGACGGCAGAAAGGAAGTCATGGGAGGCTCAGGTAAGTTCCGTAGGGAAGGAAAGGTGGGCAGGGAAAGCTGGGATGGATCTCACGTTAGGGCACTCCAGCAGTTGAGATCAAAGAAAGGCCACTAGTGCTTCTAAGCTCAATGCGAGATACTACTTCTATCCCTTGGATGAGAATGCTAGAATATGGTACAGGCGATATCGTGACTCCGCTAGAATCCTGACATCCTATCTTTTCGAACCTTCTCCTCTACCGACAACAGCCACATCCCTTTCCGCTCCTCCGGCCTCCTACGTCGCGTCACCATATCCCCCAGGTACCTACACAGACCTCTATCGACGTCTTCCTCCCCGGGATGGATAGCGTCATCGTCGTCGTCATGTCGCGCTCTGACCTCCTTCCTCAGCCAGGGTCGTGTGTGTGTGGGGGGAGGGGTTTCCGAGGATAAAGTTTAAGTCGGATGGAGGGTCTGTGCTTCCTTCCCTGACCTATCCCTGACCTTGACTTCCTTTCCTTTCCTTCCCTTCCCTTCCCTTCCTTCCTCTCCTTGACAACGCTCTGACCTCTTCTACTACAACTCACCTTCCTTCCTTCCTTCCTCTCTCTTCACAGGCCTACAAACACCTTCCCCATCTATCCACTCCCACTCCTTCTCCCTTCTCCCAATGGCATTTGACTACCGACGTGATATCCCACCTTCAACATCAAGCGCGCAACACACCATTCAACGTCGCTTCTGCACTTATCCTTACTCGCGATCACGTTCAACATCACCAAACATGGCCTTCGAACACTTCACCCTACCCGTTCCGAGCGAGATGCAGTCCTATGATGGCCTGTGGGATCTACCGGAGGATCACATCAGCATCCATTCGCAGGAAGGGCATCAACTAGGGTTTGTCAGAACCTCATGGACTGAGCAGGGCCCGTGTGTACGCGAGGTGAGTCATCTACTTGGGTTTCCAGACAACCCTTTCAGCGACCTCATCATAATAATCTCCGTCAAGATCTCCGCTGATGATATCTAGACCACCGTCACTCCACCGTCACCTTCTCCAGAAGACACCCTTCACCTCACTCCATTAATCAACCACTCTTCCACTTGGAAATTCAACTCGCCTGCCCCTTCCCCTTCACCTCCATCCCCTCCCGGCCCCACCGCCAACAACCTCGCTATCATCGGCAATACCCGGGTACTCAGTGATCAATCATCCCTCGAGTCATTTGTCACTGACCGATGGGTCAACTCCCAATCATCACGGATCGACGGTAGCCGATATGGCAGGTCCAGAACTCCTTCCCTCGACCATGGACGAACTAGCAAATCTCGGTTGACGCTCGAACCAGATTCGGCAGATACTTCATTCTCCACTCTTCCACCACAGACTCCCCCTCCCTCCTCTTTCCATGCCGCCAGTCACTTCGGCAGTCAGTTGGCCGGCTTCACAACTCCGTCCAAGTCTCCACTTACTATCGCTCGGGAGAAGCGAAGTCGAGCGTCGGACGACTCGGACTTCACCATCTATGACGACAAGCAGGATCCGAATCTCCTCGGCGTGGAGGTCGAACTGCGTACACCGGAACCACTCCTAGCTCCAGCCAAGAAGGCGCGCTGGAACTCGACGCCAGCTTACCCGCTCATTCCCGGGCCCCTCCTCACCAGCGCATCTCAAACTAGCACCAAGGCGGCGGATGGCGGTGGACAAGGCGATGGCTCCGGCACTCCACTCTCAGTTGGCAGTACGCCCCACGTCCTGGTGTATACGGGTCTAATCGCAGATGCCGATCCGCTAGACGTCCTCGCCATGGCTGCAGCTATGCGGTCGAGCGTAGAGGTCGAGGACTCGGGGGATACAGGAGCGAGCTGGCAGGATCTCAAGTTCACCGAACATGAGCAAGTGATACAGGACGGGGGCAATCAGGTAGATGACAAGCAATGGTTACTCGATCAGTAAGTCGCGCTTTGGGCCCTTCGTCTCGTCCGCTTTGCTGATTGAGCAGACTCGAGACCTCTCCAGTGGCCAGCACTGAGATTTCTCGCATCCCTTCGCTTCCCTTCGCCGTGCCCGACATTCTTGACCTCCTCACACAGCCGGCGCATGTCATCCCCTCGAACGTCTTGCCTCGAACCACAAAGTTCAGTCCGGCGAAAAGCATAGCCTCATCCGACTTGACAGCTGAGAGCGAGGCCACTCCAACGATTGACAGTCGGACGCGCCGATTAAGGGAGCGGGAGGCGAGAAAATTAGCGAAATTGGTGCCCGACGAGGAGCTCAGCGAAGAGGAAGAGGAATTTACACCTGTAAGTGGGGCTCGGAATCGCACTATTGATCGTATCTTGTTGATGAGACCCAAGCTGATAAATTGCAGGGCCCAAGGGGAAGAGCGAGGTCAGTCGGCCTACAGCTGAAACAGCGATTCATCGATGGCGAGATTCTCGCTAGTGGTGAGACCTTAAAAGACAAGATGGAGACGGCGCGTGGGCTGCTGGCGTTTGGGTTTCGAGGTAGACGGGAAGATACCGCTGAGTCTGACTCGACTCGAGGGCTGCCTTCGACCAGCATGGCGTTTGGTAGCTTGGCCTCGATCGCTGAAGAGCCCGTGGTGAGTGGCCAGTCTTATGTCGTATGTTCTGAGCTTATCATACAGTTACGATCAATCTACCCCGCCGGCCCCCCCGATCAGCCTTATGGAGGAGGCAAAAGCATGGGTAAAGCCACTGCTGCCGTTCTGCCTCGCCGACGCAGCAATATCTCCAAGTTTATCGCGCCTACAGCCCTCAAGAGGGACACATCATCGCTACCTGAGATTAGCCAGCCTGAAGTTACTGCCAAAGGTGCCGGCTTGCAGAAGAGCAGGAAGAGGAAACTCAACGACGAGAAGGAGGATCTGCTCGAAGAGGCACAGGACGAGAAGAGACTGCCTGGAAAGAAGGTGCTTTGTCAATCATCTCCATCCGTACGGTTGCTGACCCACTCAGATCAAACCCAACACCCTCAACACTTCGCCTGCTGGCCCAAAATCACGCATCCCCCCTGAGCTTTTGAACCAGCCTGTCATCTTCACTTCAATCAGCGAAGCGGCCAAATTACGTCGATCCAACAAGGCCGCTATGGACTTGGCTCAAGCGACGGCTGGTTCGACTTCGACTACACCGACGATCGCGGCCAAAACCCCAGGGAAATCTACTACCAAGAAGACCACATCAGTCAAAGAGGTAGTGGTACCTGCAACCCGAGTGCATAATACGCGTGCTGCGTCCGGGTCGCCCGGCAGAGGATCTAGGTCTCGCAGAGCGGCGAAGAAGATAATCAAGGAGGAGTCCGAAAGTGAGGAGGAGCAGGAGACTGCTGAGGAAGAAGAAGGAGAGGGGGAGGAAGATGACGAAGAGAAAGAGGAAGAGGACGAGGAGGAAGAAAAGAAGAGCAAGAAGAAGAAGAAGAGCAAAGGGGGCGAGAAGGCGACTAAGAGGGGTAAAGATAGGATCTATGCGGAAGCTGAGGTAAGTTCTTCGTTTCGCACATGAGTTGGGACTGCAGCTTACTCCGCTTCAGAAAGATATCATGCTGGAGGCTTGGGACGGTGTTCAGCCCTTAACAAAGCAACGGCTTAGGGAATGCGCAGCGACGATAGACAAAGCGGGATACGGGATTCGCACGCCTGAGGCTTTAAAGTGGTAGTGAGTTGTCCCTCATTTTGTCTGTCAATGTGAGCCATGATCTCAGCTTATACCCCTCCAGCATGAAGAATACCCTCTGGCCTCGATATGCCGAGCGATACGGCCGGTCCAAAAAGCGAGACCTAAGCGGATGGCGGACAGCTTCTGACGAATCGGGCTCTTCTGCCCAGCGGAGGTAGGCCCAGCGGGCATGGACAATTGAGAGCATTGGAGCTGTGGGAGAGGGAGGAGGAGAGGGTAGATGCCAGAGGACAGGCTCATGTCATTCGTTTTCGATTCGGATACCTTCAAATTTGTACACAGCCTGTTTGCTGTTTGTTCATCCCACCACTAGGTGACTTTTCCGCAGTGTCACCGCTCTGTTTGACGTATGTATGCTCTTATTCATGTTCTCGCTGTATGTGCATGCATCCAGGACATCATGCTCTAAACTGTTATCTCAATGGTCCCTCACTCTTGTTACTTGGACATCAAGCACAATGCCGTATATGTCGTGCAGGGCTGTCTTCATGGCATGCTTAGCGGAGCTCTTTCCTTAGACATTGCAAGAAACTATCACAGACATAAGGCTAGGCATTCACGATGGGCAGATACATCATTACGAAAGGTTTCGTTGTTTCAATCAATCTACATGTAAGAACTGCTATGTTACTCGTCTGTTCATCATTCTCCTTCTTCTCACTCATTCTATGTATCACCACTACTCATAACTCTTCTCCGCAGCTTACAAGTCCCTCTTGGCGCTCTTGCTAGCAGCGGCAGACACGCTGCTGAGGCTGGCAGACTTGACGCTGGCAGCGGACGAAACGCTCGAGGCGGACGCACTAGCGACGGACGAGAGGCTGGACGCCGACTTGGACGCGACGGAGTAGGCGGACGAGAGTGACTTGCTCGCACTGGACGCAGAGGCCGAGGCGACCGAAGCGGCAGAAACGGCCGATGAGGACCAAGACTTGCTAGCGGATGAAGCAGAGAGTGAGGCCGAGTGGGCAAAGACGGAGGCGGCGGAGGAAGCCGAGGAAGCGAGGGAAGAGGCAGATGACGACGCGTACGAAGCGGCAGAGGTGGCCGACTTGGAAGCGGACGAGGCGGCGCTGCTCAAGGAGGGGCTGCCTGACTTGGAGGCGAGCGAGGAGGCAGAGGCAGCGGCGGATGAGAGCGAGCTCGAGATGGAGCTGGCGGCGACGACGGCGGCAGAGGACGCAGAGGCAGCAGAGGAGCTGAAAGGGTCAGATCAGGCACAATCTTGTGTGGTAGATAAGGACAACTTACTAGGCGCTGACAGAGGCGACAGAAGCGGCAGAGGTAACGCTCGCACCGGCGTACTGGGCGTACGACGAGGCGGAGCTGACGGCGTGGACGAGAGCAGACGAGGCGGAAGCCTTGGCCTTCTCGAAGGTCTCTTCAGGGGAGAGCTTGGCGGAGGTCAAGATCTGAAAGTCAGACAGGAATCTTATGGACGATAGGTTGCGACTCACGTCAAGGACGCTGGAAAGCTTCTCCTCGGCAAACTCAACACCGTTGCTGATGGAGGCGCGGATGGCAGCGAGGATCTGCTCAATCTTGTTGCCGGTCTGGACGTATCGGACTGACAGTCAGCTTCGTTCAATGAGCAAAATGGTGTTTTGACCTACTTCGGACCTCGTGGAGGAGGGAGGGTCGGCTGGTGTACTTGGTCTCGTCAATGCCGTAGCTCCTGAGCTGAGCACGGAGACGCGCATCGGGCCAGGCGAGGTAAGGGGCAGAGGTGGACTCCTTGTACTTTGATGAGATCAGGTTGACGAGCTGGTAATCAGCATCAGCCTCAACGTAGATATTGCCCCTGGCCAGTACTCACCTCCTCACGCTTGGCCTGAGCATCGGACTTGAGGTAACCGTGCTGGACAAGGTAGTCACGGATCTCAGAGTCGTACCAGGAGCCGAAGACGGTGGACTTGGCTCGGGTGTAGTGCTCGTCCATAAGCTGGGCGTACTTCTCCTTCTTGAGCGCGGCAGCCTCGGTCTTACTGGCAACATTAGCCTGTGATCTCGCGTTAGGTCCATGTGACTCACATGATACCCTCAGAAATCAACCAGTCGCGCATCTGGCTCTCGCTCCATCGGGAGTAGGCGGTGTCCTTGGCGTCGTAGTAGTTGTTCTCCATGAGGCCCAAAAGCTTGTCACGGGCGGTAGGCTCGGGGTGAACGATACCGTGCTCAACGAGCCATTCGTGCAGGTTGGAGGTAGACCAGGCGTGGTAGATGGGGTCAGTAGCCTTGGAATAGGCAACTCGGACGTTGTTTAAGAGGGCAGCTCGGCCGGTGGGGGCGGGGGTAGAAATGACATTGTTGGACTCGAGCCAAGTTCGGAGCTGGTTATCGTCCCATGACGAGAAGACGTAGTCCTTTGCGTCGTCGAGCTTCTTGGAAGCTTTAGCCGAGGCGTAGGCAGCCTGGGTGGAGATGGCGTTGTAGCCGGATGATCCGGCGGCGGAGACGGCGCTGGCCGCGGAGGAAACGGAAGAGGCGGCCTGATCGGTGGGTTTGCCGTAGATGGCTGTCGAAGCTGCCGAAGCCCTGTATGGTCAGCGTGACCCAGATCGCGTAGAACTATGCACATACTTCTGCTTGGCGAGTACAAGGAGCTGCTCCTTGTTTGAGTGGGGAGAGACCACACCCTGCTCGAGCAAGTATTGCCTCAACTTACTCTCCTCCCAGCTGGTATATCAGTCTCTGATCGAAGGGAAGTTCCGCGTGGCACAACTCACGTGTCCATACCGACCTCGTAGTAAGCCTGGGCGCGTCCGGCACCGGCAGCTCCCCACTGAATGTTTAGTCGTGATCCATACAAGATATCAGGACAGAACTTACAGTCGCGGCGGCATCAGCGTAGTTGACAACCTGCTTCTGCACCTCGGCAAGGGTCTCAGAGTCGCGAACCTTGACACCCTGCTCTTTTAGGAAGGCAACGGATTGCTCGAGGGACCAGTCTTCGTAGACGGCTGTTGGTGGCGAGGGATGCGGACGTGAGGAATGGGAAGAGGAATGTGCAGGAATGCGTCGATGTGGGAAAATCGGATAAGATGAAAGGATGGGGGTCAGGTGATGAGAAAGGATTATCGTCAGCTGAGGTTCCAGAAACGCATCTCATGAAAGGAAAGACAATTAATCGACGTCAACTCACGCTTATCCTTTCCGAACAATTTCGCTTCTGCGCCCAGTCCCATGAGGACTGTAGCCCACACTAGGGCGTTGTTGAACTTCATTTTGATGTGATGTGTGTGTGATGGGGGGGATAGCTATAGAGAGAAGGGGGGATGAGAGGAAGAATGAAGGGTGAAGGGGAGGAGTGAGAGTGAAAAAGGGGGACGAGCCTATGATGCTGCCCGCTCTTTCCACTCTCCACGTATTCTTCAGGCACGCAGGAATGGATCATGACGTCAGTAGACACGTCATTCATTGCTTTGCTGGTATCAACCCTTACCACCTAAGCTGCACTCATCAGCACCTGCAATCACACCATGCACTAGCTCTTCCATCGACGTGACTGTGCTGTATTCAGCCAGCCTGGCATGTTCAGATCTGGTGCGGAGCTCGTCGGACAGAACAGCTAAGCTCTTGAGGCCAGGCTGCGGACGGTGCGGGACCTGTAAGTCGACGGTCGTCCGACTGTCATGCATTCCTAAAGAGTTCATATTACCTTCCTTGAAACAATCTCTGTAGTGCACGACGCGGTCAAATGGTGTTCCGCCCGAGTCGCTGCTATCTAACGCAGAACAACCCATAGATTCCATCAGCAGCTCTGCAGGTATCTTATCTCCGCCTGTGCCTGAAACGGACATGTCGTAAACGTGCGCGACTGGAAAGTTGCACCTAGTGAGATGTCGACAGCGACTGCAGTCAGGTGGTGCACCTCACACGACTAGAAGTCAATTCGCCTGACGACCTCTCATCGGTCAGAAACTCGAGCATGTCCCCATACAACGTCGTCCAGTCGCTCTTTAGTCACCACAACGTCACGGACAAATGTGAGGGCGCCGCCCTGGACCGAAGCTGCATCAACAGCAGTCATGGCTGACCTGTAAGTGCCCAAGCTGACCTCGCAGATGGTAGTCACGTCCACTCAGGAAAGCACGTACATGTATCGCCCGACTCACCATTGTTTGGATGGTATATCGTCATTGTCATCGTGCTCGTGCTTCTCGGTGGGGTATTCTCGGGCCTAACTCTAGGTCTCATGGGCCTGGATACGGTATGTGTGATGGGCAACGGCAGGTCCGCGAGAACCAGAGCTAAGAATCTAGGTGAATCTCCAAGTCCTCAGCCAGGCTGGAACGCCTGATGAGCAGAGACAGGCGCCAAAAGTCTTACGCCTAATCCAGTCAGGCAGGCATACGATGCTGGTCGTACTGCTGTTGGGTCAGTCTCCAGATCACGCTCATACTCATCAGTATTGATAGTACAGGCAACACCCTCATCAATACATCTCTTCCCGTCTTTCTGGATAGTATGGTGAGTAGGCTTCCGATTCCACCAGACCGCATCAAATAGCTTGAGGCTGACTTTCCAGATTGGCGGAGGATGGATAGCTATATTGGGCAGTACAGCTCTGGAAGTGAGTGACTATCAACTCACTCTGATAATGCTCTGCTGATCAATCACAGTTGATCTTTGGAGGTGAGCACCAGGACGTATAACTACAGCTGGATTGTCCGAACAGTGAACTCATATCCTTCAGAGTAGGTCTGGTCCCCCTTGCGATACTGATCGCTGTTGACCGAGGCAGGATCATACCTCAGTGTAGGAGCATCCCCTTCCTCCGCGCTCTGCCGTTACTCACTCTTCATCAGCTGTCTGTAGCAAACACGGCCTAGCAATCGGAGCAGCCTTCGCCCCTGTGGTCCAGGGCCTAGTGTATGTCCTCTATCCAATAGCCAAGCCTATAGCCATCGTACGTGCTGATCTCAACTGCGCTCATTGTGTTCACGCGAATCCTTGCTAATGGGCAGTTGCTCGACTACGTCCTAGGTGCACACGATGACCCGACCACATATCGCAAAGCCGAACTCAAGACCTTTGTTAGCCTGGGCGTAGAGGATCAGCTGGGCGAGGACGAGGTGGCGCTTCTAGGCAGCGTGCTTGAATTCTCGGGAAAGACCGTCGTGGATATAATGGTGAGTTGTGCTTATGGCAATGTGCAGTCTGCCACTTTGGCGACGAGTGCTGGGAGGAAGCGGAACGCTGAGTCAGGGTAGACACCGAGGGAGGATCTGTACTGCCTAAGTGCAGAGAAAATAGTGGTATGTCGCTCTCAATGATGCACGCCACAAGAAAGGCTAACAATCAGGATGAAGAGCTTGTATCTGAGGTATGTTCTAATCAAATCTCGTCACAAATCACTGACGAGTATGCAGATTCTAAGAAAAGGATTCTCTAGAATACCAATCTACGAGCCATCGTCCCCAAACGCTTTTATGTGAGCATGACAACTTCACTCGGCACCTCTTGTAGAGACTAACACTTCCCAGAGGTTGTCTGACTATCCGCGCGTTGGTGGAGTATGATCCGACCGACTTATTACCCATCTCAGCTCTAGTTTCTCAGGTCCTGCCTCAGTGCACCCCTGATTTGCCTCTACTGGAAGGTCAGTCCCTTGCTCAAATCGTCCATACGTTCGCTGATGGACCAGCTCTCTCTTAGTCAGTCCCCAAAATTGCATCTCCTCGTCATCGCTCACATAGCAGTTTCCAGAATGGTCGGAGTCATATCCTCCTCATTACCAGCCAACCTGGGAGAGACGAGGGGGTGATGGGGGTAGTGACTCTTGAGGATGTAGTCGAGGTGAGTTGAGAATCTCAAATAAAGACGCCACTGGCTGTATGCTGATGCACCCAGGAGTTGATAGGAAAGGAGATCATCGTGAGTCACTGCGGGGCGATCGCTGGCACTTGCTGACAGATCAGGACGAGACAGATCAATATGTCGACGCGCACAGGTCAGTACAGACTATTCTCTATTCATTAGCCCTGCTCGCCAGCTAAGCGTCACAGCCGTGTACCTGTCGTTCGACCGAAACACCGGTCTGAAACGTGAGTGTCCCCAGTCGACCGCTTAAGGACTTCGCTGACGCCGCAGTCCTCTCGGACTCAAGCGCATATTTGAGGGCCGGTTAGCCAGGCGGCGAGTTGTGCTAGATAACAGGGAGATGGGCGTGGGCATAGGGACTCTCATAGACCACCCTTCTGATGTGTAATGGGCAAAAGATAGTCTCGGCTATATAGGGTCAACTAGGTGACGTAATTTAAGCGATGATGCAGCCAATCCAGAGGCCCGAAAGCCCGGCCGCAACTTTTTCGACTCCATCTCTTCCCCGGACTCACTCGGTCAATTAACCAGTCCATCCTCGACTACATCTTCTCCTTACCTTACATCTACACCGAGACACCTAAGTCAACATGTGCCCAACACCCGACGTACCCGCAAACGGCCACGAAGAGATGGTTCCTATCGACACCCAGCAGCCCTCGCTGCCCCCACCCGCGCAGACCAAGCCGAATGGCAAGGCCGAGAACGGCCACTCGCACCCGCCTGCCGTCCAGTCCCACAAGGGCGTATACGGCCGCGCGAGCGACTTCTTGAGCAACACCAGTAACTGGAAGGTGGGCATTGGTTTTATCTTCATACTCGATTTCTGGCGAAATATCGGCGGGTTGACAGGGTTGAGCTGATTCCGTCTTTAGATTATCGAGTCGACTCTGAGAGAAGGAGAGCAATTCGCCAATGCCTTCTTCACCCTCGAGACCAAGATGAAGATTGCCAGGGCGTAAGTCTTATCTTCTTTTAGAAAGAGTTCGGCTGCT